>JARFIY010000276.1:10000000-11440833 GCA_036346155.1 Sinelater perroti
GTGACTAACTGACGAAGATTAGTATTTGTAAACATCTCAAAAAATTTCTGGTATAATAAATTCAGACTTGTAAATGTGTACAGTGGCCACTTAATATCTGGTAAATTAAAGTCACCCATAATGAACACTGTTTCTTTTCTCTCTGCTTCTTTTATTGTGTCAAATGGTATTTCATCAGAGTCTTCAAATGTGTAGTGTGTAGGTCGATAAATCCCAGCAATTGGTATAACAAGTAATAAGGAGGTATTAGATGTAACAAGCAAACAAAAGTCAACAAATTGTCAAGGAAGAATGGATTCACACTGGGGCTGCTGAAAGAGGTGGGAGAAATGTGACAAGTTGAAATAATCAAGATAATAAAAAAAAATATATATATATATATATATATATAATAATATATGGGGTATAAATAAAAGTGGGGTGTGGCGAGGACGTACAAACCAGGAAATTGTGAAATTTTTGATCAACCAAATATAACAACCATTGTAACGAAATCATTCTAGAACCTGAAGCTGACACAAAACTAATATTAATGGAACCAAAATACTTGATGGTGGTTCGACCCTTACTTACGCCAGACTCAATAGTATAGTAATTTAGATACCAACAAAATAACAAAAGCAAATTTACACCGGCTTAACTACGATACAAAAATTCAATGCAGACTTTGAGATTATTATTGATCGAACACCCCTTCATGCACCTCTCAAAAGGAATATTTTCTATATTAAACTTGAAACTTGGAATACTAATCTAAATAACAACGAGAACGGTGTAATGCCGTAAAGGAAACTTTCTACAGCGGTACGATAAAATTAGGATAAAAATTTTTAAAGTCGAATGATATGCTGCATGACATATGTGAGTATAATGAGTTTTCGAAATCGTAACTGTCACTTCCGGTTGCCGTTAACCGACTTGGCTGAAAATCAATCCCATGAAAGGTACTGACCTAAGATGTGTGTATGCCAAGTTTGAAGTGGATCCGTTGAATAGAACGAAAGTTATAGTGTCTCCAGACACACAGACAGACAGGATGATAATCTTATTAACTTTCTATAAGCTCTGCTGTAGAAAGTTAATAAAAGGTAAGGGCATTTAGGAGCAGAAACTTAAAATGTGCGACAGAGATACCTGATACTTAGTATACTAATGATTCCAATGAGAGAAGACAGAAATGGGAATTCCTGAGGCTTCATTTTAAGCTTCAGAAAGTTCTACGTACTTTATCACCCTTTTTTCGAGTTGAAGCTATTAATCATCTTATACATATTGAAAACATATTAAGTCGAATAAAACAAAATCTGGAGGTGTTAAGTTTAAAGGACACTGAACTATTTAAATCGTTGGGATGTCACAATGAATGGAACATAGAATTAAATTAAAAAACAGGCACATAAAGAAGGATAATCTGACTAGCCCCTTTGAGGAGTTTGCTAGTAATCATGTTGCAATGTAATTGGAGAATCAACCATGGAAAAACTTGCTTGCCCTTCGTTGAAAGATATAATAGCTATATGTGAAAGAAGAAAATAAAAATACTTGAGCTGCTTCCTGCAATAAAATAGGGGAGGCAATATCAATTTTAGTACCAACTGAACCATTAGTTAAAAAAATAAAAATAATTATCCAAAGCACATAACTGTAATTTTATTTTTCTTAGATAGAATAGAACGCTAAATTAGTTAAACATAAATTTTCAATTTTGAAGCATCCTGTACATAAGGGAAGCTTGTTAGTATGCAAAATTAGACTGAAATATGCAAATTAACTGCGCATTTAATTTAAATAACTAAATTAATTTGGTGGCCGCATAATTTAATCCTGCAGCCGCCCTGCTATTTATACGCTTGCATAAAAGTGGGCACTCATATGATTACCGAATTGCCAGAATTTGCTCTTGACGCAACTTACTTCACGTGAATTCGAGCCAAGCCTTCACAGAAAATGCGTTTCGAAAACCAAACAGCTTAATCTAAAATTATCTTCCAAATTGACGTTGGTGTACGCTTATATACACATTCATCGCCTTTATTATTATTATCATTGTTTGTTTAGTCGCTTTGACTGCTTTTGACACATTTGCAGTTTATCATATACGCTTAATTTTGCCTCTTTTACAAAATTAGGCTTGAAACATCTTTGATTTATCTAATTTTAAACGTGACCTTAATCAGGCACGCAAACAGGATTCTAAACAAAATAAATTTTTAGTAAAATTTTCCACTCAAATTTTGGTAAATGCTCAACCAGTTGGTATACATAAAGCTTAAGTGTTTGTATTAATTTACTAAAAACATACAATAGATTGTTGAAATTTGTTTTGGATTTCTTTAAAATTATTTGCTTTCTATTATTTTAGTGGATATTAAAAAAAAATTAAATAAAAATTTGGACAGGTCAAATTCCTTTTACTATTACAAAATTTAGCAATTTTAATTTAGAAAAAAATAAGAAAAAATTAAACCGACTGGAATTTGAATATTGCAAAGCAGAAAACTGCTTTAGTGGGATCCATTAATGAATCATATAGATTTTTAATTTGTGAAAGTCACAAAAAGCCCATTAAATATTTTGAAATACAGGATCGAGATTATAACACAATTTATAAAGTATTAAACGTAAATTTAAAAATACCATAGGAAAAGGAACAAAATGTTATCTAAGCCTAAAAACACGTCTATACATACGGTAGTTTTCTACCACCCCAAAAAAGTCATAAAACTTTAGGTTGGGACACGTGGGCTGTTAAAAGAATTCGAGTGTGTTTCAAACGTAAACTACAAATATTAACAAGTTAGGCCGCGAACTTGAAGTTCCGCGGTCCACTCTTTAGAAAATTTTGTGACAACGGTTAAGGCTGCAACAAAATGTGTCATATAACAAAAGGGATACACATTAAACATTTGTAATTATATTATTTGAACTTAGGCAACATCTGTTTCTTTCGCTGTGCCAGTTATTATTCTATGTTTAATACTTTATGAAATATCATTTTTTAAAACTCGATGAATCATTTGTAATAAGCCTGTATATATGCAATCCCCTATTTTAGTGAAATAACATTAAACTTTCAAATTTAGTACCAATTAAGATGTTATCGTGCTTTATTTCATTAGTAAAGATAGTTCTGAATCCAAGAATAGGATAGGAACAAAGAAAGGCCAATTAGACGTCTTAAAGTAATTCCCAAGAATCGTCGTAAATATTATATTATTAAAGTAAATTATTACAATTGCATGGCTTCCAATTCACACACTACTAATTAAGACAAATAGTCACATTCTTATGTTATCACATGATGTTGCATAATTATAGAAAATTTGGGCGCTTTTTTATATAGAGTTTAAGGAAAAACATGTTTTGACCATCAGTGTTTCTAAAAACAAACAGAAGGATATTGTCTGGTAGTTTGTGCGAAATTGGGTCATACATCTGTAGAATTATTAGCGTGCAGAAGGATTATTGTGCTGCGGTTGGTAATGACTTAACTTCAAACTGCTGTCTTTGAAACAAATTTTGAAGTGGAAGAGATTCTAGAGCGTCGGCGAGATTTGCGATTCTAACGGAAGTCTTTCCTGGATGTTTTTAATGATAAAAACGACACTAAGACAACTGTGTGAGATATCAAGGTACTTATTTTGAAGAGGCCTTAGGAATACATACAATGTTTCTCATGTCTTGTACCATTTTTACTAAATGTATAGAATTTTTGTTATAATTGTAGTTTTTCGAATTATATGCTTCGATGCTTTTGGGGTAGGCCACGAACAAATTAATCTTTTTTTTTAAACTTTGCGGGTGTTATTCTCTTAATTTAGTAACTGCAGATGCTGCAGCAATATCTTCTATTTATAAAAAAGAGCACGACAGCCGTGACGTAAAGGCTTCGGCCTGCCAGACTAACGCGCGGCGGGCCCTGGGTTCGACTCCCAGATCAAAAATAACGGCAAACATCGAGTGCTCTCCGGCCATCATACAAACACCTTTGGCGGTCGTAAAGTACATTCTCCTTCTTCTAACGGGTCAGACTAGCCACCTGCCCGGGGTACGCCCAACATGGCAATGTGTAGTTAGAAACAGGCTAATAGCCTATATAAGAGTAGAAGAAGAAGAAGAAGAAAATAAAAAAGATATGACTTTGAGGTTTTGCAGAGGCATTATTGAAACGTCTTAAGCATACAGTATCGGACAAAAGTAATTGAATTTTTTGGAAATCGCTCTAGCTTTTTAATCAAGAACCACCCGCAAGATCCTCTGGAGTCATGAGAGCAAGTTCTGCTTGTTTGGATTTGACGGCGTGCAGTAGGTTTGACGTCCCGTGGGCGAAAGAAACAATCCGAAGTACCAGAAGCCGACTGTGAAACATGGAGGTGGATCTGTAATGGTATGGGGTTGTTTCGATACAAAAGGAGTTGTTCCACTTGTTCGGATCCACGGCACCATGGACCGCCTCGTTTATGGCAAGTTGTTGCAAGACCATATGTTCCCATACGCACGTGGAAACATGCCTCGCGGCTGGGTGTTTCAACACGATAACAACCCGAAGCACAAGTCGACCTATGTGACGGAAATCCTGGCGAAGAAGAAAGTGCGCTTTTTGCCCTGGTCTTTACAGTTCCCGGACTTGAATCCAATTGAGCATCTTTTGAATGAGCTAGGATGTCGTTTGGAAGGGAAACGGGCCCGAAATGCCGACGAACGATTCCAGCAACTTCAACAAGAATAGTAGAAGATTGACCGATTGATGGCTTCCATGTCCAAACGTTGTGTGGAGACGATCAAAAACAATGGCTATGCTACCAAATATTAGTCTGTTGTTAGATTTTTACTTTTGTCGCGGTCAAAATTGTCCACCTGGCACTTGTTATGGAACTTGCCGCCTAGTGACGCTATTCTTATGTGGGATTGTTACATAGAGAGGCATTGCTATTTGCAATTTGTTACCAGTTGCGGGCGGTTCTTGATTAGAAAAGTAGAACGAATTCCAAAAAATTCAATTACTTTTGTCTGATACTGTAAGTGTTGAGGATTTGACAATTAATCAAATTTATGGAACAAGATTAGTTTCTTAATATGTGTAATAGATCTTCACTTTAATGTTGTGGTATGATATTCTTTAAATTAGTTTGATGAGAAAAACATATAAAAGATGCGGAGTTTATTGTTTTTTTTAATCGAAGGTACCGATTTGGAGTTTTAAATTTATAATGTTGATGATGATGATTCTTTTTAGCGTATACCAAACTTTTCTGATAATTGCGTTGTTTTATAAGAACAGCGTAATGTGGTTAATGAGATTTTGAAGACGGTAAATTAAAATGACGATGAGATAAATTTGCGCACTTTTTAACAATTTCCATAACTACAACTAATAACAAACGCAATTTTACAAAACTAAACATAATCAAAACATATCTAAGATTTTTCATGGTTTAAGGTTGGTTAACAGCTCTAGCCACAATTCCTATAAAAAAATGACTTTTATGTTCTATGGACTTTAGCGAACTCATTGAACAATTTGCTTTATAAAAGCGTGACGAACCAGTTGTATTAATTGGAAGCCTTTTTTATTATTTACCTTTACTGACTGGGCCTGCAGCGCGAAATTTTATTAGGCCGACGCAGAACAAAAATGACGTTTTTTTATTTTTTTTAATTTGGTTTGTAACTTTATTTTAGTTCTTCATTTTCGATTAAAGATGACTGCATATTTTTATTTCAATTCTTAAGGTCAAACACGTAATAATCAACACATCAGCTCAGCAAGCTGTCCAATTATAGTGAAACAAAAAATCGCAGAAAAGCGCAGATTACGTAGGATCTGGCAAACTACAAGACACTCTAACGACAAAAGCACTTTAAATCATGCAACTGCCGAGCTTAAAAACCTACTTTTTAACATTCGAAATCAGAATATACAAACTTACTTAAAACACCTGTCACCATTGGAGGCAGATGACTACTCGCTTTGGAAAGCCACACGACACCGAAGACAACCACAACAATACCACACACCTATTCGGACTGCCAATAATAACTGGGCAAAAAGCGATAGTGAAAAGGCCTCTACCTTTGCACAACATCTTGCTAATGTATTCCAACCATTCCTGGCGAAACAAGACATGACAAAAGAAATCCAAAATATTCTAGAAACGCCGTATCAAATGAACCTGCCTATTAAAAACTTTAAAATCAATCAAGTCGTAAACACCATTCGCAGCAAAGTACACTCGCATAAAGCCCCAGGCTATGATTTAATTACTGGCAACGTTCTCAAAGAACTACCGCAGAAAGGCTATCAATTCATAACGCATTTATTTAATGCAATTCTAAGACTCCGACAGTTTCGAAAACTGTGGAAAAACGCCGTAATTATCTTAATTCCAAAACCAGGAAAACGAAAAGAACAACCTGCATCATACCGACCTATCAGTTTGTTGCCATTGTTGTCGAAAGCATTCGAAAAGATGATACTAGAGAAATTACACCAAATACTCAGGGACAACCTTCTTATACCAGTTTAGTTTTCGTAACAATCACGCAACAATTGAACAAGTTCACAGAGTAGTCGACAAAATCACTAAAGCCTTCGAAGAGAGAAAATACTGCGCAGCAGTATTTTTAGACATCACTCAAGCCTTTGATAAGGTATGGCATGAGGGACTGGCCTGTAAAATCAAGAAAACCCTACCCTCAGATTATTACGAAATCTTAAAATCGTATTTAACTAACAGGCACTTCCAAATCAGATATGGCAGCGCATTAACGCCTTTATATACCATCGCTTCGGGTGTTCCCCAAGGTAGCGTCCTGGGCCCTCTTCTATACCTGCTTTTCACAGCAGATCTCCCCACAACCCCAGGTAACACGCTTGCTACTTTCGCCGATGACACGGCAATTCTTGCATCGCATACTGACCCAAATATGGCATCCCAACAATTACAAACTCACCTGAATAAAATACAGCGCTGGCGTTCTAAGTGGTGCATAACAGTAAATCAGTGAACGTATCATTTACACTAATAAGAGGCACCTGCCCACCGTTAATGCTCAATAGTCAAGAAATTCCACAAGCTGACAGTGCCAAATACCTTGGAATGCTTCTAGACAAGAAACTAACGTGGAGGACGCACATATGGACAAAGCGTAAAGTGTTGGAGTTTAAGTTACAAAAAATGTATTGGCTCTTAGGGCGCAAGTCACAGTTATCCTTAGAAAGCAAGTTACTGCTTTATAAAACCATGATCAAACCCATATGGACACATGGAATACAGCTATGGGGTACAGCCAAAACAACCAATATAGAAATATTGAGAAGATTTCAGTCAAAAGTGCTCAGATCCATTGTAAACTCACTATGGTATGTGGCCAACGAAACCATACTACGTGATCTTTCAATCGCAACCATTAATCAAGAAATAGAAAAGTTTAGTGCGCGCTACTGTGATCGTATTAGTGTTTACGCTAATCCTCTAATGGAGTGCTTATTAGAAAACGATGTAGAAGAGCCACGATTAAAAAGATTCAAACCGATGGATTTAATAAATAGATTTCCTTAACAATGTTCTTCATGTCTTTCAGATCTTATATCAAATGTACGTTAAACCAACTACTGAATGTCGCCTTAGACAGATTGTAATGTAATTAATAAAAAAAAATTCTTAAGGTGTCACGTTTTTTTTTTTTTTTGTTATTTGAACGGAAGTTATCAGATCTTTGGAACTTCTTTTGACTCCTATTACTTCTATTGCTCATGTTACTCTGTTACTCCTACTACTATCACTCATATTACCCTAGCACTTCTATTACAACTGTTATTTTTGTTTATGAAATCAATTACACATTAACATCACCTCAATTTTAAGTGTCATAAATATTTCTTTTGACGATCTTGAAATCTATACGAAAGTTTGTTAAATCATATCATATTAATCCTAATTTAGAACAAGGTAGTCAAATCATTATACAGGGGACACAATCATTGAGAAAGTAGCCAACCTGGACTAAACACCAGTTTAAAAGTAGAAGAAATCGTAGAGATATTTCTTAAAAAAGTGATAAGGAGTATATGATCTAACTATTTCTTAAAAATAAAATGACGCTCGCTATAAGCTAAAAGGGAAAGGTCAAAGAGTGAGAGGGACTTCGAATGATCATTTTAACTATGAAAGTAAGGACCTTAATATTGAGAATTAATAATGGGAGAATGGAAAAAGTAGTAAAAACAGTTGAATTGATGTATTTGTAATATAAAAAACAATGTAAATTTTTCTAAGTAGATATTTAAATAAAAACAAACTGTATAACATATTAATAAGAATATGTGATAGGAAAATCGAGTGATTTATTTAGAAAAGGCACAAAAAAGTAGAATAAACGAATATTAAAACATTTCTGCTCTTAAAGTAATTAAGAACACTTTTAATTTATTTAAACTACTTATACAATTTATTTTTATATATTTTATTATTATATAATACACAGATATTTACTGATATAAAATCACACTCTACAACTCTATTTATGTACAACGTAATTTATTTCACATTAGAACAGTTCACTTCACTTCCAGTAACTTTTGGTGTATTCCATCTTGTTCTATCCCCGTATATGTTCAAGCACTACAGGATCTCAACTACAGCCGCTCGCGCATTGAAAGCATTACGTTCGCCGCTCGACCGTGACTGCTCGGTGGTGACCCCAGTATTAGCCGCGAACTTCTCAAGCTGACGATGCCTTTATGGCGATGTTCGAAATTTGTTACCATATGGTCTTTAACCCTACTTTTCATGTTTTACTAATATTTTTTCTAAATCACTATTTCTATTTTTACTTTGTACTTTTTCTCTAGTTTTTATTGTACTTCGTAAAACACTTTTTGACTGTCTTCAGGTGTTCAATTTACATTTCTCTTATATATTATTTGTTAGTTTATATTTTTAATCGCATATAACCGTTATTAAACACATTTTATTTAATTTCCTCCGACATGCTTTACCACAATCAACAACTCTTCTAAAAGTGACCATCTATTGTGAGATGCTTCTTATTTGCATATTCGTTTGGAAATTTTTTTCTCTCCTTTACCGGTCATTATTGTAATTAAGTGCATGTCTCTTTTCGTACAGTTCGTTTCGTTGGGGTATTTTGTTGTTATCGTATATCAATTTTAATATTCTTCTAGTCTGCTCCTGATGGAGTCACTAATGTAGTGAGTTTTTACTCAATCTTACCATCTACACTTTGGTGTCAGAATAAAATCGAGAAATATATAATTTAACAACACTTACCGAAATATTGAAGTAATACAATTAATACTTTGATTGAACCTCTTTTACTGTCATACAATCCGTTTGACGTTTTTGGGGTATGATATTTATTAATTTCTGTATTGTTTTCTGGGATATTTTATCGCATTCTTCTGTCACCTGTGTCATTAACCCAGCTTTGTTACTAAACTTTCGTGGTCTTTAATTTTTTTTATTTTTTATTTTTACACGCCAGTTGATAACTAGAATGTTATTATTGAATTTACTGTATTATCGCATTTACTGTACTATGATCATCCATGATCATCATGGCCTATGATACTCCGGAGATTGAAATAATCTCGATCTTTGCACCCAGTTAAAATTCCCTTGGTTTAAACAATATTCAACTCTCCACAGATGTTGAAGAATTTTATTTACTTGCAAATAGTTACTCTTTTTTGCAGATTTTACTTTACCATTTTGACTGCGTACTTATTTTACTCTGGTACCTTAGTGCCTGTCCTTTTTTAAGTTTAAATTGAATGAAGTAGTTGATGGCCTTGCCCTTCCACTTTTTTGCTCTCATTAAAAGTTTTTGGTTCTTGATTAAATCTTGCTCGTCGTTCCAATATTGCTAAATGTACCTAATATTTTCCAATGTGCAGGTGGTTATCTAAGGAGTAATTTTAGAGAATTATTATAGGGGCTAATTTGAATTTGAAAATTAATATAATTTTGTACTATATCGCCCAATACTTTCAGAACAGGCCACTGCACGATATCTATTGCTAAAAACTAACAAAAACAAATATTTAAAGTTGGAAACTGTTTTATTGTTTTTCAAAATATTCTCTTTGGCGGCCAATACATTGTTGTATACGCTGGAACCAATTTTCATAGCATTTTTTCATAGTGAATCAGGTTATTCACGCAGTATGTTCTTCACGTGTAGAAACAAAAAGAAATTGTTAGGGGTCAAATTAGGACTGTACAGCGGATGACTCGTCAATTCGACATTTCGAGTGCTCAAAAAAACAGTTGTTTGCGTCCATGTATGTGAGCTCGCAATGCCATGGTGGAGAATGATCCGGCATCACCCGTCGGTTTTTCTTATTTATCCGAAGATTTCTGGCAAACAAATGGTGTACCATTCAGAATTGACCATTTTACGATCCTCTGAAATCACGGTTGCGACATGTCCAGTTTTTCAGTTAATCAAGCAACCAAGTGCTTCAAGCGCGAACGACTTTTGTTGGGTTTAGCTTATCTTGGGAGACCCATACAGTCGACTGCTGTTTACTCTCGGGGTCATGGCATAAATCTAAAATTCTTCACCTGTAGCGATATTTGAAACACCGCGATCATATTTCTTGAACATTTCTTTCGACCAATCGACACGAGCCTGCTTTTGAGCGATCGTTAACTTATGTTATGTAAATATTCATGGAATATCAAATGTATGCTAGCCATACTAATGCTTAAGGATGCCTGAATTTTACAATAACTCACATGACGATCTTGTTTTATCAGTTGACACACGGCATCGACGTTGGCTGGAACCACAGCCGATTTTGGATGGCTTTCTTTAAATTTATCCGCCAACTAACTTCGATCAGAATTAAATTCATAGAACCAGCGAATACAGTGTCTCTATGTGGGGCTTCATCATCCTAACTTGAAGTGAGTTGATCGACACACTGTTCTTGAGATTACCCAGGTCGAAAATCATAAAAAATCATCGCACGAAAATGTTCACGAGTTAATTCGATTTGTCTGAGCGAAAATTTTCAACTTAATGACAACAAAAGAAATAGCGTCCGTATGACAAAACGTTCTGAGTACAAATTCCGTCAAAAATGTGAAACTGTATGATGCAAACGTCAAATCGCACCTACCATACGCAGAGTTGCCAATTCGCAATAGATATCGTGCAGTCCACGTACGTTAAATTATTATCCATTTTTTCAAATTCAACCTAATTAACATTGATGGTTCATAGGAAAGCTTAGAAACAATAGTCTGCTGTGTAAATAAAATTTTTAAAGAAAGCGACAAGCCCTTATCATATCAAAGGGCATTGATCAGACGAGTCCTATTAAACTTTGAATCATCATGTAACAGTCTCAGGATATTAAAGTAAAATATAAGTTAATGTTGAGTTAAATTCAAAAGAACATACACACAGAATTAATTTTTGATTGCAACGCCGATATAAGCATTGTATGGAGGAACTTTTATGAATTTTCAAATTGTTTCCACCTAAACGTGCTTGCTTCACTAAAACAGTACGTGCGTAATTGCTCGACTATTCTAATCCAAACATAGTCTCAGGTAAAGGTAATCATTCGCCGGAATTAACTCTGCCCTTTTGCACTCCGAGGCTTTATCTCAGCCAACCTTCTGTTTGCTCAAGCGGCGCCTTTCGCCGCAATTTCCCAGGTTTACGACCCCGCGCATGCTAAGAACGGGTTCTGGGCGAAGAGCCGAAAAAATCCCAATGAACATCAGTATGCAAACGTAATTACAGACTTTTGTTCCTCTCCATCCGCGATTCGATACACGGCTAATCATAATGATCGCGCTCTGAATTGGCCGCATGCAAATGCAGGCGTGCAGCGGACGCGCCTCCGCCGCTCCGCGATGCACGGCGATTCGAACCATGACCGAGCCGCTTTATGGGATGGAAATTACGGCCTTTGTCTACCGTAAAATAACCGTTTTATAAGCACGAGCTTGCGGCCGTGGCGCATCGAAAGCTGGAAATGCAAGAACCCACCCGAGGCCGACAGCAGCGGCGCTGTAAAGGCGACGATTTGCTCGGCCAAACTTACCAACTAGTGAGAACCTTTGAAGTTTATGCAGTTGGCAGATGACCATGACGCACTAAAAGGTGCAAGTACTTGAAAAATGTTTTTAAATAAAGTAACACCGGACAGGGTGTCTGAAACACTGCCTTCCGGCTCGAAGGACCAAACGACTAAAAATCATAAAAACAATATTACAACGTTTAGCTTTCGCTATTAATTGCCAAATATTACAAAATGTCATTTTGTTATTACTCTCTACGGACATGTGGCCTTCTGGAAAGGCATTGTAATCAGATGTTGATTGTTATAAAATCGGGCAAGTTGCACTTTAAAAATTATTTTCTTCCTATTATGATCAGTTTCAAAAGAACCACTGGAAGAGCAAAAAAATTGTTTTCGAAAAAAAGAAACTACAAATAATGAACTAAAACACGAGAAAGCAGACAAAGTGCTTAGAAACCCAAGAAGACAGAGATTGATGGCGAACGGAGAGATCAAAAATTATATGAAGACTTGGAATTCAACTGATCCGAAGTCCAGAAAGTACATGAATTTTTTGTAGGGGCAATACTCGATCTCTTAACCTTCTAATTTACGGGAAAGTGTGGCAAAAATAAGAGCGTCTAAATTTTTTAAATCAATCATAATGATTATTGGTTCTCCTACGAGAGTTGGTCTTTTAGTCATCAGAAATGGGCTAATTTTTAATATAATGTGTTTAATTATGGAATGCACATATGAAAAGGGAATTTAGAAGAAAGCAGAGTAAGATAATGCATCTCAATAAAAGGACATAGTAGGAAGGACACCTATCTTACTAGAAGAAACACTACTCGAATATGTAGAAAAATACGACTAACTAGGAATTATGATAAAAGGTGATAAAAAAAGACTATCAAATTAACAACACAATCGTTGATAAAGCAGAGCTGAGCATTAAAACAAAGATGCACTTATATAAACTACTTTCACTCCCACATTATTATATGTCTCAGAAACATGGACAAACACCGCTCAAAAATCACAGCAGAGAGGATGAAGTGCCTACGAAAATCACTGAGTAAAACTAGAAGGGATGGGATTATACACAGCAGCATAAGACCAACAACCAATAACACAAGACTACTAAAATGCTTTGGATGCTTTACTAGAACGGACATCCAAAGATACCCCAAATTACTATCTGCAACGAGAGTAGAAGGAAGAAGCGCAAAAGGCAGACTCCGAATTCAATTGCTAGATAACTTCAACCAATTGGCTAGGAAAAAATATCGAAGAAATACAAATAATGTACGAAATAGAAAACCCAAAAAAATTGAATGGGGGGCCCAATGCCTTGAAGCATAAATGGAATAGAGAAAGAAGTCTTTGATTTGTTGAAAATGAGACCAGTTTTGCTTTTCCTCTTATTGACAGCATTTTCAATCGATCAAAATGATTTTGTGATCAGTGGAACCGAACATTTTTAGTAATCAGAAACGAGTTAATTATTAAGTGGCGAAGCGAAGCGAAGTCACTTACTAACTTCATGTTGTCCATCCGTCCGTCCGTCGGCGCAATAACCCGAGAACGGCTGGGAATTTTCAAATTCTGTTTCACCAATCGACAGGTGACCAAAAAGGCTTGTTTGCTAGTGATTTTGAAACTAGTTTTGAACACTGATTAATTTAAACATAAAATTTTGAAATACTACGTGACCTTTAACCCGGAAACGTGATTTCTCAAATTTGGGAGACTGTTTCGCCACTTCGCTATGCGTTGCAAGCTTTGCAGGTTTATTTAATTGTGAGTTGCACACGCGTATTCTTTGCTACTTTTTTTGCCTCGTACCAACTTACCCTTGCTGGATGTCGAGGAAATATCACAATTACTCTGTAATTGAAGATGCTCGTCAAGGATCTAATATTACAATTATAATTTTTTCTTGATAAACAGTGCAACTAAACTTAAATACTTGTACCCGAAATAAGGGAAATAGTTGACCACATACAAAGCGGAACTGTTTATGATGAATTGGTTGTTTATGAGGTGTGGCAGGTGTCCAAACACCGCACCACACTCATCAAAAGTAGCTTTAAGGTGACGAACTCTAACAAAAACTTGAAACAATTATTTAAACCAAAACAAACCGTTTCATAGTCACAGTGCAAGTTTTTAAAAGATTAGGTACGCACGAAAAAACACGTTCCTTTTTATTAACCTACCGCATAACCGAAGAAGTTTGGTTTGTACATCCAAACGGGATGGACGTGTTTTGCTTGTTACATCTGAAGCAACAAACGGCAAAGATTTTGATTAAGGTCTATTACATTAATTTCTTATTATTTATATGAGTTAGGGAAAGAAGTGGGGAAGATTAAGTGATAAGTGCTTTACTCACAAAGCTGACTACCCTGTCCGCTCGTCGCAGCCTCCTATACTTCCATTTTATGCTTCAGCCAATTACGTCGGTGCAGCAGATAACACAAGTGTCCCTACAAATTACTTTATTATCTCAAGTGCAGCCATGTTACAGTATCCGCTGGAAATCCAACAGGCTCAACAGCACACCGCACAAAATCAACGTTATAATGCAAATACTCCACAATCAACGCAGAATGTACGGAAATGGATAAAAATAAGAAAAGCGATAGAATAGAGAAAGCTGTGAAACTACTGAAACAAACTAAAATATTATCGACTATACTTCTCCATTCAGACTACCAAATGGAACTTGGGCAAAAAGCAATCAAGACAAGGAGGATAGATGTTCTTACCTATTACCTATTACATCTCCTTCTTAGATTGTTAAAGGTGTTCGGTAAGATATTCTTGAAAAGATTAAAAAGCCGCCTCTAACAAGATTTTACACCAGATCGCGAATTTGGATATAGAAAGCTACCATAAAGCAGGCGTACTGATCAGTTGATCTATTCTACATTAAATGAGAACAAAAAATATTGTTCAGAGGTTGTTTTAAACGTTACCAAGCCTTTGACAAACCTTTAATCTGCCTCACCTTAGAGTGTTTGACAAACATACAATTTCTCGTAAAGCTAAAAGAAGAATGCACGTCACTCTCTCCGACCAATTTAGGAGTGACTCAGGGAAGCGTGTTGAAATCAACAATATGTACTACACTCTTCAGATCATCTAACTACAAATTTGACAGTTTGAATTACCATTGCCAATGACACAGCTATTATGACATCTCACAACAACTAAGTTACTTACAGCACCATTTAAATAGAATCCAAACAAGACTCAGAGCGAATAGAACCAAATTAAGGCCCCTGACTTTCATTTTACGTAAGGAATCTCATCTTTCAGTTTTCCTAAACAATCTACTTCCACAGAAAATGTGAAGTATCTAAATAGCCATCTTAATCGACGGCTTACATTAAAAAAAAGTTGAGACCAAAAGAAAAGAAATGAAGTTCTGCAAGATTTACGGATTAATTGGTTGTTGCTCCCCATTATCTCTAGAAAGCAAATTACTATATAAAGCTATTTTAATTTCAGTGTGGATGTAATGGCTGTATTTATATGGACCTACTAATAAATTCAATCTAACCGTACTTTAGAGGTTTTAGTCAAAGGTACTGCCTGCTATTTTAAATGCTTCTTAGTATGTATTCGACCAGTTTACCCATTGCAATCTGCCTACCGTTACGAAAGAAATTTTAAACCTCAAGATATGTTGTTCCTTTATCCTAACACGATGGCAAAGACCTTCTACATCATTAAGAGGAATTATGTAGACTTAAGACCGATAAACTTACAGATTTACTTATAGTTCAAGCTTGTCTGTTTTTATCACAATTATAATTTGTTTACTAATTGTTATATTACTCAAGACTGGGTAGTACTCTAGAAGTTAATTGTTGATGTTATTATTGTTGTTAATTCTTTGATATATAATTTACTGAATATCAAATGATTGTAAATAATAATGGTGATTAATAAAAAAATATTCAATGTACACTGTTATAAAAACTATTTGAAATGACAGTTTTATTGTTTATGGCATAGAATTCAAACTAATGGAGGATCACAACACCAACCCTTGTCTAACAATCCATTTGTGCTCAGGTACGGGCCTCAGAAATGTGTCAACTAGGAAATCTTTTTATGTGGAGTCTTCGCATACTGACAAAATCGTCCTGAACTTCTCCATAGATGAAAATTGCAAACAAAACTAATAATAATAAACACGCACCTTGTAGAACAAAACATGTAATTAATCGAAACGTCCTTTAACGAGTACATTTCTCTAAATATTTAATGGAAATTTTTAAATTAAATTTTACGAAAGTTATGCAACTTCATCCGTACAATGTGTATCTGCTCGCTTGTTACAGATTTCAAATATATGTCATAATTTATTAATCACTCTATTGCGTTTGGAAAATGTATATTAGTTTTACCGTCTGTTGAGACAAACATCTGTATTTTTAGGGTAAATGTTATGAATATGTGACTAGTATCCGATAAAAATTAAACTCTGGATTACCGCTGAGAAACCATAGCTTTAATTGTTCACATTACCATGTGGACTTATGTGATTTTAATGTGAACATTAAGTTGTATTGTGATTTTATAAATTATAATGTAATATAAACAAAAATGAAAATATTAGAATAATGAATGTTATGGAAAGAATGTACACAAGGGACGCATTAAAAGTGCTAAAAAAATATTCACAAAAAAATAAGAAACAGAGCAAACAAACTAGAAAAAATTTTTATTGATAAGGAATAGAAGAAGAAAAGAAAACCATGTTTCTTGGTTCAAAAAAAATGTTGTATGTTTCTTAATTATAATTTTTAAGTATGATTGTCAGTTTCTTCAGCTGAAAGAAGGTCAACAAATGATATCCTGAAAGGGCTACAAAACGGACTGTCGAATCTGTACTCTTTTATCAACATCCCATACATAATTAAAAACTAAGTTACGAAGAGTTAAATCTGGAGAATATGAAGCCTTACGAACCTCAGTTGGGCATAATGAAAAACCCAGGGATGTGTCTACCAGTTGTATGACTTGTAATGGTTCTGTTATAGTAATAACTATAATACAAGAATCACAAAAACTTTACTACAATTTATTAACAAATTGGAGTTCTAGCAATATGGAAGTAATCAGGTAAATTAAAAATAATGGGTCTATTTGTCCCATTAATAAGACAGCTAGCGAACGATATTTAAAACAAAGAAATTCTAATTACAGTTTCCCTATATTTTTTGGTCTTGTAGGTTTCTAATGTGGTGATTGAAGATTGATTATTGATTTATATTCTAGCACTATAACATTTCTTGCTAATGTTTCAGCTGCCTTAAAAACATTCTGGTACGAAGTTTAACCCATCAGGATAATGAGTGCGGATTACCAAAACCCTGAGTATTGTTAAATAAAGCCTCCACAACTTCTTACAGTATTATTATGTGTTTCGGCGCTAGCCAAAGAATTATATTAGACACTCTTTTGACATGTTTGTTGTCTAACTCATTTTAACTTATCATATTTTCTTCTTGTATTGCTAGGCGAGTTTGCATGAGCAATTTCAACCCCCTGTTTTTAATTTATTATTCAACTAAATTAAAATTAATATAGATTTTACTCTTGGTTGAATTTGAATTAATTTACGAGGAAAACCCCCGTGGTTCTGACGGGACTATATTCTAGTAAGAGTAAGAACAAAATAACGATAGTGTTGGAAAGTGCCATCTTTGGTTGAATGTTTGTGAAGATTTCAACAGCTTATTGGTCTCTATTGCGTAGCAATAGTCACTTGAGTTGGTTCTGTCGTCATTTTGCATAACGCTAAAAATCTTGATAATCGATTAAGTTTTCACTAAAGAAGGTTTTAGTGGCAGTGATTTTAAACATTGAGATGATGTGTATGGTGAATCTTTGCTTTCATATTTCACTGTAAAGGAGGAATGAGTAAAATAATTTCGTTTGAGTCGAGAAAACATCAAAGACGAATATGCAGGTTGACTAAGTGACTTGCAAGGTTAGGAATTTTCGATACAGTTATGGGACGTATTTCTCCATGAGCATCTTTACATTAATAAGGTGTGTGCCAGATGGCTACTCCAACTTTTATCAGCCGTTCAAAAACAGCAACATGTGACCTGTTGTGAATAATTTTTAAACTTCCGTCGCAACAATGAAGAACTTCTTCAAGTCATTGTTATAGGAGATGAAATTATTATCCACTTCTCTGATCCATAACAAAAAGAGAGTCGATGGGATTGCACAGGCAGGACGCAAAACGGTTAAGAAAGGCAAAGACGAAGATCGTGACAACGATCTTTTGCTATTCAAAGGAATAAATCACAGCGGTAAACGGAGAGTGTTACGCCAGCTTATTATGCTGTGAAAAAAAAAGAAGATTGATGTGCTGAGTCGAACTGTCCACATTTTGCAAGATAAAAGACCGCAATTGTCCAGGTTATTGAAAAAAAATTTTTTAAGAAGCTTACCCTCCTACCCGAAAACCCAAACGTAGCCTTCAAAAACTACTATCAAAACTGAAGGCAGAAAATTTAACAACGATGAAAAGTTGCAGGAGGCTATTTTGGAGCATTTTGCAAATAAAATTTTTCAAGGATATTGAAATGTTAAATTGGAGATATAAGTGTGCTGAGACATATAGAGATTATATTCAAAAATAATCCTAATGTTTTATTTCAATCAGCCTGGAATATAGTCGGACCGGAACATTTGACACTTACCTTGCATTTCCTAACAGTAGAGAATGTATATAAACAGAATATCCAGACGTTCTGTAAATGTTGAAAACCATAAAGTTGAAGTATTAGGTTTACGGGAGCCCACAGTTGCCAAGGTTATCTTAAGTGAATTTGCAATTTAGGAGTTAAAGCAAAAGAAAGATGAAATATTTGGAAGTTGATCTTTGCAGCTGCGTTGGACACAGCAGACGAAAACAATTAAGGCAATTAGTAAATTGCGTTTTATCTCACGTCAATTCGCTTGCTCTCGATCCCTAAATGTTTGATATAGGCGTTCTCTCTGTTGCTTTTGATTTGTGAAGCTAATAAATATCTATTATCTCCTGGAATAAAATATTTATTTTCTAATTTTTTTAAGTCTGCGATCCTAAAATTTGGATATTTATCTTAGCTTCAGTACTTTTTCGCGTTAAATACAATACATTTGGACAACAAATTTTGTGCTCAAAATAACTAAAGCCATATGAAGTTAAAACGATTAATTAAATAGAACTTTATGTAGCGCATGGTTTTAGATAGGTCGTGGAGGTATTTTTTTATTTTTTTTTATTTTTCCGTACACACAGAGCTTGATTAGGTTTTTGATCTTGGTTAACAAACGGGACGGGAAGTTTTTCTAACAAGCTATGATTTAAGTGAGCTGTTTTTGGGAATATCTACAATTTATTTTGGCAATATGGCGTTGGTAATTTCAACTGATAGGTGCCTAAAACGTTTGTTATTTTTAATCAATGCTAAACCAAACGTAGGCTTTAATCTGAACTGTAGTTTTATTGCTAAAAGTTTATTTTTTAAATTTAAGTACGTTTCCACGAAAACTGTTTTAAGTGTGCGAAATGGTTGAGCGTCACTAGAATAAACTAACAAAAATTGACAATGTTATATATTAGACCGGTTTCGTAGACACTAAAGGAGATGTATAAACAGAACTTTGTACTACACTATTTTTAGACGAAATGTTTCTTATTCTTTTTCTTATTCTCTTGGCTATAGTTATTAACTTTCTACAGCGGAGCTTATAGTAGAAAGTTAATGAGATTATCATTCTGTCTGTCTACCTGTGTGTCTGAAGACACTATAACTTCCGTTCTATTCAACGGATTAACTTCAAACTTGGCATACACACATCTTAGGTCAGTGCCTTTCATGGGATTGATTTTCAGCCAAATCGGTTAACGGCAACCGGAAGTGACCGTTACGATTTCACACCGCTGTAGAAGTTTCCTTTACGGTATTACACCGTTCTTGTTAATAAAGATGTAGTTGTTTATGCTTTCCTTCTAACCCTCTTTAGATGTTGATATCCAACATTCTCATTATTGTTTTCATAATTCATCTGTGTTGTCTTCATTTCAATTTTGAAAATCATTGGATGGCATTTCGTTCACGGTTCTTGCAGAAACTTTACCTATCCTTCCATTTTGTTTTATAGTATATCTGTAGGAGAATTCACTGCTACATTTACATAAAAGCAATTGAAACTGCGTTTTCTTCTATAAAGCAGAGTGTGAAGGATTGCAGTTAGAACTCCCAAATCGCCAATAAGAACGAAAAATGAAATTCAGCACATTCCGCTAAGAAACCTTACAAGTTGGAGCCTAATTTTCGTTCTTAATATTTGAGTGCTAATCGCGCAAAAAAGTACTGCTGAAGTTTTGATTGCTTTCTTATAAAAATATATTAAACTTTTGTAAGTTACACCTTTCCATTTTGAAAAATCAAACCAAATGCATAGTGAATGTGTTTTTATTGTGACTATCAGTAGACTGTCTTGCCCTTTCATAGGTAATAGATGGTATGAAAAAATTTCGTATTCCTCAAAGAACCCATGCATTCATAGGTGGCTCTGTGACGTTGTGTAATTGCACAGAGATTAATGTTAAATCAGCTATCTCCATTGTTTACCCTTCACCCAGATATGTTTTTTCCTGCCAAGATTCCTATATACTTGACACTTTCTGCTACTGGTATTTGTTGTATGTTTTCTTACCGTTGGGCAGGTTTCTCCCCTTAACTTGAAAGTCACGTGAACTGGTTTCGTTTCCTTTAATGCGCCGTATTTGGAACCACAGTTAAAACTTGCTCAAAATGGATTCTGAATATCACTATATAATCCGCAAATATGGCAACAATTATAGATAGATAAATCTTAAGCAAATAATAGTATTGGTCCTAACATGCTGCCCTGCGGCTTTCTGAAACTAATGCCAAATAGAAATTACTGGAATTCATAATATTAAACGATGAAGCTTCTGTTGGTAAGATATGAGCGTATGATTTGCTAACAGTCATCAGGAAGATTATTTTTGCCTTTGTACAACATGCTAAGGTGTCAAACGTTTAGATAACATCCATTAATATTGCTGAACAATGCCTCTTATTTTTGAGATGTTATAATTTTGCCTACCGCTCCATAAACTTGCGCAATTGCGGCATATCGTTTTAAAAGTCCGAATTTGTGATCAGGCAGTATCCCCCTTTTTATATTGTAATAATTCTGGGATTAAAGATAAAGAGAAAAAAAGGTATATGAATAGAACATATATTACGGTATTTGGGTCTACTACAAATAATAATAGAAGGTATAACAGATGGAAAGAACATGTAAAGACAGACCTAGATTACAATATATACCCCAATTAATAAAAGACCTGGATTGCTCCAGTTAACGAGAAATAAAAGACAACAAGACAAGAAACAATGGAGAAAAATAATTCAGAAACAAACCAATCTAAAAGACTGGCCACCTAAAAGAAGCAGGAATTCTGCTTGGTAATATTTTTCTAAAATTTTCGAATGTATGGATAACTAAACCAATTGTTCGATAAGATTCTAAGATTTGTTTTGTTCGGTTTTTCGTATCAGTACTGTTACTGCAATTTTCTATCGCGTGGTGTAATACTAGAGTCTTAATATTGCATTAAAAGGTTGGATTATAAATTTTATTCTGGAAGTTTTTTCAGGGCCTTTCCTGTAATTAAATCATAACCAGGCGGTTTACGTGGTTTAATATTTAAAAAAAAGTTTTAATCTCCTTAACTTTAAACTTCTTGCCCGGTAAAGTGCGTCTAGATGCTGTTGAATTTAATCAGTTTCTTCATCTGAAGTAGTGAGAAGGAACGGTTACTTCTGATCAGTTTGAGCAGCTAGAATAAGTGATTTATGTTGTGCTGGATGTTTTAATTGCTGTTGCCTTCCAAAACTAATAATCGATCGATTCCGTGGGCGTCAGCGTCTTTTAGTCTTCTATGTATTTCGGTTTTTAAGTTCTGGTGTTGCTTGGTTGAGTATGTGTTTGCTATTCAAATGACATGTAATCTAACATCTGCGAAATCTTTGTTTTTCTGCGATTTTCTTTTTCACTATCGCAAAACAGGTTGTCTAGTAAGGTAATATATTATTTTCACTGTTGCTAACGAGGCAGCTTGTTGAAATGTTCTATTGGTTCTTGTTCTATTTTTAAGGGCATATCCATTGATAATTTTGCAACTGCAGAATCCTTCAAAAATCTCAATTCGTAAGTTTAAGGCTTAGCGTAAATGTTTTCCCTTTAATTAGGATTTGAATTTCTATTGTCTTTATTATTAACGAGTGAATGGTTGCTAAGCCAGTCACGATGCGGCCTTAAGATGTTTCATTTTTTATTCCTTTCACTTCACAAAATTAAATAGGTCGGATAGTTTGGACGTGTCTGTAGTTCAATAAATTAGCTCTCTAGTTGATGATAAATTAATGGCTTATAACAATTCTAGCTTTTGGTCGTGGTAATTCTAAAACCCAACTATACGTACTTAACGTTGAACAATAGCCAGCTTCGCTTTGACGACGAGAAATCTGCTAAAACGTTTCTCTCTTTCAAAACAGCAAGTGTGACGGCAAGTTCATGAAAATTTGTTTGCAGTCTTAACAACACTAGCAGTGCACACTGGCAAATTTAGATAATTCGAACTTGACTATTTTCACAGGTTAATCGTTTATACTATCACTATCAATTAATCATTTGATAGCGCAATAGTTATGTAAACTTTTAGAGCTTTTAAGCTTTTTTAAGATTTCCCCTTTAACCTTCGCTACCTTTCTCAAGTAAGTTATACGATTATTCTATTATTAAAGGTACACAAGCGTTTTTTTTTTTAATTCTACAGAGTAACTAGCAATTACCTTTTTCTTTCCCCCGAGCAAAATTGTAGACTTTGAATGTCAGTTTATCATAATTTTATCCGAGTGTTTTGCTAAAATACGCATTTAAACTTTACGTGTAAATAGGGTGTGCATTTGTGTCACCCAAAATCTTATGTTTTTCCTTGAATTAACCTTCCATTAAAAAAAAAGGAATACATTTTTTATAGACGAACCACTTTTTCAAATAAAGGAAATGATGAAATCAACAGGCCTCTTAAAAGTTTTTTTCTATTATTTTCTACGTTTTGATTTTTAAAAAACTTCTTGCGTATTCTACATTACCGTTTTTTGTCACAGAAAATAACAAAGGTCTACTACGTTTTATCTAATAGACTTTTGTTACTTTTTAAATTTTTATTCTCGCGCTTCTCTACTAAACGTTAAATAGTTAAAGCGCATAATTTGCTTGGTTATATTTTATAACATTACAATTACTGTAACAACTATGTATTTATTAAATTATTTTTGCCATGTGGATTTATTTTATATTAGCCTCTTTTACACTTTTCCAGTTTCGTTAAATTTCAAACAAAAGCCTTTTGTATGTTATCATTTGGTTTTTAATTGATATTATGAGAAAATGGCCGTGAACAAATGAGATCGATATTAACGAATTGACTAGTGTTCAAATTGACGACTAGAATTCTTATGGATGCAAAAAGCACTAAGCACATTATTGTGTGGTGCTTCTTCTGGATCCTCTTTTTTAATTTTAAAGGCAAACGGTTTTCTTTTTTTGGAATACGCACAAGCTTCATTGCAAAACGGATGGTGGAAATGGCTCACATAAATTTCCTTACGTAGATAGTGAAAAATTCTCGCAAAAATGACACTATCCAACGGTCTTCTGCTAGTAATGAAAAACTCGCTGAAGATAGTGCACATAAAGGGCTTTAGAAGCCATTAAAAAATAACTTTAGCTAGTTAGTCAATAGAACCCATTAGTGAGAGCTTAAGCAAATTGTCAGTGGTGGTTGGTTATATTTCTCAATATAAATAAGACAAGTTTTGTTGTAACACATTTAGTTACATTCTTCTGTAAAGAAAAATCCACCAGACAGAAGCTCATAGATTAGGTTAACAAAAAAGATACTGACAACAAAAGCTCTCTAACAGTTTTTAGTACCTCCGTAAGTAAATTCCTCAGAATGACGAACAAAAACATAAAAATAGGGTTGTTAATTGTAAACCTGTTATGGTAACTTAACATAAAATTTTGCCCTTACAGATTTGAAATCAATCAGAACAATTCACGCTCATAAAAATCGCTGTTGTTTAAATTACAATATAGTTGATGATAGAAAAAGCCCTGAGGTTTATTGCGGTCTGCATCAGGATGGTGCCACCAATTCGAAATTAAAAAACATTTTGTTACAAAATGTTTATTGGGTGTAGCAAGACCCCACTCGTGAACTGCCTGTTTTTTCTGTCGGAGCGTAGTCGCTTGGCAAAAGCTCCAGAGCGTATGGGGCATGAGGCACCATAGTAACCTGCAAGGTGACAATAGTGTAGCGACTGATACGTGTATAAGCAACATTTCTGTAGTGGTATTGCTGAATACATGATGGAATCGTTTCACTAACTTGCAGTACTACTCCCTGGTAATGTTCTCACGAGTGGGCAGCCAATCCATCAATAAAATCCTCCTTGATACCAAAAGACAATCAACATTTTGTTTTCAAATAAATAATGCCACCTGTCGCTTCTTGGGATGAGGGCTTTCAATATGCTGCCATTTAAGAGACTAACGTCTCCTAGGAGAATCATAATTTGTTTGTCGTGGTGAGACCCTCAAAGAACGTATACAGATCCAAGCTGACACTTGTAACAACCATTAGCATATCTCCCCACATTTTTGCTTCTACTGAGCACTGGCGGTATGGGAAATTTACTATGCGCAGATTTTTAGCATCTTTAAGCTGTCATGGTGGTGTACAAAGTCTAGCGAGACATGCCTGTTGTATTCGCTGCTGTATTAAATGTGATTTATCTATTTTCGCAGTTTTAAGAGGAAGTACTAATTATTTTTGAACATCCTATAAAAGAGGAACATCATTTAAAAAGGGTAGTACATTTTACTATCTTCTCGATAAATTTTTTATGGTCACAAAAATGTAGTTTCGCTTACAATTTGATTGTCCTCTCCGATTAAAAAATGGATTTACTTCGGCACGTTTTTTATCAGGAGAAACACGTAAAATTAGGGTGAGCTAAATTTAGCAAATAATGTACGACGATTCTATTATCGGCTATAAACTGCTTTGCCAACGCAACATTGAGAAAACAAATATTGTAAAAATAGATGGTCCATACGTTATTCTTCCATAGTTTCTCTTCACTTGTCCAGAACCTTAGGTTAATATTGCTTATTAATCTTATACATAACTCTGTGCGTCGAGGCACATTTGATTTTGACATGCTCGTAAATTAGTTGTTGATAAACTGGAAGCTTTCAGTATTCTCACCTACAGTTATTTGACACAGAAAGACAAAATGAGTTTGGCAATATTTTTCTTATTTTACAAAAAATCATTACCAACATTTTCTACCAAGGTGTGATATATAGCTGCATGCTCTATAAACGTATACCATTCAAATTTCAGAGCGTCTCCCTTTTCTGAAAGAGTTTCCAACTGCGTATGAAGATTCCCCTATAGTGTTTTACTAAAACTGCCTACTTACAAAAATATCACGAACAGTCAATTAGTGATTTTTCTAACTGACGCATCTACCCTTCTTAGTGTCTGCTGTTTAGTTTTATTTATCTTTTATTTAGTGCCAATTGCATGAAGCTGATAAGTGAAATAAAGTTTCGACTGTTCCAAATAAAAGCAAATTTGTTGAATGATTACTTTTTATTTTTAAACATTATATAGAAGTTATGACTGACCGGCGTCGATGATTAACTAAAAAGGAGTTTATTTCTGCTTTGTACGAAAGCGATAGGAAAAAAATATAGTGGGGATAAAAAACATCAAACGACGGAACCTCCACTAGTGAGGTCGAAGAAAGAGATGAACAGAAAGGGAAATGGTGATAATAATGCTTTTGACAGTGAATCACTCGAACATTCAAAAATCTTTCGTTGGTGAAGATAGTATTAAGTGGAATGCTACACAGATTTCGAATGGAAAAATCGCGGACAAGGTGAAATTTTTATATATTGACACTCTGTTCGACGCATTGAGTTTGTTTTTCGATAATACAACTATTGGTGTTGTGCTTACTTTTATTAATATGGGCTGTCCGTATTGTTGGAGATTTATGGAACTCGAATGACGACGTTAAAATCTGTGCTTTTTGAGGCTTTCTGATTACCGCTGAAACAATAAAGGATTTGTTATTACAATAAGCTTTGGAATATTTTACATGGAAATTATATTTATCAAACGTGTATATTACCAAAAAAACGTATCCAAAGCTACCAGTACCATCCGAAGGCAGAAAAACAAGCTGGCGCCAATTATAGATATGTAGAATTTGTCGAAATAATGTCTTCTTACTAATAATCTCATCATCTTCTTTTTAGGGATCGATTATATTTTCAGCAACATCTACTAGGCAAGTCAGATAAGCATGGTGATAATCTATTCTATGAGTGTCATACTTGGGAATGGAAGGTCCCAAAGAATCAGAAAAGGCAGATGGTTGAAGATCTTTGTGAACTTTTTTCAAAACCGACAAAATGTTATCTTTGAGAACAAATTGACTAATTACGAACTTGCATCCAAATTGTAATTCAAAGACCTAACTTGTGTAGGAAATTTTTTTCTAGCAATCGACCGGTTATTTAGAGCAGCTTGTTATGTTTTAAAAAAACAATAACTTTGATATCCTCTGTACCTAAAGAAAAATAGCTGCCATTTTGTTATCCACAATGCACCACAACTGCATTATCAATGAGGAAAATGGTAATATGTACCAAATATAACATGCGTATGTGGTGAAACACAAAACTTATAATGACTATTGGTTTTTTGTCATTTGTAAATAATCTATTCCAAATGGCATATGTACAAAAACGAAAACTTTAAGTAATCGATTATATTAGACGACGTATTTTGAGTCACATTTTTTTGATCCCAGCTACATTGACCCAAGCACCAACGTCGACAGAGTATTCTGTTCTATAAATAAAAGAAAGTAAATGTTGCTATATTTGCATCTCAAAAAAGCAAGATGACAATACGGTTGTAGTATGTGCAAACAAATAATTTTACCGAATATTCGACGAAAATACTTGCAAAAACTGCAGAGAACAAAAATAAAGTTTTTAAATTATTTGTTATATTTACTATTTATAAAGACAAAATATTTTTTATGTGTATATATATATATATATATATATATATATATATATATATATATATATATATATATGGATAGGCAGGCATGTAAATAGCCGTGCCCTCGTGCTACGGTGTGGGGAACTAAGTACGGCCCGTCTTGAAAAGTAAGACGCTAAGGCCCAAATCGCCCCTTAAACGGCCGGCGCGAAAGCGGATGGGGCGGCTACCGATATCAACCCAAGAGTAATTGCCAAATCGCTCACCTGTAATCGGCTTCGGCTGCAGCGGCGTTAATTTCACGGTGGCCACCGTGCTGCGATGTCTGGCTTAGCGGTAGAGTTAAATGCGGGTAAATTCAATAAGACCGCACTGGCCGGGATGCGTGCGAAAAATGTCTTGCGGGGGAGTTATCTGCGGGAAGATTGAACACGACCGCACTGGCCGCGTTGCGAGTATGTCGCCGGGCTTCGCGCCTGGTTTAGCAGTGAATCATTTTGTGGGAAATTTTGATTCGGCAGCACTTTGCGTTTCAAAAGGTGCCGCCGACGCGGTGTATGCCGGCGGAGCAAAAAAGCCCATATCCCGTTTTGTGTGCGATAGCAAAACGTGGCGGCAGATATCAAAGCCACCAGCACACCGCCACGAGACACAGACGGTTCAAGGGCGAAAGGCCGTCACACCAATATATATATATATATATATATATATATATATATATATATATATATATATATATATATAGCATGTGGATGTGTATATATGGAGCAGGCGCTGCGCACTCGAATCACTTACGCTGTATTCACTAAATAATGTAAACAACAGTCATTTAAAGCGGATTAACAGTTTATAAGTCATAGATATTTGATAGCAATAATTTATTTATTAAATAATTTTATTGATCAGTGAATACAGTCGAAATGCTTCGTGCTCGCGGCGCGCGGGGACTCGCGTCTTCGTGTTCGTCGGTTAAATACTCGAAAAAAACTGTCTAAAAAACTGAAAAACTTGAAGATATAACGTCTTTCAAACTTTCGCATTTTTTGAGATTATAGAGTAAAAATTCGTTATAAATAATGGTACCATTGGAAAGCTGAGAAAACAATACGTAAGATTGTGTTCTCAAGTATATTCATATTCTTTTATCGTTAAAGCATTTTAGTTTATCTTTCAATTGACGAAATACATTCTTGTTAAGTCGATTATCTTAAATAATACTTAAAATAGATTTTCTGAGTATCGGTAAATGAATGATAAATTTTGGTACAAAAACATTGTGAAATAACTGTTTATATTTATTTTCCATTACGGATTGCTAGATAAAATTTTCACCGACAAATAACCTTTAGATTGCTGTATCACCTGATACTTTCAAAATTGGACAAAAAAGAACACGAACGAAAATCACGAAAATGAAGATGTCGGGTCTCTTCTGGCATTAACAGCCAATTCAAATGAGAGTTGGAGATTTATCACAAACCACCTAGAGCAACAGTAACAACAAAATAATTTTAAAATGTAACATGGCTATTGCCGCTTCAAAAACATTTGCTCGGACCATTCTAAAGCAACAAAGAGTCTTAATGTAGCAGAAATTTAGAAATTACCGCAGGCTTTCTACAGCGGGGGGCGAAAAATTCTGTCTAAAATAAATTTGAATCACATTCTCCAATATTTTTTTATAGACAGTGGGGAGAATTCCCGAATGTTTTCTTTGAGCCTCTCAATTGTGTTTAGTTCAGTAACCTTAAGATACCGCCACAAAATAAATAGGGCCGTTAAATCTGATAATCTGGGAGTCAAATCGCATCAATAAGACTGGAAACATTGTTTTCAGCATCCCCATAATCTCTTGCCGTGTCGTATCTCGTACCATTTTACTGAAACCACATATTTCTCTATTAGGTTATGGTCAAAAAATAGGGTCCATTTACACCAAAGAAATCCGGCACTAAACTGTGACCGGAGGTGGATAATACGAAGATTTTTCTCCTTCCAGATATCACAGTTTTGCTTGTTAACATACCCAAATAATTTAAAATAGGCCTCCTCGATCCTTATGAATTTTACAAAAAAGTCTCATCTTCGATACTAAGTTCCAGTATTACATTACTGCACTTACAACATATCTAATTGTAAGCCATAATTCTAGAGCCAACTGGATCTTATACGGCATTAGGTGCAGGTATTTGTTTAATATGGTCCGCATAGGTGTTCGACGAATGGCCGTTTCTTGAAGAATGACACCTGGTAGAACTGCTGGAACTCTTTTGCACACTTTGTCAAACCCTTTCAATACTCCCCGGTGCACTAACAGTACGAACACGGCTAGACGTCGGAATATCTTTAACACCATAGTTCGTCAAATTTTTTTGCCAACTGACGAACTTTATTAACATTGGTCACATTAGTACGATTAAAATGTTGCCATCATTTTTGTAAAATGGTAATAATTGATGAAATACCTTGGTAAAGCATTTTTCCAATACACACGCTGGTGAAGTATTATATTGGAAAGCTTAATAAATAAGTGTCTGAAGTTTGACGCTCATTAAAATAACTAATGAAGATTAGGCCATATATGGTATAGAGATCTGCATTAGAAAACTTTACCAGAATTCAGTACTTAAATTACGGGAAAAGCTATTATTAACATTTGTGTTGATATTTTACTACTATTTTAATACATGGGAATGCAATGTTCACACAGAATAGGCAAGGTATCAAAGATATTGTCACCTACTAGAGAATAGAAAGCATATTCACCAAATTTTGCTTTTGCGGAGAAATTGACACCAGTAGCAATCTTATGTGGCAAAGAACAGATCTTTATCCTCTTATAGTCAATGCATCATTACAATACTATTGCAAACCATAACAAAAAATCTGAAATAATTCTTTCCTACAAAATTATTAAAGAAGAATTGGATTATTTAGTAACAAGAATCAATTGCAGTATGATGACATGGCAGGGAGTGCGGAATATACTATTTATAAAGAAAATAATCAATAATATCATAAATGTGATATTGGCTGTTCTAAGTGATATATCGATATATCTGTAAATTCTATAAAGATTATAAATAGCTTATAGTCGACGAAAAGAAAGTAGAGATGGACTAAAAAAGCTTTAGGTTGCGTGGAAGCAACGGTCTCGAGCTATTTGTAATAATTGGAAAGAAAAAGTGAGTTACTAGGAAGGTTTTTTTTTTGTCGACGAAGCGAAAGTTATTCTGCCGGTTTGAAGAGCTCGCCCTTGAAAAACTGCACCGGCCTTCACAGGGCAACGATCTTAATCCCATCAAACACCTCTGGGAAGATTACGCAGATTACGCGCTAGGTCAAATCGCTTATCTTGAGTGGCTTGACTCACCGCTGCGAGGAATTGAAGGCAATTTCTACAAACATATCGAAAGCTGGTGTAATGTTTTTTTTTTCCAGAAAAGAGCAGTTTGTGATTTATGCTATCCTATTAATGCATGCTACATGAGTCTCTGATTCTACAACAGTGGATGTCTGGATACTTTTGACTGTAGTGTACAACCTATTGTTGTACGATAAGGATAATTATTTCTCAACTCGAAACACACTCTTTTTTCTGTCACAAAGTTTGTCCTGCCAGCTGCAGTGCAGATTTGAATATCTCTCAAAACGCTTGAACATGCCACTATTTCTTTCTTGGTCCTTTTACTTCAATAGGAGTTTAATGACATATTTCAATGGAGTAAATTGTGGTTCTCCATGCTTCTCGTGCTCTGTAAATGGTTTTGCTTGATCGGTCCAGCAACATTGAGATCTTCCTCTTGGGCGCTTCCGGTTAATTTTTCCTTCCACCATTAGTTTTTCTAATTCATTTCTTCTAATCAAAGGTACGCCTGGTTGATCTTGGTAAAGCAACATATGTGATCTTAAGTTTATTCAAGGTAGTCTTAACATTCGTCTATAGGCTCACATATCAAAGGCAACGATTTTTATTCGCGCGGTGCCTTTCATTGTCCAGGTTTCGACAGCGTATGTAAGTGTGAGAGCCCCAATATTTTTATTAACCTGAGTCTGTTGTTTCGAGATATCGCCCAATCAATGAAATACAAATTCCGATAATCTATCTAACGTGTGCCTTTTCCTGGTATAAACCCGGTTTCCTCTTCAGATATTTTTGGTGGTAAAATTATTTTAGTCGGTTATTAATTACTTCTAACATCACTTTGCTAGTGTGATTGACTAATGGTATGGGCCTATAGATAGTTTTTTAAGGATATAAACATCGATTCGCACCATTCACTTAGCGATTTTCCCAACACCTATACCAAGGAGCAAATTTTATGAATTATGTTAACAACCAGTTCTATGGCTTTTAAAACTTCTGCGGTTATATATCTGATTTTGCTAATTTTTCAGTGTTTTGGTGGTTTTTTCCTCTGATTTCGATATATATGTGGTTTTTTCTCTATAAAGGTTCTATACAGAACTTCTTTCAAATTTGATGATTTTGCTACATTTACGTTTTATTACTTATTGTGCGTGATTTGGATTCCCTGGCGAGATACCTGTCATAGCTCTCCAGATCTTCCATTATTTGCATTATTTTTGCTTTCTTAATTTTTTTACCTAATATTTAGTATTTTCAATGATTTCGACATCATTAATTTCTTGCGTTGATCTATTAAAATTTACTCCTTTCGTTATTCAGTTCTTTAGAGTACGCTATAGTTATTCTAAATTAGGTTTAGAATAGCAATGCAACGGAGTTTTTGTTGTAGAGTTTCACAACTGATATTTCTCTTCTTCAATTAGAAGTTTATTTCTTTATGTATAGTTTTGACTTTATTTCTACTGTTAATGTTCAGAATAACACATTATCGGTCTTGCTCTAACATTGGTAATTAGGGGTTTTCCTTTTGGTCCTTATTAAAATGAGCTAGATTTGGTTCTTATATTTTACGAACAGTAAAGTCCAAATGGACAGTCAGGGATGGTGTTTAAAACTTGCATTAGTTTTTTATGGATTATTATTAGTTGCGAAGTGTATCAGTCTTCTCTCTTTTCTTTGTTTCATCGAGCCTGTACTTTCCTAGGACGGTGATCGTTATTGTCAGTATGACTTATTTCGGCGTTAAAGTCGCCCATTACTACCAATATGTTTCTTTGCGGTAATCTGGATGTTATTGGTATCTACTTCGTCATCAAGATAATTTGATGTGGGCATGTAAACTTGGATGATATGGAAGTTTTACTTTGAAGGAAATCGTGATTCGTAGCCTTTCATATATTTTGTCGGTCGTTTGTCCACGATAAATGCTACTCAATTAATACCTGTAGTTTTTGCAACCAAGATGTATATTGTGTGGTCTATTGTGTCAAGATATCCTTTGCTTTTCCATTATGTTTCGAATATTCCGCATACAGCCGTGTTCTCTTTTGAGTTCTCTCTCTATCTTATATAATATAGTTTAGGTCTATAAAAAGCCTCCCCGATTCTATGTGGCTGAGGGTTCTTTTCTGAGCTGTAAATGCTTCGGCTTTTTAGTCATTTACAATCACATTCGCTATCTGGTTGTTTACATTTGTAAGCCTGGTAGTCCATTTCTTGCCCATTGACCCGGAACCACATTAGTGATTCATCCGTCTTAAATCAAAAGAGTGCCCTATTCAGCCGATCATAACATGGAAATCTGACTCTGGTGTGCCAGTTTTGGTTTACCCCAGGCATTTCATGTCTCTGGTACCACCCAAATCTGGAAAGTATTTTCCTAGTCCCCACCTGGGAGGCGCCTTATAGAGGACTAGCCACCCTACATGGGATGCGACCATCACTTACACCTTATTGCATAACTTTCATTGTACTCTACGTATTAATAAAACAATCAACAATTAAGTTGCTAATTGTTAAGTTGGTTAATTAAAAATAAACAATTCGTCGATATTAAGTAAGTATTATTTTATATTAAGTAAATTTCATTCAATATGATTTTAACTTATTAACATTCAATTAGAATTTAATTGCTTTTAATGAGTATTTTTTATTAAATTTTTAATGAACATATTGCCGCATTAATGGCACGCTGAAAGCAGCATTTGCCTGACGGCAATTTCATCTGCGCCGTAATTGGACCCGATCTCATTAGCTGGATGTGCATTAAAAATAGATTAGCTCGCGTAAAAACGCAGACGCTTATCATTCTGTTCAATTCCGGCTGATAGATGTGAATGAAGCCGTTGGCATATGCTGCTGCTCTCTGAGGTATCCTGCATTGCTTTGTAGTGCTTTTCGGTTTCAGATTTACGAAATTATGGCGAATCACAGCTGAATTCACCAAAATGGAACAAAATACTTACATATTACTTTCTTTTAAAAAAGTAGAGAAAAATATAGAAAATTGGAAATACGAGGTTCTCTTAAGCTTTAGAGAATAAAGATAAATGAGTTCTCTATACGAATAGGAATAAAAAAAAGTAGTACATAAAAATATGTTTTTAAATTTTGCTATAAACATCAACCAAATCTTATATAGGGCCGCTGCTGTAGCTCAGTGGTCAAGAGCGTTGCTCCTCTAAGCAGGCGCAGGCGAGTTCGAGTCTCGCTGGATACCTATGAGTATATGTGACGTCTTTAGTTAAATGCATGTTATTAGGCACACTAAGCCCTTGAGGCTGAAGTGTCGATAAGTGCGTCCCTACTAAAAAACTTATATAAAAAATTATTGCAATTTCAAAAATGAATGGTTTTGCTGAGGCACACATCTTTATAATTACTGATAAAAAATGGCAGCAGACAACAAAGAGGATGTGTTTTTGGTAAAGGTGACCTCAAATACGCGCGCAGTTTTAAACCAACCATTCTCAAAAACCGCATTCCTTCGCTGAAGCCTCTGCTTCTAATCACACAATCGCGCATAATTTATGCCGTCTTATCAGCAGCTAATATAGTACTTCCTCATGGAGTGTTTATTAGCGTCTTAATAAATTCTTTGTGTCAAGACCGATATACCCATCTCCATAATTAATTAGCCAGCATACGCATATTTCTCCAATAATTATTCTTAGAAGCTCAGCTGAACGGGTATTGTTCGTGATTTTTCCGCCACCGTCCATTCATGCTGAACCAGCAAGCCCCAGAGCCGTACCGACGGTTTTCTAAATTCGCTCTGTTGGTTTCAGATGCTGGCGACGGAGTTCTGGACGAACGTGCAGGACGAACGCAAGTTCTACATTGTGGGGTACAAGCTCCCGATATGGGTGTGGAACGCGTACTGCGTGGTGGGAGTCTACCTCTTCGGAGCGGCCTGCTCGCAGCTCGCCACCGACGTGATGAAGTACACGATCGGCAGGTTAAGACCGCACTTCTACACGGTGTGCCAGCCGAACATCAACTGCAGCGACCCCAAGAACATGTATATGTACCACGAGGACTTCTACTGCACGAACCCGGCCTACACCGACACGAAGAGAATCCTCAAAGAGATGAGACTATCTTTCCCATCCGGACATTCCTCCTTTTCTATGTACAGTATGTTATATTTTTCTGTAAGTCGCTGTACGCTCCATAATGCTGCGGTATGGATACACAACGTTAATGTTCTAGATTTATTTACAATCAAGGATGACGTGGAATGGTTCGAAGTTACTAAAACACATGCTTCAGTTTCTGGCCCTCATTTCCTCCATTTATACAGGGATGACGAGGGTGTCAGATTATAAGCACCACTGGAGCGACGTCCTGACAGGATTCCTTATTGGGGCTACCTCAGCTTCTTTAGTGGTAAGTTTGAATAATTTGGGTTTATTGTGCTAACGCTTGGGCTGTGCTTAATTGCTCTGTTTATATTTGGATGCTTATAGGTGCTTTATATAAATAGACTCATAAAAACAAAAAATAAATAAATATTATATAATAATATATTTTCCTCTTATAAGAAGGGAGCGAAAATCAGAAATATGTAGAGACAAAAATGAACTAAAGGAGAAAAATGTTTTTTAAGCGAAAAATGATTGTATTGTGAAACTTTGTGCTGTAGTAAATTGATTTTAAAACATGAATGACAAAATTGTTTTTAGTTAGCCACATTTTTTCAATAATTTTTATTGCATAATAAATTGGACGAATAAAAATGTAATGAAATGTTGGCAACCTCTTTGGGTAGTAAACTACGACATTTTTAGTTGTATCTCAGCTGCTACGTAATTTAGAGCGTCATAACTTGACGTCCCCTTATATAGGAGAAAACCGTCATGCTTTTAATGCTTTAAATAATTAATAATAAACTGCTGCAGTTTACAATGTTATAATTTATTGCTGTCGTTAACACAATTTATAGCTCGTATAAAAGCCATCTTCTGTTCAGCGAAGGTCACTTGGTGCTGCTTCATATAACAAATTGCGTTTAAATTGCAAGAAATGCCACATTCTTCCTTCCCGCAAGAAGTAATCCCCTTTTTAAGGCGAGAGTTTTAATGCAAACATCGCATAGAACAACCAATGTTTCTGTACTTTCAATTAAAAGCCCATTAGCAGATCGTATGTTAACTTCAGTAACTTGTGAACAATTTATTTTAATAAACATTAGTTCAATTAATAAGCAACGTGTAATACTAACATTTGTAATATTAAAAAAGTGCCAGTGTGGTCGCGGATTTAGACGCTTGATCACAGTGCAGACGGGACACGGTTCCAATCCTGGGCTCAGATGTCTAAAGGGTAGCCCAGCCAGTCAGTAAAAATAAATGAATACCTGTCTTCACTTTCAAGGATGGGGCGTAAGTCTCGTCATAATTAATACTAAAAAAGCTATAGAGTGTTCTCTTACACTGATATATTTATCAAAATATTTAGAAAATTTTTGCTCCAAAAATTGAAGAGTAATCATGCCCATACATTTTCATAGAACTTCTACGCTTAGTGCTCAGCAGATCCTTCATGTACATGCTCAGCTGGACATACTCTTTTTCTACTAACAGTTTTTTTTCAGGCTTTCCTTGGGCAATGCTTTTAATGAGTAATGAAAGCTAATTATTTTTCGTTTCATTATATTTTACACTATAGAAATTAAGTTACGTCATCTAAAATAAAAATATTGTAAATAGAAAGAATTAAATAGGCTTATTATTTTATTTGATAAAGGGGAGTAAAATACACAAGATCGCAAGGAAACTACAATCTGGGAACATGACGAGATTCTTAGAAGAAGAGATATAGAACTAACCTCCAAGTAAAGGTTAGGGTAATAACATCAAACTAAAACAAAAAACTTAATCACAATAAGAGCAAAAGGAAAAGACTGAAGATACGATTAAAACTCGGATAGATTTTCGCAGTTAGCATCATTTATACCAAGATTTTCGAGGTTTCTGCTTTGATACCTTTTTCAAGAGAATTTAGCTCTTCATTTAGACCCCGTTTCCCAAAGAGAGCTATGAGTCTTTTTGTGGTCTGCTTTACTATTTGTAGGATTGGAAATTAAAGTTTAAAGATGCACTGGGTGGGAGAAAGTTTGTTGGTTTGATGGTATTGCATAACTGAAGACGATTTCTAAATTATAAGGAAGCTTTGGCTAGCCTCACTTATATTCAGATATTTAGGGCATTTTTCTATTTCTACAGGTTAGATGTAAGGTTAAAAAAAGTTTTTGAATGAAAAAATTAATCTGATTGTCTATGGCGTTTGGCAATACAGTTGTCACCAGAAAATACTCATGTATTCGGCCGGCTGTGTATTTATGTTTGTTTAATCTAAATAACTTCTTTCGCAGTCTCAACAAGGTATTTTATATACTTAGGATTCTTAAGGGCGGTCATTCTTCGCTGATCGTAAAAGCCATATGTTTTGCCTTATTAATATGTGACCTTTCGGTAATGTCTTTAACGTAAAGTAAAAAAGCGCTTTGTTGTTCAGGAAGGTCTTGTAGGTAATGTGGGTTAATATATTTCATTATGAAGCATAAGGATTTGGAATGCCCATTTTGTGGTAAGGCTGTGACAATTACTTTAAGCTCTATTTGTCAAGTTTTCAGAAAATATAATGGATCTGGTAATGAAGAATGGATTTAAGCAAGATGATTGATCATTTGCTATGGGTAGGTTTTTGATAGATACTGAAACGAAAACTGTCATTTGAAAGATTTTTATTATAAGAGTGTCTGGAATGGGGTTGGGAATTCTTCCGTTCTGTTTTCATACTACATTTGATGTTGATTTGGGTGGGAAAGTAATTCAGTAAGCGCATCGGGTCCATGAGGCTAAATAACAAAAGTATTTTCGTCATATTGTATTTAACATGCACGTTTATAGAAAAGTCGGTTATAGAAAGGTTTACCATGACGGCTGAAAGTGGATAAATCAGGAGCACCATCAGTTTGGCAGTACAATTTATATTTAAACGTAAAACAGTTATTGGATAGCTAATAGTTGACTAAGGGTAGGATATCGTTGTTTATATTATAATTTGATTTCAAGAAGTACATAATTTAAGGAATTAGGATACTGACAACAAGGAGTCACGTCAAAGCTGACAATGGTATCCTCTTTATGTATAGCAAAAGTTTTGAGCACTTTTAGTAAATAGTAGGACTTTCGGCTAGCTAGGAAAACCGAATGCATTAACTGTAGTACGAAGGAAAGTTTTTTCTTAATTTTTGGAAGACCGTAAACTTTTAACTTTCGAGTATGTTACGATATAAGGAGTTTCTTAATATTGAATGGTAGGCTTGAATTGGTAATGACGGTTTTGACTTTCCCTGCAAAGTAAATGATGACATTATTAGGTACACGGCAATAGCCGGATAATTTTAATAAGTTTTCTATCTTATTGACGTAGTTTGATGTATTCAGAATCGCTGCAGCGTTACCTTTGTCTATTTGCAACATTGTAACATCATCATTTCATTTTAAAGATTTTTAGGTACGTAATTTTCGTATTATTAACTGCACTTAGCAGTTTAACTACATCTTGCTTGATTATATACTCTACATGATCTTGCGTCTATATGAAATATGATGTGTTTGGTGGATACACGATTTTAGGTTACAACAAAATTAAAATCTGTTGTAAGAACTTTGATAGCCGGTTTTTTTTATAAGGTAGTCGATAGGATAGCATAGTACAATTACCCTATAAGGAAGAATATGTAGTTTGCAGATAATAAAAGCAATTAAAAATAATGGGGCGAAGATACGACAGGCTGATGAGAAAAAAATAAAAATTTACTTGTAAAATCAATAATAGGCAACGAATATGCCATTATCATAAGGAGAAGAAAAGAGAAATAAACGCGGTAGAATAGTGAAAATAGGTTAGTTCTAGAATGAGAATGTACAATTGAAAATGAAAAGAGAATGAAATGAAAAAAGTGTTGGTCTCATAAATAAGAGATGGGGGAAAGTTAATAGAAGAAACAAACCGTAGTCTGAGACACAGGATAAGCATAATTTTCAAGAATTGCGAAAAATAATAGGAAGCAAGATAACAAGTTTGTATAATTGCTACAAAATTTAAATAAAAATGGCTTCAAACATATGCTTGTGACAGTATTAACAAAAAGAAAAATTGTATATTATGTGTATTATTAAGGTACCATAAGTATCACAAATGTGGGACATGTAATAAAAATTAAAAAAAAAGTAACAGAAATATTAATCATACAAATGTAACTCTTATTTCCCGATATAGTCCTCTTTTTTCACACAGATTTGGTAACAGCATTGTTGTACTCCAAAACTCGTTGTCGTGGAGCAAACGGACTAAAGAATATCGCTTTTTTGGTAGAAAAGATGGCTTGGCGTTATTTTTCAGTAGATTGCTGTAATATTTAGCATTTCCAGTTCTACGATCTCCAAAAAATTCAGAGAAAATTACTACCGCTGAATATAGTTGCAAAACCTTTTTCAATAAATATACAAGCTTTAATTTTTTTTGACGAAGTGGTCGACTTTGTTCTTATCATAAGTGATTACTCTTAAGAAGTCCATCATCTTCTTCAAAACGTTGGAGCACAGCTATGCAGATTTGAACTAGGACCACTCACGTGGTTGAACTGCAGTTTATTATGAATTATGGTTTCCACATTTTTATTCACAACTGTGGAGGTACATGGAATATGTAGCGCGTTAGTTATGTTTTTTCTTTCGTAGTTCTTTTTTAAATTTTGCACCAATTGTAAACTTGAACCTTGTTTATACGTGCTTCTTCGAACTATAGAGAACATTTCAACTAAATTTCAGAGGATCTTACCCATTCTCTACCTAAAAACGTTATAATTATTCATTGTGCAACAAAACTTGAAACATCTGTATTACATTTAACAATTTTATTAAAAAATAAACCACTAGTGATCTAATTGCAACAATATGTCATTTGAAAGAGCATGAAAGGAATTTTCTATAACATAAAACTTGTAAGATAAAAATTGAAGTGGTCAGAAAGCAGAGACATAAACATTGAAAGAACCCCAAATAGATATTATTCAATAAACCTAGGCAGTTATAAAGTCACAATCGATATAGATCGTGCTACAAAATCTTAATAACGTATATTATAAGCAGTGGGTAATATAGAATAAGTGAAAGATTTTTACAAATATAAAATGTGACATGTTAATAAGCGAAGCAAACCTTTACTGTTAACTACATACCTTATGTGGTAATGCATCGGGACTGGTGGATATACCCAAATTAATGATGTACTAAGAAAAGGTAAGAAATAGGAAATGTGAAGAATGATAAGGTATCCGATTGTCTAACTACTGTTGTAGCTTATTCCGACCTCGGAAGCATTTTCAACAACCGTTAATTGAAGGTCGTTCTGAAGAAGATATTAAAGCAATACTTCTTCTTCTTCGCTCTTATCCTTATGCCTTCCAGCGTCGGATAGTAAAGCAATACAAATGTTCATATCATTCACAGTGGTCCTCTAGACACATCGATGATCTTCATATTCAGCTACTTCTGGTTTCTCCAAAAATTCTTTATGCCACGCATACGCTCACGTCTTTTTAAGGGTGTTGTCCCTAAACTATAACATATGGCTTCCTAAAATTTCAGGCGGTTTTACGCTTTTTGTGAGAAATAATAATCTTATTATGTAAGGAACGAGAATACTTCTTATTCTAATATTGTGGTACTGACTAAAAAAGCGTAATGCAAGGTACCTTTCTCTTCTCTTTGTTCGCCTTATGGTGCCTAAATAGAAATTTTGGTTTATATTCAATCCACATTCATATAAATAGATAAAACAAAGTTAATTATGAACATACTAGAGATGATCAAACGAAAAAAATGCTAGAATTCTTGCAACCTTTGATAGATACAAAATTAAAATAACTGAAAAGACAAAATCAGCAACAAAAACAAACAGTAAGCTAAATATGGAACAAAAAGAAAAGATATGTCATAGTTTTAGAAAAGATGAATTATTTTTAAAAAGATAACAAAGAGATGTTCATGAAATAAACGATGGATGAGATTATGACAAAACATTTCAGGAAAGTTAAGCAGGCCGTTTAAATATGATAGAATGGTGATTATTAGGAAAACATGAATGAACGAGGCAGTCGAAAGTTTGGGGAACCCCAAAAAATATTGCTAATCTCAGATTTATTGGCCATGAGGTAAGGTCCGACCTATGTTTCAGTAATAATAAAAACGAAATGGCAGTAGTACCAGGTAGTGCCATCTTGTGTAGTAACACTCTTGTGAGTTAGTAGTATTGCTTCTTTTTGCACGAGTACCGAGATGTGAAGAGAGTTTTGAATCCCAGTGATATTAAATGGAGTTTGGGTGGTGTATGTGGTGAATATTCGCCTTAATATTACACTGCAAAGGAATAAGTAAATCGATTTCCTTTGAGCCAGGAAAGCATCGAAGACGATGTTGAATCCAGTTGAAGTGTTTTCAGAAAAAACCGTCGCTTTCGTCGAGCAGGGGTGCTCTAAGATAGCTGTTTAAAAGTAAAAGAATCATCAATAAGGTTAGGGCTTTTTGAGACAGTTTTGCGACGCGTTCTCCATGAAAACCATATAAATAAGGTTAATGCTAGATGGACACCCCCCACAGCAACCTGTCGACCTGTTGTGGATCACTTTTAAACTTCTGTCGCACCAGTAAAGAAGTTCTTTACTCCATTGTCACAGGAGATGAAACTCCGCAGAGAGTCATTGAAAATCCCAGACCGAACGAGATAACTGTCAATGCAGACAAAGGTAGCTCAATTGATCAAAACAATCATGACAACGATCTTTTGGTATTGAAAAGGCATTTTATTGATTGATGTCAAAAAAAGAGACACAGTGATAAATCGAAAGCATTACGCCAACTTACTACGACGTTATCCACCTTCTGCACGATAACACTCATACTCATAAGCCCGCAATTGCCTAGATTGCTGCAAAGGACTGTGACTTTGAGGAGATTGTCCACTCATCTTACAGCTCAGGTTTAGCCTCCAGCGACTACTATCTAGTTTCAAAACTGAGGAAAGTCTTACGATGCGGAAAATTTAAAAAGAACGGGGAGTTGCAGGTGGTTTGGAGCATTCTGCAGATAAAACTTCAGAGCATTTTCACACGGTTATTGAAACTGTCATTTTGAAATATAATGAATGTGTCGAAACATGAAGACTATATTGGAAAGCAACCCTATAGCTTTATTTTTATCATTCCTGAAATATTCTCAAGCCAGAATTTTTTGCTTTTCCTCATATTTAGTTCCTATATCCGTACTGTTTTTTTTTTTGTAGTCTAATTGTTTATGGGCCACAATTTTTTGTTTGAAAATAACTACTTTTCTTTATTCTTCTTTTCATGCTTTACAATAGTATTTTCGATAGTGTACGATTTGTTTATTATGTTTTATGTTGTATTATTTTTTATATATTTTCATTTTCTTTATATTATCTCTTTTCTTTACATTACTTAGGCTTTCCGTATATTTTTTAATTCATATCTTTTTGGAACCTACCACCTATTTTTTATCTTTCTTTGATTCTAAGTTGCCTTTTAAGAGAAAATTGCATATTTTTTAAACTTAGAACTTTTATTTATTTATTTTTTTAAATGTTTTAATTCAAGTATCTTAAACATTTAAATGTGTATAATATGTACTTTTAATGTTCCCGCCACATGGGATACGGGTGCAGGAATCTAGTAAAGAAGAGATGATTTTTTAATTTTTATTGTATTACCAAAGAGGAGGAATATTTGTACGAGGGTTATTTTTTTTTTCAAGGTCCGATTGGTCGCTAAATGACAATCACAGTCAGAATCAAGAAAATTTTATATGGAACAATGTAATACAACATTAAGCTACTTTTCGACGTAATCGCCGTTAATACAATTGACGTAGCGTGGTACCAATTTTCCAATACCTTCATCATAGAAAGCAGCCGCTTGTGTTTTCAGCCAATTCTGTACGCTGGTCTGCAGCTCGTTGTCTGTGGCGAAAGTACATCCTCCTAGCCAGCATTTCATGTGGGCAAAGAGATGAAAATCTGAAGGAGCCAAGTCAGGACTGTATGGTGGGTGATCAAAAACTTTGCATCCAAAACGCTGCAGCAGAATCGTTGTTGCAACTGCAGTGTGCGGCCGCGCATTGTCATGAAGAAGGGCAATGCCTGAAGACAACATTTCTCTTCTCTTGTTCTGAATTGCCCTTCGAAGACGTTGAAGAGTCTTGCTGTACGAAGCTGCAGTGATTATTGTACCACGTGGCATGAATTCCACCAAGAGAACACCTTTACGGTCCCAAAACGATGTAGCCGTACACTTTTTGGTGGAGAACGTGCACTTGAACTTCACTGGTTTACGACTCGGGGAGTGTGAATGCACTGTTTGGATTGCTCTTTCGTTTCTTCAGTTTCGTACGTCTCATCTCCTGCGACAATTTTGTCCAAAAACTCATCTTCGTCGTGATGGTAGCGCTGGAGAAAGGTTAATGCGGCACCTATTCGCTGAGTTTTCTGATGGTCAGACAGCATCTTGGGAACCCATCTCGCGCAGAGTTTGCGGTACTCGACTCTTTCACTCACAACGGTATAGAGAGCTGACCGTGAAATTTCCAGAAACAAATCACTCAACCCAGAAATTGTGAACCGACGATTTCCGCGAATCGCCTGATCCGCGCGTTGAACAAGATCATCGGTTGACACTGGCTTCCTTCCCTGGCCGCCTGCATCATGAACATCTGTGCGTCCAGCATCAAAGTTCCTGCATCATTTCAGCACTTTGCTGTCACTCATAAGCGTTTTTCCGTACATGAATTTCAGCATGCAGAAATCGAATGACTGAACGCAATTCACGTTTGGCGGGAGACTATTTTTCGAAGCATGTTTATGTGCTCCCTACGTACTCAGAAATAATGACCACGAATCGACGCGTTTCCCGGGCCAACTACAGACACAGCGCAAGAGGTCTGCGCACAGACCTAGAAGATTATCCCCGAAACTTTCCTTTAACGACCAATCGGACCTTGAAAAAAAATAGCCCTCGTATACAGGCTTAACTTCATCCAACTCCAGCTTTTGTAATCTATTAGATACTACTTAGTTACAGCCACCGATATATTTTTGTAAAGCCGGCACAAAACAGGTCAACAGTTGACACTCAGCTCTGTTTGAGACTTTCCCTGGCACTGCACGTAAGATATTATAGAGCACGGTCGCTTAATGCTCCTCGTAATTCTGCATTTTTACAGCGAGAAATTGTTATCTTAAGAGCGTTGTTCTACTTCAGTTATTTTCATTGCGCACCACTGCATCTGTGAACTGAATTATTTCTCAAAAGCAGGTTTTCAGGCTTATTTTGAGGCTTTTGATCTGGAAACACAAAATTGAGATCACAGTTTCTGTAAAAGAAACTTATTTAGAGAACCTGCACAGCTGATAATGTAACGTCAATTAACATAGTTTACTTAGAGTTATAATATCTCCCGTGTAACAGTGCCTCTCTGGTGCCTAGCGGGTGTTACTAAAAATAATTGAGTACCTGTGTTCATTTTGAATGAGGGACAACAATGCAGTCGTCTAAGGCACGATTCTTAGCATCTCCTATCGGTAAGTAAATCATATAGACTTTCAATATGGGTCACGAAGTCTATTTGTTCGTATAGAGCAAATTGGTGTAAAATAAAATTAGTTGTTGTTGGAAATGCACTTTGTGTACGTTTACAGGGTTAAATACCAAAAGTAAAGTTTAACGTAGAGTTTTAATATTCATCAGGTAAACAACAAATTTTTCAACATTTATGAGTAAAACACAGTTTAGACACGTTAATAATACATAAAAACGTTTTGATATCGCTAAGCCAACCCTAGTAATCTCAACAGAAAATTACATATTTGAAGCCTGTTGTATTTTGGTGAACCTGAAAAGCTTCTGTTATAAAAACATGAACGCACAAATAACAGTCAATTAAAGATTTATCATTTCTTTTAAAACATTCTGATGAATGGAGATCCTCAATTTTTTGTAAGTAAATGCATATTATGGGGTATAATGTGGTCTATGGGGAAATTGAAACCCATTGCGCACAAATAGACGCCTCGTTCTATAACAACAAGAATGCAGTATTATTGGGTTGTCAGAAAAGTCATGACGAATTTTTGGGTAATTTGCGAGACTTATTTATTAATAACATAAAGTTGAATCAATAATGTATTTTCCACTTTGATTGATGACCTTTTGCCATCTTACTGGGAGTTGCATGATTCCGCGCTCGTAGAAGGACTACTCTTTACCAGCGAAGAACTGGGTGAGATGCTCTTTGATGGCCTCATCAAAATCGAAAGACCTACCATTCAATTTATTTTACAAAGAACGAAACAAATGGTAATCTGATGGGGCAATGTCCGGTGAGTCAGGAGGATGGGCTAAAACTTTCCATCCAAGCTGCAGCAACTTCTAGCGAGTCACCAAACTTGTGTGGTCTCGTATTGTCAGGATGGAACATCATGTCTGCGATTGACGAGTTCTGATCGTTTCTCCGTGAGAGATTCATTCAAATCATCCAGTTGACAGTACACAATAGAATCGATCGTTTGATTCCGCGGTAGAAGCTCAAAAAATACCACACCTTTGTAGCCCCACCATATTCAGAGCATAACTTTTTTTTGGTGAAGATAAGCTTTGAATGTTGTTCTGGCTCTATTTCCCTCTGCACCACGATAGTTGACGTTGAATATTGTTGTAGACAACATTTTTTATCGCCGGTCACGAGGCGCCTCAAAAACGGATCGATCTTGTTGCGATTGAGATGGGTATCGGCGATATTGATGCGGTTGGTGAGATGGAACTTTAAGTTCATGCGAAACCCATATGGGGCAAAACGCGTCAACTGCCCCAGCGCTACACGACGTTTCCATCTCGTCGTTTCGGCCTCAAAACATTAATAAAAAAATGATTTGAGAACACAATCTCACGTATTTTTTACCAGCTTTCCAATGCCACCATTATTTTTAGCGAATTTTTACTCTATAATCTCAAAAAATGCAAAAGTTTGAAAAACGTTATATCTTTTTATCTTTTTATTATGACCTGTTCGAGATTCAGTGGTGGCCAGTGTAAAGCAAGTTATTCTGCCGCGCCAAAATCTTCTGTCAAAATTTCACACATTTTAGTTTTAGAATCTTTAACTCATCTAGTTCTCAGACCGAGTCTTGCCGATTACAGCCCGTATACATTTAACATTTTTTCTGCTCGTTGCTGGTCTTCCTAACAGATGTACCATGCCTCTATTTGTATATACCCCGGTACATTAGAGTCCGCTTTCATCGTTTGCTAAATTATGGCAGCCGTATAAACTGTTCTTATTACATTAACACAGATGTACGAACAAGGTTTCTGTATACTACTGAAATATTACACTACCAAAAGAGTGAAATTAGGGGGCGTGATCACTTCTAACACTGAACAAGCAAAATAGTTACTATAATTTATAATTCGGTTCTCGTAGATTGTTTTATTAAATGTTTTGTTATTTTCCAGGACCAGAAAAATAAAAAATAATCTCTTTTAGATTATAAAAAGTTTGAAATTACTGTTTAATAAGTAAATCCCACGAACTGGAGAAGCTACAGAATTTATGTGAATATGTCGGGACTGAATTTGCAGCGGACAGTTTGATAGTCATTTAAATACGTTGATATATTGTTTCAGTCTCTCGAAATAGCATAGCACATTTGAAATTATAAATAGTTTAACGTTGGCATACATTACAATTGTAAATTTTTGCGAGTATCTTGGGAAGTGGATTTTACATTTTAATACTTTTACTTTCCCTATTATATGGCCGTCATCGTGTGATTAAAGTATCTTTGTAATTATAGAATGCACTATAATATTTAGCGTGTATAGTCCCGTTTCCTACGATCTTACCTAGTAAGCAACATTCAGGCGTAATCTATAAAAACTGCAAGCTTTGATACAGCGCCAATCTACTTGGCACCAAACTGCTTATCGTTGTACTTATTTTGTCCAAAGCTTATTTCGGATATGATAATTTACTATTACGTAGTTGACAACATAATATGATCGTTTCAAAATAAGAAAACTTCGAAACTGTAACTACAATAAAGCTTTACCCTATAAATTACCTGTTTTCCAGTAAGAGTAAGCTGTCAGAATTATTCAATAAATTTTGCTTATTATGTAATCATGCATTAATGTAAGCTCCAGGAACAGTGTTTACCTCTGCATTAGTGCAAATTAAATATAAACTTTATACTGATATTAATGAATCTGAAATAGTCCTAACAACTAAATTGCTAGAATATTTGGAACAAACAGATCTTAACAGCAATGTGTTGTCAGTAAAAATTATAGGTAATACAGAAGATGTAAGAAAAATATAAATCTCAAAGACTGCAAGTAGGAAACAGTTACTTAATATATCTACGTAGATATTAATATTAATATTATCTAAAGAAAATGAAGAAAATCAAACAACTGGTATTAAAAAGAGTGTTATTATCTTGGGCAGCTTTCGGGAAAAAACCAATATACCTCAATATTTACCGAATAGTAGGGTTTTTGATGAGTGCATTCTACTAGTTTTAACATATGGCGAAAGCGAACACAGACAAACTAACAAACACCCATAAACTTTAGAAAAATCAGCGATAGGATCATTGCACGGGGAGGCAAATAACTGGATCAGATATACAACTGAAACGAAAAATGTTTTGCAAACCATGACGCCAAGACCACAGATGGAATGCAGTTCTATACTAATGAAAGCCGTGGCTCGGTAAAAAGGCTATAAACCGCTCATAAGATAGAAAGACGACTTAAACGAAGTTAGAGACATCTAGAACAAGATAGAGATATTTGAAAGGATTTGAGGGGTGCTTATATCCAAAGATAGATCATTTAAAAGGTGGATAAAGAAGAAGAAAAAACTAACGGGAATAATAAATTAAACTTTTAGATTATTTCCTATAAACTAAATCAAAATGTAAGATGCATACTTAATACGACTATCTGTTAAATTAGAAGTGATTGATATTAAAACATTCAAAAAAGTCAGATTGACCAAGAGATGAAAATATTTTGAATATACGTGTGTTATGATCTGCTTTAATGCAGATAAAATAAAATATGGATAGCACACTTATTCTACAGGTATTGGACAAAATAATGGGAACACTTGTGGACTTCAGAACATCTTGTATTAATACGGTATTGGTATACTTTTAGCACGTAATGCAGCTTAAATTATGGACGGAATAGACCGATAAAAGTCCTGAATAGTGGTGAGTGAAATATGAAGCTATTCTTCATGCAGCACAGCCTCTAGCTCAACTAGAGACAAGGGAGGTGAAAATCGATACCGTAACTTGTGTTCCAAAATAGCCCGTGGAGGCTCGATGATATTCAGGTCTGGGGCCAGCGGTGTGAGTAGGGACATTATCATCCTAGAATGTGGTATTCCCGTCTGGAAATAAAATTTGCACCATTTGGTGGATCTGGTTACCCAAGATATACGGTACTGCTGTGACCCGACCGTGTAATTTGAGAAGGGGGGCTGTCGAATACCATGATATAGCGCTCTAAACTATAATAGAGGCGCCACCATGTTTGACAATTGGATAGACAGTCCATATCATATGCTTCAGGGGGTCTTCGCTAAACAAGCACATATCCAATGGTGGGGAAGAGGATAAAGATTGCCAGTCTTCCAACATCCAGTTTTATGGGCATTGCACCATGCATATCGCCTTTGATTATTTGTATTTGTTATTAGAAGCTTGGCAATAGCAACGCGTCCATGGGTACCCATTTTATGCAGTTCCCGCCTCGGTGTTTTGAATGACACTGGGGTGTTTAGTTGCAGATTAAATTCTGTGGTCACTTTATGGCAGTTTTCTTCTGCGACGTCACAATACGCTTTAGGGTCCGGCGTCCCTATCCTGCAGCTTCGTTTTTCGACCACTATTATGCTTCGCCGGCCCTGTTTTACCGGGTTCCGTTATGATTTTTGAAACCGTGCCTTGTGTTACACCGCATAACGTCACTGTTTTACTCACAGATACTCCAGCTAGACGGGCACCAACAATTAAACCTCTTTAAAACTCCACCAGGTCGGACATACTGGTCATTTACCAGACCTGCATAACGTTCACAACCGCACTACCTGACTTTACTATTAGTGCACAGACCATAATACTAAACAAGAGACGGTTGATTTACGCAGTGTCTAGTGTTACCAGATACAGTGAAAATATGTCCCACTTTTGTCAAGTGTTTCTATTATTTTGTTCAATGCCTGTAAATTTGACTCAAATGACCTTATCTTCTTCTTCAAGTGCCATCTCCGCTTCGGAGGTTGGCAGTCATATTGGCTATTCTAATTTTTGATATTGCTACTCGAAACAGTTGACCAGAGCTGCAGTCAAACCATTCTCGTAGATTGCGCAGCCATGACATTCGTCTTCTACCAACGCTTCTTTTTCCCATGATCTTGCCCTGTAGTATAAGTCGTAGTATGTTGTACCGTTCTCCACGCATGATATGTCCCAGATATTAGAGTTTTCTTTCTTTGACTGTATTTGTAATTTCCTTCTCCTTTCCCATTCTTCTCAGTACCTCCAGATTTGTCATTCTATCCGTCCACGATACTCTTAAAATCCTCCGGTAAGTCCACATCTCGAAGGAGTCAAGTTTGTTTAGTGCGGCTTGATTTAACGTCCACGCTTCCATACCATACAAAAGTACACTAAACACATAGCATCTGAGCAGTCGTATTTTTAATGGTAACGACAGATCTTTACTACAGAAGACGTTTCTCATTTTTAGAACATTAGCTCTTGCCTTTTCTACTCTTGATCTTATTTCTGCCGTGTAGTCGTTGTTTTCTGTAATTAGACTTCCTAAGTAAGTGTATTTCTTGACTCTTTCTATCTGTTCTCCTCTAATTCTTAAGCTGTCGTTGTTGTTATTGTTTTTACTGATCTTCATAAACTTCGTCTTTTTGATATTGAGTGATAAGCCGTATTCCTCACTATAGTCAATTACTTTATTCATTTCTAGATCTTTCTAGATCTTCTAAGTTTTCAGTAATAATTACGGTATCATCTGTGTATCTTAGGTTGTTTATTGGTTTTCCATTTACCTTTATTCCCGCAGTTTCAGATTCCAGGGCTTTTTTCATTATTTCCTCTGAGTAGGCGTTAAATAGACTGGGCGACAGAACACAACCCTGCCTGACACCTCTTTGAATTTCAGTTGCTTCTGATGTGTCGTTTCCTATTCGTACTGTAGCCTTCTGGCTGTAATATAAGTTTGATATTAGTCTTATACCTTGATAATCTAATTTCTTATTTTTGAGAGTTTCTATGAGTGCGTCGTGTCTAACTCTATCAAAGGCTTTATTATAGTCTACAAAGCATAGCTATACACTTTGGTTAACATCCAAGCATCTCTGAATAAGCACGTTGAATGCAAATAATGCTTCTTTGTCCCCACTCCATTTTGAAAACCAAACTGTGTTTCACTGATATCTGCTTCTAGTTTCCGGTGTATCCTAGAGTGAATGATTTTTAAGAGAATTTTTAGTGTGTGAGACATAAGACTTATAGTGCGGTAATCACAGCATTCTTTGGCATTAGCTTTCTTTGGTATACATACAAACGTTGAGATTAACATTTCTTGAGGTATAATTCCGGTTTTATATATTATGTTGAATAGATTTACCAGTATGTCTAGATTCTCTTCGTCAATTAGTTGTAGGAGTTCACTTGGTATTTCATCTGGGCCTGGGGCTTTACGATTTTTCATTGTTTTCATTGCATGTATTATTTCGCTTTTTGTTATGTCTGGTCCTATATCTTGGTTGGGTGTGTGTATGTTCGGGTTTTCTTCTCTCTGATCTCTGAATAATTCTTCTATATATTCTTTCCACCTACACAATTTCATAGCATTTTCTGTTATTATATTTCCCTTCTTGTTTAATATTATGTTGGCATTCTTTTACGTGTTGTACCAGCTATTTCCTTTACTTTTTTATGTAGGTTAAACATGTCATGCTTAATTTGAAGGTTTTCTATTTCTTTACATTTTTCAGCGTAATACTGTTCTTTTGCTGCTCTTATTTTGCTTCGTATTTCCCTCTGTAGATTTTGGTACATTTTTGTATCTTCTTCTTTGTTCCATTAAGTTCAAAATCTCGTCTGTTATCCACTCTCCCTTTTATATCTTGTTTCTTTCAGTAGCTCTTTGCTAGGTTTTAGGATTGATTCTTTGAAGGATACCCATCGTTGTTCTACTTTGTTTCCTGCGTCAAGTTCAGTATTAATTTTTGATAGATTATTGTTGATCTTTTGTTTTAGCACTTGTTGTAGGTCTGTTGCCTTGAGGAGTTCTACATTAAGTTTATTTTCGTTATTCCTTATATTAACCTTTTTAAGGTGAGATGAAATTTGGCAACTAGGGGTTATGATCGGAAGATACGTCCGCTCCGGTATGTTTTCACAGATCTAACTGCGTTTCTGTATCGTTCATTTATTAATATGTAGTCGATCTGATTTCGAACAATATTGTCTTCGTTGTCTGCAGGAGATTTCCATGTATAGCCGTCGTTTAGGCAGTTTGTAAAATGTGTTTAGTACTATGAATTTGTTTTCTTGGCAAAACTCGACTAGACGATCTCCTCTTTCATTGCGAGTACCAAGTCCATAGGGTCCAACAATTGTTTCAACTTTCCCTTCCCCAATTTTGGCATTTATATCACCCATGACCATTGTTATATCTCGTGTTGTTGTACTTTTAAGTACCTTTTGTATTTCAGCATAAAAGTTTTCAATTTCATCGTCTTGTTTATCTGCCGTGGGTGCATAAATTTGTATTATGTTAAGTTTTCCATGACAAGTTAGTAGCTGTAGCAAATTAATTCTTTCTGAAACAGATGTAAAACCGATAACTGATTTATTTGTTTCTTTATCGACCATTATTGCAACTCCGTGTCTATGCTGCCTATCGTTGCTTCCTGAGTAGTAGATCTTCCCTTTTCTGATTGCATGTTCTCCTGTGTTGGGCCATCTAGATTACGAAATTCCCAAAATGTTTATCTTCATCCTACTCATTTCTTGTTCGACATTTTGTGTTTTACCAGGTTCATACATGCTGTTAACGTTCCAAGTAGCGATCTTTATTTCTGTCTTGTATATATTGATAGGTGTAGTCGTAGTCGTCGTCGTCGTCGCGTGGGGGTTTCGTTGGATGACGACCTGGGAAGCCCCACTATTTCTTCCCCTGCCGGATCTTGGCATCCGAAAACCATGATCAGTAATCTTTACTCTTCCACCGTCCATAGCCATATAGATTAACTAGGAAGAACAATGTGGTGGTCATTCCAAGGCCTTCCACATCGCAGTTTCCCAACCATACCGCTATTCCAGCTCTGCTTGTGAATATCTAATTCTAAGTCCAGCCAACATCATTTGTCTTTGGCCTTAGATTAGTTTTGGTAAAGCTGCTGCCCTTCACCAGGGTTATCCAATCAGCCGCCCACTATGGATCAGACGCTATGATCTAGTTTTGGTCCACCCCGGGTATTTTATTTCCCCGGTACCCGTTATATCTAGCGAGCATCCCCCTATCCGCCACCTGGGGAGGCGCCCAGTAGGGGACCTAGCAACCCCCCTGCGAAATGACCTTATAAAAATCTTCTAATAAATGATTTAATAATTTTGCATATTCGAAACATGGCGTTTTGGCCTCTTTGGAAGAAATCGTATCAATAATGTAATAAATTGTATTATCTCATATATACAAAGATGTAACCGAGAATTATACTCCATAGAAAACTTTTTATTGTCATTCCTCTGTGAACAATTGTTGGTAATAGACTTATGTAGTGTCAACTTCCTTAACAATTTGTAAAACAATTTATATTTTATTCACTAAAAACTAAGATACGATGCATTAAGTGACAATAGTAGGTACTTCGATTAAAAAATGAATAAAGAACAAATAATCAACATTAAGAAAGTGCTACGGATTAAATAACTTATGGAAATAATTATTTATCAAACACAAGGTTTGAGTAGCATAGACAAGGCAGAGAGGATCTCTATGATGAACGTTCAGGCCGATCAGTTGGAACGATGACCGAAGAACATGTCAAAAAGTGCGTAATTTTGTGAATATTTCGAAAAATCTTTAGTGAGATTTTTAGAAACAGAACTTGGAATATCCTAAACAATAACTCGTCGCATTTAAACTGATCACTTGATCTGTGGAAGCTTAATTCAAAGTTTGTTCCACATCGATTGAGGGATGACCAAAATAGTGCCAAATTGTATCTTGCAGATATTAGAGAAGAGACAAAAACTTTTTAAAAACTACTGAAACTGGCCACGGTGGTGTTTCACTACTATTCAGGAAGTAAGCGTCAAAGTGCTGAATGGCGGTCATCAGATAAAGGAAATCAAAACAAATCTTATGTGAATAGGTCAACGGTTAATGCTTAACATTATTTTGATTTATTGAAGCGTTTGGTAAACGGTGTTTGTCGTATTCGCCCTAAATATCGACAACCAGGCAGTCACTGATTGTTGCACAATAATGCACCTTTCTTAACCAAAAATCAAGTTTTGTTTCCCTTATTTACTCGATTTTATGTTCCCTGCGACTATTTCTATTTCCCAAGCTGCATTTGGCGACGAAATAAAACCATTTTGTATGGTTTGAAGACATTCTACAGCCAAATATAAGCAAACTCAACACCATTCCAATCACTGACATAAAAAGGTCATTTGATGCACTTGTTGAACGTGCAGTTTGTTATACTTGTGCCGAGTAATATATTTTGAATAAGTAAAATTATTCTTGTCATGATTTTTTATCTATTTTTGTTTTTTTTTAACCATATTTGAGAAGTCCTGAGTAGCTGCCTATTGAATTAATTCATCTATTGAATTAAATCATGACGTGGTCTTTCATAGTCAGTTTAAACTTAGAGAAAGTTGTAAGGTGCTAATACAGTGAATGTTTAAGCACTATAATACTTTTTTGACCCAAATATCGCCTACACTTGTAGTGCAATGGAGTTTGTGCACGTTGTCTTGGTGTTGAATTGTTTTTATAATAATTGGTCCGGTGATCCATTGATTTCAGTGATTTACCACTATCATGAAATCTAACGACATCAATTTATATATATAATTTTTGTTCTAGGGTCTTTTAAAGACCTAAGGTACAATGTTCCACAGATATCCCAGACTTTTATACATATAAATTTGTAACTGAAGCGTCTTTTTTGCTGGATCGTCTTTTTTCTCTGGATCAAGAACGTGGAACAATGTAAATCATTATTAAATAATTATAAATCTATTCAGATCTATTTATGTCAATTAAACAACAATATCAGCGCGTATTAAAAAGCTGAAAAGCGTCGGACAGACAAACAGACCTAAAACTATAACTATGACAAGAGAAACGTCAGTTTTACCTCCTACAGGTTAACCTGATAGTACAAATGACATTGTAATTTTTAGTTATCAACCATACATAATTATGCCTTAAAAATTACTAATTAAAATTTTTATTTTATTATTTTTTCCATTTAATTTTATTACGACCTGTATATTACAAATTTGCAACACATTGTAATTTGTTTTGACAGATTCTCTAACCCAAAAACGATGTGACAAAGCAAATTTCATTTTGACGTCTTAAAAGTTAGCTTGACAGCACACATGTTATTTTAAATTTAGTTACCGACCAGATAGGCACAAATGTTGAAACGGTGCTTTAATATTTACCAAGGTAAACTCTTATTATTGGTAATATTGAGGCATTAGCATTAGCTTTTCCGCTGCGTAACCCGCCAGCAGGCCGCTGTGCTGCGGGTAGTGCCCAGCGCGGTGATCCTTCGAGCATTTTTGGGGTCACGGGGAAATACACGAATGAAAAAGGCGACAGACAGACGAACGGACAGACAGTATGCAATAGGCTTTTATTTATATCTATACGTATAAAAGAGAAAGCCCTCATTCACTGACTGACTGATTCATCAACGCCCAGCCTACACTACCGAACCTAGAACCTCGAAACTTTAGGGTTTTATTCTCTGTATGACGTAGGGACGTACTAAGAAATGATTTTTCGAAATTCGCCCTCCTAGGAGTCCAATGGGAGTCCAAAGTTTTAGGCTTTTTCGAAAACGGCTCGAGTTAGAAACGTGAAACTAGACAGGAATGATCTTTGGCCAAATTGAATGGACTTATGTTTTGGAAATTTTTACTTTCTGTTTAGATGTATAGATAGAAGATAGATACGTTGAATGTACGTCGCGTAAGTGAGGTGTTTATGCGAGAGAAACGGATAGTCTTTAAATGAACGCTTTTTCGGGCGGCATGTTCCCTTCATATAAGATACTGAAACCATCTTTATCAAAAAGCGAAATACTATGAAATTTCACGCTACAAATATGTACACATTCAAACGGTTGGTCAGTGTTTGGAGGAATTAGAATTTGTACTGACAGATGACTGTCTTCATCATGCGACTATATTCAGGTAGTATCGAGAGTTCTAGAACCGCTGCCAATAGGACACTCGAATCTGATAAACAGATGAGCTATCACCACATGGGACAGTGTTTAAACATTCTTGTATCGGCAATTTCTATTATTCTCTAGGAGCATCTTCAAATTAAAAAGGTTGTTCGCTTTGGGTACTATCTGCTTTATCCAACGAGCAGATAACACGATGCTTTTTGAGATGCCATGGAACATCTTCCTATGTCGACATCATTGTAACAAGTACCGAAACCTTATATGAAAACGGGCTGAAAGGGGCACGTTTTTACAATGATGAGAACCTTCTAATAATTCTATTCCGATCCCCGTATAAAAGTGAAAAAGTTGATTTTACGACTGGTTTTGAATGCAGAAGTGCATAATGTGCGGTAGAAAGTATTTTGAGAAATATGAAATTCTTAGTATCTTACGCATGCTATCTATCGACTTGCAACCAAAACTTGGCAGTGAAAAATGAAACTCATCAAGAAACTGCAACTGTGTTCTATATACCAAATTTTCAAATAACAATCATATTACATATAATTTTAAAATTATTATAGGATAATACAAAATTAATACATAAAATGGGTCAAAACACATTATAAAAGTTAAATATAAATAACAAATAATAACTTTACTTAATATAGAAGATTTATCGACGACAGCAGGTTTTGACAACTTTTAATATCAGCTAGACAGCACAATAATAGCACTTCCAGAAGATAATCTGAATCAAGCGAATATGACGGTTGGAAAATTGGGAATGGGAACCACAGCAAATAAACAAAAAATTTATGATACAATTTTGTATAGAGAACAATCTGATAGTGACAATACACTTATTATGCATCGTATAAAATAATACACGTGTAAGTCATCAGGAGAGAAATATAGAATTCATATTGAATGTATGGTGCTAGATTCTAAATGGAAATTGTTAGCATACAATGCAAACACCTTCCCTATGTTAGACTGTAGGGCCGATCATCAGTTGACATCAAAACGTCATTAAACTCGATGAAAAAACATTCCAAAATAGAAATTAACCACCAAAAAAGTACAAATAATAAATGAAGAATTCCAAGAAGAACGGACAATCTTCAAAGATATTCTCTTAAAATTCAAGATAAAAGAAACAATAGAACCGACACCAACAAGCATGGCATAATGCAACAAACCTTGACTTCAATTGAAAGATTAAAAAAATTGAAACCAGAAGGAATAAATACAGAAAAAGATAAAAACGAATATAAATCGGGAAATTCAAAGATATCGACATGATAAACATGAGTATGTTGAAAATACTTGCAAAGAAGTAGAAGAATATTAAAGTACACAAGCGAATGATCTGTTTAAAAAGGTTAATTACGCGGGCGAGGAAACTCTAATCCAGAAAATTAACCTCATAAAACAAGAATGAAAGAAATAAAAAACTGAGAAGGCGCTTGAGAAATAGACAAAGAACTCTAGTGATACTAAAATCCAAGTCAAACGGAGATAAAAATCAAAAAAAAGAAGGAATTTGAACCAAGTATTGTAGGAAAAGAAGTGGAAGAATTGGTACAGCATTGAAAACTAAAAGTAGATATATTGGTGCATTTTTATAATAAAGTATGGAAATATAGCCAAGAGACTGGGTAAAATAACTTATACTAATTCATAAAAAGAGAAAGTGTATAAATTCTGGACTATTTCTTTGGTCTCCCAGGTCGGTAGATATTATTGATAATAGTAAATCAACGACTACAAAATTATATGCAATTACAAATACCTACTGAACAAGCGGGACTTGTGAAAAGTAGGGGAACCAGAGACCAAATTTAATATTAGACACTTAATAAAGAAATCAAGAAAATGCCACATGTTTATATTTTATCGACTACAAAAGAATGTGTGTTCAATAGCGACGCCTATGGGAGATCCTTAAAGAAATGGGAGTATCGAATTATTTGATTAGAATTTATACAAGGCAAATGAAGAGGTAGTCACGCTGGATAGCGCATTACATTTTATCGCCAAAATTGTTCAGCACATGTAGAGAAAGTGTTAGGTGGAAGAAACTCACTAACTTAAGATATGCATAAGACAGACCTATACACTCAAAAACGAAAATGAACTCACAACAATGTTACAGCGTGATATAGAGAAAGTAGAAATCATGGCTAGAAATGAATCCCAGCAAGCCTAAGATTGTGGTGGTCTACAGAGAAACTAGATTACCAAAAAGAAACCTGGTGTGGTAGCTTGCCAGGTTAAGCAAATTTGAATGGCGATGGAGTCGTGGCTAATAAAAATTCCTAAAATATAAAGGCTGGTGCGCTCGAAATGTGGTATTGTACCTTGGACAAAATAAAAACCAATAGATCTGTACTAAACGACATAGGATTCTCCACAATCTGTTACCAATGGATCCTACAATATCTTAAAACATATAGAAGTGAAACAACCTAGAAAAAGTATTAGTACTTGGGAAGTAGACCAGGGGAAGATTTCCAATCATATGTCTGGATTAAGTGAGAACCATTACAGACATTTCCTTGCAGAATACATGAAGAGAAGCTAGAAACTATGCAAACAGCGAGAGATAACCAAGAAGTACATTCTTAAATGAGATCATAATTTCTCAGAGATGAGGAAACTATTGACCGAAGAGAAATAGGAGCTACATGAGTATTAGAAACAACTTTCAAATATATAGAAGGAAAACCCTCACATGCGCAACTTATTTATCGGGCTTTTTAAGTGAATTGTGAAATTAATATGTAATATATATATATCCCCTTGATATTTATGTATTCGGAAAGAACATAGTGGTCTGCAGTTGACAAATTTACCAGACTTTTCCCAACTTGACAAAAGCCAACTAATATTGCAAGCATCTGTGGAAGTAATTCATAAATCATAGCGCCTACTTTTTTTGCCTTAGTACATAGAAATGGTCATATATCTCATCTTTGACTGTTTGGTTATCCAGGATGTTCGGCATCATGCAACTCAAAATGTCCACTTCTAAAACATTGCAAATACTACAGCAAACAGAATCCTCCCAAATCTGGCGTATCATTTCCCGAATTTTATCGATCCTCTTTTGCAATTGCAAAATGGGCAGTGTTGCAATGTTGCTTCACGCACCACATTTCTTTCGCCAATTATTTTTAAGTTATGTTAGTAGAACGAGCACCTCTTGCAGTGACTGAGAGATGGCGCTTTACCATGACTATACGACAGGCCCTATAATATTATACGACTATGAAGCGCTGCCATTGATTTAAGTTGTATACTTAAGGTAAACAGCAAACACAAAAGCAAAAAGTCTAACCTCATAAATATATAAAGAAAAAGTAAGAGGGAAATAATTGTGGATGAAAACCAAAAAAATTATAAACAAAATAAACTGAAACTACAGCTCCTTAAAAAAAGATGAAAAAGCACTTAAAATAGAAAAACAACTATCGAAATTTAGAAGTTGGTGTTAATGCTGATTGTTATTATTTTTTTTATTTACAGAATGTTGTAATTAGTTGATCCTATTATGTTATTTAGTTAATTTATGTGTGTGTGTATTGCCTATTAAATTAAATTACAACACTTCACATCAATAATTGCTAAATTAGTTTAAATAATCTTATTTACTTAATTAATTCAGACTAGATTAATGAAGCTTGTCGCATGAGTAACATTTCTTTTTATGTTGTGTGTAATGGTCTTCAGCAGTAGAAAAGGATATTGCTGCAGCTAACTTGGGATGCATTGGGCTTGCCGTTGCTTCCGCGCCTCACCTTTCCTTTCCACTTTCAGATAGGTTACTGACGCTGTAATTTTGCAGGCTGCCTTTGTTGCAACGCTCAGAGAGACTAATAAGTATAGGAGGCACTTACTTGCAAATGGATTACCAAGAAATTCCTCCTTAGCGCTATTAACACATTAACGGCTTGCAACGTTTTATGTGCATCCACGTAGTTCGTAGCCTTTTGATTCTATTTATTACTTATAATGCATCGAGCCTTTGTTATGTTCTGTTGAATGTTGTTCGATCGATTAACAAGAATTATTTGCATGTAATACGATGAGTGTTCAAAATTGTAAGAAAGAAGTTTAGTGCGGGTTGCATAATGTTTGATCGTGGTTGTTGTTTATTAACTTTCTACAGCGAAGCTTATAGTAGAAAGTTAATGAGATTATCATCCTGTCTGTCTGTCTGTGTGTCTGGAGACAAAATAACTTCCGTTCTATCCTACGGATTCACTTGAAACTTGGCATGCACTCATCTTAGGTCAATACCTTTCATGAGATTGATTTTCAGCCAAATGAGTTAACGGCAACTGAGAGTGACCGTCACGTATTCGAAAATTCATGTCTTTCTGTGTGTCTGGAGACAAAATAACTTCCGTTCTATTCAACGGATTCACTTGGCCTACGCACATCTTAGATCGGTACCTTTCATGAGAATGATTTTCAGCCAAAACGGTTAACGACAACCGGAAGTGACCGTTACGAATTCGAAAATTCATGTCTTTCTGTGTGTCTGGAGACAAAATAACTTCCTTTCTATTCAACGGATTTACTTCAAACATGGATACACACATCTTAGGTCAGTACCTTTCATGAGATTGATTTTCAGCCAAATCGGTTAACGGCAACCGGAAGTGATCGTAACGATTTCGCACCGCTGTGAAAGTTTCCTTTACGGTATTACACCATTCTTGTTTAATATATCACATATTTTCAACTTATTATTTCAAATCAAGTATCTTTACGAGAAACAAACTGCAATACCGACGTTGACGATTGGAGCGCCACTCTCTACGTGACTTTGAACATCCACGCTTATAAGAAGTTCACTTACATATTTATGTGTTATGTGATTTAAAGCTTTAAAAAAGACTTATAGTGAAGATGTAAACTGGAAAAAAGAACAGAAAAATATAGCATAAAGGAAGAATTATGAGTTTTCTGTAAATACAACCAAAAAAAGGAAAAATCATATCTTACGAAACCGATACAAAAGCTTGGAAACTTGGAAAAATAAAACTAGGTAAACCTAAGTTACTCCGTTTTTATACCTGAAACAATGATTTAATATACGTTTGCGATTTGTTTCACACCAGAAAGACAAATCCACAGCATTCTGCAACCTTCATAATTACAAACTAGAAGCGTAAGTAACACAGGGTGATCTACATCGCCTAACCAACTTTCACCTCAAGTCAGCATATAAAAAGGAAATTAGCAGCAGATTTTAGAAACATCCCTTTGATCCAAAGAAGACAATATCGATATTAATAGCATTATTTTGTCGCCTTATGACTTGTTACGAAAACAATGCACAGCTCTATATATAGTGGCTATACACCCCAAGTGGAGTAACGCCGCTCCTAGTGGAGCTTTCTAGATCATTATACTGGTATGATCGGTACCTATCTACTACTCTATCTTCTCGCAAATTTCTTTCCACTGTCTTCTATTATTCACTTTAGTCTTCCAATCATTGATTTCAATCTTTCTAAGGTCTTCTGTCACTTCCTGTATCCATTTTGATCTTGGTCTCCCCTTTCGTCTCTTGCTGCCTGGGTTCCATTCTAACATTGTGAAAATTGTTTTATCTGTGCCAGCTCTCCATACGTGACCCAGCCATCTCACCCTTTGCTGTTTAATTTTCTTGACTATGCCTTCTTTAATTTCTTGTTTTAGCTCAAAATTCATCCTACTCCTATATTCATTTTCCGCTATTCTTACAGGTCCTAGTATCGTTCTTAATATTTTCCTCTCCAATATCCTGAAGTCCTCTTCATGTTTTTTCGTCATTGTAATTGTTTCCATTCCATACAATATTGCTGGTCTTATTATTGTTTTGTATATATTTATTTTTGTTTCCCTTCCAAGTATTTTACTTTTTAGCATTTTTTTTGTTTGCTTGAAATGCTCTATTACCTGTCATTAGTCTTTCCTTGATTTCTATTTCTCTGTTCCCATCGCTCGATAACATTACTCCCAAGTATTTAAATTTATTCACTATTTCAAATTCATATCCCTCCATCTTAATATATTTTTTTCCTGTTTGTACTTGTTTGCCAATTTTCATTATTTTTGTTTTTTCTCCCTCCTGTACTATTTCTTTTAACATCTCTTTCATTATTGAACGGTTTTTTGTCACCAACACTATGTCGTCTGCGTAGGCTATAATTTGGCTTCCACCTGTCCTTACTGTACTCTTGTTAATCTTTCTCAATGTGTATTCCAATGCTAAGTTAAATAATGTCGTGGACAGTGAGTCGCCTTGTCTCACCCCTTTATTTATTTCGAATTCTTCAGTTTCTCCTTTTTGCGTTTTCACGCTTATTGTTGTTCGCATCATTGTCATCTGTATTAGTCTTCTCAGTTTAGCATTTATTTTCATTTCTTTTAATGCACTCATTAATTTGCTTCGTAGTGGGAGTCAAAGGCTTGTTTAAAATCTATAAACAGAAGTTCCATTTCTATTTAATATTCGTAGGCTTTTTCTATAATCTGTTTTACTATATGTATTGCATTTGTTGTTGACCTTCCTTTAGTAAAGCCACATTGGTATTGGCTTATTAAATTTCTTGTATTATGATGTTTGATGGAAGTGAAGGTCAATCCAAAGATTTATAGAAAAGATTATTAAGAAATAAATGTAAGGGGCGATATATACACGAAGGTTAGAAACCCTAAAACCAGTATAAAAGTAGGCAAGCCCATAATTTATTTAATAGTAGTAGAAAAAGGTAAAAATTATTAAAACTGTAAATGCAAATAAGGTTAGAATAATAGTAAATCAAGAAATTTTTCTTAATATTAAATATTCTTCTTCTTAAAGTGCCTTATTCATTACTGAATGTTGGCAACAATTGAGGCAAAATTTTGTCTATCTTTAGTGTCTCTTATCAACTCATGTGTACTCATGTGGGTCCAATCTCTAATGTTCTTAAGCCAGGAGCATCTCCTGCGACCTCGCCCTCTTTTGCCTTCAGCTTTTCCTTCCATAATGAGCTGCAAAGTATTGTATTTGTCATTCCGATATAAATGTCCAAGATAAGCTGTTTTTCTTTTTTTAATAGTTAATAAGAGTTCATTTCTTCTATTCATTCGTCTCAGGACCTCTTCGTTTGTGATATGCTCTGTCCAAGATATACGTAGCATTCAACTAAACATCCAGTATTTAAAAGCTTGTATTCTCTTTTCTGATATTAGCCTTGAGGGTCCACGCTTCAGCACCATATAATAGTATTGAGTATATGTAGCACTGTACAAATCTGTATCTGGTTGTAAGACGAAGACTGCGGTTGGTAAGTAGTTTTTGAGTTTTTGGAATGCTGATCTTGCTGTTTCTATTCTTATTTTATTTCCGTTTCTGGGTCTCCATTTTCTGTCAGCCAGCTTCCCAGGTATTTGAATTTTGTACTTTCTCTATTTGTCGATTATATATTATAAGTTGTGTTTGTGCTATTGGTGTTTTGCTGAAAATCATGTATTTTGTCTTTTAGTATTTATCTTTAACCCTATTGCGTCTCCTTCACGGCTTACTGCATCCATCAGCCGTTGTAGTCCTTCTAGGCTATCCGAGATTATTGCGGTGTCGTCAGCGTACCTTATATTATTAAAAGTTTACCGTTTATTTTTATTCCGTCTTCGGAGTTTTCTAGGGCTTTGACAAAACTGTCTCTGAATAAATATTAAATAATAGTGGTGAGAGGATGCAACCTTGCCTCACTCCTCTTTAATTGAGATAACTTCCGTATTTTCATTATCTGTTCTCACTGTGGCGTTTTGGTTCCAGTATAGGTTTCTAATAGCTATTATGTCTTCTTGATCAAGTCCTTTCTCAGTCAATACTTCAATAGTTCGTCGTGCTTTACACGGTCGAAGGCTTTTTCATAGTCGATGAAGCACACGTAGATATCTTTTTGTTGGTCACGGCATTTTTGTAGCAGAACTGACAGGCTAAATAACGCTTCTCTGGTACCAAACCCTTTTCTAAATCCAAATTGGGAGTCGCTCAGATCTATTTCACATTTCTGATATATCCTACGGTGTAAAATTTTTAGAAATAACTTGAGAATGTGGCTCATCAAGCTTATGAGTCGAAAATCATCGCATTTATTTTCGTTGGGTTTTTTGGGTATAGTGATAAACTCCGGTGTCGTCCAATCAGAAGACATTTTCCCAGTTTGATAGATTGCATTAAAAAGATTAGTAAGTAATGTTATGTTTTGTTCATTTAGAAGTTTCAAAATTCGTTATGAATCTGGTCTGGTCCAGCTGCTTTGCCGTTTTTAGAATTTCGTATTACGCTTGTTGTTTCACTTTGTAATATATTTGGTGCATGCTCTGTTGTTGTTATATGTTGTTCAGTTCTCACATCTTCAAAGGTCTGTTTTATATATTCTTCCCATACTTGTTTTAGATCTTCTTGGTTTGTGATTAGTTGGTTGTCGTTATTTAACATTTTGTTGTAGTTATATTTCTTAGTCCCTCCTATAGTTTCTTTGATCTTTTTGTGTAGGTTAAAAGTATCGTGTCTCTTTTCTAATTCTTCTATTTCATTGCATTTCTCATTTAGCCATAGTTCCTTCGCTTGCCTTATCTTCTTTTGTATTAGTTTATTCAGTTGTTTATATTGTTGTTGATTTTTGTTTTTGTATGTTCTTCTGTTGTCCATTAACATTAATATTTCTGATGTCATCCATGGTTTCTTATTTTTGTTACGATTTTGTCCGGTTATGGTATTTTGTGTGTTTGTAATGGCTAGTTTTATTTTGTTCCAGATAGATTCGATAATCTCTGTGCGGTCTGTATCGTCTACATCAGTAATTACATTATTTATTAACTCGTGTATTCCATTTTCTTTTATATTTTCGTTTAGAGTCTGAGCCAACTGCATGCAGTGGACTGGTTCTTTCAGTTTCTGTAAATCTATTTTCTTGTCATATCGCTTTCGTAGTTTTTTGAGACGTATGTTAATGTATCCTACAACAGGATTATGGTCTGAGCCCACATCACTTCCGGGATATGTTTTAACGCCTGTTAGTCCATTTCTATATCTCTTGTTAATTAGAAGATAATCTATTTGATTTCGTATAATATGTTCCGGGGTGTGTTGTGGAGACGTCCATGTATAGAGGCGCCTAGGTGGTAACTTGAACCACGTGTTCATGATGACCATGTTTTCTTCTTGGCAAAATTGTATTAGTCGTTCTCCTCTATCGTTTTGTTCGCCCAAGCCAAAATTTCCCACACTGTCTTCTACTTTGCCTTGGCCCACTTTGGCATTGAAGTCGCCCATAATAATAGTTACTTCGTCTGTTTTAACGTTTTTTCTTAGTTCATTTATGTGCACGTACAGTTGTTCTATTTCTGCATCTGGTTTTTCCATTGTCGGGGCATATATTTGGAAGATGTTAATATTCTTTGGTGACGCTTTTAGTTGTAGTAATATTATACGATCTGAAAAGGGTATACAGTTGATTATAGATTTGTTTATGTCCTTGTTGACTATAATCGCAACACCATTCGGATGATTTGTGTCATTGTTACCTGCATAGTATATGACATGGTCACCAATTTCACTTTTTCCACATCCCGGTCATCTTGTTTCTGATATTCCTAGAATTTCTATGTTTAATCTAGTCATTTCTTGAATTAAGTTGTGTGTCTTCCCAGCCATATAAAGGCTCCTTACGTTCCGTGTTCCAATTTTAGTGTTTTTTTTTCTGTTTTTTATCCACATTTGGGTGGTGCCTATCTTGTTTTAACGTGGGGATTCTTAGCACTCCTTGGTTATTTAAAACCTGCCACGGACTAGGGGCCAAATTCGGGTTTTGTGTTGCCATGATTGTTGGAACTTGAGAAAGTAGCGCAGTAGTTTCTCCTTGCTTTCTGCGCCGCGGTGCTATGACTGGATAGCATTTACATAATGCTTTGCCCATAGGTTTCCGATAATAAGCCTTTAAGGAAGATAATCTTGCAGTAGCCTTATTTCGGTACTAACAACACCGCTGCCTGTTGTCAGCCAGTTTTGGTCTACCCCAGGTATTTGATTCCCTGGTACCCACCATATCTAGTGGGCATTCCCCTATCCGCCACCTGGGGTGGCACCCGATGGGGGACTGGAAACTCCACACGGGGTAATATTAAATATTAGTGACATCTATTTTTCGGAGGTTAAGTGAGGTTAGCGCTTGTCCGGGTATTTAACCGAATCAAGTAAGTTAAGAACAGGAAACTGGACTGGTGACACCAAGCGGGCAAACGAAATAATAAAGCTAAATAAATAAGCTACCTGATTAACAGAATAAAAAGAAGAAAACTAATAAGATGGAGGCAATATTGGAGGAAATAAATAGGAAGCTAGATAAAATAGATGAAAGAGAAAAACGAACGGAAGGGAAAATAGACATTATAAAGACAATATAATTGAATAAAATTAAAAAAGAAAATGAACACTTAAAAAGAAATAACCAACAACTTACAGTAAAAATAGCGCAACAGGAAATGAGAATGGAGGAGATAGAAAAAGAAACGAGAAAGAAGAATATAATAATGCATGGATTAGAGGAAATAAAAGAAGAGAGCGAATTGCAGCTAAAAAAAAGAGTGAGACTGGTTTTGAGAGATATCGATATACCAATAGCGATTGAGGAAGAAGTAACAGATATAAGAAGAGTTGGTAAGCCACAAACGGGAATAAAATCCCGCCCACTCTTAATAGAATTAAAAAAAATTGAAATTCTGAAAGCAACCAATAAACTGAGAGGAACTAAAATATACATTGAACAAGATTATTCAAAGGTAATGCAGGGAATGAGAAGAGAACTGAGAGAGCATATGAAAACAATCAGGCAAAAAGGACACCACGCAATTATTAGAAACAATAATCTCATTATAAATGGAGATGAATATACCTTGTGTACAAGCAGTACACAAATGGATGGGGATGTAAACACAACGGGACAGAACCAAGAATCCACAACAAAGCTGCAACTGCAAAGGTCTCAGGCTGTTACGCAAAAAGAAATGGAACAGTATTCAAAGAAAGGGAGAACAGTAAGCCAAAGATCCCCGGGAAAAAATGAGGAAGAAAAGTTGAGAGAAAAATTATTAAAAATTACCAAAACAAATCAAACAAAAAACTAGCACAACAAAGTAAAGGATTGGAAATGGTAACGACAAACGCAAGAAATAAGGAAAAGACGAAAATAACTACAACAGATAAAATAAATATAGAAAGTATTAATTTGAAAATAACAGACAAAACACAAAAAAAGAAAACTATAAGTAAAACTAAAATTAAAAAGAACATAATTAAAATTAGCACGTGGAATATAAAAACAATGTTGGAACCTGGCAAAATGGAGACAATAGTAATGGAGCTGGAAAGATATAAAATAAATATAGTGGCGTTACAAGAACTAAGATGGAAAGGACATGGTAGGATAGACAAAAAGAAATTCACACTACTGTACTCGGGAGGTGACAAACGAGGATTATATGGGGTAGGATTTATAATAATGGAAGGACTAAAAGACCGTGCAATTGATTTTAAACCAATAAATGAGAGGATGGCCTATTTGAGAATAGAATCAAAGCCTTTCAACATATCACTATTAAATGTACATGCAGTAACTGAAGTAGCAGACGATGAAGAAAAAGAAAAATGGTATGAGAAAATACCAAAGGAAAATATAATAATAACTTTAGGAGAATTTAATGCACAAATAGACAGGAAGAATATATTAAACAAGCAGCAGATAAATACACAATCCATGAAAAACCAATAACAATGGGCAAAGACTCTGTACTTTGGCAACAAGGACAAATATGATTATAATTAGTACTAAACACAAACACCCAGATAGACATAAAATAACATGGAAATCACCGGATCAAAAAACGAACACACAAATAGATCATGTACTAATTAACAAAAGAAAACAATCGACAGTAAGAGATGTACGCACTTATAGAGGGGCGTGCGCAGACACGGACCATTATATGGTAACGGCAACCTTAAAACAAAAAGTGAAAAAACAGAACAGAAACAAAAATGATGAAAACACTAAAAAGAAATACGCTGAAAAAATGGAAGAACAACTAAAAGGATATAACATAAGTGACAATGATATAGAAATGCAATGGCTGCAATTAAAAGAGTATATAAATAATGTAGCGGAAGCCCAAATAGGAAGGGCAGTAAGCAGAACTGATTCAGGATGGTACAACGATAAATGTAAAGATATAGGCAAAAGAAAAATGGAAGCAAGATTAAGATGGATTAGAACAAATAAAGAAGAAGATAAAATTGAATATGAAAAGTTTAGAAAGGAGGCCAAGATAATTAATCGCAAAACAAAAAGAGAATGGATGGAAAATAAAATAAAGCAGATTGAAGAGAACGACAAGAATAAAAATACAAAAAACTATTATAAAAGAATCAATGAACAAAACAAAGTATATAAAGGAAAGACCACTGGAATTAAAGATTAAGATGGGAAACTGGCTGAAAATGATAACCAATACATGGAGATGTGGAAGAAATATTTTAAAGGATTACTAATAGACGTAAAGATAGACGAGTTAGAAAATGGGCAAATTGAAACACCAGAACAAGATATGATAAGTGAAGTACCATCGAAAGAAGAAATAAAAGTATGGTGGAGAAGAATTACACAAAAAACTATATATACTAATACAATATACAATACACAAGAAAGGAGATCAACAAGTATGCATGAACTATAGAGGATTAACATTACTGAATACCACGTACAAAATCACGACATCATTAATACAAAAAAGACTAACGAATAATACAAGAAATGCACAGCTCTACAATCAGGAAATTTCTTAAGGAATGGGCAACCCATATTCACCATAACATCACAGGTCATTTCAATCAAATAATTTAGGGTCTTGGAAGCATAATCACCATAAACATCCAAAATTAGTGATTTTTTTAAAGGCGGCAACCGAAGCATAATTATACCCAACTCACCATCCACATCAGCACCACCCATTATTAGGAAGTTTCCCAAAGAAGAAACGAAAAAACTATATCCCAACATTCAAACTTGTTTTAACACACAACAGTTAGGGAATAAACAAACAGTGAAATTTTAAAAACGGATGGAAACGAAACAAATGCAAATAAATCTCTTAAAATAAAAAACATGAATCAGAAACAATTGCAATCCACGAATATTTGTCTAAAAAGATAATTGAACTAGAAAGAAGACGATATATAACGGACTTCATATTAAGCAAAGATGTATAGATGGTTAAGAATTTGGTGCCTTAATCAAAGGGAATTAAAATTAAAAGAAAAAAGATTTATCGATAATAAATGTTCATATATAAAAAGCACAAAAATAAAAGTAGAAAATATCTACCGTAAATTTTCAAATATATCTATAAAACGAATTTTTCTAGAAATAAGCGCTTTAGCGTATCTTATAAATTTGAATTTGAACACTCTTGGTGTGTATTATTTCTGTCAGTAATTTATGTCTTGGTATAAGGGCTATTGAATGTAGCTGGGGATGCATGTGGGAACAATTCTCATACCTGATATTTCATTTGCATAAAATCCGTTTTGATTTGGAAAACGGTACAACTAACATGGTATTACTGTTAGAAATATCTTAGCTGTAATATCCTATCATGCATTTATTCAACACGAGCTTTTCTATGAAAGCACCTTCAAACATAAATTAATATGCCTTATCTATCACATTAAAACTAATGCATTCAGCTTCAACTATGCAACCTACCAAGGACATGTTAATGCAACTGTTTTTCGTTTTAGGCGAGATACGTGTCCACTCTGTTCCCAAACAGCTTCTACACCAACATTAACCCAGACAGCACGGAACTGAGCAGCTTCAACATGACGAACGGCAGGCGAGCCACACACCAGGCTGTTTAGTGCAGTTCCCTCTTAAATTAATCTGAAACTATGTATAGTAACGTAGCCCTGTAAATGCTTTTTAATTTATGTTACGGTGCGACTTCGTCGCTGGTACAATTCAGTAACGTTAGCAATTTATGTAGCAATAATTATTTGAGTGCTGATCCTGACAATACAAGTATGTTCTCTATTTATTACACGCAAATAATTTTATATCGAAGGGGAGTGGTGGTTTTGGGGATTAGGGTATTTTATCTTTGTTGCAATTAGGGTATGGTTGTTACTTATTGTTTAGGTAGAGCTAGAAGTCGTCTAACGTATTATTTATATATTTTGTTACTGGGATAGAATTTCGTATTTAAAAAGTTTCTATTAAGCAGTAACTGCCAGAGCTATAAGGTAATTTTAAGGTGATATTGAATTCCTGATTTTATAGGCCTACTATAGTGGAAGGCAAGTTTGATTTATTTTCTGGTTGTATTTAGCTTCTAGTTTAAAATGTCTAACAACTTCGAGTATAGACTGATGAAAGGAGAAACTTAACGAACCAGCCAAATACCTATTTAGAGTATATTACACTAGGTAATATCATTTTGACTATTTTGTTTACGAGCATGTGACCAATAAGGATAAATCTATGTTTTTTACTGCAGCTGACCTAGTAGATGTAAATCTAAAGTATTAAATAGCTAAGGAACTTCACTCGTAATCATATTTAAGCTGTCTGCTTTTCGATAATGCAACGATTACTGTGAGTTAGAAAACGCTGCTATATGTCTAGGAACTTTGTGGAGTATGTAAATTATTTTATTCTACTTATGAATGTGATAGGAAACAAAATGCATATTAACTTTTTGTTGTGTTGTTCAAATCAAATAATATATTCTGCTGCATAAATCGAAACTGCTGCTTTATATATGAAACATGTAATGTAAAATAAAATTCTTTTTATTTAAATGCATTTTTGACGTTGGACAGTTAATTATACTTCAATCCAGAAAATAAAAATACCCATACACAATAGTTCAGAAGCAATTCTTAGTATGTGAAAATATGAAACGTAATGATTATAGTTGAGACAACATTTTGTACGACAATAAATTTATAAACTCATGTTCATAAATGTAAGGGTGGGCACATTTAATGTGAACAAAATGTCTTGTATAGACATCTGCAAACGATAAGAAACGCAAAAAACCAAAATTGTGATTGCAAGAAGTGTAGACATGGAGAAAAGCACAAAATGTCATTCTCCATATTACTGTCTGACAGAAATGCATATCTTGCAATGATGTGACAGTATTGAGTTATTTCTAACAAAATATATTTCTGCGACAATACTGTGCGCAATTCTTTTCAGAGATTTGTTCATACTATTCGTGTTATGAGGTCGTGCACTGTCATTCATGGACAGAAAATCGGACCCTGTTATTTTTCTGAAGAGATGTGTGTATTGAATAATAATACCTCAGTACATCCATGACCATTACCATTAGCAATTCCAAATCATCTCCTTCACAAATGTTCTCCTTATTACGGCATCTGGCAAATGTATAAGGTAACGGCACCTATAGTGGACACTATAAGGATTTTTTTTTACTTTTTCTACTCATACATCTAAGTTTTTAAACAAACAACAAAGATAGATGTTTACTTACGATCTTTGTGTCTTCCTCTAACAGATTAAGATGCACGTTTATCCTTAACTTAAGCGTAGGATTTGTTTTTTAATTTTATATCGGATATGGTTTTGACACCTGAAGTGGACAGTGAAAACTATGATGATACCTAAAGATAACATTTTTGGAACCTAAAGATGGCGGCCCACTTTTTGAACTTTTCTAATTGTTATAACGCTAGAAATCACCGAATTCCCTCCTCAGTTATTCCTCAACACTTATTTGGGTACAAAAAAGTTATCTACAGGTACTTAGTTAATTGAACCATATTAAAAATTGAACAAAAAAAGTACAATTCGAAATTAATTACTTCAAATCAAACTTGTACCTTGTACTTACTTAAGTAATTGGAAAAATTCAGTACATAAATGTCATTTACTTAGTCTAATTAAGTTCTTTTAACTCCGGCACTGAAAAAATTTCCCTTCGGCTACTAAATTTGGAAGGCGGCGAAGAGTGGCCTAAAATATCGTCCGCCCGCTATAAAATAAAATGTCGTCCCTCTCTGGTCATTTCCACAGTCGCCCATTTTTTTTCATTGGCTTCACCTTAGCACCATTTTGGAGAAATTCTATTACTACTCCAGGGAAGACGTTCTCGTCGTAGCGCACCGCTACAAACTCGCCTTTCTCTTTTTTAGCAGGAAACAGTGACAGTCCAGTGTTTTCAGCGCCTGAAATATCGTCACCCGAGTCACTACCGCCTGAAGATGAATTTAAGCTTATCAGCGATTCATGCTCTGAATCTGTGTCGAGGGAGTCAAGCAATTTTCTTGTACGTTTCCTATTGACATTTTTTAATTGTGCGGCTTTAGCTTTGTCTTGTCTCTTTTGTAGGCGAGCTACCAAACGTGCTTTCTTTTCTTCCTCCTTCTTTTCCTTCTCAGCAGACTTTTTTGTGTATACAACGTCCACTCTACTGATGTGATTACACTAGGCATTTTTTCTCTTGGCTTCCTACCACCGCCTTGGTTTTCTTTAGCTTTAGGATAAAAAAGACCCCTTTTGAAGAGTGATGGCACGAGTGTGTTTCGACTTGTGAACCACCAAGGTTCCTCAGCTGAATCTTCAATATCCACATGTTGATGTAGAGGATAGAACTTTATTTGCAGTGTACCGGATTTTTCGGTCTCAGGTCTTTGTGTGCAAGCGATCTTCCACACTGCGAATAGACTTCTATCCTCTACATCAACAATCCCTTGGTGAAACCCACGACTGACTCCAGCCAGTCCAGACGATCATTTTTCCGTACTCGCAAGCTGTCTATCACATGAGCACTCGGGTTTCGATCGATTTGTACTACCTTTGGACACCATGGAACAAGACCACACTTTCTAAATCCATTCTGCAAAATTGAAGGCTGATTTATTGTTTTCTTCAATTAACTCTTTTAATAAGGACTCAAACGTAGTTTTCGTGACGTTTTCGTCGTTGTACATATGATAATTTCGAACTTTCTCTTGCCAATTCATTTTCAAGGTTCGAAATGGGCTGTAGTAAATGTGTGGCATTTGACAGAAGAACCACAAGCACAATGCCCTTCTTTTTGCAAAATTGACTCAATTCCATTGATAAATAAGAGACGTGCCCATTAAGAAAAAACACTACTGGCCTCTCAATTTCATTTTTCAGCAACCATGGGAAAAATATGTTTGCCATGTATTCATAAAATAGTTGGCAGGTCATCCACCCATTTTCTTATTTTCCTACACCCCAGTCTTTTGGGGCAGTGTCGTATATCAATGAGGGCACCCTCGAGTAACGATACACAATCATGGGAGGTGCAAGTTCACCAGCGGCATTGCCTGTTATCAGGACGATTAAATTTTCTTTTTTGTCGTTCCCAGCACATTGAAGTATTGCTTTATCACCTTTAGGGGTCAAAACTTTCCCACCCTTCGGATTCAAGAAAAAAGCAGTCTCATGCGTAAAAGCCGGTTCAACAAATCACCAGACGCGGGTTCCACACTCCTCAAGGATCTCTCTCCAAAATCGAAAAAACTTCTTGCCATGCACGACTCGTAGTCAAATTCTGACAAATTCTTTCTGCAATAACAGGGTGCCTGGCCATAAAACAATGATACCATTTTTGGAAGGTGGCTTTCAACAAATGTTTCCTTCTGTAGTTCCTTGGCCAGATTGCTCACACTATACAGAAGTGATCTTGATAGAGGAAATCCTCTCTTGGCGGGCTCCAACACCCACTCCTTAAGTCGTAATTCTTCTTCCGCGCTAAAAACTGTTGCAGCACCCATCTTCCTCGAAATTGGGGTTATTCCTTTGAATTTTGAGCGAAGTTTTGAACGCGGAATCCTCCACGTTTTTGCAACCCTTCCAACAGGTTGTCCTTTAGCGCAGTCTTCCAGTGCAGAACGCATAGCATCCTCGTCATACTGCAATATTTTAAGCGGAGGCATCTGAAATTAAAATAGTCCCTTAGGATGACACATTGGAACCTAAAGATAACACTGGCTGTCAACTTAAGGTTTCCGTCATAATTACACATTTGTTTTCAAATATATTTCAGAAGAATCTACAGCACTGATGTTTAAGCATTCAATTTTAATACGAGTAAAATAACAAATAGTGGACAGATCTGTCAACCTTAGGGGAGACTTGCGGTTTATAGAACCTGAAGATGACAATGTCATGAAAGAGTACACCAAATTATGGCATTGAGTGAAACGTTCCATAAACCTATTCTTCAATATCTGTTTTTGTCGGATATGCTACCAAAACAAGCAAAAAAAATTCATGTTTACATTAAACCTTAATTACCTGAAGTACTTACCTTAATTTTTCCGCAAGGATTATTCAGAATTCAAGCTATTTTGCAAGTTGTCTTAAAAAAAAAATTTTTTTACACACAAAACAAAACGGTTGGCTTTGTTTATATTACTTATTTGCTATCGTCAATAACAAGGTGCCATCCTAGCAAATAAAAAAGCGCCAAATTTAAAATATATTTATTATTTTTTCAAGTTTTACCACGAAGTGTCATCTATTGGTGCCGTGTCCGCTATAGGCGCCGTTGCCTTACAAGCCGAGAGTCTCTGTGGAAAGAAAATCTAAACTGCCTGTGAACGTCATAGTGTATCATTAATGTTAGGACTAACTATAAAATTTTGTACACTACGCTATTCAGGTTTTTTTCTGTAGCTTTGAGTTACTATAACGTATCTTCTAAAAACATGAACTACAGACCATGCTTCTTGATTGTTAAGCAATGTTTGGAAATTTACAGTTAGTAACTGCTGCAAGAGCTCTCCTAAGGTTTTTTGTTGTAATAAATGATCTTTCATTAAGCGCTTCCTACCTTTAAATTTAAATAAAACAAAGTGTGTGTAAGATATCATCGAAATATTTTATTTGTTTGAAAGGTCTATCGATGCCATTATGTATGTAATAAAACAACGTGCAAATGTCTGCCGCGGCTTCGCTGGGTGGTGCGCATCTGAAATGTCCAGTTTTCCAAGACTCTGGCGCATAAATCAGGCTGAATTTGACCGATGGCATGGGTTATGTTGGCTTTGAGGGCCGCTGTGGTTTGTGGCTTATTCGCATAGACCTGCAACTTAGAAAAACCCCACACAAAAAAGTGTCTAACGGGGTCAAATCGCACGATCTCGGTGGCCAGTTCACATCACCTCTACGTGAGATGACCATGCCCTCAAATCGCTCGTGCAAAATGTCCAATGTGGCATGAGCTGCGTGGCACGTAGCGCCTTCCTGTTGAAACCACATGTCGTTGGTGTCCATATCATCCAATTCAGGCCAAAAGAAGTTGCTAATCATCGACCTATAGCACTCGCCGTTGACGGTGATGGCTTGGCCAACGTCGTTCTCAAAGAAATATGGACCGATGACGCCGCCAGCCCAAAATCTACACCAAACAGTGAGTTTTTCGGGATGCATTGGGCGCTCTTGGATCTCATGTGGATTGGAATCGTCCCAAATTCGACAATCTTGTTTGTTGACGTACCAGTTCCTCCAGAAATGGGCCTCATCGCTGAAGATGATTTTTCGATGAAAATTAGGGTCAGTTTCCAACTGCTCCAGGGCCCATTCAGCGCACACACGTCGTTGTCTATGGTCGTTTACCTTCAGCTCCTGGGTCAGTTGAATGTGTAGGCCCAAGTCACGACGCAAAATTCGCCAAGTTGTGATCTGCGAAAGGCCGAGTTCTTGTGAGCGACGCGAAATCGACTATCTCGGATTCTTCTGCACACTCTCACGGACAGCGGCGATGTTTTTGGCAGATCTTGAGTTTCGTCGTCGTACGGCTGTTGGTTGATTGTTTACTGAACCAGTGGACTCAAATTTATCAGCCACACTGCGAATAGTCCTCTCGGTAGGGCGATTATGGCGACCGTAAAATGGGCGAAGCGCGCGGAACGTTGCCCGAACAGAACACCCATTTTGATAAAACAATTTTATCATTTGCACGTTTTGTTGATTTGGTGATTTGGCAAAACAGACTGATTAAATGACAGCCAATTCGACAGATGTAGCTTCAACAATATGGCCGCAATCAACTGTCAAAGTTCGGAAGTCCCTATTGGAAGACCCTATACATGGTCGTTTTCTGACACTATTCCAAATTGTGCTCTTATAGAGGTGTTGTTTTGTAGAAGCATTTCTAATTTTTTGAAATTTTTGTCGCAATTTTGCAATAGCACGTGGCAGAACTTAAAACTCCTGGGCCATCGCTTAATGGGTAACATCAACATTTTTAGACAGAACATGACTGTTGAGCAATTTTCTCCCTCCACCAATAGTGTCATTAATTTATGGGCATGAGTACATAAAAAATAAAATCATTTATGACTCTAAATACTATGTGATAAAACTAATTCGAAATAATAGCGCCTGCTCGTATAACCATTGGCTCGTCGCCATCATGAGGGTGAAGCCATAATCTACCTTGAGCTTTGTAACTGCAAATCTTGATAAATAAACACGTAAAATCGCTAAAGTATTTCTAGGTTGAATTTACTAGCAGATTCATACAACAGTTGCCTGTCAAGATCAATACCTAAATATTTCGCATTTTGTTTGTGAATGCTATTGGTTGATCAAGAAAACTGGAGAACAGGTTTCCTTAAATACTTGATGCAATACTATATTTGGATTGTTGTTAGATGCGATTATAATCAGTGGTTGTTATTATCAAATTTGTAGTTGGATGATGAGACGTGTACAATAGAAGCAGCATAGTATCAACATCCTTCCTTAAGTCACTCCTGAATACTGTAGTACAGATGAGGCATGATCAGATTTAATTTTGTTAAAGGCGTATGTAATATCTAAAAAGATCGCTAAACAGTAGCTGTTGTTTTCCTAATCAGTATGTGTTTGTATATTTTATATATATAAATCCAAATTGATGTTTTGGTATTAATCTCATAGGAGAGATTTTAATTTGTTTAAGGAGATTTTCTTGAAGACTTAAAAAGGCAAAAAGTAACAAAATACCTCTTCAAACAGCTTTTTAGGTTTTGAAGTTGGTATTTTTTAATAGGTTTTTTTTTGTAGTTGTTTCAAGATTCCTCCAGTTATTAGATCAGATCTGGACGATATTATTTTTGTATTTATTTCGGGGAGTGTAGTTCTTGCTTGGTTTACTTAATAGGTAATGCTATTGGGAATTCATGTACACAGTTCTCTTCTTCTGAAGTTATTTCATAATCAACAATTATTTCGATTTGGACATTCTATTTCTAAAATCAAATTTTTGGAATTCAAAATTGTATATCTAATATGGCTTTTTTAGGACATTTTATGTGAATTGATTTTTTAGTTTAATGAAAATGTTTTACGAGGTATTTTGCTTTGCATACGATCTAAGCTTGACGAAAATTGTCATAAAATCTAAATAGCAAATTTATTAAAAATGCCTTTTTATGAAAACCTCTACTTGAAACGTTTTTACTCAACGCTTTGTTCGATGTTATTTTTATCTCATTGGTCATGAAAATGTTTGAATTAGCATTTTTCTATAGGCAAAATTGGTCTATGAGTTTCTTATTACTGTTATAATATTTCTTTCGCCGATTCGATAGCGGTGTTTAAGTTACTTTCACAATTTTATTGCTTTAAAACTTTGTTTTTATTTAACTACTCGTTGTTTGACCATTAGAGAAAGAACTACAAAACTTCTAAAGTCTTAGAGTAAATAAAACTAAATAGGGAACGATCGTATGTCTGCTTTCGCATATAATTCAAAATATTAGACAAAGAAAGCTATAGGATAATATATAAAGTAACCAATAAAGTTCTTGCCGTTTTTAATGATCAAAAAGAAAATGATTTACAGAAAGTGTAGCCTATTATTAGTCCTCAAAGTATCTTCTGCCAACGTGTCTCCAGATGTCCAATCCCCTTGCGGTAAAACTCGGACGCAAAGAAGTCCGTGAGTGCTTGACGCAAGTCTGCTTAATTTGTGAAAGATTTTCCACGAAGATGATTGTCCAGGGAGTGGAAGAGGTGGTAATCAGATGGCGCAAGGTCAGGTGAGTAGGAAGGATGGCACAAAGTCTCCCAACCAAGTCGCTGTATGGTATCCCCGACCACCCGCGCGACATACGGTCTGCCGTTGTCATAAAGGAAGAGTACACCTTTGCGATTCACCAGTGCTGGCTCCTTCTGTTGCAATGTCTGTTGCACAGGATCCAATTGCTGCGAGCACAGGTCTTCAGTAACCGTTTGGCCCGTTGGTAGCAGCTCATAGTGAACCACTTGATGACCTGTCGACCAGACACAAAGCATAATCTTACGTGGGTGCATATGTGGTCTTGCGCTGCGAGGGACAGTATCCTGGGGTGACAACCAATGTTTGGAACGCTTGGAGTGTCATACAGGAGCCATTTGTCGTCACTGGTAAGCGCTAGATTGAATGCGGTACGGTGGTGAGAAAGCAACGACATACAGGCTGCCTCTCGTTGTCTCTTGTGGACTTCCAACAGCGTGTGCAGAACCCACTTGCTCAGCCTGTACATCTTACCCAAGCGGTGCAGATGAAGTCTAACTGTTTCATCAAAAACGTTAAACTGTCTTGCAAGTTCACCACACGTTAGACTACTATCCTCCTCAATGGCCGCCTACAGACCTTCGTCATCCAAGGCCTGTGGTCGCCCACTGCGAGGTTTATCACAGAGGGACAAATCTTCCAACCTTAATTTTTGAAACCAATGCCTTGCAGTACGTTCATTCACAACACTATTCCCAAACGCTTGACATATTCGGCGACTTGATGCAGCTGCTGATAAGCCTACTTTGAAGTCGTAAAGCAAACGACACCGAACGAGATCCTTGGACACTTCCATTTGTCTTCGCTACTGTACGAGCTACGAATGATCAAAGTACGAGCTGGGCCTGCTTTTATAACGACTGATATTCCTACTCTCGCCCGACCGGTTTTTAAACCACGTGATACACTAATTGCATACCTATTCTCCCTTCATTCAATGGCAAAGCAAAAACGGCAAGAACTTTATTAGTTACTTTATATATAATAAGACATAACGCCACCCAAATGTTGGCGCTAATGGCTCTTAGGTATGGTTAATATGTAGTACTAAATAATAAATAAAATCAAACAACCTAGATAATTATGAAATTGTAGCGTGGAATAAACTAGAATACCTATATAATTCCCATAAATCGACAATGCATATTTCAAGTAGTATAATAAAATGTAAAACAGATAAATAAAACGATAAAAGCTTATCTACGCTCAGGGAAAAAATGAAAAATTTTAAGTAAAAGTTGTCACTCCTGCTTTCGCACAAGTGTGACAAAACCAGACGTAAAGCATGTGCAATGAATGTTTCCTCTATAATTTTTTTATACTCTAAGACTGAAGTGGATTTGGTCTAGCTCGCTGAATCCTAGTAAAGATTTTTTCAAATAATTCTCGTGTCCATTTTCTTAGTAGCCTACTTAAAGTCATTCCGACCAGCACACTTTCAAACTCGAAACGAAAATGAAAAAAGATTCACCTGCTGTTGACGCTATTGCTTGTCAAGACAGTGCAAATTATGTACACTTAAGTACACCTGTAATTATATAAAGTAACAGATATTTTTAGTTAACATTGGCAATCTTTAATTTAGAGATTTGTTTTAATTAATGAAAAGTGCGGAGCGCAGAATTACTCAACCTAATTGGATAGCTGTTGAGTCCCAATTGCTACTGTCCGCACGAGACCGTCTTCCGCAATCAACACACCTATATCACATTTTATTATTTCTTCCGAACTCGTTACAAATCAGACATGGTAATTTATAGGACCAATATTATCGTTGTAGTCGCCATTCCTTGCTTATTTAAATTTGGAGTCTCTCTTCCCCTCTCTTTCTTTTTCTCTCTCTTCCTTTTCCCCCTCTTTCTTTTTTTCTCCAGCCCTCTCTCTATAACAGATTTAGTTGTTGTCTGCAGGACTTTGCTTTTTGCCACCAATCGTGTCTTTTTGTTTTGTATTTCTGTTATTGTTCCTTCTTTCTCATTCAACGCCTTGGAGTTATTCTTACAATAGGATTCTTGTTAAATTTTTTTACTTTTGTTTCCTAGATTTGAGTTTAATTTGAAGACAAAACTTTGTAACTCGTATTTAGGTGCTCTTTCAGTTTTATCTTCAGCTTGAAATTGAGTATGAGTAGATGAAGAATAGAAATCAGCTTCTGTGTGCACCCTACAAAATTCCTGCAGCTAAGAACCCTGATATTCTCTTTTCCATGATAGTAAATTTAAATTGAATATTAGGTAAATATTACTGTTATTTTTCCAGTTATTTCGTTTGGAAAGGACTTTTAAATACAGGATCAGGAGAACTGAAACTGCACGCATCAGCTTTGTACTACTAGTAAAAATTAAATCTTTTTATCTGCTTGTTCTTCAAGTTTGTATTCGCTGCTCCAATAGAGTTTTCATGTTGAAGTTGCGTGACATTCTCAACCTTTGGAAGAATAAATGTCCTGATGTACTTACAGCGCAATTATAACGTTATTACTCCTTTTTCCGGATAACACTTTGGTTTAAAGTCTAAAATTAGTTCATGTTAATTCTCTTCCCTGTGTATATTTAAAAGTAAATTGTAGTTTGATAATGTTAGACATGTAATCAAAATGCTATAGTACTTACCCTTGGTTTTCACACTAAGAAACTGATGCTGACAATCACTCATTCACGACAAACAAATAGCTTATTTCATGCAGTAAGTTTTCGAGTTTCTCTCTGGATGACACCTTTTTGTGTAGAATTCCACAATCTTCCCCTAAACTTTAATATAAAAAACGTTCGACATATCCTCTTATTAAAAGATCCGTTTTAAAGCAAGTAGTAAAAGTGAATCTAAATTTAAAATATTTTTAATTAAATTTTTATTAACGTTCTTTTATCAATGCAGAATGGTTAATTAAACGATAACATTCTAATTTTTAATATTTTATTTTTGGAAATCAACACTTGAATAACCAAATTACAAATTTAACTTATACTTTTTGAATCCCGCCACAAATGTTTATCAAAAATACAATGGAGGTAAATGAGACGTTTACTGAAATATTTCTATTGCACATTTATCACAATAGTTTTTATTATATACACACCGAGACATTTTAAAATCTTAAAAACAATTATTTCGTACTAGCTATGTACAATTTAATATTTTGTAGGCACATCTTTACAAGTTCGATCGCATGCTAGTTGCTATATTATTACTTTACATCGGCAACAAAATGAGCACCAAGATATACCAGTATTTTACGTAAAATTAGCAAACTGGGCTTTTAAACTAATTTTTCGTAAAAGTATATAAAATCTATAAAAACATTATGCTTAATCATGAATTACGTTTTTTGGTTTGTTGTGATGAACAGTAACAGCTTTTAGGAATACTCTTCCGAGTCGTCTTCCTGGTAGGTAATTGCACATGCTTTTTACGACTCGATTTTTTTACAGACTCTTTGTCATTATCCATAGTATCCTTAATTGGAGAGCTGGTCGCTGCTATCTCCCCGTTATCAAAACTATAAGAACTAATATTAAATTTTTTCAAATAAGACATATCATCAGGATCAAAAAGTTTTCTTTTGTCTGGTACTTTACACACATGCTTAGAAGAGGATATAGAAATTTCTTTTCTAACATCATAAGTCCTTTTTTGTTTTTCCACCAAATCGTTTCCGTTCTGATTAGAGTCAATTTCAGAAGAAGTAGTAAGTCCCGCTGCCGCGATAGGTGCAGAACCATAATTTAATTCGCTATCGCTTTTCTTCTTTTTACCGATCTCATTCTCCTTATTAATTTCCCATGGATTTATCTCAATATTTCCGTCTTTGGACTCGTCCAGTGAACTGCTTTCGTATTCGTCTCCGAACATTTTTCTAACTTTATCTTGTTCTGATGTTCTTTTTACCAGACGGTTTTCGTCTCGACTTTGCTTATTTATAAAATCGGACTGGACTTTACGCATCTCTAAATTAGCACTAAATCCGGCTGTCTCATGTGATGACTTTTCTCCATTTAACAAAGGATTTTGTTTTACAGGGGTAGAATATTTACCATTCGAATAAATATATGGGCCACACATTTGGCAATTTTCTTGCAATATTTGGGGTTGTCTAAGTGTCTGCCGATTGCTACCCCTCAAAAACGTACTTGTAGCAGGTGCAGTATTGTAACTTTTTTTCCTTTCGGCGATGTCATCGTTCTTTTCAATTTCCGATGGATTTATCTCAATATTTTCGTCTCCGGGCTCATCTCCGAAAATTTTTCTAACTTTATCTTGTTCTGATGTTCTTTTTACCAAGCCGTTTTCGTCTCTACTTTGCTTATTTATAAAATCGGACTGGACTTTACGCATCTCTAAATTAGCACTAAATCCGGCTGTCTCATATGATGACTTTTCTCCATTTAACAATGGATTTTGTTTTACAGGGGCAGAATATTTACCATACGAATAAATATATGGGCCACACGTTACGTAGTTTTCTTCCAACATCGGGGTTGTCTAAGTGTTTGCTGATTGCTGCCCCCCAAAGATGTACTCGTAACACGTGCAGAAACGTAACTTTTCTTCTTTTCAGCGATGTCATCGTTCTTTTCAGTTTCCGATGGTTTCATGTTTTCTTGAATATCAATATTTTGTATAGAACCCTCCAACGAACCACTTTCGCAGTTGTCTGCAAACATTTTCTCAAGTTGCACTACCTCCATTTGTGCGCATTCATCTTTTGGCCACCCATTTACGTAATTTGAAGGTGTTTTACATATCTAACAACAAAAAGACGAATTAACATCATGCATAAAACAGCTACAGTAAGCATAAACAGAAGAATATTAAATTCAATGTGAAGTAACAAATAAAAGTAGAATTGATAATCATAGTTATATTACACGGAATTAGGTAAAATCATAGAAACGTCGTTGCATGTAATGTGAATTTCTTATAGTAAATTAGGCAAATTGTTTTATCGTTAACCATTTTTAACAAAATTTAAAATAGAAATATTTTGGTATTTACTATTTTAAAATGCATTTGATACATATAACCTTAAAAAGGTAGCGGTTACGTCAACAAATTCTGCAAACGGTTGAAATATGTAACTATGCAACTAACATAAAATTTTTAGAGAAGAATACATACGGCACACTGACGTCATCAGCGCAGATAACAGATATTCAGTCGGACTAGTCCAATTTCCATTGAAAGGGGTGGTTTGAGTACATGAGCGCACTTATCTTTTCCTTGTGACACATCTGAAGTTTTGGAAGAGACCCTTTCTTTGAATTGGGAAATGTTAATCGTCACATAAAAATTTACTCAATTTTTCCCAAAACAGAATCATTTATATCTTTTTTTTATTCATTTGACATGATTACTCCCTAAATTTGCATTAAGACTTTTCCTTGCAATCCAGTTACAACCTAAATCTGTTACGCCACTGTCTCTCGCAACAGGCAAGTGCACGCAGCTTTGTATCACGTGGTGTATTCTTCTCTGAAAATTTTCGCTTTACGACAGTTAAGATCTTAGCAAGCGATCACGCTCTAGCCAACTAGAGCTCTGCAGACATTACTAAATAAAAGCAGTATGCAAATACAAATAAAATTTGTGGCACAACTTAGTATACCGTACATGACAAATGAATCATGAATGAAGCCAGTTGTCTGACCTCAAGTGACGAAAATAAACTTGATCGTGAGGTTACTATTATAGCAGTTTAATACAAAAATCCCTTTCGATATTTAGGTGTATAAATAAGTTCTCAGCTTTAGATTTCACATGACGCAAATCACCGTTTACATGTAACGTATTAGTGCGCCCTCTTGCGGTTTTAAAGCAATGACATTTGGTCTTTCGAAACATCATGCGATTTGGCGTTTGATGTGCATAACCTCAATAATCAGCTGTGTTCACGATGGCAATCACAAAAGAGCATATTCGATTTTCTATCCACTTCGCGTTTCATTTTAAGAAAAACGCTGCTGAAGCCACCGAAATGATTTCTGCTGCATATGGTGAGAATGCTGTAAGTCATGCAACGTGCAAAAAGTGTTACCAAAGATTTCGCGGAGGAGAGTTTAGTCTTGATCAACCACGCCCTCAAACATTTGACACGGATGAGCTGCAGACGCGTTAGGCTGGGAACTTCTCCCACATGCGGCGTATAGCCCAGACATGGCCCCTTCCGATTATCATTTATTCCGGTCGTTACAGCATCACTTGGCTGATACGCACTTCAAAACAGAAGAAGTCCGAAAATGCATCGATAAATTTTGAGTCTTGAAGCCGGTGAGCTTCTATCACCAGGGAATTCTCAAGCTACCCGAAAGATGGCAAAAGATCATCGATGCCAACGGAGAATACTTTGATACTTAAGCTTTTTTTGTTTGTTTTTAAATAAAACTTTAATTTTGCAGAAAAAAGCTGAGAACTTATTTATACACCTATTACTGTAAATAAAGTGTCAATATTGAGAGGGCCGACATGGCCTTCCTTCCACAATCTGAACGACATCAACCGCCTTCTATTACACAACAACAAATGCCAATGATGTCGCAAAAGCAAGCTCAGATGTACAATGCACAACTGCAGCAAACACCAGGTAATCGCCTATTCCAATCGCAGCCAACTTTTTACTCCCATCCTAATGAACAACCGCAATACTACACAGAAAATAACACATTTTTATCCCAAACAAATCCAAATAATAGTTTAACGACAATTACGCATAAAAGAAACAGACACTCACACGATGATGTAAAATTAAAAACGCAACAAAATAAAAAAAAAACGAATACTGGTTAGATGCACCCTCTACATCAAACCGGTTATCAGCCCTAGAAGAAGAAGAAAATGAAGACAACTATCGAAAACAGTCAAAAATCTCCCCCAATTTTTGTTAACGGTGTTAAAAATATAACACCCCTCATCCAGCTCCTGAATCAAGTAGCTAATCAGCAGTACGTAGTTAAAGCGTTTGCTAATAATCAAGTCAAAGTCCAACCCAAATCCTTTGATCACTATAGACTAATCGTTAAAGCCCTATCTGAAAAAATACTGAATTTCTCACTTACAAACTAAAAGAAGAAAGAAATTACCGAGTAGTACTGAAAAACATGCACTTCTCTAATAATACAGAGGAAATTAAAGCTGAAATAGAGAAACTAAATCATACGGTAGTAAACATTTGGAATATCAAACATTACAGAACAAAATTATCTCTGTCAATGTTCTTCATAGATCTTAAACCAGCCCCGAACAATAAAGAAATCTTTAACATAGAATTTTTACTACAATGTAAAATTAAATTTGAACCACCCAAACAAAAACGAGACACTCCACAGTGCGCAAAATGCCACAAAAAACTTTTGTTATCAAAAACCAAGGTGCGCAAAATGTGCTGGCGACCATGCAACAGAACAATGCCACCGTAAAGAGAGGTCTCGACATATCAGATGCGTATTATGCAGCAGGAATCACTCTGCAAACTGCAAGGGATGCGAGGTCTATAAACAGATACAGAAACAAAAATTTCCACCATTAAGATTAAAGCAGTATACTCCCCTAGCCCCATTAAGGCACTTTCAACAAGCCCCCAACCAGGTTCGTCCTACAGCCAAGCAATGAAACAAACCTACACATCTGAACATTTAACATAGAGGTCAAACCTAAATCAATTAAAGCTAACACAAGCAACAAAGGATATGCAAGACTAGACTAGATTAATAGAGCAAATGAGCACCATGTTAAACTTGCTGACCTCACTACTCAATAAAAAAGACTAATGGCTAAACATCTTAAACTAGTGCTATGGAATGCCAATGGGTTGTCACAAAACACTAATGAACTAAAAACATTTTTAACTAGTCACAACATAGATATAATGATGATTTCAGAAACTCATTTTACCGATCAAAGTTATTTAAAAATACCTAATTACTCAATCCATGATACTAAGCATTCAAATGAAACTGCTCATGGAGGTACTGCAATTATCATTAAAAATTCAATAAAACACCACGAAACAAGCAAATACCCTGAAGTTTTTCTACAAGCAACCAGTGTATCAGTTGACGACTGGATTGGTCCTCTCATTATCTCATCAGTATATTGTCCTCCAAGGCACGCTATCAAAAAGGAACATTTTCAACAGTTTTATAATACACTAGGTAATAGTTTTCTTGCAGGAGGTGATTACGACGCAAAAAACACAGTGGGGCTCCAGATTGACAACCCCAAAAGGAAGAGAGCTTATGAAAGCTATCGAAAGCAATCATTTAAATTTCTTACCTACTGGTCAACCTACTTATCGGCCGACAGACACAAACAAGATACCTGACCTCATAGATTTTTGTATAATAAAAGGCATACCCCTTAATAACATACAAGCAGAATCTTGCCTGGATTTATCTTTAGACCATTCGCTTATCATAATAAAGATAACCACCGGTATAATAAAAAGAACAAAGCAACCGTCACTAAATAATAAGCGCACTGACTGGGAGGAATTCAAACGACTGGTGGACTCCCAACATAGACCTAAAGATACCTTTAAAAAACAGTAAGGGCATCGAAGAAGCGGTAGAGCAGTTCAATCAGGTAGTACAACAAGCAGCCTGAAAATCAACATCACCAACAACCTACGACAAGGAAAAATTGCAAGACTGTCCCATGATAATAAAGCAAAAAAGCAAAACAGAAGAACACACGAAAATAAAATATTCCTTAACAGAACAACACGACAACTTAAAGAACTGATAAATAATAATAAAAACCAAGGAATACAAGGCTACCTTGAACACCTAACACCAACTGAAGCTAGCGACTACTCGCTGTGGAAGGCTACAAGAAAGCTAAAACAACCAAAGGAAATACAACCACCAATCAGAACATCCCAAAACGGATGGGCCAGAAGCAATAAAGAAAAGGCAATACCTTTACTGAACATCTAACTAAAGTTTTTCATCCTAACCCGTCAGAACTCGGCCAGGACGATGACAAAGAAATCCAACAGTATTTGGAATTACCTTACCAGCTTGAATATCCTATTAAATCTTTCAAAATCAAGGAAATAGAAAAGGTCATTAGAACAAATCTAAACCCTAAAAAAGCCCCCGGTTATGATCTGATCACCGGCAAAATATTAAAAGAACTTCCACAAAAGGAAATCAAAAGCATCACGCAAATATTCAACGCAATTCTGCACACTGCCTACCAGCCTATTACCTGTCCTCTCAAAAGTTTTTGAAAAGCTATTATTAGAAAAATTAAAGCCATTCTTGAACGAAAACAATGTCATTCCCGATCACCAGTTTGGATTCAGACAAAAACACGCGACAACTGAACAGGTCCACAGAGTTACGAAGAAGATAAGACAGGATCTGGAAGACCACAAATACTGCTCGGTCGCCTTTATTGATGTTACACAGGCTTTTGAGAAGGTGTGACATGCTGGGCTACTGTTCAAACTACGAAAAATATTTCCTCTCAACTATTTCCTTATCCTTCAATCCTATCTGCAAAATTGACACCTCCTTGTTAAACAGCAAGATGAACACACAAAACTGTACCCAATTACATCTGGTATCTCTAAAGGTAGTGTCATGGGTCCCATCTTGTACCTTATATATACCGCCGATCTTCCTACCACGCAAGACGTACTAACGGCAACGTTTGCTGACGATACTGCCATATTAGCTTCGCATACAAACCCTCAAGTAGCGTCCAAAACTCTCCAAAATAGCTTGGATGAAATACAACACTGGCTAACTAAGTGGAGAATAAAAACCAATACAGCTAATACAACTAGAAAAGAAACGTGTCCATCGGTCCACCTAAACAATCGTCAACTGCCACAAGTAAACGAAGTCAAATACCTAGGAATGCATCTAGACAGAAGGCTAAATTGGCGCAACCACATATTTCCTAAAAGGAAACAACTCAGTCTAAAACTGACAAGACTATATTGGATAATAGGCAGAAAATCCAAGCTGACACTTAAAAACAAACTGTTAGTCTATAAAGCCGTTCTAAAGCCTATATGGACGTACGTCATTCAACTGTGGGGAGCAGTCTCAAATTCAAACATTGAAATACTGGAACGATTCCAATCAAAAGTGCTACGCGTAATAACCGATGCCCCCTGGTACGTATCAAACAACGTTATTAGAAGTGATCTCAACGTATCCACAGTTAAGGATGAAATAAGACAATGTAGTGTTAAATATGGTGACAGATTAAACTTACATCCAAATACACTAGCAATAGATCTTATGAACTAACCAATTAGAAATAGGAGGCTTAAACGCTTCACGCCAAATGACCTAGTAGATAGGTACTGAGCTTACTGTAATTAGTATATAAGTTAGTTAAGGATAGATTTAAGTTACTTACTCCTTGCCAACACAACTAAGCAAGTGCTTATTATACAAGGGGGGATTACTAATGACTGGTCTCCAGCATGTCAATATTTTATATTAACGCCTTCACTTTTGATTATTATATACAAACGTACAGGTTTCAAAATAAACAAGAGTTTAAAAAAATGAATGAAGCCAGGTATATAGAATACATGAATTGCAAGACCCAATACACACCAAAAAAAAACAAATATATTTTGCATACGGTCAAAAGAGTGTTGTGTACGCTGAGCTATTAAAAAACGCGCATTAATAAATTTACGGATTTGTAGGCCCCAAAAAGTTATCAAAGGACGAATCGATCACAAACAAATTGGAAAAAGTTAGCACTAGACGCTGATTTGACAAATATTATAATTTGCAAAATAAGCTAAATTTCTGTTATATAACAATCAAATGTAATTATTATAATCGATAATCTAAATTTTCCGAATTTAAAGGTGGTTTTTAAAAGCCTGTTTTTAAACTTCGCGCCTTTTTTGTTTTACGGTTGGTAACTGATATTTTGACAGATGTTATCTACGATTTTTTGATTAGTATATGAAATGCCATACAAGAGAACAGAGAGTTGTTTTTATTAAAACGCGTTTCAAAGTTGGTGAAAATTTTGCAAAACCGGTACAAAAACTTGCTAGAAATTTTGGTCAAAAAATCAATTATCTGAAGGCTTATTATACAATTTTATAAAACTGGATCACTAATGATACAAGACCTTATGACTAAGCGTTGAGTACCATCCTGTGATCCAGTCAAAGTGTCACTGTAATTCCGAAAACATTGACACACAGCAAATGGACATTTCGAAAAACGTTCTATACGGAATACTAACTAAAGACTTGCACCTTCATGCGTAAAAAAATCAACTAATGCTAGATGGTTAGTGTGATAGATAAAGACATAACGTTTTCAGTATTCAACTAAGGGCTATAAGTCAAGTCCAAATACCAAAAATTAGCCTGATCGGAAAATCTCGAGACCGGTTTGACTGGAAGTGGCCGCAAATTTTTCGGTTCCGGCCGCTACATTTTTGACGCTATTCACTTTCATTTGAATAAAAAATCTGGTGTGAACATGACACGACTTTTCTTATTCTATTATTTGGGTAATTCTGCCAAAAATCCTGGACTTCAATTTTTTTCGAGTTCCTATTTTACCAACTTTTACTTTAAATTTATGTTTATCTCGTGATAACAAATCATTTTTATTCTCATGAATTTTTTGTATCTTCAACCGTTTAAATTCGCGACCGCTTTGAGTCCGATTTTGCGACCTTGCAACCAAACGGCTCGGCCGATATCCTATCTACAAGTAACTTGCATACCAAATTTCAAGTCTCTAGCTCTTACGGTTCTCGAGATATCCTGTTTACTGACAGACCTACAGACAGACACACACACACACACACACACGAACCAATGGCCCAAACCAACCTTTTTGGTGTCCTGAGGCTATAATTCGTCCAGAAATGTGAAAAACTGAGTAGTTCAATTTTGCACCGATTACATTACTTTCCTTATTGTAGGATAAGGGAAAAAAATGTACCCTCACCGAGCTACTCTTTAATGTGGCTCATACATCTTCAAAGATGATGCTGAAAATGCTATAACTGTGAATTGCGATCGTTGTTATTACTCGATGACTCAATTTGTTGACAGCAACTGGGCGCTATGGACCTCAAATAAATGTGTGATACGGCTCGAACAAACTGTTTCTCGGCTGGCTAAGAGAGATATTAGGTTTTCTACAGAGAAACCTTAGGTAAATGCAGTTAACGGTGACCGACACTTCACGGGAACTAAGTTCTTTTAGCGTCTGACCTGCCTAGTAGGCGTTGCTTAGAATAAACGAAACTCAATGGACTACTCTACAAGAAGCCACTGGATCAATGAGAACAGAAAGGCGAGAGCGATGTGCACGAGAGCGCATCTTGAGTGGCCCCTTGCAGATTGATTGTAAGAAAAACTATTTTCTGTTCGTAATGGATCAGTCGGACACAGTACCCGATTCGCATTTGCACCGATTCCAAGAATGAGCTTCCTAAGCAAAAACACAGCGAGGCTGCACTATGCCATGGAGCAGCGATTCCTCTCGTTTAATGGGCTAGTTTGTCAGCATCAGGAATATAATAGTCAATATCCCTACACTAGAAAGACTTATGGCCGTGTCTGCTGTATCATCTAGAGGTTTGATCGTCGTCAGGTTCCCTTTTTGGACTAGCCCAGCCAGTCTTCCGGCTTGAATCTCGTCAATGACACAGTTTTTGTTGCACTATTCTTTGTTTTTAGATATTTCACCTATTTTCTTAATTATTTCATTTAAAATTGTTGCAAGCTTTGATCACAATTCTGTATTTACTTTTTTTTTATTTAGGTTTGAACTTTTCTTGTTTCTTCATTTTTTGTTCTTTATTTAGCTTTTATCTGGTTACTACGTGTTTTATTGATATTTCTACTTTTGATCTTTCCTTATTTTCACTTTCGACATATTGTAACGAATTTTTAAACGCCCCTGTAGGTACACCGTCGCATTAGACATCCGCGTCCTCAGTTTTTATTGCCTCCGAACCGTCATGGTCGAGCGGCGAACATAATGCATTTAATGCAATGTGTATCAGACGGTTTTTGTAAGCTCCAAAACTGGTATTGATTATAGTCAATTATTGGAAGCAAGTTACTGTGCTAGTGCAACATAAATAGTGTTACAGATAAACACAGTTATAGAGTATAATTTTATGTTAGTAATTCTTCGTGTAATGTATATAAATGTTAGGAAATAGTTAAATTTCCTGCAAATAAAATAATTAGTTTAAAATAAATTTACGTGTGTTATTCATCACTGTCGAGATCAAAAACGTTACAATGTAATAGTCACTTCCTATTTTTAGGTCTCTCATAACTCCGTATCTTTTAGGTTGTTTTCTTTCTGGAATATATTTTTACAATGGCAATCAATAACCGACTGTTTACTACGTTCATAGTTAGCTCTTGTAAAGCCATGCATTTTCTTATGTTGAAAGAAAAAGGAAATTGACATCAACATCGTATTGTCAATGGAGAAATTTAATATCCGTCTTTGGTTATTATACCTGTTCTCTTTTCTATTGTTTTTTTGTTAATTATCGCCTATGTTTATTCCTCTATTTAAATGATTCAATATTATCACACTATTTGCGGATCATTTCAGAATATTTATTATTATTTTCTAAAGAAGTTCCCATTTACTCATATATTTAATATTTAGTTTCAATTTACAACACGCTTTCCAGTTGTACTCTATTTTAACCTTTTTATTATTATTATCCATTTTATCTTTCTTTATTATATCTCAAACTTTAGTAAATGTCCTTTGCATTTACCTACCTTTTTAAATTCTCTTTTTCGTTTATTTGGACATCTTTTTTTATCTTCATCCATTGGTTTTTTCATAATCTGGCTTTATCATCTTAATTCTCATGTTCTAATATCTGTTTTTCTATTGTATTATTTCCTGTTTGATTTGATTTTCCATGTTTTGATGTTTAATTCAAATTTGCACTTTCATATACTTCTACAATTTGTTTAGACGTCGATACTTGAAATGTATGTATCTTCCTTTATGTTTTTTTGTTTATTATTTATTGGGCATAATTTAAGCTTAATTATATTTCACAAAATACATCGTGATACTTTTTGTGGGACGATGGGGCGTATTTTCCTGCTTGTTCACGCCGTCATTTTACAGTGCGCAGTATATGTGAAACACATGCCTTGGAAGACATTGGAATTTCCATATAATGATAAAAAATAATTTATACATAATTGGGATGATTTGATCCGTGTCTAGAAAGATCCTCTCATCTTCAGTAGCATACTGAATTCTCGGAACCTCATTCTAGAATGCATTGGACTAATGACAATTCGATAAACGACAACTACTAAAGGCAACAACTAAGTCTCGATTTTACATCAAAAAAAAATCTTTGGGTATTTAGAGATAACTAAACTATACAGATATTACGCTGTTATCAATAGTTGGAAGTTTCCAGCATTTTGTATTAGAAAAGCAATGTGCAGAAAATCGTAACACCTCAAAGGCTTCTCCTATTAGACATTGCTTACTCAAGTTTTACAACTAATTAACTGCTTTGTGAAGCCCAAAGATAAGAAAATCGAAAAAGATATTGCAGTTTTCTGACTCTAAAACCAAAATTTCTGTCTTAATCGAATGCTTTATTTACGCTGCGGTTGGAAGATATGGGCAGTTTATAACAGCCAGTGAAGATGGCGTAATTTCATTGTGGTATAACTCAGGTTTTAACTATTAATAATAACACATTGATGTTATAAAGGTGTCCCCAAAAAAGGCAGGACTTAAATTGGGCGCCATTTTTTTCTACAAAGTTGGCAACGTTCTGCTTGATGTCACTTTATAGTAAACACATGTTGGTTAGTTAATACAGACCGCTACCCGACCAAAGAGCGAGTGAAGATTGTTAAAATTCATTACAAAATTTCTTTCTTGTTTTATTCAATTGCATATTTACAATCTACTCTTACAATTGAATATTAACTAAGTTTCATAACTTTATATACATGACATGAGGGGATCTAGCCATCGCTAGTCTCCCGGATAATACATAAATCAGTTTTGATTAGGTTGTAAAACAAAGACTTGTGGCCAGTTCCGCTTAAGATTTCTTGTGACTAGTAGTTGGTTTGACAGTTGCTTTACAATATCATTTCCATGGTTTACTAACTTGAGGTTGTATGTTCTTGCCAGTCTCTGAATTTCTTTTGTTACGTATGGAATTTTTAGTTCGGTATGGAGAGTATCGTGTTACTGACGTACCACGGCGCGTCCTCCAGCAAGCGCAAGATCTTCAATCTCTGCAAGGTCTTGGTGCGAGATGTCTTTGGACAGCCGCACAGCTGGATCCCATAGGTCCATGTGAGCTTCAACATTATCTTGTATAATAGTAACTTGTTTGATAAGGAAAGTTGGGATCAGTTTCCTATTAACCAATACATTTGTTTGACCTTTAAGTCTAGTTGTTTCCTCTTGGCTTTAATATGTGTGCTCCAGGTAAGTTTTTCATCAAGGTGCATCTCAAGGTATTTCATTTTCGACTTCATTGGTATGGGGGTGTTATTGAATCTAATTTGCGGGAATACACATCGTTTATTTGTGTGGATTTTTCACTGTTGACCGTTATTCTCCATTTGTTTGTCCATTCCTGGATTATATCAGTGTGTTGATGTAGGTATGCTGCTGCGATCTGTGCTGTTTCGCTGACTTCCAAAATGGCCGTATCGTCCGCAGAGATAGGTATTACAGTATTTTCTGTAGTTGGTGACTCCAAGGTGTATATCAGGTAAAGCAGTGGTCCCAATACACTACCTTGCGGTACTCCGGATGTGATTTGGTGGTAGTCTGATATTTCATTTCTTATCCGGACTTGGAAGAATCTTTCGTCGAGGTACGATTTTAGCACTAGATAGATAGATTTTTTGATTTTATATAACAGACCTTTTTTGTCTCAAAACTCTCCAATATTTGGGTGTCGATCCAGTGGCATTGGTGTGTTGTCGAGTGTAATTCTCGGAATCCGAACTGGTGCGACGGAATAATATGGTCTAAGACTACCATTTTTTTAATTCTTTTTAGTAAGAGTCTTTTAAATACCTTTGACATTAGGGGTAGGAGGCTTATCGGTCTATAGGAAGAAGGTTGATAGGATGGTTTTCCTGGCTTGGCGATCATTATGATCTGTGCATACTTCCACTGTATCGAAAAATATGTCAGTCTTAGAATGCTAAAATTGTATATAGTGGTAATAAGTACTAGCACCTTTCTTGGAAAGTTTTGTAGAATCTCTCCAACTATAAGATCGTAGCTAGGGACTTTTCAAGTATTTGTATAATTGATTTGCTGTCGGACTTCAGCTGGTGAGAATGATGTGATTGGTAGGTGTAGCTGGCATGGGGCGTTCAGAAAAGATTCAATTTCATGGTTGTCATTATTTCCTTGGGGAAGTAGAGTCGTGAAAATCTTGGCAAGGTGTTCGGAGAAAGTGTCTGCTTTGCTTTTGTCTGTTCTAGACCAGCTGTGGTCAGTATTTCTAATTGGTGGGATTACTACTACTGGTCTTCAGTCATCAGGAGAGAGTTTTGAGATATATTCTTTGAAGGATTCGTTACGTGCGTCCGGTAATGTTTTATGTAGTGGTGTTATAAGAGATTTTGTCTTGTGTGCTTCTTGTTCTCTGCCACTTTTTTCTAGCTTTTCGTTTCTGGATGATAAGATCTCGTATATGTCGGGGAATGTTGGCTATTTTAAACGAGTTACTTGAAGGTATTGGAGTGGTTTACTACGCAGCATCTTGTATCCTGGTAGTTAGATATTGAATTGCTTCATCCAGGTCTCAAGGTCCTGTGATTCTAATAATAAGGCTAATATTTTCTTCCAGATGGTTTCGGAAATGGTTCCACTTTTATAGAGTTTTCTTTTGTGATTATTGTTGTACTGATGGTGATAATAACTGGGGAATGATTTTCGGATAGGTCATGATTGAATACTGCTTTTTATATGTGTTAGCTAAGCCGCTGGTGATTGCAAAATCAATCAAGTCTGGTCTTTTCCTTAAGTCACTAGGCCAATGGGTAGGTTTACCAGTTGATAGGTAGTTTTGGTTATTACTTTAGATTGCCCTAAATAGGTTGCGTTTTTTGGACTAATTAAGCTTGAACCTCAGGCTGTATGTTTTGCGTTCCAGTCTCCTCCTGCTATGAATTTATTTCATAGGGACCGTAAGTATTCTTGGTACTCTTCTGTTAAAATGGCATGCCTGGGCGGGCTATACACTGCCGCAATTGTTAGCGAGTAGGGAAGAGTTTGTATTTGTATGCTTGCATTTTAGATTTTTTCAGTTTGATAGAATTCTAATTTATGGTGGGTGATACAGTTTTTAACAATCACCGCCGAGTCGGCGTGAGCTGTCCCATACGGGTGGTTGGCGAAGTATATATTATATCGTGATATTTTTATTACTGTTCTGCACGTTGCATAAGTTTCTGATATTAATAAAATGTCAATTTTCTGTAGTTGTAAGAAGGTTAGTATTTCTAGAATGTAGTTTAATATGCCAACGGTATTCCATAGTGCTATGCGTAGTGAGTCCGCCAATTTTAAGCTATTTTGTTTATTACGGTAAAGAGCATGTTCACTATCATCCTATTTTGACTGATTAATTGCGAGAACATAGTTTTGAACTCTGTTAGGAAATTTGAAAGCATCTCGTCTATATTAATCTGTTGTTCTTGTACTGGTAGGTTGTTGTTTCTTCTTGCTTATGCTTGTAAGTCATTTCTTGGATTTTGTGGCGGGACTTGTGCTTCGTTGTTAGCACTATTGTTTGGATTCCTGAGGGAAGGAAACTTATTTATATTTGGGGGGCGCTTGTGGTAAGCGAGTTCTATTTGGTATTCCTCTGAATGATGCGTTTCTAGCTCTCAGTATGTCTTGGTAGACCGTGCAGTCCTTGTAGTTAGCCGAGTGGCTTTCTCCACATAGGGCGCATTTTGCAGGTGAATTTGGTGTTTTCTTACATGCGGAAGTATTATGTCCTCCACCGCATTTTACACAGGAAAACGGCTTGTTACAGTATATTTTAGTGTGGCCATAGTTACATTTTTTTTCCTGGGAAATTTAATCTGGACAATATGTTGCTTATATGTTTTGTATCGAATATTTTCTTATTGGTTTCACTTGGTTCAAGGTCATAAAGAGAGAGAATGGTTGTTTTGTTAGTGTGTGTCGTACGTTTATTACGTTGCGCACTATGTGACTTTGTTCAATCTAGATTTCGAATAAATACTTTATGTGATCTCTCTTCCTTAAGCTGATAAGTTTGGTGAATTATTTTCTCGTCATTTAAGTGTTTTTTTTCTTAGTTTTCTGTATGAGTCCGATGTTAGAGGGTTGATTTTGATTGTGTCACCGTTTGTTGCTGTTGTACTTTAGTGATGTTTTCGGCCATCTTATCATAATTAGTTACTCTTGTGGATATAAATTGAAGGAGGTTTCGGAATTTTTGATTGTTCACCGGCACGGGCTTAATTATCATTATCATTATCCTCTCTTACTTGTGATAGAGTTTCATATCTGTTGGGAGTATTTATTTTGTCATGAACTGGTGATTCGATATTACGTTGAAGTTTATTTCTTTTCCTTTTTTGGACTGTTTCCAAATTGTGTTTTGAGCTCGTTATAGTGCGTTTATCATTCTCTTCTTTATTTATGTCTTCTGGATCTATTTCATAATCATCCTTTGTTGCTGTACTTTCACACATGTTAGCATCTTGCCCATTGTCAATACTAGTATCTCTATTTGTTTGTTGACTTGAGTTGAATTGCATTGCCTGTGAGGGTGAGGCTGCATGTGGATTTAATACATATGTTGGCGGAGCTACTGATTGATTATGTTTTACATGCGGGAATTGCATGTTAGACTGAGTTATTTATTGAGTATGATGGTATCCTTGAACATTCAGAATAGTAAACGTAAACCCGTAATTTTCCGGAGCGGGTGGATTATTTAATATTGAGATTCCTGGCGGGACAAAACCACCGCCGTTTCCGAGTGTAAACTTCTGATTTCACTTATCAGATGTGTGACACTGCACTTTCAAACATAGTAAAGCTCGTCGAACATATGCTTACTCTTTGAAAACCAAATGGCAACTCATTACAAATACAGAGAATATTTCGCCGAGACTGCGCAAATTACGTGGCATTTTTGGAATGAGAAATGCACCAAACGAAATAACTGTAATAAGACTAATTAAATAATTTAAACAAACAAGTTCGGTTGCAGGCAACAAAAAAAGAACAGACTGACGTAGTAGTGACGGAGCATCCAGAAATCTCGGTGCACTGTCGATTACTACAACTAAACATTTTAAAAAGCACCATACGCGGATTTTAACAAATGATCTGCATCTGCATTCATTTAAGGTTTAACTAACCCAGGAACCAAAGTAAAGCGACTTTTTGAAACGCCAGGTATTTGCCGATAGGATGCCAGAGAATCAAGAAATTGACGGCAATTTTACTAAAAAAATTATCTTTAGCAACGAAGCGCATTTCCACCTTAGTGAGTATGTCAATATGCATAACTGTTCCATATGAGGCATAGAAAATCCTCACATCATTCAAGAACAACCTATACGTAACCAAAGAGTAACAGTTTGGTGTGGATTTTATGCTGGTGGCGTGAGACGGCAGTGGATTTTTTATGGCATAATTTAAAAGGCGTAAATTTGGATGACTTGTGTTTCCAACAGGACGGCGTGACTTCTCTAATTGTTGGGGCAAAATTTACTAGACAACTTATCTCCTAAAATAGCGAAGTCAACTGACCACCAAAGATTTGCGATCTCACACCGTGCGGTTTTTCCTCTGGGATTCTTGAAAACCAAAGTTTATGCTACGAAAATAAGAACGATTCTTGAATTAAAAGCAAAAATTCGAAGAGTTATCTATAATTTTGTCAGAAGAATTTGAATGTCAAATAATTTGTGGAGGTCATAACTTTTCCAACTATTAAATAGATAAAAAAATAAAATGTTTTTTCTAAAATTAAATTCTTTGTTTCTTTTGGGACACCATTTATTTGGCGATTACCTATATTTTTGTTTAAACTCAAGTCCATTTACGTAATGAAACTAATAACAATAATAATAAATATATCCGCTCTTATTATTGAAGCAACTTAACATTTCTGTACATCTCAATGCTATTATTTTTTTAACCACTATAACAAAGCTTTTTGCCTAATATTATGTGATATCCTTACTATAGCCAAAAGTATTGCATATTAAATGATACATAAAAAGGAAGAAGAAAAAACGCTTTTGCAAATACATATATCAAGATTTAGGCAAAACGCCACAAATCTACAACCAAGACGATGAAAATGCTTTATCAGGTTTCTTGGCAACAGAATGTTAAAATCTGTAGGTTTATAAATACTGCTGAAATGGATTATAGAGTTTATTAAGAGATTATCAGGGAAAAGTAACATGTTGCTGTAAAATTTGTCTCTCGTTTCTTAACGCGCATTCTTAGCATATCACACCCATAGAAGAACAACGCCACAACTAAAAACAAGCGATTTCTCAAAAAATTAAAAAAAAACAAAATTACAATTTTCTTTTGTTTGTCAGTACAAAATCGATTGCAGTTTTCATTATAATATTTGGACAAGTTATGAGCTAGGGATACTAATGATGAATACCTAAGTGATTTTGCCGTTATTTGTCATAGGGATGTTCCAAGACTGAATAAAAATTTGTTAGTTGTGCCATTATCAACATCGAACGCAAAATGGTGTGTAAAAAATTCACTTCACCACAATATTTTGACAAAATTTATGAAACATAATATTATCATAGGTATTAAAAAATGGGAACATCAAACTTATATTACTAAAAAAGAACGTGGGCATGATGCTTTTCAGTACTTTCAGTACCTTAATATCTATTGTTTTTACGGCCTTGTTTTCAACTGTTTTTGAAAATTGAACCAATTAAACTTGCTAGAGCTTTCAAGTAAAAATTTTAGTGTGTCATTTCATTGACATTGTAGAGTAGTCCATTTTTCTTAGCCCCAAGAATAATTGATATGTATTGAGCTGGAACGTATATTTTTAAATTCCTTTTAATCCCTGTTTTAATCACACTATGAACGTTGTCGCCTTCATTTTGCGTGTGGTCAATTATTAAAAAATGCATGGGTTATGGATAGGCATAAATCTACATTGCTAACAGAAACCTATTTTTTGTTAACCACAACAGTTATTGCTATAGAATACAATTTCTAAATCATCACTCTTTATCAAATTTTTAGATTTTTTAAAGATATTTCCAAACGCAGGTCGCAATCTTGTTTGTCTCTCTGTTTCCTTCGTTTTCATTCCAAGTATAACATTCTACGAGTTGAGAGTTGAATTCAGAAATTGTGAGATTATAACAGTTTATTTTTTATTAATAATCCTTGGGAACTTATAGAACAGCTTGTAAGTCGTAAATGACAATTTTCAGAGTTTTTATTACTTTAGCCCTTTCTTTGTCCTGATTTTTTTCAAGTCTTGACAATTTTTTCTCAATCATATGATCTTCAGAACGAAGTCTTAGAACTCTCTTTACCTTTGGAGTTATTAAATGCAACAACACAGAGTTCACGCTGATCCTTCTCCGGCCTGAACATAGATATACGAGATGCGTTTAAGTTCTAAGGTCTCTAAATTTTTTTCTCGGCAGTGAGAGTAAGTAGAAAGATGCGGTTAATTTTAAAAGACGCGGGAAATATTTCTGAATTTGTAATACAGAAACCATGATTGCGCGAGTGGAGCAAGTTGTTATGTATGATATCGCCTTCAAAGTTGGCATTTCCGTAGGATCTGTGGAGTCTATTTTGCATGATGACCTGAAAATGCGAAAAGTTTCTTCAACATGGGTCCCACGAATGCTGCCCGATAAACACAAAGCTGCGCAGGTAGCAATGCCTTAGGACTTGTTGACTCCTTATGCCGCCATGAATTTCCGACCATGAAGGACACTCTCCATGGTGGGTAAAAGACACCCCATGGAGTCATGGCAACGACGTTGTGAAAAATGTGTACGTCTAGGCGGAGATTTTGTTGAGAAGTAACAGAAATTTCCAACTTACTTGGGTAAGTACTTTTTCAGAAAAAATGTTAGAGGCCCTAGAACTTGAACCCACCTCGTATTATATTGAGTATCGAAAATATGAGCAGGTTTTCCTTCAGACTCACAATTTGCAGCGTAGACCCTGTACATATAAGTTAGCGACGGTTTTATCACTATTTATGTACTCTCTTTTAGTCTATACTCTCAGATAATGCCTTACAATTCAAATTATTTAGTCGATGCAATTTTTCACGCCATTTTTAATTGACTCTTCAACGCATTTGTGATTTCCATGACAACCTCTAAAGTCTTTTTCGCTAAAGCAATCTACAGTTTTTGCAATTGCTGTCCTAATTGATCTATCGTTAATGTTCAGAGCAGCTTTAAAAAAATGCATACTCTGGCCTGTTGGCCATTTATTTTAAATTAAATGCATGGTTGAGAAATCTAGTACTTTCTGATACCTGTGAGAAGGTTTCACTTTGCGATAAACTTGCGTTGTTTCAATAGGTTCTGTAAGCCCAATATTTTTTAAAAATTTGCTGCCGAACTTTTTGAGAAATTTTACTCGAAAATTTCAGCCTGCACTTTTCATTACACGGTGGACATAAAGAAACTTTTTCCCTCTTTGCACCAGCATTTCGGTGTAATTTAGCTTTGTCCTTATTCCATTCATGTATCTGAGGTATACGTTTTTTAACTTTTGTTGGTGCACATTGATTATCATTAACAGCTACGTCTGCAACTTCTGTAAAAAGTGTATATGTATCACTTGAGTCACTGGATGCAGTTGTTTCAAGCTGAACTTCCGAAGCAATATTGCTATCATCCGAATCAAAGTCTTCTTCTGAAGATTCAAAAAATAAATTATTGTTGTTTAATAATTTTGGTTTACTTGCTGCCTCTGCTGCCTCAAACGTATTCCACATATACATTCTAAATTCCATTCTGCCTCTGACAAACTGCAATCACCTACAGCATTCTTAATTTATTTATGATACATTTACACCCCGGCTGCTTTACTGATTTGCACTCCCATATTTTGTGTGCCTGATAGTGCACTTATTAAAATTATTTTCCCTCATTGTAGCCATTGCATTGAGAACTACTTTGTCATAATAAGTTTCAAGCCCCGCTTCTTCATTAGTGTGAATTTCCTTATTACGTATTTATTCGTGCGTATCGTATTCTTCACTTTCTACCTCCATTGGTGCTTCGGCACTCTAGGCTTAATTTGTGTCCACCTTAATTTGTGCGCTAACATTAGTCTTTTTAGTATGAGCAGTCCTCACAACATCACATTCTTCCTTTTTAATTTCCTTCAGATGAACTTTAGAACAGTTTCAGCGATCTTCTTGGCGCTCTCAGACGCCATTTTTATATTCAACTTAAAAGAAAAAATAAATCTAAAAATTAAAGTTCAAAACAGTGGCGTGCATTCTCGTTTTATAAACTAAATCATTCACCTCATTTGAAGATATAGTGACATATTTTGAGCTATGTTGGTGAAAAACATAAATCTTACCATCTGATAGGAAACTGTCAACTCCAAATCTTCTTAACTTGAGTCGTTGTTTAACTCAAACCGCAAAGAACTGCACTGTATTAAATCACAAGTGATAATGTTCCGCTGATGCACGTGTCAAGGACGGCTTAATAGTACGACGCCACTTTTGCTGTCTAGTGGCTACATCCGAAAACACTTTTGTGTTCTTCCACTGGATAGTTGTGGTTCTACAGATACCTTAGGTAGGTCTAACTCGAAATAGCAGATTTTTTTAGTTGTGACGTTGTTTTTCTAGGAGTACGATATGCTTTGAACTTTGTGAACATCCAACTATTTTTTTTTTAAATTTAATTGAAACTTAGTTTGCGACTCCAAAATTGTGCCCAAAATACAAGCGGAATCAAGTAGCAATTTAAAGTAAAAATTGTTCGCTGTTTTTAGATATTAAAACCGATAAATTATAATAAATATAGATTTTTAGCAACCCTATTGTGTTACCACGTGTAAATAATACTGCTACGCAACAACTTACCTTCACCTTGTTTGGAAACATTTTTAAAAAAACTTGCTTCTGCAGACGCTCGTACTCGGAGTCGTCTTCTACGGCAACTTTGAGAAGACTCGCTTTAGCGGTCACTCCCAAATAATCTAAACTAATTGACCTTCTGTCCTCCAAAGAAAAGTACATAATCGAAACTTTATTAGTATTCCTGCAAAATAGTCAAAATTATGTAAGAAAAACTACTCACCTTGTAACTCACCATATTAGTTCGATGCTTTTAACTCTATTAGCATTTATTGAAATCGGTTGCAGGGACTCCGTACACTCGCCAACGTTTGCAAATTCTTGTAATGACTGTTTATGGCATATTATGCTTATTACATCATTTGACATGTTGAAATCAATCCAAAGCTCTTGTGCACTCGAAGCCTGTAACGCGTACCATAAATATATTCAATCATAGACTAGGTTTAAGAATAGTACCGATAAAGTCGAGTGAGGAACCAAGTTGACTTTGTCTATCAATATAGACAAGCATTTTAGCGAGAATATTGTAGGGCAACCTTCATTTACAATGTTTAAAAATTCTCTACTGCCATGATAAAAATCATTTTTATTTATATTCCGTAGTATGCCTTGCATTCGTTCTGAATGGTATAATAAGTTTATATAATTATACCAACAATCTTCCGATGTCAAATAATACAATGTTTGTATGCCAATAAACTGGTAAGTTATATTTTGGCATAACAAGATCACGTCCGCCAATTTACAACTGAAAATAAGATCCTTTTAAATACATATCTACTATTAATCTTAAGATAAAAAAGAGTCAGGTAAAATAATGTTTTTTATGATAGCCCAAAAGTTTGTTCATTTTGGCTTTCACGTGGTAAAAAATGGCTCAAATTTAACTCCCGAATTAAACTTTTCCGATCAGAAATTTTGACAAATAGCTTCTATGATTATTCTGATTATTAAATATGGAGCGCTACACAAATGAATAGCGAGTTACTCTTGTTAAAAAGCATTACAAATTCGGTGAAAATTTTACGAAAATTCCGTGGAATTTTTAGTTGAAATAGTGCACAAAATCAATCTGAAGATTAATTATAAAATTTTATAAAACTGGATCAGTAATTAATACAAAACCTTGTGACTATCAGCGCGGAATAAGGCCCTGTTAAAATACTACTACAGTTAGTCAAAGTTTTTATTGTAAATCGCTACCCAACAAAATAATCCAAAATATATACGAAAACTATCGATGCATACAAGAAGCTAATCTCTCACTTACATAAAGATCAGACATTAAAGAATTGTTATATGCGACGCAATCCCTCTCCCAGACATCAAGATCAGCTACATAGCGTAGGATACTTTGTAAAAAACCTAATAAAAAATTGACGTAGAGTTGACAAAGAAACATTGCCAATATTTTTCGATGGAGTAGAGCCCAATCCGAACAATAAGAAATCTATAAAGTTGCAATTCTACAAAATACAAAAGTCAGAATTGAAGCACCTCGAATCAAGAACAACATAATACAATGTACTAGTTGCCAAGTCTGGCCACTTCAACGCCTAACTGCACGAAGTTCTACAACTATACCAGATGTGGAGGTGGAAATATTTTTGCCACATGTGACTTACGCAACGGCATCGATCCTGCTGATTGCTAATTCTCTACTTGTGTAGAAAGACTTAAATCTAGAAATATGCCGAAACAGTCAACCAACAAAACATCAACTGTTACAACTAATCGTCAACCCTTGTACAATCTCTTCCAAAACTGTCTTAACTACGCCCATATCGCATCAAAAATAACTATCAAAAAAGATGGAATTACAAAACAAACTTAAATACATTTAAAATATGTTCTCTCAATTGGTAAATCATAACATCATGATGCTAACTATGCTCACTACAGTTAATAAATTATTACGATAATGGCTAACTCAATAGCGGACTAGAAAACCAACTCCAGGAAGTAATCACATTTTTAAATCTACAACAAATTTGATATATTCTGAAAGCCACTCTACACTTCATATAATAATAAAAATACCACTCTATAATTTATACTATGCACATTATACAAACGGAACATCACATGCAAACTCGGCAATAATCATCAGATCGTTACAAATTACTATTTTATACAATTAAAAATCCAACGTGCCTTACTAAAAGTTATATTATTTCCCTGTTCGCTAATTATTTCAGCCGTCTATTGTCCACCTAGGCATACAATTACAACCGATAAATTTCAAGAACTATGAGCCGAAACTCGCTCTCTAATACCAAGAGACTGGAATGCTAAGCATGCTGCATGGAGTGTAATGGCTCTTTTTTATACAGCAGCATATCCCAAGTTACATGTCGATTGGTGAACCGTCCTACTGCCTGACAGATACATAAAATCCGTGATTTGCTAGACTTTCCGTCTTATAGCCAAAAAACAGAAATACAACATCCAGCTATTAGATTTCTACCCTATCGCTGGAAGACTGTACTATCTGAAAAGCAACTAAAAAGATTAAAAGGTCTACATACATACCACCCCTAAGAAAAACCGGAGAACAGAAGTATTCATATCATTGCCGTCTAAGAACACTAATTTTAACACAGTAATAGAGGAAACGAAAAATGTGTGTCTCGGTATTTTAGCTGCCTTATCAAATTTCCCTTTTCTTAAAATCCTATCTAACTCAAAGACAATCCCAACTCCAGTTCTAGGGTACTCTATCAAACTACTATACCATCAGCTCCGGTGTCCTGTCCTTTATCTCCTCTATACTAAAGACAATCCAACTATAGATAGTACCTTAATGGCTACCTTTGTAGATGATGGTGTAATAATGTCACCTGATACCAACGCGGACTATTCATTAGAAACACTTCAGTTACACCTAAACCTCCTACAAAGTTGGCTCGGTCAGTAGAGGATTAAAGTAAACGACAGAAAATGAACTCGAAATTACTTTTTCTGCAAAATTATTAACATCCCATCCCAATAAAAACTCACGTGAATTACCAAAGTCTGACTTGGAAAGCCCACACAAAAGCTAAAAGATCACAACTCAATCTAAAGACGAGAAGTATGCATTGGGCTTGTAAACAAATAAAATTGACACATTTGGGGTTCGGAAAATGTCTGCATAACTCACGAAAAGCAAATGCACCCCGATGAATTATTGTTTGATGTGGATTGTGAACAGGTGACATGATAGACCCATACTTCTTCAAAAATGATGCTAAAACTGCTGGAACTTTGGATGGCGATTATCGTTACATAATAACCCAATTTTTTGTAGGACGGTGCTATCTGCCATACAGCAATTTTTTAGTCGTGTAAGGTCACGAAATTCGACATCAATTGACCAACAAGGTCTACGCCTGCAATCCACAAACAGTTGACATCAAGATCAAAATTCGACGTATTACCGATGAAATTTATTAAAAAATCTAAGAAATTGTAATAGAAAATTTGGTAAAAAGGACCAAGGTTTGCAACCGAAATCCAGGTGGCCATTTGTCAGACCTAATTTTCTATAGTTAATCGTGACTGTGTATTTTAATACTCAATAAAGATTTATTTGTAAAATCAGTGTAAGTCATTTTAATTCAAATTCCGCCATTCAATTTGGACCACTCTTTATGAGAACTATATATATTCTCTTTATAATCGCACCTTTGATATTAATATTGCACTTTCTTATCACATTCCAATAATACGTATATTTAAAAACATTGATGATAGTCTCCTAGGAATTTGTAAAGTCTACAAATAGCTTTATTTGTTATCTTATATTCTAAAGTAGCGTTAATGTCAAGTTTATTAATTTATTAAGAATTACTAGTTTTTTAATAGCTACACACTATTCTATATTAAAACTGTTTCTAATCTTTTACATGGGAGAGCTTATATTTCCTCATCTAGGCTTATCTTTTTCCTAATAATCTTTAGTTTGTGAGGTCTGACATTATAACGTAAAATAATTGATATATCAAAGTTTTCTTCGCCTTCTCATTTTGAGTGTCTCGGAAAGATAGGGCTAATATTAATACAATTTTTGTATTACGTAACTTAATACTTTCGACACAGACCACTATATCCCAAAAAAGTTTTTTCTTTCTTAATAAATTGCTCCAAACGCAAGATTAAAATTTTGACAACTTTATTGTTATCATTACCACCCTCTTCCTTTTAACGTTCGCTTAACGCCATTTTGTGCTATTTCTCCCTTTTTCTATGAGAGATATTTTTTCCCATTGGAGGTTAGTAGACAATCAAAAAACGAAAACTGGAATTTTTGGGCTACATTATGAGAGGGAATAAATACTCATTGCTGAGAAATATAATGCAAGGCAAGATTAGAGGGCAACGTAGCGTGGGTAGAAGAAGAATGTCTTGGTTGCGGAACCTGCGTGAGTGGTATAATTGCAGATAAAGTGAACTATTCAGAACAGTAGATAAAGTTAAAATATCCATGATGATTGCCAATCTCCGATAGGAGTAGAACCAGAAGAAGAAGAAGAAGAAGACAGACAACCAAGTTTTATTAATAATTAAGATAAATGATAAGGTTATACCACAAAAATAATTATAGCAAAAGTAAATTCATGCTTCAATATTAAATCGTTGGAAAAAACCTTCCACGAACATCTCTTACGTACTTCTATTTAAAACATAATTTTTTTATCAGAAATTTCCAAAATTCTAGGATTTCCACTGCAAAAATATTGAAGTAATTGTTTTTGTCATCTGTATTTGCTGTATCATCGAAGACAGCAATTCCAATAAAATCTTTACAGGTTGCAATCCATGCAAAGGATCCGACCTTTAGTTCTAGAAATCTCAATGGTTCTATCTAGATGCTTAACACTTTCACGAAAAAAACATTCGATTGCCCAAGAATTAATATTTATAGATCACAAGTAATAATTTTGTCCAACTCTTCACGGAGGAATATTCTTTCTGAACACTTTTTACAATTAAGTCTATGTCGTCCAAAAAAATGCACAATTATAAAAGTTAGAGCGGCATAAATGTGTTGTTATCGAAAAAGGTTTTTTGCATTAGAACTAGGTGTCGCAAGAAGTCAAGCACCGTGTAAGCTTTTTGTTTTGTCGAGAAAATTTAACTTTTGCTATATTTATGTGATCCTAATTGTATAGACATTTAAAATCTGTAGAGATGGTGAGTAATTTAGAGATTCGCTTGAAAAGACCAGATTAAACCAGTTATTGGTATACAGAAAATGCCATAAAGAAAAGCAAAAACAAGGCAAAAAGAGAATCCTTGGATTTACAAAGCTCCTACATCACTATTTACTGGTAGATTCTTTAGAATCGACTAGATTTTATTTAGTTTATCATTAGCAATAGATTTAAAAGACAATTTTATCTATAATTATTTTTTTCAATACAAAAAGTGGAAGTGGTGGTTTTGATGACCCATTCTCTATACTCAATACTTCACATTATCAGAATTAAAGATTATGTTTGCCCAGATGATGAAACAACGCAACATGATATTAAATCTATTCACAAACATCGTCAATGGACAAATGTCTTAATAATAATAAACTCGAATCAACAACTTTCCTTCTACACATATTTGTTACATGCGTATTTTGGAGACAAATTTTACTATATATATATAATTTTATTATATTTAGTAACACTTCATTGAAACTGCGTATTTCTTTAAGCTACTAATGTATAAATCATTGCTTCAATTTGATTCTATACGGTAACAGAGCAATAAAAAACTTTTTTTATACTCTAGACCAAAATTTTGTTGCTCGCTGGGACTATAATGTGCTCACCAAAGAATATAACTTATTTCAAACAATAAACAGTAACAACTATATACATCTTTCAAGTGGTGGGTAAACCCACCTGTCGCCTATCCTCAGAAAATCCCCGACTTAATGTTTCTGTAGTTACGGGACTTTCTACTAATTATTTTCTTGCTAAAGACAGCATTTTGACTACTCCCCTGTTATAATTATCTTAACCACGAAGACAACACTTAAATCACTAAATTCCTTCTTGGTCACTCCATTAACAGACTGGGGACAATACTAAAGCTATATTAAAGGAACTATTATCTCAAAGCACCGCATTAAAGAAGCTTAAGATGGCTTAATACCTAGAGAACTAATACAAAAATCTTCGTAATTGTCTACACCAAAATCTAACATAATACATAAGAAAATTAATGGCCTACTACTCCAAACCCTAGAATTAGTTGCAGATAAATTAGACTAGTGGAAGATGGAATCGATCGCGCAATTCTGAAGGTAAACGCGTATATAACAGTGATCAGAAGACTTAGCAAAGCACTAAAAAAACATCAGAATTTATGTTTCGAAAACTACATTACGAAACTAAATAGAGAAAGTCACTATCCGAAGGGCAGATCAACATACTACAAACGCAAAAAATAGATAGTATTTAGGCAATATCAAATAAATAAAAGCTGGCGGATTTTTCCAATTAAACGTGTTCTTGCCACTTGAAGTAGACATTTTTCTCCCACTTAAGTAAATACGTGCATAAACGCTCTAAAAATCATAAAGCGCCAGGATATTATTTAATTATAGTACAAATATTAAAGCATTTTCTGAGAATAACTGTAATCTTATTAACCACATCTTTAACCGGATCCTCAGTTTGTCATGCTTTCCTAAATAATGAAAACACGTTCAGGTCATTGCTATACTCAAGCCGAAGTCGAAGTTTTATAAACCGAGTAGCCTTATTACCCCGATTAGAAAACAAAACTTTAAGAAAATCTGGACACAACTGCCCTAATACTAAATCACTAATTCGGATTTAGGGAACACCATTCCAAGGTACTAATCTACCAAATTGTTAGCTCGATAGCCAAGAGCTTTGAGAAGAAAAAGTTTTATCCTATAGATTTTCTAGACATCCAACAGGCTTTTGGTAAGGTGTGGCACATCACTTTGTCATATAAATTAAAGTAACTTTTACCTTTTTATTGATAAAACTATATCGTACCGACCGTTACTTCACAGTAAAATACAATGTCCGACCCTCTGTATGCCATCCAGTAGATATTTATAGTACAGCGTTTTTATGTAGATTTCGTTGACGATATCTCTACTCATAAGTAATGACATAATAGAACATTTTTACAGCTCCTATAAAGACACTTAAACTTATGGCGAATTAAGATAAATGAAATAAAAATGCACGTCACCTATCGGTTAGAATCTATATGAGGATAGACAGCGAAGCTGGTATCCTCATCTCAAAGCAAATAGGACACAGATAGATCTAAAATTCAAGCAAACAAAAACTTTTAATTATAAGTAAAATACTGTTTTATAAAACAATACTCAAACAATTTGAAACATATGGAATTCAGCTATGGAGGTGCTCCCAGAAAATTAGGATAAACATTACACAATGAACACAATCCAAAATTCTTCGAGCTTTCGCAAATTCACCTTGATTACGGCAACCGAATCGTACAAGATGCTCTAAATATTCCATTTGCGGTGGATGTATTAGGGAAGTTAGCGACATCCTACCTTGTAAAGCTACCAAGCCATGAAAACAACACGGAAGATGAATAAGACCTTTTTAATGCAACAGCAAAAATAAAATAAAATAATAAAATTAATGTAATCGTAAATTCAAATCCGATTTTAATAATTCAACAATGAGGTAAATTGTTAATCTACAACTCAAAGGTTCAAATAAATCATCTTCCGGCTTCCCCACTTGACAGACACCCAAGCTAAGCGTAAAAAAGGAAGTTGTCTGACTAATAATAAATTCATATTAATATTAAAATCATATAAATATTGAAACTGATTTATCACAAAACTATAGGAAGGTCTGAACATTATATGAGAAAAAATTACGCGGCAGAGGAAAAAGTTTTAACTTTTATTTTAAGAAAAATTATTAAAACAACCAGATTATTTCTATTCGGAAAATAAATTTAACGATACCAATAATAGAAAAGCATAAAAAAATTTGAGTTATAAATTAGCAGGCGAAATGCTTTATTTCTGTAAATTATTGCTAACAACAAAATAGATAATGCCGTCGAAAATAGTAATATAGGGCGAGGAGTCAAAATTTGATCTACTTAGGAAACATCAAAATAATTGTTTAAAAGAAACTGCGGCTTTAGCCTCTATCTGCTCAAGATGTGAGATAGAAACTACAGAAAGTCCGAAATAACAATCTCTTACCTTTAAAACCTAAACGAACCTCTGTGAATGTGGATTATATTTCTCAACAAAGCGCTGTCGCGTGTCATATGCTAAAAATATTGAACACTTGGCTGTTAAAAGCAAAATTCTCACAATAGAGTGGCTCTTTACTAATCCGGAATTGTTACACTTTGTGGGGAGAAATAAAATGAAAAATCTGACACGGTAAAAATACAGCGAATTAACAAGACTGCGATGGCGCTGCTATGTGTAAGTAAAAAATAATAAATTGTATAAAATCTCTGTACAAACAAAGAACTTAGAGCAAAACATGAAAAATCATAGTTACGTGTTGGTGATGGTTTTAAATGACAAAAGTAGGCCACTAAAGAATGAAGAACATAAAACTTACAAAACTGATATATACAAATGATTTGATGACCCATTACTAACAAAAAAAAATTTAATGATAACCTAAGAATACATAACAGCAACTGAAAAGCTTTAGATATGAAAAAATAAGGAAAAAACAACAACGGCCATTAAGAATAACGAAAGGTAACAAAATAAAATTAACAAAGACCTTAGAACAAGACAGTATGTAAATGGAAACAAAAGCAACGCAGGATAACAGATTAGAAGAACTAAACGAGAGTATAGGAAAAGCAGGAAGACTTTTTCACACAATCAAGAACTTGTTTTAGACAAAAAAACAGAACAAAAATACGTAGGTATTGGTCGCAAACATGGGTCGAGTCACAAGATTAGAAAATAGAATACAGAACATAGAAATGAGATTCTTGCCGAAAATAGAGAGAAAGACAACAATGGACAAAATAAGAAACAGTGTCATTAGATGTAATTTGGAAATTAAATCAATACTAAGCGCGATAAAAGAAGAATAGTTATGATAGCTACGTCAAATAAGTAAGATGTGGTGCTACGTCATATAATTAATATTGGAGAAGATAATACTGTAGGAGTAGTATCTGAAGCACAAACATAAAAAATAAATACGGACGTGGAACTCCGGTTCCACAGATGTCCGGTGCTTCTATACATAAACAAACATGGGGCCGGCGAAGAGATTGCTCTGTAAGCAATCCCAGAACGAACTTAAAAGACCTTTCGATTTCGATTTCGAATTTCGGGAAAATTCGAAATCGAATATCTCGAAAATTATTTGACAAAATTTTTTCGACTTCAGTTTCGAATTCACCGTAAAATTTCCAATAATAATCACAATTAAAATCGTAATGTCGAAAATTTTCCCGAAATTCGAAGGCGAATATCTCGAAAACTATTCGACATAGAATTTTTTCGATTTTATTATTGAAATCAGAGTAAAATTTTGTTTAAGAATTACTCATAAAATAGCAATGTTGAAATTTTCCCGAAATTGGAAGTCGAATATCTCGAAAACTATTCGAGATAGAAACTTTTTGATTTCGATTTTGAAATCAGCGTAAAATTTCCTATAAGAATCCATTTAAAAATTTGAAAAAATTTATAATTTTGTGACAGCGACAGACAGACAGACCGACAGACATATAGAATTCAGTAACGAACTTTTTAAGTTCGTTGAAAGTTTGCGGCCACTTCCGGTCAAACCGGTCTTTAGATTTTCCGATCAGGTTGCTTTTTGGCGCCTGGACTTGACTTAAGGTCCTTAATTGAATAATGAAAACGTTATGTCTCTGTCACAGATCAAAAATTATAAGGCTCGACAGATGTCAGAAATGACAGAAACAGACACTTGTCTCCAACTTGGAAGCTGCCTTGATCAAAACTTGAAAAACAAAAGGACGGACAGACAGACGACATTACTCTCTACATAAGGCTTCTCATTTTAATGTATAGAAGCCTAAAACGAAAAGAAGGCCAAGAAACACTTTAAAAGATGATAGAAACGCAATCATTAAGAAAGGCATAGAGTGGAGTGAGGTTCAAAGTGGATAAGAAGAAATAATAGAAAGAAACATAAAAAACATATCTCAACCTTCCTTATCTTACACCCGTAAGAGTACCAAGGTCCTAAGTCCACAAATATTGTTAAAAATAAAACCTGCCCGTGTTTTATATAGCATTGAATTTGCCACGATTTGATAGATGGTTTAAATCGTCAATTATTAAAGTCGAAAGTTGCACTATTGTTGTGAAAATATTTTTGATGTTTACCAATAGATTAAGGTGATAAAGAAAACCAAATTTCTGCCATATCATTAGACAAACTTGACAATTGGATGCATCGTCAAACTGAAGCCCTTTATTGCATTCGATTTTCCGATGAAATGTTTTCTTCAAAGAACAAATGAAAAGAGAGGATTTTTGCAACATGGAATTAGGAAAAAATAAATGTATATAAACACATTTGTAGACTCTGTACAAACAAATTTAACGTTTAATCGTCATAAAGTATTCACAACTGCTATAAGATAAATTGCTACCCTTTCCTTTAAAAATAGTCAGAAATATGCGCAAAAGAATTGAAAAATGAACCATGAAAAAGAAACACCAACAATCTGCTCCAAGTCTTGCTTGCAGATTTGAAGATCAAGTCTCATTGCATCAAATCCCGGTGCCGATTCAAACAAAAAAATCGAGTCAAAAGGCTGTGGCAGGAGCAGGAACCGTCGTTCTTCGAGACAGTTATAGTAGGACTCATAAATAACTGGTTGCGGCCTAGGACAACCTGCAACGACCTAAATAAGGCCAGAGTCAAAGTGAAAGGGGAAGATCGGGGAACTTTCAAGAGTGCACGTGTGGTGAATGGCTTTTAATGAATTCACGAAACGGTGTAGAAGATCACGAGTAAACGCAGTGCTGGTATGCAATACCAACTCAAAGACTATATACTATATACTATATACTATACTGCGGCATAGATTAAGAGAAAACTGGTCCGTTTTTTTCGGCGGTTTCGAGTCACCTACCTTGACTCGGGTTTTTGTATAACGATAAATGTAACAAACATTGAGCACGAGGAGTTGCCCGCCAAAAGGTATTTTTAGCGTCCTAGGCTGACAATTTTTGCAAGGTAGAAACGTAGAACAATTTATTTACAAATGATAACAGTGGAACCTTACGAGAGTAAGATATGCAAAACGATTCTAAAGATAGTCAAACAAACGCACGCTCAGAGCTCAGCCACGTCACAATTCATATCAGCTGCCTTTGTTTACTTTCTGTTCAAATGTATAGTAGACAAGGGATTGCCCGCCAAAAGTTATTTTTAGAGTTCTAGGCTGACAATTTTTCACCCGCGTTTCCTCAAATTTTTGCAAGGTGGTAAAACGTATAAATTTTTAACTAAATCGGCTTTTTCCCTGCATTGGGAACATGGAATAATTTAACTTTGCGCCCATTCACAATGGACGTACGCATAAGCCGCCCATAAGAAATACGTAAAATATAAAGTTGAACCAATGCAAAGCTTATGCGCTCGTTCTTAATGCACTCCCGTAATTTTTACGTTTTACGTTCATACGTAAGAAATCGGCTCAATTTTACTTATTTCTTACATTTACCTTAAAGTAATTTTTAATTTTTTTCTAGATTAATGTTGGCAGCAGTAACAGAATGTTTGTTTTGATTCTAAAATTGCATAACTTAACTTTAGTATTGTCGACATTTTGGCTCCTTTTTTACAACGGATAGGGAACTATTAATTAAGTTAGTAAATATGCATCTGTTCCTACACTATAAAAGGTATAGATACAAAGGCAGCCGCGGCCGCAGCCTCCCAGAGAAGCTAGAGCGGCCCCGACGTACGTGCAAAAACCTCGCGTAAATTAAGCGCTCAAAGCTCGGTACGTTAAATTTCATATCAGCCTTTTTTGTTTACTTTCCGTTCGGATGTTTAAGCTGTCTTTGTTTACTACACACAAATCTCCTCGTGTAAATCAAGGGCATAAGGCAACGCCACATTACGTTTGTTTACTTTCCTTTCAAATGTATCAATAGAAGATTATAGAAAATGTGATTTAGATTATGGAAGTGTTGTCATTAGACGGAGCACCAACCAAAATATTATAAACATAACCTAATATTTTTATATACATATTTTGAAGTATTTTTGACTGGTTTTCCATTAAAAAGTAGTCTTCTACAATAAAAGGTACAGAAACAGGACCATTAACAAAAGAATGTTTTTCCTGCATCATAAGATGCTCAAATGTTGCTATAACTCAGGACAAATGGAAAATGACAATAAATAACGACAAACGGTTTATGTCCTCAAGTAACAATTAACAATGCAGCTATACCATAAAGTCAAAAGACACATAAAAACTGAAAAAAAAACATCTTGATCTTAAAGTCAATGAGTTGGTCAATTGGAAGATAATATCAGCCGCTACATGATCTGTATCCAGTTAATTCATAGATTAGCATTAAGACCTCAGTGGCCACATGAATATTTCTGAAGCCAACCAGGTACAATCTTCTATTTAAGATGTACCTAGTATTCCCATAAAAACCTACCCTTGCTTTACACAACATAGAAATATCCGTGACTTTTAAGAAGCACTTGCAATTGTCAAATCTTAGTTGTAAGTTACTTTATGTTTCTTCTCAAGTTTGGTTAACAAAGAAAACTGTATTGCAGTAATAGAATTACATAAGTGTGTAACTGAAAAAATGTAATTTTTAAGACCTTACATCCTTTCGGTAACAGTCGTATGTTTGTGTGTCGGGCTATAATATTGTTTAATGAGACTGTAGATGTTAAAGATCATCCAAGATCTGAAAGACCACGTTTAGTTCGAACTGTTTAGGCAGTCAAAGCCGCAAGTGTCCGAATTAAACGAAATCCTTTTCGTAAGTAAAAAATATGTTTCGGAAGATATAAATTTTCAAAACTTTGATGTCTAATATTATTAAGCAAAACCTAGGAGCAGCTGCTTACAAAAGACATACGAGACATTTGCTGAGAGATGCTTTAAAGAAAGGTAGGAGAAAAAAAAGCAGAGGTTGTTGACTGAGCACGCGGATGATCGCCACAGAAAAATTTTGTTTACGGATAAAAGAAATTTACAATAGAGGAAACTTTTAACAAACAAAATGACAAGGTATACGCTAGGCCGTCCAAAGAAGCATCTCAGCTAGTGCCAAGAGTTGAGAAAAGCTTTCATTTTGCAGCCGTAATGATTTGGTAGGGAGTGTGTTATGATGGAGTAACCGATATTTATTTTTGTAAAAAGTGAGTTAAAACTTCATCCACTGTGTACCAAAAGAATGTTTTGGAAGGTGTAGTGTAACCTCTGAATCACACATTTTTGAGGTCAACCTTTGATCTTTCAACAAGACTCTGTACCCGCCTATAAAGCACAGTCAACTCAAACTTAACTGAGCCTCATTTTCTAACAGTAGAAGATTGGACGGACATCTGGTAGCCCAGATCTCAATCTATTAGATTACTTATTATGGGTAGTTTGCTCAAAAAGACACCCTAATGTTGATTTTTGCACCAAGCCCTGATGACTGCAGTCAATACTTTTCCACTGGTTATAATACATGCTGCCATAGACGAGTGGCTCGGACATCTTAAAGCTTATGTAGAGGCCATTTTAAATAAATCCGTTGTAATTATACTTACCAATAACCAAACCGTATATCCTGAAAATATTATGCAAATCTAGTTAATCGTTTCATTTTGTCGTTCTAATCAGTGTGTAATAGTATTTATGGCCGTACTATGTATATACAAAATAAAAATTTGGTTAGTCCGGTCCTGGCAAGTGCTAAGATATACGTGTAAACAATGCTCTGGAGCAATTTTTAAATTTGGAAAGTATTGAATATTCGTTTTATTTTTAATTTTTCATTGGTTATTCTTTAAGGCCTGCTACGACGTATTCACAAAAAATCGCAAGGTAGGAGAGTGGCTTTTAGAGAAAAACCTGTTAACAACACCGATAGGATAGATAACCTCAGAGAAGTAAATGTAAGGTTTATATTGTGCGATGTTAGGCAACCAAACTTACAAAAACAGAACCGTATTGAGGAAATAAAATGGAAACAATAGTTCGATAGAAATAAAAGGGAAAAAGAAGAGGAGAGAGGAGCCAGGGAAAACAGTTATTAAATCACAAAAGTGTGATGAGAAATTAGATAAACTTTTGGAAATAGTGACAAATATATTGTTTAAATATTGAGAGAAAAAATAACATAACAAAGGAATGCAAAACATTTAAACAGGAAAATGAAGCGATAAAATAGGCTTAAATGCTCTAAATAAAAGAATTGAAACTAATGAGGAAATAGAACCTCAAAACAACAGTGCGATAATTGTCCTGAAAATATTCTTGAATAATGGAGAAAAAAATGAAGGAGCAACAGGAGATTTGAATGGAGAATGTAGGTTAAAAACATGTTTAGTTTCTATGGAAAATAAAGTTGATTAATTAAAAGTTATGAAGAATAAAAGTACTAGAATTGTGGCATAAATTATGGCAACTATTTTTTTCAAAGACAAAGGATGGTATTAAAATGTTGTATGTCTCAAGAAATCTGTGCATTCATAATGTGTGGCCACAACATAAGATGGCTCTGTGATGTTCTGTAATTGTAAAGAGCAATGTTAAATCGGTCGTCAATCAACTGCCATGCAGGATGAATGTGACCTGAGTACAACATTCATATATCAAAATAGGCATTCTCCATGGCAGATATGCGAGAGAGTGCCACAAAGAGTTGGTAGAAGCTGTCAGGAACAATGCTCTTCCATACCAAACAGTTGTAAGGTGGATAGCAGAGTTTCAGCGAAGACATAAAGCACCAGCCACTGGCAACGGAGAACATGTGAGTGTGCAGTAATAGATCATTTGATGGAGGCAGACAAGTGATAGACGCTGCTTGAATTAGAGAGAGTAAAGTTGCATCGAAGTTGCACTTACGGAAATGCAAAAGTGGATGCGATATGCAACATGTTGCAACCTAGCACATTGGCAGCAGAAAGGGGATCACATCCTTTCAAGAATCATCGCCATCGGTTTACAAAAAATAACGGGAGGATAAAGTAAGTATGGTAATAATCATAACTGAAATGGAAAAAAGATATAAAACTCGTTATTAAATATGATTTAAGAATAACGGAACACATATTTCGAGTATAAAGATATATACGATTGCCCCCAAGAAGAATCAAATTGCTCTTATGTTAATAGAAAGTAAGCATGCAAGATCAGTCAAAATGCTAGAAGCTATAAGGTTGCAGATATAATCAAAATCTACTTAGTATACAGAAGCCAAAGAATAATCAGACATAATAAGACAGTGTAATTTAAAAGAATTAAGGGAGGAAGAAACAAAAAAACCCAAAGTTACAAGGAGAATTTGAAACGGATAGAACAAAAATGGGTACACATTGAAAGAGCAGTAATAGAGACAGCGGAGAGAATGCAAACAATGGTTTGATCAAGATAGTGAGAAGGCGGTGGAAGATAAAAATGAAGCAAGAATGAAAATGCTACAGAATAGTTCAGAAGAAAATAAAACAACTGAAAAAAATTCAAAGCAATTATGTAGACTGAAAAAATGATTCTGGTGGAAAAATAAACTTGAAAATATGGAAAATTATTTGATTAATAATAAAATTAGAAAAAATTATAAAGATAATGAAGGGCCACCTATTGGTTGTACATCTGGAAAGGTAAATAGATTTGCCAAAAACTTTGAAAAACTACTAAACGATGACATCGGCGCCAGTCAGGAAGCTGTAGTTCAAAATTTAGTACAATCTTCTAGAAATGTGGAAATGCCAACGGACCATGAAATAAATGAAGTTATAAGAAAATTAAAAAATGATAAGAGTGCGGGGAACAATTGGATTAATGCTAGAATTTTTGTGTGGTAGTTATTTAGAAACAATGTAAGTTAATTAAACAAATTTAAGAAGAAGAAGAAATGCCTAGCATTTGGAAGAAAAAAGTAATATATAGAGGATAAAACATCAATTTTTCAAATTTTGCTATGGCCCTCAAGTGTGTACTCAGTCAACAACCTTTGCTTTTTCTTTTCTAGCTTTCCTTAAAACATCTATCGGCAAATGTCCCATATGTCTTTTGTAAGCAGCTGCTTCTAGATCTTGCTTAATAATACGAGACATCAATCTTTTGCTTACGAAGAAGATTTTGTTTAATTCGGCCACTTATTGCTTTGACTGTCTGAACATTCCAAACTGAACGTGGTCTTCTAGATTTTGGACAATCCTGAACACCTTTAGTCTCATTAAATAATTTTATAGTCCGATACCCAAGTATACGGCTAATACCAAAAAAAATGCAATCTTAAAGATTACACTTCTTTCAGTTCCACACTTATAAATGCTATTACAGACAGCAATACAGTTTTCTTTGTCACCCCACTCCATTGGTACATTACCAAACTCGATAAGAAACACAAGGTATAATATTGACAAACATTTGCTTGGCATTGTCACATAAATATGTATAGCACATAAATTGTAGGTGTTATGTGCATAAATTTGCACAACACTAAAAGAACAAACGGTTCTTCCAACTGCTTGCAATTGTACATGTGTAAACTTTTGCCCATCTGATATACACAGTTTCTCGGTGAACATAAGCTCCATCAAGTAACATAACTTGAGGCCCTTGCACAAGCAGCTTCAGCATCTACCATTGTATTCTTATCCTCAATAAATATGCTGGCAAACTCAAATACATTCAAATTGAAATTTATGCACCCAAAGTTGTTTAAAAAATATTCAAAAAATACAAACATTTTCAATTCTAGACAAACACAAAATTTCTGTCGGATTAGTAATATAGATAACCTGTCGGCAGCATAGTAGTATATATGTCAGACTTAATACCGGGAAATTTGAATAGGCATAAGACTACAATCGATAGTTTCTTTAAATTAGACGTAGTCTAAGTTCATTTGGCATGTAAAATACTGAATTGAATTGAAAGCAACGTACGAATTTTTATGGTAGTCAACTTTGTAGCTGTTTAATTCTCGGTTTCGTTTAATTTATTTTTACCCCTAATGGGTGGGGATTGGTTTTTCTAGGAGACTTCATACCGTAATTCTCTTCATGTCCTCTATTACACTTTAAAGACATGGTTGAAGATATGCGTTGGGCTGTTTTCGCAAATCCAAAAGTTAAAAATGCCATATAGGTAGAAAAGAGAATAAGTACTTACAGATCATTAAAATGTGTACTGTAATAGCAGTGCACCATTTTCTTATCTAAATACTTTATAGCCGAATTAAAGCTAATTAATAATTCAATTGAAAAACTAGAGGACTTCTCATACTCCAAGGATTCTACTAGTATGTCCCCTAGCTTCTCTAGGAATATGCTTCGCACGCCTGGTAACTTAACTACATCCTGCAGTTAAAAATCGATTAATTATACGGCACATCACCAGATAGCGCACCCCTTACGATAAGAATCTGACAGTATTTACGGAATATAATGCGGCTGTCTTGAGTTGTGGTAACGCGCTGAGCGATGTACTTAATATATTTTTTTACACACGTTAGCAGCAGTTCCAATTCAGTATACATAATTGTGTTCTTGTTCAACTCGATCCCAAACCGCATCTTGCCGTAGATTTGGCTGATCAGAGCATTGCTCACTTGCTGATTCTACAAGGACAAAATTAGCCCCCGTCGAGATGGGGTATGAGGCTCACCTTCAGGACGCCGCTCAGCAGCATCTCGTACTCCTCCAGAAAATGCATGGCGCTTAGCGCCGCTCCTGCTTCCATTTTCATCATTGTCGACGAAAAAGCTTCTTGCGTCTGACTTTCATAGAATATGGCGATCTTGTTCAAAGTTGCGATGTTCAGTTTTAAATGTCAAAGCGTCAGTGGGCGGAAGTGCGTCCCCACAATGCTGCCAATCTCGAATAAATTTAAAATTTCATCTAGTCTTTATTTGATTGTAACAAATTTTAGAAAAGAGTGACGTACATTTAGGAGTTGCCTAACGTTTCGAATAAGCCAATTAAAGAGAATAGTAGGAGAAACCAAATTAAAAAATAAGTTTCTTTTTTCAGATGGCTAAAATCACAAATTATATTTTTAATCAAGCTGGCGTTTCTGTTACAATTTTTGCATACTTGCTATATATTTGAATTCTGCACGTCAATAGAAAATATTAAATATATATAATAATAAATAATGCTACCAGCGTTTGCAAGGACTTAAGAAATAGTATGTTACAGGTTGGCAACAAGTGATGGGATGGCGTACAACCGCCATGTTTAACTATCTGCAATTTCTATTGGCTGTGTTCAGTAATCACAATTTATCGCCAAATTACAAAAATATAAAATTGATTAATATTTACATAATGATTTACATGCCATTTTGCTTTCTCAACACAACTGAGAACCACATTATTCAATGTAGCCTCCATCAGTGACCACGACCTAAACCTGCTGTAGACCAACACAGCTTCCATCTTGTCTGTATGTGTCATTACCTCTACGAAGGAGGCCCTTAAACTGTCCTTGGTGTTATGATGGCTTTCATTGATCTTCGCCTCAACCATATCTCATACCTAGTAGTCAAGAGGATGATGGCCACAAGCCGGAGGACGAATGGTAATGCAAATTGTTGTATGGCTATGCCTGGGTTTTCCTTGCCTTGTGGGCTGAAGTGGAGCCTTACTCCCACCCAGCGGTCACCTACTTTACCATGCGCTTGATAACTGTCTTCAGCACGCTAATAAAGCTACTGACAGTCACCTTCAGGTCTTCCTCAAGGAAGTGGGAGCCCCTGAAATTCCCTTTGCTTCTTACAAGCTCTAGCATCATCACAGATGCGGGAAACTTTGTACGATGGTAAGCACTTCAGAGGCCTCTTTACTTTTGTGCCCTGGATGAAGTTCTTTTCGTCCAAAAAGAACCTCAGGAAGACAGCACTGTTATGCTTCATGTTGAGCAGTGCTTGGGCCTTTTAATTTCTTGTTTTTTCTTAGGGCGAAAGATTTGTAGTGTAGGTCCTGGTGCACGGCTAGACTAACCGTCGACCTTAACACGCCTATTTCTTTTGCCCGATCAGCCATGCTTAGCCCAGGGTCCTGATTGATCTGTTTTAATTTTCGGACGAATTTATTACTTCTCTTGCAATCAGATAGCTTATTAGGAGTTGCCCTACCACCACTTACCTCCTCATGACCAGATAACAGCTCTGCTGTCGTATTCTTGACTCATTTTGTTAACTATTGTAGGTTGCTCATTATCTGAAACTAACTTGTGTTTCTTAATCGACCTTTCGACTTTCCCACAATACAACCTAAAAAAATCCTTTAACTGGGCTTTATAATTTTATTGCACTTAAATATTATCAGAACATATTTATCATTTGCTCACTGGAATATCTAAAATTGGCTTATAACTAAAAACTGCACTGAATACAATGCAGGTTTATGTATTATGAGCTTCTAAAACTACATCTGTATGAACTACATCAGTACTCTTTAATTTGCTATATCTTAAAAAATGAAACTGAAAATTTGTTCGATGACTGAATGGGGAAGAATAACATAAAGTTGATTATAAATAAACCTGCAAAGCTTGCAACGAATAGCGAAGTGGCGAAGCAGTCTCCCAAATTTTTGAAATCGCGTTTCCTATGTTGCTGTTTTGAAAATTTGAAACCGTAAAGGTCATTAACGCTGACCTTTGACCAATCAGTTTCAAAATCACTAGCAAACAACCTTTTTGGTCACCTGTCGGTTGGTGAAAACAGAATTTGGAAACTCCCAGTCGCTCTCGAGTTATTGCTCGGACGGACGGACAGACGGATGGACAACATGAAGTTAGTAAGTGAGTTCGCTTCGCTTCGCCACTTAATAATGTCGATGGCTATCCATACACTCATAGATTGGCTTTGACTCTTATTGTCTATAAGTATAAAGGGCCAAGCTGTTTGTGAACTGCAATGATAAAGTTATCCATCGCTTATCCTTCACTTCGTGGAAGATCCACATTGGAACCAAGTTTAATTACCAGATTTGATAGAAAGAGACTTGAAGTATTGCAACTACAGAAGCACCTAATGAATTAATTTTTAATAGATTTGGAAGAAGATTTGAAAAATGCAGTATTTCACTGTTTACTCCAAATTCGAGATTACTGAGTGCACCTACAGACCTACACATAGATTTCAAAAACGCAAGGTCTTCTGTGAAAAGAAAACATGTTTCTGTGGGACATCTCGGTTGGAAGGCATAATTTCTGTAATAGTAAAAAGATGTAAAAAACCGGAATCTTCAAGTAAAGTCAAAATGGCTACGCACAACTCTTCAAAAAGTGCTAAGTTTACACGTTCGAATTTTGAAAACGCACGCTCCGAGTATGCTGCAAAGCATGCGAAGAGAGTTAGAACCAGACTAAAAGTATTTGCATAATCTCTTATTGTTAGAGCAACCACAGAAAAATGTGATATAAATTATCTTTACACAAAATTGTAGTATTTCCAGATGGATGATGAATAATCCTATGCTAACACCCCTGAAAAATAAAAGTTGCCCTAAATCACCCATCTAATAAAATGATGTTAAGACAAGTCACCGACTAGGATTTTCTTTTCAAATGAAAGATGGCAATTGTTATAGATCTGTTAATAAAATCGTCATAGACAGTCAACTTGCATTGGTTCTAGAGAGTGATAGTGAACCAAAGTTATATGTGTTCTACTTCAGGTTATCACTGACAAATTCTAGAACAATATGAAGAACAAGTAATAGTCGTGTACAATAATAAATTATGACTTTTTTCTTCCTCTTCTTTTTTATTATAGTTACAAGATCAATATTTTGCAGATTATTTTTAAAACGTAACAAGTGTTCTTCAACCACATAATGCAATTAAAATAGAGGAGACTGCTTCCTGGGATTGAATGCGTTATTCCTTGTCTTCATTTGGGCTTAACAGATCTTGAGATAGCTTTCTTTGAGTCGAAAACGGATGTTCTTGCGACTCGGCTGTTGAAGAATAATTACTATTGCTGTGGAGATTGAAGAGAGATTTCTCTGTATTTTTTTATTAATCTATTTCTAGTTTTTGTGTGTTTGGTGATTTTTATGAATCGCGATGCCATGATGGCTATTCATAAAACCTTGTTTAGACAAACTTCCATTTCTGAAATTTGTTTTGGCAGTTGACCACATTGGGAAAGCATATGCTGCAATTGGCTATAGAAGTGCTATGTAGATGTAGGTGCTTTAGTTTTATTACTATAAATAATTTTAGGTTGATTTTTTTGTTTCTACTGCATTGTGATCCTAGTTCACATAATTTTGATTGTTGCTATACCATTTTTAACAAAGGATTTTTTTATTCTAATGGAACAGATTTATAAATATTTCTATTGCTCTTGTTTTGGTCTAAATGTAACATCTTGGGCGTTTCATCTACACCTAGAACCACACCGATTTTCATTATTATAAGCAAAACAAATGGTATAAAACAATAACATGAACATTGAATTTCACCACTCAAAACACTTTAAATAAATTTTCATTGGCCAATACAGGAACTTAACTAGTCAAATCTATAGTGTAGGTCTAACAGTTTATGTCTATTTAGTCTTGGTGAGTTTTACTATTATCTAATAAGTTTAGAACCAAAGCATTGGTATGATGTTCTAATTTTCTTAGATACTTGTCACTGAACTTTGCTATCACAACTTTTCAAATAAAGAGGATCATATATAGCCTGTAGCACTTGGGATTAGAATTTCTTTATTATATGTATATTGAAATTTGTTGCATTACCCCACAGCTAGATGCTGTAAGTTCATATGGGTTTGAAGATTGTACTATAAACAAGGAACTTATGAGATGGAGATTATTTAAATTACTTGGATTAACAGCCGCTAGTGCTTTTCAAATATAAAATCTCTAAGTTTAACTTTTATCAAGATCGTCGAGGAAAGCAGCTGTAAAATATTGTTTTTTTTCAAAAGTTTTCGCCAAGCGGGTGATCTGGGACAACAATGCTTTCTTCTAAGATTAATATTCATCCCCTAATCAAGAATTTTTCTTAACAATTAATCGAAAATGGGTAGTAAACTAACTAGCTGTACATTACTCCAGCTTTATTTGGAGGTTTGTCACGTTTGAAAATTTGTATTATCTACGCTACCTTCCACTGTCCCGGGAAGTAACTCAGTTTCAGTGCAGCATTATGTAGCATGATATGCATTGCCAGAGACTTGTGTTCAGGTTGTTTCTAATCTTTTTTTTTTATTTACGTTACTGCATAATTTTATGGACAGAGCAAGCAGATGCGGTGTTAATAATTAATTTTGTATTTCTACTTCATCTTTAATGGTTATTTAAGATAGGGTAAGTTGAAAGATATTCACTAGGTGTTAAGCAAAGAGATCTGCTTTCTCTGCATTAATTCAGACCCACAAAACATTTCTTCTTCTTAGATGAGGGCTTGGTGATTTTGGATCTTTATTCTTTTAGTTGCTTTTCATGGTGAATAATTTGAGTCAACTTTAGAGCTGAAATTTGTAGGATATTTTCTGAAATTTTTATTTTTGGATCATTGATGAATGGTTGATTACATTGGTTTATGTTTTATTAGATCCTTCTTGGTTGCTTTTTTCTCAATTTTCTTTTTTACTACAATAGGGTAAGCATTTTTTAACGTAATATTAGAAGCTTCTTTTATAGCTGTCTCTTGGATTATTTTGGTAAGGCTCTAGTCTAGCAGTTCAAGTTCTTCATTAGTTTGGAGCGAAAAATTCAAGTCCAGTTGGTTATATATGATTTCCCTGTAGTAATGTAAATCAGTACGATTATTGAACAATTTTGTTGTCCTTTACTGATTCATAATAGTGGTACTCACCAATTGTGATCACCAGAATGTAGTCAGGGATAAATAATTTTGAGGTATCCTACAGCTGTTCCTTTAGTTAAAAAGAAGTTCAACAGATCTGGTGTTTTGCTTAGATGGGAAGACCAACAAGTAAGGCCATACGTTGATAACCGACCTAGATGAAGTTATTGTGCTGCTTGATATAGCACTCTTCCCATGCCGTGTGGGAAAATCCGGGAGCTTCGGAAGATATACTTAAAATTGCAATCTTTCTCTGTTAAGAATCTATTGCTTAGGAATCCCAAGTATTCAGTGAAACCATTTTTATTATATAGTTAGGGGAACAGTATGCAACTGGTAAATGACTATAATAAAGGGCATAAGCTTATTTCATCTCTGAGAGGTGAAACATATTTTTTGAGTGAAAGATGCATATTTATGCCATGTCTTTATAGGATATAGCGTGTGTAGTGACACTACTTATCTCTGACTGTTTATGCTTTACACTGTATATAGTAACGGCGTAGCTACAGATTTGACAGTTTTGAGATCTAACCTGTTTTGTGTTGATCAGAACTGAAATTATGGACCAATTTATAAAGAAATGTTTAAAACCCATACTAAACAGCGAGGTGGACGATGAGATAATTGAGTATGTATTCCTGTAATCAGTTTTATATTAATCGTGTGATAATATTAATAGGGAATGTTTTCACTAAAATGTACGTTAGATGTAGTTGCTGTATAGGACACTGATGGTTGGTATAGTAATTTCAGAAACCTGGTTTCTTAAACTTGATGCTCTGATCTTAAGCAAGATGAAGAATTGGTGATCGCTACTCTGCTATTCTAGTATTCATACATAGGGTTCCGGTGGTTTGAGGCTTGCTCAAAGGGTTTGTTTGATGTTCTGGTGCTTATGGAGGGAAATTGATTGTATTTTGAATATAACTCGGTATATTCCTGTAACTGTTGTTACCAGTAAGATCAATTATCTGTCAATATATTTTTAACATTATTATCTAGTGGTTCGATATGATAAAAACATCATTACAATATAAAGAGTGACTCAAATTGAACACGGGATTTAAACTTTAAATAAAAGTTTTGAATTGCTTTTTTGATTAGATTTTTATTGGTTGTTACAATGTATAAACTAAAGTAATTATATCTGATAAACGTTCTCGGCTTCAGCTACAAATAAGTTTTGATTAGTTTCATCGATAATACATCAGATTTTGTTCTTTTTGCTGGAATAGACTTTAAATTTCAGGTAATCTCACAAAAAGTAATTGCACAAGGTCTTACTGACCAGTTGGCATTTTGTAATATTACACAACTAGGAAATTGTTGGTGCAGTGAATCGACTGTGGCTTAAGCTGCATGGCAAGTGGTGCCGTCCTGGTGCATTTGTTCCAGATCCATGTTGTTCAGTTGGTGCCAAAAAATGGATTATCAACTAAGAGCAATGTTAAACCATTTTCAGCTTCATTATTAAGTCTAGGCCTATCACGCTACCTACCCAAAATTCATACCAAACAGTAATTTGTTGCTTTTCATGAGTTACGTCAATATTTTCTGTGCCACAAATTTGACAATTTTTTTTTACTAAAACAAGAATCCACTTTGTGATACCCTAAAAATCAAGTGTCAAATTGTTGATGGTGAGATGGTCGGCAAGTATCAGTTAAATTTTGTACAATGAATGTACAGATTTTTAATGAGTATTTGCTGAGAGGAACTTCTCGAATATTCAATTGTGCACGATCACGAGTTAGAGACAATGCTTAACTATGGCAATATTTTCATGATATTTTATCCCACGCTGATACTCACAAGGTCTTGCATTTATTATCAATCCAGTTTTATCAAATTTTGTAGCCAATCTTCAAACAATTGATTCATTTAGTTATGGTCATAAATTTTTGTGCCGTCTTTAAAAATTTTCACTGAATTTTCAATGCGTTTTAAAAATAATAACTTGCTGTTCTTTCCTATAGCATTCTATGTTTACTAATTGGAAGAATTGTAGGTGACGTCTATAAAAGTATCAGTTATCACTCGCAAAACAAAAAAAAAAGCGATGTTTAATCTGACATTCAATTTGTACCACCCTTTAATTGCCACCGTAGCTCCACAGAGCACCAATGTTTGGTAATTTTGGATACTTCATTTGGTGGCTTTCAATGAATTGAAGGGCATATAGTTATATCTTTGGGTTTATTTAAAAGATTAATGTTTAATGCCTTGGTGCGCATGCAGAGGAAAAAATCTCAAAAACATTCTAGTGTACTTTCAATGACTCGTATTATTAATCCTATGATGAAATACAATACCACAGACGTCATACACGTTTTGACAAATAGCTCAACATAAGCCAGTATATTTGTACAATTATTGTTTTCAATAAAATTAATTATTTTGCTACTCATTGATTCCATAATGGTAGAAACATCAGATTTTAAAGTTCAGCTTGTGGTACAAAGCACAGTATAATTGTGTCATATCTGCACAGCTCTCATGAACTTGGAAAGCTTACACTACCATTAATAGTAGGTATCTACACTCCAAGATTTGTATATTCTACTTTCTGCATAAACACGAACTTCAACAACCGAGGACAATGGCGATGTCTTAAATAACTAAGAATGAGGTCCAGTTTCCAAGGCATATACAATTCTTATATAAAACTTATCTTTACTATCTACTTTTTCTACAAGTTAGTCGTCAGTTAGCAACTCAATTATAGTCTTTATCAGCATATAAGTTTTAGTTATGTGTTAATTAGGATGTAGATGGATATATTTTCTTATAAAGCAACTGAAGGATTTTAGCACCTACCATTATTTGGAGAATGATAGTGAGATAGTAGATGTTACTTTATAATTTTGAATTTAGTAGCAAGAGGTTAGATTTAATGGTGCAATATATATCATTGCAAATTATGTTTGAAACTCGTCTACTGTAGACTTAGATAGGCCAACAAATTGTCAACTTGAAGCTGATTAACCAACCAACTTTTGGTATAAAAACATTTAATAGTTCATACAGATCAAATATTTCCCACAATAACTGTAACTGCAAGAAATGTGCTTTTGGCATTGAGCCTCTTTACAAGTTTTGCTACCTGTGTGTCATCTATATATGCTACTACGAAAGCATGTTCACTGATACATACATTCAATGATAAACTAGGAAGGAGATTGATGACTGGGAAAAGGGAATTGCTTTGTTGAAGTATCTTGCCATAATTGTATTAGTATAAATAATAGTAATGATGAAAGTATTGGTAATGTTAGTGTTACTAGCACATAGAATACAATTTACATTGAAATGTTCATTGTGATGTTTATGGTGTTAATAACTGCCAATACAAATGCTGATCTTGTGTGTACTTCCTGTTTAAGGCAGGTGTCTGAGACACTACACTAGAAATGTTAGAAATTACTTAGCAGTTAATATTTGCCAATTTTGATGGAACTGTTAAAACTTAACTTTTGTTGTAATAATTTAATCATATTAAATTTTCTTACATGGGATGATAATTAAAATTAAAATGTAGGTTATATTGTTGCTTACTTTTAATTTACTACAGAATTGTACAACAAAACATTTTACATTATGTTGCAAATTTCAAACTTGGAAATTGCATTAACAACACTAACATTATCACACCCATTGACATTTTAACATCATTATGATTGTGGCATGGCAGTAAAGGTTTCACATGGGTAGGTGAGCAAAGTGAGCTCATTACTCACCTTAATCTGCATTATAGCGTTAACATAGCTCTCCACAATTAATCCAAATCTTTAAATATGAATTAATGTTACCTGATCAAGAAAAGCTTTTGCACCATAACATAGAATAATAGAATTGATAGTAAATAAGCCTCCAATTTCTTTTTGTTTGCCATCTTCACCTTTATGTATTAAAATTGCCTTACGTTGTGATATTTTATAAGAAAGTTACCAAATATCGATCATAGTCGTGCCTTAGAGAGCAAAAGGCTCCAAAGTCTTGCAAAGTGACAGGTGGAGATGTTTATGACCTATTTCATTTCTTCTTTGGCGATCCCTTTTTACAATAAAATATCAAATATCACAGGGGAAACTTTGTCAAGCTTCATCTATAACATTTTTAAAACGCTTTTATTGTACTATTTATAACTAAATGCTACAGACTTGATTATACTTGTTCAAGCATTAGATCAGTAGATACAATTGGGGAGTGTATTAATACATGTGTGTCTATATTACATTACGATCGTGCAATTTTATCCCTATTTGTTGCAAGCATGAGCAGTTTAATATACTATTCTAACTCTCCTGCAAGCAACTAAAGAAGACAAATATTACGTTGTTCTTTCCATGGAACTGACAATAGTAGAAAAATGTCATAGTATAAATATTACTCACGTTTTAATAAAATTGGAATTATGTTTCAAAACTTAATAAAATGCGTTTTTCAGATACATTAAAAAAATGGTGGTGGTTGAAGATTTCAACGAATTCATAGACAATGTCATCGACTACAATAACCCAGAGCACACTAGAAACTATCAGGAACTAAAGACCAGATTATTTGGCAGCAGTAAAAGTGACACGCCTGCGGCCCCTGAAGTTCCAGCGAACAAAACCAAAACAGCTAAACGCAAAAACGTTCCTGTAGAAGCATTCCCCAGCCTCCCATCAAATAAAGCGAGAAATGAAAGTGTGCAACAGACTCCTGCTGCAAAGTCGGTTAAATCATCCAAATCAGTACCTGTCAAAGATGCCACTCCTAGTCCAAATGAGAAAAGCAGTGCTGCAAATAGGCACTCTGGCCAGGGACAGTCAGGCGGCAAAGGGAAGAAATCCAAGTTTGTTAACATAGACTCTTTTGATCCTGCCACAGGAGTAACTAAAGGTAAAGAAACTTTGAGTGTGGTTTTGTAAGCTTTGCGGTGGTCTCATAGGTCGACACCCATGCAATTGCGAGGCAAAGGCGCACCCGCTCATAAACAACTGCTTGAATTGTGGCCGCATTGTTTGCGAGAGGGAAGGATCAGGGCCTTGCTTTTTCTGTGATAATATGGTATGTTTCACTTTATTTATTCCATGTCACTTTAATTATATTGTTAAGAGTTTGTAATGTACAATGTTTTTATTAAATAATCTTTTACAAGTAGCCAATTTGTGGTCAAGCAGTTAAGGCGTTTGGTGATGGTATGGATAGATTTGGGTTTGATTCTGGGCTCTAGATGCCTAACTGGTGGTGCCTTATTCAGTTTCTAAAAATAATGCTTAGACTATTGCATAAATTAATAATCACCTTTTTAAGGTGCCATACGCTTGCCAATATGTAGGCAAATCATCTGTTCTATTTGGGTTATGCAATATATAAAATACTGCCTTGTGCTCTTCTAACTATACATCAGGTACGTTGCACCAATTCCTGATGTGTCTTCGCTATGAGTATTGTTTTCGGTCAGGTCCTCTTTTCCCTTTGATTTTACCCATTAATATCTCTTATAATAATCTATATTAGTATATGACTCACGTAATTTACTTTTCTCAAGGTTTAATAGTACTCTGTAGGTACCTGTTCTTCTTAGTACTTTATTAGTTATATGGCATACCCATAAGTTCTAAGAAGTCTTTTGAGTGTCATGATTCTCTCTATGGGCCATGTTTTTGCACTATACAGCAGTATTGGCTAGATATAGTATTTGACTACTTTTAAATGGAGGCTTTTGGTACTTCTTGGTGAAGGAGGAAGCTGTTGAATTTTATAAAGGTTTTTCTGGCTATGGCTACATGAATATTTACCTCTTCATCACAATCCCATTTTGTATTTAGTATACCATCTAAGTATTTAAACTTGTATACTTTCTAACAATGTGTGTTATCTATTTGTAGTTGTTGATTTCAGTGTTATTGTCTAGTACTATCCACTAAACCATCACGGCTCCTCAATTACTTAATATTCTTCGAAATACATCTCTCCTGCTTCAACACACTTGTTCCAACGAGATTTCCATGCTTTATATGCGTCCTGGAAGTCCTTCACTGGGATGTCCTTTAGTAACCTCGTCGTAGCCGCCTTGATGTTCTCCAGGGTCCCCAAATGCTGTACTTTGAGGATTTTTTAATCTTTGAGTACAAAAAGAAGTCGGGCAGGGCCACATCAGGACTGTAGGGCGGCGTTGAGATGCCGGTCTTGGTCAGGTAGTTGGTCGTCACAAAGGCGGTGTGGCTGGGAGCATTGTCATGGAGCAACTTCCAGGAACTCTTGATCTCGCTCCTGACGCGGTTGCCCTGATATATAAAGCATATAAATAGCTCATTGTGTTGATCATAACATTTATGGACTAATAATTTTATGCTTAGGCATTTTTTAATCCAATTGGTTTTTCTTATATCTTTCTTCACAATTTTTATAAATTTGATTGTGGATAACTTTCAGAAAGGTTTTGATTCTGATTAGTCTATTAGGATTATACCAGTGTCACATATTGTATTGAAAATAAATATTAAAATATTTGTTTTGTTTTCACTAACTTTGACATTTCTCCCTGAATATTGTTTAGTCCAGGTAATTTGTTGTTTTTTAACTTTTTCAGTTACTTCAGATATGAATATTGGCGATTCTGGTAAATCTTCTAAGTTAATATTAAATTCAAGTTGCGATTATCCTTGAATAGGATTTTTATGTATTGTTCACCGCTATTATTGAGTTCTGCCTTATCTGTTATAGTTTGATTATAATTTTCGAGATGTTTGTTTTTCTGAATATAATTGTTATCTTTTTTTTTTATTAAAGTGAAATAATCATGTTTCCTATTTAGTTCTTCTTCACCTTCACATTGTTTCATTATCCAGTTCTTTTTCGTTTCTTTTATTTTTTTACGTATGTATGTTTTGATCTAAATCTCTATAATATTGTAAGACTTCTTCCATTATAACGAGTATTTCTTCTGGCATCCAGGTCTTCTTAAGTTGTTTTTTCCTATTACCTATTACTTCTTCCATGGCTTCTTATATCCTTCTTTTAATATTGTTCCAGTGTTCCTCTACATTTTATTGTTCAAGATTTGCTTCTGTGATTTTTTTTTATATTTTAATTTCCAATTTCTCTTTATTTTCCTTTTGTTTAAGTGTATCTATATTGTAGTGGTTAGTTTTGGTTATGTGCGTTATCTGTTTTCCTTTGTATTTGAATTTAGCAATTAGTGGATTGTGGTTCAAACCAATATCAAGACCTGCATATGCCGATACTGTTGTTTTGAAATCTTATTATGATACAGTCTATTTGATAATCATCACTTTATTAAACAGATACAGCTATTTTAATGCATCTAACACTCCTTAAAAACATAGTAGAAGAATTTTTCTTGAAAGCTGTTTGTTTTGGAAAGCACCGAAGTCACAAGAAATGGTTTTGTATAAAAAAAAGCTTTGCAGCGAAAAAATGCTCGAAGAGAAGAGTTTTGTAGTTTTGAAAAGATTGACAGAAAATTTAGTGACAAGTATGTTATTTGAATATATATCATCCATCTTAATGATGCATGATGATTCTAACTCATCAACTGATCCAAATTGTAGTAATCTTCTAGGTTACTTCATATATGGGCCCAGAATTTTCTTATATGATGACATAAATACCTATGATGTCACATAAAAGATCTATGTTCTGTACATTCAGAAGCCGTTTTCACTACAATTCTAATAAAAGTAATATACTGTGAGTTATTGCTTTGTTGTCACACTTGATGTATGCGATGCGTTTAATAGAAAAGTTTTATTCGATAAGGAGATTTGTTTTTATTTAATGAATGTGATGCAGAAATACCTTACAGATAGATAGTTGACTTACAAAAATAATGGACAAAAAATTAAAATTTGATCATATAGCAGGTTCTCTAAGACTCATTATTAGGTTTCCAGCTATGGAAAGTGGTATACAGTGGAGATAATTACTGCTGTATGCAACACGTTTTGCATTATTGTATGGCATCCTAATAGGGCAAACTGTATAAAAACTAAAATGAACAAATTAAGACTTACATAGAAGAGAGAAGCATATGTATATATTGCAGAATGTCTATGAAAACAGTAGGACATGTAAGCTTGTAAAAACACCTTACCTGTCAATTTTATGGTAAATGGAAAAAATCAATCCAAATAGGGTTGTTGCCAGAACTAAAATACTGAACCAATCGCAATACCTATAATGGACAACTCTGTAATAAAAAGAAAAAAACGGGCTATGATTGCTAATGAGGGAAAATTATCCTCCTCAGCTTGGTGTCCAAAGATAAAAAAAATAAAATACCGCCTCTAGCTTTGCGAAATAAATAATTAGACACTAAAAGACAGGAACTGTAACGATAAACCAATAGTTCAACTCTAACTTTTAGGATCACTATATAAGAGACTGCTGAAAAATGCTTCATGGTGATGTTGGTAGACTTCTGAAGAAACAGCAGAGTGGTGTGTAATAAGTTACTTTATAGATACTACACATACTCGTAGTGTCTGTAAAGTTTTTGCCTTTCTTCCTTGAAAAAAGATAGATGATTCATATACCTTTAACTTATTAACTATGAAAAGAAAGATGTAGAATTAAACAATTTTAATTAAAAAACTTAACTTTTTTTAAATCATATATAAGTAACTGACTGTTCAAATATACAGAAGTGTTTGTCTTGTTATTGTTAATGTCTTTTTTTTAGGTGTGCACCAATGAAGAATTGGCCGTTTTGGAATCAAACAGCAAACAGTCAGATAAACTGTACAATCGCTTAAAAGAGCAGAAAACTTCCAAGGAATGGAAAAAAGCTATTGAATTTCGGGACAGATTATTGAAGGCTGATAAATCAGGGTATGTATTAATTTTTTTAATTATTGCTAACTAGGTGGTTCCTGCGTATTAATTTTATTTTTCCTACTAAGTTATTTGATGCTTATAATTTTAAATTAAGTAATGTTTCTATGACTAATTTTTTAAGTTTTTCGTTATAATTTGTTTAATTAATAGCAAAAAAATACTACATAATTATATTTCACGATTTTTTTGTTAACTATTATGTTAAGATATATACAATATTTTAGGGACTACAAAAGAACAATCTATGATGACCAAAGTGATTACTATGCAGGAGATAAATGGAAGAGCGACGGTAGCAACCCACCCATGCGAATCCACAAATCGAAGAGGGACATGAAACTAGCGCTAGATTTTGCTAGCCGAATGGTGATAGCAAATGAAGATGACTATAAGAAGAACAAGGAAAAGTTGATGAAGGGGGTGAATAAGCTGTTGGACACCACTGAGGAACGATTTCCCAGGAATTTGTTTGAAACTTCAGGTGTACGTTGATTTTATTTGGTGTAAAGCTGGAATGCAAGGTATTTTTAGGAGGTGCATGATCTGAGCATAGAAGATGGATCAGATCTCTGGGAAAGAACCAAAGAGGAGGAAGGCAACCGGAGAAAGGAAATCATAACCAGCAGGCTCAGCAGAATTAAAGTGGCCAACGATGCATTCTTATCAGAGATCGATCGGGGAATGTGCTTGAGCATGCACCAGCCATGGGCAAGCTTGCTAGTTTCTGGAATTAAAATGTAAAATTTTAGCTTTTATTAGAGAAATTCCCTCAAAGAAATTTTTTAGACATGAAGGTAGAACTTGGTATACAGAGCATAGGGGAAAGCTGTGGATCCATGCTGCATCCAAACAACCAGAAAGCAGTGAAATTTTAGAAATAGAACAAATGTATCGTGAGATCTACAATGGTGATTTGATATCAAAATCGTAATTCACTCACACTAATTTGAATTTATAGATCCAGATTTGTCTTTTCCCAGGCAATACCCTACAGGTTGTCTGCTTGGTTGTGTCTTTGTAGAGGATTGCTTGAGTCAGCGACAGTATCGAGAGCTCTACCCAAATGGCGAAAGTGAAAGTCCCTATGTTCTAATTTGCACGAACCCCATGATTTTGCCTGTGTTCTATCCCATGCAAGGGCAGCACAAAATATGTAAGATACTACTTTGTTTCTGTTGGAAATTTAATTGGTTGGATTTATTTTTGCAGTTCCCTTGGGAAGAGAAATTCATAATAAGGCTAAAGAAGGTATCATCTCAGCCAAGTGGTTATAATAGTGGAATTTGATGAAAATAAATAAAATTGAAATATATCTTATTTATTTTGAACGTATTTATGATATAAAAGATGATCATCTATATTCGTACTATTAATGAATTGCCAATAAAATAAACTGTGCATATCACATTAAATCGGAACTTTAAAACTCCTAATAATAAAATCAGCTAACAGTTGCTGATGCAAAATCCAGACCACAGAAGAAAGACTTATTACAGGTTTTGTATTTGTATTTGCCAAAGGAACAAAATGCATGGCAGTATTAGGACATGTACTGAGGACCAAGAATATCTCCATAAAAATGAAACTATCCATACACAAGACTATAAAGATCAGTAATGCTTTATGCTAATAAGATATGGACAATGAATAATAAAGAAAAAAGTCTGGGAGAGGAAAGATAGTCAGAAGAATATTCGGTGGAATAAAAAAGCAAGGAATGGAGGAGAACAAATAAAGAATTAAAACAACTGTACCAACAATCACCAATAACTACAGTGATAAAGTCACAACAGATGAGATGGCTGGGACGTATTTCAAGACTTTCAGGCACAAAACCAACAAAGCAAGTTTTAAAAGGAGGAATTACAGGAAGACGAAGAAGAGGTAGACCATGCTCGCAGTGGAAGGAGCTAGCAGAAAGGGATGTCCTCAGACAGCTATAAAAATAGGGATACATAGAAAATATTTATATCAAAATGGCAAGATTGATAGATATTGATGAATTGAGGGATTTAGCTAAATGATTTGATAAATGAGAAATGCTTATACCTTAAACTAGACAAAATTTTAGGAATTTGCATATAACATTTATGAAACAAGAGCAATGTGGTTTTCCAGTGCTAATAAAATAGAGAAAAATACAAAGTATGAAGTAAAAACAATACGTAGAAAGAAGAAAAGGAATTATCATGAAAATAAGAAAGATAATGGAAGGAAAATTTAGAACATTGAAATAAAAAAAAAATACGAAAAGTTAGAAAGCAAAAAAAGTTTACTGTTGAGTTATATCTTTATATATATAATTTAACTGTACGTGTGTATGTCACTGAACTCCTAAACGGCTGGACCGATTTGAATGAATTTTTTTATATGCGTTTGGGTGGCGCCCTGGATGGTTTAGATTCACAAATCAGCCCGGCAGATGGCGCTGCAGTCGGTATCTAGGTTATTTATTTATGCTGCAACTAAACGGCTGGATCGACTTGAATGAATTTTTGTGTATGCATTTAATTTTTCTGTACGCTGTGTTTTTATATTATATGTATCGCATTTACGTAAATATTGAGCATATTATATTCAGATATAAGTTACGTGCATAGGATTTCGTTTATAATCACTTGAAATATCATGCAGGACGTCTGTCAGGTCTGCTAGTGTATTATAAAGACAAAGCAGGTAATTTAATAGGAAAAGAAAAAAAATGGGAGATTCAGAAGAAGTGGTTGAATTAAGATTAGAGAGACAGAAAGAAGTACATTCACCAATGAAAATTAAATAAAGCTTATGAAGAGCCTGAAACATCATAAAAGCCCAGGACAGAATAGTGTAGTCACAGAATTAATAAAGTATGGAGAAGGGATGTTGCAGAAGAGACTGTGAGCTAATAGTAGAAATATGGAACAGAGAAGAATGGATAAAGGTGTTATAATACCTCTATATAAAAAGCTGAGGAAACTAGGGAGATATTACATTACTAGATACCTACCATGATATAAAATACGAACTCATTGTATAAAAATCAAGTTAAAACCATATTCAGAATGAGTAATTGGCGAATGTTAATGTGATTTCTGAAGTTGTATATTAGTGAATAATCAGATATCCTTAAAATATATTCCAAATAACTATTGAGAGCATAAGGTAGTACTCTACATTATTTTATTGATTTTAAACATATATGATTATGTTATGGCTATGAAAGAATTGGGAATATTTAATAAATTCAAAACAGAAAACGTTTTGAGACAAGGTGATCCACTGTAGGCTGTTTTGTTTAATTTACCACTGTAAAAAAGTGAGTTGAATAGACAAGGGTCAATATATAGTAATACACACCAATGTTTAGCTTATGCTGATGATTTTGTATTAGTAATTTGAAGAAACATCTAAATAAGGTAGTAAGACTTAGAGAAAGAGGCAGAGACATTGGAGTTAATAATAAATGAAGAAAAATCAAAGTTCATGATTTTGGGAAGTCTAGGAAATGAAGATGGGGGACAGGAGCTTAAAATAAAATTGCAGAATGGTAGGAAAAATGAACTTTGAGCAAGTCAGCAGCTTTACTTAATTAGGAGTGTTGTTTACAAAGAATGATAACAACAAAGAGATACTAGCAAAAGTTAATTAGATGATTGGAGAACTCGGTGGGAGAATACAATAAAACAAGCCCTAGGCCTATTATATTTAAACTATAACTATTTTATATTCTTATTTTTATTAGTCAATGTAGAGTTTTATCTTTCAGAAAGTAACTAATTTATTTGAACCGTTAGCTGCTACACTTTTTTTGCTGTGAAATAGCTGCCACACTGGGATGTATCGCAGCCCAGCCACAAAAATCGATATTACAAAGTATGTATTTCATATTTTGACTTGAAAATTTTTTTGTACTTCTTTTGAGGTTGTTTAACAATATAATAAGCGAATATTAGATAAATTAATAAATTAAATATAAGAAAAAATTATAAGTATTGCAAAAAATGTGAAAAATAGGTTGTTTTACCAAAAAAATTATAAACATTGAATTTTTTTTTAAAAAACCTCAAAATTCATCTAAGTACTCCAATAATAGTTTAAGAAAAAAAAATGTCCCATACAAAACTTTTCCAAAAAAGGTATTTATTTCGACAAATCAAAGGTGAAATTTTTGGAAAAAATACAGTACCTCATTTCTGCAAAAATGATCAATTATTATAAAAATGAACATTTTACAATATTTTATTACATAAATCCATACAAAGTGCTTAATATAAGTATTAAGAATTAACATGAGTACCATATAATTATTATTATTCACCAAGGCAATCGTTACAAAGAAAATGCATGAACGCATGACTTTTCACATACAGAGCGTTTACAGCTCGCACAACCTTTTCAGGTTTTCCGGTTTTTACTTCTTGGACATAATTTCTATCTTCTTTGACTGTCAAATACAACAGCTTTTTGTGCCTGCTCTCAACAACATCAATATTTAAAATGCCTGCGATACTTAGCCTCAGGTCCCTTCGCAAAGTAACAGTTTCGTATCTTTCTTGTAGCAAAGGTTTTACGAGAAATCTACTAATTTTATCGAGACAAGTAATTGCAGTTGCATTTTCATCGACGTTATTGGCGATATTTTTACATTTAAACAAAATTCTTGCATTAACAATAGTTTGGTCCAAGATTCCATACAAAAACCATTGTGGCCATCGGTTGGTTCTTCGAGTAACTGTATAAGAATGCCACAATTTGTCAAAGTTGTCCGTACTGTCTTTAGTGAGATTGTAGTGCCGTGCAATGTTCGGTTTATCATCAGAAACCTCTTCAGTGTGTAAATATGACGACACTATCAAAACAATCTTCGAGGAGTTTTTCTTTTTTGGCGTATACGATAATAGAATAAGCTTGCCATCTATTGAATGCCCAAATTTTTTACCTGATGCTGGCTTTGACGCCACTTTAAATTCTGCAGGTATCTCTCGTTTGGTTTTCCTCAAAGTTCCAGTAACTTTTAATTTGTATGGTTCTTCAAGCATTCTTAACAGCAAAGGAATAGAAGTGTACCAATTGTCACATGTAACGTAACGTTTGCTATGATAAATTGGTTGTCCTCTGTCCTCTTTCGAATAATTACTACCATCGCTTTTATTTTCTCCTTCTTTTTCTTCCTCCTCTTCAACATCATCATCATCTTCTTCTTCTTCTAAATTATCATTGACTTCCATAGCATCTTCATCATGAGCGTTTGCAGCAACACAATCTTCGTCAAGCAATTCTTGACGAATAGATTTGGACCACAAATTATACATCTTACACAAAGTATATCACGAAAAAAAAAATCACTTACACTTCACTAAACAAGCGTATAAGTGTACGCCAAAAGCAAATAAAAAAAACGTGTGATGTACTTGCAAATATTAAGTAACTGCCACTCTGGGGTGTATCGCACCCCAGATTGAATTTGCGCGGCTGTTGGAACGAGACTGATGCTTCTAGACAGCTGATACAGCCATATGGGTTAGTGTTAGACTTCGCCTATTAACAGATGTCGTCAGCAAAATGTGTTTTTCGATTTAGATACAGATACTATACCTTTTTTGAGGTCTGGGGTGTATCGCACCCCAGTGTGGCAGCTAACGGTTAAATCTTGATTTCCTTTTATGTGTAATTTGTTGTGGTTACATCTGTCAATCCTACATTTGTTTACTTTCAAGAACCATATGTTACATATCCGCTCTTCAAATCATCCACATTTTCATGAATATTACTTGTTTTACCGTAGCCAACTATGTAGTGCACAAGTTGCTTATAGAATTTAGGTTTGCAGGGCATGGTGATATAGATTATTTGATCACCCTAAATTGAGAAATTAGTATGCCAAAATCATTTTCTATTATTTTTCTTCCACGTAACAATCTTTAAAAATTTTTCTCTTTTAATGAGAATAGGGTTTTAATGGGAAAGAACCATCTAACAAAGTGGTATCTAGTATTTAGTGTTTTTTATCAATTCATCTGGTAGAGGCTTTTAGTAAAACCTTGCCACTCTTCTTTTGAAGTTGATACCTACAAATATGTACATAAAAAAGTACAATTATTTTTAAAAAATATAATTCACAAAGGAGCACTGATATTTTATTAGATGAAATGCAATATTCTGTTGATGAATGTATACTTTTAACAGCATTTAATAATTAAGGAAACTAAGAGCATATAACTCAAATTATTTATAACTTGACCTTCTACATTAACGTCTACATTACATCCTTAAAATGTTTCTTTAAAATATGAACTTGGAGTATAGGGGGGGGGGGGGGTTAATGGAGAAGAATTCATCCTTGCCTTAATCTTTTATGATAATTGGACATTTTGTTGTCGATTTTGAAATGTGTCGTTTGGTTCCAATAAGTCTGATTTCTTTTGAGTCTAAACCAGTTTGCTGTGGGATTTTAATTAGTTTTAAAATTAGTTTACATTGACAAAAGCTTTATCGTAATCTATAAAGTGTATGTAAATTGTCTTATTCACACCTCTATATCTTTGTGATAGGATTTGAAGACTGAGCAAAACTTCACGTGTACTTAAGATACATTAAGCTGATGATCCGATAATTTTGGTATTCTTTTGCAATCGTAATTTTTGGTGTAGCAGTTTTTCACTCAATAGTGATTGATGTTTGTATACACTATGCATCTGCTGATAACCCTCCATTATTATATTTATTGATTATTTTATTTTTCCATTTGTGTAATTTATATGTATTGTGTGGGGTGTTGTTACTCTTAACTCATAGGTCAGAGTTCCAAGTATGTTACTGATCAAAGAATTATAGAAAATTTCCAACCTTCTTAAGATTAGAATCTTTAAACACTTTAATCATTGTTATAACTTTCAAAAGTCCAGCAAATTTACTTTTTACGAAAAGTTTATAAGAAAAACTGTAGTACCTAATTTTCGTCACATGTTCACCTTAATTTTTAACTTACCCAAAATCTGTCAAATAAAACTTCTATTATTTTTGTTAACGGTAGCAATATTGCTGTTCTGTTTTATCAGAGTAGTTTGTAACAATGAAAAGATGCTCTATGGGTGTTTGTTATTCTTATCAAAGTGAAATCTAGTAGAACGTTACTTAAGTAACCACAGCTTTGTTAGGGCAACACACAACAAAACTACACATAATAAATAGTTGAAGGATTTGTAAACTAACTTAATTTGGTTACATAGTGTGAGGCAGACGTATTGAAACAGTAGTCAGGTGATGCATATCTTTAATGAAATCTTAGTTGTTGACTATGACAAAAGCTAAGAAATTAACCATTTTTTTATTTAAATTGTAAAAGAATACAGTACCTATCTCTTGCACGCTGTGGTATGGTATGGTATGGTATTTTTTAATTTAGGTGGAAAAGGTTTACTGATTTGCTTTGCTCCATGTATATACCTATTTAATCTGTATTATAAAAAAAAAATCCAGTGAAATAAATCCTTAGTAAACCATCGCAACCAATAGGTGAAGTAATAAGCAATTTAGGGCAACGAAATCCCAAAATTCTGAACCATTTCTAAGGAGAGGAATGGATGCCCAGTCAAACTTTAATAAACCAAAAAATGTTAATTAATGTTATGATTTTTGCGGTATCTAAGCGTAAAAAATTCATTAAAGAAGAATTTGTATTAAATATGTCTTTAATGGTAAGGTATTTTTGTTGTCTAAAACCTTTAAACTTTAAAACTGTTTAAAGAATTACTTCTTTAACGTTATAATCTAGTGGTGAGGAAAGAGCTGTTGCAGTGTTAAAGATTTAATTTTGGACTACTCCTCTATAAGGAAAATAATTACAGATTTCAGGAGAAAGAATCTACCTATTAGAGTGGTTGTAATTTGTAAAGGACCTGTGGGCGGAGCTACGGCTGAGCTAATCTGCGCGACCATGAAGATAGTGTTTTTTGTTGGAAATATGCACAAACCTTTGAAGAATAAAATAAATAATCCGAAAACGTTGAGACGCGATTCCCTTGTTTTAAGATATAGACTCGTCCAAATATTTCAAGCAGTGCTCACGTGACAGATATTTTACAAATTGCGACCACTCTAACACATCGACACTACCAGGACGTTATACTTCCTTTCTCTATTTTTATTGTATTTCCTCAGCTGAGCTACTTATCAAAAATTACCCATCTATTTGATAATATTTAAAATACCAATGTTCTAAAAAGACATGTTTTTGTACATTGCAGATTATTATATCAAATTCATCCTCTACATCTATGACAATCTTTAATATATTTTCCAGTCCAAAGTTTTTGATGAAAGAAATAAACCAATTATTTAATGATCTAATTTTTTTCTCCTGATTATGATATGGAAACAATTATGAACTCCCATTAATTTGCTGTAATAAGAGATAAAGAGGATTTATATGGATATTTTTATATAATTCTTACTATTTGAAAAGTTGGAGAAATTGAATTATCATTGATACTATTTATCCTCATTAAACAATTTACACCGTCTAATTCTTTCCAAAACTGGATTTCTCATAAATTAGTTCTTGTCAGTACTTTTACTGATGGTAAAAATACTTTCTTTGGGTTTAAGATTTTTATATTTTAATAAAACTTTTGAACCGAACAATTTCTACATTCGCCTTCTGTTTTTTCTATAGTTGACAGTATCATTCTATGCAACTTTTAATCATTCAGCAACATTCAATGTTCAACTTGTTTTGTTTCATTTTGGCGACTTAACTGAAGATGTAGTCAAAGGGTTTACTTGTTTATAACATTCCATTACGAAGTTTTATTTGGATTAAAATAGTGTGAGTTTTGTTCATAACATCACAAGTTCTCCACATAATTGTGATTATGTGTAATAATACCTAGAAATCAAAATGCAGATTCTAGGTTTGTTATCTTTGAATATAGATGTGTCAAAAATAGCTATTACACTGTTATAAATTAAATTTTAAGGTCAAAAAAACTTTTATATTTTTTGGCGTATAGAAAATACATAATTTAAAAAGTGGATTTGAAATCTCAGACCTCACAATACAAGAATTATGAAAGTGTCATTTCTAACCTTAGAAAATAAGTGGAAATTACTCAAACAATTATTTATTCATAAGCTGTCTCTTTGTAGATTTTCGACGTCATCCAAAGTCAAACATATACTTAATATTAAGAAATAAGAGATTTAAAAAATCTAGTGACGCAGTTAGTGAACTCGAATAATCAATAATGATTTAAATACTCAAAATAGCCCAGTGAAACGTCAATAGGCTGGTCCGCCATGAAATAGAAACCTTTTCTATTACACCACAACATAGACATGTTGATTTCTGAAACGCATTTCATGGAACTGTCGTACTTTAAAATACGATGTTACGATACCTATAACACTAATTATTCCAATAACACAGCAAGAGGGGGTTCAGCAATACTAATAAATTATTATGAAATCCCAAGATACTGTTCTGAATTTATCCAGGCAACCATAGTATCTATAGAGGACTGAATTGGACGTCTTAATATATTTGCTGCTTACTGCCTATCCGGGCACAGACCTGATAAAGAAAGCCTTGGAAGGTATATCCGAACGTTAGGCAACTAATTTCTGGCTAGAGGTGATTTTAACGCGAATCACTTTCTCTTGGGATTGCGTGTTCTCAATTCAAGAAGAAGAATACTACTATCTATTATGCAAAACAATCAACTGAACTATCTTCTTACATATCAACCTACTTATTGACCGACTGACTTAGCAAAGATCCCCGACTTACTTGACTTTTTTGTGGTCAAAGACCTCAAGGTTATCTAGAAATGTCGTCGTGCCTCGACCTATCTTCGGACCATAGTCCTATAATAGCACAAATTAGTACAACAATCATAAGTAAGACTAGATCCCCAACATTAACAAATAAAAAAACAGACTGGCACTACTTTAGAGAAGTACTACAGGACAATATAATAACTAATATCCCACTGAAAACAAAAGAAGACATCGAAGAAGCGGTAGAAACACTAACCCAGGCAATCCGTTTGGTCGCCACAAGAACCACACCACAATTATCGACATCAAAGAAAAAGATTCCCGAAAAACGGCGACTCCAAAGAATTTGGCAACATAGTAAATCCTCAGAGGACAAACGCAGACCTAACACAGCAGCTCAAAATTCTAAAGAACTCATAAAGTAAGCAAAAACAAATACCTCAACAAATATGTAGAAGGATTAACCGCAACAGATGATACTGAAGGTCACTGGCAGACTTAATAGACCTAAATATCACATACCCCTAATTCGTAAATCAGACGGTACATGGGCCTGTACTGACAAAAACAAAGCAGATACTTTTGCAGCCTACCTTCAAGAAATGTTTCAACCTCTTCCTTAACATACTGCACAAGTTATATTTATCCCCAAGCCCGGAAAGACCATCAACGAGTTCACATCATATAGACCCATCAGTCTACTGCTACTGTTCTCCAAAATATTTGAAAGATTATTACTGTCCAGGCTTACCCCTCTTCTTGAAAATCAAAAATTAATACCTGATCATGAACTTGGCTTCTAGAGTTATCATTCCATCATACAACATGTACACAGGGTAGTAGAATACATTAACTATGCATTCGAAAACAAAAACTACTGTGCGGCCGTCTTTATAAACATCAGCCCATAAAATCATACCTTGAAGGCAGGAATTTCCAAGTAAAATCAGAGAAGCTTTATTATCATTCTACCCCATCACATCAGGTGTTCCACAAGGAAGTGTCCTGTATGTTTTATACACAGCCGATCTTCCCATAAACGCACTTACATTGATCGCAACCTATGCTGATAATACAACAATTCTTTCCACCCATACTGACCCTCTTACAGCTGCAAGCAATTTACGGAAAAATCTGGACGCTGTAACTGACTGGTTCCAAAAATGGCGATTCAAAATGAATACTTAAAAATCATTAGAAATCATCTTTACCAAACGTAGAGGCATCGTCACCGACGTGATCATAGATGGCCGAGTTCTACCCTATACAGACTATGTGAAATATCTTGGCATGCATCTTGACCAAGGCCTAACTTGAAGAACGCATATTTGGATCAAGAAAAAACGCTTGAATCTTAAAATTAAGAGCTACTACTGGCTATTAGGCCGCAACTCCAAACTCTCGCTGAACAACAAATTATTAGTCTATAAACTATAAATGTACTGAAACCAATCTGAAGCTACGGCATATAGCTGTGGGTATTGTCTCGCATTCCAACATTGAAATTTTGGAACGCTTCTAGTCGAAGACACTGCATGATCATCAATGCTCCCTATTACATATCCAACACAGAAATACGGAAAGATGTGAAATTGAAAATAGTGAAAGAAGAAATTGTTAAGTTTAGTGGAAAATATCTCTAGCGATTAGAAACACATCCTAATCCATTAGTGTCAGATCTGATTGATGAAAGTGAACAAGTGCGCAGATTAAAGCGTTTCAAACCGACCGATCTTCCTTATCGTTTCTAGATAGTTTATTATCAAATTGCAAATAAACATCTTAAACAACAATACTTAATATTAAGTTGACTATATGTCATTTAACTGTATTGTTTTTCTTGTTTATTTATTTGATTTCACCAATTTTTTGTTTTTAAAACCACTGTTGCTTTTCCAATTACTGCTGTTGATTCTGCTGTTGCTATGGATTAAGTTGCACTTTTGTAGATGGAACGAAACTTCATTTTTACAATAAAATACCCATTAAGCAGATCGGTTGAAGTGGATTGGTATTAACTATTTGTTTAGATAAAATGCAGGCAAAAGTAGTGCCCCTCTGCTCTCCAACAAATTATAATTTTACCATGAAAGTGGCCAAATCAACAGACTTTTTTCAGTTAACTAATGTAAGTTAATTCAAGTTATTCATGCTTGGTGATACCTTATGTATTCAAGTGACCACATTTATTATGAAGTGGGTGAATGCTATTGTTATTTTAGATTTTTTCTTAAACCGTTATAATCTGCAAAACTGATATAAGAATATTAAGATATTAAGTTGAATTGTGTTGATCTGCTGCTTGATAAGCTTTATGTCTTTTAAATATTGCGCTAATTATGTGTCATTTGATATGTGCAACAGCACACACTGTATATATTCTTATGACTGAAATGCGTTGAAAAGTCCTTTATCTTTTTAAGAATCTAAAGAAATCTTTGTAAAAGATATATTTTAATAATGTTTTATGCTTTATTAATTAATGCAATAATTTTTTGAATTTTGCTCACATTTTGGTTTTCTGTTTCTTTGGCACATCCTATATTTGTTTAGTTATTATCAAGAAAAATAATTTGTAAACCTGAAAATATTTGTTTTCTTATTTTCATATTAAATAAATAAAAATTATTAGTAATAAACTTCCTGTTATATTTTTATATCAAGATTTTAAATTAGAGTCGGTAAAAAAGATTTATGTTTTATCAAATTACATAGTTGCCAAATGATTTAAATTTAAAATTTAATCTTTTTTATTAGCGATAGCCTACTTTTAATAATGTGCATTTTGAAATCTTAAAACTGCTTACATTGTTTACAGTTATATTTTTCCAATGCAATTTTAGCAGTCTACAAATGCTTAAAATATTGCTATTTTGCACGCTTTGGCAACATAGCTCGTATTAAAGTAATGGGGCTGTTTGAAATTTTAACTGTCACAGGTATGCTCAGGTGTGCGGTGTTTTAAGTGTTTTCGTGTAATGCAATCGCTCTCTTTTATATTGGACCGCGTACATGTTTATGTAAGGTAAGTTATAACCTCACAGTCAAACCAAGACGCCGGTAAATTCTGTTGCAGCAGACATAGATGGATAACTTCAATTTGATGGAATTCGACAGCCCCGAAGCGCGGTCCCTGGCATCTAACGCCGTTGATTCCCCCGGGAGCAACCCCTTCGACACGCTCTCTAAGCTGGCAGACCGTTGCAGTGCACAGGGAGACGCGGCAAGTGCCGGTGAAAGCGTTTTCAAAGCGGAGTACCTGCAGAGCCTGCTGAAGGATTTGGATCTTACAGGCAGGGAGTCTCTAGGGATCTTGAAGCTGGAGGCTTTAAATACCAGCTTCACTCTCAACGCTCTTAACATTGCTAACTGTGTGTCTGCTCTAGAAGATAATGAAGTCACTGCTGAACTAAACAACGGCTTTTGTGTTGATGCGGATGATGAAGAAGAGATCGAAGCCAATGATGAATGCTTTGTGAGTATTTGTAATTTTAATTGGAACAAATTTTTATGCCAAGTTTCTGTTTGAGCCTGCTATTGTGCCTAATTTTACAATTATTACACTGTAAGAATCTATTATATCCTTACTTAAATTTAAACATAATTAAAATTACTAATGATATTAGATGAAATTTTGATACAATTGAATATAGTCTAATTTACTGTTGATATTCTGATAATGTGGTGGCATTTTGAAGTAGGACAAATACAGATATCAATAATAGGTGATGCAAGTTTTTAAAAATGCAAAACAGAATTCGCAAGGATGTACACAAGGAAATTCACTTGGTGCTCATTAAACTTACTTATTTGCTCCCCCATTTACCGCTAGGTGTCGTGGTTTGTTTTGCTACCACAAAACGTTTTCCACTCTTTTCTTTCCATTGCCCATCTTTTAGCTTTCTGCCATGTGCTGCCTCTTGCCCTTAATATATTACCTATTTCTTGGTTCCAAGTTCTATTGGGTCGTCCTCTCCTATTCTTTTTATCCCATTCTGCTTCCCATATTTCCTTTATTAAGCTGTCATTTCCCATTCTAATTAAGTGCCCAAACCATTCTAGTTGCCTTTCAACGATCTTATCAGAGACAGGTTTCACTCCTAGTCTATTTCTTATGATCCTATTTTCCAGTTTGTCAAGCTCTGTGACCCCTTCAATTTTCCTTAGTATCTTTATTTCTACGGCTGTTATTTTTCCTTTTATTTTTTGTTTAATACCCACGACTCACTAGCATATATTAACACGGGCACTAAAACTGTATTGTAGATTTTCACTTTCATCTTTTTCCTAACTTCTCTTTTGTTTATGAAGACTGATTTTAGGGCGTTGTATAAACGTGTCATGTTTTTGATTTGATTATTAATGTCTGTTTCTATGTTCTCACTAGAATCTGTAATTGAACCAAGGTATTTCATATTATTCACTGGGTTGAACTCATGTCCGTCCAAGTTAACATTAAGTTTGTGCCCTCCTCTTGCTTTTCTACACATTGATTCTCATTTCGTACTCGCCAAATAAAGATTTCCACCTATTAATTACTTCTTGTAGCTCTTTTTGTCTGTTTGCTACTAACATCAGGTCATCTGCATATAGTCTCTCTATTACTGATTTCAGATGTCTAGTCCCCACTTTAAATCCTTTAACAGCGTTTTTGGACTTTCCAGGAGATTTCATTCATTATTGTTATGAACAGAAGTGGGCTTAGTATTCCCCCTTGTCTCACTCCTTTGAAAGTGATAAATTCCTTGATATTTCCATTTACAGTCATTACAGAATTTTTGGTATTGCTGTATAGGCTTCTGATTGCTTCCATTAGTTCTTTGGGGACCTTGCGATTCCTTAGAGCGTCCCAGATCTATTTTCTTGGTACAGTGTCATACACCTTTTTTAAGTCAATTGCACATATGTACACTTCTCCATATCCCCTAAGTACTTTTCAGCAATCTGCCTTATACTGAATATCCAGTCTTGCGTACCTTTTCCAGCTCGGAAACCAGCCTGACTTTGTCGTAGTGTTGGTTCTAATAATGTTTTAAGCCGATATTCTACTACTTGTTCATATAATTTACCTACTACTGACAGAAGAGAAAATCTCTTATAATTACTATAGATTTAGACGTCTCCTTTTTTAAGTAATGGTACAATTATTGCCAATTTCCATTCTTCTGGAGTTTGCTTCTTTTCCCATCCGTTCCTTATTATTGAGTGTAGTACATTAATCCCCGCATATCCCATATATTTCATCATTTCCGGTTTAATACTGTCTTCTCCAGGCGTCTTCCCATCCTTCAGTTTTTTGAGTAGAGAACCTCTTTGAGCTGTATATTTGTTTCTACTGAAATTCTTTCACTTACGTTTTCCCGAGATTCTGTTGTTTGGTTATGACACTCGAATAATTCACTGAAATACTGGTACCATCTATCCCTTATTTGTTCATTTGACGTTAACAGTTTTCCTTCCGTGCTCTTAATGTAGTGAATGAATGAATGGCTCAACACCCCTTGGAGAGGTTTTGCCGCTTCTAAGGAAGCTTTCGAGATCTTTTGCGGGGGATCAGCCCGTCTGGTTTTTATCCTATCTGCTGGCATATTTTGTTCCACCCTTTTCTGTCCTCAACCTTACTCCTTATTTCATCCATTCCCATTCCTATCTTTAGTAGATCATCTTGATTTAGGCCTTCCTTTCTTTCTTTTCCCGGCTGGTGTCCAGTTCATTATTATGTTCATAGTTTCCTCCGGGTCAGCCCTTAATACGTGCCCCAGCCATTTTACTCTCTGCTGTCTCTTTTAGTCTTACTTCAATCAGAAAGTAGTCTGACCCTATTTTGTAACCTCTCTTTACTCTAATATTTTTTATTATCTTTAGGTTTGTTCTTTTAATTAGCAGCAACTACTAAATCATTCATAATACAGAAGTCAATGATTATATTTCGAATTACGTTTTTCGCCACTTCTACGTACTTTCCAACCGTACCCTCACTATTTCTAATATCGTTACCAACTCTGCTGTTGAAATCTCCAACCCGGGTTCATTTTCCGGTGCTCTCTGTTGCCTGGCGGGTGGTCTATTCAGTCACTAAAAATAATTGGGTACCTGCGTTCACTCGAACAAGGAGTAATAATGACGGTTGTCTAAGGCGCGGTGCGCGACGACCGGACACAATAAGCGAACATATGAGCGCCGTAACCTCTCAGTTTGCAGGCCGTACTCCTAGGCGAGGTGTTAGTTACTATTACTATTAGTTACTATTACCATGATTATAAAGATACATCATTCCTTTCTTCTTTTTTGTAAAGCACTAAACTGCCAGTATCTCTATACATTTTCCAAATTCCCTTAGAAACTCTTCTTCTTTTCCATTTAAACTTCCAATCCAAGTTCCAATCTTCCATTCCTTAAGCACAGTGTTCAAGATCTTATCATTTAATTTCTTATTCTTACTATTATTATAACTTTTACCTGCAGTTTCCTTTTTTTTTATCCAGAATATTTTCTTTTTCTACAACCAGATTCAACATATTCTCATTGTCCATATTCTTTGCCATTTTCGTCATCGCCTTGTTTGGGTGTTTATAGCTAATTAGTTTTTTGTAGTCCTCACCACTCCATTTTCTTTGTTATCCCACCTATATTGTTTCCTTCAACGACAATCTTTTTGTATCCTACTTTTACGTGTTTTCCTTTACCTTCTTCTTCATTCGTTATTTTCCTAATCTCCCATTTAAATGAGGTCTGCTTCAATATATACCTTAGAACCACTTAGCTTGTATTTATTTTTCATCACTCATTTTCCCAGCTTTCCAATTTCACTATATTTATAGATTGTCCGCTTTTGGTGTTAATCGGTATTACTTTCCTTCTGTCAACCTCTACCTGTAATTTATCCTTAAAATACTGGTTGACTCTTATAACTGTTCGCTTCTCATCAAATTTCACTGCTTTGACTACCACATTATTTTTCCTTCTGTCTTTACCTTTTCAAGTTTATCTTCCAGTTTATCGATTTTAGCTTATAAATCTTTCTTCTCTTTTCTCCACATGTCCTCTTTCTTTTTCATTTCTTTTCTTAACATCCTATTTTCTTCCGTGTTTTTCTTTATTTCTTCCATCATACTTTGTATCATCAAATCAAATATCTTTAAGCACAATGCGGAGGTCGCCGGTCCCCGGCCGTGTGAGAAGCATTTGTTGCCAGAGTAACGCGTTCGGGGCCACGCGGAAATACACGAACAACCGTTGCTATATATTTCGTAATGTCAACATAACGTCAACGCCCATTACGGAGATCCACCAGAGTGAAACGGAATTCGTGACTGACACAATCGTTGGAGGGCAGCAATAGTAACGATTGCTACAGAAAGTTCGTAACACTTGCATTCTCTATAGTAGCCAAGCGTAGCTGGCTGGATTTTCTAGTATCTTTTATTTCCTTCAGCTTGCCCATGTCTTCTTCAGAATGCGTCCTGCTTCTCTCCGGTGGCGACTTTAACACTTTTTTGCTTTTATTAAATACTTTTGCGTCTCCTTCCTCGCTGCTATGATGCTCATTAAAAGGAGAAGAAATTTTTCCGAGTTAAGTTGGGAAGTTATCTTTTTTATGACTTATATTACAATTATAATTTGCCCATTCTGACTGAACCATTGACTATATGGCTGTAAGCTATATATTATATTGAACAGCATATTGTGCATCAATTTTAAAGTCAAAAGAGTTTTGGAAACATTTAAAATTCCACTTGGAAAAATTGCCTTCCCTAAGATTACAAAAAGATACTAGTCATATTCTAAATAAGAGTGGTTTGCTACCAATGTCAACCCCAGATATTTCATTTTCTATTCATTGAATAACTCGATTAATTTATGCTATTCTTATGGGTCGTCTTCTATATCTTTGCACATTTGTTTCATATGTTGGAAGTGCTGTTATAGGGAGGTGATCTTTAAGACTGTTAGTGACTTAAGATAACGTAAAAACTAAAGTTGCATAAAGAAATAAAGTTAAAAACATAAAGCCAATAGAGTTCCGAAGTTTCAGCCAAATAGGCAACACGTTGCAGAATAATATAGAAAAATAGTATACCTAGCAAAGGAAATAGTAATACATTAAAAAGATAAATTCCAGAAATACTATATGGTATTAATCAGCAATTAAAGAGGTAAAAACAGAATTGATGGAAATAAATATAAAACTATATGAGAATACGGATGCAGTGGCGAAAGCTTTGCATCAAGAAAATGGACCCCTAAAGAAGCAAATAAAAGAATAAACAACGAGAGGCGAGAAAGAAAAATGTAATAAATTATGATATAAAAGAGAGTGATGAAATGAATAAAAATTATAAAAAAGTTAGAGCTTAAAAAGTAAAAAAAAGATATATTAAAACAGTGAAATAATAAGATTGGGAAGGTGAAGGTGACAGCATGGAAAAAATAGAAATTCTCCTAGCTGCAAAACATCTGAATGGATCACTCAATGTCACTATAGTCATTTGTACGACTAGTCCATTGATTATAATAGTTAAATCCCAAACATTGCCTCAAATGTTTGCTAATGATTCAGTAAAACTAGGAAATATTACATAATGTGCAGGGGACGATGCTGCAGAACAATCTAATCAATCTAATAGAAAAGCATGAAACGACGTAAATGCAAATTACAAAGGGTATACTTTTTCCAAATACCCCAAATAAAATTCTAATTTAGGAAGAAATTAATTAGTCTTTCAATTGTTTCCCTTTTGATTCCATTTTTTAAGCTATTAAAAACAACTCCCAAATTATTTTCAACAAAATCTTTTAATAGCTGAATAATATTCTAGAGCAAATGTTAACAAATATAATGGACAAGATGAACAACATGTTTGACCTCCAAATTGCCATGATAACTAAAATAAAATTATTATACGAAACTCTATCAGCTTGGTCAAGAAATTATAGCCTAGACATCTAGTTGATCTCTGAGACTCATGTGATTGACATGACAACTTTATCTGAATCTTAAAATTTGCTATTCATCATATACAACACCCTGAAGGCGAATTTTAATAAACTTCATTTAAAATCCTCATACAACGAAAGAAATACCCAAAGGTCAATTGCAGTTTGAAAACTGGCATGGACAACTAATGTTCTCTGCAGTATACTGCCTTTCAAGTTTCTTAATTAAAATAGAACAGTTCAATGTTTCTCTATACTTTTGTACATAAGTTCATAACTAGGGGTGACTTCAATTTTAAACATATTTACTAAGGTTTCCATCTCTTTATACCGTGAGTCTAACAACTGTATTTGGCATTGTAAACTAAGAATCATTAACATCTCTCCTCAAGGCAACCATTATCATATTAGCCCATTGATATGGACAAATCCTAGATTTGTTTGATTTTTGCACAAAAAATATATAAATTACTTATTGGTAGAACTAAATTTAGATTTTTTTCTATCATTTACTTATTCTAGTCTCCTTGAGCATTTAAATCCATATTAGGACTAAACTGTATATCTTAATCTATAGAAAAATCTAACTACAAACAGAACAGAATATACACGGAGTTGTCGATCATCTAATGACAATCATACGATAAGCTACTTGGAATGCAACTGCAACCATTGTGCTTATAGATGATGTTAGCAAATGCTTTAAGGAATTAAAGATTATAAAACTAAGCTGAAGAGAGCCACAAGACAAGTAAAAGAACTTAAGCATCGCATATTTTTCAGCCATCTAAATTACTAAACATTTAATTTTCCGCATTAAAGTCACTAAAAATTTTAATTGGCTAGAAAAAGCAGATGTACCTTTTAGAACAAACCATGATTGGGTTAAAAGTAATTCAAAGAAAACAAAGCCGAAATATTTTTAAACCATATCTAGCAAAAATCTCTACAGAATTAAGTGGTTCATATTAAATAGACGTTCCAATCAAATATTTTAAGATAGCATAAATTAAATCTGTAAATGATTTCTAATAACTTAAATTCCAGTTCCAGGAAAAATTTTCAAAGAGGCCAATGAAAAGACTGATAATTACAATAGAAAGTATTCTTATTCAAAATTTTGAAGTTAGCAGTCCCGTGAAAGATATTTGAGAAATTCTTCTTGGCCAGGATAAAATCCATTGTGGAAGAAAAACATACTATACTCAATCACTGGTTTGATTTTCGGTAGCAATACTAAGAAGATTTATTATGCCGTTAAGAAAATTAATTAGATCCAGAATATAACAAACTTTGTTAAACTTTGGGTATTTTTTTTTGTCACGTTTGGTTATTTACCAATGTAGTGGGATGACAAAGAAAACGGTATTGCTGTAATGACATTACATAAGTGTGGAACTGTAAAAGTTTAATCTTAAGACACTCCATCCTCTCGGTATTAGCAAAATGTTTGTGTATAGGGCTATAAAATTGTTAATAAGACTGAAGGTGTCGAGGATTGTCCCAAGATCTGGAAGACATCGTTCAGTTCAAAATGTTCAAGCAGTCAAAGCCATAAGTGTCCAAATTAAACGAAATCGTTTTTAAAGCAGGAGATTATATCATGGAAGATGAAAATATCCAAATCTTTGATGTCTCGTATTATTAAGCAAGACCTAGGATTAGCTGCTTACAAAAGATATATGGGAAATTTGGTAACAGATGCTTTAAAGAAGGGTAGAAGAAAAAAAGCAAAAAGGTTGTTGACTGAGTACGCGCACGATGGCCACAGAAAAAATTTTACAGTAGAAGATTCTTTCAACAAACAAAATGACAGGATGTATACTAAGTCGTTCAAAGAAACACCTCAGCTCAGAGAAGCCATCATCCAGCAACTGTAATAGTTTGGTGAAAAGTGTGATATGATGAAGTGACCAATATTCATTTTTGTGAAAAGGGAGTTAAAACTTCGGCTACTGCGAATCAACAGAATGTTTTGAAAAGTGTAGTGAAACCTCTGAATCACACGCTTTTTGGAAGTGAACCTTGGATCTTTCAGAAAGACTCAACACCTGCCCATGAAGTATCAACTCAAACTTTACTCAGCAAGAATGTGTCTCATTTTCTAACAGTAGAAGATTGGCCTTTTGGTAGCCAAAATCTCAATTCCTTAGATTACTAATTATGGGCGGATCATCATTATGATTATATTTACCAATAACCATTTATACAGTGTGTTTTGTAAAAGGACATAATCCTCTTTTATAGTTTTGTATTTCAACCTGGCAAAACCACAAATTACAAATTTATCTTGGATCATTATATTTTTATATGATTTTAAAGAATCTTTAGAGTTGCGTCCTTTTTGAAGTATTTAAATATCAGCAGTGTACATTTGATAACAATTTTTTTCAGAATGACTCCATATTTATTGAAGCTCACCACTTAGCATCGAAGATCGAAGATGGTTCCATATTACTTGAAAATTGTGAGTACAAATTTGAGTTAAAGATATCGCTTTGGAGTAATCTGGATTAACACTTTTCAGCCAATAACGATGGCATTTTGGACAACACAAACCCTCCAAATTTTGATTTCATAGAGCAGTGCGAAAATGGTGATCTTAAAGTTGATGCTGAAACAATATTTAAGACCATCGATAAAATGTTGCCACCCCTGCCCAACCCTGTTTGTGAATTAGAAAAAGAAGCGATTGCTGAAGACAATGTAAATAGTAGGGATGCTGAAACTCTGATAAACTGTGATAATCAGAATAAGACTGCAGAGCGTAAGCAAAGTAGTGGGAGCGACAGCAGTTCTCAGAAGCTGTCTATGAGTAGAATTAGCAACGCAAGTAATGATCACAAATCGAGAGATGCCAATGAGCTACTGCAAGATCTTTCCGTAATTATAAATGATGAACAGAGGGACGTTAAGCTGAGAAAGGAAGGCCAACAGTTGTTGTCAAGCCTGGCGAACATTCTTTCCTTGGACAGCTCTAAGTTTACATCACCCCAGGCAAACAGCTTGGAAGATTCAGGTCATTCATCTATTGAACAAGAAGATCAGCAAAATGAGCAGGATGTGCATGAACGTTATGAAATTTTAGATTTGCGGTTAACGACTTGTAGATCTGATGATAGTGAGCAAGTTCTGGATCTGTCCCTAAAGTCGAAGACTGAAAACCCCGGTCGAAGGTTTAGTCAGTCTTTTACAAATCCTGGTTCAAACTTGCCTTGCACTAAATTATTTGATAGCTTGAAGTCACAGCGCTCATCAAAGTCTTCTATTTCCAGTTTGGAAATGAGCAAAGATGAAGTGCAGCTTCCTAAATTAAAACCGAAAAAGACTGATTCTAAAGGTGTATCAAAAAAAGGCCCTTTAAAAGCTGTTATTCCTCTTGGAAATATGGCAAAACAAAAAAGTATATACATTCTACTATTTTTTATTGGTACAAATGTGAAACTGCATGTTAATTTCAGATGTGGTAAAAAATAGGAAATCTGTTAATATGACACCATCTAAGTCAAACCAAATACAGAGCAGTTTGATGAAAGCAAATCAAATAAGTACTCCAATTTCTGTAGGTTAAATTTTATTTTATGTTAAACAGTTTTAATACTCTTGTTTTGTAGGAATCTAAACCTGTTGCTCAATCTACACCAGATGGATTACAGCCAGGTACAAACAAAAGTGGGCCTTTATCTTGCTCTTCACAGCTGCGAAACCGCAAATTCTACTGCCCCATTTCCCCTTTGGTGAAATCAAGTAGTATTGCAGAGACTAGGTAATAACAGTAGAATTAATTTAAGAATCTTACAAACAAATTTATGTGCCAGCTCAAACGTCGACCTGAGCAAGTCAAATCGGTCAGGGTCAGCTCCAAACTTATCGGACACGCCAGGGAGTTTGCGGAAGAACTTGCGGGGAGATTCACTAATACCTTCGCCTAAGGTGATGCTACGCAGACATTCCGCAAGCGAGTTGAAAATTCCTGATAATGTCATGAAGCTGAGGCGCAGCAACAGCAGCGGGAAGGTTCCAAGGCCGAAGTCCTTCAGTGGTGGTCCTGTACAAAAAAAAGAATTTAACAGAAGCTCGAAATGCTTCAACTCGCCTGTTAGTCAAAAGCCTAGTACTCTTCAAGAGAAAAATGGCGATGTTTCTAAAGTTAAATCGTTTGGTTTGGTAAGATACGTAAGCAGTGTGCTAACATGATTTTGAGCTCATATTGATTGCTTTTAGTTGAACAAGCTAAAGAAAAGTGGCGGTAAAGAGAACGTCCTGCATTGAGGATTTTTAATGTTAAATAACTACTTAATTGTGATAGTACATGGTTGTTTTTGATCCTTTTTTGTGTTTAATTATGCTGATATTTAATATTTTTGTATTATATTTCTGAGATGCAATAAAGCTGCTATTTTAAAAATCAAAAGTAGACATGATGAATAGGCAAAAAATGCTATGAAGAACTTGATAGAAAAAAGAAATTGACACTAGGAAAGATTTGTAGTATAAACAATAACTTATGAGAGCTTGATATAATTGAAGAATAAACGAATCTAATGTAATAATTAATAAAAGCTGTAATATTAAGTGTACATATATTACATTCTATGTAATTTATTTTTTATTTTTGCAGGAATAAGTTGGGCAATATTGCATCAAATGTAAATTTCAATTTCAATTTCCACTTTCGTGCTGTTTGTTGTTAAGCAGTTTCGTCATGCCTTTGCAGTCCAAGTCTAGACCAAAACGTCCATAACCATAGTTAGGTACCTACGTAGTTTTTGGATTGTCCAATATCTCAATCACTATACATTTCCTATTTGATTTTGTGTATCTTTGAAGTCCAAGGTCCAATGCCAATGAAATTAAAATGGGACCGACCACTCTTGAGGTATCCCCTTTCCAACAAAAAATAATCATCTAAATCGGTTCATAAACAAAGAAGTTATGTCCGAACATCCATAATATATGTGTATATATATACACATATACATATAGTTGAATTGAGAACCTTCTCCTTTTTTAAAATCGGTTAAAAATGAAGTGTTAGTTGTGACAATTTAAACAGTGCATTAGAACTAATTGGATATACTTATTTCAGTTAATTTGAGAATGAATGAACAATGGAGAACCCTAGCACATTGTATTTCATCATTGAATTTGATGATATATAATGTATTAAGGTAAGACTTTAGTGCACTTCAATCCTAGATGTATCAAAATAGGGTCCAACATGATCTGGTTTTAGATATATTTTTTTATAAATCTTAACTATGGGCTTTATAGAATGTCTTAGATGTGTTTGTAATTATTTGTCTGACAATATTTTTGCAATTTTCATGCATGTGTTGTGTTAATTTAATTTATAATTGCTAAAAAAAAAACAGTGAGTGAGTTGAGTTTTGCAAAACAAAGTGAACGGACGCGTACGTGAGTGCGGCGTTAAATAATTTCATAAATTGAGGTTTAACACGCAAAGCGCGACGTGACTAAAGCAAATTTTAAATATCAGTGCACTAGAAGTGTAAAAAGTGCAAATATTCTAAAGTATTTAGTAAAATTAGTGAGTAATTAATGGGTATAAAGTTGGTATAAGAGCAGATATAAGGCGGAAATATTGGAATTTCAACAGAGAGAAGATAAACAGCTGCGAGATAACCAAGCGCTATCTAAAGAACATATAAATAATCAAGCAATTTAAACAGTGTTATTAAAGAGAGGAACGAAAACAGAAAAATATGGAAATACTATTACAGGAAATTAATAAGAAGCTTGGAAAAATGGACACGCGTAATGGACGCATAGAAAAAAAGATTGATACACTATATGCAGAACTGCAGGTAATAAAGTTAGAAAACGCCAACCTGAAAAAGGCTATAGCAAGCAAGTCCGGGAACAAAAAAAAACAGTTGGTCCCAAACATGAAAAAAGTGCGGGCTGAAGGACGCAAAGCAAGTCTAAGATACAACAAACTCATAATAGATGACAAAAGTTACACAATTGAGCAAATAGAAAAACAAATTTGTGAAAACCAAGAACCTATGTAGACAAAATAATTACGGAAATAACGGAGATATAGGAAAAGAAGAAAGGAAGAACGGCAAACGAGAGATCGCCGATAAATGGAAATGAAGAGGAAAAAGGTAAGGACAAAGTGAAGAAGAGATGAGGAAAATTATGAAACAAAAAACTGATAAATATAGAAAAAGGGCACGGAGCAAAAGATGACGACAAACGCAAAAGAAAAAGGATATCCAACAATGAAGATGAAGCTAAAAAGGAAAGAGATACAAGCAAGATCATATAGAGAAACAAGGAAAAAGGAATCAGTACTGTGGTAAAAGAGATTAATATAGGAACCTGGAACATAAGAAGCAGTATGGGGAAAGAAGAGGAACTCGTGGAGGAAATGATACAACAAAATATAGAAATACTTTAAGTCACGGAAACAAAAAAGAAAGGAAAATGTATAAAGAAAATACATAAAGGATACTGAATGTATTGGTCGGGAGTAGAGAAGAAAGAGAGAGCAAAGGAAGGAGTGGGTTTGATAATCGCCCCAAATAAACTAAAGAACATGATACATGAAAAGTGTGTCAATGAAAGAATATTAACGGTAAAAATAAAACTGATTGACGAAGAAATATGGACAATAATCACAGCATATGGAGTAAATGATAATGTAAGAAAAGAAGAAAAAGACAAGTTCTTCTTGGAGATACAAACCCAAATAGATAGTGGGGAAGAAAATTTAATAATATTGGGTGATCTAAACGCTAGAGTCGGAAACAAGAACAGAGGAAAAGAAGAGTACATGGGCAAAGGAGAGGAGACATTAAACAACAACGGTGAAAGAATAATAGAAATGTGTATTGAAAACAACCTAATCATAACAAATACAAAATTGAACACAAGGACATACACAAGAGTATTGGAGAGTAGAAGGGAGAAATCAATCATTGACTACTTTCTAGTGAACAAAAATAACTGGAAAGAGTGAAGGACGCAAAAGTTAAAAGAGAAGCAGAGATAGGAAGTGGTTACTATCTAGTGATAATGAAAATAAGAATAAAGGAAGGAAATATAGACAAAAGGAGAAAATAAATAAAAAAATAAAATGTTTTAAACTAAGAGAGGAAAAATATCAAAAGAAATACGAAAAGTTACTAGAGGAAAAACTAAAAAGAAATAAGCAAAACACAGGACTAGAAGAAAAATGGGAAAACTTTAAGAATAGTATATTGACAGCAGCGGAAGAAAGCTGCGGAAAAAAGAAAATAACAAACTAAATGGTGGACAGAAGACATACAGAAATACTAAAGAAGAAAAAAGAGGCATGGGAAAAATATTTAACCACCAAAAAAGCTGAAGACTACGAGATATACAAAGAAAAAAGGAAAAAAGTTAAAATATCAATCCAAGCGGTCAAAGAGAAATCATGAGAGGAATTTGGATTCAAAATGACGGAAAACTATAGAAACAACCAAAAATTATTTTACGGTGCATTAAAACAACTCAGGGGAAAAAAGGAATTTAACATGCTCAACATAAAAGATAAGGTCGGAAATATAATAACAAACGAAGACAAAATAATGGACCGTTGGAGAGAATATTTTGAAGAGTTAACATACACGGATAGACAAAACTTAGATGATGACCATGAAGAAAGCAACGAGGAACAAGAGATGGAAATAAGAGAAGAAGAAATAGAGAAAGCTTGCGACAGTTCCCGAGACAATGGAAGATCGCAGACGTGGTGATGATTCCCAAACCCGGGAAATTAGGTACGTTCCCCTAGGATTATCAGCCGATCAGCCTGCTGCCGAACCTGAGGAAACTGGAGGAACGCATCATCCACCAACGCCTGAGGACAGCGGTTGAAGAACTCGAACTTCTTCCAGCCAATCAGTTCGGGTTCCGCCACGGCCACTCCACCACTCACCAACTCCTTCGGGTGGTAGAAAAGATCACGGAAGGCTTCACCAAGAAGCAGTACACAGCTGCGGCCTTCCTTGATGTAGCCAAGGCGTTCGACAAGGTGTAGCATCACGGCCTCGTCTACAAGATGGCTTCAGCCAACATCCCGCTGCCGATGGTCCAACTGATCCGGTCCTTCTTGTCTGGTAGGAGGTTCCGGATCAAGTTCGGCGGCGTGAAGTCATCGGAAAGGCGTCTCCGAGCCGGAGTCCCCCAAGGCTCGGTACTGTCCCCCGTACTATTCAACTTGTACGTGCGGGACATCCCAACGACGCCTTCCACGACGATGGCCCAATTCGCAGACGACACAGCGGTAATGTCAAGCTCGCTGAGGCCCTCCCTGGCAATACGGCATGTCCAGGAGGAGCTAAACAACATGGAAGATTGGTGCGACAGGTAGAGGATCAGGATCAACCCAGAGAAGAGTGCGGCGATCCTGTTCTCCACCAAAAACAAGCTACGATGGCGCGGTGACATCAGGAACATCAGGATCTTCGGACAGGATATACCCTAGAGAGAAGAGGCACGATACCTCGGAGTGACCATTGACAAAAAGCTTGCCTCGAGAGTTCACGTGGACACCATGGTGAGGCGAGCCAGGCAGCCCACCAAGCTTTGGGCAGCTTGCTGCACCCCAACAGCAAAATGTCCATCAAAAACAAGCTACTGCTGTACAGAACAGTCATAAGACCAACAATGACGTACGCTTGTGCTGTTTGGGGTTATGCAGCCAAGACCCACGTGAACAAACTCCAGGTGGTCCAGAACCGGGCCCTTCGGACCATCTTTGGCGCTCCGTGGTATGTACGCAATACCACCCTCCACAGCGATGCCGACGTGCCAACCATCCAGGAGTACATCTCCCAGTGCGCCATACAACTCCATGCCAGCGTCCAAGACCACGGAAATGCAGCAGTCTGTGGTCTCTACAACTACGACGTTGACAGGGGCGCCTGCCACAAGCGCCCGAAGATCCTGATCCCCCCGTAAGGCGGAGCGGGGGCGGCCTGCCTTACTGCAGGCCAACCAAAAACCACCAGATGTCACCGCAGCGTTGGGGGTTAGGGGCTGGGATCCCAGGAACCCGCAATACCGTGAAGAAGAAGTGAAGTGAAGTGTCGAGCATCAGAGCTCGTTCTGTGCGTACCCATAGCCAGAACAGCTCTCCACTCCTCTTGAGGAGCGCCCGTGCGTACCCATAGCCGGGATAGCTCCTCTACTTCCTTCTGAGGAGCGCTCGTGCATAGCCGGGCCCCCCAGATGCACGGAAGGCGTTCTGTGTGTACCCATAGCCAGAACGAACTTCCGCCATCAGCGAACGCTCGCGCTTGCCCCCAGCCGAGTGCTCCGCGGTAAATCAGGGCGTACTTGTGCTACCCTCAGGCAAGTTACCCCTGCAACTGACTAGGGGGACACTCGTGCGTACCTCAGCCGAGTTCCCCGGTTAAACAGTCCGTCATCTCACGGTCAGAAGATTCCACCAGGGAATTACCTCCACCTACGGCTCTCCGGAACACGCCACTTCCGAAGCCCCTGCATCACCGCTTACGCCGTCGCTCCAGTAAAGAAGGCTCGCCGAAGAACGCCCGCAGACGAAGGCAGGTTCCTCCGGAAGGCGCTCCGATTTCCTTCGCCAAGAAGCAGCAGCGTCCATCCTTCCAGGCCTGCCCTCGTCCGATAGAAGTCAACGGCATCCGTGGCATCTACATCGGCGCCGACCCGCTTTATAATTGTACACACATAGTTGTAAATAAAGCGTTGTTATACACAGGGAATCTCGTCTTCGCGGCACCCCGAGCTCGCCACAGTACGAACAAACAACGAAGAATCCAAAGAGTTTAAAACGAGGCAAGGAGTCAAGCAGGGCTGTGTCCTAAGCCCACTGCTCTTCAGAACGGTATTAGACGAGGCAATAAAAAAAGCCAAGAAGAAGATGATGAAACTAACACTGGGATACTGGAAAATGACACATACAAAACTGACAGAACTTATATTTGCAGATGATATGACCCTGAGAGCAGATACGAAGGAGAACCTGCAATATAATCTCAAAGTAATACAGGACGAATTAAAGAAAATAAACATGAAAATAAATATAGGAAAGACAAAAACAATGATATCAAACACAAAAAAACCATCAAATAAAATTGGACGGGGAAGAAATAGAACAGGTAGAAAAATTTAAATACTTAGGCGCAGTAATCGAAGAAAATGGGAAACTGGATAAACAATTAGACGATAGAATAGGAAAAGCGGGAAAATATTCAATCTGATGAAGACAACCTTTTTCTGGGAAAAAGGGAAGTGCCAAACAACATAAAAACGGAAGTTGTAAAAAAAGTGGTAAGCCCATCAATCACCTATAGCAGCGAGACGTGGGCTAAGGTAGCTAAAATTATCTGAATACCAAAATCAGGAAAGCCCAAAAGAAGTTACTTCATATAAACCACTAAGCTTATTGCTGGTGTTAATATCAAATAATAATTTGAATTGTTTGAACATCATGCCACAACTCAGAAGATTCACTGTGTAACAGATACAATTAGCAAAGATTTAGAACTGCACAGAAGTATCTTTAGATGTAACTCGAGCATTCGACAAGGTGTGGCGCGTTGGATTGTTTTAGAAAATTAGAAGTAAATTACCACCCAATATCTATTTTCTGCTTCAATTGAACTTGGTGTTGTAGAAGTTTACTGAACTTTATAGTGGCATTTTAGAACAACCCACTTTTGGTCTTTGTAAAAGTGCGAAGTTGGGTATAATCAAAACCTTTTGCCCTAGTCGTTATTTAATATGGTAACTATTCTTCTACTGAAGTAACTTGGAGTTCACATGTTTGCGTCTTATTTGATTTGATTGGATAGAGTAAAGAGCCAAAACTTTTGTAAGCTTCTGTTCAAACATCAACTTCGTTTTTATACGACTGCTGGGTTGTATCTCATCGGGAGAATTAATTAGGGTTGGGCTGGTGGTGTTAAGTTTAATTTTTCTTTCAGTTGGCTTGATGGCAAATACAAATTTATGTCTTTAAATGGTTACCTATGTAAATACATATGAAGGAAACGAACGGTACGATTTTACAGTTTTATTTATTATTTACGCTTGACTGCAATGTACATTGTTTACCTACAAAAGTTCTTATCTTTACACCACGGAATGGCTTCCGCTTTATTATACAATAAATAAATATCATACATGTACAATGTTTAGACCCTACAGTTTAAATAGTACGGGTAATATCATTAATTTACAGTATATTATACAGTACAGACCTTAAAAACTAAACTGAAGTTAGAAAACGAAGAAAAATCTGATAAATAAATATAACAGGGGTAATACCTCAAAACCCATGCCAATTTCCTAACAAATTAGCACTGTATTTATGTCGCACCTGCACATTCACCCTTTCATCCATTGTATCAATATACATGAATAACCCCCCAAAGATATTAGATTGTCCATAAAACATTAAAACTCACTATACGTTGCTCCAAGTCATTTTTAGAGGTTTTTATCTTTTAAATTTGGGAAGAACGCCTCGATAGGCAAAATGGGATCATCCGTTGATATAGTGAAGTAGTTGGGCACTATCCTCGAATTCGGCGACAGCGACTTGAACAGTCCAGGTGTCTCGTATTCTTTTTGAGCAGATAGCGTCAGGTCCGCGACTCGTTGAGACAGCAAAACAGACTCGTTCTTCATGATTTCCTTATGCGCCATTTCTTCTGTTTCTGATTCTAGTTCTGGCTCTGGCTCTCGCTCCGGTTCCAGCTCGGGCTCTAGCTCTGGTTCCTCTGTGGCCGCTTCAGTTGCTTCTGTAATCTTCTCACCAGATTCCATATAGGAATGTAATGGAATTTCGGTAGTAATCGACGTGGTCTCTATAGGAACAGTGGTTTCAGGCTCAGTTTGCGCTTCGGTAGTCTTCTCCGTGGTCTTCTCTATAATTGCCGTCCGATTATACCTGCCCATGATTTTTTGCCGTAGGCCGATCGAAGGCGGGCGCCTCAGATTTGAGAAAATGTTTGGTTTGACTGAAACCTTTTGCGTGGTAGTGGTAGTGGTTGGTTCTGTTGTAGAACGATATCGACCGAACGGCCTTATGCGCATATTAACTCGTCTTTCAGAATAGGGGGCTTCGGTTCGTTCACTTGCTGTCCTGTGCCTGGGATCCTTAGGCGTGAATTTTGATCTTTCGGTTGAGGGTTCTTCTTCTTGAGTATAAGTAATTGGCTTTCTTGAGCGATTTGGAAAACGAAGTCTAGGAGGTTCTGAAGCGACGACTTTGGGGGTCTCGGTGGTTGTCGATGAGTACTGGCTCAGCCGTTGACGGTATTCTTTGACGCTAAAACGTGGACGATTTTTGTTGTCGTATTTTATTGGTCGCCCTCTGGTTCGTTGAATCTTAGTCGTGGATGCTTCTGTAGTGGTTGTGGTTGTCGTCGATGGTGTTGTCGTTGCTAAAGTTGTTTGGATGTCTGGCTGTTGTGTGTAAATTTCTTGTATTGTAATAATTTGTTTTGTTGGTTCAAAATTATTAGTTTGAGTTGAGTAATCATAATCAACCTCATTTTCTGGGGTAAGTATATTACTTGTATCCTCAGTAGTTGTAGTTGTAGTCGTAGCTGATGTAGTTGTGGTGGTAGAAGGATATCGCGATCTCCTTCTAGGAAGCGTCGGCTGCTCTTCTGAAGCAATAGTTTCAGTCGGTGTTTCAGGCTTTTCAGTAGTTTTTGTATAGCTTGTAGAATCTTCTTCCTCTGACGTCACAGAATGATAATTCTTACCAAATGTAGTAATTCTCGGATAATTTTCAGTTTTATCTTTACGTTTTGTTTCTATTTTTGAAACTTCGTTCTCGTAGCTGACAGGAGCGTCTTCAGTCGTATAGTGATGTCTGAATTGATTTTTTGATTCGCCGCTGGCGATGTTTTCCTGTCTGATAAAGCCTCCAGAGTAAGAAACGGGCTCCGTCATCTTATGATTTGATGGCATTTCTTCTACGCTTTCAGCGCTTACTGTGGGTCTTGAGCGATGTATTTCGTTTCTATTTCTATACTTTTGTCTTACAGCTGTAGTCGGCCGTGCAACTACTTCAATTTTCGTTGTTTCGGGTGTAGCTTCCGTAGTTCTCACTCTAGTTGGTCTGCGCCGTCGGTGTGGCCTTTGAATTTCATCGGAGTAATAAGTGCCTTCGGAATTTCGAACTCTTTGTACGTCATACGTTTCAGGCACCGGATATTCTGTGGTAGTCGTTGTTGAAGTTGTTCTTGTACGTTGCGTTGGTCTTCTCCGACGCTGCTGAACTCTTTGACGCTGCCTTTGCCACTCACGTGCCGGTGTAGGCCTTGTCGGTGGCATTGTCGGTGCTGGTTCTTCTTCCGGTTGATAGATTTGCATGTTTTCTTCTTCCTCCTTGATCGTCGTAATTTCATTGGAGTCTTCTGAATTTAGCAGTTGCCCGAAAGAAGAAAACATCGTTGGAGCCTCGGGTTTTCCTACTATCGGGTAGTGAGTGGATACTTCTTTTATGTTAAAATAGTCCGGATTCAACGTTGAGTATTCGTTTGGTGCTGGTCGATTTCGTTGGTTTAGCTCTGTGTAAATGGATGAAATTTCACTTTGTGTTGGCGAAGTCGGAATACCATCCGAAGTGTAGGGAGTTGGTAAAAATAGAAATTCTGTTTGCGGGCGTTGCCCTCTAGGAGGCGGTTGAGGGGGTGACGCTGCCGGCGGAGCTGCAGAGGGCCGTGTTGATAAGAATGGTTGTAACCCTTCGTGCCACCGCTTGCCTTCAGTAACTTCATACGTTGGGAAATTTGGTTGGTCGCTTGCTGGCTTTTTAGGAATCTCCCGTTTCGGTTCTTCAAACTCTGAGTATGTTTCTGCGGTAGGTTTTCTGAAGTGGGGCTTAGAATTTTTATTGATTGTTGGAAAACTGTCGAATGTGTATATTTTTCCATCTTCTTCATCGGGTTTGTTATTAGCGTTCTGGAAATTATACACTTGTTCTTGTTGGAAGTTACCAGTGGGATTAAAATTAGGAGGGACGTTGTTGTGGAACACTTTAAGTTTCTCTTTTGTTACTTGTACTTCTACCTGATCTTTCGAATTTTGTTCGTTGTAATGTTCATCAAACTGAGTTTGCAGATTAAATGGGGGTGGCAATTGCACTATAATATTTTCAGGTACTGCAGTTCTATGTCGCGTGCCATCTTTGGGCTTACCGACTAGAAACTGTGGGCTGTTTATGCTAGCAGCAGATTCTGTTACCATTTGCTCTTTTTGCTTATAAATCTTTTGCTTTTCTTTTCTTGTTGGAATGGCAAAGGTTTGTAAGGAGGTGGAACTAAATTTCTTGTGTATTCATCATTTTGGGTAAAATAGTAGTTATCGTTCTGAATCGGATTTCTGTTCTGGATCAAATAGGTTTGGATAGGGACTTGTTGAATTAAAACGTCGTTGGTACCACCTAACCCGGAATAACCTGACATCCCGAACTGGGTTGGAAATTGAGCTTGGAAGTGTTTGTTTGATTGTGGTTTTATGTTGCCGTTTCCTTGGTTGATGTATGCATATGATCCTGAAAACCGATCGTTCGATTAATTGTCGACGGTTGTTTAACAATTTCACCTATGATCGCTGAAGGAGCCGGGACGTACACTTCATTCTTCATACTATGCGCAATTACAGGTCCTCCTCTTCCAGGCTTTCCTTTCCTTTTCCCATTAGGTTGTTGATGTTTATTACCGGGCGGGTGTCTGCGTTTTTTGTTTTTGGTCGTCGGGGCCGTCAAAGGAATGTGGGGACCGTGACCGTGCTTGTGATTTTTTGGCATCAGCATAATGATAGGATGTTGTTTAACGTGTGGTGGAACCTTTCCTATTAGGACACAAAGGGTTGGAGAATGGAATTACACGGCTGCATTGCCTGTTACCCTGAAGTTTATTTCCTCCATTTTTGTGGCCTCCTCCGCCGGATGGCGAAGAAATGCCCGTATTGGTGGTGGAAATAGTGTGGTAATGGCTGGTGGAGGATGTCGGTGTCGGCGTTTGCACCGGGACGACTTGGGCTTTGATCGGCTCGCTGTCCGCGTCCGTTTGTGGGTCTTTGTACATGGTTATTTCGTCTGCAGCATCCCTTTGCACCGTGCGTAGTATGGGGCGCCATCCGTCCGACGCCATCGGCATAGAATCCTAAAGAAGACGTTGTATTAGGTCAATTCCAACAAAAATATTAAATTTACGTACGTGCAGCGGATCAGCGATGATTTGCCGAGAGAAACATATTAGGGCGACTGCAAATAAATCAAAAATTAAACGACTTTCGGAAGTATGGTCGAGTGTTTTGTTTCTTCCATGTTTACCGTAACTAAAATTTAATTTCTACTAATTTTTAAAAGTGCACAAAATCATTCTTTGTCACATGAATACATATTATGCTTTCCAAAAGTATTAATCTTAATTAAGTAATTTTGGTTGATAATATCTTGAAGTAGTATTTAATGATGTCATTATACTTCAATTATATAACTTCTTCCCGGTGCAGACTACACCGAAGGAAGAGAAAACACTGAAGCACTCAAATGGCTTACTGGAGTGTTACAGGTAATTACAGAGCCTCCGGATTTTAATTGATTTCTCATTCTGGACAACCATGGGACGGCGACGTTAAAAACGCGACATGCGGCGTAATAACGTATCATTTCCTTTTCCCGTGGTGTGCCCGATTACTCGCGAATGCAACTTTCTGTAGTTTCACCGGCATTGGTAATTGATGCGGAAGAGCGTAACAAGAGCAAGTTGGTGAAACTACCTCCCCAAATTGCAGGCGGCACGCGCGCTTCCTGGAGGCCAAATTCGGCTCGATTGTTTTGCCGCCCGTAATAAGGTCAAGGTTTCGTTAATCAGTGGCGACGGTCAATAAACTCGGCAAGGTTGTTGTTTCGGAATTTAAATTGGATTGTTCGGTAGTGCTTGTGATTGATGTTCTCAACATACAATGAAGAAGTGTAACAATTGGGCAAGCAAGTTAAAAAAATATGTAGAACGTGCAGGCTCAAATAAGTTGGGGTTCAGCGTTGTAATAGGGGGTTGGGCAAAAGTTTGTGACCCAGATCAAAAATGACATTTTTTTGCTTTTTGATTTTTTTCTTAATAGAAATCGTAATCAATTTTTTCAGGGAGGTTGACAATAATTACGAGATTACAAACAGTGGATTTTGTTACATAATTGGAAGAAAGTTCTGACCACAAGAGATGATGAATGGAACAGTTTCCAAACGAACAATGGCCAAATGGTTCATGCGCTTCAACAAAGATTTTGGTTTTGAAGACAAGTCAAGTTTTGGTCGGCCATGTCAGTTGAACAACGAAAATTTGTTGATAGTGTTGGAAGACGATGAGCCTTCATCAAGCAGTCGACTCTTGGAGTTTAGATCCATCAAACTGTGTTCAACTTGATTTTTTCACAAGAAGTCCCGTCAGGGTCCGCAGGAACTAACTGAAGTCCAGACCAATAACAGAGTCAAGACCTGCCATCAATTGTTCAACTAATGGGAAGTTTGAGGAGCAATCTAGATATTGCTGTGTCCGATTACAGTCTCTCTTGATCAATAGAGCACTTCTTGCGTTATCTCCGATTTAAGTCTTGATGAAGTTGCAGAAGTGTGTCAAGAATTACTTAATTTGAAGAAGTTATAATGGTACTTTGATCAGATCTGACAACTTGCGGAACGGTGGAGGATGATGACTTTTATTTTGAAGATTAGTTGGTATTATTTTTGAAGAAATCCTGACATTTTTTTATAATGAACACGAATTTTTAGACCAACTTTATATTTCAACAACAGGATAGAGTAGGGTAATTTTTTTCTATTTATTGGAGTTGAATAATTACTTTTTTATATTAATAAAAATTAATAAGTAGTTCTAAACGATAATAATTTCTTAAAAGTTTTTTAATATCTACAATCCTTATAATTATATATTATGTATGTATGAATCGGTTCATTAGTTGTGAGTAGATCTTTAAATTTTAGTCGTGACATCAATTTATTGTAGAGTCAAGCAATTCCTTCTGTATAGTAGGGTGGTTTCAAATGAGAGGCGCTTACAAAAATAGAATGATTTATTTGCCGATCATATGAGGGGGGCGGAGTTAACTAAAACAAACCTTTTCGATGTCTCGTTTTTTCTAGACAAACCCGTAAAGATTCTGTGACGTTTTAGACCTTGCTGAATGACCTTTGGGGTAATAAAATCCGAACCAGCTTAAAGTGTTGCACGGTTAGATTCTAAACCAATTTTTGCCGTGAAGCTGAGTATTTTGCTATATTTTAGATATCTTTCGGCCAAAAATTTGGGCATCATTAGAGTCAATCTCTGCATCCATTAAGTATTCCAGGAATTTATTTCAAATTTTGACAGCTACTGTATGCTACAGATGCTTTGTATATAACAATTTCTTTATTGCCTATTTGCAAGAGGATGGTATCTTTCAAAAGTAATTTTTATTTTTATTCTAGTGCAAGTCAAATGTTAAAACCATGTAATTATGAATCAATAAAACGGGGTTACAAAGCAACATGTGAGTCTTGTCTAAGATAAAAAAATATTGGGGAAGAATAATCTGTCTTAACAATGTCATCATCAAAAACACCCCTTGTTACACTTGATCTCTTTAGAGCTATTTGTTTGACCATGATAACATTAACAAGACATCACAAAGCTTCCTTGCGGTTAATTTAACGATGTTGAAGTGGAACTGTCAACTTTTTGATAGTTTCGGCTTTCCGAATTGAAAATGAGAAGCTTATTCAAGGTGTTTATTGTTATACCCAAGCCCAAAGTGATGTTTGAGAGCTTTAAGATTTTAGTGCCCTTTCTCAAAAACTTGTTGGACAGGCCAGTACTTTTTTTGAATTTAATAGCTCAGAAATTCGGAGATCCTGTCAAATACTTCTCGAGTTTGATGTGGTCGGGCAACGTCTTGCTGAAACCAACACCTTTGTTGTACTTGAATTTTGTAAATCAAATTATTATGGTATTCAGAGGCGTTCTAACGATGTTCTTCTGGGTGATGACTCTTTTAATGTTTTCTGGAGTAACGACTGTATCCTTTTTTATTGCACCAATTGAGCTCTTCTCTTGAATTTTTCAATTCTTTTTGAAGCTCCGAGTTTATTTCCTTATGTTGGGGGATTGCGTGTGCACTATTTTCTTGGTGATATTCAACTATTTAAGTGCGCTTAATAAACCGCCTTCTTCGGAAAAGCGTCTAAGTAGCTTCTAAACAGTTTTTACAGATTTCTATTAATCAAGTTTAGAAGATGTCCAAAAGTATTTATACTATCAGAGAAATTCAAACGTCACCTTTTAGAGCAGTATAGGGCAGCAAGCTTGATTTAGCTAATGGCACTAAACTGGCTAATTTCTTAATTAATTTATAGAATATGTATTAAAGGAGGAAAAAGCGTTATAAATCTTAGAGTTTCTTACTTTTTCTAATATTTCTTTACTTAATTAAACTTACCTTCTATCTTCGAGCAATTTTATTTTCTACCTTAACCATGTTTGGTAACATCTGTAATAGATTATGTTCATCATTTTGTTTAGTTATTTAGAGTTTACTCTTATTTTAATGATTTGTAGCCGGTTTTTTCTTTAGTTATTTCCTTAGAATAATTCCCATTCAAAAATGTTTATTTCTTGCATTAGTATTTAGAGTGGAACATTGTGGACTAATTTTTCCACTTGAGTTATTGTGCTAACTAACACAAATTGATTATTTTGCATATTATTCCAATAAAATATATAACCCTTGGTAGTTAAAAAACTGCTAGTAAGATCACCACTGTTATAAGTATGAAGTCTGGGAACATAAGGCACCGCCTATGTTTTGTATCGCTTGTAACTAGTTTTAAGGGGTGGCACCATTTAAACGCTGGATTTAAGTTCTAAATAAACCGATTTTTATATTGATCTTATGATTGGATTTTTCTTGAGTATTGAAGTACACAATGTCCGATTAAATGTGGAAAATTATCTCTGACAAATGGCTACTTCGCCTTCGGCTATAAATCTTGATTCTTTTCACAAAATTCACAATTTTATCGATAACTGTTCGTAATCGCCAACTGTTTGTGGATTGTTGACGTAGATTTCGGGTTTCAGGTAATTCCACAAAAAGAAGTCACACGGTGTTAAATCACAGGATCTTGCTGGCTAGTTGATGTCGGAATTTTTGATCAGAAAATTGTTGGTAGAGTAAGTTGGCTGTTGCTCGAGGTGTATGATATATGTCGTCCTCTTGTTGAGATCACATTTGCTGCAGATCCATAAAGACCGCCTTTTACAGTTACAGCATCTTTAGTATGGAGCAAAATCTACAGACTAACATAACTCGTTGCGAGTGCATTTGATTTTCATGACGAAATGCGACTTTTTTGTTTACTTATTTGAGTTAAGAATGTACTTCATTACTAAATATGCTTATCTGACTAAATTTAGAAGCTCTTGTTGGCTAGCTGATGTCAGTACTTTATGAAATTGCGTGCTCAGGAGATTGTTGGTGCAATAAATTGATTGTTGATTAAACTATGGGGCAAGTGGCGCCATTTTGTTAAAAACCACATTTGTTCCAGGTCTATGTCGCCCATTTGGCGAGTCATCATGTAATGGTAACGATCGGCAATCCTAAATAGTTACAGCATTTTTAGTATTATCTTTGATAATGTGCGATGAATTACTCAAAATTTGCACCACACAGTAACTTGAGATTTTTTTGCTTTTTAATGTATTACGCGATTATTTTTTTAAATGCAAAATGGAACAATTTTGTTTGTTCACGAACACTTTCAGTTGAAAATTCTCCTTATCGCTAAAGATAATTTTTCAACTAAACTGATAATCCACTTTATAATAATCTAAAAAGCACTTGTCGAATTGTCCACAATGAGAATAGTTAGCAAACTTAAGCTTTTGTATTGGTTGAATTTTATCTAATTGTTGTGTATGATAAAGAGTCGATGTTGCAACAATTTGCACCGACTTTGACTAACTATTGCAATATTCTTACGGGAACTCACCTCACCTTGATACTCACTAGGTCTTGTATCCATTACCTATTCAGTTTTATTAAATTTTATAATCAATCAAGTTTTTGTGTCGTCTTCGCAAAATTGCCACCAAATTTGCAATTTATTTTAACAATAATAACTAATTGTTCTTTTGTGCAGCGTTCTATATATTTATTAATGGAAAATTTGCCTACTGCATATCAAAAAAGCTTGAAGTTTAAATCCGGCCTTCAATTTGGATCACCTTTTCTTTGTTGTGTTAGATGAACGGTTTCGTTTTTTGTTAAATTTAATTTGTTATTATTTTGTATTTTTATTAATCATGTGCTTTGTGCATTACTAATTTTCACATCGCAGTTACCATATCAATAACATCTGTAAAGTAGGGCAGGCTTTTAAATTTACTTTCGAAATCCTGAAGAAAAGCAAGTGACTATGGTTAATTATGAATTGTAGTTTTTGTTTGTCTGGATCTTTTAAATTTAGCTTTTAGTGTTGATATGAATCCCCTGATTTTGTTATCTGTTGGTGGAAAACATCGGTATCTACTGGCGTTATAACCACATTTGCAGGAGAATGAATTTGTAAAGTTTCATGGACTGATCAGTCCACAAGAAATACAAATAGACGCAACCGGAAGCTAAAAGAAACTCGCTTTATAAAGATAACAAAGGAAATGCAGCAAATTGGATAGAATCTCCCCAAGTTAAAGAATTCAGAAGTATAACAATCTCTACAACTAGAGATTCTATGCGCCAAAACAAGAAATAAGAATGCCAAAAACATCGGGATATGAAATTCAAAAACAGTTAAAATTAGAAAACTAGAAGAGATAGGAATTTTAGGCATTAATGAACACAAATGGCCATAGAAGCGTGAGTTTTGTAATAAACATAGAAAAATACATACACCCCCTAGTAAGAGGAAATGTAAGAGCTGTGGTACTTCTCAATAGAAAATTAGGGAACAGAGTTAAAGGCTACATTTTACAAAATAATAGAATATTTATGATGAGCCAACCGTACTAATCCCAAGTATATACCAACATGTTACTATAAAGATTACACACACACGAACAAATAGCCCAAACCAACTTTTTTGGTGTCCTGAGGCTATAATTCGTCCAGAAATGTGAAAAACTGGGTAAGTCAAATTTCCTCCGCTTACATTACTTTCCTTATTATAGGATAAGGAAAGTAAAAATGTAAAATAGAAACCGATGAATTATCAGTAGTTTATTAAATGTCTAAGAAGAAATGCTTTTCAGCTTCTCTTTAGAGTAATTAGTAACGAAACAGAAGAAATACTATCACATTTTCATGAATCTTCATGAAAACAATACCAATAAAAGATAGTAATAATGAATATGCAGATCATCGAACTATTAGCCTAAAATCACATGCTTCAAAGATAATTATACATATAGTACACAGTTGAATGGAAAATAACATAGAGAGGAAACTGAAAGACGATCATTTTGGTTTTATGAAATATCCAAGAACAGAAGAGCCATTTTAACTTTGGGACTAATCATAGAAAAAATTACATACATAGATATTGAAAATGCATTTTATAATGTGGACTACCATGACCTGTTTAAGGCTTTTAAATCGATTGGAGTAAAATACAATGATAGAAGAATAATTCATTATATGTTTTAAAAAACAAACAAACAGCAGTAAGTAAAGGGAGAAATAAGCATCAGAAATAGATTCCAAAAAGGCGTTTATGAGATAAAATGCCTACTTGCACCTAATAGCGTCTGACTAACACGAAGAATATAGCTACTAAGAAAGTATAGTTGCGAGAGCAGCATAAATGGAATACGCGATAAACAAAAAATGGAAGCTCTGGAGATGTGGTGTCACCAAAGAATAATAAAAGTAAAATGGGTTGACAGATTCACGAACTAAGAAGCCCTAAGAAGAATACGATAAGGTAGAAGCCTATGGAAATAAATATAGTGAGTAATCGGTTAACGATGCCAGAGTGGTCCAAGCGGTTGAGGCGCGAAGGGACCCGGATTCCATTCCCGAGCTTTTTGATGCCTGGCGGTTGGCCTACTCAGTCACTATAAATAATTGAGTACCTGCGTCCACTCGAACAAGGGGACGTGGTGCTTGCCATATCGCCTCGCACCAGGGATGGTGCGCGACGACCGGACGACGCAGGCCGTGCTCCCACACGGGGAGTTAGAGCCGTGAAAAAAATCGGTTAATGAATATTTCGGAATGAAAACAAATTGGATAATGAACACTTTTGCGAAGGATTTTTATGTCCAGATAACAAACATGTTTGGATAACAAAGACCTTAAAGTACATTTATATTTGTATTTGTATTTTACTGCCATCTGTGAAGAATTCCTCGAACGAAATTTGAATAATTGTATACATAACTTTTTCGTTAGTTACTTTCTTGTTCTTTGAATATTTGTTAGTTCTTATCTAAACTTTATAAATAAAAATTGATAATATTATTGAGCCTAAAAAAACTGGAACGTCAAGATATATGCTCACCGTAGAAATCCAGCAAGAGACAATAGCAAAGGTAGAGAGTGGACAGAAGATCTTTGAACAGGTGTACAGTAGGCACAATCTTTGTTAAGAAAAGTATAATCAAAAAGATTTGGGAAAAAGAGTAAGGAAAATCACATCGGAGAAACAAAGATGTGTACTCCAAAAACTCTTGAATGAAGAACATCAAGAAACTCAGTGAGATGCGCTTTCTGAAAAAGAAGAAGGCGAAAGAGGACTTATGCCGACACTTGCTTTAAAGATCTTTTCAACAAGTGGGAGGATGTTAGAACAACAGTTTTAGAATGGCATTCAAGCCAAGTAGAGGTTGAGATTTTTACAACGATTGCGGTGTTAATCGCCTCCAAAAAAGAATGAGAAGAGAGAAAAGCAATCGACATTGGACAATTCTTAACGTTTCACAAACGGAGAAAACAAGACTAATGAAAATGAAGATTATGTACGTATGTATGTACATATAAACAGATGCAGTGACAAATTATATAATTATTTATCTTTTTGGGGCTCTAGGACGAATTAATCAAATTCCCATAAAAATATATGGTAAATCTGTTAGCGAACATCATCTTTACTGTAGCAAAACAGATGTGGCTTAATAAGACACACATTACGAAACGACAGCCTGCTTTAAAATTAGATTAAAGAAAGGAATAACAGGGAGAAAGGCAAAGGGAAGACCGAGGATAGAGTATATACAGCGAAGCATAAAGATTTCCGGATGCAAGAGCTGTACAGAATGAAAGTGTTTGACTGACGATCGTCAACAGTGGAATTTGCAACAAACCAATTAATTGATTGATTACTAAGAGAAGGAAGTGAAAAAAGGAGAAAGGAAAAAGGAAAAGAAAATGCATTTAAACAAATAGCAATAATTAAAGTTAAGCAGAAGCTAATACCAGAAGAGTGAGGTAAAAATGTGCTCTCATCATTCCCCTTATTTAATATATACACAGAAAAATGAGAGATAATACCAATGCAGGAGCGATAGTAGAATAATAAGAAATAATCAGAATTTTTTGAGACTGGTATTGCTTAAGATCAAGGTACTTGGTGACAGTAATATGATAATAATTATACATTCTACTTCTGTATAAAGGAGTTCAGATTTTGCCTTGTCAAAGTTGTTTATCACTAACTGTCTGTGATACCACACCATCAGTCCTAGTGAAGTACTCATTTGGAATGAGTTCAGAGGAACATTATAAAATTTAAAAATTAATAGAAAAAGAGGACAAGCATTACTACTAACTTAATGATCTTGATAACAATTTGCGATTCAGGTAAAAACTGCTGAAAAAAAAGGTCATCTTTTAATATAAAGAGAAAAGGTAGAAATATTGTGATTTGCTTGTTCACTGCAGTACATTTCCATAAACAAATATAAAAGTTTAGTATATTTTTCTTGATAAATTGACTTAAGTTTTGTTTATTGTAGAAACTTATGTTAGTTAATTTTATTGTGGACCTTTAAGAACCACAAGGAAAGCTGTCGAAGGTTATATGCGGCTCACAGGCCGCCAAATTGACACTTATGGGATAAAACAAGTTTTTAGCGTGTTAATAAAACATTTGAAAGGCTTAAATTATTGAATATCTTCATTTTCAGTGGCATATGATTTCTGCGTGTTATACAATTTTAATGGCCTTTTACATAATGGTATTAAGTAATAGTTGTGGTATTTCAGATATTCAAATATTTGTTTAAAATTTTTGTGTGCAGTAGATTATATTGTGCAAAAATTAGTATCGAGTCTATTGGTTTTGAAAATATTTTTCAGATAAATGTTAAAAGAGAATCATCCCTTTAAATCGAGTTAAACTGCCATATTGGAAATAGTACGTAGTAAATTTATTTTGGAATGTGTGTATACATGTGACTCATAGTATTGCTCACGTAATAAACTATTCTTTTGTAGTACTACATTTTAATAATAAATTTTCATTCCAGACTTAATTGTCTGTTTACACTGTCAAAGAATCTTAATTGGTATTTTATGCAGTCTTGACACTTCACCTAAATATTTTTTCAACAGTCTGCAATCATGAAGTCGGCTTAATTACGGTATGCCATCCGGGTTTTCTCACGTCTACTTATTTTTCTCCTTTTGGCACTAACTTTGTCGCAATTAGAACGCGCTCAAATGTTTGGCGCACTGTGGAACAACCCGAAAGCAAGATTCGTTGCCGCTGCAGATGCAGTTCAATAACTTTCTTCTGGCAGATACATAGCGGGAAGAAATTGCACTTTAAATAAATGCTAATAGCAGCACGCCGTACGTAATAACTTCCGTTCCGGCGATTCTAGTTAAATCCGCCTAATTAGAGCATGGCTGTACAGTTATTAGCTGTAAAGGGGCTAGTTTTAATTTTTGCACTCGAGCTGTCTAAAATAAACCGGCGCCGCGTAGAAATTACAATTTGGGCCTCCGGTGGGTTATGTAATAGTTGTTTGGGTAGGTGTTTTTGCGGCAGTTGCGAAAAATAAAAGGAAGCCCCGATAACCTTAATCCGAGGCTTGATTGCTGCTGAAAGGATTTTAAAAATAAAAAGGAGGTTACGTCAGCTCTTACATATATAATTAGTTGTGGTCTATAAGTAACTGATAAATAGTTAACGGCTTCAGCAAATACAGGGTGTTAATGCAGGATGGGGCAAAACTTCCTCCATCTTTTTTAGATGGAATACAGATAAAACGATAAGAGGTATACAAAGTTTACTTTTACAGAACTGGAAATATTATTTCAATGTGTTTGAGGAGATTAAGTGCTCAGGGAACATCTCACGTAGTACTTGAAGCGAAACTATAGTTCCATCCTTTTGAAACCCAATGTTTTCCAGATGAATTGCATCTAGATTCGGTGCAAAAAAATGGTCAAATTATTTTCATATAGCTATATAGGAAGTGACAGTAATACATTGGTCTTCCTACTCAAGAAGGTAAGATCCAATGACACAAATTTTATTCTCCGCAGACCAAACAGCTACATGTTCCTTGTGGAAAGACCTTTTATATATATCTAGAGAGTTATTATCACTCTATTAATGAAAGTTTTGTTTATTATCGCATTTCAACAAGCGGAAATTAGCCTATAAAGGAAACAACTGCTTTTCAAGACGTTTTCCACATATTCAAGCGATTTTATCAATCATGTTCAGTATTCCTGTACAACATGTATGCATGAAAACGACTAATTTGGCATAGAATTTGCCTTTCAGTAAAACTAGACCAGTGAAAAGCAGAAACCGCTCTGGAAGTGGCAAAATGAAACGTTTTCTTGCATATATGTTTTTCCTGTTGGTTTATCCACAATATATTGACTCAAAACACACCTGAAATCAACATATTTAAAAAGCAGTGAAAAGCAGAAACCGTTTTGGAGGTGGCAAAATGAAACGTTTTCTTGCATAGATGTTTTTCCTGTTGGCTTATCCACAACATATTGACTCAAAACACACCTGGAATCAACACATTCAAAAAGCCAAAAGGAAGGATGAGGGGACACTAATGTTAGCCAGGCAGGCTCATGGAAAAATATGGGATCTAAAACCAAAGTGATGTATTCGATATACACCACGATAGTCAAACTCATAATAACGTATGCAGGACGTATGATGGACAAAATGACACAAATAACAGCTATATGAATATGAGAACAGATCATATGACGCCAAAATTCACGTTCAACGTAAATTTGAGGATAATATTAGGAATTTAAGGGAATGCACAGACAAAACAGACTCGGAAAAATTATCTGGCATATAGATGACTCAGAAAACGAATTTGGAACGAGAGGAGGTATATACAGTGAAAAGGGAACTTTGCAGTTAAGCTTTTTAATTAGGAAAATACACATTCGTTTTTCAAACGGTCATATTTGCTATGCTGTAGTGCACCAGGCAAAATAATTTGAGGCCTTATCAAAATAGGCGAATCAACATATTCACGGAGAGTTAGGTACCCTGAAGGTATTAAAGAACTCTGACAGACCACAAGTTAACTCTTTTGTTAGTTACCAGGGTACTGCAGAATTATAAGCAATGATAAACTGATGAACTAGCACAAAAGGAATCAGCAACTCCATGTATAGGGATTGAACTGGCTTTAGGAATACCAAAAGGTATAATACATAGCTTGTGAGAGAATAGGTCAGAAAACAATATAAAAATTTTGGGAAAATCTACCGAGATAAAGGCATGGGAAAATCTTCGTAACAGGACGCTCTCGCAAAAGAACTGAAGAACTGTTAATACAAAGCAGGAATCAGATGCGGGCACAAGACATTGTTTTCTTAGAAGACAACTTAACAAAATAGGGTTGTATTATGGAGACCTGACTTGTAGGTAATGAGGCAGGGAACCAGGGAACCAGAGAACCAGACAGCTATCCACATCTTGTTTGAGCGTGAAGCTTTAGTTCATAGGAGACAAGCCATTTATGGAAAACCAATAATGGATCCAGAAGAATGAAGCAACTATTCAGTAAGGGCTTTGTACGGACTGGTACAAGAGATGCGGTAAAGAAAATGAGAGAGGTATAATAAGTCCATGTTGCTGCAATGCTACCAGAGACATATATCAAACGGCTCTTAACAAAAAAAGGAAACAAATTTGTATTATTAAAAACGTTATGAGAAAACTTTTTTACTTGTTTGTTCAAATTTCTCACTGTTGACATTTCATCACTTTTCCGCGGTAGCAGCCATTAGTTAGTCATAATGTTATTATTGAACTATTTAAAAGTGAAATGCTTTATTGTCATTGTTCGAAATTTTGCTATTTCTCGCCAGACACTTTCGGGAGTATGAAGGGATTTCATGAACTCCAAAAACAGAAAGGAAATGCACAATTAGAATCGTTCTATGACACTATCTCGAGCAGAATTCGGTGAAAATCAGAAGTCTCTAAGGAAAATTGTAAAAAATGAATACGAATCGAAAAACTCTTTGCTTAATAGCAAGAAAAAGATACAAACAATTGTTAGAACAATTAGAAATATGTTAAGAACTAAAACGTCTTATCGCATCGTTGTTGGTCGACTTGCGAATATCATTATTTCTGACTATTTTTTTTTAATTGAGCATACTCACAGTAGTGGTCTTATAAATGTTCAAGGTGTATTATGTGTCATGGTAGGGTGGGATTGGTTTAAAAGGCATAATTTCTATTGTTTTTGCACCCAAAGGGCTTAAAATAAGTGTACCATAGTAACATTTTGGAGGATTCTTACAATTAGCAGTTACTTTAGGGGGATAGTTCTTATTATGCCGAAAGAGCAAAGATTAATATGAGTTACGGAGGAATCTGTCTTGTAGAACTTGATTTTTGTTGAGATATCCAGCACCGCATTCTTGTAAACCACGAAAATTTTAGGTTTTGTTGATGATGCGGCAGTCTTAGTAACGATAAAAGCTTTGGAGCAAATTACAAGTGAAGTGACTTGAACAAGAAGCTGAAGGATAGGTGACAAAATGTAAGCAAAGTTCTGCTTTCTAAAATGCTTTCTAAATGAGAAATGAGAAACGGGGATTGGCGTGCTCTATGGAGACAGAAAACTTAAAAAAGTGTCGATTCGTATAGGAAGAAAGGAGATTAAAACTAGAAAAATATTTAAGCGACGACTAAAGCGAAGAAAACGATCTGTTCCCCAACATAAAAATAATCCACATCAGCAAGGACAAATTTCTGGTAAGAGTCGTTCAGTTAATTCTGCTCTACACAACATCTGTTTGAAAGAAAACTGTTAGACATAGCTTTTTGGAAAGTACCCCTGCTGCTGTTTTAGTAGTTCCGAAATTTTCACTGCATCAGCAAAGAAGAAGATGGTGTATATTAGACTACAACCAGACGGATTTTGCGGAGTACACGGTGTTTGTCTGTATCAAATATAGTGTACTGAGAGAGCAGTTGCCAACAAAGACATGAGGGTAATGCTGGGAAGTCCAAATAGACACTGCAAAGTGCAGATTATTATGACCCATATCTTTAAAAGGACAGTGGCCTAAGAATGAGTTAAGAAGAATGAAGAAGGATGAGAGCATGTTGACATAGCCGGTTAAAATCTCGCAACATGTGCCATCTCACAGTTGTGGAATCCAAGGGAGGAGTTTCAATCAGTAAGGGTCTTGAACTACCTGGTGTGGTTCAATGTGCACCATTAGGCATCCATGAGAATTTTCTTCTCCTATATCGTCCGTGATTTGAAAGAAAAATAAACGTTTTATTTACGAGATGCTTATAAAGTAAAATAATGCAAAAACTGTGTAGGGAAAACATTTCTTATTTTATTAGCGCTATTGAATCGTTTCAAAGACTGGAGTATGTACAAAGCTCCACAAGAACTTGAATATCTAAAGTAGTGTATTAGCAAGGTACGTTAAACCATGAAAGGATGCGGTCTATAATCAATTCTCTTCAGCATTATTTGGCACTGTAAATTAATTACAAGAAGTTTATGACACTGAGGTTCTATTCGATTCTCACATTTTTGGGCGATCTAAAAAATGAAGTAAGAAAAAGAAGCAATCGGAGAGAATAGCACTGAAAGAGTTTGTAACATTCATTAATAGGATTGGGTGGATAAATGAACAATTGTTAAAGTAGGTGAAGCAAGATTTAGATAGTTTTTATGTACATGAAGAACGTGCTATAAAAATCTACGCGAAGATAGTTGTGAAAATTTTTCACCCCTGATCAATAAGGACCTCCAATGAGTTTCGCTCTAATATTTTGATACCTGAAATCATCAACATTTAGAAATTATGATTCTTGTGATGGAATCTGTATTTTTCAGTATGATCTAAAACATTGTAGTCAACTGTGTTCAAAGAGCTTTGATTCACTTGTTTTTATCCTAAAAATCAAGCCCGCTTTGGTCAGTAGACGTGGTGTCAGCTACTAATTTCAACAAGCAAAGAAAGATTAGCATGACGCGATTGAGTTTTTAAATGGTAGGTAATGGGGAGATGGTCTTTCGAACCTTTGTTTCAGTTAAAGAAATGGAGCTTATCTGTTTCTATTCCTTTGCTACCTTATGCAATAGGTGGGCTAATCATGGCTTACATGCGCTCTTTTGAGAATCTCTCTTATTTGCCCTGAATCTTTCCTTGTAATCTGATGTCGGTAGTTTATCGTAATGATATGTACTTTTTATGGATATCATCTTTTTCTCTATCCAAAAAGTCTCCTACAAATTTTGTGACATACGTAGACGTTAAAAGAAGGAACTTGAGGATTCTACTGAGATGAAAAAGTAGAACAATTTTGCAGTATCCCATGCTGTAGCGGCTAAGAAAATAATTCCAAGATGAACAGAATAGCAATAGTAACCTACTACCAAGAACTACAGGGAAACACAGCTTTGATATGAACAAAGCGGTAAGGTTGTGGTACGGGGTGGTTGTTAAGCTCAGTCAACAGGGCAAGTATACTTATTTTGCAGACTGCGGTGTATGATATGCAATCATTCCAGTCATCAGAACATTTCTGACTGAAATTTGTTTTGAAACTGTAAAGTATTATCTGGAATAAGAACATTATGGTGCTATTCAATGGAAGGCTCTAACCTTTGTTTTTACTTAGGTAAATTTAATTTTAAATAGAAATAGAGTACATGTTTGTGGACTTGTACAAACAAATGAGACGGCCCATTCAAAGCGAAAAATCCAGTAATGTTATAGAAGTGACATAAAACTAAGAGTGAAGGCTCTTTATTGTGTTCATCGGTTATACTCGGATGATTTGGTGTTTATACTGTATATTCATACAACCAATATATGTTTTTGTGTTTAAAGCTGACTTAATACAGCTATCAAGAAATCAAAATTTGTCCAGTAGCTTTCTAATTTCTGAAGAAAGAGCTAATAATATGGTTTACATAGAAGGACCCTGCTTATCTCACGAATGTATCCGCTATTTGGAGTATATTGTTCAAAATGGAGGATTATTAATTTATGAACAAAAACTTGGCAATAGCAACAAATGATTTCATTTTTTATTATCTACAAAAGCTTCATATTGCCTCACAGGACATGAAGTCATTCACTGGCCACGGTTTTGACATCGCTAATGGAGTCGATGGATATTACTTTAGAAATATTATGCAAATGTTAAATTACGTCTACAAATGACTATACAAATGGCTTTTTACTTTCTCTACAGACAATTTTTAGGAATGTTTAGAAAGCATGAATAAGTTTGTTAGGGATGCAAACTGATTACAGCAATGAAAGCGTATAAAACCAGTTCCAAAATGCATTCACTTAAATTAAATGCAATTACAACCAAAACATTTTAAATATGTTTATAGTACGTTGAATGAAGATTACAGGAAATTTGCCTTTATTTAACAAGGCTTAAATGGTAATGGTTGGGATTACAGATAAGGTTTAATTAAAAAATGAACGCACGCAGAGATGGAGAGTAAAGAAAAGGCGAATATGAATTTATTTTATTGCCATATGAGCTATCCAATTTAATTATGTTGCAAAATAGTTAAATAGAGTTAAATAAAATAATTAAAACCAACTATTACAATAATACACAAACAAAATTAAAACAAGTTACACAAGTTAAGATAGACTTAGTTTGTATGAGCATATGAGGTTTAACAGATAAATAATGAGACTCACAAATTTTATCCTTTTCAAAGTAGTTCTCTTTGACAACTACACACTGATAGAGGCGTTTATTCCATTTCTTTTAATATTCTTCTATATATTGTTTAAAGTGCCAAAATGGCGTCTTTTTAAAGAGGAAATAAAAAGAGACACGAAAATGTTGGAGCAAGTGCCCCAACATTTTTGTGCCAAAATTCTGTGTTAATGCCTAATTGACGATAAACAATTTCAAAGTTAACTTATTGATGATTATTTTCAAAGTAATCGACGGACTGACGTCACAAGTACCTTCACATTGTCCACATTATTGTCCGTTTTTAAGGTTGAAAGTTTTCCTGTACGAAATTAATCTTCCATATCTTTTCAGCTCTTTTAAAGGGTTTTGTGGCGTCTGAACACTTAAGTTCTCGCTAGAGAATGTTCTATATAAGTTCTTTGTAACTGTTTGCTGTTTTTTGATCGTGTAAATAGACAATAAACACATTTATATGCTATGGATAACATGTCTTTCGGCTCGGATTGAGTTTTTAGATAAGAAACTTTTTTTACACCCGTAACTTTTAGATTTATCATAGCTTAAAAAATATATTGCAATGCTTTGTGTCTAGCCAGCTAGCTGGTGTTAGTTAATTGGTGCCTAGTATTGTTATTCGCCTCTTCCGTTTACGCCTACTCCGTAGCTCTACAAGTAAGTTGTACATAGCAGTGTGAGCGCTTTTTTAAAAAGCAGGTAATCAAATCTGCTGCTCTTGTGTTTTGGAATCTATTTGTAGAATTTTTTAATTTTACCAACTTGAGATGGTTGCCGCTGGTTTTTGGATTACATTTAGCTCTTCTGCTTGAAGGCTATCACGAGTAAAAAATATCCAAAAGGTTTATATTTCTAATATTAAGAAGTGGTCTGTGACTGAAAGCGTGTAAATAACCTAAAGGACGCTTTTGCCAATTTAAAAAGATGAACACACAAGGTACGACCGGAGGGTAATAATAAACACACCGTGATCAGAGGCCCTGCTGCGCGTCGTAGCTCGCCTGGAAATCTTAAACTGTAATATTTTTCAGAGGACTCATTACAGCAGCTTCCATATTTCAACCGTCTCTTTGAACAGTACTGAAGGTGGGGAAAACTTAGCCACATTGTCCGAAGTATGAGACGTTGGTGGGCATCTTGCGCGTTGATTCTTCCCTGAACGCTTTATATCACCTAAACACTTGTACTTTCGATCAATTATTCTTTCATCATATAGTGGGCGTCTCGGACATGCATTTTTTGAGTTTAACTGTTTAACAGTTTATCGCTGATCGACACTGTATGATGCGATGCTCAAACAGGTGCTTATCAATTGATCCACACTCTGCAAAGCCTTACAGGCAGCTTCAACGCCGAATCGGACCATTTGTCTGACATCCCTCACTAACTGTCAGGCTTAAAGACTCTGCCTTTTCAATTTTTTTGCTTAGACTAAGAAAATCTCATTACTTCACGTAACTTGTACTACTGCTTTAATGTTGGCGATCCTAAGCTTCATATAAAGGAAATATGGGTAACATCAAATTTGATGTTAAGATTATCATCATTAACTATCTTCATAGTCAGGACTACAATTTATGGCAAAATTTAACACAAATTAGTGAGGTTATCTGTACTATATTTTATTTATTTTTTCTAATGATTATCTACCTTTTTGATTAAAGCTTCTCAAGTGAAGTTAGGTGTGTGTTTTCAAAATATCTTGCAAGAAAAGTACTCTACTGCAAAGGCAGAACTATATTTCTGTTTAGATACTATTTGTTTTAATTAATAATAAATTACTATGAACTCTTAAAAATATCATGATGTCTAAAGGTCAATATCTTATATTTATGAATTATTTGCCTAATACTTGTTAGTCTTCTGCAAATTTTTTTACCGAACATTGTGATGGATTAGGAAATTAGGTTTTCTGATTTTCACTTAAATTTTTTGTATCAGATTTCTATTGACCATAAATAGTAAACAATGAACTGCAAAGAAGTCACAGAGGGTGATTCCAGATTTTAATCTACAATAAACTACCACGATTTTCATTTGGTTATCACAACTACGGCTCTTATGAATCGTTCATTAACGAGGACATTCCCATAAACTCTCACTACTTAAATAAGAGACTTTTCAAAACTTGATTAGGGAGGATTTTCGGATTTGCAGGAAAAGCCCTCTTTCTACTTTTCACCTGGCTTTGCACTTTGAAAAATCTGTATTTTAAAAATTTGTGGAACATTTCGAAGCGTTTTACATTTTTCAATGATTTTAAGATTTTTATTATATATTAACAGTACAGATAATACGTTTTCCTCCTTTGAAAATCAATGAAGTCATTATTTTGCCTTTCATGTCCATCCGCGCAAAATCTTATTGAGTATTTTCAGATAAATTAATAACATACAAAACGTGTTTTATCTTTTATTAGATATTTAGTGATATTAATATTCTAGTCATGTGTATATTTATGTCGTTAAGTTTATCATGAGATTAACCTGCTGGAGTACAATATTTGATTTGGTTACTTATGAATAGCTAAAATGATTTTTAAGTTTTATTTTCTTTATAATTCCCCCAAAAAATTTTTCCTTTCAGCTTCTCCGTGTTTTTTTATGATAGGTCGATATTTGCTTTGCTGATTATTTTTACACATTGGGAACAGACATTTGAGGACGGAGTGGATTAAGTATATTTATCTTTTTGAATCCTATTGTTTATCATGTGTTTTTTTGGTGTTTGATGTTTGCTAGATAAATTGTTGTTTTTTGAAAATTTGAATCATGTTGTTTCTTTCTTCTATTGATTGAGATGATTTTCTGGTAAATAATTGTTTGATATGGGTAGCGGGTAGATACTCCTCTATGACCCCGATAGAGGATAGATCTACTTCAGGGAGGCGACCCTGCCCACGCGAGCCTCGACTCTTCCCCATCTCCTAATATCGGGGAAAAGTCGTGTCCCAAGCTTAATCCTACCAATAGTTTACATACTCTTATCCTCCATAGACCCCGTCTACTTGTCAATCCTCCCGGCAAGCGTGGTGTTTACTTGCCAAATCTCCCTTGAACTGCAAAACTGCAAAATTCTAGGGAGGCCTACGTTCTGCAGTGGTTGTAGGATGATGATGGTGATGAATTGTTTGATATATACACACTGTCATTCTTTCGTAGTACGTTATTTATTTTTCAAAAGTATCTCTTAGAATCAAGGCAAGTATGGATTTCGGGAAATTTATGGTTGACATAAACGCACTCTAAATTAAGATATTAATTTAAACAGTTCTAATAGTCAGATTAAATAATTAAATCATATTTCTCATATCATTTTGAGTTTTCCTTATTTTAATGTTAAGCTCTTTGCAGTGGTGTATTTTCTTTTATAATTTCAGTCCTAAAATTAGTACGACTTCTTTATTCAATGTTCTACATGGTTGAATCAAAGATAAGCTTGACTTTCTTTTGAGCGTTGTAGATAGGATACCTGCACTACTGCTTCTTTAATTAGTATCACAATATCCGAGCAAGAAGTACTCTAGTTCGTCGGATTATTATCAAGTTTTCGACGACAGAAGGTTTGAAATTGTCCAAAATTTTGAGAAGACTTAAGGAACAGTTTAGGGACAACACCCACGAGAAGACTCAAGCGGACGCGTGGCTTAAACAATTTTGGGAGGATGAGAAGTAACTGAAATGGAAGTCACTCACATCGCCTGAACACCAGCGTGATTGAGAAGAATATTCGCATTGTTCACTGCCTTCTCAAGGATCGTCGCCGATTAATGGTTGCTGAGATTACTTGTCTATAAATGCAAGATAGATGGGCATGTTGTATTCTGTGTTTTTTTCGATGAGGGATCTGAGCATTTATAGACTTCCATAAGGCATTTGATTCCATTGAAATTCCGGCAATCTTAAAATCACTGGACAACGCCCGAATAGACACAAGGTATTCAGACCTACTGAAATATATATATGAAAATTCCACCATAAAAGTAAACATTAATGATGAACTAACAACCAATCAAATTAAAGTCAAGAGAGGCGTGCGCCAAGGCGATACTATTTCGCCAAAACTGTTTACTCTCGTCTTGGAGGATATATTCAAAAACCTTGAATGGAAGCGAAAGGGACTAAATGTAGAGGGAACATACCTAAGCAGTCTTCGATTTGCGGACGATCTTGTCCTAATTAGCGATGACCTAGAACAACTCAAAGACATGCTAAATGAGCTCCTCAAAACATCAGAACACGTAGGCCTGAAAATGAATGTCCAAAAAACGAAAGTAATGGGCCCAGTCGAAGAGAGTATCAACGTAGGCAACAACAATCTTGAGGTAGTCAAGGAATACATATACTTGGGGCACAAATTCAGGATCGGGAAAGAAAATCAGACCGCAGAAATCTCACGCCGGATAAGCCAGAGTTGGGCCGCCTTTGGAAAACTCAGTCATATAATGAAAAACACCGATATACCAACTAACCTGAAGAGAAAGGTTTACGAAACCTGTGTGCTTCCAGTTGCAACATATGGCCTGGAGACAATGACATTGACGAGAAAAAGTATGGTAAGACTTAGAACTACTCAAAGGGCTATGGAGAGAGCTATGATCGGCGTCAGTCTCAGAGAAAGAATCAATCACGAAGAGATCAGAAGGAGAACCAAGGTGACGGATATAATCTCAAGAATACTAAAAATGAAATGGAAATGGGCTGGACACGTGGCACGGCAAGAGCCAAACCGATGGGACACAAAGATAATCCAATTGAGACCAAGACTTACAACGCGGAGCAGGGGAAGACCACAGAAAAGATGGACGGATGACATCAAACAAACGGCGGGTAAAAACTGGATTCAAACCGCAAGAGACAGAGACGCATGGAACAAACTTGAAGAGGCCTTTATTCAACAGTGGATAATAAGAGGCTGATGATGATGATGATGATGAGATTACTTGTGAGGTAGGAATAAGTTACAGCGGTCCTCAGGGAACCCGAAACGCTTTCTGCTTTACGACAACGTCCCAAACTCGAGAAAAAATGAGGATTTGGTCTGGACTACGATGAAACATCCTCCGTACAGTCCCTATAGTCAAGCGCTTATTATTTGCTTAGACCACTAAAAGAAGAATTTTAAGGATAGAGAATTGACGATGTTGATAGTATCCATTCAAGATATTGTTGTAAGCCTTTTATTTTTGCGTTTAAGTCAGATCGGTTCATTAAATCACCTTTTTCTTGAATGCTTTGTCTCTATTGGCCATATTTGTCAAGTACAAACAGCAAAATTTTAAACGTAACATTTTTACAATGATATGAATCCCGAATTTTTTAAAACCACATTTACGTGAAGTGTAATATTTGAGAAGCGGTAAGATACGGAAGTGGTATCATCTGCTGTAAATGCATCGCGTAACCTGATGTTTTTTTTAGTTTTTAGGGATTCAAATACTGCATGACAATTTTCTTTGCGTTCACTTTTTGAAGGACCAAAAGATAAATTTCCTTTATTTTATACTTTTCCAAAACTTCCGTCGATCATATTTCTCAACATTTTGGCTTTGGAACGCATATTTTTATGCAACAAATTATTTTTTTACGACAGAAAAGCTTTAAAAATTTCAAGAAGTTTTAAGGCACAGTTCGCCAAGACTAGAAATATTTGGAAATGAAGGCTATCGACGTCTTCCGAGGATTAGTGTGACTGAAGAGAGTATGTGCATTGTTCGACGTATCTAGAATATGATCGCCGATTAATGGTTGGAATAAGTTACGGCAGTATAAAAAACTAGAGATTTTATTCTGGACTATGCTGAAATATCTTTCTTATAGTTTGAACTGATCGCCTTTTAATGATTATTTATTTGAACCACTGAAATAGGCACTTGGATAACGCAGATTTGATGACAATCTTGCTGTCGAAGCGTTTATGCGCGATTCATGGGTATCACAATCATCTTCATTTTATGATACGAAAATGAAAAAGCGCGTTTTTATGTTAGGGGATTATGCAGAAAAATTACTTTGCATGCTATCGTGATTCAATAAATTAAAAAAATGATTTTGTCTTGTATTTGATCAACCCATGTACTTTCTATTAGTTTTATATGGTTACTTTTCGAAGACTTGATGTGTTGTTAAAGAATTTTTTTTAATTTCCGTGTTTTTATGTCAGATGTAAAGGTCACCGTGATATATGATCTCTTTGTTTCCTGGGCAATTAAGTGTTTTTTTAAACAATTAATATATCGCCGGTGTACATTTTCGTCGGAAGGAATTCCTCCGGATTTAGCCAATTTAGGCCTATTTAATGGCGTTTATTGCTTCCCTTAGCGCTATTTGTACCAACCTATTTATTTGTTTTTTTAGGTAGCTCAAGTATTATTTTCCTTTTGCGTTTCTTTGCCGAGGTTTTAAATAGAAGATTTAATTGATAAAAGCTTTTTAGTTTTCTATTTTACTCTCTATACTTTTCTTACTTATATCGCGCGTCTCCTATTTTCAAGCGCATCTAGACGAATTGATTTGTACTAATGGCCACCTAAAGTAGAAGGAAAACGTTGGAATTTTTGGAATTTCTCTGGAACCACACCATTTGTGCTTTGCTTGCTACAGGAAAATGCCCTCAATATCGATTCTATGGATGTTGACTTTTGACATGAAATACAATCGAAAGGAGATTGGCCAGCACCTTTTTGCGATGTTGTTGTACCGGTAGTGAGTGCTGGGCACACCATCACCCGACAGGACAGTGTCTGATGTCGGTCTTTTAAAGTCCACATTGCATTTGATGCAAAGCTACATCAATGGACATTGAAAGCCTCCGAGCTTGATTGCAGCGGGCTAGACCAGATTATGCTATTTTTTTCACTGCAGCAGACAAATCTAAGAAGCATTACATTGTCTGAAAGGTTGCGATGGTTTACCCCACCTGCCCTGCAGACAAGATTTTTTCTTTTTTAAAGCTGAAAGAATAGCATCACACCTTTGATGAGGTCACTGTTTGTCGTAGGCACGAGCATGTGTAGCCAGAGATACTGATTTTATGGAAAAGTATGACATCTTTTGATAGGAGACATTTGAAGAGTATACAAAATACTTGTTTATTTATATAACTTATTTATCGATAACTATTCAAAACACCGTTTTTAAAAACAAGAAAACTTTTGATTCAAGCTATTTCATGCTTGTGATCTAAGGCATCTAAATTTTTCTTAACGTAAGAAAATAAAAATGGATTTTTGCTCACATTCTGGTAAAATCTACAAACGTATAAGTTATCCAAAATACAACAACTTTTTCAACAGCTTAGTATAGCTAATGCATTTGTTATACCTGATCAATTCAATTTTTCAAAAAGAAAATAATACATAATTGATTAGTGATCACTATCCATAGAAGAACAAAAAGATTTGCTCGGTAGTGTTCATTTATATATGTGGTACATGGGATTGTCATATAAAATTAAACGTTTTTCAACCTATTTTATCTACTCGTATTCCCTATTTCAAGTACTATTGAGTACAAGAACCAAGACAAATGATTTTACTATCAAAATTGAACTAGAATATCCCAAGAGAATGTATGTCTATTCTCTTGTACATCCAACATATTTGTTATAAAAAGTAAAACCATATTTACCTCCGCAGGTAATATGACAATTAAAGTATTTAAAAAATATACAGTGCCCATCCTGGCATATGGAGCAGAAAGCTGGACTATGGTGGAGAAACACAAAAGCCGCACACAAACGGCAAAAATAAAAATTTTAAGAAAAATGGTTAACAAGACAAGAAAAAATAGAACCAGTAACACCAGAATCAGAAATCAAGTGGAGCAAATTCCGCTGAAATGGAAGAATAGAGAACAGTCAGTTTGGTTGGTATGGACATGTGCTTAGAATGGATGCAGACAGAATTCCCAAGCAAGACCAGGGGGAAGAAGAAGACGAGGCAGGCTCAGAATAAATTTGATAGAAGGAATAAACAGAATGGCAAACAAAGGAAAATGGAGGAAGGAGAAATGAATAGGCTATCTCGAGATTGAAAAGACTGGAAGAAGTGGATTGAGGCAACCGACCTGACGCTTTATGGCACAAGGGCATATGATAAAGAAGAAGAAGAAAAATAGTTGAATGTTTAAGTTACTTTTACTAACGGACGCAACATATTTTACCAGATATACAACAGCAACAGTTCCACTCCTACTAAAGCTCAAATATTAAACGAACATTTTTTACGAGGACAAAAAATTATTTTGTTTTTTGTTATAACATTTTATTGAAGCAAAATATGATAATGCATCACATAAGACTATTTTCCTACGTAGCCTTTCCTTTTCAACGAGTCCTTAACAGCTAACTTTTGGTTCAGGGTAAGGACTCTTACTGGATCCCAAAATATTTTTATATCTTTGTGTTACTAATACCAAAAGAATTATTAAGTAGCATTATATTAATAATCGAAGTAAGTTTCTTTAATTATTACAACTTATAAGTCAATTTAAATTATCTGCCTTAAGCTATGCTGCATGATAATTCTCAGGTGATGAGCACGCGCGGTCTGTCCTGAAAACTACTGCGCATGTGTGAAATGAAGGACAAAAAGGATTGAATCAGCAAATCTGCATAAAATCATAGGAAATTAAAACACGAATAAAAGTATGACACAAACGACTCTAAGGTAGATGAAGAATTGTTAAAAGTGATCCACGTTTATGAGAACTAGCGACGAAGGGAACACCAGAAAATGTTAAACTTACACGGGCTACAACTAATGAAGGTTCAGCGACTGACAGTGCAATAATTAGATGAGCTCGGGTTTCTAAAAATTAAAGAGTATAACATTTTGATGAAAGATAAAACGAACATTGTGATGCAGTTGCTAATGATTTGCTGCAGACTGTTGCCAATTAATAAAATTCATAACCGAAGGTATAACGTGGGTTTACGGCTATAATCTGGAAACAAAGGTTCGGTCACCCAATGAAAGTCTCCTGATTTGCCACACTCGAAGAAGTATGTGATATCCCAATGTGCTTACTTTAAAGATGACTGAGGTTATGCACATTTCTTGTATTTTCTACCATTTTTACTAAACATATAAATGTTTTATTTTTTGTATTATATCATTCATTACTATCGGGACAAACGACCTATTTCGTCTCGCGTTATTTGAGGCGATTTTTTTCTGTATAAAGATAAGGAAAATGATGTAACTGTGTACCAATACCAACCAGCTTTTTGAATTTACACAAAATCGGATTGAGAACATTTGATGTACTTGTCCAAAATATTTTTTTATTAATATAAAAAAGAATCACGGGTTTGGAGAATCTCGGTCGATATGCTTTTACTAGATTTGATCCAGAGAAGAGAAAACTTTTTCATGACACATTTATAAAAAGGCTTAATTTTATTCTAGGATTAAAGAAATTTTACATTAACTCCTTGTGTAATTATTGAGCAAGAGTTGAGTTTTGTTTGGTTAAGAAATTGATGAAACCACTCCACATTTGTTCTTTTGAATTCGACAATGTATAATGAACTTAAATCTCATCACACGTCAGTATCTAATGCAAAAATCTGCTCGTGAGAGAACTTAGGTCATATAGCCTTTTCTTCAACCTTAAGGAAACCAATCTTTCTAATACATTTTGAACTTTCAAACTCTTGTTTAATTATTAATTGGGCTTTACTATAGCCAATATCTATTTTTTCTCTTTTAGGTTGTTTGTTTATCTCCGGAAGCATCTCAATCTTGAAGGCTTATTGCTGACCATCACTCACACCTAATTGTGATCTTCGTTCATTGTACCAAAAAGCTCTTCGGATCAGTATGTGGTTGGTCGAATATGTGTTGTTGTTTCTTAACCAAAGTATCGTAGTTGCACAGAATATGCGTAACTGTTTCTAGTTCTTTTCTATAAAGTGTGTAGTTTGAGTATGCAACTAGGCAATTCAAATACCAGAGAAAAAATCAAAGAGAAGCATAACTAATGAAATAAAAACAATTAATAACTTATTAACTAAGATTTAAACTTTAAAATATAACAATAATTACAATATGGATAAACCAATAAAATCAGGTTCTAAAGCAGGCTAGACAATATAAGGTTGTAAATGATTCCAATCTTTATGCTGCTTGGTAAAATATAGAAAATGAAAAAACGAAAATACAATGAGCGTTACAGGAAATTCAACACCAGCTGTACGAACAGATAATTCTGTTGCAGTGGAAAATTGCTGAATTAAAGGAAAACATCCTACCGCTACGGCAGGAAGTGTTAGTCAGGTCTGATATGTAACGGATAAAGAGGCCTTAGAATAAGAAATAGGATGGGCTGAATAAAAAAAATAGGAAGATAAGGAAAGAAGAATAAGCCACCTTCTTAAAATTTACACACTTCAGGAACGATAGTTAAGAAAGAGAAGATTAATCCTCCGCCTGTTATCGACAAGTAGGAGAACTTTACAGACGCCTACAACATTCTGACCAATGAGAGATTTGATATAAAATTTAAGTTACTTTCCTTTCAGTCTACAGAGATGTCGCTAGCTTGCTGAATAAAGCAGTTAAAAAAAGAGCATTCTGATGAAAATAATGCATTTCTTTAGCAACGAACGAATTGAAGAAGATCTACTTCATAGAAAATAAAAATTGTAAGATATTGTCCAAACCCAAAGTACCCTGGCGATAATAGCTAGGTTCTAGAAATTTAGAGATCCGATTACAAAAAAAATGCTGACTCTAATGTTAAGTTATAAAATACCCATAAAGCAACAAAGATGACGGTCTCTTAATTGAAGAAATGTTCTATAATATTGTAATCCAACCTGATGAGCAACTAAAAGAATAGTTTAACAGAGGCTGTTGGAAGTCAATAAAAAAAGCAACAATAAAATGGCTCCAGATTTTAAGATCGTGACCTGGAATACCAATAGATTGTTGCAGCGCAAAAATAAACTGCAATTATTCCTAGAAACTCATAAAATAAATTGTTTGCTTAATATCACAAACTCATTTCTCAAACGAGAGTTATTTACAACTAAGAAACCGTTGTGTGTATCATACTATTCATCCGTCCAACAATTCTAAAGGGAGAGTGCAGTGATTATAAAAGGGGTGTCAAAGATAACGAAGCTAAACTATACGCGCCGAAAAAATACAAGTTTCTTCAGTGACAATCAATTTCCTTAATTATCATATTAAAGTTACGGAAATCTATTGCCCCCCCCCCCCAGATATGTACCCAACAAAGAAGGTTATCTCTACCTTCTAAGACAACGTGGAGGGAGGTTTATGCTCGAAGAAAGCCTCAACACAAAACATACCTAAGCAGACCCCAAAAATCGATAATTACATTCAGCAGCAAGAGAGCTTAACTATAATTTCCATTCCAGTAACCCACAGTTACTAACAAGATTCCGTAACTGCTAGATTTATTGTTAACTAGGAAGATTTCTTATAAGTATGTTGAGGTTGAAGAAGGATTAGAACTAGCGACAGAACATTCGTGGATTGATCGAAGGAGCTGAAATTCCAACAAACAGAATAACTGATTGGGATAATTTTAGATTAGATTTGGACGATAAACTTACAACTTCTAAAGAATTAGATTTAGATGCTTAAAAGTTTCTTGTCCCATTACAGCAGGCAGCATGGGCTAATAATACTGGTATAGTTAAATGAAGAATAAGGGGATTGAACTACCCGACAGAGATTAGAGAACTCTTTTCTCAAAAACAGGTACCTGAGTAAGTTTATCTATGAAGAGGACACTAATTATTCATTATGGAGAACAACGGAGGAAACTAAAAGACCAATGTTTTATGTCCCACTATTGAAAACACCTGAAGAAATGCGGGCTAGAAGCAATCAAAAAAGGCGAATCTTTTTCCAGATCATTTCCAACATCTCAACCAAATGAAGTCTATCGGGAGGCTGAGGCTACAACGAAGGAAGCCACGACGGAGATTAAACAAAACCCAAACCCCAGAAAATCTCCAGAATAAAATCTAGTGGTATAAATGGAGAAGTGCTGAAGCATTTTCTAGGAAAGGAATTGTCACACCGAACAATTGCTGGAAGATCGCAGAAATTATTATGATTTCTAAACCCGGAAACAAGCGAATGATGTGACGTCGTATAGACCCATCTTACTATGTTCTTGGACTCTCATTCCGGATTGGAGCTAAAGATAATTAAATGATTATTAAAGTCTCTATCCTATCAATACAATTTTACATTTTTATAAGGCATTTTCATATTTGCCAAGGAGACAACTTCAAGTTAAGAAAATTGCTAATACCCTAATCACTACAGGTATTTATGCAATTAGGGGTAAATGGCTAGAAGCCAATAACAACTCACAAAGGGTGTAGATAGAGTTTATATACGGACGAAAAGCTGGAGCATAAAACTCAATGAGAATAAATCTGCCTATGTCAACTCTATGTATTGTAGGACTGAACGGTTACCATGGACGATCAAGATATATACAGCTCCATATGCTAACACTGCTAAATATCTAGGTATGAGTTTAAATGCTAAAATAAGGTGGGAGGAACATACCAAAAAGAAGAGAAAAGAATTAAACATCGAGTTCAAAAAGATGTCTTAACTGATGGCAAGATCTGTTATGTCAGCGTACAACAAATTAATGCTGTAAAGCATATATTAATACCTGTTTAGATTTCAACAATTATGAGGGTGTGCTAGCGACAAACATGTACAAGTTATGCAACGTTTTTGGAACAAAGTGCTAAGGAGCATAGTAGACCTACATCTACATCGAGACCTAGGGATGGAAATGGTAGCGGATGAGATTAGACGACTTGTTAAGAAGCATGAGGACTGACTTCAAAACCACACCAATACTGAGCCAATCTAGTTGCTGGATCAGCTACGAATAGTACAACGGCTCATAAGGCGTTAACCTTTTGAGTTAGTAGACTGAGTGCAGAGTATAATGTGAATATTGTGATTCTTATGTGTCACTGGAATTAATTCTGAGACATTAACTGACTAGCTGTATGATTATATTAAAGTAGAATTACCCATTAGTCAATATCGTAGACTAATTGTAACTAAGCGCCATGAAGCACTTTAAATAAAAAAAAATAAATGAAGGACAAGCTTTTCTTTTGGTCTTTTGTTATAAAATTCTAATCTTTCTCTCCCTTCTAGCCTCCAAAAGATTTCTCCATTGTGCCCGGTTTTCCCATTCTCCTTCTTTTATATTTCTTCTCTCCATTGCCGTTCGTATCCCTTTATTCCAGCTGTTTCAAATATTGAGCCGTTTGTATGTCAACCATATCAGACTGCTAGGTGCCAACTCCGACCTGGTTTTTCCATATTCTATTCAATTTTCTATTATCACCTCCAAGAAAATATTACTGATATATTTGGGAGTCATATGATTTGTTTTTATTTCTAAAATAAGGATCCTCTATGCTGTCCAACCTTATATGCTCTGTAGCTGTTTCTACAGAGAATTTTGTAGTCTATGTAAACCTAGTTTAACTTCTCCTTTGATTATAACATAAAGTGGAGAGAGATCCAGACGAGTCTTTATTGCAGCGGTAGGCGGATAACTTGTTAATTCGCATAGCGCACGCCATGACGCTACTGGTGCAAGCGCAACTCACGTACTTTACATTTTTGGCCACCCTTTTTCCTGTACAGAACATCTGGTTTCTCAATAACCTGTTTTTACCGAACTGTTAACGTAGTCTGGACAAAATATCGATTACATTAACATGTTTTCCAGTTACAAACATTAATATAATGCGCTCTGCAATAACACTAACATTTATTATATTCAGTTATTAATCTACATATACACGCTAACAATCTTCATCCAGTGTTACCATATCAGTAGTAAGGCAAAAAGTTTGGTTTTCGTTTATTAAAACCATTTAATATTTTAATTTAAAAAAAGACGAAAGTACCACAACTAATGCATTTTGGTAATGTTGGGAATCAAATGCAATGAATAAAAATCGGTGCCCTTAATTGACATATTAGAATATAGTTATCATACAACTCTTTAGTTTGATTTTAAATTTCAATTTATTTTGAAAGTTATGAAAAACATTGAGCAACTTTCAAAGCACGCAATTAAGGAAAATTTGATTTATACTTTGTCAGCTGTCAAAGAGAACAGGTTGCAACTTTCTATCACAAACAACTTGTGCTGAGATTAAAAAATTTTCTAAATAACGTGCCAGTTGTGCTTGCTATAAATGAATTATTATATTGCCACAAGATAATAAAATATACCCACTTTTGCTTGCAAAAAGACGTTCTACGGTAATCAAACCCTTACCTGCTGCAAAGAGCTTCCATCGCACTGGCGGCATGTTGGCACCTGCAACAATAATCCATTGTTATTCCTCTAACAACCACGTTCTCTACTTGCTTAATGACAGCTATGTGTGTTATTAGGTGAATATCTATTCGGGGAACCAATAACCAGCGCCGTGTTAAAAGAATGGCGCATAAATTAAATTTCACTGATTTTCGATTACCTCATTAATAGAATTTGGTAACGTTTATCTGAAAAAGTCATTATATTAATAACCGTGTGATAACTTCATGGCATGGTATGCAAATTTGGATTTCAAATTTTTAGAGATGCGGTTTGCAGCGGTCACGTCCACCCGCCGAAGAAAAGAAAACCGCCAACCTTGACCCAGTGGCCGTAAACGCGACAGTACCCGACACGAATTAATTCCTTGGCAAGACCTGGATGCCACTGCCACCGTCCTTAAGTCAAGGAACGAGGAACTCGCGGCCAACTGGCAGCGCCGTAGTAACGGGCTCATTAAGGAGCGCCTAAGTGCCTAATCTCCATTTCAAATTTCAGATCCTCCAGGCGAGCACCGCGCAAAATTGCAAAAATGCGAGCCGCGATTTCTAATTTCAGCCGGCACGGTTGCGGTTGTAGATGAAGGTCGGGGTTTTGATGCACGCTGCTGAAAGACTTCAACGCGTGGTCGCCGACGAACTTGTCGCACAAACCCGGTTTTGGTCATTTCTTAGCATTGGGTTACAATTGCAAATTGTGATATTTGCCTAATTTGGTAGAATATTTCGGTTTCCTACAAGGTGCGGGTGTGATAATTCCGGGTAATCGCAAGCTTTGCAATTCTTAATCTTCAAATTGCCTAATATTTATTAACGCTGAAAAATTAAAATTGAGCAAATGTTGTTTGAGTTAAACAAGAAACATTTTTCTTGAATGATATTAACGCTAACAAAACCTGTTTGTAAATATAAAAGCTCCGCTCTAAAAGTGAAACACTTAATAAATTTATGACCCGAGGGCTGTTTATTAACTCTGAGCTGAAGTGAAAACAATGTGTCTGGTTTCATGACAAGAAGACATTTACAAGTAGTACTTGAAGAGTTTCACTCCGTTAATTTGTGTAAAAAGTGATTTCATGGAGTGTTTATTTTAGAAGAGTTTATTTAAATTTAAATAGTTATAATTGTCTCCTCATGTGGATTTGTTAGTCCTCCATCGGGCACTTTCCCAAGTGACGGATAAGAGAATGCCTCCAAAATATGGGTGGTACCCACAGTGCACTAAAACTAGAAGCTGCACAACGGCAGCTGGTTGCTCAAAACTGACCACAGGCAGAAATCAGGGATATAAAATGGCTGAGAACCAGATGATGGAAGCGTAAATGAAATATTAGTCTTTAACGACACTGCTACAGCGAATGGAAAGCAATGGAAAATTATCATGCACAATTTTTTCTAGTACATTAATTCATTACTTAAAACAATGAAAAAATGAACTCAGTTTCTGGCAAACCGTAAATGGGCGGAGGCTGGTACGAATCTTCTTCCACGTATATGGAACGTTAAAATATTGCACCAGACAGAAAAAAATGATAATGTAATTTAAAAAATACGAAAAAGGAGAATGAGTAACTATATTGCACAATACGGATTATGGGAGAGGAATGAACAAAGCGACAGGTTTTGGGGATTTTCTACAGAAACCAGGTTGACTACATATTAGTCAATAAAAGATACTGCAACTCGTTTACCTCAGTTAAAATATACCAAAAATCTCACCTTTAGTGGTCATAGTAAAGTTAAGATTGAAAGTAAACAAAAAAAAGCAAGCAAATAAAGTTACGACATAAGAAAGCTAAAAGAATCTGATATTGCATTAAAATAGAATTGAACTAACTGAATGAAAGAATGTTGATCTTCAACAAGAGCATCGAGAAGAAGCCCTAAATAACTGACGAGATTCTAGAACTAATTGACTAAAGAAGAATTTTGAAAACAAAAATAAAAGTGAATATTTTAGACTTTACAAGCATATATAAAAAAATAAAAAGAGAAAGTTGAAAGAAGACTATAAAGAAATTGAAACCATACAAGAAAAATATGACAGCTTTAATATGTACCAGAAGATCAAAAAACAACTGTTTTTATGAAAGTAAAACAGCGGCTGGATCAGTTGATGAACAAGGAAATGTTAATATAGCACAAGAACGTAAAAGTTTAAAAAAACTACATAAAATAATTATTTGAAGACCAAACTATTCAGACATAAGAGATGAAGTCAGAGCAGCCGTTAGTCAGATGAAGAAAGAGCCCCTAGGCCAGACAACTTCTATTCGGAATTCCTCAAACTATTAGACTATCATTTGACCGTTATACATAGCCATATATATAAGATAGGTAATATTCCTCGAGAATGACAGATCTGAATTTGTAACAATGCTCCAAAAATAGGAAAAAATAAATATGAAAAGTATCAGCGTTATGAGTCATACATTAAAGGTATTCTTAAAACTCACCCATAAAAAAATATACAGAACTAGGTACAATAAAGGTGTATTTAAGTATACAGGTACTGTTTTAGAGATGTAGGAATGTTTTGTCGATTACCGTAAGACTTTCTATAAAATGCTAAGATGTTGGATATATTGACTGATGTTGGTATGGATGACAGGGACTTGCAAATGCAATTCGCATATATCAAGGTAGATGAAGAGTAACCTGAACTAATACAAATACTTAGAGGAGTAAGACAAGGTTGTGTTGGTCCTGCTATTGTTTAACATGTATTTTAGATATATATTCAAAAAAGCACTCTAGAATAACAATTACGGAATTCTTGTTAACGAAAAGCGAATAAATATCACATATATGCTAAATTATTGCTGGTAGTTTAGAAGACTTATAACAACTTATAAATAGAGTGACATAAATCAGTATGAAATACGACCTGGGTCTTAAAAAACAGACTCCAAATGGAGACCTAGTAAATAACAAAATGACAGAGAGAGCGCAAAGGCATACATACCTGTGTGCAAAATTTAATGATACAAGAAATACGATGTTGTATTGAAAAGGCAAGAGCTGCCTTTCTTAACATGTCATTAGTCTTCAAAGGTTATGCCCTTACTATGTCAATCAAAGTAAGATTCATCCAATGCTACGTTTTTTCGGTTTTACTTTGTTATACTCAAACAACCACCAAGAAGTTGACAGCCTTTAAAACCTAGCTTTATCGAATAATATTACAAATTTCATAACTTGACCATTTAACTAATGAAGAAGTTCTTCGAAGGATAAAGGAAAAATAATAAAAAGGAGTACAAATAAATCTCCGCCGTTTGACAAAAGATGGCTCGACCAGTAAGTTATGGTTGAAACTGTCAGATGTAAAACGTTATGTCGTAAGGTTGGACACCTGGCAACACCATATTCTGAAAATATTAGCGATTTTGTATCAGCATTATATAATTTTTTTCGTGCGAAAATGCCGAGTTTTGTGCCGAATAAGCACCATTTGCGGTAACTTTTAATTTGGTTCTTTAATTTGAAGAAATCTGCAGATGAGGCCCATCGATTGCTTGTAGAAGCATATAGTGAGGTTGCTTTAAATGAGAGAAGTTGTTGTGAGTGGTTTCGTAAGCTTAAGAACGGTAAGTTTGACGTCGAAGACAAAAAACGTAGGGGAAGGCCGGAAGTGTACGAAGTCGCGGAATTGGAAGCATTATTGGAGGAGGATTCCTGCCAAACGTAAGAAGAACTTGCACTTACATTAGGAGTGACTCAACAAGCAATTTCACATCGGTTAAAATCATTAGCAGTAATTCAAAAGCAAGGAAATTGGGTTCCATGTGAACTGAATACAAGAAACGTTGAACATGTGAAATGCTGCTTGCTAAGCATAAACGAAAGGTTTTTTGCATCGCATAGTCACTGATGATAAAAATGGAACCACTACAATAACCCAAAGAAGAGGAAGTTATGGGGACCACGTGAATATGCTTCAATATAGACAGCCAAGCCGAATATTCATGGAAAAAATCTCATGTTATATATTTGGTGAGATCAGATTGGTGTCGTGTATTATGAGTTGCTCGAACCGAACGAAACCATTACTGGGGTTCTCTATCGAACACAACTGATGAGATTGAGCCGAGCACTCAAAGAAAAACGCGCCCACTACTACTCCAGACACGACAAAATTATTCTCCTGCATGATAATGCTCGTCCACATGTTGCGGCGTCGGTCAAAGCCTACTTGAAAACCCTTAATTTGGAAGTCCTACCACACCCGCCGTATTCACCAGACATTTTCCTTTCCGATTATCACTTGTTCGAATCGATGGCGCATGGCCTGTCTGAGTAGATACCAAAAATTGGGTCGACTTGTGGATAGCCTCAAAAGATGAAGCGTTCTTCCGACGCGGTATCCGTATGCTGCCAGGAATATGGGAAAAAGTAGTGGCTAACGATGGACAATACTTTCACAATAAATGACTAATTTTTGATAAAACAAGTACGGACTGGATGTCCGAGGCTTCTATACATAAACAAAAATTTGCGGTCACTTCCGGTCAAACAGGTCTCGAGATTTTCCGATCAGGCTGATATTTGGCGTCTGGAGTTGACTTATGGTCCTTAGTTGAATACTGAAAACGTTATTTCTCTATCTATCACAGATCAAAAATTATAAGGCTTGACAGCTGTCAAAATAGAAACTTGCCTTGATCAAAAGTTGAAAAATAAAAGACGGATGGACAGACAAACGACATTACTCTCTACATAAGGCTTCTTATTTTAATGTATAGAAGCCTAAAACGGCGAAGACTTTTTTGTACTCCTTTAATTTTTATTTTGTTTGATGCTTTTGTGACAAACTACATAAATAAATTTTTGTAATTTAATTGTTTGAGCATTCAAATTGCCGCATGTTACAATAAAACCACTTTTTCAGTCTAAAATTTTGGCATCTTTATGATTGTGCGTGATGTTTACCATAATTTTTAACAACAACAAAGAAGACATTTAAAATTTTAAATTTTACAATAAAATAATGAAAATAAAAAGTATAAACACTGTTAAATGTACAGAATTCTGTGATCTTTCGGAAGTTTTCCTGTGGTCTCGTAGTCAGTCTATCTGGTCGCTTATACGTTGAACTTGAGACTCTCGATTTGATTGAAAATGGTCTAACATAATATGTCACATCGTCATCTTCTTTACAGCAAGTTGAGTTTTTTTGACTCTACCGATGGTCTGCTGGTCATGATTATAAACTTAATAACCCAATTATAGTGTTCTTTGTCCCGCACTTTTAATGGTTTTACGAACGAGACCGGACATAAATTTAAATGCGGGCGATAAGTAACCCGAATTACAGAAGTTTAAAGTTTTAAAAATAAAATGAGCAAGCAACGATTAATATGTGTGAAACAGAGAGAAGGTTATTAATTCTTAATGGAAAAAATATTATTTAAATAAAGGGTCCGTCAATAGGGACGCAAGAAAGTAAACGTCAATTTTACACAGACGTTATATTTTTTTCTGCCAACCCAGAATCATTTTTTAAGTTTTGCTATAGAGTCATATTTTATTGAAAACCGCGTTAAAGTGATTAAAGAGCACTACAAAAATGATGAAAAAATAAAAACACCTATCTCCTCTCGAAATGCGACCACCATCGGTCGTTTTGTGCAAAAATTTGAGGCCACTAGTTTTGATGGTAATATGCTAAAAAGTGGACTCGAAAGTGTTCGCACACCGGCAACTATTGCTGCGGTGAAGGAGAGTGTGAAAGAGGGCCCAAAACTCTCAATAACTCGTCAATTGCAATAACTGAGCATTTAGGAGATCAGTTTACGCCGTATAATATACAAATTTTGAATTTACCCGCTTATAAGATTCAGTTGACTCAAGAACTCAAACCAATTGGCCATTTCAACCGACGTGTGTTCTCTAATTGGCTCCCTCTAACATTGTGCAATTGATTCGAATTTTTCATCAAAAATTATCTTCAGCGATGATACGCATTTCACATTGAACAAGCAAAATTGTCGCATTTGGGTCAACGAGAATCCAGAAGAATATCAAAAATAACCAATTCATCCCCAGAAAGTGACTACTTGATGTGTTCTTTGGTCAAAAGGTGTCTTGGACCATTTTTTTCGAAAATGAGGCTGCAAATGCGATTACTGTGAATTTTGAGCGATACCGCGGCATGCTTAATAACTATTACTTTCCGAAACTTAACCAAACTGACATAAATGATGTTTATTTTAACAAAACGGTGCAACATGCCACACAATACGTACGAATATCGAATTATTGCAGTCGGAAGTTCGGTGAACGTTTAATTTCAAGAAATGGAAATGTCAATTGGCTTGCTTGTCCGTACGATTTGGTGATATCTGAAAAGAAAAGCTACCATCGAAGATCTAAAGAACAACTTAATTGCCGAGATAAATTCCAATGAAGTTGACCATCGTGTCGATGTCTACAGACCCAGTCGTTGTGAACATTTGAGTGATATAATTTTTTATTCATACATGGCATACATGAATGTTTATAATAAAATACCTTACTTGATTATACAATCATTAATGTAGTTTCAATAAGCGTTTACTTTTCTGCGCCTGGATTGGCGGACCCCTAAAAAAGCATAGAAAACAACTAGATTTTCGGTTAACCCGGTAATGACAAAAAAAATAAATATGAGTAAGTGGGACACTTCAAGACAATATAGTACATGACGGAAGAAATAAAAAGAATACAGACGAAATCAGAGGGAGGAGGGAGGAAATAAAAAGCAGAGGAACAGAGTGGGATAACGAAAAAAGCAGTTAATAGAATAGAAGTCAAATTTGAAACTATAGAAAAAGATAAAAAGAATTGCAACAGTGATTAAAGGAGTAAAATTAGACGAACAAAATGCAGATCAAGCGGTACGTCAATTTTAAAGAATACATTGGAAGTAGGAATAGGAATAAACTGCGTGATAAGACGCGGGAGTATTGATAAATATATTAAAAATAGAAAATTTGTGAGCGAAACAAGTGTGTAAACAATAATTTAATAATAATAATTTTTGAATTTCAACACAAAAAATTCATATATACACACGAAACACGAAAAAATTAATCAAACTTCCTGGTCGGTAGAGGAAACATAAAAGTAAAAAGAGTAATTGGTAACGATCATTGTATAGTAAGGATGGACATGAAAGTAGAAAACAGACAATCAAGAAAAGTAGTAAGGACAAACATTAGAACGTATAAACTCGAAGAGAGGGGAAAGAGAAAGAAAAAGAGAGATAGAGAAAAAGAAAGATATAAAAAAAGTATCAGGAATTAATACAAATGAAACGAAATATTATAAAATAATAAAAGTAGGTAATAAGGATAGAAGAAATAAAACAAAAAATAACACAAGAATATGTAGATGAAAAATATTCCTGCAAACCAAAACTAGAGAAGATTACGAAAAATATAAAGATGAAGGAAGGACTTCAACTTCCTCTTTCATCTTTATATTTTTCGTAATCTTCTCTAATATAAATATGAAATAAAGATGAAAAGAAGGAAGTTGAAGTTAAGATAAAAAGAGTAAATTTTAAAATTTTCTCCTTTCAATGAGAGAATTAAATTGTAACTTTGAATAATTTGAGCAACTTCGGTGTCAATTGTCTACCAAAGATTCACAGAATCTGCATTAATGTTATTGAAAGCCAAATATTTAATGTAGAAAGTCCGGACAATTGTTTTTGTAACCCACATTAGAATAATTGGTATTTAATCCACTTAAAAAAGTAACAACGTGCTAATGATGACTTAAAGTTAATGAATGGCGCGGAAGAAAGCCACTACGTCTATTGTGCGCGTATTGAGTATCTTAATAAGATAACAACTTTTATTTAAAAAATTTTTTTTATAACTTCAATATTTATGCAATCTGCCAATTAATATTAGGCTATAAGTATTCTATAGGACTAAATATAGGTAAATGAGTACAATAAGACATGTGGGGTAGAATTCCAGCGAAAACTCCCCTTACAATGTTTTAATATAATATTCATGAGAATGAGGAGTACAATGTTGTGAAAGATTAATATACAATGACAGTTAGAATCTAGTAGGTTGGGATGAGCGAACAGTCTGTCTTTATATCTCTCATTTATAAAATGAAATACGACCAGTTCTGAGAGTAACGCAGTGAGCAAGTCATGGTAACAAGAGTGCCACGCACCGATTGCTAACAGGGAGAGCAATGCGTAAGCGCGCTCTTATCCGGAGAGATCTCTCGGAAAACGGTAATGAATGGCGCGGCATGAGTTGCGGTTTCCCGGCAGTTCTGCCGTGAAATTGCCCAACAGTTTTTATTCGGATTGACTTCCGATCGCTCGCGATAATCGCACAAGGGGTGTATTGAGGCTTAAACATTCTTCCCTACTGAGTGTTCCTCGATTCTATCTCTTGAAAATGTTTGCGCCAAAACTGATATGGTCTTTACAACCAATTTGTGAGTATAATACAGATGTTATGGGGGTACCTTTAATTAAGAAGATTGAAGGGATTATGATTAAACTGGGCATGTAGGTGTTCACTGGAGCTTTAAGGAAACAAATGCGTAGTCTCGTTATAAAGATAATAAGTCAAGGTTTTGACCTTACTTGCGAAAAATTCATTGTGTTGCTTCTTTTCTTTGTCTATAATTTTTTTTAAACAAAATTGTGTAAAACTGGATAAATTTGATTAGTCTTTTATTTGGACAAAAATGTTGAATCACGTTTTAGGTTTACTGAGAGTCTCTCAATTTCATTTTGGTCGTTTTGACTTAAGTAGTTACACCTCTTGCGCTGTAGTGGTAAACTAACCATTGTTGGCGATTTGGGTCTAACCATTTCTGTCGGCACTTTTTATTGAAGCCACTTGCCAAAAACTACTAATAGTTACTACTTTATTACTAATAAAGTGAGAAATGTAATTATCTACAAGTCAAAACAGTTAAAATGAAGTTGGAAAACCAAGTAAATTTAAAATTTGTTCCAATGAACAAACGGAATAGTGCATGGTACAAATTTTCAAATGAAGTAGTGAATAGTTGAAAGACTTATTCAATGAATACCAAACATTTTTCCCAGGTAAAGTGTTCTTTCAAGATTTATTTTATCAGATTTTTTGCTGTCAATTACTATCATTAAACGGGTTTGAATATGAGTGGTACAATCTACACTGCATGTGTTGCATTACACGACAGCCTAAAGTATGGCGCTTATAATACATGTTTTGCAGCATCGTCTCCTGAAAGATAGGTTACATTGAAGGTCTTCTATTAAAAGGAGTCACAAATTCTGAGCTACTTTTTATGTGTTAATGTTAGGGCTGTCATTCTTCTACATATGAATAGTGAAAACTATACGGTTAACAAAAACGGAACGTTATAAGCTTGCATAGCGAAATAAAAATGTGAAAATTTATTATAAAAGTAGTGAAATTTCGCGGAGACAATTTGTAAATTTCTGATACGTTTCGGTCAAAATGAAACGTCTTGTCCCACAGCAGTTGTGAAAAATTCGAGTTTTTTGGCCAAGTTTCGAAGGTAAAGAACTTAAAGGTTGCTCAGTCAACTAGGTCTACCGCCACGGTAGAAGATCCCAATTTATGGATTTCAAGACGTTCGCAACAAATGGACATTTCAAAAAATTAGCTTTGTTTAACAGTCTTTGTGCAAAGCCTTGCAAAGTTTAGCTGACTCAAGAACTTATGCCACCAGAACATAAGCAGCGCCGCAATTCGTTAATTGAGCATTGGAGTTGCAAGAAACTGACCCCTATTTTTCAAGAATATTATCCTGACAGATAAAGCCGTTTTCCACCTTACTGGGTATGTAAATAAGCAAAACTATCGCATTTGGGTTTCTGAAAATCTAAGATAAATAATCGAGAAACCGTTCCATCCCCAATTAGTTACTCTTTGGTTGCGCTTTTTGGGTTGGTCCGTATTTTTTCGAAAATAAGACTGGCGAGACTGTTTCATGGTGTGCCTTATTGTAAAATACGTACTGATTTTTTGTGTCAAAAGTAGATGGAAGGGCCGAGAACAACCTTATTAGTAACAGGACAGCTTTAGATGTCATTCAAGTAGCGAAACAATTGCGTTATTGCGCGAAAATTTTTCTGAGCAAATAATTTCTTGAAATGAAGATTTTAATTGGCCCTCAGATCATGCGGCTTGATACCATTGGACTTTTGTTGGGAGTGTATCAAAGATAAAGTGTGCCTCAATCCTCAAGTAACGATTCAAGCACTCAAAGACATATTAGAGCAGTTATTTGCGACATCGAACATGTCGAACATCGAAAAATGTCTTCAAACGAATGGCCGTCTTTAAGAAGAACTGGGGCTTCCACTTGGGAGACATTGTATTTCATGATTGATGACAGACTTTTTGCTCCACGTTGAAATAAAAATATCTTTTTATAATTTAAAATTACACTAAAAATTACTAAGAATTTAGGTATTATAAATTATCCAACTTTTCAATTGCGATAAGAAGTTATTTTTATGGTGATCATTGTTTCCAATATTTATATCTTGTAGATAAGTTGGGTGTATAAACTAGTCAATTTAATAAATATTTTCTTGGTTAAGAAACTGCAGACGATTATATAATGATTTTAATTATTTTATTTCCTCTTACAGATGGATTATACTCCATTTGTTACCATTATAGTACTTAAGAATTTAAGAGACCATATAAATTCTTTAGAGGATTACATTTGATTGACAGCTCGAATGTCGGTTTCCTGATCTTTTTTTAACCGTAATCAAATTTTACAGCATAATAAACTTGTTATTATCTATGTAAAGCTTGCCATGCCGAATACGGGTTCAAAACTGGACTAGTTGATTCAATTAGTAACAATAAGTATTTCAGTTTAATTAGAACAAGAGGTAATAATGTGGTTGCCTCTATTGCTAGTCAGTTAGGGCGAACATATAGGAATCTTATTTAACACAAATTGAATTTTGGGTAAACTCTAATGGTGATACAGCATTTCACTCACTGCAGAACTGGAGCGTCGTTAGAACTTATTATTATTATGTGTTTATCAAATTTGCATTGCTATAAAGTAATGCTCACAATTTGGAAAATAATACTATTATTGTATTTATAATGCTAAATTACAAATGTGTTCAGCTACAATAAATTTGTCGTTTCGTATGCTGTATGGGACAGCAAGAGAATACAAATCATGGCATAAAGGAGGAATGGTCAAAGCCTAACTAGCTTATGATTAAGAAAAATGTACACCTTTCAGTAGTGAACTCTGATATACCTCTTCTTTGCCTAAAGCGTAAATGAAACTGTTGCTGCGTTTCACCATTTGAAGGAAAATTTTCTCATGAAAAGGAATTTTCGCAAAGTCCTAACTAATACTTAAGACACTATAAACCCATGAACTACTTTTTTATTTATATTTTAGATGAGTTATTACACTAATTCAATTGCATAACTGTAACCAAGATACCTTTGTTGTAGAGTCCAAGAATTCACGCTGGTTACTGTTGGATACTTAAGAACGCGAAAGAAAAGCAACAACTTTCTAATTTTAGGTGAGCTGAGTGTGCAAACAAAACTATAACTTAGAATTCTAAGGTCTGGTACTGCATTCTGCAAATCTCAACATTATTGGACAGGAAGTTAAAAACACAGACCTAGTAGGTCTAAATGAAGCTCACTGGAAAGGCAACGGCTATTTCACTGTTAAGTGTGATAATAAAAATTACTTTTATGAACAGGACACTGAATCCGTGAATTGAGTGACAGTAAAGATACCCTAGAAATGGCAGTCATCCATTTCCAAAATTATAAATTTTTACCTAAAACTTACATTAGGCCAGTCACATAAGACGAGAAACTAATAAACTTTTGCATTAATTAGTTTTACTATTCTGAATAGTTCAGTTAATTACTACCCTAGACGCCCTTGTACATGAGTAACGCCAGGATTGATTACATTTTACTACAGAATAAATGGAAATCAAGTGTAACTAATGCAAAACATATACCAGGCTAAACTGGGGTAATATCAAGATACATATAACAGTGAGGGATGCGAAAAAATGTAGATCACTTAATCTTCATCTTCTAGAACAATACAGACAAACTCTAGATACCAATGTATAAGACACTACTGAAAAACTGTAACAAACCCTCAAGAATGTTATACCAGACACTAAATGGTACGTAATACAACAATCGATAAAAGATTATTACGTCAACAACATAAAAAATAAAGATTGGATGACTGCAGAACCTTAGAGTATCATAGAAAAAAGGAGACAAATAAGGCGAGTCTCGAAATAATAAACCAAATGCTACAAGACTAAAAAGTACAAAAACTTTATAGAAGAGGCAAACTTAATATTTAAATTAAATTTATTTAATTTTTTAATGAGATTGAAGTCCTTTGGGATCGAACCAGAGGGGACTTCTAAGGATTCTATGGACAGGTAACAAAACAAATGCGTTTATACTAAAACTAAACATAAAAGATCGTCTATATACAATAGTTAAACATCGATCTCTTTACAGGAAAATATACTAATAGCAACAAATAAAGAGGAATTGCTAGAGATGGTACATAGTACCAAGTGAAACCACACAATTAAGTCGTTTTGGTCATGATTATAATTAAAGAAGAAGAATGTTTCATGTATTTTTGATGGAGAAAAACCGCCAACATATTTTAATGTAGCAAAGTCTATTAGTATCTGATAAATTTCGTTCTCCATTTACTATGTGCAGTATGCCTTTTACATTGTGGCGACACAAACATGTTCTTGCCTTGGAAATCCGGATGTAGTTCGGGCGAAGTAGTCTAATAATAAATCCTATAAGATTCAACATCATCTGGCGATCTTCAGACACATTCTAGAACAACGCCTTCAGATTATAGAAAATAAGATAAAAGAATTTAGTCGAGAGGACTTATTTTATTTTGTTTCGAAAACCAGACGTTATCACTACCAGCTATCGCTAACGTGTAAGTCATATGTTGCACAACGACTCCGTAAATAAAGTTAGTGCTTAATAACGCAGCGTCTGATTATACGTCTACAGCAGCACCTAAAAATAAAGACTATGGGGTACACAGCGTGACAAAAAGCTTGCTGTAAGTAATGGTGATTAATACTGAGCTAAATTTCTCAGCGTCTTCTAGACTTGTCAAAAATTTTAAATTTTGTTGGAACTGTTGCTATGCTCATCTATTTTTTTTAAGTTTGCATATTTTTCAGGTTACCGGCAATGGATTTTAGTTTGATAGAAATGAAGGGTGATCTGAAGATATTTGGTGTTGAATATTACTTTAACCATCATTCTTTGGCATAGTCTTAGCTTATTCAGTACGGAAGTACTTTTACATATCTTCGTTGGCATGTCGTAATTTATTTATTTAAAAAGACCAATTATTCTGAAATATTTAAAATCTCTTTATACCTTTTTTTAATTCTTCTTGTATCAATAAAATGCAGTTTCTCCAAGATTAAAGAGCATCTGCACACACATTGCACACATCAGCAATGTTATAGAGTAGTGTTTGTTGATAATATTATTTTTATAGTCCTGTGATCTCTTAATGTTAGAAATATTTGAATGGCAATGTATCCCCAAAGAAGTTTATATTATACCTTTGATATATTAAGTGAAAGCTTTTACGGCGCTTTTGGTATTGCTCATTATCAACTGCAATAAGCTAGTTTCATTAGTTGTTTCTAAAAATGTTTACATTTCTAAGGGCGATAAAATGTTTTTATGTTGAGCGTTTAATTTTTATACGTTATGATATCTTTGTCTTTTAATATCTTACAATTAGTGGTTTTCAAAACAATGAGTTATTTATGCTCTCTTCGTCCATCTTTCATCTTCTAGTCTGGCAATATGTCCGGCCCACTGCCATTTCCCTTTAAATATATGTTCTATTACATCTTTTACTTTTGTTTTATTTCGAATCCATATATTTGTCATCCTATCTCTTAGACTGATTCCCAGCATTGCCCGCTCCATTCCTCTCTGCGCTACCCTCAGTTTTTGCATATTTTTTATCGTTAACGTCCATGTCTCTGCTGCGTAGGTTAAACCAGGGAGTATATTCTGGTTGTATAACTTAGTCTTTAGTGTTTGGTCTATGTTACTTTTAAATATTTCTTTCCATCTACCGAATGCGGCCCAACCAAGTTTTATTCGCCTTTCTATTTCTTTTGTTTGATTATCCGATTGTAGTGAGATGTATTGTCCAAGGTATATACAACTTCCTACTTGTTCTAAAGTTTCCCCGTCAATCTGTATATCAACTATCTCATCTACTAGAGCGTTTATCATTATTTTAGTTTTCCCTCTGTTCATTTTTAATCCTATGTCTTTGGCCTTTTCGTTTAGGTCTGTTATCATTTCTTCTAATTCTTCTACATTGTCCGATGTGAGCACGACGTCATCAGCAAATCGTAGATGGTTCAATCTTTTCCCATCTACTCTTATTCCTTTATTTTCCCAAGCGCATTTTTAAACACACCTTCTAAACATAGGGTAAATAATTTTGGAGAGATAGTGTCTCCCTGTCTTACTCCTCGTTCTACATTTATCGGATTGGTAGTACTTTGCAATTTGATTGTACAGGTAGCGTTTGTATATATATATATATATATATATATATATATATATATATATATATTTTATTAATTCCGTGTATATGTAATCTACGCGGCTGTTCTGTAGAGATTGTATTATGGCCCAGTGTTCAACCGAATCGAATGCCTTTTCAAAATCTATGAAGGCAAGACATAATGGTAAGTTATATTCTTTTGATTTTTCTATTAAATTTCGCATAACTTGTAGATGGTCTTGGGTAGAGCATGCTGCAATGGAGACCAAGAATAGGCAAAAGGCATAGAGGCAGGCCCCCCTTCAGGTGGACTGACGACATCAAAAGAGTAGCAGATTACAATTGGATGCAGAAGGCGAAAAACAGGGACCAATGGAAGATGCTTGGAGAGGCCTACGTCCAACAGAGGACTGAATTGGGCAGATGATGATGATGATGATGAGTTATTTATACGATAATATTTGTTTAATTTATGCAGATTTTTGACTCTATAGTGCTAGAATTTTAGACAAGCATAAAGCTTATTTTTGACTAGTTTCCATCACGACATTTAGAGGAAACTGTCTTAAGCCTTAGGCACTTAGACACACAAGATCATCCAATTGATGTTTAAGGCGGATAGAACTAACTGTGTGTCCTAAACAAATTACTTTCTTAAAATGCACTCAGTTACTTAGTTGCAGGTAAATCAAGTGGTAGTGATGCAAAGATATTTTAAACAGTACCCTTATTTCACTACCCCAAAGTTTCACAAATCAGTATTGAAACGGCAACATGTTACACAAATCTCCCAAGTTAGTGGTAAAGTGGATAAAGATATATAAGGAAACAAAAGTTATGGATGAATTGAGATATTAAGGAGAGTGAAATAAGCAAGCTTGTACGATTATTTGAAAATAATCTAAACTCAACATTTTATCAAGCTCATCTAAAACTTGCCAAAAGGTTGTTAAAGTACGGCTTATGAAAATCAAACAACATTATACGACCTCGAAATTTTTACTTTCTAAAAACACTTGGAAAACTTAGTAGAAAATTTAGAGAGGGACTAAAGTTATATTAAATGTATTGGTGTATACGTGGGAAGGGATTACTTTATTGTTTTATTAAGCACTACAACTTTTTAGTTAAAATCTATGAGAAATATTTGATGAAACCCAATTCAAATTGGCTTGGCAGCCAATAATGAAACAAAATTGTTTCAACAAAATAAAAATCTTAAACATTTCAGCCGGGGTACAAGGGGTGAAGGCGCAAGAACATCTAGCCTACCCAAATGCCAACCTCACCTGCACGCGGTGTACCCTGCTAGAAACTAACGAGGCTCTGGCGACTCAGTGTCCGGGGGTATAACTGAATTCCAGTTGTCCCGAGCTAACGGAGTCAATCACCCACCCAAAAGACGGTCTCGAAAACGGACGGAACTTTAGAAGACAACCTAAGCGAAAACAAATGACGAGAATAGGAATATGAAACAGAGATTTAAATGGAAATGAGGCGAGGGAATGATAGGAAATAAAGATTCTGGAAATATCGGAAATTAAAAAAAAATGAACAAAGGAAGTAACACTAAAAAGATGTATAAGTTAGTGTACTGTGGGATACCAACAGGAATGAAGTCGAAAGAAAGAGCAGAGATAATAATAAAACAAGACCTTACAAATAAAATAATAAGATGGAAAGTATCAACTCAATTCGGTTGATATAATAATGAATGAGAGGACAACATTTACATATATCTAGGCACCAACTGAAGATACCAACATAATGTAAAAAGGTGCGTTTTACGCTAGTTCGTAGGAAGTTATAGATAAAGCCAGAGATAGAAACAAACTTGTAATGGTTATGGAGAACTGGAACTTCTGGGTAGGTAGAGCTCCAGAAATAGGCTATGGAGCACTAAAAAATTTTTGCAGTGATAGAATTATAAATGAAAATTGAAATAGAATGATGGATTTCTGCATAGACAACGAAATACTCATTGAAAATAGTTACTTTAACCTTAAATAAATGAATAAAATTACACTCGAAGCAGATAACAGGAAGGCGGAAAGCACGATAAACTACATCACCTACACAAGAGAAGCCAAATATACTGAATTAGATGTGAAGTCAATAAGAGGATCGGAAATAAACGCACACCACAAGCAGACACAATATTCTGCACAAGAAAACCAGTACCATCAAAGGAATGCCAAAAAATTAAGGTCGATGAATTAAGAATACCTCAAAAAAGAATTGAATGCCAAAACTGGAGCAAAAACTAAAATCCTAGGGCAGAGAAGAACAATAACAGGACCATAGAGAGAACATAGAAGAAAAATGGCAGATACTAAAAACTTCTATTACTGAAACAGCAAAGGAAGTATGCGAAACAAAGAAAACAACCCCCAATCAAAAACGAACAAAAGAAAACTCATGGAAGCAAGAAGAGAAGGATAGAAAACAGGGAAGGTCTAGGTTAATATGGATGGACTCGATCAAGAACATGGTAGAGAAGAATATAGAAGAAACAAAATGGATAGCGAAGAACAGGGGAGAATTCCTGAAGTGGAAAAAAGACCTGACACTTTAGGGTACAAGATAAAGGAAAAGAAGAAGAAATATTTCAGCTTATCACGTACGATTTGAAACAAAATAGAATTAATAGGGTAGATTGGCCGCTGCCATATCCCGATGCCAAACCATTCTGGTCGTACATCAAGTATAGGCTAAACTCAAATTATCTCAACGAATTCAGAAGTTATATGGCGATTGTTTCCCACCTCTTTAGTCTGTTTGACAAAATGAACTTATCATTCGGCAACGAAGCACCGCAGCGCCATTTATGTTAAATCGTTTATTGTGGTTTTATTCAGAAGTAATTAGCACTTTTCTGATTTAAACATTTCCAAATACCGATAAAATCCAGAATTATGTTTCTCAAATTACGATAAATTACATAATGACCATTATGAACGCATTTACAAGGCGGGAGTTAACCGAACCGAATTAACAACGGCCAACTCGCTTTGTGCCTTTCCACTACTTAAGAGAGGCAAAAAAGCTCTGACCCGCTAGTTTTTGCTGAAGTTCAATTCAGACGAATAACGCAGCAAATGGAGATACGAATATCTGCTTCCAGATCGCCTAAGCTATGTTGTGGAGCGTGAGAAGTTCTGGATTGCGCAAAGGAACCCGTTTAGTGGCGGTATGTCTGATACATACTTCCTTTGCATTAGTGTACATTGCGCTCTTGGAGGTTTTATTAAGACGACGCCGGTAATGCGTTTTTTGCCGTCTTGGAACCGTTACTATGGGAATACAGGGGAAAATAAGCGAAATGCTACCAACTGTAATGAAGTTACGAGGGTTGTTCAGAAACTAAATAGCACATTTCTTCAGTTAGGTATCTGCAAATTAGGTTTTTGCTTTTTCTTGGGCACAATTGTGGCGGTCCTTTTTAAAGCTTTTTTTTAATACTAAAAAGGGAACGTGGATATACAAATTTTACATTCTATGAAGTCATAATTTGCTCAATAGCAAAAATAATGGAATGGAAATTGTTTATTAATCATAGAAAAACAAGTTTTAACGGAAAAATTAAAATTTCTTGAGTCAATCTGTTTAGTTAACATTATATTCCACGTTTAGTGGGGCTAACCAAAAACAAGTTATTCGTGCGGCTCGAAAGATTTGAAAGACAGTCGTAACTGATTCCAAATATTTTCTTCCGGCCTGTGTCACAGGATGTACTATGATGAATGAGCAAACATTGACTTGCTGGAACAATCAAATGATATACCTAAGTCAAGACACTGTTAGATTACGTTTGTATCAGCTAGGAAGTTAAGCAATTGATTTTTGATCAAATTTTAACATAAAATGAAGAATGAATTATGAACTAAATTATAAATAGTTTTATTATTGGCCAACTCCTTGTATTAATAATCTTACAACTGCTGACATCTACTGTGATAATTTAGAAACACCTCAGGGAAAAGTATTGTTTTTCAGGATAGCACTTAGCTCTGTATAGATGACTTAAGGCACGACAGTGGAGTTAGCTAAGGATCTTGTACTTTATTTGTCTGATTTTCCACATTTCTTACTAACAGATCTTTATTTGTTCCTCCGTTTAGTTAACCAAATGGGAAAAACAATTCAATAATAACAATAACTTGAAAAATCAACATTTTTTCACCATACAGTTGAGGATCTTTCTGAAATTCCATTGGTAAGAAGAATAGAAAAATAAAAGCTTTAAAAAATAATTAAGATTAAGTGGTTTGAAGGAGTCACAAACGAAAATGTTCTAAGAAAAATACAAGACACAAATAGTAAAAGAAATATGTGGCTTAATAGGACACACTTTATGACACGATAACCTGTTAAAGATTATATTAAAGGTAAGAATAACAAGAAAAGACGCAAAAGGAAGGCCAAGGATAAAGTACAAACAGCAAATCATAAAGAATTCTAGATGCAATAGTTTTACAGAATGAATAAGTTTGGCTGAGTGGAAGTCTGAGAAAAACCCAACTTTATAGCGTAACCAAGAAGTACAGGAAATCTGACTGCCAGGAATAGGTAACTACTGACAGAGTAACTTACGACAAGCGATTTGATCGTAAGAGAAGTGATAAATTCGTCCGCAAATTGAAAGCTAAGATCAATCAGGATTCTGGGTGAAGCATAATTGACTCAGCAAAAGAAGGGTGGAGAAGCCAACGGCCAGTGCACCAGGGCTGTTGACTTAAAAAAATAAGACAGACAGGAAGTTAAATGTCCAAGGACTGCTGAACGACATCAAGTACGGCAGCGCTGGCTTCCTCAGATTTTTTCGAACTAATAAAACTTCCTCTAAGATCGGAAGCTAAATCGCCAAAATAATCGTTAGATTTGCCAAGATGCCCCTGAAGCGCCTATTGTCACCTATCCAAAGTTTCTCGTTTCTGTGATGGTTCTGGGGCTTGTGAACAGCGAAAGAGGTATCATAATGTCCCACTTTTTTGAGGAATTCCTGAGGATGAGCGCTAACAGCTGTATCGATAGTTGTTAAACTCTGGATAAAGGAGGTGGCTGCGAATACGTGTTCCAGAAAGACTCCGCCCCAGGTCACAAAGCAAGAAAGATCCGGGCATGGCTATACAATAATTTGTATTACCACTGGCCCATCGACTTGTGGCCACCCTCTAGCCCCGACTGCAATTTTTTTTAGTCCTATGTGTGGGGTGTGATTAAAACAAAGATCAATGAGAGGCACCATAACACCAAGGACAGCTTAAATTCCTCCATCATGGAGGTAATGACACGTATGAGCAAAGAGGAAGTTGTGTTGGTCTACTGCATCTTTAGGTCTCGACTCAAGTAATTTAAATCTCAATACCGTTTGCTTTAATTGTACTAATAAGTTTTGAGGTGCATAAATTTAATTTTTTTGTATTTTAAGGTTATCTTCATTGTTTATGCATTTTCCTAGACGACCCTGTAAATTCCTACTTCCGTTTTACTTTATAACGTTTCCCTTTTTCTTTGTTATTGTTATCAATTTTGTTTTTTGTTATACTTTTTATATTAACGAGGTCTGCAGCTTTCAAGCAATCAATATATTTTTTTACAACCTGTTCAAAGCACATTGGCTTTTTTTAATATTTCAAACAAAAATAAGAAGTTTTTTGATCGACAGTGTAGAGGCAGAGTGAGCAACACGTTCGTTTATCCAATTTGTTTTCTTGTGGCATATCTCGAGAATCTTGTTTCTTGGGTCTCTCGTCATATTCTAAGTGTTCCTCAATTAGAACTCGTATATTTACTCTAAGAGAAGAGCACGCAAGTCTAAACAATAAAGTTGGCTTAACCAAAGACATACACAAGTTATAAATAAAACTTCGGCGTACCATAAGTTCATTAGTGGCAACTAACGAGTACAAAATATGACCATTAACATTAGCTTGGTCCAACATACTTCGTATGATCTAAGCGTGACTGTATAGTCATGACACTTTTGTCAAAAGTATCAGTCCCCCCTTTTGTTTTATTATAATATAAAACTATTACGGGTTTTTGTTTTTCATCATTTATATGGGCCGTTTGGTGCCGAGATGACAGCGAAAGGACTATATTTTCTTTTTCGGGTTATGAGAGACAAGAGTCATTTCGTCTCATGAACAAAACTGAGAGTTTATACCACCGCTAAGTATTTAAATGAAGCAAATAATTCAGATTTATTTTTTTCGTCGACTATCGAAATTCCGGACACTCTTCCTATTCGGGGTCGCTGAGACCCTGGTACACTTTTCAATTGCTCACTACTCTGCAGTAACGGTCGGACTGGGCGGTTTAGGTAGCCAGATTGGTAGGGCATATGCAATAATTTTTTTACTCCCACTTTCGAGGGCCCCCCTCCCTCCCGTTTAACTGCTTCAGAGGAGAGAAGGATATCTGCAGGGTCTGTATGACCCAGAGTAGGAATTGAGTGTTAAATTTGCTGGCATAACTCCATAGTTTAATAACGTGCGTCTATATGTGAATTATAATTGTTAGTATAACATATGATTTTTTCCAAGTAGCCAGTATGACTCTTTAAATTTCAGATCAATTTGCTCCCTATTTTTTGTAATGTGTTTCCTCCAGGTGGGTTTTTTGTATTGTGGGATGACTGCATTATTTATAAATATTGGTGAACAGTGATTTTTTCTTAAGGTGGGTTGATTTTAAAATCACTCTTTCACTTTTTAGTCCAGTCATCTAAAAAATTCAGGTGATCTTGCAGATAGGAAGACGCGATTATAGGATTTTCATGAATTGGGAGTATCGGTGTATCGTCGGCGGAAGTTCTGATTAGGCTATTTGCTGTAGTAGGTATATTAGCTGTGCATAAGAGATAAAGCAAGAACCCCAATAGACTGCCTTGTGGTACTCCAGATTTGATTAGAAAGAAATCTGAGACTTCTCCATTTATTTTGTTTCTAAACTGATGATCGCTTAAATATGACTCAAAGAAATTGAAATATGATGCCAAAAAAACCTTTACGCCATAACTTTTATCCATAAACATTAAAGTACAATACGTTTTATTTTCCACTGACATATTTATTTCATAGACGATACGGTAGAACTGTTGATTCGTAGAGTGTTATTGCCAGAATACGAAATGATAATCAAGAATCTCGTTCAGAAAGTGACTAACTCTGTAGAACATGAATTTTTCTATAATTTTCAGACGGTTTATAATACACTTATTGGTCCATACGATGATGTTTATTGAAAATCATAATTATTTCCACAAACTTTAGTTGCTTAGACCAGTACTGTAGTCGTATACGACGTTGAAAATATAAGTTAGTAACACAGTACCTTGCTTTGCAAACTTTTTAACACTTTTGGCGTATTTTTATCGGAACCAGGAAATTTTCTGTTAATCAAGGGAGTGATTTTACCTCTGATTTCTTTAGGAGCAAATAAGTTAATAGGTTCTGTTGGATGTAAGTCAATGTTGAGAAAGTCTTGTATTTCTTGACGTGGAACGTCATCTTTAGGTGTAAATACTTCAATGAGATATTGGGTAAAAGGTTGAACTTGAGAAACATGTGGGTTCAGGGGGATAGTGCGAAATGACCCACAGCAAGAACGGCGATAAACTTGTCAAGGACGTTTAGTCTCACGTTTTGATTGTGAGTTTTAACGACCTTTCCCCTCCCCCTAACATCACCTCGATCTTTAGATTTAAGTGTTACAGACTTTCTGTGGAGGTATTTTAAGGATAAGGTTTCCGTTACCAAACTAAACACAACTGGAAATTTAAGGCAACATACAGGAAGTTATTCTGGCGTCTATAAAAAGGTGATGGAGAATATGATTTAAAAAGCGATTTGTGCGTAGACATTTATCAGATATTATATTCGAAACGTAACTTTTTTTATTTTAGTTAGAAAGTATTTAAGAAATTAATCACTCGGTTATTATTAACAATCTTATGAATCTAATCTTGATAGATTCAAATTGCAAACGGAATGCAAACTTGACATTGGTGTCGAAAGTTCCTTAAATTGCAAATTAATGATAATTAACTCAAATATGCAAAGGCACTATAAATTAGTTTTCCCCTGCTTATCGCATTCTGTATAACGAAAAATCTTTTGTTGGGCACATTGGAGATATTATTGCAACTTTCTAGAAAGTAGTCCAGATGTGAACATGACAGCTGCGCTTTCAAAGGCGTAAATTGCATCCTAATTTCCAGCATGCATTTGGCATCTGGTTTACTGTCCATACGAAAAACAACTGCAATTTGGTTTGCAGTGTTTTATAAGATGTATAATAATAATTGCTTATTCCTTCCTTGTTTCTAATTGTTAATAAAATACCTATATGCACGTTTTTTCTACTTATTTTTACAAAAATTTTAATCTATCTATCCATGAGAATATTTTGACTGTCGGTTTCAGAATTTTCTGAAATAATAACAGAAGCTAACTGTGGCACGTTTTCAGTTTCATTTAATTTCACTGCAGTCCTCGTATATTAGGCGTGTCACACTTATTTCCGCCAAAGGTTCACAACATTAGTTTTGCTCTAGATTGCCCTAAAATTTTAGCTTATGCTATGGCTGCGGAACGGCTTAAATTAGCCAATTAGCCCGTTAGAAATGAATGACCTCTCCTTGAAAGCAGGGGAGTTTAAGCAACGTCGGATGTTAATTAGTCAATTACACGCTAATAAAGCGCGCGCTGCGAAATCAGTTGAAGTTAAATTAAAGCTGAAAATGAGTGAAATTCGCAGATGCTAAAGTTAATTTATCAGCAAATAGTTGTGTTTATACGCAGCTAATTGTGTTTTCATAGTTCTATGTTGAGATTAAATTGTTGGAGGCACTTGGGTGATTAAATTAGAGCACGAGGGAAGTAATAAAGTTAGAGGAACAAATATAGCAAAATAAAGAATAACCTAAATTTTAATTTAATTTAAACGACTTTCTTGATTCAAATTTTATTGATTATTAAAGTATACAATCTCCGATTAAATAACATCTAACAAATGGCCAGCTCGGCTTCGGCAGCAAATCTTCATTCCTTTCACAAAATTGTTGTGTGAGTTTTATTACAGGTGGCGGAACCGTCCTGCTGGAACCATATTTATTCCAGATCCACGTTACCCAACTGGTGCAAAAAATCGAGGTTATCCTGTCACAATAAAGATCACTATTCACAGCATTTTCAGCATCATCTTCTAAGAAGTAAGGGTCTATCGGGCCACTTATTTAGAATTTACATTAAATAGTGGCTCGTTGGTGCGTTTGCTTTTCGTGAGTTATGTGAGGATTTTCCGAACTCCAAATATGACAATTTTGCTGGTTCACAAACGCGTTGAATTGAAAATCTGAAGATGATTCTTCATCTAAACTGACAATCCACTTCACAATGCTCTAAAAGCGTGTAGGCCCTTAGTAAATATCATCTGAAGAAATGGAAATGTCCAATTATTGTTCACGATGACAATTCGGTGTTTTTTGATTTACCGTAATACTTTGGCTGTGGTAATGTTCTCACGGGACATTATCCCATTCTGATACTCACGAGCTTTTGCCTGAATTACTGACCCAATTTCATTAAATTTTATAATCAATCTTCACAGTTGATTTATTAGGGTCATTCAGAAGCGTAGCTTAGTTATTTCGGATAACCTTACAAAAATAAAATTTTGATCTATGTTTTCTTATATAGTGAATAATATATTGTTTCTTCTTACTCAAAAAGCGATTTACTGATTATATTTTATAATCACTAAAGTTGATTGAATTTTTGTTTCATTCTACAAATTTTGCATTTTTAGCTCCTTTTTCTTCTACCTTAATTTTTGTTGCCTTTTTACAGTCTTTTTTATTTATAATATTTCACTTTGGTTTTCACAAAATTGCGCATATTTCAATTTCTGTTGTTTATTGAATTTTTTGGGATGTTTCTTAGCACTGCTTTATTTTTTAGGAAATTATCTTGTGTCTAAACGATATTTGTGGAACATTCAGAATGATATGTGGATAAATTAAATATAAACCTGAATTCCCTTTTCACACGCCGTGTAGTGAGCGGAGAGAGGGCGCAGCTACTGAGAGGGGTGTCTGAAACAATTTCTTTTATAGGACACCTCGCACTACCACAGTTTTAATCAATATTACTCTGTCAGAGCAAGAAGTACCCTCGTCTGCTGTACAATGGATTGTCACCAAATTTCTCACAAAAAACATCTGATATTTTTAAAAGATACGATTACGGGATAGCATTCTTAAGAAAATTCATGTACACGTATGACAAAAACAATTTTTTGGAGGACGAAAAGCAGGTGAAAATAAAAGTCACCGATGTTTCTCAAGAATTAACGAGATTAAGAAAAACACTCGAATCATTCTCCGTTTTTTTTTTGAGAATGACAACTCATTAACATTTGCTATACAACTGTCGAAATTCTGGAAAATGCGGATTTGCTTTGGACTATACATCTCTACAGTCCAGACTCATCGGTCTACAATTATCATTTATTTTAATCACTGAAAGGAGCTATTACAGGACAAAGATAATGCTGTTCAAAAACTGAAGGTAAATGACTATATACAAGGGTATACGTTTGCAGGCACGATGATGGAACCTTAAAAATTACTGTATTCTGGTAATGACTGAGGAGGCTCGTTTCTATTTATTGGGTGCTGTAAACAAACATAACAAAGAAAATGCCGGTACTAGTCGAAATATAATCCACGGAAATTCATTACAAGACTCTACATAGTGAGAGAGTAACTGTGTGGTGCGTAATTGCCTGATTTGGCATAATGGGATCCTACTTTTTTCAATAAAACGAACAAACTGTAACGGTTAACTCACAGCATTATCTTACGATGTTGCGAGAATTATTGATGATTGAATTGAGAAGCCATCGGATTGTTCTCGCTAGAGTTTAGTTTTAACAAGATGGAGCTACTTGCAATACTTCAAGAGAATCCATGGCTATTTTAAAGGAGCATTTTCCAGGCGCCCCACTTCATTGCGCGAAGAATTGGGATCTTTTACCGTATGATTATTACTTTGAGATTACTTTGAAAACCGCAGACTCTTAAAGCTCTTTTGGAAGCCACAACTCGAGAAATTCGAGCAATTTCACGCGCTATGCTTGAAAGGTGTATGGATATTTTTTGCACTCGCCTTCAACAATGCCTGCACAAGAACGGTCGCTACTTGGATGGTGTCATTTATCACACCTGAATTACATTATATTTGTTTGTGCTTTATGTTTCTTAAATGGCGTTATATATGTCGTCTTCAGAAAAAAATAAAAATTGAAATTTGTTCAAAAATATCTGTGTTAGTGTTTTGAGAAACGTAACATCTCGCTGCTGGACCCTGTACTTTTATGCGGTTTCAATAGACTAAAAAAAGATAATTTTGAGTCATATTTTATATAACTACTTAATATTATAGAGACTGTTTATTCTGCTTAATGATACCATTTCCATTGTATTCTTTGCTTTGCGTAGACTTTTATGATATTGCATTTTTTGCCATACATAGATTAAGAAAAGGTTACAGCAAATGTCCAGTGATTGCTTCAAAAGGCATTATTTAAAATTTTTATTGTTTATTTTTATTCTACTATAGTACGTATCTTTGATTAATATGTCTAATGCCATTCCATAAATTTACCAAGGAGAAATAAATCGTCAACCTTACGCATTTTTTTGTATAGTTTGATTATCTATTCGCTGGAGAGATTAATTTTCTTTTTATTAACTCTTTTTTAATTCATTTTATTACCAAGTGTATAAGGTAGTAGTTTAAGTTAAAAAAATTCTCAAGAAAGAGTTTGGTAGCTACCAATCTAGCAGATTGGCTATTTTTCCCATTACTCAACTGCGCTTACAAGTTACCAACGCAATCTCTACCTGAAAAGCTAAATTTTAGATTAATTTACAAATTATCTTGAATAGTAATATAGAATAGAGCCCCAACGCTGTAAGGCATCCTATACGATAATGGATATCTTCTTAGGTTAGCTGTTACGCCAAGTAAATATGATGCTGAGAATATTTGCAAGTTAACAATTTAAATACGCCTTAAGTGAGAGGCACACGAATGTTAAGAATAAAATTTGATAATACATTATAAAAATGATAAGTAAAAATAAAATAATAAAAGATTTGTTCAAATATAATCATCTAATGGCTTTTTAGGTGGCTCATAAATTTTTAGGCTTTCGTAAGCAACAAATAATTTTGTTTACAGATAAGATTATGGGAAACTTCTAGTAAACCACAGAAATACAACAAATTGCATTTACTTGTTTACATCTCAAATTGTGAAGTTTTTTCCTCTTAAGTTGTCTAAGATAATGATAAAAATAACATTGCTATAAGTTTTTAACGAAAAAAAATCTTTAGACTGCGTACTATAAAGGGAATAATCGTTTGGAGCACCCACCGCTATTTCTGTTGTTAGGGACATTTAAACCATACCATGTAGAATGAGTTAAAAATGAAAATAAACTGTAACATATTATAATGCAGCATAATATGCAGTCGTTGATGTTCTTTAAAGGTTAATATGGTCATGGTAAAATGTAATTTATCACGCGAATTTATCCAAATTTTAAATACAGTATAGCACTATCAAAACGCAATTGATGTACAATTTCTATTAAATAAATGTGATATATAGCAGTTGGTACATGCTAAAAAATCTAATTAGTGCAACATTTTTAGAATAGATTGTAAATTATTACACCTTAATTTATTACTCCCTGAATTATATTAAGTAAATTTTAAAGAGGCAAAGGGTTAAACGAAAAGAGCTATAAAAGTAATGAAAATTGAATAACTGAACATTTTAGTACAAGATACGCCAGGTAACTAATGAGGCTAATCTCAAAAAAATTGTTTAATTGAAAATATGTTTATAAAAGGTGTTTTTTAAGCCTGATAGAACTTACGAAAGGGTTAACTGCCAAATGAACTGTCATACTGCGCTCACTTTTTGACATTTATCATCAGCATACTCTGGCAAATCATCATGAATAGATTGACGCTTGAACAACGCTACTAAGTTATCCAGATTTACTATGAAAATTAGTCATCGATTCGCGCAACTTATAGACGACTTCGTGATTTTTATGGCGCACATAATCGTCCATCTGAGCAAGCTATCCGTCGAACTGTGGATAGATTTCATACCGCATACTCTCTAAATGATGCAATAACATCAACACGTCGAATGAATGTGCGTACTGAAGAGAATATCGAAACGAAAGTATGGAAGAAGATCCAAATTTATTGATTCGTCGTCGGTTGCAGGAATTGGGGCTCTGTCCGTCCACTACGTGGAAAATTTTGCTTAAAGATCTTGGCCTACACCCGTATAAGATCCAGCTGGTGCAGGAATTAAAGCCACGAGGCCATCATATGCGTCGTTTTTTCGCCGATTGGGCTCTAGGGCCGTTGGGAACTGACCCGATGTTTTATCGCAAAATTGTGTTCAGCGATGAACATTTTTGGCTTAACGGGTTTGTTAATAAAGAAAACTGCGGCGTATGGAGTGAAACCAATCCACAACAGACCCTACAGACTCCATTACATCCAGAAAAATTCACCGTTTGGTGCGGTTTACACGCTGGTGTCATCGTACTTTATTTCTTCAAAAATGAAACCGGAGCTCGCGTTACGGTCAATGGAGGTCATTACCGCACCATGATCAATGATTTTTTGTTTGAAAATGTGGATAAGATTGACCCGGGCGAGATGTGGTTTCAACAGGATGGAGCTACATGCCATACGGCGACCGCAATCATCGACTTATTGAAATCAAAATTCGGCGATAAGTTGATTTCGAGAAATGGACCTGTCAATTGGCCTCCAAGGTCGTGCGATTTGATACCTCTCGATTACTCCTGTGGGGCCACGTGAAGTCACTGGTTTATGCTGATAGACCAGCGACAATTGACACCTTGGAAGCCAACATTGTTCGTGTTATTCGTGACATACGGCCAGGAATGCTCAAAAAAGTGGCCCAAAATTGGACGTCTAGAATGCGCTTCGTCATATGCCCGAAATAATTTTCAAATGTTAATGCCATGTATTAATCTTTCGAATAAAAAAATTTTTTTGATTAAAATTTAATTTTTTGCGTTAATTTTTACAATTTCAAGTTCTATCGGGCTTAAAAACACCCATTATAATTTAATATTTTTAAAAAATAATATCTTTAAGCATTGTCAGCGATTTTGCCATGCTTGAAAGTCTTCAAATTGGAATCTCTTTGAGAGTACTAATCACAATAGACCGCACATTTTTAACAATCGCAAAATAGTTCTTTCAAGTTCGATTTAATCCGGAGAAGCAAAAACTAATCGGGCAGGGTCAGTTACAGGATGTAAGGACATTAGTGCAGCACTACCATGGTTTGCATCTCCAGAAATTCTCTGCATCCACAATTTCGGTATGACGATATCATGTTTAATGAATTTTAAAAGATCCAGTACATTTGCTATCAATCTAACACTCAGACAGCATCCAGAATCAAAAAATTGTTGTCACCTTAGCCGCAATGGCCGAAGTGTAAGGCGTTGATGAGCGACCTGCGCGTGAGTCATCCTCGACGTCCTTTCTTGTTTCTCTGATCGCTTTATGCCATATAAATACTTGTGTTTTCGATAAAACATTGTTTCGGTAAGTTTTCTGTGTCATAATAAACGTATGGTTGTGGATCTTTCGAATTTTAGGAAAAAACAACAGTAGTTCACTTCGCAAGCCATCCATAGTCGGTAAAAGCTCAAAGACAAATTACCTGAGTCAAGCCGTTTACCTGACATCTATCACCGACTGTCAGGCCCGAAGATCACGCCCCCCCCTCGAATTCTTCTGGTTTGAGCAAGAAAATCAGCCTCAATACTTTCCGGGCACATTCAGTGTAATGTACCATCGTTTTACGCTTTGAGAATGCTTAGAAATTATAAAAAATATCAAAACGAGGACTTGATGCACGCATCGTACAGTTTGCGAACATGAAGTTCGTAATAATCGTTCTTCTGACCTTATTATTCGTTTAATTGGGGAAGATTACAACATTATTAAAAGGTGCCTGTAGGACAACGAACTGTAGCAAGTGCGGAGATAATCACTGTCGGAGCGAGTCCTTAGGATTGCTCCTAAACGAATTTTGCGGGCAGGCTTGCGTTTACATCTATACAAGATTGTCGTAGTATAAGAACTGAAACCCAATTATCATTAGATTTGTCGTATATTCTCAGATTTTGCTTAGATAAACTGGACACTGATAACTTTCAGCGGAAACCATCCCTTTTAATAAATCCCACTTCTAGTGGAGTGGTTTTGTCATAAAACCAAACAGTCATTTTTGAGACAAATTCAACCAGAATTGATTGAAGAAACAACTTTACATTCACAAAAACTAACTATTCGGTGTGATCTACGGCAGATAGACGTCACTAGGTTTGATTTAAAAAAATATGAGGGAATTATTGTTACAAGAAGTTTCCAATGTAGTAGGTTTATAATTACTAATTTTTTATAATCGCAATTGAACAATGAGATGTAGTTTCAACAAGACAAGAAAAGCTTGGTGAATGAATAATTTTATGAACTGCTCCTTAAGATCCCAAGATTTAACGCCACTGGATTATTTTTTGGAGTTATGTTAAAATGCAGATTTACTGATCAAATGCAAATTTACACCAAACACGCCATTTTTGGAATTCATTGCGACTTGGAAAATTGTGTTTTTTGAATACCAATGCCAACGCAGCCGTCATGGGGATTTGAATGATGCGTTATTCTGAACCTAATGGTTTAAATGTACTTTAAAATTAAGTTAGAATTTCGATTATATCTTAACCTTCTCCGTTTTATTTCTTTTTAAATTTCTAGTATTCTTACTGTAAAACTCGTTATTTGAGACAGAAGAAAATGAACACCATTGCGTTTACAGAGTTGCAGTAAGAAAAGTTGAAAGATTACATTTTTCTTTTTGCAGAGCTTTGTAGTTTGAGAACCTTCTAAATTGTTCAGTGTTAAATTAGTTGTAGTAAACAATAAATAAAAATTAGATTTTTAAATTGTGATGAATCAGGTGCATATACTATTGAACTGGCTATAAGATTATGACCAAGAAAAAAAGAAAAGTTGAAACGATAGTTTTATAGATAGTATTATAGTATTAGAGGGATCTACGAGCATTTCTTCTAGTAGCATCTTGAACATATATAAGTCCTAATGACTGTGCTCCCTATAATTGTTAGTTTTTACATCTACCATAACGATTCAATACAAAATCGTTTGCACTTTTAACAATAATGTTTGATGCGTTGAAAAAGTGCTTTATCACTTCAATGTAAAGAAAACGTGCTCCATTAGAAGTAATATACAAAAAGTAGTCTCGAAGCTTTAATTTGTGGTGATTTTGATGTAAAAGAGAAATAACGTTGAGGACGTCCAAAAAATTCGAAACGAAGAATGTAGAAGCATTAATATTATTTGATTTGAGATTTTGAAACGTTTAAAAGTTACGAGGAAAGTTTACAAGAAAAAAAATGAAGGAAAGCTAAAAACCACGCACTAAATACAACTTGATAGGCAAAATAAAGAGATTTTTGCATCATATTGTTACTGGAATATGAAAAATGGATATAGTTGGATAATCTCAAAAGCAAAAATTTAATTTGTGATTTAGGCCAGCTCTCAACATCAACGCGACAACAGAATAATCATAGAAAGAAGGTACTGCTATATATTTAGTAAGACTAGAAAGGCGCGCTGTACTTTGAACTGTTCAAACTGAGTCAAAATATCAATGGTATTTTCTAATAATAATACTTAATTAGTTTGAACCAAAAATGAAAGGCTAGGCGTCCAGAATACGCCAAAAAGTACGACGGGACCACGCTCGGTAAGAAACAAGTCAAAAAGGTTTTGGAAGCGTCGTATTTAACAGACAGCATCCTTTCCGTGTGCAAAAGCGGGATGGATAAATAAGAAAGTGTAAAGTAGTTAAGCACTTTAAGGAATTCAACAGGGCACTAGTGAGAACTTCATACTTCTGAATAATCATTTCAGCTATATTTTCTAAAAGCATGCAAATCGTTATTCGTTAGATATTGATCTTCCACTTGAAAATGAAGGCGCATAAAAACCTTAAGATGTTGTGAATACATTTTATAGCATTTACACAAGAATGGCAACCAAAGCTTTTAGGTTTTGGGTATTTGTCCTTTTAGTGTGTTTGGTAATGAAGGGTTTAGCCCAAAAGTAACAGAAATTTTTGTTGTGCCATTTAGCTATTTGGTTTTTTATAACTACAAAAGGTATGAAGGTCAGATGTGAAAAATGGCGGAGAATCTAAGCAAATATCTAAGAAAATATAAAAAATTGTATGTGTAGCTCTTCCTGGGAGAAATAAAGTGGTGGAAACGTTATCTTCGAGGATGACGGTTTACAAAACGTAGAAATCTCAGGTAATTGTTTGGTTTAGTGTCTAGAGATTGTGAAGTAGAAAGAAACTTGATACAGTTGTTCATGTTGTGCGAAATTGACTCATTAGTTTTTATTCTAGTTCAGAAATTCATATTTGTTTTTTTGCCAATAGGGCCAAGAATAGAATGAAAATAACCCTGTAAATAAAATAGTCTTGACTACTGTTTTTGTTTTTGGTAGTCACATTAATATAAGCAAAATTTTTGGGTAACATACCACTTAATAATTAAAGTTGTTTGAATCTACTAATTAACTTAGAGTATATGTACGATATTGTAAATTTTTCTTAGCACCTCTCTTTTCTACTCTAGAAAATAGCCCAAAAGATCAAGGTAAATATGGTCGAGTGATATTATCATAGAAACAACAGAAAAATTACATTTGAAGACGGTTTGCTATTTTTCCTCTTTTTGTTTTTTTTTTTATTTTTAATAGAAACAATTTAATTATACGCATTTTTTGTCCAAATCTTCAACTGTTAGTACACCGATATGTATGTCTTTTGTAGCTCGATACCTTAAGGTATAAATATCTAAACCAAGAAGATCAAAAAAGCTGATTTCAGCCCTTATTTCGATACATTCACTAGCTTTTTGTAATATTTTGTAATTTGTCTACATATATACAAGGTGAAAATAAATCCCTGCTAATCAAAAAGGTAAATAGCGATACTTAGCAAGTAGAGCGTGGAATTTAACGTAAAGTTAACATAGAAGTAAGTTAATTGCAAAAATCGAAAACAAAATAGTTGGGATATGAGGCATTTAATCTAAAGCAATTTCAAAAATTACAAAAATAGAAATTTTGGGCTATTAGGAATAAAACTGAAAATGACTAAAATATGTCAATGAAATTCAAGTCTAGACCGTAGAGACCCCACACTAACAGAGTTGAATCCCGCTGAACTCATGGATGCTTATGATTAAAAGAAAATTAAATAAAGCCTTTACAACTGATGTGGTTACTTTCGTTTTTCATGTAGGAATGTTACTCTACCATGTTATAAAAATAAAATGTAAAAAAATTAAGATCTGCAAAAATATCACATAGTTAATAGCTCAATAGTTTTCTAGATGAGTCTTGCAGACATTGGATTTTTAAGATTAAAAAAAATTAAAGTAAAAAACTAAACTAAACTTATGCATCTTTTAATCAAAAACTGAAAATGTTTTATAATCTATAGAGTTGAAGACCATGGCGGCAAGTTAAAAATGAGTGAGATTTTCTTATATTACATAGTGCACAGATAATGATGAAACAAGTTTTTGCGAAAAGAACATTCTGCCAACAACGCGCAAGTAACCGGCAATCTCATACAAAAAATTGAGTGAAGTTGAAGGTGTGTCGTAAGCTTCAGCGTCTGAAAGAAAATCATGGCAAGACTATTAAAATTTCCTTATTACTGATGATGACAGTTAACTTCACCAATATTAACTTGAAGACGAACGGTCAAGCACAGTCTAAATGCATTCATAAAAAATCAATGTTGTGTGGTTGCTAGAGAACACAATGCTGATTACTTTTAACTGCCTTGACATGATCCGGCTACGCTACGTTTATTGGATAGTATTACGTGACGAATTTTTTTCCGTCTTAAATTGCACCAATATAATTGGCATCTACACCACGGTAACATGGCATTGTTGCCTAACACATAGTCTGACAGAACATTCCTGGAGGGTCCAACGTGTGACATGGTTAAAATCGGAACTATGGAACAAGAAGAAGGAGAAGCTTCTGAAGACAATGCAAATATGTACCAGAAATCTTTCAGGACTGCCAGACACATTAAACCAAGCGCTTACAATGCGATCGGAACTACTTTAAATAAAGATTAATGTTCGCTTTTTGGCTTATACTAATAAAAACGCTATATTAAAATGTTTTATCGTTTACATCATAGACAACTCGTTATAAGTAAAATCATCATCGACTCTTAAAATGTGAAAGTGTCATAAATGCTTTGATTAGAGATTCGGTTAAAAGAAAGCCTGTACTACCAAGAAAGGTCTTGGAGCGTAATCACTGACTTACTTCGGAACCCGGGAAATCTATCACAGAAAATAAATATTTAAGTATAAAATATAAATATATATATAAAGAATATTTTACGTTATCAACCGTAAAATTACTTTTTTTTTGTGAAAAGAATTTTAAAACCCGGCCTAAACATCTATTAAAAGGAGATTAAGAAGATTTGTGCAAATCCTTTCAATATTATACTTATTTATTGGAAAATGACTCAATTTGCTGTTAAAATTTGAAATATTAGATTTATATTCTTAGATTCTCTAGCTGCGTTACGATTACACACTACGTGTGCTCACTCACCGGCGTCTAGCTTCCAACTGACTTAGGCAGTGAAGTTGTTTTTATTCACGCATGCGTATTACAGTCCACTCTAATTGGCTGTTAGGTTACATCACGGCCACACAAACTGGTCTTATTATATTAACACTAGAATCTCGTCGTCAAAAACCGGTATCATTTTAGTCTACTCTTTACTATTAATATTACGTTATAAAAATACAAACCGTCGTTTGAAATATTTAGGAATCTGCCTACCGGTACATACAGGCCACAATAAAGGAGGTGTAGTTCTCTTTCTGCATCTTTTTCTGTATGATTTGAGATATATTAAATACTTGTTGTTCCTCTATAATTTATGCATATATATATAAAGATTTTAGATGTAAGTGAAATTCTTGTACAATTAATAACATTATGTTCTTAATAACATATTATTCAAATGCAAATTTGAGAAACTCAATTTTCCATGAATTGGTGCAACATATCAGGCTGTACTCCACCAATTTTGTGTTCGTTGGTTTCTTCCAGATAATCCAACTTTTGTTATATGTTTCTTTAACATAACCTCAAAAAATAGTCCAATGGCAATGAATCGCAGGATCTTGGAGGCTAATTTACAGGTCCGTTTTTAGAAATGAATAATTCTCCAAACATTTGCACTAATAAGTCGATGGTGTCGCCAGAAGTATGGTTAGTGGTACTGTTCTATGGGAACCACATCTTATTTGATTTTTTATCATCTAAGTGCGACCATAAAAATTGGTTATCATCGATTAATAACTCTCGCAATTAACTGTAACTGTTTCCTTTATTTTTAAAAAATAAAGTTTAATGATACCTTTGTAGATGTAACATTTTATGTTAAATTCGTCTCAAAAGCGGCAATTATGTTTATTGGTGAAAACCAAAAGGGGAAAATTTTAGAGACGCCGGAAGTGTGTATTTAAAGAGATTGTAGCGTTTTTGACAGCAAATATTTGTTTTTATGAGAAAGTGATACCAAAAAGATAACGGAGTATGTCATGATTTAGAAACTTGTTTTAGATCTTCTACCCAAACCATATCAAAGGATTGGTCGACGACTAGAAATATTGCGGTAACATTGGTTTTTGAAACTTGTTTCAATGTGAAATTGAAAGGGTTGGAGAATGTGGAGTGCATTAGCTAAGGGAGCGTAGATAATAATAGTAATAATAATAATAATAATAATAATAATAATAATAGACTGATAAGCTGGTTTTTAGTTTTTCCAGCTTTGGTAAACATGAGAACATGTACATGCTTCCATCTTCGAAGAAAATAACCTATTTTCAGGCATAGGTTTATCAAGGTAGCTAAGTATGTCGAACATTCACTAGTTTTAGGTCGTAGATGAGTGATATGCGTTTAGGTAGTTCCATTTACCCAATTTTTTCGGAGATGTGGCCTGGATGTTTCCAGTGCTGATGTTTCGATGTGATTGATTACATGTACCGCTTGAGTAGACGTACTTGTGATTGTCGGTGTGAAGGTCAGTTCAAGATGATTGGCAAATGCTTTAGCTTTTTCACTGCCTGGGTATAAAGTAGTATGATTTGACTTAAGTATTTGTATTTTTTGAGGGTTTTTGTATATCACCAGAACTAATGTCAACGATGTATTTGCGGTAGGATTATATAGTTATCCAGTTCTCGTTTTAGTTGATGCGTAATACTGTTCAATAACCTTTTAGTTGTATGACCTATCGTTTGCTGCCAGAATCTTCTGGTTTGACTGCGATGCTTGATCTGATTGATTATAGAGAAAGGGGTAGTTGTAGTCGGAATTGTGGTGTTTGGGTTTGTTTAAAGTTACCCGCTTTTACAGTATCAACTATAGATAAGGTGATGGAAACGGTTTCTGTGCGATATTGCAGTAGAAAGTTTTTTGGAAGAGATTCTAATTAATTGGTTTATTGGTTAGTCTGGTAGGGAGTGGTTTGGGGTTGGGGTACTAAAAAGCAGGTAAGTGTAGACAGATTATTACAGTTTAATTTGAATATTACTCTTTATGTGATTGGCTTGATAAAGCTTTTTTGAAGGACAATATATAATATCTACAGTTGATGGTTGGCTCTACATGGAAAATATGTGTGTTCGTCTGGTGTTAAAACTAGAAATGCGTGTATTGTTGAGTATTGTTCAAGTCTTACACCTGGGGTTTAGTTGCTCTGCAACCCCATGTTTTAAGCTTGCTGTTTAGGTCTCGTACCACCATTATCAATTCAGATGTGTTTATTAATGTTTTGATTCTCGGCCGTTTTTGAAATATTAATGAAGCAAGTTAGGAGTCTTTGGGGGTGCTTGGTTGTTCTAGTTCTTCCTTCTTCCTGGCAACCTGATACTTTGATTAACAAGGATATCTAGTTATTATTAAAACCTTGTCTAGCACCATTGGAAACGATAAATGTGCTAGGAAGAGATAATTTAATTTGTTATTTTTTTAATTAATTTTGTAAAAGTGCCGTATCAATTTTGAAACGCCGAATACGCCCACATGGTTTTCTTGTGCGACTATTGCAACGGTAATTCATCTGCAGCATATAAACAATTCTACGCGGTTTTCGTCCTCCCCGGGAAAATGGAACGTTTGTAAGCAGAAAAAGTGATAGAGATTTTTGTTCTAGAGAGTCGGCGGAAGGAACATTGAGGGAAAGTGAAGAACAAGTGTAAGACGAATTTCAGCAGCTACAGGCTGAAATAAAAATGGACCCTATCTCTTCCCTTTCCAATCAATTCAAAACTCCCCGCCTACTAAACTTGCTGCACGACAGCGCTTGCGTGATTCGTTGATTGAGCTCGATTTTGGTATAACTTTATTTTGTGATGAGGCTTTTTCTCAAGATGGAATAAACGAACATGCATAGGCACTTCAAAATCCACATGAAGCTACCGACAATTACTTTCAGCGTCGATTTATGGTTAATGCCTGGCCTGTGTTAGTTGGAAATGTTTTGATTAGACTGCACATCTTTGAAAGAAAGTTTAATAGTCAAATTTATATAAAAAGGCATATAAAAAATTAATATATTTCCTATAAGCTTGGAATATCCTCTATTAAGGGGTGTTACTACTTTTCTACGAAATCACAATCCATGTTTATTTACTTACGGTGAATGATTTTCTTAATCTCGTTGAAGTTTAAATCAGGCATTTGTTTGTTTAAACTAAATTTCAACAGTTTCAGCGATATAATCCTGTCTCACATAGCAGATAATATGGTCTCTAGGCGCTTGATGCTGTTCATTACATCTACCAAGGGCGGACCATATCGAGCCTGATCGGGTAGATGGATTTTTTCTTTTATACTTCTTATCCACTACCTAGCAGTACTGACATATACACAGGTGTTGCCGTAAACAGCACCAATTTGGTAATTAATCGCAATGGGCACATAACCCTCAGCCGTTATGAACTCGATGTCTCCTTTCATTCTGGTTAATACAATAGGGCTACCTGATGACATAGAGAGTAATAGCCAGTCACTTAGAGAATATTACACCTCTAAGCAATACAATACAAATCCAGTCTGGGAAATAACAATTTTCAAATTTTATCACATGCTAACTTTGTATAAAAAAATTGTAAAGAAAGAAAGCTTGTGGTCTCTTGATTTTTTCACTTACATTAAGTGTAATAGTTATTTTTCTACAAATTAATTTTGGATTGCTTTCTATGAAGCTTTCAAAAAACAATATTTCATTTAAGGATGTATTCTTACCAGTTATATCGCTTAAGCAAAATTTTTAAATCAATTGCAAACAGTTTTTTTCTTACTGCATTTTCTTTCAATGTTATACAAATCTTTCATTATATTTTTTATGCTTTGGGATCAAGGTTTTCAATTATAGAATAAATTGAATAAACAAATATTCAAATTGATATTTATTGCTCGATAACAATCGAGTGAATGTCTAGATAAGTTTAGACTATTTATTGAACACAGTTATGTTGGTTGTCATAAAAGTTTTAAAAGTTACAACTACCAAAATACTGACAAGATCTTTTCTATGCATCCGTTACTTAGTAACTCCCATGTTGCATGTAGATGAAACTAGTAAATAGGAAAAACTTTAATTTGTCAGTTAGACATAAATAATAAGCATTCAGATCATCATGCAGGCTAATAGCTGTATCCTTACAGGCAAGCCCGAGACGTAGCAGTAGACAAACATTGAAAGCAATTTGCATGCTGCTTAGCCGTTTTGTGCTACTTATTCGCCATTGTTCTTATTACTGCAGCTACCGAGTTGTACTCTGGAAATTTGTTAACCGCGTGTTACTTTCTACTCGCATTGTGCTACAAATTATTATTTTATATGAAAGTTTGCTAAAATGTTAACATAACAAGAAAGCATAGCGCGCGTTGCCTCACTGATGCTTTTCCGATAAAATGCTAATATTTCGCGCTGAATCCCCGGCGGTGTTGCATAACCGCGGCTGCATGTCCATAATTGCGGCAGAATTAATGTTCGGGTGCAAAATACGAATTAGGCCGCAAGAGTTACTAAAGTGGGCACCCATTTTGCGCTACTTTGTGAGCAAAGCTGAGTTTTGACACCCAAAGGCAATTATTTGCTTTCATAAACGGCGTTCCTTTCTTCGAGCAGAAACGGCCAAGTTTCTAGCGCCGCTAATTGCGACTGAAATCGCAGATGTCAGGGTAATTACATAAAATTATTAGAGATCGATGTCCCGATACTCGTCGGCTGCAAATTGGTGCGCTCTGCTGGCGGTTTCTTTGTGGCCAGCAGCACCGCACCGAGAAATTATATTCTGGAAGTCGGCGTTATGAAACGATCGGCGATGACTTGATAATAAATTAATTAGACGATGACTATAAATTACATAAAGAGCGCCGCTGTAACTGTCGGCATTTCAGCTTTCCAGCAAGGTTGAGGAAACAGATTTCGGACACAAACTTTCTAATAAAACAGTTTTTTTCTTCACGCGTCGAAAAGTTGCTTGGTGACTAAGAGATTTATTTTTAGTAAGGTACCTCTCCACTACCACTATGATGTAAAGGCCTATCCCGATGCAAATTTTTAGATCACATTGATTGGGGGAAAATGTAGTGTTGAATTTCCTGTGCGTTTCCCACACCTCATTTCAATGAATGTATTTTTATGGGGATAACCCAAAAATAAAATTTACAAAACCAGAAACAGTCAATGAACTGAAAAAGGAAATTAACTACCTGACAGTTTCAGAATCTATTAGTTTGCATTATAGGCTGTATTTGGGAAAAGTTGTTGGCCAGTCTAAATATTTGTAAACATGTATTTCTCATTTTAAACCATTAAACTATTGTTTCAAAGTCAATAAACACTGGATTTATTATCATTTTAAAAGCGGATATAATATTTAGAATATCCTGCAAATATCAATTTGTATTTTTCCAGTTTTGTATTGTTATCTTTTCATATTCTATCGTAACATTTCTCTATTCGTCAAGTTTAGTTAAAATAAATGTTTTCATCGTTATGAAATTATCTTCTAAAGAATTCATTACTGTTATATTGATACTTCAGCACCAAGAAAAAGAGCCATCACTAAAAATTTGCAAATTTATTTAATAGACTAAGGCAACTAAATGATTACATTTACAAAACATTTACATTTATTCAATAAGCTCAGGTTCTTGTCACCATCTCAATTGTTCTTGGGATCGGGTCAAAAATTGAACGAATAATGTCTTAATAGGTTGCATTACATTCATTTTTGTCAAACAAATTTCTTGAAGATCTGGATTACCACAGTACCTTTTGTGCTATAATATTCCAAACATTTTTAATCAGTGAAAACATTTGGTATTCAGGCTGACCATGAGACAATTTTTAATTTGTTTTAATGAAAGAAGTTTGATGTATTACGTGCCACATTTTGTCCAACGTTATCTTGTTGAAATATTGCTTGAAGAACTTTTTGAAGGATGACCTGCTGTCGTAACTGATAGCTCCTTATACCATAATATCCATAGTTAGTGTTATATACCTTGTACAAACGTGTTTTTCTTTATCTATTTCTTCGCGTCTATGACGTATTAATATCTGATGAACGTTTTGATTTAAATAAAATCTGGATTCATTAAAAAAGACCATCCTGTTGTTTACTGTAACCTTCGTTACCGATGCAGAAAAGGACATCATGCTGTTAGTTTCATTATGAGTAATTAAAGTCAAACAAAGGAGGTAGATAATCGATACCGTATAATAGTCTACCATTTTTGTGCTGAAGATGACAATCCACTGCTCCAGACCCCAGTTTTTGCAAACGAGTACCTTCTTAGACTCACTGATTCTATATTCGCGTCAGAGTACTACTATAGCGACCAATTCTTCTGCCTATATTTTGTAAAAAACACCTTCTCCACCTCTCTCAAATTCGTTAAGTTGTTGATAATGTATCCTGTGTCTGCTACAAGACATCCTTACAGTGTTTAAGTTTCACGTGCCAAATTGTAATGTCTGAGAAACTGTTATGCCTATTTTACATGTGATGTCACTATTTCTCCCACACTTTATATTTAAAAACGATATAATTAAATCTCGGATAGACATAAACATATGCAATTTCAAAAAAACAGTAGTGTGGTTACCATGTATGGGCAGTATATGTCATTATATTTTTAAATAAAATCTCGATCTAAATATTAGATGGTTGCATACGTTTATGTCTAATTTTTATAGATGGCGGAAATGTTACCGCATTGCGGTGCTGATATTTGATTTATAGTCGTACTACATATCAAAGAACATGTGATTATATTATTAGTCAATGTAGTATCAGATACCGTTGCGACAATTCGATTTGTATGTGAAAAAAATTATTAAAAATTGAGAAGGAAAGTTACATTTGTGCCATTATATATTATACAAGTTTTGAAAATAATTAAGTATTGCAATCGCAGGAAAACCATTTAGAACGTATATTTAGACTACGTTCTTGCTTTGACAATAGTGGAAAATTTATCTTCCGGTATTGATGATATTGTGCGTAAATTACAACTAAAGATTTTGGTAAAAATTTAAGTATTGGAAATGAGTTTATAAAAAAAATCAAATTTGTTTCTAAGCTTAATGCGCAAGTGTATTATTTGACAGACAGTAGTAAGGTGGTCCGTGTCTCTAAAGCCATCAGCCTGCTTGTACACCATGAAAAACTCTTTTGATAAAATCGTGCAGAACGCTGATAAATGCTAATAAAGGCTGACTTACATCCACTAACGGTGTTGCTTTCTATTTAGTGGTATTATAGAAGGATTATTTTTTGAGCTTCTATCTAGCAAAATAATTACGCTGAATAATTATTATATATTATAAAAAAAACAAACAAACCAAGTGTACAAGTGTTGTATCAAAGTAGATTGAAGCAAAAGATGGGGGAAATAGAGTAGGATTAGATCACTGTACTTGCAAAATATTGACAGAACTTAAGACAAAAATAACTGACGCTTTCATCATTCGCTTTAGTAAAAAAAGAGTTAATAAAAATAAAACTATAATAAAAATACCAAGACGAACAGGTAAAGATATTAACAGAAATAAGAAGAGAGCGTTTTTAAAGTAGAAAATAGCAACATACATAAGTACTGAGAGACTTATATACAAATAAGAAATATGGACGAACTACTCTGCTAGACTGTATACATAGATTGTTTAAAAAATTTATACAAATGAAAAAGCTTTAAAATACCAATCTAGAAAAAAAATTGCAAAGACCCAGATAATTATTGAGGCATTAATTTGTTAAATGCAACCCTTAAATTATTCACATCAATTTACAATAAACTACAAAACAGTATACCTATAACAGAAAAATAGCAAGATTTTTTTTTGATATACTACGTCAGTTACTTGAACAATCTATATAATACAATAACTCCTTGTTCTTGTGTTATGTGGACTTTCAAAAAGCATTTGATCAAATTTAGATCTTAATTGTTTCTAAACTGTGACAGTGAAATGAGTTTGCAACATGAACTTGGTCGAAAGTGGAATATCGAGTAATTTGAACTACAACCTTGTACCCTCTACGAAGATGTTAATCAATACTTGGAAGAAACGACTTCTTTAGTAGGATATGATTGTCTTCATCGTACCATTAGGTTCAAGTGGCATCTAAAAATTTAAAGATTAAACTATAGTTTAAAAATGTTCCAAAGTCAGGATGCCCACCTATCATAGAAGAAAACATTGCCACTGTCAGGAAGATGTTCAAGTCTAACGAACTTGCAATCTATCGCCGGTAATTTATATCATTATGTACCTTTAATTGAAAAAATATATAGATATGTCAACAGCAAGGCAAAAAAACTAAATCATATTTAGAAAACAGATTAAAAAATAAATTGTTTTTTAATGTCTATATAAATAATAGTAAAGCAAGAGTATATCGGTCATCTGGCGACCGATTTGCTTATTGTTATACCACTGAAACAGATAGCTTCGATAGCAATTTATTTTCTTTATTGAAACAAAAGCTAGACGTGTTCGAAAATTGTCAGTTGAATGATATATATTTAAAGTGTTCAATAACAGTAAGTTCATTCGGTTGTGTCATAGATTGATATACGCACCCAGTGTATGAATAAAGAAAGAATATAGTATTGTGCATTATCACCAGATCATGCTGGTAGCCAGTCGGTCGTTCGTGCAGTACCGCAAGTTCAGTTGTGGACAAAGCTAAACTTTATAGAAACAGACAATGACACCAGCGATACAAGGTTAGTGGTAATGTATGGGAATGCAACATCGATGCATTCTGGATATTCGAGTTTAAAGATAGTAAAAACTGTGCTGAGGAAAGAAAAAGCAGCGGATGTCTGGTAAATGCACGCAAACTAAACATTATCCAACTTGCGTCCGACTTTTTAATAGTAAACAGGAAGATCACAGTCAATCCAGCGGCGGATGCAACAAATCCTCTCGCTACACGGCATACTATCGAATTTAAAGATGGCACAGGTTTGTGCACAATGTGTTCTCCGTGCTCTCACCGCTCAGTAGAAACAGAAACCTGTGAAGGTATGTTGCAATCATATATTATGGATCCAAAGACGTGTAGTGAGTGTCTGGATGTAGTATAAAAATTATGGTTTTAACCAAGAAGCTATGGAAGGGCTGTGGTACTGTTTACTCCAAGAGAAATGGTAACAGGTTTTTGGGATCATGAGGGGATTCTACTGGTAGATTGGCTACATTTTCATAAAATAATTACTAGTGAACGGTACTGTAAAATACTGAAACGATATGTTTCTTCAATATCACAACACCTGCAAGCTCTCAGGTGCCGCTTAGTGCCCCATATTTGTTAGACTTTGCCCCAGACCATTGGCAATGCCCTGTAAAATGTTCTCTAACTATAAGCTTTAATGTATTGTCAGTGAATACCGCCGTACTACACTCAAAATATTATTACAAAAATCGCCAGAACGATAACAAAAGTGCATAGACTTTAAAGTAGAATACCTCTGATGAAACGTGTACTCACTTTTTGCTAGTTATTGAGGAAAAGACAATTTTATTTCCAACGAGTTTTCAACGCCTTAAGTAATTAATTTACTTACTGGCAGATCCAGTTGTGTCTTACATAATTTTCTTCAGAAATGGTTTTATGTTTGTAAAAATAATGTAAAGCTACATAATGTCCAATTTCTTTGAGTATCTAATGGAGATTAAAATTCAACAACAGGAAGAGCCATCACGACAGCATATCTTAGGACCTAAGATCAGCTTAACAGAAGAGTTTGGGTCAACATTTTTAGCGCTTCCATCAGACTATACAGGTGTGGTAGTAGAGGAATGGAGTTGATAACGTTGATTCGATTGATCAGGCATTAGGCAGAACATGGGATTTAGTTTTGGTATTGTTTTGTTTGATGTTCTAAATTCTCTATTACCTATCTATGAATCTGTTGGAATAAGTACATTTTATTTTTGAATCATTAATTTAATATACAACAAGTGATATATTTTAAAGTTTCTTACGTGACAACAAAAGTGATAGATGTCTTTCAAAATTCACAATTATTGATAAGGGTTAATATGTTACTGAACTACAAAAGAAAAATTAATAAACAAAAAATATTCAATTCTAATAACATTTAAAATAGTTATTTATTATTATTATTTTTTATTTAGTAATACTCTCTTTTTCTACATTTTTTAATACTTTATGAGCAATTCTAACGTTTTTAAATTTATATTGGTTTTAGTTATTTTATTATTGATGTTGCTTTTGTAATTTCGGTTAACCTCATAATTAGTTATTTGGATTATTGCTTAAAATTATATTTCAAGAGTTTTGCTGTTAGTGTTGTTAAAAATATTTTTATCCGTAAAAATAATACTGTTAACATTTTTATTTTTGATAGCTTTATGCTCAAATAATTGCAACGTTTTTAGGACAATTCGCCCCCCACAATTCGCTCCCGAACATTTCGCCTCCATGAACAATTCGTCCCTGGACATTTTACAAGTGCATCGACTAAATAAATTACAATGCAATATTACGCGCAATTCCTCGTAAAAAATCTAAGGTATCCCTACTTTCGTAATCTACGGCTATATTTCGTAAACGTTGCGATAGAACGGCATATTTTTTATTTAGTGTGAGAGCAGGTCGCCTGCTAGAAATTGGTTTATTTGGTAGTTGTTCAGGACTTGCTCCTTTTTTAAAGCGTTTATAAACTTAAATATGTTTGTGGAAGCATTACAAACTCATTGAAATTGTCGATGCCAGCCTTCTATATGATTATTGGTGCGAAACGTATTTTCAACAGTTCGATTGTGCATATTCAAAAAATCAACAGAAAATTTAGCCGACATCTTTGTCGCCCACGGCGACCAATGTAATTGTCTCCAAAGTGGTCAACAACTGTCTGGGCTTCTGGAGGAAAATTTTCGTTTTCTACTAAAATATCGAAAATTTCTGCTGCATTTTCCGGTGGTACGAACGCAAGGTCAGTCGTCATTCGTATCCAAAATGCAAACTCATGATTTCTTTGATAGTTTACTTGTAATCCCTTAGACTGCACTTTTCTCCATACATTTTGTGCTAGATGAAAAAACATCCAAATATTTAGATTTTGGAAAAAACTGTTTTAAAAGCTTCTATTGCAGCCATTTCGAAGTCGAGAAGTAATTGAGCTGGGCGCATACCTGGACAAATATTTTGTAATTCTTCTAAGAACTTTACGTAGGTGGCCTTTGTTTTGTTTGGCAGTAAAGCGTAAACAATTGGTATTATGGTTCCGACGTACAGTGTAGATGCTTTATAAAACCGCTAAACATAAAAGAAGGACTTGTTTTGATGTAAATAAAAGATAAAAAAGGAAAACTTTAACAAACCAAGAAAACGTTACGGAGCACTGAAAATAATATTTCTAATAATCATTGGGGAAGACAACGAAAGAAGAGTATTAAATAGGCATAGATAATGTACAAGAAGACACAATCTCAGGCGAGGGTAAAAGAAATTACTATGATGACCATAAAACAAAAACCAAGAACGAAATGAATTTTGAACTCAAAAAAGTCACCAGGTTAATTAAATATTTCCGGGGATGTTAAAATATATGAGTGAAACGGCAATTCTTGAATTAATTAAATTACTAACGTGGACCAAAGCCTAGCTTCTATATAAAAAGGAAAATTCTAGAGCAAAGGTAGAGAAATATATAAAAATATAAAGAACAGGTGCAACTTCTTCAAAAATTGTAAATAAAAATGAAAACAGTTATTTTTGATAACCAAGGATACGAAAAAAACAAAATGTAAAATGCAATGTAATATAAAATATAGATTTTTAAATTTTTATTGCACATTATTTTTTTCTATGGTTGTTTGCTAATTTTTTACTGTCTCTATTTGATAGCATTTTTTCTTAAAATTCGGCGGTTTCCGATTCAGCCCACGGTAGATATTTTACAGCTGATGGAAAGTGAATATATATTTGGAAAATTATTATTGCAACCGAAAAGATTGATTGTGAAAATTTAATCATTGTAACGTTTTTCTTTCTAAATCTGCTGTTCAGAATTGCTTTATGAAAATTTCAATTTACTTTGATAAAAGAGAAAGGCTAAGAAAACCATATAAAATTCAAATTTGAAGATATTTTATTACTTAAATAGAATTTGAAAACCAGTTTTTAAACCTGGAAAACCCCTGTTTATTTAATACTGTTAAAACGTGGTTGTCCGTGTTCAGGCAAATTTTTTTTCGTAATAATATCTAAAAAGAATTGTCTTTGAAAATAATTAAAATTTAATTATACTCAAACAAAAAAATGCCCTACGCGTACCCTGGTGTCCCAGGGTATCCTTTCCCCAAAGTGCCCCAGGGCATTTTCTCACTTCGGTGCGTTGGAGTTTAATTTGAGAATCAACATCGTTATCAGAGATTCCAAAAACTTTTATTCAGACAGTTTAAACTCAAAAAACAAACAAATTTGAGGTTATTTCCCAAAAATCGACCCAATCTCCAGGATTATGCTCCCCTCCAAGTGCATTCGGGCACTTTTTAAACATCATATTCATTATCAGCGACGCTAAAACCCCTTATTCATACAGTTTAAACTCGAAAAACAAACAAATTTGAGGTTATTTCCCAAAATCGCCTCCATCCCCAGGATTATGCTCCCCTCAAAGTGTATTGGGGCACTTTCTAAACATAATATTTGTGATCAACGACCCCAAAAACATCCGAGTAACGGATTGAGCTTATTTTGGGCAATATTAAGCGAGAAATAAAATATACTTCAGGGTCTGCAAAAAGTGCATCAAATAAATGCATTTTTTACGTGCACTTTCGCATTATAACAAAAAAATATGTGATAAGATTTTTTTCTGAGGCTGTTAGGAATCGAATGCGCCTTGGAACGTTTTGATACATTTACTCAATAAAAATTTCAAGCTTTTAGCGTCTTTCTTACTAATTTGACTCGACTATATGAAGAAATGTTTATCATCATCATCATCATTAGCCATCTTTGGTCCATTTCTGAACATAGGCCTCTTTCATGTTTCTCCAGTGTTCACGATTTTGAGCCTCTCTGATCCATGCTAACCCGGCCGTTTTCTTAAGGTCGTCGGTCCGGCGCATAAGGGGTCGTCCTCTGTTTCTTCTTCCTAGGTATGGTATCCATTTTAATAAAGTGTTAGACCATCTTCCATCTTGGTATCTAGCAACATGTCCTGCGTAACCCCACTTCAGTTCTGTCACTGCCTCCACAACATCTTTAACTTTCCATGTATCCATGTATTCCTTCTACGATCTTTTAGGGATATTCCTAACATCTGATGCTCCATTGCTCTTTGCGTCACTTTCAATTGGCTCATTGACTGTTTGGTGAGGGTCCATGTTTGTGCTCCGTAGATCAACACCGGTAATATGCACTGATCAAATAGTCTGCTACGTAAACGCATAGGTATATTTTTATTTTTTAGTGTTTTACTTAGTTTTCCGAACGCGCTCCATGCTAGTCTTTTCCTTCGGTTTATTTCTATTTTTTGATTAGGCTTTCCTAACGTTATCATATTTCCAAGATATATATAGCTTTCTACATTTTCGATTTCTATGTTTCTTACATTTATTCTTGGATTTTCTGGGCACATTACTTTTGTTTTTTGTAAATTCATATTTAAACCAACTTTAGATGCTTACTGTTCTAAATCAGTTAACATATTCTGTAGCTCCTCAGAGTTTTCTGTGATAAGTACTACGTCGTCTGCATATATGAGATGGTTTAGACGTTTTCCATTTATTAGTATGCCTCTGTTATCCCAGTTAAGTTGTCTGAATATATCTTCGATAACTAACGTAAATAATTTGGGAGATAACGTATCTCCTTGTCTTATGCCGCATTTAATTGGGATAGGTTTAGTATGTTCATGAAGTTGTATTGTCGACGTTGCATGTTCATATATATATGATAAAAGTATTCAGTACCGATGATCTACCCTTGCATTATTTAGCGACCTTTTGATTGCCCAGTGCTCTACGCTGTCAAAGGCCTTCTTAAAATCAACAAAGGCCATATGTACATTCCGATTATATTCTACTGATTTTTCTAGGAGAATTTGCATATTTAATAGATGTTCATGTGTACTGTAGTTTGTTCTAAATCCAGCCTACTCTACTGTCAAATACTGTTCTATTTTGTTATTAAGTCTATTTGTAATAATTTTTGTCAATAGTTTATATACCTGTGAGAGTAGACTGATTGGTCTATAATTCTCCAAATCCGCCTTGTTTCCCTTCTTATATAATATTACAATTACCGCATTGTTGAAACTTTCGGGTACTCGTCCTTCCATTAGACAATTATTGTAAAGATCACATAGCTTTGATATTATGGGTTTTCCTCCTGCTTTTATCATCTCTGTCAAAATTCCATCTTCTCCTGGCGCCTTGTTATTCTTCATCTGCCTGAGTGAGTGGTATACTTCTTCTATTGTTATTTCGGGCATCTCCTCTGATCCTATGTTGGTTATTTTTTGTTTTGTATTCTCTCCCTGTTCTTCTTGTTTCTTTGAACTGTACAAGTTTTTATAAAACTTTTCTGTTATTTCTAGCATAGTTTCTCGTTGTCGTATCTCTTGTCCTCTCTCATCTTTTAATACCACTATTTGTTGTTTTCTATTACTTCTTAAGCTTTTCAATTCCCTGTTATTTTCTATTACTTTTTCTACTTCTATTTCATAGTAGTTTTCGAGATCCTTTCTTACTAATCTTCTCGTTTCTTTAGCCATTTCTCTAAATTCGTCATATTTACCTTCTCTAAATAACTTTCTCTTTTGTTCTATTTTAATCTTAGTTGTTTGCTTTAGTTTCTCTACTTTTTGTTTTTCCTTGGTGCAACTTTATCAGCGGTATCTTTCATTATTTCGTTCAGTATGGTACTTTGATCATCTAAGTTTTACTATTCCATGTCTCTTCTATTTGTTGCAGTGCATTTTGTAGATCTTGCTGATATTCGTCCGTTTTCTCCAATAATCGTTGAGTGTCTGGTAGATTATATTTTTCTTTTCTTTTCTTTTTTGTTATTTTGCTATTAATATTTATTTTAGCTCTAACCATTCTATGATCACTGCCTATGTTAAAAGAATTTAGCGTTGTTACATCTTTTACTATATGCTTATCCTTTGAGAGAATATAGTCTATTTCGTTCTTTGTTTGGGTGTCCGGAGATATCCACGTCCATTTACGTTGTTTTTTCTTTTTGAAAAATGAATTCATTGCATAGATCTTGTGGCGTGTTAAAAATTCAAGCATCATTGTTCCGCGCTCGTTCCTTTCATCAAAACTGTAGGGTCCTATATATTCTTCATTTTTTTCTTGTTTATTGCCTAGCTTTCAATTAAAATCGCCTATGATGAGGGTATAATTAATATTTTCTTTGAATAGATTATCATTGATGCATTCGTAGAAGCTTTCCATTTCTTCATCATCGTGGGCAGTTGTTGAAGAAATGTTCACTTGCAAAAAATCTATTTCTATTTTTTTTTTATGCGCACTTACAGGCACTGAAGCCTCGAGGGCTTTATTGTGCCCACTAACATGCACTTATTCTAGGACATTCATACACACCTATGGGTTGTGCGAGACTCGAACCCGCGCGCGCCGCCTAGAGGACAGAGCCAACTGGTTGAACGATCTGAGCCACCACGTCCCCAATCTATTTCTATTAGAAACTAAAAAGTTTTTTATCGTGTAAACGAGACAAATAAATACCCCAAAAAAAAATCAGAAATGTTCCAAATTTTTATCATAGGATTTGAATTGCTTGTAGTCCGAACTATTAATGTTTTACTTTTTTCCTCAAAACCCTTAATCGTTTTCAGTCCATTCTAGATTTTCTCCCGTATCTGGTAATACTGCGCACCTACGACATCTGTAATGTAATACACTTCAGTGCAATGCGTCTCTTATACTTTTAAGGGAAGAGCATAAATATTGTCGTTACGTTTACTATTAATGAAAGTATTCATCTCTCACCTTTACTTTGTTGGGAACTTGAAAATAATTGGCAATTAGAAAAGAAAAATAATCTGCCGGTAGAAGATAGTGACACGAAAAACTGTTCATGCTAATTCATGAAAACGTGCACTAGAACACCTCAAGTAAATGCCCAAATGCAATTGTATGCTAAAATCTTATGATTAAGAACACTCTACTTAGGAGCAATTCCCAAAGCACAATTCGGAGTTTTCACAACGGTAATAACGGCAGCAGGAAGTGGAACCAGACGTAAACAATACCGCCGCCGGAGTGCAACCACACCAGCAAATTACCTCTGATCCCCCAACATTCCGTGGAGCTGGTCTTCGTCGATTTCAGAACCGCGGCTTAATTATGCATCCGTTATATAACCGCGGCCCATTACGGCGGTCCGCGCCGTTTACAACACCGGCCGCTCGTTTCAGATATATCGGCGGTATTTATGCATCCTGTTACTTTCGTTTCGCCTGAAATTAATTGCGCGAGACGGCTCGGATTCTACTACTTTTACGTCTCCGATCTAGAAGAGTAAAGGTTACCAGGTAGGATTGCCGCCCGATGGCACCCAGAAATTGGATCGGCTCGACGCGGGCCTGTAAACACATCATCCATTTTTTATGTGCCAATGGGAAGGCATCTCGCTTTACCAGCTCTTTCGCTCTAATAACGGCTTGAAATATCGGTCCAATTAACTTTCCACGCGCTTTTACTGCGGCTAAACCATACACCTATTTCGTTTTTCTTAATCTTTTTTAAATGCAAAAAAGATCAAAACTATTTGATACCTGTAAAATAACTTGACTGTCCTTTGTCTCAGATAGAACTTGTATGACAAGTACCACCGTCTTGTTGGAATCTTTTGGGTTGGAATTAAAGGGTTTTTCTTTTAAATTTAATTTTTTAACTCTTGTAGAACTCATGCAGTCCCAGATACTATAATAAATTGTACAGTTGTAATTTCACCTTTCTCTCAGATTGTCCAGCAACTATAACTTCATATAACTTCAGTCTGTTTTGAGTTCGACCAATAACTGAAAATGGCACAATGGTAATGGTAAATTTTGTGCTTTTATTTTTAATCTCAGATCCCCTGTAGTTTACTGAGAGTTGTTTTCTGTAGTTCAGTAATATTATTCCTATCAAAAAATGTTTAGGGTGTGCCTTTCATTTATTATTGTCGAAATTGCTGCACCTATCATATAGCTAAACCGACAGCTTTCCTCGCGCTACCAGTTAAAAGAACAAAATTAGCATTTTATAAATATAACAAAATAATAAATACACCAGACTTTAACAGTAGCGAGAAAAATGAGAATTCGAAAAAGATATTTAAAATATGTAACCCTCAGCGGAACCTGTAACCTCTACAAGGCGCATTTTTAGACGGCGAATTGGAAAAAGCTCTTTAGATACGAGAAGTTGGAGGGGGGGATAAAAAATGAAAGGCAACAGCTCTGTCAGTACCGGAGAAGAACTAAGAATTTACAGGATTAACAAATATTCTCCTTTTTTCTATGTTCCAAGGTATGGAAGGTGAAATGATGGAAAACCTTCGATAGAATATTACAAGAAGAAGAATATACTCAAGTGTTGAAAATTTTACTGTTTAATTACTGTATTGATCTCGGAACGGGTTTATCATTATTACCTTTTGTTTAATTATTTAGGCTTTTTATTATTTGTTCATTTAATTTAATAATTTGCGGTACTGCTCTGCCATTATTTTATCTTCTTTGATTAATTTTTGGTAATCACTGCAATATTGCGCAAAGTATGCTAGAACATTTTGAAATTTTGCTCTAACTTTTGCCTTATTCTGCAAAATAGTATAAGTTGGCCTAAAGAACTTGCAAAGCTGTATTACACTCGTTTAAGCAAGCATTTACTTACTTACTTACTTAGTCCCAGGCCTTTCTACCTTCAGGTTTAACGGTTTTGTTAAATTTTGCCAAAAAGTTTTATGCTAAATTATAATTCATTCTCTGTAAAAATGAGAAATTTGAAATGAGTCTCTTTAGTCTAATTCGTTGAGATTCGAAAAGTAAAGCGGGTGAGTTCAATTATTAAAATGATGATTTTTTGATCTTGAAAATGTTGCGTATCATAATTTCCTAATTGTTTACTATTATTGTCTCACTTTCGTGTTGTCTTTTTTAAGTTAGGCGTATGATTATCTCAATGACCTTTTTCTTTGGCTCTGTAAAATTATTCTAAAAATATCTTTTCACTATGTGTCTATATTTTCCAATTGCATTATTATACTACGCACTTCTTCTATCTGTGCTTCTTCCACAAATATTTTGTATTCTCTAAATTGAAGGTAACGATGAACATTCAACGGTTTGTGTCAATGAACTCAATAAAACAATTCTTCACAGAAATAGCATAGCATATTAGAAGAAGTCTCACAAAAATGTATAGAATGATAAAAAAATACTCCCAAAAAGATTTAAAATATGGAATAACTAAAAAAATTCATAGAGGAATCTTGCATTATTTAATCTATGTCTTGGTCCCCTATGCCTATTCAAATCTTTATCCTCTTCAATTCCAAATCATACCATGCGTCCCAAATATTTGAATTTTTCGCTTAGTAGAAATTGTTTAAATTTTAATCGTTTATAATTCTTTGCGTGTAGCCGTCATTTATTCCTTTTTTGTGTGTCAGTCGGGCAATTTTTGATGATGCAGCTGTAGGGCAATGACCTGCTAAATATTATGATTTAAAAAAAATCGAGCGATCTGGAGGTAAAGCGGTATTAAATAAGCCTTCGATTAAAATTTCTAGAAGTTAGGAAAAACCCAATATTTTCAAAATGAATAATGGGGAAAAATTGTAAAAATAATTGTGGCATCTTGAGAAACTAAAATAAAAATCAGATATTAAAATTTTAGAGGATTTAAAAGACGATACCCATCTTAACCCTAATTAGAAGAAAATTAAATTGAATATCGCCACTTTTTAAGAGGTGTGCTTACATACTAGTGCTGCAAACGAACTTTTTACTGCAACTTCTATAATGTACGACCGAACGCTTGCCACAATGAGTCGATTTAGTTTAACCAATACAATTACAATATAATTACAGATAACCGAATGTAATTAGCTACTTTCTCAAATAACCCTACAATTAGCAGTACCAATTGTTCCGAGTTTTTCACAATTTTATGTTTATTCATTTTGCTAATATCACCACTTTTATGTGAAACATAGACAATCACAAAAATACCAAGGTGTGTTACTTTGTCTTTCTTATAGGGATATTACACTGAATGCTTAAAATGCGGAATCAACTAATAGAAAGTTTTTAAAAATCTGAAGAATCCAAAAATTAATAATTAAGTGGTAGTGACAGACTACCTCCTTAGCATCTACTAAGGCTGAATAATTGCATTTTTTAGCTTCTATTTTGGCCAATTAACGTTCTCGTAATTATGCTGGTTTAAACTATAACGCAATTACGAATTTGCAGTGACTTTACAGCAGCTTTAAAAATTGCCTACAAATGCTTCTATAGAAATAAATTAAATAAAAAATTTCTACTAAAATTGAAAAATTTAACAAAACTATTTCAGGTTACAAATAAATTAACAAGGGTTAAAAAGGGGCAATGTTGGTTTCGATATTAAATCAGCAAATAGATCTGTAATAAAAATCAAAATGCGAGCGCAACTTAAGCTAAAACAACATAAAACGTAACTAGTGGCTGCTTGTCCATAACAAGTTGTTTCAATTAAATGAAGTAAACGGGCGCTTAAACAGTTTTAGCAACTTAAATTAATTTATGACACGCACATTTTCATAATAACAGCAGCATTTAATTTTTTTTCAAAAACCTCCGGTTAACAGCTTACAACCTTTCGCTAGTTAGTTCTAATAAATGCACATTTTACATATGATTTAATTTCCTCGACTCTTTGGGATAACTCGTTTACAAATCATGACTTTCGCTTACAATTATCCACATCTGATTTTTAACTTCCCGGCATACTGTGGCTTTAAATTAGTTTTAGAATATTTTGAAAATTAAATTTACTTTTAACCTCAAATTTTGATAATGAAGTTACATTTTAAACGAGTGTTGTAATTTATAACAGTAAGTAAAACGTGCGTTTCAATAACGAGCTGAAGTAATTACAGCAAGTGCCCTGGTATCATGCGAGTGCAAAGCGCGCTCTGTGAGCATATTTGCGTTTATGGCACCGCCAAGCCGTGCAGATTCAATAAACAAAATTAATTAAAGCTGAATAAAGAACGTAATGAGAATATGAAAGCAGAATACGAATGTACTGTTGCTGCAACCGTTATACCAGTCCCCGCTCATCAAGATAAAATAAACAACCATTAGGATTAGCAAAAACAAATTTCCTTCTTTAATGGTTACAGTATGCCGGCTTAACGAACCTCCCGCAAAGTTGGTGTGGAAATTTAAAAATCTTTTAAGTGGTACAAAAAACAATTAAAAACCGCTTCTTCCTAAGCCTCATTCAATTTTCGTTAATTGAAGGCGATTACCACGTTTCACAATCCGCTGGGCTTTGGATCTACGTGCGGCTAGCTGCACGCCACTTTCCCATTAATTTGGGACGAGCAGCCCGCAAATGAAACTTAAGAAGCAGAGCGACTCACCTGTGTAGTCAAAATACCTAAGCGATCAAGCACCAAGCCACTGAAGAGACCTTCCAGTAGAAGAGTTCAAAAAATCCACTCCGTGCCGTACATCACTCTGCTGTGAAATTAATGCACCGTTGCACTGCAGCCCAAGAACTGGATGGTAGCTGCCTCATGGCCTGCCACTTACCAGAAGCTCTTGCAGGCTCAGTGGGGCGGCCTCCTACTTCTTCGGCTCGCATTTGGACTGCGAAACCATAACTTCCTCTTGCAGCCCCAGGGACTACTTTTGGTTTTACTCGAAGGCGGCCACCGAAAGCTCGCCTGTTCCGCAACCAGGAAACTAACTTCATTGTATTTTCAAGGTATAATTTGTTATTGTTTATTAATAAAAGAAGGGCGACTGAACGGTAAGGCGCCGCGTCCTTGACCGCACGCACTATGTGCAATCTCCAAGTGTTCACCGCTTTTCGGCCCAGTTAGCCGCAGCGTAAAGGACAAAACTAATCGCCCGTTTGCAAAATGCCCTGCAATTACAGGTAATTACAGCTCTTCAGTGTGGTATTCATGCATTGCACATGAATGGGACAGAGAGAGGCCGCGGCTGCCGGTGCTTGAGATGAGCGAACGGTCCCATTAATCAAGTGTAGTTCTAATTCATGCACACTTTATGTAATTTTTTCTAAGCGTAATGACATAACGTTCAAGTTTAAAATGTAGGTTAGCAGGTATTCTCAGCCGCGCCGCTTACTGAGCTCAGAACCGTACCGGAGATCTTTCTGCGAATACCAGAAGGTTTCACACGTTAAAACTAACTTTATGGTTTTGCTATTTAATTTATCGACATGAAAGTTTTCTCAAAATGCTTTCTAACGTACTAAGATTACTAGAAATCTTAAATACCTCTCTGTTTTGGTTATAAAACTTTTATATTTTTGCATATTTGTATCCTTATCTAAATAGTTGTTGATACTGCTGCAAATTTCTTGAGAAATAAAACGTGGAGTGAAGGAAACAAAATAGTAAATCAGTACTAGACAACTATATAATTCTAAATGCGAAATATGCCAAACAAGAGCAGAGCCTGATTAACTCATAGACTAAATAAGCTGCAGCCTAAGGTGCCAGAATAAATCAAAGGAACTTTGAATAAGTTGTAACTATTATATATTAAAATTGTACATTCATCGTTCATCGACGTATAATTGATTTTCAAAAACATTTATATCAAAACAAAAATATTATCCAACAAAGACATTATTCAGGAACTTTCCAGAACTATCAATCGCCATTTCTAACGATGCCCTCTAGTTTAAACTCCGGATCCTCCTGATTTGTTTTAGAATCGCGCGTTTGAATATAAGGCGGAAGAGATGGACATTCGTGACGGTGGAATAGGAGAAGTCATACAGCGAACAACAGTAATGCAATTATATTAGTGCTGTTATAGTAATCCTTAACCGTTGCCTTAAAAGTATAATAATATATAATTATTGTGCAGCAACCCTTGTGAATAAAGTTTAGTTTTGAATGAAATCATCGTTCAAATCACGCTTCACTTATTACAAAGGCTGAACAATGAGTAGAAAAAGTAGTCCGAATTTGGAGTAGAATTCAGAGAACGTTTCAAAGAGCGTCTTGAACATCAGGATGTTGTGATTAAGAAAATATCAAAACTAGACACTTCCTTCTCACGTAGCGTGCAACAATCACCATCGTTGCCATTGACTTCAGCGATTTCAAGCCAAAATTGAAGTGAATCAAATGTATAACTGCACAAAGCTTCCAGCTTACAGAAAATATTTTCAAAGAGGTAGAGCTAAATATATAACTCGATGACCTGGCATTGTGATACGTAAATGATAAACTTTGTGAGTTAGTGGCTTACAATGGCATTCAACAAAAGATGCCACTCAAAAAGATTTTGTGCAAATCAGTTGTTGTATAAAAAATTAATGAATAGAGAAAGCATCAAGCGAAAACGGTTGGTTTATTCACAGTCAACCAGACGAGTATTTTATGCGCCGTGCAAACTTTATAGAGGAAAGACATTCCTAACAACTAATGAATAATTATATAATAAACGAACACAGCGAGTGAATTTTCAAATTTGCTAGTAAAAGTCAAATTTACAAAAAGTGGACTGCATAATATCAGACCACTACAAGAAAGAAGTTTTGTATATGCAAAATGTTCTCTGAATAATTGTTGAAGTTGTGAATGACGGTAATTAAATATTAAGCTTAGTAAGAAATGGTAACTTTCTTAGCTGTGTAGAACTGATTTTAAAATTTGAAATTTTTATGGACGAACATCGAACATTTAGAAAAAAAAAAATTATACATTAAGGAAAACTGCTAATAAGTTCATTGTACAGGTAGGGGATCAAGTCAAAGTAGAGATTGCTCAAAAGATTTTATAATTATGGACTCAACACCAGATGTGTAGCGCACAGACCAACTAGCTACCGTAGATTTTGTGTCTTAATCTAAATAACCGTAGAGGACAAAACTAAGAATACGACAGTACCAGTAACATGTTTAGGTATTACAAAGGCTTTCAGGCTAGAATAAAAGAATTTTTTTTTTTAGAATAACAAATTATAACTTTTTTAGTTCTTCAACCAAACCAGGAATATCTTACAGTCTAACACTAAAAAGAACTCCTCCTTATATTCACAAGTTTTGTCGATAATCCAATAGAGTGCCTATGCTGAGGGTAATCAAGCATTATACGAATCGTACCAGGAAGTTATTGATGCCTGACATACATTACCTATGACAGCGGTCAGACTAAAGACAGTTTTAAGTTTACTTTTTAGCTGTTATTAAAAATTCCTTTTATTATTTCTTTTACTAGATATGATAGAAAGCAACAAAGAAAAAGTTCTGACAGTGTTAAAAAGACCAAATCTATGACGACCATAAAATCGCAGCAACTCCAAGAAAATTTATGGATTGGAAGTGAACAAGTAGAGAATGTACAAAAATACAAATACTTAGGAACAATTGTCAATGAAAATAATGAATACACAGAGTAAATTAATGCTTGAACAAGGCAGGACAATATTTAATAAAATAAACAATGTATTATACAACAGAGACCTGGATCTATAACTTTGAATTAGGAGCCTTAGGCGATGAAAAACATATCAGTGACAGACTAGAAGCATTTGAGATGTGAACTTACCGAAGAATGCTGAAATTAAGCTGCATAGAAAGAGTAACAAATGATAAAGCGCTTGAAAGAATGAGAAAAGAAAACTAAATACTAAACACAATTGAAATAAGAGAATTGCAATATCTGAGCCATACAATGCAAGGGGGAAGATATGAAATTCTACAAAACATTATGCAAGAAAAAATATAAGGAAGAAGAAGTAGAAAAAGAAGACTTATCTTCTGGTTAAGTAACCCGGGAAAATAGTATAACTGTAGTTCTACTGAACTATTCAGATCTGCAACGTCAAAAATACAAATAGCCGTGATGATAACCTACCTTCTTAGAGGAGACGGTACCTAAAAAAAAGATAAAAGAAGACTGTCTTTGCTTTTACAATTCATCTATTTGCGTATATTGTGAATAATTTTAGATATAATTAATTTTTTTTTTTGGTTGCCGCGTATGTACAGTTTAAAACACTACAAAAAGTACTGATTTACTCGGTAGCTATATAGAATATGTGGTAAGCATTTGGATCGTTAGCTAGCTGAATAGGTAGAAATATTTTTTCTTGTTTTCTTAATAATTTAAAATTTTGTAGTTTAAATTGAGTAATCTCTGAACAAATTCTTTAAAGAATTAAAATCCATGTTCTCCTAACTCATCCAACCAAACAGCATGGTTGTAAACATGCTCACAATGCTAATTAGCAAACAAAACAATGGATAAATTTCTCCTCATCACACACGCCAATGGCAATGGTTAAACCGTCGTGACAAAGTAATTCTATTCCTACAACACAATTTTATTGACATACTGCTAATTAGCAAAACACGTTTCATGGAAAAATAGTACCTCAAAATTCCAAACTATCAACTATACAACACTAACCATCCAGATAAAAGTGGACATGCAGGGACCACTATATTAATAAAGCAAAGCGTAAAACACTACGTTCTCCCCAAATATGAGGAGGAATCAAGGTGCTCACCCTTTTTTATAAACTAACTGACGCGGCTTTGAACAATTCTTTCGCATCCTAGGTCCCAAATTCATATCAGGTGGTAATTACAACAACAAGCACACCACGAGGGACTTTCCCTTAATTACTACAAAAGGCAGAGAGCTGTACAAAGTTATACAAGACCATAAATACGTCTACCTATCAACGGGAACCCTGATATACTGGCCATCGGACCCAAAAAAAAACCCTACTTCCTAGACCTCTTTATCATTAACGACATATCACCAAACTACACAAACATCTCTGCAAGCTATAACTTATTGTCTGATCACACCACAATCATAGAAACTATCAACTCAAGTGTCCTACTCAGACTCACAAAGATTCACAACGCCACAACAGACTGGGACAAATATTGCCAAATTTTCCATAAAACCATCGACCTGAAAGTTAGCCTAAATATCCATTCGAAGTAAAAGCTGCCGTAAACATTTAATATTCTGCTAACATCAGCAGCACAGCTAGCTACCTCCTCCAAAGTACAGAAGAAACTCGTAACATCCACCAATATCCTCCTAGAAGTTAAACTTCTAGTTTCTCAAAAGAAGAAAGCTAAAGCTCAATGGCAAAAGAGCCATCATCCATCAGATAAAACGAAACCCAACAACCTCGGTAATCAGCGGAAGGCAAAACTCAAAACCCTGAGGGATGACTCATTTAATAGCTACATATCAACCGCTACATATAAACCGATACGACAATTTAATGGAGACCTATCAAATTTTCCCTAAAATCCCATACTCCATTCTTACCAATACTTGGATGGGCCAAGACCGATAAAGAAAAGGCAAAATTGTTCGCACTCCACTTATCCGAAGTATTTCAACCACAGGATGATCTACTAGATGTTAAACTCCCTAACCTTCAACTACCACCTGAAATACCCTCTCCTCCCATATTACTACTCACACCAAAGACAATAAAATCTGAGATCTAACGATTAGTACTCAAGAAAGCACCGGGGTCGGACCAAATTACACCTAAACTGCTCTGTGAGCTCCAAAGAAAAGGAATAGTGCTTCTAACATACATATTTAACGCTGTACTCTGACTTCAGTATTGACTAAAAAAAATCAAGAAAGAGGAGATAATACTTATCTCTAAGCCCGGCAAAGATCCCATCAATGAGACATCCTACCTCCCTATAAGTATACAACCAGTGACCTCCAAGCTCCCCGAGAAACTTGTGCTACGAATCATCGACCCTGAATTCACGGCAACTAACTGGATCCCGGATTACCACTTTAGCTGTCGATTTCACTCAACTATACAACAGTGTTACCGTATCACACATGAGATTAATGCGGCGTTCAAGCAATCAGCCGTACTGCCTAACCGTCCTTCTGGATATTCGACAGGCGTTTTAACAAGTTTGGCACAAAGGACTCAAACATCAAATACAACAAATCTTATTTCCTCAATTTCACAAATTCCTGGTATTCTACCTATCAGACAGACAATTTCGGACACGAGTTAAAGATGAAGTCTCAACAGTGTAACCAATTCAATCTGGAGTTCTACAGGGAAGCGTCCTGGGACCTTTCCTCTATACGTTATTCATCTCCGCTCTCCAAACCACCCCAACCACAACTGTAAGCGCATACGCTGACGACACAATCAACCTTGGGAGGCATATAGACTTAACACCGCATTCGAACACGTCCAAACCCATCTTAATCAACTTGAAGAATGGCTCAAGAACTGGAAACTAAAGGTTAACGAGTCTTAATCAACCCAGATGACTTTCACTTTACGCAAAGGGCTATGTCCTCCACTTCACTTAAACAACATTGAGATACCACAATCTTCAACGATGAAGTACTTGGGTCTTTACCTCGACAACAAGCTCACCTGAAGGGAACACTTTATTAAAAAAAAGAAACACATCGAGCTTCGAATCAAAACCCTTCACTGGTTACTAGGTCGCCATTCCCCATTATCCTTAAATAACAAACTCTTGATCTATAAGGCCATCATCAAACCCATCTGGTCCTACGGAATTGAACTTTGAGGCTGTACTAGCAAATCAAATCTTGCCATTATGCAACGCCGCCAATCTAAAATCCTATGAACTATCGTCGATGCACCATGGTGCATCACCAACTAGATGATACATGACGATCTTGGCATCCCGTTCCTTAACACAATAATACACGACAAAACTACGAAACATCTCAACAAACTCTCCATCTATGACAATTCTCTTCTTCAACTTCCGCAGCACCAAGTCTTCAGAAGACTCAAGCGCCGTTGGCCTACCGACCTCCATTGAAGAGATGGATGGGCCCTCGTCACATTAGCAAAGCTCCCCATGAACAAGACCCCTCACTGGACGGGCCCTCAGAAAGACAGTATCACATTTATAATATTGATAAGTTATAGGATCTTATACGTTCTTATTGCCAATTTACTTAAAAATAAAAAAAATAAGTAATCTTTTTTTGCAGTTATAAAAAGGACTAAGTTTTCTTTGTTTTCTCTATCAAATTTACTTTAATATGTTTTTTGTATTGTTAACATTACTTTTTGAGTTAATCAACTACATTTTTATCTAAAGTTTGTGATGTTTCCAGTAGCTACCCGATTTATATAAAAAATAAAAAGACTTGTAGGAATATATGCTTTCTACAGTTATACCTTATATTCCATAGAGACAAGTAAAAATAAAAATTTAACAACACAGCTTTTTGCCCACGACCTTCGAAATTGAATCATTGTTTGCATTTTTACAATTTTGTTACTTTATATTCTATAGCAAAGCGCCAGCCTCAAATATCGCTTGGACGTTTTCCGAATAGCAACAGCAAAAAATGACGAAAATCATTTAATTCATGTCACTGTCAATCAGCTTCTGCGAAATCAACCTCCACCTCTGTCACCACTCAGCAGTCGAATCACAGCACCAAATAAAATGCCTCTTACTTCGCAACGCGACCTCCACTGCCATTGAACTGAAACGGCAATTTCATTACTTACGTCACATTGTTTAAGTACGCCGTTCGTAACATGGCTGTACCCTGCTTGTTGCTCCTTTTCAATTAGTAGTTTGGCTTGCCAGCTGTTGCATAACTTCACAGTCTACTAACTGTTAATTTCGACCAAAACTCTTAACAGAACACAGAAAGCCGTTTCGGATAATGTCTCCTAGCTCAAAAAATAACAGGTCTTAAATGTTCTGCTAAAGAGTGATATTCAAATAAAAACGAGAAGTCTATTAGGTTTAATTTTCAATGAGCTGGTGTTGGGCTATTGTTCTACTATTATCAAAATCACGGTTTCACGCAAAATTTCAGCTGAAAATTGATGGAAAGTGAAAGTGTAAATTAAGGATTTTAATGCGAGGGAAACTTCTTAAATAAATAATTTGTAGTAAATACAATTGACGAATTATTTCATTGGTGGTTGCTAAGTAACACTTGAAATTTTGAAGTCTTGGTTCGGACTATTTTTTATCATTTTTGCAATTTAAGTAACAAAAAGTTACAATTAAAATAAAAAGAAATTTATATATTTAGGAAAACTGACATAGATTCAAGGCAAAAGATTCTGTACTAGATGTGTTAAGTAAGTGGGTGCGTTGTCACGGTAAAGTTACCAGTTGTACTATACTCATTGTATCATGCAAGAAACCTTTTTGAATCATCTGAATAATTTCTGCGTACAAATGTTAAAACTTTCAACAAAATTTGATACAAATTCGTTGCTTTACTCACTCGGTCATTCACCAGCGTAAATTCCCAACCGACCGGTAAAACTGTACTCATTTACGCATGCGCATTACAGTCCATTGTTAACGACCCCCAGATGAAACCGCGGCCGCGTAAACTGCTCACATTATATTACCATTATCTCAATGCTTTGGAGCAAACTACGTAGATGTAGATTACAACATTGATGTGATTTTTTGCAGAGAGTTTGATTATTTCCCTTATCTACCGAAATAAATGAAAGTGTTACATCAGGCAACAAAATAAAACATTATTAAGCCCTTCAGTATAATTTTGTACGAATTGTAAAAACTCAGACATAGGAATGACAATTTGGTTAAATTAACGTGCTAGAAGCTTTTGGACTATCTCTGAAAATGCCAGGCAAAATGTTTTATAAATGCGGCAAAAATTTGTTTAGTGGGGTAATAAGTGTGCAAAATACAAAAATTATTATTACTTAATGTGTCGAATAATAATAGTGATAAATTAGCCAAATAAATTCAGAAGTACGCAACATCTTCAATCTCAAATGACAAAGAAACTGTTGGGTAGTAGTAGAACCTGAGAATATTTTGAATGAAAATTAAACAGAGAATGAATAAAACGTGTGATTTGGAAAAAGCTTTAACTCAAATTCAATATAACGATTAATCAGTTTTGTCCACAGTGGGAAAAGGATAACGTTTTGCGTATAAAAATACCGTCTTAGCATACTGAAGCAACTCGCAAACAATTTCAGTTGTTATATATAAATTATAAATTGCAACCAATGATACAAATGTACAATTTTGAACAAATGTATCGCAGCGATCCTTTGATACTTCAGTTTTAGAAAAATATACTAAAATTCCTTGATTCTTTACTCAAATCATTTGATTATGTAATATCAAATGGGAGTATTTTAAATAAAAGTCTACACCCCGCAAAACAAATATTTATTAATGATGAAGAGAGAAAGGATTTAAAAAACGCTCAACGATTGTAAAACTAAAGTAATAGATAGTACGGGCAAAGAGTTAGAAGTGTCCATAAAATTAGACAGATATAGCAGTATTATGTTCTCTAATTAATATGAACGATATTAATTTTTTCAGAAAATTGGGTATTCTTGAATATGAGGGTAGGAACTATGACATATATTAAATTATTTTTTAAACTCCAAAATATTAAGGAAATAATTTTTCAAATTCAAAGAATTTATACTAACTGCTCGAAGATAACTGAATTGCAATATTTAATCTTTTCTTTATGCATAAATGACGTGATAAACAAGGGGTTGCCCTAGGCTGACAATTTTTCACCCGCTGTTTGTTACCGCGGCTAGTTTGTCGCGATAGTTAATAGGGGAAAATTTCAATAATAAATCCCCTTATTTGCATGGTTTTCTTCAATCAAACACTGCGATTTCGAAACTACAATTTAATGTTGACTGAAGTTAAACAAAAATACAAAGTTGCGAATGTGCTCAAGTGCATTAGTCGAGGCTTTCGATGAGGTTGCTTGTTAACGACTCACTGGCTATTACAAACTGAGTCGGCAAGTGAGTGACCTCAAATTCAAGGGGTGGGTTCTTGAAATCAGGGACAATATGGTCTGCAAAAAGGAAGACGGCTGCAATTGTTTAGCTAATGACGAGAAAACCCGCAGACAAATCTTAAACTCATAATTATACTTTTGAATAGGGCCATAAAACTTGTATTTAACACAAAAGAGACGACAGCGGTCATCTACCTGAAGGGAACCCACCGATCACTTAGACTTATAAATCTGTCACTCAACTTGCCTGGAGAATCTTAATTCTTGAAATAAGATAATCCTTACAACTATTGTTAATAATAAATTAATAACTATTCCGTACTAAACACCCGCCTTCCCTCAAATTTTTGTAAGATTGGATTTATTAAAAATGATAGCAGTGGGATAAGTCCTTATAATAATATATAAAGATAAGTGACTTTACGATAGTAGGATATGCGAAATGATCCTGAAGATAGGCAACGAAACGTAAGATCAAAGCTCAGCTACACTACATTTCATACCGGCTATCTTTGTTTATTTTCTGTTCAAATGATATAATAGATTTACATTTGAACGAAAAATATAGGTAAACTACAAATATGTTATAAGCATAAGAAAAAAATTTTGTTACTTTCTATGATCTTGATATAGCAGATCGATAGGTAGTATTATACGATATCACATAAAATATAAACCAATTTTGTTAAAATTTATTTGAGCATCGTAAAAATACAAAGGTACAAAGTTATTTTTTTACATATCAGAGATATGATGATATCGTAAAGGAAACGTGGTTGTGATACTAACCAATCGTGCATATTAAGAAATCTCTATCCTGCAAATGCTTTCTTTGGTGATTCAAACAAAAGTGAATTATAAGGAGATAAGTCCGGACTGTAAGAAGAGTGTTCTGCTATGGTCCAAACCAAGTTCTCAATTTTTTGTTATATTTGAGCAGATGTATGAGACCAACCGATTTCACAACTTATTTTGACCTCAGAATCAATTTCAGCAACTATTAATCTGAGGTTATCTTAAAAAATGCGGCGACCAGACCATACATGTTTGCGAAGCAACGCCGCAGGTTTATACAATATGGACGAAACTAAAATTTTACTAATACCAAGATACTTCCAACGGTTTTCCAAACGACAGGAAGAAACGAGTAGAGTTAATCTCTAGCACGGGGCGAAAGACTCAAATATTACCCTAAGTTAAAGTTTACTTGATAAAACAATGGCATACTTCTCTTTTTTCCAACAAATATAAAAAACAAACTTTATCCACTAAATAAATCTGTTCAGGCAATCTTCAGGGTCTCTTTGCACAAAAGATAAGCTTATTCCAGAAAGCCCAGTTAAGAAGAATTGTAAATCAACACGATATCACTAAACTAAGTACTATAACTTTTTCTCAAAGCTGTGTCCACTAACAATACCGTCAAACAATTTGCATCCACGAGACTAAGTCTTTACAATAGAAAATACTTGAAGATGAGGACTCTAACGACAGTTACATATGCTGAAACTAAGAGACAATAACATTTAAGTGGTCCGGAAGTAGCTATGTTGCTCAAAGAAGACCACGACAATAAAGTAATGCCCATTTAATTTAAGGCTTCTGAAATCTTAGTTGTTTACAAAAAACGAAAATAAATTTATCAGCGGTATAAAGTACCGGCAGGTATTCCCCAGAAGAAACAAATCTCAATATTTGAAGGCCCAACAGAATAAATTACTAAATCAAAATGCAACTACGGATAAGGCTAATGCTTAGAAAAAAGCTTTTTACGAGAAATGGAATTTAAGAAAGTGCTATCCATTGTTTAGTATGCACTGGATAATTTACTAATATAGCTAAATGGGGTTAAATGCAAGAATTACCAATACTGGGCACACGAAATATACACATCATACCAGATTTGGCAGAAGAAAAAAAAACGAGAATAGGAATACTATGGGCAACGGACAACACTGCTGCCTTCCCCTTCACACGGCACTTAAAACAACCTTTACCATAGACTCAGTATAAGTATATTATATTTAGTGCATGCCAAAAGTTAAATTTTGTACACAAAAGAGCAAAGTTATAGATGGTGCAAGGCCATTTTAGAGAAAAGACAAACTTCGTGACGAAAAAGCTTCAACCTCAGAAACTGCGTAAAAAGAGCCAGTCAAACTTTTTATTGAACAGTTTTTGAAAGGCTCAGAAATTCACACAGTAAACTCTATTAATATTTTTTACAAAAAAAGCATTTATATGGTTCCCCAGTTTGCTGCAGAAAAGAGTAATCAAAATAGTTTCAGCAGAAGCCTTCTAAGACTGCTATCAATAATGAAAAGAACGTCTTCAATGCCGTGAAGCTGTCCAGGAAAACTACGTTGAAAGAAATAATCTCAATTTGGAAAAATTATAAAATTTATAGTTATAGATAATAATTTTCATTATTTTCTACCAAACTTCCTAAACAATCCAAGAACAGTCAAACCACAACACCAAAACTTACTTGAAGAATAAGAACAAGGACATATTGCTTTTTAGTTTTAGTTATTTCTTTTTATACTACAGTTTCTTTCCATTTGTCTTAAAAAAGACCTTTTTTCTCTATTTTGCACCACCTTTTAGGTATTTCTTGATCAGCATTAGTTTTCTTTAAATTCCAAAGATATAAGATTAATTAAGAGTAAGATTTTTTAATCTCTTCTCTATAAACTATTGTCTTGGAAACAAGATTAAGCAGAATAAAGAATCTCTGTAAAATAAAACAAAAATTAAAGTTATTGGAAACTGAAAAAGATCGAACATAAATATTGCTTTAATTTCAGAAATTAAACAGAAAAATGTGAACGATTAAACAATAAAAAACAACAGTAGGTGGAGAGATCAAACAAACCATAGTAAACACAAATACACTATAATAAAAGGTTCGAATACTTGCCAGATGAGTTAAATGAAAAATGCCACTATTTTCCAAATTTCCAAATTTATTATAGGAGATTTGCTTAGCTAGTTTTTTGTTGCTCCCTGTATTATATTGAGTAAAATTATGTTTATAGAGTATTAATAGTGTAGCCCAAGTGTGCGAGAATGAAGCAATTTTTCACCTTGGTTGAAGCGAATCGCCTCTATTTTTCACTATAATTTTGTGCTCCGTTTCCGCCGCGCCGTACTAGCTTTTCGGAATCCGGCCTTGATATTTTTACACAAAATATTTCATTCACAAAATAAGGTCGTTAAAGTTGCAGCGAATAATTTACGTTTTCCTCTTGTCCTTGCGGTTGCGGCGAACGATGAATGCTAATACCCAAACTTGTACGAGACCTTTTCAAAAATTATTAGCAATTGCTACTATAACTCCTTTTTATTTATGTACATCTTATGTTGTTCGGTAGCTGTTTAGCTATTCCTATTGAAATTTATTTAATTAACTATATTCTATTAGAAACATGAAGAAATTAAGAATTCGTACGTTTGCGCCTTTATTCGGAATGCAACGCAGAAAAGACAAAAGTAGTGAACAAATTACCTAAAGTGCAAAGCAAAGGTGTTTCAATTTGTTTAACGATAGAGTACAGTCAAGAAGATAAAATATGTATCCAAACTCTTGTTTAAAAAGGTTCATTAAGCAGCTCTTTCAAAATTATTCGCTAAATTCCAATCTACTCTGCTATACAGAATCATAGAAATAATATCTTCAGCGTTATCAACTTATTCCTCTTCACCAGTTTGACTTCGGCAAAGAACATTCTACCATTCAGTAACGTCATAGAATAGTCAACCATATCAATAAAAACTTCAAAAAAAATATGTAGCTTGGTATTTTTGTATATTTAATAAGCTTTTGACAAGATATCTCGTTATGGATTATTATATAAAATGAAAAGAATGCTACCTCTCCAAATGTTTTTCCTCTTAAAATCCTACATAACTCAAAGACATTTCCAAGTCCGGTTCTATCAAAATACCATATTATCAGCTCCGGTGCCCTTCAAAGAAGTGTCTTCGGTCCTTTCCTTTGCCTCCTCTATACTGAAGACATCCCAACCACAGATAATACCTTAATTGCTATCTTTGCAGATAATACCACAACAATGTCATTAAATTCCAATGTAAATTCTGATGAAAAGCTCCAGTTATACCCAACTCTCTTCAAAGCTGGTTAGATCGGTAGCGGATCAAAGTAAAGATCAACTAAAATTACTTTTACTACTAAATACTTTACGTGCCCTTAAGTCACCATTTGCAGTCAGTTCACCCCAATAAAAACTGAACTAAAATGTCTAGGCTTTTACCTCGACCAAAGACTAGCTGAGAAAGCCCATATAAAACTCAAAAAGCAATAACTCAATCTACATCAAAAAGTATGCACTGATGCTTAAAAAGCAAGGTGTTGCTATTACAAAATCTCTCTAATAGTTGTATAGTCCTACGGGATTGAGCTATTGGGATGCAGACAGCCATCGAACATCCAATTTTGCAGTTTTTCTAGTCGACCAATCCATCTTAGTACATCACCAATCAAACCATCAAAATTCCCGTCTTTACTTAAGTCATCCAAAGTGCTGCCGCCAAATCATTGCCGACCTCTACTCACGTCAGGCTGTGGTTAGAAGATTGAATAGACAATAGCCAGAAGATCTCACTGAACGAATCCTGGAATCCCCTCGATAGATGATGCCATATAATAACAATGTCATGTCATTTGCTTATTACTCATTAAGAGTAAATTATAAATTATACATAAGTAAAAAAATATGCCAACTATATCACTTATAAGCTATTTTCACTCATTGGACAAAACGTAGTTAGCCGCGGTCCAAGCTCAATTATAAGTATATGTGGATACCAGTTCTACTAGACAAAAAAAGTATTATAGGTTACTTAAAAAACTTGCGAAAAGATTCAATTAAACAACATTGAAAAAAGTTGTTGAACTTACTCAATCAAACTTAAACCATGGTAACATACAAAGTAGTTTCCTTTACCATTACAGCAACAGTGCTAAAAGCTTACACAATCAAATGAATCAACATAATTATGACTTTCAGCTGCAATTTTGAAATAAGCGGACGTGTGTCGTGTTCCGATATCGGTGCCCGAGGCGCCGACAATTTTACCTACGCTTAAGATCGGACCTATATTTTTTTAATATTAGTAATGAATTAAGTGCTCATTTGAACATCATATAATTTAGTTACGTCGCTAAGTTCGCTCTGACACATGAGTATCAAGTGACCACAAAAAATCAATGCATTTCATACTAGATATTTTGTAGAAGAAGGTCAATAGTTCTTGATCAAAATTACACGATATCTGTTGCGAATTGGCATGTACTAGGTGCGATCCGACCTTTGCATCATACAGACGTTATTTGTTTTGTTTTCATTAAGTTGAAAATTTTCTGTGGGTCAAAAAATGGAATTAACGCGTAAATATTTCCATGCGATGAGTTTTTACAAATTTTGATGCGGATTATCTTAACAATGCGTCGATCAAGTTGCTTAGACTGTTGGTGATGAAGCCCCGCACAGAACCACCGTATATCATTGGTTCAATTAAATTAACCGTGGTTATAGTTCGCTGGCGGATGAATTTAAAGAAGACAGTCCAAAATCGGCTGTGGTGCTAGAAAACATCGATACTGTGCGCGAACTGATAATGCAAGATCGTCATGTGACTTATCGTGAAATTCAGAACTTCTTACCCGTTGTATGACTAGCATACTTTCGATATTGCATGAACATCGGAGCATTGGATCCCACATAAGCTAAACTATCGCTCAAAAATAGGCTCGTGTCGACTGGTTGAAATAAATGCTCAAGAAATACGATCGCGGAGCTTCAGATATCGTTTACAACAGCATCAGAGGTAACCAATCTTGGATTTATGCGTATGAGCCCGAAAGTAAACAGCAGTCGACTACAAGGGTCTTCCAAGATGAGCGAAAAAAAGTCGTTCGCGCTCAAAGCACTTCGAAACAAATGATCGCTTGTTTTTTTTTGAAAAACTGAAACGCAACCGTGGTCTTAGAGTATTGTAAAATAGTCAATTTTTAATGGTACACAACCATTTATTTGCTAGAAGTCCTCGGAGAAATAAGAAAAACCAACGCGCGACGCCGGATCACTCTTCACCATGACAATACGAGCTCACACACATCGGCGCATATAAGTGGCTTTTTGAGCATCCAAAACGTCGAATTGATGGGTCAGCCGCCATACAGTCCTGATGATGAAAACATTAAAATATAAAAAAAATTCAATTTATTTGCGTAAAGCTTAGCATAATTAAAGTAAATAATATTAAGAATCATATTATTCAATGTAGGCCTCATCAGTGACTACGATATTTTCAAACCCAACTTCCTACTTGTTTGTATGGGTCATTACCTCACGTGTAGTAGTTAACAAGAGGATTATAGTCGGAGCTAGAGGGTGGCCACAAGTTAGGTGATTATTGTTAATACAAATTTTCGTGTAGTCATTCCTGGATTTTTCTTGCTTTAGGGGCTGAGGCAGACTTTTGTTGTCTCCAGTACATTGATATAGCTATTGGGGGTGACCTTCAGGCTTCGCTCAAAGGAATGGAGTGCTATGACATTCCCTTCGCTGCTCACAAATCCCAGCACTATCACAAAGACAGAAAACCTTGTGTGCACGACGAGTGGTACTTTAGAAGTATCTTGGCAGATTATGCAGTTACTTTGGCGATTCACATGCCTGTCCTGGTTCTTTTCGCCCAAAAGAAATGTTAAGAAGGCACCTCTGTCGCGCTTGATACCGTTCAGCAATGCTTAGGCTTTTCTTTTTCTGGTCTCCTTGTATTTCTCAGTCTACAGTTGGCGGTTCCTCAGGACGAAAAACTTGTAGTACAGCTCCTAGTGCACTACTAGACTAATGATCAACTTCGTCACGTCTATTTCTCTTGCCATATTAATCATGATTCGTCCAAAATTCTGATAGATCTTCTCTTTTAATTCGCGGGCGCATTCACCACTTTTTGCGACCAGATAGCTTGCTGTGGGTTGCCCTGTCAGCAGAGACCTCCTTCAGATGATCAAATTTCCTGTCATTCTCAAGTACGTCGTAAATTTGAGATATTTTGTAGTCAAGTCTGGTAGATAGGGAGTTGAATATAGCAATTATGTTCTTGTATCCTCAGCTCATTTTGTTGATTATGTGAAGCTAATTTATGTTACCTAATAGCAGTTTGCGCAGGGACATAGGAAAACCTTTCAGCTTATCTGCAATACAACCTAAAAAAATTCTGAGTTTACCTCGACGACCCTGTACAAACAATTATTGCAGTAATACTCCGCGCTGTATCAAATGCGTAGCCAATCAAACAACTAAACAATGCCTCAGAAAAGCAAGAGACGACAAAAACGTTTGTACAAATTGCAATGAAAACCCACAGCTACAACAAAAACTACAGTTAGCATTAGGGGAGAGTCATATTCCTACTAGACTAGTCCAACCAGGTACTACATATCCAAGCTCTTAAACAAAACACGCAACCAATGCAACCTAATAAAGACATACAACTATCACTCGATTGACAGTACCATAACCCTCCAGTAACCACACAAAATTAAAAACATAATGCATGAACTTATGCACTAAATGAGGGCACTAGTTAACATCTTAACAACATAATTGATATAATGGCTTATCTCCCACAAATTGATATGAGATGCCAACGGCTTTTGCCAACATGTCTAAGCAACTCAACTATTCTTAAATATTTATAATATTGATTATTTTAGAGGCGCTTTTTAAAGATAAAACTCACCACAAAGCACAGTGGCAATTAACGCATTCTTCCAATGACAAACGAAGGCTAAACAGAATGCCTAAAGATTTAAATCAAGTACTATAAAAACTAAAGAAGAAATGTATTTAGGAACACTTAAGTAGACTAGATCTTTCACAAGCTAGAGACCAATCACTATAAAATATAAATGAAAAATTTAAAAGTCTACAAGCTACCACATTATATGTAAAAACTGCAGATGGTGACTAGTTGTTACTTAAGAATGTGCAGTAAACCGCCGCATTCTCCAAGCACCTTTAAAATGTATTCCAACCATATAACATTGCAAATATCCCCCAAAATAAAAATAACAATCAACAACTGCTTAATCCACCATCTCAAATATGTTTACCACTCAAAACTATTACATCTGCTGAAGTAAAGACAATAATTCATAACAAAATAAATCCAAAGAAAACTCCAAGATTTGAACTTACCTCCGCGAAAGTCTTAAGATAAGTCTCCAAAAACTATAAAAGCCATCATAGAGTTTTAAGGGAGGAATCCATGTCAGTAAAAAATGACTTAAACCATAATGCTACCCTACCTGGAAAAAATCCAATGCAACTCTAATTGTATACTCATATAAGTCTATTGTTTCTGTTATACAAAATCTTCGAAAGACATCTGCTGAAACACTTGCAGTCAATTATAGAAGAAAAAAACGTTAATTCCCAATCATTTAGTTGGTTTAGTAATATCTGTAGAACCACCAAACGATTATACCAATTATTAATCGAATAACACAAGACTCGAAGAACAAATGGTATTACCCAGAGCTGTTCCTTGATGTATGGTAAGCTTTTGCCAAAATTTGGCATAAAAAACGGTTACATTTTATAAAATGTGGGATTTTTTATTATAAATTTTTTATAGTTCTTTTGGATGCCATATTGTATGCCACTTTCTTTGTTTATTGACATTTGGAAAGAAGAACGTTTTCCATTTAATAAAACGTTATTATATAGTACCGAACAAAATCTGCAATTTGTCTAACTTTATTAAGAAAAGGAACATTTAGTGAAAATGTTTTCGAAAATTATGCGATATTTTTCGCCGTCCCAACTGAGGATGAAATAAGAAGTGTAATTAAAAATTTTGAAGAAACTGGTGCTGCAATCGACATAAAACACCAAAAACGCATGCGTCCAGCTCATTTGCAATAAAATCTTGCTATAATTCGTAACAGTATATAGAAGGATCCACAAATGTCGATTTCAAGGCGTTTGCAGCAGGTAGGCCTCTCTCAAACTTGGACATGGCGGATTTATCCTTAGAAGCATACAAAATTCAATTAACTCAAGAATTAAAGCCGACCTACCATTTAAAACGCCAAAATTTCGTTGATTTTATACTGTAACAGAATTTTCTTTAGTGACGAAGCAAATTTATATCTTTTTAACTTCGTAAACAAACAATATTAACCATTTGGTGTGTTTTTTGGAGTGGTAGGGTAACTGGACCATACTTTTTTGAATACGACAATAGAGTGCTCTTAATGTGAATGAAGCTCGTTATTGAAATATGATACCAATTTTTTATGGTTTGAGATGAATAATATTGATATTCAAAATATGTGATTTCAACAGAATGGTGCTGTATCATACAACAGAGAAGCAATGGACATATTGAGTCGTAAATTTTCTGAACGTGTTATCTCAAAAAAAAGAATGATTCCGTTGATTGATCAAGCGATTTAATACTTCTAGCCTATTTTGCTTTGGCGCTATGTTAAAAGTCAAGTTTACAGAGATAGTTCATAAACAGTTGATGCTTTGAAAGGGGAATTAATTATTATCATTGGTGAGATTCAGCCAGATTAATGAGCAAATGTCATTGAAATTTTTAACAAAAGAATGACCTATGTAGAGCGACTATGGAGAACAATACTATGGCCAATAAGAATATCAGAAAACGAATACCAGAATAGGATGAACTTCGAATTAAAACATGAGATTGATGAAAACATAGTTAGAAAAATAAAAGAACAAAGGTTGAGATGGTTGCGTCATATATGAGGAGCCGGTGCAGGCAAAACAATATTCTCAATGTTACAATGTAGCCCATAGTGTAAGAGAAGAAGGAGGAGACCAAGGACGACATGGATACTAGAGGTAACAGAAGACTTAAGACAAATTGGGGTTAAAGTTTGGAAGACCAAAGCAAAAGACAAAAGATAGTAGAAAGTGATTTATAAGAAGTTAGAATAGTTAATGGGTACTGATCACACCCACATAATGATCTAGAGAGCTCCAGTGTGTAACGGCGCTACCCACTTTGGGGTGCAAAGGCACAACAAGGAAGGTGGTCATTTACCTGACCTTATTTTTAAATCATAAATGGTAAACCTTTATCATTTATTTAAAAAAATAAACACTCTTCTAATGTAAACACTATTTTTTATTTAACTTTCAAAAAGATACGTGCCGAATTCACTTACAATTAAAAAAAGTGATATGACATCCCAATGTCCTAGCAACCTCACTATTACAATGACGAAGTACACTAGCTTCTAATTTAAGTTGTCTTTTATATCACTGTCTTTAGGTCTTTAGGTGAATTCTTAGAGATATTCTTTATTGGAAGGCTCTTTACATGTTATGAGGTTGCTGTCATTTGTGTAACCACTTATTCACAGCATGTAGTTAATATCCGTACCACCGATAGATCGTATGATTACTTTGAGTTAATAAAAAAATAATTATCCTTGACAATTAAATTAAATCGGGTGAGTGGCAATGGCGTTTCAGAAATAGAGAAAACAGTGGAAGAAAAATGACGCCGGCTGCGGTGGCTTAACATACATGCAACATCATAAACTTTTTGCACACTTAAAACCATAAAACGCGGTTTCTCTTTTAAAGCCGCGATAAAGTTGTGTATTCAGCAAAATATTTTAAACATCCACGTTACGACCTTGGTACCATTTCCCACGCGACAGTCCTGCCAGATCGCTCGCGGAATGCCCCCAATCAGCTGCGAACGAAAACGACGACCTTTTCCGAAAACTCTCACCTCGCGAGCGGCATGTCGTGCGGCATATGGAGTGTGGAGAACAAACGGTTTCGCTCGCGCATCTTCATCACTAATTGTTCGGAATTGCCGGCCGTAAGCCGTTCAGTTGCTAGGCTGGGGAGAAAACCGAGTGGGTCGCAAGCGCCGGCTACGCAGGAAATTGACCGTAAAATAACAGCTCGTGATGCGCGCCGAGTTGATTGAGTTAATTGGATGCATTTCGATCTCGACAGGACGCACCAACACATGCGCTGCTGTTTATTATCTCGAAGGATAAGAACATGGAACGGCTGTGTTTAAGGCTTCGCTTGCGAAACGCAGCAAGTGCACTGAATTATGGAACTGAATCGTGCCCTAAGGCAAGTGTCTTGCAAAACGGCACCTTTGCGAAAGACTAATGAATGCAATCTTTGGAGTCGGTGACTTTTTTATTATTAGGGTTATTAAATTTACCCTTTTCTTCCTTATTAAATTAATGAAGATAAAGTGGCCCTTAGACTCTTCTGCCATGTTTCATTTTACTTCTATTGGAGTTGGCCTACTATTTGGCTTTTGCTAGCTATATTTTATTTGTTGCTCAACAATAACCCCCTTTTTGCTTTACTAATTCAAGATGTTCATTTTAAACATCAGAGTCAATCGTTACAAATTTATTAGAGAAGGATAGAAGATATTTTAATTTATCAATTTAGAAATGCCCTCATAATTATTTTTACACAGAAGTACATTGTTGTAAATTGACAGATGGAATGTCTACCCAAGAGCCAATACATTTTTTATATATTTTTTATTCTTTTTCTTTTATAATGGGTTTTAGACCTTTTAGGAAACAATTTTAAAATTACGAGTGATAAAAAAACTGGTCTAGAAGCATCGGGTAATTTTCCAAGTCATCTCAGCTACTTTTCATATCTTGGGTACATCTTCTTCTTCTTCTTTATCAGCCTGTATCTATCCAATGTTGGACATAGGCCTCCCCTTTAAATCTCCATTTGTCTCTGTCTTGAGCTGTCCTTATCCATGTTAATCCTGCTATTAATTTTATGTCATCTTTCCATCTGGTTTGTGGGCGGCCCACACTCCTTCTGCCCGTCCATGGTCTCCATTCCAGTATTACCTTGTTCCATCGTTCATCTTTTTGCCTCATGGTGTGGCCTGCCCATCTCCATTTCAATGATCCTACATGTCTCTTGACGTCTATTACTTTTGTTTTTTCCCTTATACTCTCATTTCTTATTGTATCTTTCAACTTTATATTTAGCATTTGCCTTTCCATTGCTCGCTGGGCTTTGGCAAGTTTTCCCATTAATGTTTTGTTTAATGTCCATGTTTGTGCCGCGTAAGTAAGTACTGGGAGTACGCATTGGTCATACACAGCTTTTCTCAGTTTTAAGGGGATTGTTTGGTTTTTTAGTATTTTATTTTGTTTCCCAAAGGCCGACCATGCTTGGCGTATGCGTCTATCAATTTCCAGATTTTGGTTAAATTTTTTGCATGTTATCAATTGACCTAAATAAACATATTCTTGTACTGTCTCTACAGTTTGGTTGTCAATTTTTATGTTTATGTTGTCTTGTTGGTTAGTCATTACTTTTGTTTTTTGTTTATTTATTTTTAGCCCAACTTTTGCTGATTTGTTCTTGAGTTCTTCGAGCATGTTTTGTAAGTCCACTGCTGAGTTTGATATGATGATTAGGTCATCTGCATAGGCCAGGTGATTGAGCATTTTGCCGTTTATATTCACTCCTTTGTTTTCCCAGTTAAGTGACTTTATCACATCTTCTAGTGCTGTTATAAACAACTTAGGACTCATTGAGTCTCCTTGCCTTACTCCTCTACCGACCGGGATTTTATTAGTGTTTTCGTATAACCTCACTGTCATTGTTGATTTTTCATAGATGGAGTGGATCATTTTAGTGTATCTATAATCTATTCTACTGTTTTGCAGGGCTTTTTCTATCGCCCACAATTCAATCGAGTCGAAAGCTTTTTCAAAATCGACCAGCGCCATATATAAAGGTAAATTGTATTCGATGGCTTTTTCTATTAATGTTCTTATTGTGAGGATGAGGCCGCTTGTGCTGAAATTTTTCCTAAATCCAGCCTGTTCGATCGTCTGGTAGAATTCTAGTTTTGCATCTAATCTGTTTACTATGATTTTTGTGAAGATTTTGTATATTTGGGGCAATAGAGCTATTGGCCTATAATTATCAAGTATTGTTTTGTCTCCCTTTTTGTATATGAGGATAATTAGTGCGTTGCTCCAATCATCAGGAATCCTTCCTTCCTCCAGACATTTATTAAAGAATATTTGTAATGCTTGAATTATCGTATCTCCTCCTTCTTTTATTAACTCGCCTATTACGCCATCTTGTCCTGGGCACTTGTGATTTTTGATGGACTTTATGTTGAATTTAATCTCTTCATTAGTAATTTCTGGGATATCTTCTGAATTTACATTTATTATTTTCTTTTTTAATTCCTGTTCCACATCTTTCGGCGTTTCGTTGTTTTGTTTGTATAGCTTTTCATAGTATAGTTCTATGGTCCTTAAAATTTCGTTTTTATCTCTTACTTCTTTTCCCTCATTGTCTTTAAATGCTGTGATATTTGCTCTACCTAATGATCTTCTTATGCTTTTCATATTTTTATTTTCTTGGATTATTTTTTCAATTTGTGCTTCTAACTGTTTCCTTTTATCTTCTCTTATTGATTTCTTCAGTGTCTTATTGGTTTATGTAAATTCTATCGTGTTCCGTTTTCCGTTTTTCAACAGTTCTCGTCTTATACGGAATAGTTCTTCTGTTCTGTCACTCCAACTTTTTTCTTTTTTCTTACGAGCTGCGGCTACTTTAAGGCCTGCGTCTAACATACATTTGTTTATGGTAGTATTCATGTCGTTCATTGTCATTTCCTGTATTTCAGAGGATTCTAAATTCTTGTTTAATTCGTATTTGTACTGTGCTTGTTTTTCTTTTAAAATCCTTGTGTCTATCGTTGTTTTTGGAGTGCTAATTCTTTTCTTTCTTGCCAATCTCGTTTTTATTTCTATTCTTGTTCTCAGTATCCTATGGTCGCTTCCTGTGCCAATATTGTTTAGTGGTGTTACATCTTTAACAATATCTTTATTTGATGATAAAATGTAATCTATTTCGTTTTAATATTCTCCGTTAGGGCTGACTCATGTCCACTTTCTACTGGGTTTCTTTTTAAAGAAAGTATTCATTACATATACATTTTGTTGTTCTGCAAAATTCATGAGCATTTGTCCGCGTTCATTTCGTTTCCCTAACCCATGGATTCCGATCTTATCTTCGCTTGGTTCTATTTTTTCCCCTATCTTACTATTAAAGTCTCCTATTATGAGTGTATATTGGCAGTGGTTATTCTTTATTGCTAGTGAAATTTCTTCATAGAACGATTCTACCTCTTCGTCATCATATTTTGTAGTTGGAGCGTATACTTGGATAATTTTCATGTTGCAGAGTGTAGATATATTTAGGATGATATAGGCTACTCTTCTCGATATGGAATTGTAGCTCTTTATGTGATTTTTTAATTTCTTATTTATTATAAAACCTACTCCTCCTATGTTGTTGATTTCCTCAGTTTCTGCACCTCTGTAATATAGTATGTGTGCTGATGTTAGCGTTAGGCAGTGTTCGCCTTTTCTTTTAATTTCAGCTAAGCCTATTATATCCCATCTAATGTTTTTAAGTTCTTCTTCGAGTTCGTATAATTTTTCATCTTTGTTTAGTGAACATATGCTGTATGTAGCAATCATTAGTTTAGTCTTATTTCTGTGTGTGCTTAATGTTTTTGCAGTTGTCAAATTTGTGTCTCCCCCAGAATCCTTGAGACAGACTGATGTGTAATCATCAGTGTGAGATTCTGGAGTAGTAGCCCTACTCACCTGGGGTATAAATCTTTTTGTTTTGTAATTTGACATTGTTGCTAAATAAAGGGGGTGATTGGCCTAATCTTCCCACGCTGGCCAGATGGGTTGGGAGATAATAATTCAGCCGCCCCTAACATGGGGTACAGTCGCTGTCGGAGTACCGCTCCTACTGGAGAACCGTCGTGTCCTTTACTAGTTTTGGTCCGCCCCGGGTATTTCATTTCCCCGGTAGCACCCATATCTGGGAGGCATTCCTCTATCCGCCACCTGAGGAGGCGCCCGATGGAGGACTAGCAACCCCTCACGGACTTGGGTACATACTTCAGTTTAAATGAAGCATTGATACGATAGTTTAACTGTAGCTTTCCTAGGAGTTGTTTTAGAATTCCTGTAGTAATTAAAACAAATTCTGAAAACTTCCTTGAATCAATATTTTTGTTTATTTCAGTTGCAATTTCTTATAAAATAGTAAGTCTAATATCACCTTCTTCTTAAGGTTTTGCCATTTTGATGTGGTTTTATCTTCGTTTCTGAATATTGCATTTTTCCCAACTTCCGTCTGCATTTACCACTAGTAGATTCCGCAGCATTAGTCCTTTAGTGGCTCGTCAAAGTAAATAGCTTTGCTATCATTTTGCAGTTCACTTTAAATCTTTGAATTTCTCTTTTAAGCTGTTGAGTAACATTACTCAGTCCGTTTTGTCTGTTGAAGTTTGAAATTAAAGCGAAGTTTCTCTACGTATTCTCTTTTCACAAGTGAGCTCTTATTTTTTTGGTAGTCATTACCTTTGGACTTTGTGGTGATGATACAAGTATTATATCATGCAGCTTACTGGATGTCCTTAACAATTTTCCGTTTCATGATCTAATTATTCCTTATTTCTTAGAGCAATCTACAAACTGATATTACCTTCAATTTAAAGTTTAGTAACTAATTTAGGAATTAATTCTTTTTGTATAATACTATCACTAAGTGTAAGAAAAATGAGAAGTGATCGAAGTCTATGTCTAATACTTTTTTGACATGCATGTAATTTACATAAACATTTCGAGTTATGAAGAAATCGATTAAGTCTTGGATATTCTCTGAATCTGGAGGTCAGTATATCAACTTACAATTGATAGTGCTTCCAAGAGTTTTTTTTCTCTTGGTGGTTGTTAATCTAGATCTCCAGTGGATATGTTTAGTATTGTAATCACTTCCAGTGATGAATTTTTGAACATGACTGTTCAGAAAAATCAAAATATTGATATTTTTTGACAACATGTCTTAAAGACCATTATATTGCTGCAACTGTCATCTCATATGTTCTAGCCTGAAATTCCTCTGTTTTGCGTCTCATCTCTTGTTGATACTTAATCGACTCTTTTATTATGATTGTATTGTATCCTTTCGCTGCGTTTTTAGGGTGTATAATATGGTATACTTAATATCATTTAAAAATAATGAAGAATTTATTGGTAAAATTTGTCTTAGAGATATTTAGGACTGCTTGCAATTTTCGTTGATATTACAAAAGTGTATTATATGATTCTTAAACTATTTAACATTCTAATTCCTAACAATAACCCCTTTGGTGCTATAATTTAATAATTTTATGTTTGTCCATTTTAGTTTATCCTTCCAGAATTTGTTGAAGAGTCTAATCAATAAATATACCTGTTTTATATTGATTTTAATTATAATCCTATCGGAAATAACTTTTTATATTTATTTGGCAACTGATTTTTTTATTTTATTTTTTGTTATTATTTGGATAAAACGAATTTTTTAATGAGCTTTCCTTTCAACTTTCTTATTTCTTTTGTTATTATGCACTCTCTATAATTTGCTGTTTCTCTCCACAACAAACGTATTTTGACTGAGCAATCTCTGGTTTATCGTAGTTCGGTAAATGTTTATCAGTACGTCTAACGAAGTAATAAAATTTTTACGCTTGGCACTTTTTACATTGGGATCCAAGTCTAGATTTCCTTTGAGGCAAGATTTCTATTCTGACACATAATATATCGTTAAGTCTGAATGAAAACGTAAAGATATTTAACGGTTGGTAAGTCCTATAATTTAGCTTTGGGGTGACTTCAATAAACTTGTAGCCACCTTTTCTTATTTTCTGGACAATGTGTCCTGGTATTATCAGATGATCAAGTCTATTGGCCATAATTTTAATTGGACTGTTTTGCTCATTTCCATAAGAATGTAAGGATTATTATTCTTTTTTAATGCGGAAGAAAGCATCTTAAAATATTTCTTATCCTGTGCATTGATTTTAATATTTTTTTCTTGTTAATGGCTTTAATCTGTGCGTTAGGGACTTGATTCGTCATAACATAAAGTTAATTAAAATTCTTAATGCTATCCACCGTGATAGGTGGAAGTGTCTGATTTTTTTGCGTTAGTCCTATTAGTTTGTTTTGTTGTAGTGGGGCAAACAAATTATTTTTTTCTTCCCTTTTTTACAAATCCGCCCTGTTTTACGAACTAGTTCTTTTACATCAGTGGCATTCAAAAACAAAAGCTTTTTTGGTGTTGTTAGACAGTCTGTCTTCTATTTCTAAGTATTTTTTGCTCAATTCTTGATATATTTTATTACATTTTATTTTATTTTCCGATAATTTTCAAAAGCTGGTGATAATTCTACGAACTTTGATAATTATCTTGTAATAATGAATTATTTTGATATCACTTTGTCTTTTGATTGTGATACGGTTTATTGGATAAACATTATTGTTGCAATAGTCTTATGATTGTATTAAAATCACCAGTTATTATTCATAATATTTATTTATAATTTTTCTTTGCAGCTAGGGAGCTGTAGTGTTGAAACGTCAAACGAATAATAAATTTTGTTATCGTATAATAAGATAAGGTAACTTTAATCTGATTCATACTGCATTAGTGCGACTCGAACTTAAATCTGGCACAGACAAAGTAAATAAGTCAAACGACTAGTCTATGAATAAGTCACTAATTTAACCAAAAACTTAAAAATTTTGGAAGAAGACTTAAACCTACTAAACAGCAAGCATTCTATTCGAAAAGAACCCAACTATCATATTGACTGTGTAAAATTACTTTTGTTTTACTTATGAAATACTAAACACTGATTAGGATGATAAACATAATCACTCAACTTCAAACTAAAAAGAAACAAATAATATATTGATTGCTATCAATAGGCTTATACAAAAATTTCAACATAGAAAAAATTTTTTACGATATCCGAAAGAATCCGAAGAAGAAAAATTGGAGTTATTGAATAAAATTCATGTCGAATGCAAAACTTGGAAAACATTAATGTTATTCAATCTGAGATTTCTAGAATTTTAAAGGCCATGGGTCATTTTTACGAAAAAGGAACGTGGATCTTATACAAATTGAAGGAAAGAGACATCAAAAGGCAAAGCTCGATGTAAAATCCTGCTTGAGGGGCAAAAAAGGGTTCTTGCATTTTTGTTACTGGCAATAAAAAGTAAATTTATTTCGATAAGCCCAAATAAGAAAAATCAAGATTAACGCCAATATGGATACGTTCATAGAAAGATGTTTTATATTTAATGGGGCCAGAGTTAGTCTCCTATTGTTCGTTAATTTTTCTTGGACGCAATTTTTGACTATATTTTAGATGCATATGTATATAGACATACATACATACATACACTTCTTAAAAGTAGAAGTATGTATTTTACAGTTATACTGACAATAACCAGTCGTCAAAGACTCATTTGTAAAAATAGAGAGTACCATAAAAAGGAGATGTTGGTATTAAAGTGGTCTAAAGTAGCTTACAAAACTACATTCTTGAAAATCTACTTTTAATATTGATATATTGGAATTTCCATATTTTAAAAATTAAACAACTAGATAATGCTTGAGTATGATTAAAGTCGTGCCATTTAATAGACAACCGACTGTTTTTTAACGTACGAATAAGCAACAATAAGTGAATATTTTATTATAGTGTTTAAAAAAAATGATGGGAATTTATTGGCAATACTAATCGTAAAACGTAGTCCAAAATTTTTACAACTATCCTTAAGTTATTTGGAAAAAACTATTGAAAGGTTTGAAACAGTGCAAAAAACTTAAATTTTATTTTTGGGTAATAGCCACTATAAAAATTTTATTTTTTTGAATACAGTCTGCACGAGAAAATTATGGAAAACTACGTATACTGTCAGAATTTTGCTGACATGCTAACGTTCTTTTCTTCCAAAGCAGAAGAATCGATTTAGATGACACAAATTCATAGTTATTAAAGCGACTTAATTACTTAATTTAACATAGGTTCTGACCTTTAGTTCAAGTGCTTCTATCTCAGAATGTGACTAAAATTTTTTATAGTTTCTGTACTTTTTTAATTTCTAAATTTCTAAAGAGGGAAAATTACGAAGTATATTTAATCCCGGTTGAACCTAGGGTCTCCAAATCGATTCCTTGGTCAAATTTGATCACAATCCGTTAATATCTAATGTGTCATATATTCCCTGTTAGTGAAAAGCGTTTATTACGATTTTTGTTTTAAACTAACATTTAGAGAGACATATAGGTGAATAGATAGGTACATAAATACATCAAAAGCATCTTACTGTGGTGATACACATTTACGAATCGTTAAAATTTAACTAATTGGCCACTATCCATGTGTCCATCTATTGTGAAGCATAATAAACATCTATAATTTTTTTAGTTAAAACAGAAATGTATGCAAAGCAGCTCAGGCGATACATGAAAGCATCACTTGCGTTTTAAAGTTTTTTTGCGTGTTTAATTTGTTAATAAATTCTGTACGCGCGTGCCTGTAGGTGTTTCTATAAACGTGAATGCACGCACGTTTTAAGTTCGTTCTGGTAATGCTAATTTACGCATTCTCCCTTGATTTTTATACAGAATATTTTACGATAAAATAATCTATCGTATATTTAATTTAATTCTATTGCTGTTTTAAGATAGTGGCTACATCTTTTATTTTTATTTTCGCTTTGCACGCTCTTAGCACATAAACCTAATTAATTTATTAGACTATAAAATATTTCATAATAAAACTTTATCACCTATTAGTTTTCCGTAACTCCATCGGACAATGTCCAGAATGATAGATAAGAGAATGTTTTTAGGTTCTACTGAACTTGAAACTTGCCCCAAGCAAACTATCATAGTGGCCACTTACTTCAACATACCTATTCTTTCGTCCTTGACCATATTTTGTGCTTTTCATGCTTAACGACTATTTTATACTTCCTTTTTTTCTTGGGCGGACTATGCGGCAAAATTATCGAGAATACGGTAGTAGGCTATATGGAAAAAATATAGAAAAAGACAAAGTTAGCGGAAGTCTACCGTGCAGAAGGTTTTGGGTCCGTTAATACCCGTCAGAGTGGTAGGTGTGTGGGCAGCACCTTTCTTCTCAGGAAATAACTGTCCGACACTCTCAGTATTAAGTTAAAGTACAAAAAATTGCCACTCAAAGAATTCTCTACGCCTAGCACAAAAACGTAGATCCTAAGGTAGGAAAGTTTAGCTTATCTCCCTCTAGGAATGTAAATGGAGTGAAGAAGGTCAACGTCTCTAATAAGGCAAGGGGTAAAATAACAACAAGGATATAACCAAGCAATCATAAGAGTACCAAGACCGATAATTTTAGTGGATTGCAGTAGACTGGAAGAGGAAGAGAAGAAGCGATGAGGAAATCATCATTACCATTACATATATTTAAGACGACTGTTTGTATTCATATATATCTGTCACAATCGAAGGTCACTGACTTTAAACGTTTTTAATTGGTATTTAAGGTTTTATGTATCAAGTGTTACGCAATGCATACGGGTTTTTTCCTAGTTATGAATAATAAATAATTTTAGTATTCTATATTGATCATCATAATTACGTGGGCTATCAGCTTAAGCTAGTAGCTAGTTTGGTAAAAGACTTTTAATATAAAGAATAAAATCAAAGGTGTAATAATAAGATTCAAAAACTATACATCTAAGTTTGCAATTGAGAATAATAAAATATCTTAAGACTAAGATCATAAAAAATGTAATCGAAGCACACAAGAGAAAATAATAGCGTTGAAAACAGATGCAAAAGCAAAATAGAAGTTGGAACACAAGTATATAAACAGCAGAATCAACTAATTAGACTGACGAAATTCACGAGACAGATCTAAACAAGACTACATTTGCAGACTTCTCAAAACTGTTAGGCAGGAATTAGCAAAAAAGAAACCTAGAAAGCCGATTAAAGCATTAAAGAACAAAGGTTTAGCCGTCGTAATTGATCTGCAGTAGCATTACGGTAAGGAAATGATAGTAGAAATAGCAAAATGGCTTTCAAAAATAATTGAGATGTTTAAGTTCCTAAACGAGTAAAATATAAAGTATCTATAATAGACCTACAAAGACGAGCAAAACAAGAGTAGCCAAAAGGCAAAGGAGGGTACCTCCTCTTCTGTAATATAAATAAGAATACGAAGAAAACATCCTGGGGGCATATTTCAGGGTTGTGACGTTCAAATAAGATATTTGATATACGGAGCAAATATGAAAGGAAACACAACAAGCGATAGCTTCTCAGGGCAATAGATAAGAGAAAAAACGGCAAAGATACAAGGAATAACATAAACTGAGCTTCTAAAAGCTGCAAATCTGGGGATTTATAAACAGCAAATAAGTGTAGGAATTAGAAATATTAAAAAAATAAGCGGAAGAAAGAGCTTTATTTGATATACCTAGAAGGAAGAAAGTTGAAAGGTTGGAGTCCTAATGGAAGAACATGTGACAAAATACGAGGTAAGGGTTTGGAGCAGAAAAAGGGGCATGCATTACTCTCTGGATCTCGAAAACTGAAATAACGACTACAAAATGTGAAATTACAAAAGTAATCCAGTTATCCATAGAGGTAGAAAAGAGAAAAATTTGTCTAAAATTTGTTTAAAACTTTTGTGAAAGAAAATTATAGGGATGAATCAGTGGTGAGAGAAATGTACTAGTAATTGTTGTATTCGCTCTATCATATATGGGGATCTGTTTGTCAACAACTAATCCGGACGTTCCCTTCAGTTGCAAAAACATTTGAACCAGTCGTAAACATATTTTCTGCTAGTGTACATTTGTATCAACTTTTTAGGCAACTGTTTTTTCCGTTTTTTTAAGGACTTGGTATTTATTTCTTAATTTATTGCTGTTCGATTGTTCGTAGCGAGTTTACCCTAACGGCCACATATAATTTACGCTAGATGGCGCTTTCCTTAGTCTCTTGAAGTAGCTGTGATCACATACCTGGCCCATGATACCGTTCAGATGAATGAACTTTTTAGACACGCCTCGTACGCCTTTTTACGTTTTTATATTTTGTATGGGGCAATAACTAATGTGAATTAGGAATTTCTAATTTATTATGGCCTCATCTTTATTTTGCACCTCACCTACTTGTATTTTAATGGCAAAATGGCAATTAACATCTGTTGCTATTTGTTTCTTGATGTGATGGTTCATTAATTTCATTAGTGTTTTTTCAATGTAAACTACATTTTGACCATTTCTGTAGTTCACCTTTAGCATGCCATAAACGTCAGTTTCGTCCAACCAATATTAGAAAGTAGATTAATCCATCTTATTTTAATACCAAGTGCAGCCAGCGAAAAGCAGCTTACGTAACGCATATAATTGATGTAGGCTACAAGTTTCGACTTTTTTGCTTTTACTTTCAGTTTGAGCCGGCACATTTCGATTTGTTTAATTCATAACATTGTTTCTCAATTAAAGTTTTTTTATATAGACACAAATTAGTTGCGCCTTATTTATATATTTTATATAGAGTAGTACCTCAAAACTGAGTTTTATTTCATTTCCAACATAAATCTCACAATAGTGTATATCATTCTTCTGAACTTTAACTAACAAATTAAATAATGTTGTTACGACGTTATAAAATCACAATTATAAAAATGTATTAACACTGAACAGCCATCAGTTACTTAACCTCGATTTCTTTACCTTACTGCCCGGAGAGAACGTAACCATCGCTTGTGGAGCTCTTCTCCGTCCATCATTAGTTCGCCTTATACAGATTAAACGATGCCCTTTAGATGTATCGGAAACATTCTAAAATGCAATTTAATTTTATGCTGCCGTTTTTGTCTTCTTGGAATTGTTGCGCTCTAGCGTATTGAAAGTTATGATTATTATGGCCACTTTTATCCTTTCTCATGAGTTTCGAAGGTTACGAACTAATCAGCCTGAATAAGGTTTTTAACTTATTCTCACATATAATATCAGAACTTTTTGGTGGTCGTACCGATCAATCCATTTTTTCTACGTGCAACTTTTTTGAAAATATATTTCTTTTTAATTCTTTACAACTAATGACGTGTCCATTTTTGTATCACTGCCACATTTGCGACAAAAGATCGTTTGATTTGTTACAGTAGAGTAAATTTAAAGTAAATGCTTACACAAGATGTATTCCGTAACACACTGCCTAATTGAACCAAACATTAAAATGCTAATAGAAACAGAAAACACAAATAGAAAAATGTTCAGTGGGTTAGGACGCCCATTTCTTTTACCTGCCTCTAACATGGCTGATAACAAAATGAAACAATACATTGTAACAATTTTTTGCTCAGGCTTTTACGAATCCCTCAAATAATCCATAAATGCAACACAAAAAGAAATTTTTGCATTGAGATAGGTAGCCTTTTCGCTATTACACTCCTCCCTGCCTTTGAAATTCTCTTAGAGATTCAGAAAACTACAATTTTACACAAAAAATAGATTGATCTACCTTAATCTGTAATTTCTATATGTTATCTTTATAGTCTTTGGAGTTCGCATCACACTTCAGCACTGATTTATAATCGCATATTTCCGAAAATCCCTCAATCTCCTCTCACGTTTATGGCCATTTTTATTCGCTCTAGCCCTGGTTTATTTCTCCGCATTGCAAGTTGGTAGAATGTATATGGGGTCGTCAATTTCCTCACACCCACATCTGATTTGATCCTTTGTTAACTTCTGAATTTAGATAAAATAAAACTGGAAGTTACCAAGCTCAATGCCGGTTAAGGCATTCTGCAGCCTGATGCTCCGTGTCAATCGTGAGCATCTTGTTCTTGTCATAGCTCGTAGTAGGTTCTTTACTAGCCCCATGTAACCGCCTCGAAAATCGGCAGTTCTGCTTCCGTCACTACCTTTTTAACCAGCTCATTCCTTGAAGTTCCGATAAGCGCTTTTGTTCAGTGGAATCGAATCTTAATCTTAACCTACATGTGCGGAAGGCTCTAAACCTCAATTTGCATGTCTATCGGTACCCTCATGTTGTCTGATATTACAGCATTTCTGTGTTCAATAATGTACCTCAGGCACTTTCTAGTAGCTAAAACTTTGCACAAGAAAATGGTGTTTAAGTTTAAAGTTTGGCTCTTCTTTTCCTCCCGTCGTACGTCCACGATTTATCCGCATAATCTGGCGCCTCAGAATAGGATCCCATTTTACCTATCCGGATGTTTCGTCTTCTCCATGAACCACTTTTCCTCGATCCTCCAGAAGTTGCTGCTTCAGCCCGGTTGCTAGCCGCCTTCAATCTCCTACCTCCTACAAAATAAAATGCAAAAGTGGTAAGGTGTTATAAGCACCTACTGCCTTAACTAAGAGTATTTTTTGTACACTAAGTAAATCCCTAGTTTATCTCATCTTGCACCTTTCGGCTCATATCTCAGCTACATATCCGGCTATACGTTTCCCAATCAGGGAGCGTGAAGACACCACGTATGATTAACTACTGCATCATGCATGAGGCGCAAGTCATTACATTTTTCGAAACGAACCTTATAATTCAGCTGAAATTAATCGCAAAATAAGTCGTGTATGCATGGATACTTTATAAACGATGGATGGTGCAGTAAATTTTGGGAAGGGTATATTGACATTATAGATAAAGACGAAAAAGAGAGGAAGTCTGTAAGGACACTAGACATCATTCGGCAGGAAATGTAATATTTTCGAACTCTTCATTGACTTTCCTCAAACTTTAAGATCGTTTCTCGACAATATCGTAAAGAAAAATTTTAGGTACAGTAAAGTTTGTGCACGAAAAATTCACAGACTGGAAAAATGGAATCTTTAATATCTTTGTAGTATTAGCTCATTAGTCTAATGTGCTTTGGGACAAATAAAAAGTTTTGCTGGTCGACTTTGACGGAGCTAGAAATGATAATAAACTGAACCTCATTCTACAGGGTTTGTCCGAAAAGTAATGCAATTAAGTTCGTAAAAAAATTTATGTAAGATATCGTTACAAACATTTACAATTCTTCAAAGTACTCCCCTTGGACTTCCACACACTTTTGCCGGCGACTTTTCCATGTACAGTATGCATCCTGGAAGGCGTCGACGGAACCTCATTTAGAGCTCATTCGTCGCGGTGGTTTAGATCGCTTCAATGATTTCAAAAGGGGTTTCTTTTAGAGCGGACTTGATCTTAGGAAACAAAAAGAAGTCTGGCAAAGCCAGGTCAGTACTGTAGGGGGCTGGGGCAACGTTGTCAAGCTGCGCTTCGGTAGAAATTCCTGAACGCGCAAAGCGGTATGGTTTCGGGTGCATACGACCCTGTTTCTTAATCTGTCAAGCAGTTGCACGTAGTAGATAGCGCCTGCCCTTAGCGTACACATTGAGCATGGTTTTTACTTTCGAGTTGCTTATTCTTGCCTTCTTGGGACAAGGGAACTCCGAGATATACCATTTAGGAACTTTGGCGCTTTGTCTCCGGGTCGTATTCGAAGGCCCATGTTTTGTCTCCAATAATGGTATCCAAAAATTCAAGTTTTCTTTACATACGTTCCAAAAGTTTACTTGCGATCGTCAATTGTGGTTCTTGTGGTCGTCAGTCAAAAATTGGAGGACCAACCTGGCACACACTTTTCGCATTTGCAAATTGTCGATAACAATTTCATGCACAGTGGTTTTAGGAATACTGAGAGCCTCTGCTATCATTTCAACACTCATTCGACGATTGGTATTTAAAATATCACGAACAATAGACACATTTTTGTCACTTTTGCCGGTTGACGGCCGTCCAGAGCGGCCATTTTTAAACAACTTCAACCACCTGGAAACTTGAAAATATGGGAGAGCATAGTCCCTGTAGGCTGCCTGAATCATTTGGTAAGTTTCGGCGAGACTTTAGTTCAGTTTAGCACAGAAATTGATCGCGTAACGTTGTTCGACAGTTTTCTCCATTGCGCGTCGTGATACAGGTACTAACAGCAGGTTCATAGAAACAGGAATTCTGACGCTCCTAGAGCTCATAGCAAACCATGAGCTTGGAAGCTAAGAGTCCCTCCCATCTAACCTAATCCATCATAACGCGCGATGTTCGGACAAATTGCATTATTTTCCAGACAAACCCTGTTTTCAAGGGTTGTTCTGTTGCATTACAACGTCCGACCTCACAGTGATGAACAAATACAATTTCTAGAAAGACTCAAGTAAGTACTACGTTTTTCATCATCCACTATACAATGCGAATTTAGCATTCAATGATTTTTATATTTTCTCCCAATTGAAGACAGTGTTAAGAGAACAACAGTTCAACTGAAACGAGTTTCTGTAAATCGAAATAACTACTTAACTGTAAGAACAGACATCACTACGGAAGTGTACCAAAATAATCACTTTTGCAGAAAATACTTTAAAAGTATAACTAACTATTGTATAAAACATTTTTAAAATTCACTTTTATTTTTCATTTCCAGATGTAAAAATATCTTTCAAATATCAACGACTTAATGTTCTAAATCTATATTCGAGTAAGAAGTCTTAAAAGTGGAAAATGCAAGCTTAATTTCAAGCAATATTAATCATCCAATATCTCAATGTGAGCTGCAATTAAAGTACAAATTTATCATTAAGCTAAATCGTATACGTTGCGCTATGGTACAAGTAGCTCCAATGATTATTTAATGTTTTCTTTCTGCAAATACTGCCCCTATGAGAATGGACAAGGAGTTCTGATAGTAATAAAGTTTTCTACAGAAATATCGATGTTTCAATACTTTCTTGATATTGGTGTTTCTAACAGAAAAAGAAACGACTGCAGTAAAGTTTTCCTGGAAACTAACCATACACTTCCAGCGGTTTAAAGTCGTTTGGTGCTAGTGCTTCTGAAAAAATAAATAAAGCTTCTGTGATGATAACACATTTTAGAAAAACTATTATACTATTGAAGAACAAGAAATAATGTATCACTGCTAACAATTTTGCTGCAATTAATAGCATCAGTTTGGCCTTTCATTCATTTCAACACTTACTAGGAATAAAGTAAACTAAACATTAAGGTAATGTATGTTTATCTGGTAGATGAGTAAAAATTTCACGGCAATGTTCTGTACAGCAAACGAAGAACACTTACCACAGTAACGTTATAATACCACAATGAGTGGTGCGATGAAAGACTTTCGCAATAAAAAAAACGACCGTATATAGTACCAATATTCTTTTGGAAGAGAGCGAATGGTCCTTTACTTGACAGGCAAATTTTCATTTAGCTCAAGAGCGTGTAACGATTTCTACTGTGTAAAGACTATTTTATTATGGTATCCTAGAAGGTGATGGTAATAATGGCGGTTGTCTAAAGCGCGGTGCTCACCACATCGTCCCGCTTCAGAGATAGCGCGCAACGACCGGGCAGAGAGAATGAACATATGAGAGCCTCAATCTCTCAGTTTGCAGTCTACGGTCCCAAGCGGGGCGTTAGAGCCTTACTATTATTATTATTGTCAGTACCAATAAAAACATGATAGTATATTTTATCGAAACAATATCATTTTTTTCTCTTCAGATTTTTACTTTCCTTATCCTATAATAAGGAAAGTAATGTAATCGGCGGAAATTTGACCTACCCAGTTTTTCACATTTCTGGACGAAATGTAGTCTCAGGAAACCAAAAAAGTTGGTTTGGGCCATTGGTTCGTGTGTGTGTGTCGGTCTGTCAATAAACAGGATATCTCGAGAACCGTAAAAGCTAGAGACTTGAAATTTGGTATGCAACTTACTTGTAGGTAGGGGACGCAGTGCGAAGCTTTTGGTAAAAATCGGCCGAGCCGTTTGGTCGCAAGGTCGCAAAATCGGTCGCAAAGGGGTCGCGAATCTAAACGGTTGAAGATACAAAAAATTTATGAGAATAAAAATGATTTGTTATCATGATATAAACATCAATTTAAAATAAAAGTTGGTAAAATAGGAACTGGAAAAAAAATTGAAGCTCAGAATTTTTAATATACCGGGTGTTCATAAAATGTTTCGGGAAATTTATATTACCGGATAGATCAGACCGAGACGAACAAAAAATTACAATGAAATTTTTTGATCCGAGGTCAAATAAACAAGTTATAGCCGATTAAAATTAATTAAACGGACCAATCACAGCGCGCTCGGAGAGCTTTCCCGGCCGACTGCGGGAGGACGGGGGGGGGGGCTTGGCCGCTAGGAGGGAGCACGCAGGCGGCGATAATGGGGAAGGCTATGCTGCCGAGCTCCACGGTTACCTTCAGTGACGTAGCAAAATTTTAAGTACGAGTCAATTATTGTCTTGTACTGTTTATTTTAATCAGCTTTCGAGTGTTGGACTTGCGCCTCGTTCTTTTTTATTTAAAATAACAAGTTCCGGGACGAGAGCAGCGCAGGGCCGAGACGATGGACCCGGTATAATATATAATAATAGGATAAGAAAAGTCGTGTGATGTTCACACCAGATTCTTTATTAACAAATCGATGGCAGCTTTAAAATGCCTTTCCTTAAGAATAGTAGTCTTTCTGCTGGGTTCTTATTGGGTCTACTTATAAACACATTGTTATGATTATACTTTAATCTACTGATTCAGTGAACTTTATTCTTTCCTTTCTTTCTTTTTCTTCTCCCATTATACTTTTATGGTGTTGGGGTATTGAACCAATCTTTATATAAGTGAACTTTATGCTGAGCATAAATCCAGCCCTTAATGTGTAGAGAAATTAAACTTTTTGGCACTCCCAGAGCTGGTTCTGGTCCAAATAATCATTAGCTGATCCCTGCCTTGTCAGTTCATCAACTTTTTTGTTACTTTCGATTTCACGATGATTCGAAATCCAAAGCAGTTTCGCCTTCTTCTGCTTTGCCAGATCAGTAAGTTCTTTATAGCAGTTCCAAACCATTCTAGACGTGATTTTTAAACTCGAAAGAGTTTTAGCATCACCTGGCTGCAGAATAAAATATTTTTTACTTTTGTATGCTTTTTTATTATTTTATTGCACACGCGTATAGAATGGCGTATATTTCCGTTTAAAATAAAAGAGAAAGCAAAACTTTTTGATTTTTGCCATATAATTTTGATCCGACACCTGGTTCAAATTTGGAGCCGTCTACCACCTGACTTCTTTCCCACTTTTTTGATTTTATATTATCATCTTCAAGAGAGCATTAACAATATGTTTTGGAATCGTATAACCAGTCGCTATTTCTAGAATAAGATCATCTATGTTATCCACTAATATTATATACTCTGTATTTGTTCTTACTTTTATACAAATAATTTTGTAGTCTATGTAGTCATAGTCTGGCTTCTTCTCTAATGACAACATAAAGAGAGGAAAAATTCATAAAAGTTTCTGTTATGTAGAAAAGCGTTTCTTAGTTTTTCTTGGTTTGAATTTAGTGCCTTCCTGCTTAACCTTGGACCACCATATCAGAGCTACATATAATAAATAGGGTTGGTTTGACTACCCTAGTTTACATCCAGTATACAATACATAATCTAAAACCCTATGTTTTATCACAAGTTTGTCTAACTACTGTTAGGATACTTTTCTATTATCTTATGGTTTTATCTATACATTGGTTCCGGGTAAACTTACAGTAATCTGTTTAGTGTACTAGGGTGGTCTTTTTAGAGTTCACTGTAAGTCCACATGACTACCACGGTCAAAATCTTCTGCATATTTCTTGGCTATGTTAGTAAACTTTAAACAAGAATAACTAAGTCATTCGAATAGCCTAGAGATAAGAATTCCTCGTTGCTAAAAATTATTTAGTTCATCGATGACAGGGTTTTTATAGGAGAAGTAAAAGATCTTTCTGGCGACATCCTTCTGCCACCTGAATCTCAAGTGTCTCGTCCAATAGCAATGTATATACCAATATTTATCTTAACGTACAGTCAATCTACCTGCAGCAAATATCCCCTACCTTTATCTTTCTAATACTACAAGCGATGAAGTTAAAAAATATATTGTCAACGGCTCTTTTTATGTCCAGACAGGCATCTAAAAGAACTTTTTTATTATCTGTTGCTTTTTTCACTTACCAGTAAGTAACATAGTGCAACTCCGTTTTAATTAATAATATGTTTCTGTGGGTATGAAGCTTTCGATATAAAGGAATGTTTCGTCCCTATCGAGCAGTCTCCCCGTTGTCTTAAATACAATTGGAATACGACAAATGGATCGGTACCTTTTTACTTGAGAATAGTCTAAGTTGCCTAGTTAACCTCCATATTTTTTAAAAGTAATTAACAACTATATCAGCTTTTAGAACCTAGCAGATTCTTCAAAGTAAAAGGTCCAATCTCTTCTGTAGTATGACTGGAAGCATCTTATACATTTCTAATGATTTAAGCGCCTCAAATTAATTCACTGCTTATTTGATCTTAGTTTGAGTCACTTTTTTCCTAGTAGTTTGTCCAGTGTGCCTTTGTTACTCTCTATTCAGATACATTTTGCTAGTCAGAATGCAAAACTTTCATAATGTTTGATCTAGGTAAGTGCTTGGTTTAGTTTTATTATGCTCTCTAATATTATTTATTACAGTACTTATTGTTTTAGAGTGTAGTTTTTGAAGTCTAGTACACGATGGAAATGTTTCAGTATTCCCACAAAGTCTTCTCCAAGATGCTTGCCAAGTTATATCAGTTACCTTACTCTACTTAGTTAGGAATCTTTCTATTTTTTGAGTTTGCTTTTTCCTATTAAACAGTTTTTCTTCATTCTTTGCTTCACCGGGAAACTTTCCTGTTAAACACTTTCACGGATGAACGGTAGTTATTCTTATAAACAGAAACGACAGGGTTGGTCAACTTCTCCACTACTATTTCTATATCTAGGTTGCTGCCTATCTCAACTTTAGTCCTAGGTTGTTCCTAATAATCATAAGAGAACTTTTAGTCTTTTCCAGAGGTTTTTTCATTGAACCACAATTAAATATATTACTAATTAGAAATCTAGCAACTGTCTACTGTCTGTCTCAACTATCTTCAGTGAAACTGTCGCAACAACAAATGCAATGTGAGAGGGTGGATAATTGCAGAATACAGGAGTGAGTTGGAGCGAGAAACCAGATACTATATTTTGAAAAGATAAAGAAATAGATACCGACTATTCCTTACCTTGTCCACTAAAGTGGAGTCTGATTGGAACATATACACCTACCCAGTGGCCACCTCCTCTGTCCAAAACTTGATAACTGTCTTCAGCACGTTGCTATGGCTGCCGGTGGTTGTCTTTCTCAAAGAATTGGGGCGTCATGAGATCCATTTAGCTACTCACAAGCCTTAACACCATCACAGAGGCAAAAAAATTTGTATGTACGTCGATAGCCACTTCAGATCCAATGGTTTTGATGATTAACCTTTGTCCGAAAAAATCTCAGAAAGCTAGCGCTGCCATTCTTAATGTCGTTTAGCGTGTTTAGGCCTTTAACTTTCTGCCCAACTTGTTTTTCTCAATGAACAGTTGGCGGTTCCTTAGGTCAAAAGACTTGTATGCAAGTCTTGGTGATCCTTTTTCCAAATCAAACATTCTCCGTTCAGTATGCTGATTAGATCATTTGCTATGAGTTGCCCTGTAGCAGTTACCTCGTCCTGGTGGTCATATTTTCTGTACTATATCTAATCTACACTGCTGATCTGCCTACAGCCCCGGATGTTGAAGTAGGAACATTTGCGGACGACACAGCAATTCTGACGACACATAAAGATCCAGCCCTGTCGTCTCAGCAGCTACAAAACTATTTAAACCTCCTGGAGGATTGGCTGAACCAATGGCGAATTAAAATTAATGAAAGCAAATCTGCTTACGTAACTTTCTCATTAAGAAGGCAACAGTGTCCTCCTGTTTATATTAACACTGTCGAAATACCACACGCTACCGAAACTCGTTACCTAGGATTACATCTAGACAGAAAGCTAACTTGGAAATCGCACATTACAAATAAAAGGGAGCAAATGGATCTCAAATTTAAACAAATGGCTTGGCTAATCGGCAAAAAATCTCCACCTTCCCTCGATAACAAACGACTTCTCTATAAGGTAATAATTAAGCCCATATGAACTTACAGACTGGAACTATGGGGATGCTCTAGCATGTCCAACTTAAACTTTATACAGAGATTCCAATCTAAGGCTCTTAGACAGATCGCAGGTGCCCCATGGTATGTCACCGACCTAACTCTACATACGTATTTAGATATGCCAACTGTAAAAGAGGAAATTCATCAACGTGCAGTGAAACACCATGCCCGTCTTCTAGTACATCCAAACCCATCAGTCGAACCTTTACTGGAAGAACCAGCCTTCAAAAGACTCAATAAGAAATGGCCTTGTGGCCTACTCATCCAATAACGTCTCCAGGGTAATACCAATAGGTTAAATCCCTCAAGCCTCTTGCCAGCAAATCAGCTCATAGAACTGAAATGTGTCTTATATTTTAAGTATAAATATGTACATAGTTCTGATCGTTGATGTATTTTTTTTTCTAATAAAGAAATCAATACATCGTAAACTTAAATCTTTTTGTAGCCATACTGCTCTATAATCTCTATCGGTGATTTTCCGGTGCGAAGGGATTTGAGTATAGCAACTCAAACAATCTTAAATTGTTAATTATCTAAAGCTAACTTGTACGTTTATAATACTTAAAAAATGGTTCTCTAATTTGAACTCTTTCAACAGCTACCAATTATTGTTTGATATCAAAGAATTGTTGATATAAACGCATAAAAATATTTTTCCTGTGGTGGTTTCGAAAACCTTTCAATTTATTCTCTGTATTTCTATCTTTAACATTAGTTGTTTATTTTACTTTCTTTTATTATCTGCACATATGTGCTCTTACCAACATTGTCCGAACAATGTCAGCTCTCTACGCAAGTCCTTTATTTTTGTTTAAGAAAGGCATTTGCAATTAACAATGTGTACCCCACAAACGCTGACACGTAGTAAAAGCAAGGAGGTTTTTGGGTGCGCCTTGTTTACCTCCTATTTTTCGGGGGCAGATTTTACTTTTATAACGGGCCCGAAATCAAAAACGAGTCCGCTTTCCTGGCGGCGGTCGACGCAGACAATAATCGATCGGATATGCGGCGGCGGCCGCGCGGGCGGCATAAAAGGCAAGGAATCCATTGTCTCGCTAATATAGCGCCGAACGATATCACGCAATAAATGGAATACCCCGCGAAGCAAGGAACTCCGCGCGAAGAAAGTAGGGCCAAGCGACGAATCTGGAGCGCCGATCCACTTGCCAAGCCACCTTGATCAAGCGCTTGTTTTGGTTCGTGCAATTCGTTCGAAATTGGAAAAAATCGTTGCGGGCTCGATCCATTACCACGCCGATGCAAAACAGCCCCACAAAAACGTTTGACGGAATTCTCTGTCGTGGATCCTATTGACATCGATGGACTTTTACGGTTTTCCTTTTGTGTCTGAAACGCTTTTAGACCACGGAAAGAGGTTGTTTTGAATATAGTCTGACATATTTGATAATCAAACCTGGTAGGCAGGTCTAAGGGTTTAAACTTTGACACTACATCAAAGTACTTTGTTTTTGAATTTTTATGAGATTTCGATGTTAGAAACATTGGTAATACTACAGTTGGATAACCTTATAAAGTAGGAGTTTATTTTTCATTTTAATTTACGACTTCCTATCTAGTAACCAGTACATTTGATTGAATTTGATGTTAAGTTTTTCTTTCTTTTTGGATTTAAAGTAACTATTTATTTTGTTAACAATTTGAGGTACTTGTTCTGTAGTACTGTGTTGACTTCTAAATCCAAACCGATAGTTGGATATGAGTTTTTTCATTCTTCTAGTATTGTGCTGAATCGTTTTAACAGTAGCTTTTTAAACAACTTAGTAATAGATCTATATAATTATACATCGTTTATATTCGTTCCCGGTTTTGAAATTATAATTATTTGCGTCACATTCCATTTAGTCAGGAACTATTTTAATTTGAGTATAGCGTTAAAAAAATGTCTTATTTTTAGATACATGTGGGTAAATTTTTGCAGCAGTTTACCAGTAATTAGATCCGAAACTAAATTTTTTTTATTAATTTTGGTTAAAATAGTTCGCTCTATTTCCAATAGCATGTCTGTAAAAAATTATGGACTTTGCTGTTTTCCGCTGGGCTTAACTCTGAAGGAAAAGATTAAAAATCATTGCTAGGTGCTTAACCAAGACAGTAGCTTGTGCTTCGTAGTTTTACTGTCTCCTTTTTCATCTTTCACTGGTGGTAGCGCTTGCTGTGGTCGTTTAATTTTCCGGATAGTTTTTCACAATTAGTAGTTAGTAACTCCCGTCACGATGATATTGCTGAGATACTAATACATATTGATCTTTGATATATAACAGTAGTTGTTTGGGGTCGTGCGTTGCCTTGTTCGTCTTCTTTTTATCTTCTGATGACTGTATTATTTGCCACCTCTTGCGTAATTTGCGTTTCTTATCATTTTTTTTCTCTAATCATTACTACTTATACATCATTGATTTTATATTTTTAAATGTTAGAGATATATTTCAAACATATCTTAGTCAGTATACTTAAGGACTAACATTTAATGTTTTTTCATTGCTTTATATAATTTGGGTTTTGCAAAGTTTAACGTTTATGCTTTTCATAAATGCAAAATCAATGGCATCCGATGTCATTCGAGGATCTGCTGGCGATTATAAAGATTCTCTTCTCTTTACTGTTGTTCTGTTTTCCAGGATTTTAAATTATCGCTCATAATGTTGCTTTTTGTTATTATATTTAGACGGACAATATACTGGTGATATAATCAGCAAGCCTATATGATCTGATTTGGCGAAACTAGCAGCTTGCGAGTGGTCATATTAATATTGTTCTAATGCATAATGCTTAATTTGCTACTTAATCATAACTGCTATTTTTCCATAATTTTTTCCGTTGAAGTGTGTATTGTATAGTAGATATAATAGTTTAGTATTTTAATGTACTTTTTTAGAAACCTGTTTTTGATATTAGTACTGATTTTGGTCAACTGCAGGAAGTAAAGTATTTCTTGGGAAAGCTGACAGCCATTAGGCCGATTTATTGACAACAATAATTATCAAATTTAGCATCACACTCATCTGTTCCATGATTTTTTTATCATATATAGAGCGTGGGGATTACTTGCAATGTAAGAGCACACTGTTCCAGATTGATATTTTATTAATTTTTTGACGTGGTACCAAGTAGACGTTCTATTGTAGTTGTTTATGAATCCATCACACTCTGGCAGAATGGTTTCTGTTACACTTCACACCCTTAACCATTTTTTTATTTTCTTTTGTTGCATGATTTCCTATTTTTTGGTGGATCTGTAAGGTTAATAACAATAATCTGTAGTATGTCCGTATCTCTGTCACTTGCCAATAACTTTTCACGCTTCAAGTTTCACTACACAATTTTGAAAACATTTGATTTTATATATTTTCGTATATTGTTTCGCTTAATTTGAAAATTAAGATAAGACATGGGTTTTCTAACGTGATGTCTAATATACTATGCGTTAATACAAATTTCTTTAATTCTTCTTTTAATAATAATAATAATATATAATAAATAATTTGATGTTTGATATTGGATATAGATACTTACCTATATCACAAATAATTCTATCTTGGTTACGTACTTTAATGGCGGCACTAGTTTTCTAAAGTTTTTAGTTAAATTTTTATTTTATAGGTACTAATTAATTTAAAAGTAGAGCTGTTTTTGCATTTTTATGGTAACTTGTGATACAACGGTTGACGGTGGTTTTGGTTTATCATTGTTATTTGTTCCATTAGCTTATTCCATACCCTTCTTTATCGTTAATTTATCATATCCATTACTAGTGGGATAGTATTACTCACGACTAATTTTCTTCGCTGTCTACAACCACTTTGGGGCTATGTTTTAATTTATACCTTTATCAATCATAGTTTACCGTTCCTATTTCTTCTGTATTGTTGGTGATGGCATTTGATCGTTTAATATTTGTTGTTGCTGCTGGCAGTGATCTACAATACATGGTATTTTGAATATTCATTATATGTATTGACTGCTCATACGACCTTTGTTGGTGCGTTATTTGCATTTGGGAATTATGGTCACAAATGGTTTTTCTTTGTGAATATGATACATGCATGCTTGCAACATTTTGCAGAAACACTGAAATGGCTGAAAAACTAATGAAAACAATAAAATTTTAACTTGCTTATCCCTCCACAACCGAGCATTGACCTTACCGCCTTTACTTATTTGTTTTTGTCGCGCTTAACATCACTCGCTCTCAAACTTGAACTATACTTTCAAAATTAAATGCAAACTCTATATTAACATTTAAAAAAAAACTTTAAATATCGAGTGACTAGAAATTTTAGTAAAATCAAAAACTAATTAACATGATTATGTAGGTATCACTGAGGACTACAAAAATTAATTGCATATCCATCTTATTAATAGCAAATATACTGCAGGTATAGTTCAAGGCCATTAAAAAAATTGAAAATAAAAGTTTAATGTACAGTTAGAGCATCTATCGATATTTTAGACGGATAGGATAGTATAAACCTGAGCCGTAAGAAAACGAACTCCATGAAACACTCTATTGCCTGTGTCATCAAAAAGTTTGCAAATTATGCCAGCGGTAGCAAGTTACTTGCAGTAATCTTCTGATTTTGTACTAAAATGAGAACCAAAATCAGTGAATAAATTGCCCATTCTTGGCCCAGAAAGATCGAGCAATAATACAATTATTTGAAAAAAATTTAAACTTAAACTTTGTCAAGGTCACCTAAAACTTACTAAAAGAGTTATAAAATTCTTGCTTACCGAAAAGTACCCTTAAAAACGGCAATGTTGAACAGAAGAAAATGTAAAGGAAAACAAAAATGATATCATATTTACTTACGGAACCCTTTTGAGTTTGGTCTCCATTGAAGCGGTCCTGGTCTGTACTTGGGAAGAAACTACTTCAATACACTGTTAAATATCCCATTGAACTGCATGTTCAGGGTTATTGTAACAACCCCAAACATTGCAGCTGACTTGTAAAGAAGAATATATAATCAATATATTGGATTGGGCGTCATAATCTCTTGGAGCCAATCGAAAATATCTAGTGCTATATCAAACACAGTCTAACGGATAAACGCATATTAACTATCAAGAAATCATCCTAACTTATTCGAGAGATATGGGGCTCGCTTCCCATTTTTTACATTGTAACTTAGTCGCCAGAATGAGAAATCGCGATAGTGAATAATGATGATTGGACGCCTCACTAAGTCAATTTTATTTTTAAGTAAACATCTTTTTCAAATCAAACGGATACTCTTGTGGAACTAACTGTACTAGAATGCAACTTAATTATTTTTGATTATTCAAGACCCATGACACATGTGTTTGGAGCACGCGCAGCAGTTGTATGGAAAATAAACATCCTGTGAGCAGGAACATGTTAATTGTGTCTATACTTCGTAAAGTTTGTGCATGATGAACTCCAAAAAGTATACAAAAAGGAACAAATTCAACACAAGTGTAGGACAAAAGAAAGATGTTATGCTACAACAATTACTTACTTTTTTGTACGTTAAAACATCAAACCATCCCAATGATAGCAGCGGTGCCTACACACATATGAGAAATATTTTTAAAAACTTTCATAGTTTAATGCTTATGCTTTTCATTTTCTTTGTGTAAATGAAAATATTAGTTAATCTTGCACATATAGGCATACAAATGAAACTCCCAACATCTCTAACAGAATCAAAAATGTCCCTCTCAGCATTTAATAACTCCATGTTTACTTCCCACTATAACATAAAAAATAGGATAGAGATAACACAAAATTAATTATTATGTGAGCATGGCGTTTAGTTGAACATTCAACATTAGAAGTAGAATAAAACTACTAAAATTTAAGTAGATTAAAATATTTGTTAGGATAAATACAGATTTTTGATTTGCAACAATTACAACATTTGGTAAAAAGTCTTACCTAACCAAGATTTTAATGCTAAGCGACAGGTACTTTTTCTTTATTTTAATATCCAGTTGTGTCCTTTTTGTTCATATGTTTTACTTCCAAGTTAGCCGTTTGGAGTATCTGTTGATTATTTATTTGTACTGATGGGCAAGTGTTTTTCTGGTAGTGAAGATCCTGTAATCAGACTTTGCTTCGTTTACTTCCTATGCCAACTCTTTAACTGATGCAGGTGATTTTGGAAATATTCAGATAATGCCTTGAGTTCAAAGTATAACGATAGTAAAACGGTATCGTTGCCAAAAGTAACAACGGAAGTTGTCTGCGAGCTTAAAAATTGAATGTAAAAAACAAATCCCGAATTGTGGCCAAAGCACTGTTTTGGGAAGCGCCTGCAATGATAGGTGGTAAGGAGGACGTTTGGGTTTCACCATTTTTGACAAGGAAGTTCCCTTTAGAGAGGTATAATTAAAGATCCTGGCAGTAGCCAAAAGGCACAATGCTTAATTTTGCAGAGCAGACCACACCTTATCAAAAAGCTTGATTATCATTTATAAATGCTGCGGAATAGTATTGTTTGCTTTTAAAATCTTTAAGAACGGCAACCATTATCTTTTGTACTTGTTTTCTTATGGAGCAACGGCTTTAAAAGCCTTACTGATGGTTTGGTATGAGTTGATTGTCTATGATTATTGGGTGATTTTTTAAGAAGTATTTTTTACAGAAAGCTATTTGGTCTGTAAGACTCCAAAAATCTGAACCCTATGAATTTCATAAGTATCTAAGTTGATATTTTCTGAGACCCCACGCAATAGGTAGAAACGAGTATTATTTCTTACCACACGCAGCGCGCACACTTCCAACACTCTTTAAACATTGGTACGAAAGGTACAGTAATGATTTACTTAATTTCTTTAACGCAAGAGTAGTAGTAATTTTATCAAAAACTTTAGTAAACAAATCATCCACTTTATCACCATTTCTATTTATATTAAGCGAAATCTTCTGCTTCTAAAGTTACAAAGGAAAATTCACGGGAAACACCAAATACATGATTCGCATAACGATTCTTGCAATCTCATGACCAAGAAGACTATAAATTATTTCTGCTAAAGTTAAGGCCACCATAGGGAGAACAAAAAGTCAAATTGGAGGCCTTTAGTATGATTATCAATTCCACATCAAAATTTTTCAAGGTTTTAACAAATAGTTCCTACCTATTTTCACTCCTCTACAAAAAATTATAGTTACTAATATTGGCATAAACAAACTTTACTGGCTCGTTATTAAGCGGTGCCGGATCTAGTATATAGACTACAAAACAATTGATTCGGAATAATATTTTGGAATAATATTAGTTTTATTATAAAATTGATGAAAGCAAATAGAAAGAGATGGAAGTTGGCGATAAAACCAATGTTTACTCAACTAGGGAAATTTTCAAGCGTCGACTCTGTGCATGTATTTATTATACGCTCTAGAAGTATTGTGCCTTTATGCCTCGATCTTTGCTTCAAAAATTCAATGGGAAAGAGCTACCCACAAGAACATATAATAATTGGAACATGTAATAGAATAAACATTGTAAAACTTAAAATTTGACAAATTTCCTAAGCTGTAGTTGGATTAAAATATTTTACTTTAAAATTTTTCTCAAAATTGATTCATAAATTGGCGCCCACAATACGATTCAGATTTGTAACTTTATTAGTACAATTAATAGAAGCATTCTTGGTATACTGAAAAATGAGAATGAAAGGCCGCGGTACAAGGCCAACTGTTTATGCCAGGATATTATATTACATAGGGTACTAGAAAAGTTTTCAATGTGTTGCGCAATCGATGGTCGCGCGTTGTGACAAGTTCAAACGTATCAAAACAGGTTCAAACCTGCATTGTAGCCGGCAGGACGATCTATGGGTGTTGGTTTCTATAAACTGTGACAGTAAAAAGAGTTCGCACTGCCAGTTTGATCAAAAAGGGAATATCGAGCAGTTTTGCTCTACAACTTTTCATGCAACTTCATACCAACGTTGGTTATAAGTGACCTAAATACCAAGTGTCGACTCTGGGGCTGGCGAGCTGATAACTCCAACGATAACAAACTAAATATCTGAGCTACAAAATATCAGTTTGAAATACACACCAAATAAATACTCCTATTATCCCTATAGACATGACCACCCACCCGACATCCTTGTAGTGATATCCAAAAATTCTATAATACCAGAACTTAACTCAGATCAACTCCCTGGACTTATAACATTTGCAACCATTACACAATCCTTTAGACCCTCACCCCCACGTCTGATAAAAAGACACGTCAACTTGAAACTTTTTCAGAAAAACCTAGACTTGCAAATTAGAAATCCTACCCAAATACACGGCATCAAACAAATTGATACCGCAATTCTGACTTTCACAGATACCGTAAAGGACTCTATGGAAAATGCAAGTTAAAGATAGAAGAAGAATTAATAACCCAAATATTTCCATCAAGCTATATACTAGATTTTATCAAACAAAAGAGCCAAGTACGTAGACAATGTCAAATAACTAAAAACTTTCGCATTAGCTTACAGAAAAAATGTTGAACAAATAGAACCGCTGCGGCAAGTCACCAAAAACATTAACAGACTACAAGAAGTAATACTAACAATTAAAACCATTAATGCTACGTATACATCTGACGAAGACAAATGAAACTTGTTCGCTGAACACTTCGAAACGACGTTTATGTCCACTATTTCTGGTGAAAGTAGACCTTATACAACCCGAAGAGTTTTATACATCGAAAATCACATGCCTATCCCAATCGATTTTGACAAACCTGCCTCACCATTTGAAGTGAAAATTATATATGCTCATTGTTTCTTTAAAAAGCACTAGGACACAATCTAATATCCAACGTCATTCTGAAAAACCCAACGAAGAAGGAAATAGCCTCCTTGGTCACGCTTTTAAACATCTGCTTCTCATGTTCCCTAACTAGAAAAATAAAACTAATTGTGACTGCTACCGCCCTATAAGCATTCTTCTAAAATATTAGAACAAATCATTTTCAAGCATATGAATGCATTACTGGACGAACATCAGATAATCCCAGCTGTAAAGTTTGAATTCCGACAAGAACATTCGGCAAAATCATAGAATATGGCTTCGAAAGCAACCAACATATTCGATAAGGTAAACATAAATTACTTTACTTACCCATCCCAAAATATTTAACAGCTATTGCATTTTCCTTCCTTGAAAACAAATCATTTGCGGTAAGTATAAACAACCCAATATCCACTATCAAGCACGTTAACGCCAGAGTTCCACAAGAAGCGTTCTTAGACCTACACTCTTCAATATATACATGATATTCCCAAACTAGAGGAAAGCAAAACTGCACTATTTGCTGACGATATCATTATTTTTACCCAAAATGAAAACCTTCACGCAGCTATTGAAAGTCTACAGATCGCAATTAACACATTTAATAAATGGCTTAACAAACGGTGCATTACTCTCAACTCAACTAAATATACAACTAAGATTTTCACACTTAGAAGAATACAGGAACACCACAGTATCCTCATACAGGATAAACTAATTCCCTTCTACTTTATTTTCTTCATTAGCATTTCAGTTACCTGAATCTAAACCCTTAACCTTTTATTTCCCGAAAGCCCTAGCGTTGGATATTGGTGACCTCTTGTGCGCTTCCAGGTTGGCAGAAGCTTAGAAGGTATCCAGATAATTCAGACGACCTTGAACATGTTAAGGATGGTTTGATTTGCTTGCTGCAGGTCATAAGACCTGCAACCACCTCTATGTGGTGGGGTCCACGTTCTGGAACCACCCGGCGATAGTAGCCCAGTCCTGCGACCTTCCTCTTGTTTGGTTGCTCCACCGTTACAGTCAAGTCGAGGACGCCGTGGATCTGAAATATTTCTTTGCTCTTTTCGGACCGCTCAAATTCTAGGAACATGAGCGGCATCGGACGTCTCTTCGGTTCCTTTCTCATCCTCCTGATCGTGCGGATGGAGATGTCTTGATCGAGGAGCTCCTGCCTTAGCTTCTCCTCGGTAACGTTTTCTGGGACTCCACGCATTACTGCGCAGAGAGACTTGTCTGCCTTCAGCAGATAGAAGTGGGATTGGATGTCGGCTTCCTCCAGGAAACGAGTCAAACATCTGTAGTCCTGGACGGAGGCGGTGACAATGCTGATTCTATCCTTGATATTTTTGGCCTTTACGAAGCCTCCTCTCGCAGGATGATGGGCAGGACCTTTTCTCCGGGTCAGCTGGGATATCCGGGCGGGGCTAGTGTTCGAGCATGAAAGAGTTGGCGGTGGTGGTGGTGGTTGGAGGCTCGGGCGGAAGCGGGAGTATCTTTACTCGAGCTCGACGGCGGCGCTTTCGGGTAGGTACTAATTTCCTGGACTCCTAAAATCGAAGCTGTGAAATATCTAGAAATTTATTTGGACACCAGACTAACTTGCTGTCATCACATTAATATGAAACTCAACCAAGGATATAATCGACTAAGGTTACTGTATCCACTAATTAACAAAACATACCCCATTAAAAAATGAATGTACCTTATTACTATACAAATCGCTTCGACCAGTTGTAATGCTTGCCAAGTGTGAAGTACGACATCCAAAACTAACTACAAAAAGCTACAGATATTTCAAAATAAGATTCTACGCATCTCGACAAATGCTCAATGGTACTTTACACAAGCAATAATAGTATTATACAACAAGTCGGTATGAAAAATATCCACACCCGTCTCAATCGGAGATTCCCCAAGACATACCAAGACCCGAAAACGACGGCGGTCCTGATAGTGAGTGAACAGCGATTAATTTGAGGGGCCCATAGCCTCAGATGACATTCTAGTTACCTTTTAAAATATACTTTCAAAATGTACATTTGTTAAGTGTTGAGCTGGTTACCGGAATAATAATAAAAAAAAGTATTGATCAGTGTTTGAAGGAAATTATAGTCTTCATTGTACAATTGTATAAGTGGTATTGGAGGTTTCAAAGAAAAAACATCGGAAAAGAACATTGTTGCTGTCAGGAAGATACTCAAGTCTGATAGACAGGTAACTTATCGCCACATAGATTCTTGCACCTACAATTTATGCCATTTTGCAAGACCACATTTAAATGGGAAAAGTTTCTGTTCAAACCATTAACAAAGTTTTTCAATAACGGCGACCCTCTAATGATGTAGAATGACGTACATTCGTATTTCCAAAGGTAATTTACAAGAGTTCAATTCTTCTGCGTACAATAAGTGTTCTGCTTAAAGTTGGTAGATTGTTGAAGTTTTCTCAACACTAGAATATGATCATAATATATACAATTTAATGTTCTGCGATGCATTGTTGTCTTGCCATACGATTATATCAGAGACTAGATGGGACGAATTTTCTATTTATAGTTTTATTGACAACGGGTTTTGTAAACAGTCAAATGTGATATTAAAAAATGAGATTCTCTTGTAAAATGCTTATTTTGGACAAATCTAGAACATTATTACACCACAGAGATTTTCTTAAATACAAGGGTGAAATATATATATATAATATTAGATTATTATAAAAATACAAACATATAAAGTTGTTATTCTACGTAGTTTTTTTCTAAGAACTGTTATATTTTTAATTACTCTAAATAAATATATTTATGACACAAGTCATTAGACAATATCTCTCCCCACCAAGTGTTTCTCTTACTGGTCCAAACAAATGATAATCTCAGTCTATTAAGTCAAAACTTTAGCGAGGGTGTTCTACCGTAGCCCAAACCAAATCCTTCACACTAAAATATCAGTAGATAATAACAGTTTGGAAGTAGTTACTTTTATTTGTAAAGCAAAGCGATGTGCCATACCTTACCAACGGTCTAAGAAAGGTGCGGATTTGAAGTGGTACATTATGAATTATTTTATGTATTACATTATAACTGAGTATAGAAGACTATGCATTTATAAGATAAATTATGTATGTGCACAGTCTAAGTGTTGAATATAAATTGAAACTCCTTCCAGGGATTTAATGGTTTATCTATTCCATCAGTACTGAACATAGTTATAATCTAGAGTGATTTGAGGGCAGATCATAGTTTTCTTTGCCAAGAATGTAATCTGCAAATATTCCGAAAGCTACAAAATAGTTTAATAGTTCAGAAATTTTTTAAGGATCAGTAGGTAAGTAAAGGAGTTTACCTGTTGAGAGATATATGTATTTTTTACCTTTAATGGTAATTAGTCGGGAACCCTAGTGAGTGTATTGTAATTTTTGGTCGTGTTTGGAAGAAATCATTATGTTGATTCATTGTTATTTTATGCTACCCAAGGTAATAAGGGATATTTCAAAAATAATCATTAAATTTAAAATGTTTATGTTATGAAACATAACGAATATAAACACTTAAGATTAATTTTATATTGCAGAGCTAATCTTGAATTTTTTACATACTAAATCGTAGGTGCTCAATAGCCCCCCCCCCCTCTTGGGATGCACGGATATGTCTATACGGTAGCTAAATTCGCTTCAAATTTTTGCAAGCATATCTAGATCCACTGCTGCCACGGCTGCTGTTATGCGGTTCCGCAGTTCGACCACTGTAGTTGAAAAAAGAGATATATAAACGCAGTCGTTTATGAACCCCCACAAGGAGAAATCGCACACAGTGAGATCCGGAGATCTTGGGGGCCAGTGATGTAAAGCTCAATCGTTAGGTCTCATGCGGCCGATCCATCATTGTGGAATCTGATTATTCAAAAATTCTCGAACTTTCAGGCTCCAGTGTGGTGGTGCCCCATCCTGCTAGAAAATGAATTCAGCCGAATCGGTTTCTAACTGTGGGACGACCACTGGATTTTCCTTTATGCAGACAACCCGTGTTTTGAAATTGTCTATACCATCGCCTAATACTCTGAGCGGTAGGAGGTTCAACACCATATTGTCGCCGAGAATCACGCTGAATAGTTGTTATAGACTCACACTTCACGAAGCGTAGAATATATAAATAATAAATATAATAAAATGATTTCTGTTGTCCAGTCGCCATCTTGACAAAGACTGAAGTGGCAGGTGACGAAGTGCACTGGTGAAAACAGAATTTGAATATTCCCAGCCGTTCTCGAGTTATTGCTCGGAACGACGGACGGACGGACGGGCGGACAACATGAACTTACCAAGTGACTCCGCTTCGCTTCGCCACTTAATCAGTCCATTTGTGTTTTATAATACAATTCTTATGATTTATTGATAGGCGATAGGATTGCATGTGACTCATTTGTGCTATTTATTGCCACTTCTTTTGTTAATGCGATAGCGTATGTCTTATTCTGGATATTTAGTGAAGCATTGCTTTTAGTTCTTGAGTTTGTAATATGTGGAATTGAGGAAACATCTGAATGATTTGAATTATGGTAGCAGTATATTTGTGCAATGTACGATGCAGTGTATTGTTGAATTTGTTTGTCGTATTTAATAGATTTTGATAGTCCATACAACCTTTGAAATTGGCTGGGTGGGTGCCACTGCACTATTTTTTGTAGATGTTGTTCAATTGTGTTCACCACATTTCACACAGTTAAATAGTCTTATACAATTGGGCTCGAAGTGACCATAATTCTTATATCTAATGAACTTAATTTTTCCTAAAAGATTCTACCATTATTTTGGTTCCTCATATGAATTTTAGTCAATACATTTTGTGGTTGTCTTCACCGCGTGCTAGCGCCCGCTCGAATCGTGGTCGCGGCGAGGCGGAAGAGGCCCAAGCTGACCGCCGGAAATTGGCGCTTATGCGTCAACCGCCTCGGGACCTACAACCGCTTCCGGCGCGAAACTCGTTTCGCCTGCTGGCCCGGCGGAGACGCCACAGCCCTATATAAAATACTTTAAATATAGGTGTATAAATAAGTTCTCAGCTATCACAGGACACAAATCACCGTTTACATGTAACGTATTAGTCTGCCCTCTTCGATAACTTTATCGTCTCGAAGCCGGTGAGCTATCACCAAGGAATTCGCAAGCTACTTTTTTGTTTGTTTTTAAATAAAACTTTAATTTTGCAGAAAAAAGCTGAGAACTTATTTATACACCTATACTTTAAATTTAATGTATTAGTTTTGTTTCTTATTTCAGTTATGTTTTCGCTAGTATTGCATTTAGTGTAGAGTAACGTATATGTTCCCATCATTCGTAATAAGGCTTTCTAGGTATTTATAATTTTGTGTTCTTACATTTTACTTTTGTTATATTTAGCTCCTTCTCATTTATTACTATTATTTTACTTTTCCGTATATTTATTTCCACTTTCATCAATTCGATTTCTTCGGTCCATATGTCCATTTGTTTCTCCATATTCTTTTTTGAGTCTGCTATTAACACAATGTTATCTGTTACGTGCATTAGTGTGTCAATTCTTATCGACTCTAGTCTTTAGTATCCTATTGCTGTTTGAAGATTTTTCATTCTTATCTTAGTGTTTTTAAACAGTTTGTTCCTACTATTATAAGTAGAAGGGGGCTGAGGCTACCTCTCTGCTTGATTCTTTTCTTCTAAGCAAATATTTCTGATCTACCTCCTGTTATCTGAATTCTTCCTTTCACATTATTCTTTCTATTATTTGTATGCGTATTTTTGGGATATTTTTAGGTTCTTCCATTGATTCGAACGCCGCTTTGAGATTTATAAACACCAAAATAAGTTCTTTGACATTATCTAAGTTTCTCTCTACCCAGCATGAATGCCGCTTGTTCTTCTTCAGTCTCCTCTACTACAAATCGTCTTACTCTTTTCTATATAATTTTTGAATCGATCTTAAAGCTTATCGATATAGGCAGTTAGCTCTGTAATTATCGCATTTTGCTTGTTCTATTTGCTTATATATAGGTGCCACTAGATTTTTTCCTAGTCTGTTGGTATTTCTTTTGTTTCCCATGCTTTTTGCATATTCTCCAGAGCCAGTCTATGCATTCTTCTCCTAGGTACTTAATCTTTCCTGGTTCTATTTTGTCCTCTCCTCCGGCTCTGCTTGTTTTTATGTTTTTTATCGCTTTTTTTTATTTCTTTCCATGTGTGATTCTTCTTGCTCTTCTACTATTTTGCTAAATTTGTCTTTGTGATATTCCATACATTTTCAAGGTTATTAATGTTTCCCTGCAGTATATTACCTTTGTCTTTTATTCCTATAATTTCTTTTACATTTGCCCCTTTCAGTGCTTTCACTCTGGCCAAAAATATCCAAAAACATTTTTAAATTTCTCTGTTCTATTTCATAGCTGCACACACTAAAAATGCATTTCATTTGGTAATTAGAACGGATTGCGTACTCACTTTCCTTGTCCACTTTCTTAACGGTTGTAAAACAAAGCCGCCAAACACACGTTTTTGAAGGTCCGCTTCATTCTCAGCATACTCCGGGCACACGTTTCCTGCTTTTTAATTGTTATACAACTACATTGACGCAACGATGAAATCCATGTCACCTCTCGTCATAGCGCCGCATAAAATAATTTCCTAATAAGCTGTGCGGCCGTATGCATGCAAAACGAGCTGAAAATTACAAAACGAAATGAAACTACTGCGACAGAAATTCCTATGCTCAATACCGATAAGCGCAACAAGACGCATCGGAATGACAGGCAGGGAAGTCGCAAAAAATGTGGAACGCTTCACGATTTTGCGTGTCATCCTTGCGCAGGGGCCATGCTAATCTTCTCTGTATCGTTCCAATTTTAGTATATGTACCGCCGAAGCGAGTACATGTTTACGTGTCTTATGTAGGCTATTTATAGTTAACCGAGTAGATATTACAATCCGTGATAGATAAAATATTTGAATTATTTTTATTTTAATTTCTAGTTTATTAACAGGAAAATACTTCTACAAAAAGTAATTTAAGTAATTTAAAATTACTTTTGCTGTTATTATTGTAATTTTATTTTGTACTATAATTATATAATAAATAATTTAAATAATATTAAACGTCAAACATCTCATGATTTCAGAGCTGCCTAACCGTAAGGCGTTATTAACGGCGCCATTACAGTAATTTCAAAATCCCACGCCGTGGAAGCGCCGATCCGCGGTATTCCAAGAAACGCAGTTCCGGACTAGATTAAATTCTGGCACGCATATCCGCGACAGAACCGGCGCTGAGCGAGAAAGTGCTTAGGCCCGCGCCCTGCATTATTCATGCGCGACGTGCATCCTTTGCCCGTAGAGTCGTTTGCACAGGGCTGCCGCGTCTCGTTTCAAAATGCCTGCTTATTATCCCGGGAATGCTGGGCCGTGTCGCAAGACACGTACCCATGCATGACCGAACTCGCAGATTCGCGGTTGCACGGGATGCAAAGCGCATGCTGTTGCTGTGTATCAGGGACGACTGCTGTAATCAGTGGCGAAAGATTGGGGACGGGCATTACTAGGTCGCGCCAATATTTGCGCGTAATAAAAGCACTACTGGTAATTAACAGTGTAGAAAGTCTTATAGAGCGCCACCCTCGTTTATTTATCCCAAATTTGACTTTACTTAACCAAAATGATAATATAAATACTTTTTCTTCTTCTTCATCTTGTCTTAGTTTCTCTGTCTGAGATTGCTTATCATTATTTTTATTAAGTGTCGAAGCGAAGCGGAGTCACTTCCTAACTTCATGTTGTCCGTCTGTCTGTCCGTCCGTCTGAGCAAAAACTCGAGAACGGCTGGGAATTTCCAAATTCTGTTTTTACCAATCGACAGGTGACCAAAAGGTTTTTTGCTAGTGATTCTGAAACTGATTAGTCAAAGGTCAGCGTTAGTGCTTCGCCACTTCGCTGTGCGTTGCAAGCTTCGCAGGTTTATTTTGGATGTTGCTGATCTGAACAGTTCAATCAATGTCATAGTAAACCATTCTTGTAGGTTATGTAGCCAGGAAATTTGAAGTCGACCTGCAGTCCTCTTTCCTCTAATTTTTTCTTGTATAATTATTTGTTGAATTATTGGTTGAAAAATGGCAGCGCCAATATTACGTCAGAAATGTTAAAGAACGTGGGTGAAAAAGGAGTAGAATTAGTTACTAAATATGCAATACAAGCTGGCAGACAAAGATGGTACTCGAAGACTGGAAAATTGCGTTATTATTACTTATCTATAAGTTAAAAGTATACGAAAAGTACTGGATAAGAAACTAAGATCACAGAGAGACAACACATTGAATGAGATACAGGATGAGTTCTTAAACAAAAAGTGTTTTGCGATAAAACAGAGAAAGCCACACAACAAAACACAGAAGCAAAGTTTGCTTTCATAGATTTAGAAAAAGACGTTTGACAGGATCCCGGGAAAAAAGTATGGGAAAGTCTACTAAAGAGAGGAATAGAAACAACATTAATAAACGACATAAAAACTCTTTGTACAAGTCTTTGTAACGTTAAATATGTAATAAAAAAGAATCAGACGCCTTTATTATTAAGACTGAGTCTCCTGTAATTTAACATCTTTATGGATGATATAAAATTGTTTGGGCAAAACAGAAAAGCTATGTGAGGGATATAGAAAATTGTAAATAATCACAATCTCAAACGGGGTTTATCTAGAAATTTGGAAAAACACTAGAAGAATTTTGAATGAAGATGAATTTAGGGAAAACAACAGTTGTGGGAGTAAGTGTTCAAAAGGTCAAAATCAAACTGAAACAGAAGCAGGCACCACAATTGGACACAGTGAAATATTTAGGAATAAATATAGAAAATACAGGCAGACATGTTGCACAAAATCTACAAGAGGGTAAAAAGGCACTAAATTAAAAAATATAAAAATACGTGAAGACCTAGATATTACGTCAATATTTGAACATAGAAGTTAAACACTTAAGTAGGAGGGGACTCTGTAAAAAAAGGAGACAAGACCGGTGAAAAAAGTGTGGAAAGCAAAAATAATTTAAAAATCTGGTGTGAACATCACACGACTTTCCTTATCCTATTATTTGGGAATTCTAGCAAAAATCCTGGGCTTTAATTTTTTTTCAGGTTCCTAGTTTACCAACTTTTACTTTAAATTCATGTTCATCTCGTGGTAACAAATCATTTTTATTCTCATGAATTTTTTGTATCTTCAACCGTTTAGATTCACGACCGCTTTGCGATCGATTTTGTGACCTTACGACCAAACGACTAGGCCGATTTTTTCGCACTGCGTCACCTACCTACAAGTAACTTGCATATAAAATTTCAAGTCTCTAGCTCTTACGGTTCTCGAGATATCCTGTTTACTGACAGGCCGACAGACAGACAGACACACACACATACGAACCAATGGCCCAAACCAACTTTTTTGGTGTCCTGAGGCTATATTTCGTCCAGAAATGTGAAAAACTTGGTAGGTCAAATTTCCGCCGATTACATTACTTATTATAGGATAAGAAAAGTAAAAAAGAAAAAGAGACAGACCAAGAAAGACGCGGGAAAAAGTAATAGAGGAAATACTGGGCAAAAGAGCAACGAGAGGTTGTAATGGTGGACTTGTTCAACTTTCTTATTCCCTGTAGACTGTCTGTAGTTCTTTGTAAACCCTACTAATTTGGAACTTCACCTGCGTTGATCACTAGGTGGACTGAATAGCAAGTCTGCATAAAGAAGAAGATGTCTGCAGCGGCCCAGTATCCCGCCCAGATGAAAACAAATAATACTTGCAGTACTCAAAACAGCTTCTGAACTAGGATAGATAAACAAATGACGAATGCAGCGAGAAAACTATACAAAAGAGTTAGATTCATAGGAAAACTTAAAATAGCAAGGTAGAATATTATGGGATTGGCTAATAAAGAAGTTTGCAAAGTACACGAAAGCATTCAAAATTTGTATCAACATAGTTTGAACTTAATTAGCAAAAGCAGAAACAAAAGAGAATATTGAGAAAGAAGGGAAACACATAACAATAACAGCCTATGAAGCACTTAAAAGAAAACTCGTAAAAACTAAGAGTTTAAAAAAATAAAATATTTACAATATTAATTTCTATTACTTACCATTCTGTAGTCTCTTGTTTTTTTATTTTTCCTCCATTACTAGCAGAAAGTTAATGAGAGTAATTTTATGATTAAGATATACATTGACATAGTCTTAGTAGTACGATAGAGGTCGTATGAGTGCACTTAAGTATGCTATTAACGTATGTTATTTCACAATTTTTGCTTTTAGTTTTGTCATACCGTTCTTTATCTGTATTTCTAAAAATTTAGAATACCACAAAGCTATTGCCTTTAGTTTTTAAAGAAAGGACATTGTTAGTATTACCAAATTTTTCTTTCTCTGAAAACATTAATTAAAAAAAAGCAAAGTTGTGCAAAGTAAGTGTGTCTCAGCAAAAAAAGAAATTCCAGCAATTTGAAAGAAAACTTTACTCTCACTAAAAGGCAAAAACAAGGGAAAAACGACGGACTGCGATGTGCAGCTAGATTGCCAATTAGAGGTATTATCTGTGAGAATTCCGTTGACTATTCTTTAAGACACATAATACTAGTTAAAATTTCTAATGAATCTTCACCAAAGTAATGTATTTCATTAATTTTATAAGTAGCTACTCTTTCTGTTCTTCGTAGTGCTGAATAACTCGTGCAAATTTACTAAAACTACATATTTATTTTACTTAGAGATAACCAGAATCACAACATTTATATATATATAACATATACAATAAATAACGTAAAATTCACACACTATTTATGTCAACGCGCACATTTTTCGCTCTTGGATTCGCTTCGCTTTACTACCGCAACTTCAAATGCCAGTGCCGCCCCGCTGTGCGATATTTATGCCTATTTCGGGTCTACCAGAAGGGTCGCGAAACACCTGGAGGCGTCGGACTGGAACCTTCTGGAAGGTTCGGCTTCTTTGAATCTGCACACATTTTACAAAGGCAGCTAGATTCCTGGAAGGCCAAGAAAAACAATATCTCTCATCCAGAAATTCGTTACACTACCAATGTGGATAGAAGAGATTAATATTTTCTATTACACTGTCTAAAACATGTGACATGAAGGTCTTTGGCGATTGATAAACTGGTCAAGGAAAATTATTTTTTTCTAGAAACCTAATCATTATATTTTTGAAGATGAAATGTGTTAACTAAACATGCTACATGTCATGTACATTTTTGTTGTTGTACAACAACTTCGTTCTATACTGCTGTAGCATATTAAATGCATGGGTGATCATCATTCGGAAGACTTGTTAAGGATCAACCGTCATTGTATAAATAAGAAAAATTCTATTCCTATTCTCCTTTTCTATCAACCTCTGTATTAAAAAAATAAAGAAATATGTTGTCTTTTGTTGAACTGAGAGAAACTGAGAATGAGACAAAGATAGAGGATAGTAACAGGAGCGAGCAGCAAAACCAGTGTTTACCTAACTAGAGAAATATTCAAATGATTTACATTTGTCACCGTAAAAACTCCACTAAAAGTTATGCGACCACAAAGTGTGAGAGTGTGTGAATAAGTAAACGTCTGTGTGTGTTTATATGTGTTTGTGTCTGTATGTTTATATACGTGAGTCTCTCTCTCTCTCTCTCTCTCTCTCTCCCTCTCTCTCTCTCTCTCTCTCTCTCTCTCTCTCTCTCTCTCTCTCTCTCTCTCTCTCTCTCTGTATCTATATATGTGTGTTTCTATGTATACTTTGTGTGTATGCATCTGAAGTTCTCTCTCTCCCCCACTCCTCTCTCTTCCTCTTTCCCTCTCTCCTTCTCCCTCTTCCTCTTTCTCCTCTCATCCCCTATACCTCTCTCCATATTTTTCGCTCGCTCGTTCGCTATGATGTGTATGTGTGTCTATGTGTATGCTAGTCTTGCTGTACATTAGCATGCGCCATTATCGATTTTGATATTATGAGTTTTTATTTCTTCAAAAAGCATGTAGCAATAACAACCCGATAAAAACTGCCACGCTAGTATAAAAACTAAAAATAAAATAGGCAAAAATGTAAGTAGAGACATTTAAAAACACCTCATGAACATTTTAAAGCAACGATAGCAAGTTTCTGGTGAAATATTATAACTGAGTGATTTGAGAAATCAACCCTAATCTTACATTAAGCTTTTTAGCTCATTGATGGTAACAAATAATAATAAAACTGAAATCACGTGACATAATTTTATTTAAAGCTAGAAATAATAATTTCAAGGTCATTTGGAAGATTCTAGAATACATGTAATTGATTTGAGAATTAAACAAATTCACACCGACAGCCGCTTGGCAAAAATTGGGTAATCGATTTTCAAAGAATCAATTCCCGATCACCTAATTTTAAGTGCCAAAGATCTTTTCAGTGTTTTTTTAAACAGAGTACCTTCCACGGGGATAAATACACATAACGATCTTTAAAAAACAAACGAATCGCAACAGGTCGCACCGCAGCCATTAAAAAAAGGTGCAAATAGAAAAGCTAAATCTTTATTTCCTTGTTTAGTAGACATAGCACGGTTAATTGTGGCTGATTTATTACTAATTAATGCATCTAGTCCAGTTCTCCTATGTATGTGCAAAATGTCCAAGAAATTTCATTTACATAATTATGCATGCACTTATTTGTGTCCAATTATATCTAGAATTGTATCTCATTTACTATTATACACTGGAAAGTGTTTTAAATGCACAATTACAAAAAAGATAACAAAACGCATTGCAATTGCGCGTATATTATTTGATTGCTTTTAAAAATGTACAGATATTTTAATAAACTTAAATATTATTGTACTATATAAAAAAATACCAAAAAATGTAAGAGTCTAAAAAGCAATCACCCTTCTTCAATCCTAGTATCCTCATGGTAAGGTAGTAAACAAATGAATTACCATTACCATTAGCTTATGTGTATATACTTAGATAAAATTGTTATACGAATGTTAACATCTTTTTTAGACTTCATTTCCCTTCGGAAAGATGCATAACTATATTAATCATTTGGACCACAATTAATTAATCATATTATAACCAACAAAAGACATCGTAATTCGATAACTTCGGTGAAATTATATCCTGAGGCTGATATTTGATCTGATCATAACCCTCTGGTTGATACTACGAGGTTTAAATTGAAGAAAATGAAACATGCGAAAATTACAAGCTGTGTATTGGAACAACTGAGTAATAACGAAATAAGACATAGAACACATAAAGAACAAAATTAGTCTCAAAGGGAAAAACTTGAAGTTCAAGAAGCTGCAGCTTATTTTCCTCGTAAACTTCTAGGGGGGAAATCTTGGATGACTGACCAAATATTGAACATGATGAAGAAAAGAAGAGAGATCAAGAATATGGATAAAATAAAAAAGTGCGATAGAAAATACCAAAGACATGTTGGAGGATGAGTATGGTAAAATAGAAATTCTAGAAGGTTTAATTGTTATTCGAAAAGTTAAGACGGCAGGGAAACTGTACAAATCCAAGAGTTGGTAAATGACTATAGTGACTCTACAATAAACATAGAAAAAAGAAAAAATGCTTGGAAGAAATATGTGGAAGAAGCGTTTGCAAACGATAGATGGAATTTTTTAACACGGGGCCTCCATGTAATAAAGTAAAAGTCGCTGTCAAGAAAATCAAGGTTCGTGAGGTAATGGGACCAGATAACGTTTATTCAGAAATTTTAATCTGGCTTACATCGACGTTCAATATCATGTATGATACTACAAAGCTGACCAAAGTTAACTTCCATAACCCTACCGAAAAAATATGGCGCAAAAAATGTGACGATCATGGGATCATCGCCCTCATGAGGCACTTGCTTAAGACTTAAAAAATACATTAATATACAAAAAATTTGAAACACACTTACTCGAATAGAATTTGATTTTAGAGATGCTCTGGGTGGGGATTACGGATTTGCAACACAATTTTTTTTCAAAGATGTAAGAATATTAGCTGTGTTCAGTAGATTAAAGAACCAAAAAGAAGAAGAATATTCTGACTTCCCGATCTGAGTAAATGGTTTTCCTTAACTATGACCTCACCTTTCTGAGCAACCTTCAGTAATTTAAAATAGTCATGCTAGTCGCCAACATCCAAAATGACACTTCAAGAAAGAATTAATTTTAAAAAATAAACTACGGAACGTTTAATAAATATATAAATAATATGAGCATATATCCATCACCCATTCCTTCTGAAACAGCCTATATATCCATCAAACATGATTATACCGACATCTACTAATATTTTCAGAAACCACAATATGCCCTATGTTTGTCTTCTGAAAAAATATTAAAAGAGAGAACTAAAAAACGATGTTTGTTTAGATTTAACAAAACCAAAAAAGGATATATCAAAATAGTAATTTAATTCTAATGCCTTCTTTAAGTATTTCATTATTAATATTCAAACAGCTCAGGATTTCCGCGCCAATAACAATGCCCCCTTTGTTTTTCTTAATCGCTATGCAACGACAACAAATCAAAAAACCCAAACAATACGACCAAAAAATCCGTTGGCGTTGCTGACGAAGTTTTCGTAAATACCTCCCGCTTAATGCAAATACTAATCAGAAACCGACTTCCGGCGCCCCCTTAGCTTACCGGCTGATGATTATCGAGGCAGCTTGCATACATTTCATGGTACGCGGGTGCGAAATGTGAGGTTACTCATCCAGTCACCTGTTACGCACCTGTTCTGGCCAAGGCGCCCCAGTGTCATGCCGCCGTCTTGGAGGAAATTTGAGAACGAGAAGGGCTTTCCTTACTACATCAAGTAGGTAATCAAGGATGTATTCCAAGAAAATACTAATGGCTTGCTTCAGTGAAACCACGAACGTGAAGCAGTGGGATCACCCTAAATTCGCCGACATTGTGCAACGCTTGGATGACTGCAACTACATCAGATATGCAGCCTATAGGGTGGCAGCCAAATTTAGGGTTCTACAACATGCGTTGTACAGTAAGGGCTAAGAGCGATAACAGTGATGCTATAGATTATGCAATGATGTTTCAGTGGATGACGTTCCGCTTTCGACCATCGTAGGCGTTTTTGAACGCCACAAACTGGGAGCCACTGAAGGAACGCTCTGTCTAGAAAGTTACGATCTGGAGGCCGTCTTGTCTGATATTTATTTTGCCGCAAACAAGCAGAATCACACAAATACAGACATTGATTTTGCTACGGAGCTGTTGATGAACTTCTTGTATAATGTCTATGATAGGTAAAATTTTTAAATAACAATGTGAATTGAAATGTTTTTGATCTTGTTTGCAGGGATCGGCGAGAAAACATTCAAGTGTACTCTACCAAGCTGGTTCTAGCTGTCTTAAGCAGTTGTAAAGTTTCCGATTTGTACCGCTTCATCTTCCACTTATGTGCAGACCACAATAACTGCATCACAAGACTGAAATTGCAGACCGTTTTGACAAAGTTTGCAAATTTGGCTGCTTACCTGCACGAGGACGTCAGCTTTGGCCATCATCTTATAAATGTTGCCATTGAAAGTTGTTTTAGTAATGTGAGTAGAGTCTAATGAGTACTAAATTATATTATATTGTTTAGTTAAAGCAAAAAATTTTAAATTTATCTTTATAATTAAAAAAGAAGGGTTTGTCAATGAGTACAGTTATATGGGTGGTTTGATGAATGTATTGATTTGCACACAGAAGGCAACAGTAACAATTGTATGTGTAATCAAAGTTTTCTTTTTATAAATGAACACTATAGTAATAACTTTATTAGTTAACAATTATTTAAACCCAAACGTTTTAAGTACAGTGCAAAATAGATAGTAGAACATAGTATAATTTTAAGGGTTAAGGCCAAAAAGTAACAAAATAATTTACTTATGTTGGATGACTCATATCCTTCCTATGAAATTGTTTGACTTTGGATGAACAAATTCAACCACAGTAAAATAAGGTTGGTTAATATACTAGTGAGTCTGAAGTTGACAAATGCCAACTTTGTGTGTCACTTCTCCTTGGTCCAGAACAAAAGTCGACTGTTTGCAAATGTTTAAATAGAATCCAACAAATTTTTTACAACATTTTGATCACCATGATGGAATTTACTATTATACACCTCAAATTAAACAACTCAAAACAATAAAGTGGCTTTGAAAAATGTGATACAATCCACTGAAAAATTATTTGCATCAGTTTTTTGAGAGATGAAAGGAATTCTCTTAACTGACTACTCTGAGAAAAAGAAAACCCTTACTGGAGAAGCGACTGAAGGTAGATTGTAGAAAAACATTTTGGAAGTATCAAAGAATGTTCTACTGTGATAATGCACAGACGCATTGTATGTTAATAATATAATAACTTACAGGTCTTCAAAGCTCATTGCTACACAATTTTTCGTCCTTTCTTTCCAATTCCGTAGCTTCTTTTCTTCTAAACTCTTTAAAACTTATTGTATCCGTATTAAATGTGTCCTACCTCTCTGTTTCTTTTTCTATGACACTTTTGGGATTTTTCTTTCTGGTAACCATCTTAAATGCTCCGGCTAGCTTACTCATTGGGCTTCTTTGTTTCCTCTGTGCTCCCAACCGCCTTCTGTTTTCCTTTCCGTTCCCACACCTGGAGTCTATTGATTTACAGTACCCATCGACCATTTTACGCAGCTGTAAGTCATTAGTTTTAATACTGTCTTGTACACTTACACTTTTGCTCACCATGGCACTTTAGGAGACTGCTGAGTGCTCCAGTTGCTCTGCCTGTGTTTACCAACTTAGCTTCTATTTCCTTAGTTTCATTACCTTTTGCTGTTATTAAGGCCCCCAGACACACAAACTGTTGGACTTCTATCTCTAATAACCTCCCCCCCCCCTATAACTGGAAAGTTACTTTTGTTTCTTCTGCAACCGGTATATTTCCCTTACGTTTCATTGTCATATATTTGGTTTTATCTTCTTTAATTCTTAGTTCTACTTCTCTTGCCGTGCTTTCCAAATTTTCTATCAATTTCTTTAATTCTCTTCTATGCCTTGCTAGCAACATAGTTACATCTGCTTAGACCAGGTATTGATGATTCTTGGTGTTCTCATTCTATTTATGCTGCTTTTCCCTATTACACTTTCCAGGACGATATTAAAAAGTAGTTGAAATTGAATCCTCCTGCCTTAAAATCTCTCTTTACTGAAAATTCCAATGATAGGATTCCTTTATTCTTACTTTACTGACTAAATTTGTTATCATCAGTTCTGTGGATTTTGTTAATTTAGATGATATCTATAATCATCTCATAATATTATACAGCTGTTCCCTAGTTATTGCGTCAAACACTTGTCTAAATTCTGTGAAACATTCATGGATGTCAATTCCTTGATCATAGCAAGCACTTTGTGTTTCTGTAAGTGTAAAAATTTTATTCGTTACCAATTGGTTTCTTCTAAAACTCCCTTGGTACTCTCCAATCTCCTTTTGGTCATACTATTACAGTTTGCAGTTTACAAGTTACCTAACTGTGTTGATCAGCAATAATCAACTTAGTTAAGGTTAGGAGATCATGGTAGCATAAATATGCAAACAATAGCATCCCTCGGTTTTTGATATGAAGTGCTCATAAGTGAACAATTTATTAGGAAATCTTGTTGAAATACTCATTATATCAACAAAAATTAAAAGGAGTAAACAAATAAATAATACATAAGAGAAAGTTACACGAAAAAGGCAACCATGAGAGACATGCACACTCAAGTGATAAAGCAGTACATTTAAATATGGTATGAGTAAAAATAGTTGACAAAAAATAAAACGCATAGTGCAGGGTCTTTAACAGATTTTTTCAGTAAGAGGAAAAGACAATGAGCTCCAGAAAAAAGTTGAAATCTTTATATGAAGCAAATTAACATTAAGAGTACCACCATACTTAGAATTATATACAGGACAGCAAGAAGAAGAGGTACCATTAAACATGAAAAATTTAGCATTTATATCAACCAAATTAAAGAATTAAAAGAGGACACAATCACAAAAATTCATATTAGGGTTTTTAAAAATGAGATAAAAATTATCATAAAGAAATAGTCACTCGATGAAGATTTTAAAAAGAAAAAGAAAAGAGGAGAATGTGACAGTAGTAGACGAATAAAGTTTAAAAATCTGTATGCGACTTTAGCCTTTAGAAAATCATAACTCTCTTATTTATTTATACGAGCTCTGGCAGACCCCCCCCACACCCCGAAGAGCTTGTCCAACTCCGACATGCTTGAGCCCCCTTCACATAGTTTTTAAAAATAAAAACACGATTAAAAAGCTCTGTTTGACATAATTGGCGTACTCCGTTGCCGTGGCAACGCGTTTACGTATACCCAGTTAGAGTTGAACTTTGACCTTTGACCTTTGACCTGTGTGACAGCAGCACTCATAATTTTTTTTATATATATAATTACAATTATTTCAGCCCTAGGAGAAATTTACCTTCTTCTCCTTTATATATTGTTTTACCTTTTTTTACGTGAAGTTTACCTATTCTCTTATTTCTATGTATTATTTTATCAATTTACAATTTAAATATTTGTCACTTGGAACCATCAAACTTCAAAACTACTCACAAAGTCTCTATAACAAAAATATAATCACAATTATATAAATAGTGATTTAACAATAGAAGTGTAAATAGCCCAAATAATGATAAGAAATGCAACCAGAGAAGAAAAAAGGAACGGTAGGAACACTCGCATACGCCAGTGGATCGCGCGGTTGAGGCGTGGGCTGCGGTGCTGACGGAGCCGGGTTTACTCCCGGAGCTCTCTGATGCCTGGCGGGTGGCCTATTCAGTCAGTGAAAATAATTGAGTACCTGTGCTCACTCCGAACAAGGGGTCATAATGACGGTCGTCTAAGGTGCAAAGAGCCTTAATCTCTCTATTTGCGCCAATCTCAAATTACCTTTTATTTAATTTTTAAATTAAGGCCGGCCGTATTTTGATTCCCTCTTGTATATTTTGGAGTTGAGTTATCGAATCGAATTCGTCCGAGCATGGGAACCGCTGATATATAGGCCGCGGACTGTGCTTCGCCTTTTGTTAGTGCTTTTTGGCTTTTTGTTCGGGCTTGGCCTTTTGCTATGTTCTCGCAAGCATCGTTCTTTTTGAATTTAGTTTGTGATAGTTTAAATTTTCCGTAAGACGAGAGCATTTTTAAGCGAGAGTTTGCCGGCGAGTTTAATTGGCACCAGAAGTTTTCATTTCTGCCAGGCTTTTGTTAAAAGCTAATTTTGTGGCGAAATTCTCCTCTTCCCGGAGGTCCTTTTGTTTCCCGATTGCATTTCAGGGTTGAAATTTTTGCTGGCAAAACTTATTTTCTTTGCTCTGACTCGGCAAGGAATGACGAAGGAACCTTTGCACCAGGAAAGACGCTACCGTTCGGCTCCTCTGTGAAGATTGGGGTAACTTGTCCTATCAGGGAACCGATTTCTGCGGGAAAGCGCCGTTTCCACAGGTTAGTGTTTTTAGCTTTAACTTTGAAGTTCCTTTTGTTCAAATTTAAATTTATCTATACAGTCCACTTTTTTGGCCGCAACACTCAGTTCGCAAATCGTGCTCCCACGCGAGACGTTACAGCCTTACCATAAAGAACACTTACGTAGACCAATGTAAAATCGAAATTCATGATGTTTGATTCGACAAAAAAAGAGGGAGTTTTGATTTAAAAAAAAACTAAATAAAAACAGAGGAGACAAATTTACAAATACAAAAAAGGTAGCAAAACAGACCTAAATCTGGGAAAAGCAAACCAAATAGAAAAACCGATAATGAGAAATTGGAACATAAGTTTACACAGAAGGAACTTAAAAACAATTAATATAAAAAGCAACAAAAGTGATTGAGATGTTTTTCCTGAATTAGTGGAGGAGAGCAAAATAAATTAAGGAATTTTTTTCTAAAAATTGAAAGCTTTCTATAATTAATTATGTTATCAAACCATGTTATTCATCAAACCACCCTTGTAAAAATTACAGCAGTCATATGTAACTGTTATGGCACTTTACAATCAAAACTGTTAAAGTGATACTATGGCAGCGTTTTGTTTATCTGTGGTATGTTGTTACATATAGAATAGTTTTAATTATTATCAGTAACATCACTGCCAATTAAAAAGAATGGTGTAACATTTTGATTCACTCTCACATTCAATTTTTTTTTTTTTTTTGAATTTTTGTATTTTTGCTAGTCTCCAGGTTTGGTAGGTATCGGCGAAAACCTTTTTATTACGTGGCTGGAAAGCGTTCCCCAACTTTTAGCCTGGATTCCTACATTACACCGCATGAAAGCCTCGGAATCAGGTAGGTCAAACATGTATTGCATTGAAGCTTGCTTATGGGTTTATTTTGTACAGTCGTCCATACCGCTAAATGTTCTGTGTGCAAAGCTTCCCCCCTCCTAGGCTTAAGATACCGCTGCATGAAGTGTTCCAGTTACGCCCAGTGTCAGCACTGCTTTCTGTCTGCCAAAGTTAGTCACTCACATAAACTGTCCCACCCCATGAAGGAATACTGCACGGAGGTGTATACGCAGATTTTATTTCAGAATTCGTTTATTACAGCTAAATTTCTATCTAATGCAGGGCAACTCGAAAGACTTCACACATATGCTTCTGAAAAAGCTGTGTAGGCTGCTGAGGTGCTCCTCCAAGCCCAACTTTCCATGCAATATTGTAGAAGCGAAGGTGCTGAGGTTTGTTTTGCTTGCAGTGCTGCATGTGCACAACTATAAAATGAGTATTTCCAGCAACAACAAAGAATGCGCATTTGCCCCGATAGAGACTGAAAGTTCCTGTGATATTGAGCCATTATCGTCTCCTGAATTACAGTTACAAGTTGTCATAAGACAATTAGAACTGCAAAATAGGTATTTTTTCTATTAGATTAATTATGCTTATGCATCAATCAACTGATTGCAGAGAATTACAACAAATGGTTATGCTTAATAATGGAGGGGATAGAGAAATGAAGAAATATTTGGAAGAGCATCGGATGCATGTGGCTACGCAAATTCACAAACTGAAGATTCTGAAAGTGCGCTTCTGTTTAGCTCTTTTAAACCATTCTTTACTTGTCCTATTTTAGGATTACTTGCAAACAGCTCAGCCAGCAGTAGTTAACCGCCCGTTGCCTTTGAAACGGTTGGAATCAACTCCGCTAATTGCAAATACCAGGACTGTTCCTAGAGGTATTGGTTTGGACATGTTTAGCCCCATTGGACCGATAAGTGAGTGCAGCATTGATGATCAGCAGCAGCAGCACAATACTGTATGGACTGAAAACAGAGATGAGGTTGATTTTGCCTACAGCACTACTTCTATGCCATCTTACTCAGTAAGGGATATAAGTTCGTGGATTGGAGGTAATTACGAGTCTTATAGTGAAGGTATACAAATTTTTGTACAAATTTATTTCAGTATGTGCTAAAGACACCTTGTAAAATATTGTTATAATGAAGGTTTTCTTAACTTTTAAAGTAGGGAGCATTAGCTAACATCAAGGCATTCCATGGTATTCATCAACATATTTAGAGTCAATAGTCTAGATTTTCTGTCAAAGGTTTTCTTGCAATTTTTCTTTTAGCATACTTCTTGAAAAGAAATCTGAAGAGACAAGGTTGAATAATCTAGGTTATGGAAGTCTTTTAAAAATGACACGATCTTCGAAAAAGAAAACAATTTCAGCCGTGCTGACATTAAACGACATAATTAAAAATAGTCAATGCGGAATTCTTCATTGTCGCTTTGTAATATCTACTGTTTTAATAAGAATGGCGCCAATAATGCAGCATTGCAATAGAGCAGTTACACAAGTATTTTTATTTTGAAAAAGTGACTTATACACAGTATCAGGATTCTTACTAGCCTAAGTATGGATATATTGGAAACTGATGTATCCATATAGATTATATCATATCATATAGAGTCTAGTATTCTTGAATATGTATTTATGAACTTCTGAAACTAACTGCAGTGAATCTTCTGTTTGTGGCAAGATTTCGGTTCTTGCATAGCAATAGTAAAATATACATTTACTTTGCTTTATTTGCAACTAATGGACAATGTGCTTGTGAAAACATCCTGCAACAGCAAGAGCTTTTACAAGAACGCCACTAATTTGTTTTTTATGGTTTATGCCAAACACTTCTGACAATCTTAGTGTTGCAAATATCCAACATTATGATTTAGAATAGAGGATTTTACTAATATATTTCAAATCTCATATTTCACATTAAATTGTACTTGGCACTTTTCGAATACATATACATGTAGACAGTAACCACATGTTATTTCAAGGTGCATTGGTTCACAATGTACTATATGTACTCTTATGTGTATATAATATAAAGGCATGATGACTGTTAATGCTTTAAGAACTACACTATAGTTAGCTGTATCAAACAAACTGCTAAAGATAGGGAACTTATATCTGATTTCACATTACTCGTGCTCAAAAATATCTTCCACTTGTGTTCCTCTACAATCATGCTTTTCATACTCTAAGGTATGCCTGTGATAAATTTTAATCTCAATTACTTGCATCTATTACTTTGAAGATTATTAAGGAAAATAATGAGTAGAGGAAAAGCAAAACGCTTTAAAACAAAAGATATTGTAAAATTAATGTGAAAATGAAATGGAGTTTTTTTTTGTGAGCACATTTGCATTTCTTTTAATTAACTGCCATCTTTTTAAAATTAAAAATTACTTTGTCTAAGATTATGTTTCAAGTTAAGGAAGAAAGAATAGTTTCTTCTGTCTGCACATTTGAAAGTTGAATAGTAACATTTAAGTTTAAATTTTTCAGATGTAATATGAAGTTTGAACTTTAGAGTGTGTGAGATTAAACACTTAAGTTTGAGTTAATTAAAACAAGCAAAGTTACATAAACTACCAAGTGTCTTTGTTTAGAGTCTTATGTTTTTGTCACTGGTATTTTCACTTGAGCATCACCTTTTTTAAAATCACATTTTTTTACTACAGTTGCAGCTTTTCAAACCTTATCAAGTAAGATTGGAATTTTTTGTATCCTGTAATAATTTGAACAGAATATCAGTTATAAATTTTGATTTCTTCTATGTTAAGTGTAAAAACGCTGTTGTTCCATTATTGCTATTTCTTATTGCCAGTCCCACTACATGCTTATATTACTTGCAAAACAAATAAGCTGATGATTGGGACCTTTTGGATCCTTCTATGTATATTTTTACTCTAGTAGATATTGATTTTGATCTCTATAGCTCTTTAATTTTTCAAATAAAGATTAATGAATAAATAATCAGAACAGTTGATGTTAAACAACAAGGTGCCCATAGTATCCTACATTTAATAGTTTTACAACAATCATTAGTGAACCAATTTTTTAATTTTTGTTTGTATTTGTTCATGAATGTACACCATCCATTTACAAGCAACTGACGAGCTCAAGCATTGTGTTATCATTTCTGTTGCACTTATATGTCTAGAAAATGTTTTTAACATGTCACCCCTGCAGTTAATAGCATGCCTCTGAATCAAATCATTATGACAACACAAACTTTTACCTTGTGTCAAATGTGTCAGTAAATCAAATTTAAAAGAGACTTATTATTCAAGCAAGTTATGAAAACGCGACATGTACAGCTGTATTTCTACGTATTTTCCCTCCTTGATAAGTTTGAACTAAAATGGGCACTCTTTTAATGTCACTTTCCTAAAAAGCGTGAGTTTTTGGAGCCCGAATTTCTCTATTTAATTGTTACTTTTAGACTGCTGCCCTCCTAAGGCATTCATGCAGAGGAAGGTCCACAGTCGTCCAATACATTTACTCCAATATAGTTAGTGTTAGTGAGGGGATCGGCGTTGTCTTGAATAATTCTAGTTGAAACGTCACACAATAGGTAGTAAATTACAGTAGTATTGATTATATTTTGGTTAGTTAAGAAATCAGTAAAAACTATCCCTTTATGATACAAAACAGTTGCAAGAACCTTTTCCTGTATACATTTTCGTGATATTTCATGGCATTAGTGAGTATACCTATGTCTTTCCTTTTTACTATTCCATATTTATGTATTTGGACTTGTGAGGGTAATGATAGACCCAAATCTCATCACATTTTGCAATCCAATTTCCTCCTTCTTGTAATGAATAAGGAATCTGTGGAAGATCTCAAATTGCAAAGTCTTTTGTTCATTGTTATTTGATTGTTAACTAAACACTACCACAACTAATACTAACTTTGGCATATATTTTGTTAATTATTGGCTACCAATTACTTTAGATGAGTTCACAAATTTTAACTGCATTGTGTTGTGAGTGCATTGGACATATATTTTCGACCTTGCCCTAGCAAGTATCTTATGTTATCTAAAACACTTAGCTTCTCGTTAACGTCTTTGTTGATCTATTAACGTAGTTTAACCAGAATATCTATTGATTTGACATTTTGCTTATTGAAAAGTTGTGTAACATTCACTCATTATGATTACTATTGACAAAATGTGATTAAAGTGCAGCCTGTGTCAAACTAGTATATACAAGTGTGCTAACAATTTTCATCCAAGCACAGTGTTCCAATGTTGCATATTGGGGGGGGGGGGGTGAGATAGAGAGAGAGTTATTTGAATTTATTGTTTTTATGTATTGTTGAACATAACTTATCTAAAAACTCTTATGGTTGCATTAGGGAAAAAAATACTTCATACACTTGTAGCAGTTTTCAATACTAAAGCTTAATTTAATCATAAAAAACGTTTAGGTCAACCAACAGTATCAACCTCAAACATGTTTCAAGAAAGCAGCGACAGCGTCGGCAGCAGCGGAAGCTCCCAGCGGTCGCCCATGCGTGAGGTGCACAATGACTTGGACGAGGTGCTGGCGAAACTTCAGCAAATCCTTGCAAACAACTTCATGCTGGATGGTACATATTCAACAATTAAAACTTCTGCTCGTAATTCATATTTATATCTATTGCAGAAACCCTGGGTAGTACTGACAATGGGCAACTGAAGAATGCTGTGACAGAAGTTGAAGGCATGCTAACATCACTAATAGATGGTGTGGAGACCAACAGAGGCAACTCAGTTGTGCCAAGTACAAGTTCACCTGACCTTGATCAGGAAACAATTGTCTGCTGAAATATAATGACGGGTTGCAGTTGTGCAACATGTACGTACTAAGAGTGCAAAACGATGAGGTGAAATTCTATTTATCACTTACAGAGAAGTATTAGAACGTTTTATTAAATACGATTGCAATAAATAAATAAATACTTTATTGTGAAAATGTAAAATCTGTGTTACAATAACAGAAGCTCAATATCTCCTATACAACACGGTTTAATTTTACATTAACAGTAGGTAAATATAACAATTTGTGCTTATATCATCATTAAATATAAAAATATAACCATTTTTATTAATTAATACATACATTTAAGTTATTGCACACATTGGGAGACATCCTCTCGATTAAATTTTTAATTTAAAGCAAACATTTGCAAAATTTTAATAATTACGAAAACTTGAAAGTAGCGTTTTAGCGCGAATTTAACTAAATACGTAATTGTGTGATAATTTAACAAGCACCATTTCAACAATAGAATCTTCTAGCTGGGTACGCTTTGGTGAAACCAAATTAGTGTTAGCCGTTAAAGCAAAGTTCAGTTTCGTTTGGAAGAATTGATAAGGTATTTGCAGCAGTGAGTCAACAGGTGTTTTTCGCCAGAGTTGTCGTGCATGGTCGCCAACTCCCTTGTGTAGATATCTAGTCCATACTGACCCTCCTCGGGGAAGCTGATGTTGAAGGTAATTATGTCGTCAGAAACAATGTGGGAGACGTACTTTGACAGCCGCTTTTCCTCCACGCCATTTTTGTGCAATGTCGCCATGAAGTCCGTTAACTGGCGTGACATTCTAAACTGAATTTCTAGCTCACGGCCAGCAAATATTAACGCGTCCTGAAACAAACCAATATTTGATAAAATTGAATTTGGTGCTGTGATAACAGATGAGAGAAGCATTGATTGTATAATGGGAGTTGCACAGATATGCTACAGTCCAATCAGATTTCAGTAATTACATACAGTATTGAAAAAATTTATTCAAAGTTCTGGTTGATCAATATTACAAATGAGAAGTTCTGCAAGCTAAAAACAATAAAACGAAACAAGTCTACCAACATCCTAAACATCGCGATGCATTATTGTAGTAAAATTAAATTTTCCGTAATGTGACATCACTATAATTATATCTAATGCAACTCAATTTTTTTTATGTTGACTTTTCCATTGCCATGAATTAATTAATTTCTATTAAATTTTTGACCAATTAACGAACTAGAAGAAAAACAAAAATTGATGATCTTCCATAAAGATTAATTTTTGCTTTCATTGCTACAATGTTTAAAAATTTAGAATAATCACTAATTATGTCTAGCATATAATGTTAAAAATGATGTTTTTTGCAATTTCATCGCAGTGAAATTTTTGGAAAAAACATCAGAACGAAATGTATCTTTTAGGGAAAATAGACCACCTTCCTTGCTTCTCTTAAAAAAAAATTTTAATGGCCTTCAAAAATCTGAATTCATATGGGGAAATCGCTTAATGAGAATAGTTAAAATGAGCAATCACCACTCTTATTTAAAATTCTTGGAATTAACAAAACTTTGTGTGCTCTTCGCCATATAAAGCTTCAAATATGTAACTCTAAATAATAGAGAAGGAATTGAAAAAATTACAACACGAGATACATGACGTCATGGAAATAATGCACATCATCAAGGGATCACAGTAGGAAATATCTAACAGTACTTTTAGAGTACGTTTTTTTGCTTAATATGTGATGTTTTAAATGCAGTGTCTGTTACTAAAATTGAAGCAAAACATAGTTAATAGTATGCATTTCAATACAACAGTGCGATGACAGAATTAAATCTAAATCCATTTATAGTTAGTTGCAAAAAATGTATTATTCTTAATGATAAGTCCGTTTTCAAAAAAATGTATAGTAATGTGGAACATTAAAAAAACAGCTGACAATCATTTCAGCATAGAGATGAAGCATGTTGGTTTGATAGGGTTATCTTCCACGTTCTGCCAATTTTTTCATATTTTTTTAGTGATTGTTACTTACAGTCTCTTTACAATACCGAAATAGTAATTCAAAGAGGATAAATGTATAATCCATTGTAGACACCAAGTACAGGGTGTATGAGACTCTGCTCAAACTTATCCTTATTACTAGTCCTGTTGTATTATGCTTAGATAATATTTCTTAGATTATGAGATTTTGATATGCTCTCGTCATTAATATCTAGACAATTCCTAACACAGATGATCTTTTCCTTTGTTGTAACAAGTACTGCTTGTGGTTCAATAGTTTCAGTCACATGCTAGTTCCCAACTTTTCCTTTGAGTTTAATTCCTTGATCCTTTCATACATTAGTTTGAGAAGTTTTCTTTAAATTGTGTGGCTCCATAATACGCCATGTTTCTATCAATTTGCTAGGAAGGTCACATGACTGAGCAATGATAAAAGGTATCCGTTTTCTTCTTGGACTGTCCTTTTGTTATTTTTTTTACTTTCACGTTTCCATTATAATTTTTGTCTTCATTCTTATAATATAATCATACCAATTTGATTGTTTATTTTCAATTATTTCTATTATCAGTTTCTGTCTTATTATTTTTCTAATACTTTCATTGCTTCTGTCCCATTTAGTTTTTCCTACCATTCTCAGATGTTTAATTGATAATGCTGAAAAATATCCAATATTTACGCTGTTTATTTACTAACTTAAATTTTTAATAGTGTGCTTTGAATAAATACATAAATATAATAGAATACTACACACACACATTTTTATTTCTATTTGATTTCTTTGTGCCTTAATACTGTTGTCTAATACATAATAGATTTCAACGAACTTAAAAAGTTCGTTACTGAATTCTATATGTCTGTCGTTCTGTCTGTCGCTGTCACAAAATTATGGATTTTTTAAAATTTTAAAATGGATTCTTATAGGAAATTTTACGCTGATTTCAAAATCGAAATCAAAAAGTTTCTATCTCGAATAGTTTTCGAGATATTCGACTTCGAATTTCGGGAAAATTTCGACATTGCGATTTTATGAGTGATTCTTAAAGAAAATTTTACGCTGATTTCAATAATGAAATCGAAAAAATTCTATGTCGAATAGTTTTCGAGATATTCGACTTCGAATTTCGGGAAAATTTTCGACATTACGATTTTAAATGTGATTCTTATAGGAAATTTTACGCTGAATTCGAAAATGAAGAAAAAATTCTATGTCGAATAATTTTCCAGATATTCGATTTCGAATTTTCCCGAAATTCGAAATCGAAATCGAAAGGTTTTTTTAAGTTCGTTCTGGGATTGCTTACAGAGCAATCTCTTCGCCGGCCCCATGTTTGTTAATTAATTTACTCTGTTCGTTATTTCAATATTTGTTTTTCATCTTCCATCACAATACTCTCTAAATATTCATGTTGTTATTTTTTCTGATCATTTTTCTTTACATTTTAGGCTTCTATACCTGAAAGGGAAGCCTAATGAAATTGGTGCAGACGTCTGTCGCGACTTTCAACTTGAGAACTACTGAACCTAAAGACATAAAGGGGGTATCATTTAAAGCCCATGGCCTATCGGGTTCACATCCGCGAGCTGGCATAAGTGGGATGTCAATAAAGGCTTTTAGTGGACCCAGCTTCCAATATGTCATTACTTATCCTTTTGATCGACGCAGCTTCCAAGCTGGAGATTATTTTTTATTTCTATCATTTCTGACATCCGTCACGCCTTATAACTTTTGATCTGTGATAGATAGAGACATAACGTTTTCAGTATTCAACAAGTCCACACGCCAAGGTCAGTCTGATCAGAAAATCTCGAGATCGGTTTGACCGGACGTGGCCGCAAATTTTTATTTATGTAAAGAACCCCTGGACATTGGTGGAAAAGGATTTCCACGTCCGTACTTGTATCTTTATTATTTTGATAATCCCTATGTTTTTAATTTACTATCACCTTAGTTTTTTTTTGTATTTACTTTAACTTTTAAATTTTCTATTTCTGTAGTCTATATGTGCACTAGTCGTTGTATTTTATTCTTTATTTTTGTTACTAAAACTATGTCATCTGCATACATTAAGCTGCTTATTTTAGTTGATTCTAAGTTTCTATATCCAATTATAGTATTGTATACAATTTAAAATTGATTTGAGTTAAGCATATCATAGCTGTGAGTGTGTTTATTCTCTTTTATATATATATATATATATATATATATATATATATATATATATATATATATATGGCTCTAAATGGCCCTCGTGGGAGCATAGCCTGCAAACAGAGGTTAAGGCTCTCATGTGTTCGCTCTGTCTGCTCTGTCGTCGCGTCTTTAGTTCTTAATTCTCTCTTTTTAGTATTTTCTAAATTTCTTTCCTACGGACCCAATTTTTTCATTTTCTAGCATTTGAAATTGCTCATTTGTCCTTTCTTGGTATTTTTCCGTATTTTCTTTGTTAGTTTATAAATTATCACTGTTATATTCTGTATTTTTTGTTTTATTAGTTTTAATCAAGTATTTTGTAACTATTAGTCTATGGTTAGAGCCTATCTCTGCTTCTTTTCTTGCTTCAGTTTATTCAATTTTCTCTAGTAGGTTTTGAGTGTGTACTATATCGTCAAACTGTTCATGTTTTGCTCTTTTACAACATATGTATATTTATGTTCTGATCTTTGTTCCCATTTTATATTTCTTATTATCAAATCATTTCTTTCTCAAAAATAAATCATCTTTATTCCATTGCTATTTATTATTTATTTTACATGGTTTCCCATGCAGCCCATTCCTGCAATGTAGTTTCTACCATCTCTGGCATTCCAGTCTCCCATTATTATTTTTTCAATCTCTTCCTTTATTTTATGTAGTACTGTTTGTAGTTTTCTATAAAAATTTATCATTTTCTCTTTTGCAGTTGCCTCTATTGAAGCATAAAATTTGTATACTAACTTCTCACTTTTCTTGTAGTATTATATGTAATTACTTTTTTATTTAATTTGTCTATAATTGTTATTCCCAACTCTTCTTTTACTCTTTGTTTTATATTTACTCCACAATAGTGTTATATGTAATTATTCGTTAGTTATAGCTTACCTCTTTCTTTTTCTCTGTTTCTTTTAGTTGTAATATTTGAATACTGTTATTTATTTATCCAGTTATTTTAATTTTTTCTGTCGATGTATTTATATTCCAAGTTTCTATACCTATTTCTTCATTTCCCTGAATACTCCAATTTCTCTCTCTTTTAATATTATTTATTTTTCTTGATTTCTATTTTGTCTATCCGTTTCGTTTGTAGTTTTTTGGGCAGATCTCTGCATTCGCAATTTTTCGAATTTGTTCTGTTTTTTGCTTTTTGTCATGTCGTTGTTTCTTTCTAGTTATTCTAGTGTTTAATACTCTCCTTTTATCATAAGTTTATTGTAAATTACCTTTGCTCTGAAAATGCTTTTTCTCTTGTGTTTCAGGCATGCTTAATTAATGTTCTCCTTTGTTTGTGGGTCTTTTATATAGTCATTAATTAAAACAAATATTTTCTCTTTAAGGTTGTTTGTCATTTTCATGATCTCCATTTTCCTTGGCATTGCACCACTATTTTCCTCTCTTATTTTTCTTTCAAGTAATTTCATTTCATCTTTTTGTTTTCGTTCTGGATATCTATATTTATTCGTTTCACATTTCTAGCCTTACTTGAATCTTATATAATTCAGGTTTTTTTCATGGGGCTCTTAAATTTAATTTTTTATTAATTCTTTCATAGGACTCTTAAGATTATTCTTAAATATTAAATTAATTAATTTTAACACAGTTACCACTCAATTTTTTGAAACGACTGACGCGCATAGGTTCCCCATACATTTTAAACGAACAAATGCGTCTGCGTTATTTTAATCACTCTCACTTACTGCTTTGCAATAGGCACAAATTGACCTTTCGGAGGCTACTTGAACTTCTAAAAGCTATTTGGCCATAATTTAGTTTAAAGTTTCCTACCTTGTATTTCAGGTTATTTCCCATGCAACATTTTCATTTTCAAAATTGGGTTAATATTTAACGCATGTTCCTCAACATTTCCAAAATTTGAATACAATTTAGAGCTAAATTTACACGCGATTGATTAACACACCGCAGTAATGTTTTTTCCATTCAAATATTCTATTAATCCGTTTCTTCTAAAAGCTTACTGATTTTCAATTACTCAGTTTTTAGTCACTTTCTGATTGACTTTAAAAAATTTTGAATCCATGTTTTAATTATAGTGGATTATACTAATTAAACTAAATTATCATTCTTACTTATTTCGTCATCTTTTTCTGAGGCTGAAAACCAGTAAAGTAATTACCTGATGTGTAATTGGTACCAGACCAAACAACCTTGTAGCTTTAGTAGGTCCCCACTCGCCACTGGCACAGTCTGGCAGCGGCACCATTACCGTCTGCAAGTCTTCACAGCATATTTTGAACTTGCAGACGCTCTTGAACTTCATTGGCTCTCCAGTGAGGTATTCCTTAGGCGTCACCGCGTTCGCGAATATGTCCAAGAGGAACGCTCCACTGCATGGCGCATGTACGCGGAACGCCACCATATTTCCAGCTACAGACTGACGGAACCTTATAATCTTTGTCTACTGCATACTCAATCTTTGCCTTACCTGCATGACAAACCGCTTCAACGATACGCCTTCAAAGCTGTCCCCATCGCTATCATAGAACTTAAGGTTGTAATGGAATATCAGGCTGCCCTGCATATGAGCTGGCATCGCGATTCGCACGGTTGCAGCTCCTGAAAACGATTGCTTTGAGAATTCTATCATATACACCCTGACGTAAGGCTACCGGTAGAATCTGTGTACATAACAGCTTTAGTATTAGGATCTGAAAAGTACAGCCCATATCTGAAGAACAGCGAACGAACAAACGGCAATTCCTCAAACTCTTGTAATGTTATTGGATGCTTCAAAAGCTGCCAGTCTGATTGTAGAGGGAAGAATTCATATATGAACTCTTTTGGGTCAGTCAAAAAGTAGTGGTCGTCATATTCATAGCTGAAGGTTATTATAATTTATTGATAAAATATAATATTAATCACCTACACACCGTAAACTGTCTGATTTTGCCTTGTTGCCAGCCCTAGGCACTTCTTTAGCATTAACAAGATGCCGAGCGCCCCAGTTACACTGCACAAACCGCCATGCCCCTGCCACATAAACAGCGTTCCACGAGTTTCGGAACCTGTTATCTTCAAATTTCACTCCGGGCTGGTATCCAGCTGACTTAGAGTAACCCTTAATTACTACACAATGCAAGCCAGCATAGCTGAAAATAGGCGCGTTACTTTCCCCTATTAGCTCCCTCTTCAGCAATACCTGCACAATCGCTTAAATAGCACATGGTAGCTTTCTGTGCCATGTTTGATGCCTCTCAACAATCCCATGGGCGTATCGCCGCGCAAGTTGTCGTCAAACGTCATTGCATTCAGATTTTTTACTGTTATCCATCTGAATATGGTCCTGAAAAATGCTGAGTTGATGAAAAAACGGCGATGTTGGTTTGCAAAAATTCACCTGGCTTTTTCGATGTCAGAACCACATCGTCCCACAAGCTGCCTTACCAAGTCTGTGAAGCTTTTTTGGTCTTCTTGTGCAACCTATAAATCAAATTCAGTTATAACTGTAAAGGCAGAAGATTGCTAAATCTGCGATAAAACTATAGACATATATTATAGCGTATGCCGCCCACATTAATGGTTTTTGTAGGCTTCAAACGAACGTCTGCTACAAATCTTCGATTGAAGGCTAATTTAGTGGGAGTAAACATTTAATTAAAATTTGAATTTATGTTGTGAAATATTATTTCTGTATACGTTTCAATAAATCTTGAGGTATTGAAACTTCTGTTAGTAGACATCACCTTTAATCGGGATCTTTTCAGATATTTAAAAACACCTACCGAGATAGCGATTTGATCAACGTGGGCAAACTCCGTTGGGTCGTTGTATATCTGGAATTTGCTGAGAGCGGGCGGTGCAGGTACAGGCGCGTGGCTCGGATAAGGGGGAAGGTCTTCCACGTACCCTCCGTCTTCTCCGCCGTCCACGTAGAGCGACTCGGCCATCATGTACTCGCTTCGCTTCTCGTTGATAAGCTCCAGCATCTCGTGGCTCTGCTTCTCGACCAAAGCTGCGGTGGCCGCCCTGCAATTTTTTAAACGGTGATTCTCAGAGGTGCAACAATGCACTTAAACCAACTCTTCGATCATGCAGCACGTGAAATCTTTCGAGATGACACGGTTCATGATGGTTGTGTTGTCGGTGGGCGAACTAAAGTTTGATCTATAAGCAGCGCGCGGAAATGTGTTTCAAGGTCTGTAGGGCGGCAGGACGTGCCTGCTGGTGTCTGGCTGTAGGTCATGGTTCGGGTGGTATATAATTGGCCGCTGTTTTCTGAATGGGTTGAAATCTTTTGTTGTGTTTGTTCCAGTTTCTTTTGTGTTTTTGTTTTAATTTTAAAAATGTCTATTATATGGAGGGAGTTATCATTACAAATGTTAGATGGAAAATAGGCACATCTGAGTTTATTTACCGTTCGTGTTCCAGCATTTTCTTGGAAAGCGATTCTTTCTTTTTGTCCCTTCTGAGCGTCATGTTCTTCTCCAGGTCTTCTCGCTCCTGCTGATGCCTGAGAGTCAAGACGTTCTGCTCATCCCGTTTTCTCTTCATTTGCAGCTCCCTTTCGAACCTGTTTGTCAGTCTCTCCAGTTCTTTTTCCCATTCGTCCTACAAATAGAGGAATAAATCAGAAATACAATCAAAATAGAATTTTGTATTTTTATTTTATTGGGGAGCAAAATTTCGACAATATCTATAGATGGATATTAACGTAATTTTATGAGGGATGCATGGGAAAATAAAAAAAATGTCATCTGGACAATTTAATAAACAAAGAAGAAAATGTAATAGGTGTATAAATATTAGATTTAGTGTGTCTACTACTTCTATTTTTTATATATGTTAAAGTAATCATCTTTTCATTTATTTTTATATTAATCTTCTTTTGCTTTTTAATTTATCTTATTTTCTTTCCTAGTTTGATACAGTAGATTTAATATTCAGTTACATCTGTTCTGAATTCATTTGTTGATTTTCTTGAATTCTTGAATCATATTAAAATTTTTCCATGTGTATTCGTAACAATTCACTGTGTGTATTAAAAAAAAATTTAAATATTCACTGGGTATTTTTGCTTTCTTCAGTTTCTTTAATCTAAGTTATTTCACTAAGAATCAGAGTGATTTGAGGGAACATCTGCTCCTGAGTATATCTCAACAGATTTATATACGTTTTTGAACCTTCGATTTATGACTGCCTATTTGGTTCCTCACTGTGTGACTAATTCAGTCAGCAGGAGATGTCCATGTGTATAAGTGTTTTTCGGGTAACTTAAGGGATGGGTTGTATTCATTGTACAAAGTTGATTTTCTTTATAGAATTCAACTAATCGATCTCCCCTATCATTCTTTATATCAAGGCCAAAGTCACTTATTATATTGTCTTCCTTCCCTTTATCAACCTTGGCAACTACGTCGCCTATTAGTATAATTATATCATATTTTTTTTACTTTTTCCGTAAGACTGTTGTCATTATAGAATTTATCAAGATCTTATTCTGAACTCTTAGCAGTTGGTATGTAAATTTTAATTATATTAATGGTAAATGTTGATTCAGCTGAATCAAAGATTCTGTCTGATTCTGACTACGGATCTAACACACTTTTGTTACAATTATCCCTACTCCATTTACGTGATAATTGGTATCTTCGTCTGAATAATACACAATATAATCATCGGAACCATTCGTTGAGTTTGAAGCCATTATCATGATATCCTAGGAATTTTTTAACCGAAGCGATTTTCCGTTGCTTTTTTCGTAAGATTGAGGAAATAGGAGGTATAAATTTGGTAATGTCGGAAGTTAGCTTGGGACATGATTTTTCCTATAATAGGAAATGGGGAAAAAACTGAGGATCGCATCCCTGCAGTAAATATACTCTTTGTTGGATGATATCTACCCTCCTTTCAGATCCTTTATGAAAGTAAATACCATATTCTGTTCTTCAAGCAGAGTTCAAACTATTAGTACTTTGAAGAATCAAAGAAATAAAAATATGATAGAGAAGCAGAAATGCAGACAGGAGTTGAGAAGGAAAGATATCAATTGTTATATTAGTAATTTTCTAACAGATTCCGTGGGCCTAATTTTCTTTCTTTTGGGTTCGTAAACTCTGATACTAGGGCAGATGTCGCATGACGTATTGCAAATTCGTTGAAAAATTTACTGAGGATATGAAAGCTCTGAGGAATCTTTGGTCAAAAACTGTGAAGATTGATTACAAAATTTCATGAAACTGGAGAGGTATCGGATGCAAAACCGCATGAGTATCAGCTTGGGGTAAAATCCCGTGAAAATATTGCCATAGTTAGTCAAAGTGCTGCTGTAAATCGGAAAACATCAATTCGGTATCGTGCACAATTGGACAATTGGAGAAACTCCCTTAAAGGCTGCGTACAAAATTTAACTGACTCAAAAGTTGTTGGCCATTAATTGTTTTTTATCATTTTCAACAAATTCTCGACAAATTGATAAGCAAACAAAATTGTCACATTTGAGGTTGGGAAATCTTCACATAACTCATGAAAACTAAATAAACTAAATGGTCACTGTTTAGTGTATATTTTGAGCATATGGTGTGATAGGTCCAGTATCTTCTTCAAAGATGGTACTGGTTGTAACTACGAATGACGATCGTGACCATTACATGATATCCAGTTTTTTTGACACCAATTAGGCAACATGGGCCTAGAACAAATTTAGTTCAAGCAAGACAGCATCACCTTCCATACAGCTTGAGTAACAGTCGATTTATTGCGCAAACAATTTACTGGTCACGTAATTTCACGAAATACCGACATCAATTGGCCAGCAAGATTGTGATTTATCTGCGAGGTCTACATCGGCAATCTACATCCTCAAGAACGAGACCCGCCGTTTTATCGATGAAATTGATCAGAACATATGCGAAATTGTAATAGAGAAATTTGTAAAAAGAACCAAGATTTGCAACCGAAGCCAAGGTGGCCATCTGTTAAACATGATTTTCCATATTTAATTGTAGATTTACATGTTAATATTCAATAAAAATGCAATAATTAAATAAATTCAAAAGTTGTTTTATTTAAAATTTAAATTTAAATTTTATTTTTTATAAACTTTTGTATCATTTTCGCCTTTCAGTTCTCTATCAGACAGGAAAAAGAAAACTCAGGAACCGCCATCACTAAAACCATAATGGGCCCATTGTTATTCGGCCAAACTGGTGTGCGGAATGGTTTTCTGTACCAAATGCGAGGGTCGCAGTTCTACTTCGAAAATTCCAGCCTTATTAAGGCCAAGGCCGGCGCGCAGATCCACAATTAGCGTGGGCTTCGAAATTAAATCGCCGTCACGTCTAGATCCGATGACATCACGTACTAGAATACGCGACCGTACCAGTTGCACCTCCAGCCCAACTGGGTATCGCCAGATTGATGAATTATTAAAATTCGCTCTGGCGCCGAGCGCGAACTAAACGGCCACGATCAACCTGCCGCTGCGCCATGGACCGCGGCCGCAGGAAATTAACTTACTCTGAACTCCTCCTTGATACGCTTCTCTTCCTCTTCTCTTTGCCGGGCGAATTTTCTGTACAGGTCGTCTTCCTCCTTCCTGTGCTTCATTTCTAGCCGCCGCTGCTCGTCTCTGTCCTGAAAAAGAGAACGCGTTCAGCATGGTTGTGTCACATACCCATATTTAGTCGTTATCCACACGTCAACGTCACCATTGAATGTGCTTTCGTTTTTCTAGCTTTTGAATAATTAAAACGACGTGTAAGGCAGCATTTTTATAAGGAAAACAACTTTTGCTACCTTTTTCATCCAAGATCTTAATCCTTTATTCTTAACCTAAATCGTTTTTCACTATAATTTTTCAAAATTTAGTGGTTATATTTTATAACCGACCTGCCGGATCAGTCATGTCATTAATAAAGCACTTGAAAATGAGGAATTCTCCACAGCAACCGTTCTAGACGCTAACCAATCTTTCGATAAGGTTACTTGCCTTGAGACTACCTCAAAATTCCTAATCGTACTTAAACGATGGCGCATGTAAAACAAAGCGAACCAAAATGTGGCAGACATATATGAAGTAGAAGAGGGAGTTCCACAAGGCAGTGTAATAGGACCGCTTTAGTATGTGTTTTACACATTTGATTTACCAACTAGTGTTAACACTACAACTCTCAGACAACACAGTATTCCTAATAAAAGACCAAGACTCACAAACAGCCGCCACTATATTACAAAACCATCTAGAAAACTACCAGTCTGGTTAGAAAAATGGAAAATCAAAATAAATGAAAACAAGTTTCTACAAGTGCCTGTTACGTTGAGAAAAGACCAGTGCCCATCAGTGAAGTTTTTAACATAAACATGTACTCTTGATCAGAAGAAAAATACATTTATCACCACAGAACAAATTATTACTCTATAAAACCATCATGGATTTATGGAGCTGTACTTTGGGGATGTGCAACATAAAGCAATATAACTATGATCTAAAGGTGTCAATCCAAAATACTACGAATTATTACGTCACTAACAAGAAACTACACGATGATCTGAAAGTGACCTACTTCACAGATGTTATTAAGAAACGAAATGTAGACCACTGTGAAAAACTGAAAAACCATAACATTCTGCTCCATCCACTCCTAAAAGAACGTAATGACAGAAGTTTTAGAGAAGACTTATTGGAGAGGACACTTTACTGGAAAGATCTACATCATGTAATTATTTAGTGTTTAAGCGAGCACATTAACTTATAGAACTGTAAAATCTGATTGCTAATAAATAAAAAACTAGTGCGTGACAAATATAAAAGTCAGTATTTTACTTATGTTTCTTGCTATATAATTACTGAATAATAAGAATCATTTCATTACTCATTTTTTAGCAAACACTAGCACGACTCTAGCAGACCTTCCTTGGCCAACTCCCAAAAAATATATCCAAGGATGCAAAATTGATACACGTAGTTCTTGAATAAAATAAATTGTTTTAAAGAATCAATTATAGAGGTTATCGCCAAATTTTTCATGAATTAATATCAATCGAATTTAAAGTTGGAAAATTGCTGAACTACAAAAACTGGTTTATTCTTCTAGAACGAATACGGAAAGGCAGTACACAAAAAGCGCTTTCCTTGATGATTTTCATCTAATTCCTAATGCTTTTTATCTAAAAAACCATAAAATAAGATTTCGACACTTTAAGGAAACCTCACTTAAATTGGAACATCAGCCCAATGATGAGTAAAAATTTACCTCACTTTGGCTAACACACCAAACAAATTGGGGTCCAAATAAAGAAAAACTACGGTAATTGTTTAGTACCATAACTCACTTTAAAAACTTACTCTATAACAATGGTTCTAGCACAAAAATGTCCATTATCACTAAGGGAACGCATTCCACCCACCGTAACCCATGTTCACGACTTTTAAAAATATAAATAAAAACAAAAACCGAATTCTGACGAGAATGTCCAATCAATGTTACCTTCTACAATAAGGCGAAATATAAAGCGGATATAACGAACTAAACGCCAACAATAGTTTTTCATAGAAAGGGCAATACGCGTGTAGGTCTTTTGATGTATGTGTGTGTACATATATGTATTTTTATTTATTACATTTTAGCCCTGACAGCTACAAATATACAACAAAGGAGGAATTGAAAAAGCACATAAAAAAACCAAAAGTCAAAAGAGGATATACAAAAAAGAGAAGGAAGAGGCACATTAACCCATTAGCCGCGAATGTCCCATTGTTGGGACGCAGATTCAATATTTTTTTGCAAATATTTGTTAGTATTTGAATAAAACCAATTTGTATTTCTGTTCCTTGTGAACTTAGTACTTTGGTATCGGTCCTCTATTGTTTACATAGTGTCGCTTGGAACACAACCTCAAACGATCGTGTGTACGGTGTTCAAAGTGTCTACTAAGACTCTGTTTCATGTACTCGCCAGACGCCAATACGTAGATATAACACAAGACAGGTAAGTTTTTTTGACTTTCAACTTTATGTCCCATTTTTGGGACATTCGCGTGATGTGATATCATTTCTGACCGAAGTTGTAATTTCTAGAAATAAATGTGAAAAGTTCCTAACATCAAATGAACGTGTTGCTCTTTTTGAAGATGAAGAGTTTTTCGCTGACCTTCAACAAAATTATGCTAATGACGCCAACGTTCCTATAATATCATCCAGATCAGCTAACTAATTTGAAGGATATCGACGATGAAGATATAGATGAAAATGGGATAGAAAATGACCGAGGTGTTGCAGGCACTTTAGAATTATTTACTTCTCAGGATAATGACGTTGCTGATTATGAAAATAAAGCTGGGCCATCCTCGGGACCATCGTCATTACCAACTACTGATAAAAGTACGAATAAAAAAGGAAACCGAAAGAACCTCTGCCAAGTACTTCCTCGGAACCAAGTAAGCAAAGTAAAAAATTCAAAAATACAAGACAAATTCAGCATCCAAAAGTAAGTTTGAAAACGTTTGTGCTATGCTAAAAAAACAAGTCTTAATATATATATATATATATATATATATATATATATATATATATATATATATATATATATATATATACACACACGAGGGTCATTCAATAATTAAAGAGACAAATTGGAGTGGGGAAAAGACTGTTGGTAGTACAAGTTTGATACATTTAGGGTCTTCAGTTGGCCTCACTGGGATGAGTTCTAATCAGCTGATTGATCAACATTGCTCTGTTTATATCCTTAAAATTCAGTTAAACGATGTCGGGTCTTCTTGAAAATTCCACATTGTTTGAATAACGTTCTGTGATTCGTTTTTTAATTGCTGAAGGTAAAAAACCAGCTAATGTATACTCTAGAATGACTAAAATGTATGGTGAAAGTTGTATGAACCGTGGAAATTTTTACAAGTGGGTAGAACAGTTCAAACGTGGTCGAGAATCAGTGTCTGACGAACACCGTTCTGGCCGGCCTATTGAAGTTTCAACTTCCTCACTTGAAACTCGAATTGATGACATTATTTTTAACAGCCAATACTACTCAGATATGCTTTTGAAGAAGGTGAAGCCAGCCATGAGAGAGAAATTTGTGTCTCCGACACCAAGACAAAGAGTTCTTTGCAGCCGGTATAAAAAAGCTAGTAACCCGTTGGGACAAGTGCATAAATGTTGATGGGGATTATGTTGAAAAGTAGGAAAAGTCTTATTTTGTAGAAATAAACATTTTTTTCTGCAAGCCAGTTTGTCTCTTTAATTATTGAATGACCCTCATATGTATGTATGTATGTATGTATGTATGTATATGTATATATTATATATATATATATATATATATATATATATATATATATATATATATATATATATATATATATATAATAGCATGGAAAACCAATTAAATTTGGGTACAAAATTTGGTGCACGTGCAGCTCTAATGGATAACTTTCCAATTTTGTCCTATATAGTGGCAAGTCAATAGATGAAAATGAAGGACCCTTAGGTTTTAGAGTTGTGAAAAATGGAATCAAAGCAATCCCTCCCAATACCATGAAAGATTTACGAAGTCTTCTTTGACATTTTCTTATGGGACATTAAATTCTTTCATACCTGAAAGGCATAAAGTTGAAAGAAACTGAAATTGTTTGTGAAAACCGGACAAAGCGTGTAGGAAAATGGAGAAAACTAAAGAAATAGGTTATTTTGAGAAACGTTTTGATAAAGATAACGAAAGCCAGTAACTATGGCTTCAAATTACAGTGACGTCTTCCATTAGGAAATATAAAAATACTTTCAATAAAAGATAAAAAGAAAATGTCAATACCAGTACCTCGTTTATTTATTGAACATAATAGTCACATAAGCGGAGTCGACTTGTTAGATAAGCAAATATCATTATAGCGATCAAGGATTCGATCAAAAAAAAATTGTGGCCATTATTTATCCCATTTTTGGATATATCAATAGTAAACACCAAGTTGCTCACCCCAAGGAGGCTAATATTTCATTGCTTCAAATCAGAAGAAAAGTTGTGTTCGCTTACTTATGCAACAAAAAATCAAGTCGCGAAAGACCTGGCCTCCAAAAATCAAAAGTTGTTGGGGACGTAGAAACACGCAAAGAAGATTTGCTGCTTGTGGCAAGAACTATGAGAATATGCAGACGTTATGATGTCCCATTGCTTCTTAATGTTTTGCAGATATGCAGAAATAATATATATAGGCAACAAAATGAACACTACATATGAAACGAAGACCAAGAGCTAGACCAATACTAGAACTAGATAATACAAATAACAAACGAAACTAGATAGAATACGGAAGAGATCAAGAAAAATGGGGTCTCATGATGAAATATCCGAATCAACAATTGAGGAAAGATCTATGGGGAGAGTAGCTACAAAAATTGAAGAAGGGTCTAAGGTTATGAGATGCGAAAGAATTTGAAATAATGACGTAAAAGAAATATAAAAAATTAATGGTGCTCATAGATATTGCAAAAAAATATCAAAAGTGGGAACAAAAACAGAAGGAAAGAAGAAAACAGCGATGAAGTAGCTGCAGAAAGAACAAGTCACATAAACCCATACAAAGCAAACGACAAAGATTGAAAATGGTGGAAAAATTTTACTTGGTTCATCCAAGTTCTAAAATTAATTAGTCGCTTTTCTCTAGCTTGCTTATATATATATATAAACACGCGCGTGTACGTGTGGAAATGTCTGTTAATAACAATCAGATTACTGTAGTAATTTTAAGTCTCTGGGGAATACGGTACCACATCAAGCAGACCTCGACTAAAAAAAAAAATATAATGAAGAAAAAATGTTTTAAAGATAAAATATAGGGATTCAGAACTCTATTTTCTATTACTTTTCACTTCTGGTGATTGAAATACAGTTTGAGAAACTAACAAAATGGGTAGAATAGAAGAAAAAAGATGGAGAAGATTGTCATGGTTTAAAAACTTTATTAGTGAAAAAAATAAGTGAACTTTTATGCCAAATATGTTCTATTTTACGACTTCGATTATCGACCATTTCCCAGCATTGCAACTTCCAGTTCTGCAATACTTTCACGCCGTAATTAAAGAAAAGACTGTTCCACCGTTCCTATTTCTAAAGGTCGTCTAATGTTCAAAGCGCGATGCTGGAACATACATTGTTTCAATTGGCCAAAGCCAAAAAAGCTATAGGACTGGTGTCAGGAGACTTGATAGAAATCTCATTATTACTTATAAGCTTTAGACTGATACTTTCTTAATCTCGAATCAAGTCTTGCACTCGGGCCTTAACTGCATTACCACGCTTCTATTTCTGCTTCACAGCATAAACACTTCTTTGACACAATGCTTCGTATTAAATTTCATTTTTGATAACACTCAAATGTTTTAGGGTCCTTTTCCAAAAATAATTTCGATTCTTCTACAAATAAAACTTAATTTCGTCTTGTTTGATCTGACAAATTACGTATTTTACTTTTCACTAGTCCACTGTAAACCAAACTTCATTTGATAACACCACACACTCTGATCTTTGTCCTGAAAAACACTTCTTGTAAAACTTTCTTGTATTTGTTTCGCAATTTCTGGATAGTCTTTAGGTCGACTCCGACTGTTGGTCGACACTGTGGGTTTTCTTTCATCCGCGTTCTGAAGATCGTTTTGATTGCGCGAGCTACCTTTGCAGCTTTCGAAGATGGGATAGGAATGTTTCTAGCGCTCTACATCTTTACCGTGGAGCACATTTTGTACTGTAGCTAAACTTATATCAATTTCGTGGGGTTTCAAGTGAGCTTAATGGTTTTTCTGAAGTAACCGTACTTGAAAGAAATTTTACAATTTTTGTTGCCCACGTTCAAAAAATTGGCATTTTTTGACTGATAATTTATAAAATTGACCAAAATAGACAACATAAACAACGACAAGTTTGGTATCTTAAAGGTATTCATTTCTGAAATCCCTACCCTTTGTAAAATAGCAGCGCTACAAGAAGAATACTAACAAAGAGCTTAATGGAATAATGACAGTAAAAACATTTTAACAAAAATAAGTCGATGAAACAAAGAGAACAATGTAATGGGGGGGGGGGGATGTCTGTTAGCAGAAAAGTACTAAAAATTCAATAACAAATTCTAAGGTGGTGTTGAATATTATAATTAGTTCCTGTTGAACTGCAAATAACTTACAGTATCTTTGAATACCTGGAGGCTTCATGCAATTTACATACTGAATCATGAGAACGTGACAAGCTTCCAGTATTCAACACCAGCCGCTTTAGTACTTCTGTCTCGTAGGTTCTTATTCATTCGTTTTGAAAACAGAGAACTAGCACAGGCTTTCATAGGCCCGAGCGTTACGGGCAATTATACCCGCCCATGCCGCGCAAACCTCCTGCTACGTAGGTTTCTGCGTCTGTATGGTTATTACCCACAATTACGAGGCCTGAAAAGTTAATGAATTCTGGGCAGGTTATCTTGCTCCAGTAATTCAACAGAGGATAGTTTTTGGAGGATGGTGTGCAATTTTCGTTACGGTAAACCCAGCGTACGTTGACGTAAATGATGAAGTGCTTAGATTGGTGGTTTTTACAGTTTCGGGAGAGTAGGATGCAGAAAACTTCCTTGCGTTACATGAAATCAGTTTAATATCTTAAAAGTTTTTTTTTTAATTTATGTACTGCATATAATATTTCAGGCATCTTTACGACTGCTATAGCTGTCGTTGGGATCAGTATTTCTCTTTAAGTTGCAACTGTTTTTTTCTTTAAACATGGCTTTTCTCAAAAAAAGGCATTACTGCACAACGTCGAAGAAAAAAAACAAAAGTCATCTCGTACAATTCTCTTCCATGTCATTCCTGTGAATGTAGTTTGTAGCACTAAAATACTCCTTGGTCCTATAATCTTACCTTGGTATCTTATATGCTATTTTAAAATACAAGGACTGTGCATAAGACAAATGTAAATTGCTTGAATTGTGAATAACAGGAAACAAAAATATATTGAAGATCCTATACTACTGCATGGTTGTTTCTTTTCTTTGCATACATATATCCATACTATTATAGGCTTTTCTTTAAGTTGCAGTAATTTTTTAAATCTCCATTAGAACTTTTTACAATGTTAGAAAATTTTTTCATATTTTTTGTTGTTCATCGATTTACCATTTGAGTGACTTTTTGTTCTTTGTATTAATTTCTAGACGTTACTTTTCCATGATATTAAAATTCAGCAAACTCTTTAATTTTTTTGTTATCGATGTACCCCTAAGGGTTAAAGCTTAGTTAACAAATGCGCAGGTTCTAAATAAAAGCTGTACGAAATTAAACGCTGGATTCGAATTTCGTGCTTTTTTTGGTGTTGCGGTCAGTAAGCAACGCTGATATATCCACAAATATTATCTACGATTCTTCCGATTAGTAATTATAGAACACTATATGAAACAAGAACCAGTCATTATTGTTAGAATGTATTGTTTTTTTTTTGTTGAAAATTTTGAGAAGACCGCGAAAACTCCGTGAATTTTTGGTCGAAATCGACTATCCAAATATCGATTATAAAATTTGATAAAACTGGATTAGTACTAGATGCAAGGTCTCGTGAGTTTAAGCATGGGGTAAGGTACCGCTAACCAATGAACCGCGGCAAATCCGAAAACGTCAAGTCGGCATCATACACAGCAATTGGACATTTCGAGAAGCCTTCTTCAGCGAATGCTCACTAAATACCAGCACCTTCAGCTTGCTGACCACTCGTATCTTCGGACAATTCATCAATTGATTTTTCGAGCGTCATGGAATGGATTCTTAGTTTAGCTGAAAAATCATCTTTAGTGGCAATACATTTTCAATTCGACGAGTTTTCAAACAAAATTGTCACATTTGAAGTACGGGAAATGCTCATTTAACTCTTCTTCTCTTCTCCGTCCTATCAATAAGACAATGTTTTGTTAGTTCTGATCATCCCGTTTCTTAGGACGTAGACGTCCACCTTTTATACCACTGCTTCGGAGGTCTACCTGATGGTATTCTAATATCTGGTCTTTGTGTTTTGGCTCACTTTGCCAAACGTTCTGCGCTCATCTTGTCGACGTGATCATTCCAGTTTCTTATTTTTTCTTATTCCTTAGGGTAACTTCTTTAATAGATTCTAGCACTTTCGTTTCTGTTCTCGTCATTTTTTTGTTTTGTCGTTTCTGCTCTTCTTTTTGCGGCATAGGTAAGTACTGATCTGACGCACGTTTTATATATTTTGGTTTTGCTATTCGTACTCATATGTTTGTTTGTCCATATTTTGTATTCTAACTTCTTCTGTTAGATATCTGTCGCTTGATATGTCTACTCCCAGACAATTGAATCTCATTACTCGTTGAATAATTTTGTTGGCTACTGCCAGTTTACATCGGATCGGCTGTTTAGAGATCACCATCGACCCTGTTTTTTCAGGAGATGTGAATATATTGAATTTATGTTATTTTAAACCTATAGAGTAGGCGCTGAAGCTCGTCTTTGTTTTCTACTATAAAGATGACGTCGTCTGCTTAGCACAATATTTTTATCAGTCGATTACCAATGCTCTATTTGGTCTCTTTTACGCTTTTGATAATTTGATTCATGGTGATGTTGAGTAGAGTTGGGTTCCCTGTCTCATACTTGTGGCTATTTTTACTTAGGCAAGTCCCTTATTAATCTGTATTCTGGACTTATTGCTATTGAGCTCTTTGATTATTTTGAAGTGCTTTATGCTAATATTTTTTTATCTTAAAATTATTATTTGTTATACAGTACCATCATTTGGTACCACAAAAACTTATCATATAATGGTAACGGTCGTCATTCACAGTTACAGAATTTCTAGCATCATTTTTGAAAAAGTGTGGTCTTATGCCATCTGTCCAAAATTTCAAACAATGACAATACACCCCATTTACTTTTCGTGAGTTATTCAAACATTTAATAGAAGAAGTAGAATATCTAGACCAGAACAGAATGTCCATTTTATAAGCATTTACGCACCGGACATAAACAAGCCCAAAACAGAAAGAATTACTCTACAATAACCTGCAAGAAGCGATTGACGTTAAAGAAGACGAATTACTAGCTTGTCCCAGAAGATTGAAAACTATGGATCAATACCAATGGAATTGAAAACTACTATAACCATACCAATACCCAATAAAGGTAAAAAAAGACCCAACTAATTATCAAAGAATAACGTTGAATTTCATGCTCAAACTACTAACTAAAATCGTAATGCAAAAAATTAACGATAAGATGGTTATATTAGTAAGCATATGCAAAGAATAATAAGAATTCTGACCAAATAGATCGATAATAGACGCAATATTCATTCTACAATAATTAATTGGAAAATGAATAGAGTTCAATAAACCGATATTTATATACCGAAAACAAGCATTTGACCTAGTGTGACTGAATGATATGATAACAATCTTAAAATAAAAAAATATTAGCATAAAGCACTTCAAAATAATCAAAAGTTCAATAGCAATAAGAAGTCTACATGAATATGGAAGAAATGTGGTTTTAGCAGGGCGGCTACATAAGCAAAATTTTAACTTCTGTGTGGCCCCATCGTCTGGAATCCAAGGTTTACGCCAGCAATCCACGGAACAGTTGACGACCTCAAGAGCAACATTCAACGTGTTATCGATGAAACTGGTCGGAACATGTGCTAAATTATAATCGAAAGTTTTGTGCAAAGAACCAAGATTTGCAGCTTACAAAAAGGTACTTTTGGCGTCCTAAGTTGACAATTTTTTACCCGCCTTTCCTCAAATTTTTGCAAGTGAAAACGTGGAACAATTTATTTACAAATGATAACAGCGGTATAAGTTGGTGTGGTGACCTTACGAAAGTAAGATACGCAAAACGATCCTGAAGATAGGCAACTAGACGTACGCTCAGAGTTCAGCCACGCCACATTTCGTATCAGCTGTCTGTGTTTACTTTCTGTTCAAAGGTATAGATAGATAATTTTCCATAATTAATGGGAAATTATGTACTTTAATACTCAATAAAAGTCCAACCATAAAATCAATTCAAAAGTCGTTCATTTAAAATTTAAATCTGGCTTTTAATTTGAGGCATCTTTTAGTAGTAATTTCGGTTCTTTGCCTACTATTTCAAGCACCTCTAAGATCCGATAGGTCTAAAGACTCTCCAATTTGCGCCTGTAGATCAACATTTCAAAAGCTTTTTTGTTGTCAGTTTGTTAAATGCCTCGGATCCATACAAGATAGAAAATATGTAACAAACTGTAAAACGTATTCTTAACTGTAAATTTTTATTTTTTTGATATAAGATATAGCCAGTAATAGACGAGACCGTTACATCACAATACATTGCAAGACACTAGGCTATATCTCTGGCAACTTTAGAGAAGATGTTCGAAATGCCCCTCCCCGGTCTTCATGCACTTCGGGATATTTAGAAACAAATGACAATGTACTGAGGTGTAACAATCCAGTATTGCGAGCTCACTATACATTTCTGAACGTATGTTAATATGAAAAGTGTGTTCCTTTCTCATCAGCAATCACTTCCTAAAGAAGTTTTATCTTTATAGTTAACATTCACCCTGTATAATACAAAAATTTATGGTGACTCACAATTACAATGTAATGCATGAAGTAAAAAATGCTGCTGTTGTAAGGAAAAGTGTTATTGAGAGTCCCAATGTACCAATTTAAGGACCTTTTTAACTATTAGACATTCTTCAGAGCAAAATTTTTTTGAAGACTCCATAAAGTCTTATTAACGATTGTAAGCGTTGGGAATTTGATGATTGGGTTCCATGGAAATGATTTTGATTTTCACAAGAAAAATCAATCGATAATTGAACGACTTTAAGTATGATTACAAAAAGGTACTTCTTGGTATTTTTCATGGAGGACGTACTGCCTCTTAGTTTTTCGATACATTAATTTCATCTTTTTTTTAACATAAATGATATGTGGCTTCAACAATATGGTGCGACATGCCACTCTCCTGCCTCCACTACCAATTTATTGAGGTAGAAGTTCAGCGTTAAAATTATTTTGCGAAATGCAGTTGCCCTCTAACATTTCTTTTCTATTAACCAAACTGCAGCACAGAAAATTACAGAAAGTGCACGTACCTCCGCGCAGAGCAGCACTTGGAACACATACTCAAAGCTATAAACCACCAGGTTTGCCATTAACGGACACTAGGCCAATTTGCCTACTTAACACCGTTTCCTTCTGCGGTAAACAACAAAGAAAGTGTTTTATGGCCGAAGTCCCGGAATTTTACCACCAGCAATGCCATTGCCGCACTTTCACCTTGACTGGCTGGGCCTAAATTACCTAAAAGTATTTGCAAACAGCAAATGGGCGTCATAACTTTCATATCGCAAACTGTTAAGAGTGAAATCGATAGACCTTCAAAGAGGCCAGTGTCAAATGGCATAATAAACTACAAGAGGTTAATCTTACTTTCAAATTTACATATGGTCGTAGAGAGCCTTAACATAACAGATTATATCAAAACAAACTTCATAACTATAAGAGTTCCTCAAATTACAAATTACGATTTTCAATTTAGAATTTACTAGGGTTCAAATTATATACACAAACACAAAGAAGCTTTTTATATATTTTATATTTTTATATTTTTAATATCTTTTTTCAAAATTAATGGCAAGTTTTCTGCACTTATGACCTTGAAAAATTATCTCTAGATTCTACCAGTTATTTAAATATTTATAAGAGAGCTTCCGACAGATCTATGTAAATTATAAATTCAATGAGCTAAATACATGGTGGGGCAAAACTCTCTGCCTAATTTCAAAGGAAAGTTATGAAGCGAAGAGTGATTCAAGGGTGGAGAAAATTAAGGCCTAGCAGCCACCATGTCATGGATGAATGAACAGGGAGCTTTGCTTCCAAAGCGTACATTACAAATAATGAATCTTTTGAGGCAGCTCCTTCAACTTGCGCATAGGCCATCCGTTTCCGATCGACAAGCGACTTTGTTAAAGGTAGAGAATTTTAAACTACTGGTTTTAAAGTTAGAAGGAAAGGAGGAAGGCTCGGAAAGCATCGGAAAACACCGATATAGTAAGACGTTCCAGTTTGCAGTCTCCGAGGCGATCTGCGCGCAAACATGCCATTGGTCTTCACTTATCTAGTCGTACTGTGTGGCAAATTTTGCACCAAGACCTTCGTTTTTATCTGTACAAGATGAGTGTTGTACAGAAACTCTCACAATGTGATTGGCAAAATCGCTTCGAAATGTGTAAAACCAGCTTGTAAAATGTGTCACATGGCGTAGTTCGTCTTTTACCGATGAAGTCGGAATACATTAATTAACAAAACTTTCACTATTAAAATTATATCTACAAAAAGCCTTTCCATGGCGAACATGCCATTGTTTGCTGTGAGGCGAGCAAAGTTAGATCATTGGCCCTTATTTTTTGATGAGGGAAACAAATGTGTTAATGTCACTTTCAGTCGATATGTGTTCGCATCGGATCTTGATGCACTCCAACTAAAACACGTTTAGTTTCAATAGGATGGAGCCACAACGCACGTAGCAAAATGAAGAAGAGAGTTTTGTCCCACCCCCTGTAAGTTTTAGAATTCGAAGTATATGTAGGGCATTCAAAAAAATTAACATTTCTCTAAAATCCAATTATACTTCAGATTAGAACGTGCGCCCGGTACGTGTGGTGTTTCTGGAACGCACAAAATAAAGGTAGTAAGGACAATGCGGTAAGTAGATTGTTTTGATATTCATATGTGGGAACGTAGTATCAAGTCACGAATTTCTGTTTCGCTAGAAGTTCAAAGACGCCAAGCAGTGTGCTGAAAAAGCAAAAGAAACGAGCGTCTCGCAAATAAGAGCAGGATACACCTTATCCAGCGTGTTTCTGATTAGATAATGGCAAATAGGTAAATCACATTCGATATGCTTGCGGATACAACATGCCTCTCTCGCTATAAGATGCCATACTTATCAACCAGCAGACGCAAAAGCGTTGCTGCTGGCGTAAGACTCCAGAAAAGAAACTTCCTCTATTGGAAGCTCATCTTATCGCCCACTTTTTCATTACGTTAAATAGAGAGTAATCGCTCGGCTCGTGATCCAAGAAATAGAGAAGTAGCATGGTGTATTCAAGAGCCTCTTTTGATCCAAAAAGACAATTTCCATTTGGTTTGGATCAAAACAGGATTATGTTGATGGATTGTCATTCCTTCGTGAAATAATTACTATTGCGCAGTACTGGAAGTCACTGCAGTACCATTACAAAAATAAAGACTTCAACATGACAACGGGCGACCGCACTGCAGCAACTCTAGAGGTTCTTAAATGCATTATGCTACCTTTCTATTTCTTAGAGCATGAGCTGATCGACTACTCTCTGTTTGGCGCAATGAAAAAGGTAGTGGACGATAAGATAAAAGCGGTGTAGCGCTACATCCAAAAAGTGGTTTGTAGAAGATAGCAAAAATATATAGACATTGAAGAAGAATATCTTTAACGACTTGTGTACTTACTTCTTCCTAATAAAAAATTAGTGAGGAAAACCAATCATTTTTGAACACTCTAAGTATAGCTCAGTTCGGAATGAAGTAAAAATCTAGTTACTCTTTAGAAGTGATTTCTCCACTATGTAAAAATAAAACAAACCTAAAGATACAAAAAATAAAAATTCCTAGTTTGAGATGAAGGTAGCGAATACATAAAGCAAACTGTAAAGATAATGTGAAGTGATGAAATATATAATAATAGAAGAAAATAAAAAACAAAAATGTTGACAGAATACAAACAACAATCAAAAGAAAATGGAAACTTTAAAGCTGACAAATGAATTTATATAGTAAGAGAGAAGATAGCAAAAAGGAAATCTTAAAAATAAGTAAAATAATAAATATCAATATGAGAGAAAAAAAACTGAAATGCAGTTGTAGAAAAGGCCTTTTAATAAAGAAATAATCAAGAAAGGTGGTAAATGTGGACAAATTAAAAACAGATATTTATATAAAACGGCAAAACATAACTAACAATTTTATTGAAGAGAAAAATGAAAAAATATTAGATAAAATAGAAACAAGAATCTGAAAACAATTGTCTGTAGGAGGCTAAAATGTATGTCAGTGATCAACTTTACTTTTCAAAATATAGAATTATTTTTTATTTCATCATTATGTTGACGTAGAAGTTTGACTAACATTAAAAAGAAACTTGGATGCTAAAATTACCTTATTTAGAAAAACGAGCAAAAAGACTGCGAATCAGCATTTAGACAACATAATTCTTAGACCAAAGATGATATTTTTATTCGAGATAAACGATTTTGTCACAATCTGGCAAAGTACTGTATCATTGATACAGGACACTAAATACATGGGCCAGATATGGCTTTTCCGTATGATAAGCATACAAACAAATCAAAACAGGGAAAGAAAGGTACTAGTAAAACAGAATATTATTTGAATATTATTAGAAAAGAGTAAAGATACATCTAGCTTTCCTGAAATGCTAAAAATACTTCAATTCAAAAACCGTGACAAAATATACATACAAATGATGCTGTTGTATTTAGATTTGGTGAATATATAAGAGAAAAAGATTATCTTATTGTTGCTAATAAAGCAAATCAAAGAGCAGGAAGTAAAGCATTAAAGTATTACATTTTGTAGTGTATATATGATGATGCGTTAGAAATAACTTATAATAGACATATATAGAGAATGGTCTGCCAAATTGGAAGTTTAAGGCTTCCACAAGTCTGCTCTTGCTGTGATGTGGGAAATATCGCACATTAAACCGCATGCCTTGCCCCTTGTTTGAATTAAACACAAATATTCAGTTATTTTTAATGACTAAGTACGCCACCCTTCAGACATCTGAAGCCCAGGATCGAATCGAGGCCGTCCACACTGCAGCCAAGAACACTCTATCGCAAACTGGTAACATAAAACTCAAAAAGTAATTTATCAATCATTGCTAATATGATAATCTCACCAGCTCGAAAACAGCCCTATCCATTTCAATTTACTTAGTGCAAAAGCAGTGTAAACGTCAGACATGGTAATTTGAAAAAGCAACAAAATATTTTAGACAAACGCAACTTGATGCCGCATAAAGAAGCCAAATTAAAAATTTGTAAAACCATCATACATTTGTTAATGGCCACACATCACAAAAATTAAAAACATTTAATTGGAAGGAAGGAAAAAATACTGAAAGAGAGAAAGTTGAAAAACAAAAAAACAGGTATTGGACAAAACAATGCAACAGCAGAGTGGGACAGTGTGACTGTGGACGTTGTGCAGATGTGGTGAGTGACCAGTATATCCGACCTGACGGGGTTTCAAAGAGGTCTAATTGTTGGTGCCCGTCTAGCTGGAGCATCTGTGTCGTTTGTTTGAACAAGTCACCCTTTAACCTCTTCCCCACCACTGGACGCGCGCACCCTCTAAAGCATGCGATATGGAATGTCCACCCGACTGTCAAATATAGTGGCGGCTCTATTACGGTTCGGGAGACTATATCATGGTATTCGACAATCCCCCTTGTCATACTACATGGTCGAGTTACAGCAGCAGTGTATAGAGAACTCCTGAACAACCAGGGCCACTCAATGATACAAACTTTATTTCCAGGCGGGAATGTTATATTCCAGAATAATAATGCCCTCATTTACACGGTTCGTCCTGTTCAAGAGGGGTTTCAAGAACTTGCTGATGAAGTTCAACATCTTCCATGGTCCTCTCAGTCTCCAGGCCTGAATATTATCGAGCCTGTGTGAGCTGTCTTGGAAAATATGGTTCAGCGTTGATTTCCATTTCCTTCCTCTGAGCTGGAGGATGTGTTGCATGAAGAATGGCTTCAAATTCTACTCACCACTATTCAAGATGTATTGCGTACTAAAGGTGGATCAATACCTTATTAATAAAAATGTTCCGAATTCCACAAGTGCTTCCATTATTTTGTCCAATGCCTGTTTATTACTCCTAAGTAAAGCAGTACTAGGACATAAAGACACAGACAGGGGTAAAAATGAAAATTCACAATATAATAAGAATACCAACAATAACTTACGCATGTGAAAATTGCACACTACCAAAGAAACTAAACTAAATTCCACAAAAATGAAATATATTAGAAAAATTCCACAAATAGTGTTACTATTGACATTAGAAATATAACAAAACAAAAACAAATAATAGAAAAAATAAAAACGAAGCAATTCAATTGGTATATGGTGAGAATGGAACCAGACAGAATCACAAGAAAAATGATGGAAAGTGAATCAAAATGATGAATCAAATTAGAGAAACAAGAAAAACGATAGATAACAATAAACAAAGAGACATGGAAGAATTGAATACAGGACAAGGATTCCTTCTCCAACGCCTGAAAAGGTGAAGAGGAGGAAGAACTACAAAGTGATAGATCTATCCTAAAATTTCAATTTTAGATAGAAATGTAAACTAGAAGTCTTGGCTGTCATTCCAACTTTCCAATACAAAGAAGCCACGTTGGTTGCCTAACTGCTATATATTTAACTAATGTAATATCATAACAGCAAATTTAAATTCATTAATATCAATAATAGAACGTTACAATGACTGTTATTGGACAGGATGTTATTTAAACAATGTGATTATGCACATGCATTCGAGTCTGGGTTGGTCAGCGTTTAGCCGTGCACGTCCATTCCATTACCCGGCGGCCACAAATTTCAAGGCAGCCGATTCCGAAGACCACAACAAAACGAGCCAAGCAGAACCAGCTGTCGAGATCTTCCCCGTTATCCGCGAGACGAGTTTTTTCGAGCGGCGTCTGCGGCAGCCGACTTTCCACAAATAGCTGGTGCTGCATCCGAGCAGGAAGCCGCGGTCCTGAGAAAGAGAAATGCGCGCGTCGCGCTGTCAGCGCGAATTCGGCGGACGGGCGTGACGTCACGGCTAGCGGTCGCTTCCTTTCCGGGTCGCGTCATGTGGGCAGGACTTAAGGACCATTTTGGTCGGCGGCGGCGCTGGACGCCGGAGGGCGACTTAATTGTAGATGCGTAGCCGTAGGTCGTAAGGCTGGAACCGCTCACCCACTCCTGCGGCCGATGGGCTGCGCTGCTCGTTTGGTGGTTACATAATGGCCCTGACGTAATCTAGAAAAGGAACCACGCCGAGCCGAGCACACGTAGAACGGAAATTCTTCGCCAGCCCGTTACCCAAGCGTTCCGGGCGGCGTAATTGTCCGAACGGGATTCGGGACGTTGCGGAATATTGCCCGTTTCCGACCCGCAGGCTGACTGATGGAAAGGATGAGTTCGTGTGAATTTAATGAATGAAACGCATGGCTACAATTCTTCAAATTCCGTTTTAGATACTTTTGACCTTGCACTTCATCACACGAGCTGGAAGATCAAACGGAGAGGGAAGAGAGAATTTTGCCTATTAAAGGAAACTTTTTTGGGTGATCAGACTTTTTTTTTGAAAAAGAAAACGATCCACATAAATTCCTACATAATTCTACAATTTTGAAGACTTTTATGAGTTCATCCCAAAAAGAATCCAGAATTTGGAATTCGAAAAAGAAAAATACGTCATTTTGCTCGATACCCTTGTTACGTTTGAAAGATACAGCGCTTCCATTTTTGCAGGTTTTGCTACCTTTTTGATGACAAATAAGAACCAAAGTAAGAACCAGCTACAGATTGGTAGTATGGCGATTATAACATTTACTCTTTCTCAGCCTTAAATGGTACCCCGATTTTTGCTAGGGCATAATCTGTGTACATCATTGTTTAATCACGATCTTCACAAATTTATATATGATTCACATGAACGAATTTATCGTCTATGTTGTCCTTAGCGAGATGGTCTGTAACCAAGTATTTACTTTAGGTAGTTTTGTGGACAAAATTCTTATTACCTTCATTATTCTGAATTTAAACCTTCTTCCTATTCTAAAAAACGTTGACTATTTTATTTTTATTCGTTTGATACACAGCTAAGCTTCTGATAAAGTTTGGTACAAAGACTTATTATTCAAAATCAAACATTATTTGTCTCTAGACTGCTTCAACATTCTTAAATCGTATTTAAGTAATCGAGAATTTAAAGCAAGAGTGAATCCAAAAGGTGTCAAACATATGTGAAATAAAAGCGGAAGTTCCACAAAAATAAATAAAGTGATACTTAACAGGAACCAAAATTCACAAACGGCCATCACTAAATTACAAAAACATCTAGATGAGCTAGAGAAATGGAAAACGAAAATATGTGTAAATAAGTCTGTAGAGTCACTTTTATTCTAAAAAAAGACCACTCCTATCAGTTAACCTTAATGGCATAAATATACCACAGTCCAACATAGACAAGTAATTAGGTTATTATTTAGATAGTAAACTAAACTGGAAAGAAACAGAAAGCGATTGAGAGAAAATTAAATTTATCGCATGAAACCGTTATTATACCTATATGACCCGAGCAAAATCAATACAACAACAATCTAAAATACTACAAATAATTACGCCACTAACAAGAAACTACACGATGATCTGAAAGTGCGCTACGTCACGGATGTTATTAAAGAACGAAGTGTTAACAAGCATGAAAAACTGGAAAGCTCTAACAATATTCTGCTCCATCCACTTCTAGAAAAACGTAATGCCAGACGTTTGAGAAGAAACTGGTCCTATTAAATGGTTAGAGGTCACCACTGGAAGGATCCTCATATGTCATGGTACAGTAATTATTTAGTACTTCAGCGAGCACAGTAGCTCATAGAATTGTAAATTCTGTTTGCTAATAAACCACTTTAAAAATTCCTTTGCCAAAGCGTCGGGTCACATGGACGATCAAATTAGTCTATTTTCTAATCCTTTGTTGTAAAAGGAAACCATAGATGGATTGGCTTTGGAAATTTTTAAAGCGAACCAGAAGAATGAAATTAAAACGATTTGGGAGAATCTCCTAATAACCATCAAAATATTCAGACGAAAGGTTCTATAAGTAAAAGGATCGCATTTTTGGTAAAACTAATGGGTTTCCCGAGCCAGACTAATTATTCCTCAGATAATTCGAGTTCCAGTGTTCAAAAAGCACATATTCACTGAGGGTCCTCTTGTATTTCCATTTCAAAGTTAGACGTCTATTTATGTATTAAAAGTAACCAAATTTATTATCTGTTAGCCATTTATCGCAACTAATAATGCGTAATTCGCAAACTACAATCGACATCACAATTTAGTATGATATAACCATTCCCATTATTGAATTATAATCAACCATCACAATCTCACCACATAACAAAAGAATCGATATACATATATACTTACAATACTAGTGATTCAGATGAAAAAGTAATATTCATAACACTGAGAATCCAGATTGAAGTTACCCAGGGGTAGACAGCTATTTAAAACTATGAATGATATGAAGCTAAACAATGCATCTACTGGCGAACTTACTTACTGACCCGCAAATTCAGACAAAATCCCAGACCTTCTGGACTTCTGCATCATAAAAGGGATAGGAAAAGCAAATAACATAAAAGCAACATCGTGTTGGGATCTATCGTCAGATTACTCCACCGTAACTGTCAAATATAGCAGCCAAGCTAAAAATGACAAAACCTTATTTACTCCGCAACAGGAATATATGTTACCTGGTATACCTTTCGAGAATTAATCAATGATAAGATTCAACTAAATCTGCCACTAAAAGAAGATATTTATAAAGCGGTGGGACCTCTATACCAAACTATACAAACAGCTGCTCGTGTGTCTACTCTGAATAATGAAAAGCAAGAAAACTTAGAAGATTGTCCTTTAATTATTAAACAGAATATAGCTGAGAAAAGAAATCTCAGGAAGATATGGCAAATTTCCAGACATCCTCAAGATAAAACAAAACTTAACAAAGTCACTCAAGAAGTACAAAAACTTTCTCCACAAATATAAATACTTATTAAAACTTATCGTTCCAAAATACACACAGTACTCATTATGGAAATCCATATTCCATCCAATTTGACCAGGGATCCCACAGGGTAGCATATTTGGACCAGTCCTATATCCACTATATACTTAACTTCCATCAACGAGGCAGACAGTGGTTTTAGCCTCCCACAATGATCCAAACACTGGATCACAAATACTCCAACAAAACCTGAATTAAATCTTCAAAAAAGATTTTTCACACTTACCAAATTAAGCAAGAAGGCGCTTATAGAGTAGTCATAAGACACCTCCACACGACAACTCTTCTTCTTCTTCTTCTTCTTCTTTATCAGCCTGTATCTATCCAATGTTGGACATAGGCCTCCCCTTTAAATCTCCATTTGTCTCTGTCTTGAGCTGTCTTTATCCATGTTAATCCTGCTATTAATTTTATGTCATCTTTCCATCTGGTTTGTGGGCGGCCCACACTCCTTCTGCCCGTCCATGGTCTCCATTCCTGTATTTCCTTGTTCCATCGTTCATCTTTTTGCCTCATGGTGTGGCCTGCCCATCTCCATTTCAATGATGCTACATGTCTCTTGACGTCTATTACTTTTGTTTTTTCACTTATACTCTCATTTCTTATTCTATCTTTCAACTTTATATTTAGCATTTGCCTTTCCATTGCTCGCTGGGCTTTGGCAAGTTTTCCCATTAATGTTTTGTTTAATGTCTATGTTTGTGCCGCGTAAGTAAGTACTGAGAGTACGCATTGGTCATACACAGCTTTTCTCAGTTTTAAGGGGATTGTTTGGTTTTTTAGTATTTTATTTTGTTTCCCAAAGGCTGACCATGCTTGGCGTTTTCCAGATTTTGGTTAAATTTTTTGCATGTTATCAATTGACCTAAATAAACATATTCTTGTACTGTCTCTACAGTTTGGTTGTCAATTTTTATGTTTATGTTGTCTTGTTGGTTAGTCATTATTTTTGTTTTTTGTTTATTTATTTTTAGCCCAACTTTTGCTGATTTGTTCTTGAGTTCTTCGAGCATGTTTTGTGAGTCCACTGCTGAGTTTGATATGATGATTAGGTCATCTGCATAGGCCAGGTGATTGAGCATTTTGCCATTTATATTCACTCCTTTGTTTCCCCAGTTAAGTGACTTTATCACATCTTCTAGTGCTGTTATAAACAACTTAGGACTCATCGAGTCTCCTTGCCTTACTCCTCTACCGACCGGGATTTTATTAGTGTTTTCGTGTAACCTCACTGTCATTGTTGATTTTTCATAGATGGAATGGATTATTTTAGTGTATCTATAGTCTATTCTACTGTTTTGCAGGGCTTTTTCTATCGCCCACAATTCAATCGAGTCGAAAGCTTTTTCAAAATCGACCAGCGCCATATATAAAGGTAAATTGTATTCGATGGCTTTTTCTATTAATGTTCTTATTGTGAGGGTGTGGTCGTTTTTTTTAGCAACAATGTCAAATTACAAAACGACAACTCTTAGAGAACAAATAATAATGTTAGCCTCGCTGAATTAAAAAGTCAGAAACACAATTAACACTAAATACAGGCAAACCAAAGAAGCACATCTTTGGTTCTTTGTAGATTTAGAAACACCTAGCAATAACAAGGAAATTTATAAATTAGAATATCTGTGGAACTTAAAAAATCACTGTAGAATCGCCAATTGTAAATTTAGTTCGATGTCAGAACTACAGTCACAGTAAAGCATGCTGGTAAATGAGTCTATGCTCTCGGCTACACCCAACCAACAATTCAACCACATAAAATTGTTCATCGATTGTTTGATACATCTTTGAGTAACTTTCAACCACTGTCAGAAATTCAGTCTACTAAAACACTTGATGAAATTTAAAGCTGGATAAAAAGTTCCTGCTTAAGGTCAAAAATGAGTTTTTTTCTTTTTGGTGACATTTCGTATTGATAATTATAATCAAGGTACTTCAATTACATTTCAGGATAGCTGACATTGATTACGAAATCACAAACAGTAAACTTCGGGTTTTGTTACGATATTAAAAAAGATGTCTGACCACAGGAGTTGTTGTCGAGCCAATTTGCAAAGATGAAGACGGGCGAACAGTTGCCAAATGGTTAAAATGCTCCAACGACAAAGATGTTGATTTTGAAAACCAGCCTTGTTTTGATCGGCCATCAAAGTTGAACAACGAGTCCAGCAGTTAGCTCTTGCAGTGTCGTTTTATCAAACTGTGCTCAATCATTTGCCTCAACAGTATTCGTACGAACTCACCGAAGCATAGGTCAACAAGCGAATTAAGATCTGCCGTCAACTGTTCAACTTAGCAGAAGTTTAAGGGGCTGGACCATCCTACAGTCCAGACGCTACTCCATCCGACTACAGTCTCTTTCGATGAATTTCGGTTTGAGTCTTGATGAAGCATGTCAAAAATTCTTTGATTAGAATAAGCCAGAATGGTACTTTGATCAGACCCGACAACTTATTGAACGATGGCAAAAATCATGGAGGATTATGGCCTTTTTGAAGACTAGTTGTTACAGTTTTTGAATAATTCTATTCATAAAAATGTCATTTTTGATATTGAGCACAAAATTTTTGACCAACCTTATATTTTGGTTGCAGGTGGGGAAATTTTTTTTTTACTTATTGGTATTGAATAATTATTTCTATTATATTGTTATAAGCAGTCCTCAACATTAATAATCTCCTTTTTCGGTATACATTATGTACTCTATGAAACTGCAAACATGTAACTATGTAACTAACACTGCAACTCTTACAGTTATGAACCGATTTCAAAGGTCAATACCTTATTCGAACCGGTTCGTTGGCAAACCTCGCATAAAGGTTTTAGATTTTCGATTTATATCATGGTTAACCTCTTATAGGTGAAAACATAAATTATCATGAAGTAATTAGACAGTTTGCGCCACCTATTCATGCATTACGTGGCCTATTATTGCCGTTAGTAGAGGCGCATGCGCCATAACTTTGATTTATGTGACCCGTTCTTAAGATGGACCTTTTTACTAGTTTGTACATATAAATCAGTGCATTCGTTGTGAGATCTTGAAATGTTAGGCGTGACATCAGTGTATCGGTCAATCAAGCAGTTGCTTCTATTTAACAGGGTGATTTCAAATAGAAGATAATTCATAGGCTAGATCTGAACAAGAAAATATCGATCTATTGAGAGACTTAACTAAAACTTTAAATTTAATTCTAACAACATAGGCAAATAGAAAATTTTTTTGAAATCCCACTTCAATTATCACCACCAATACCCAAATTCAAAATCGGGGAATTACGCGAAGAAACAAAGTAGTTAACATTAAGGCAATTGCCAGGAGAGGATGAGACATTTTTGTTGGCACTATTGCTCAAATTATATTGATACCAAAACTCAGAAAACCTACAAACGATGTCCAATTTAGTTTTGGCAGGTCCCACTCCATCATGTAGCAATGCCATCAAATTACCAACTCATTCCAAAAGTCCATTGAAACCAGTGAATTCCATTTAGCGATGACCCTCGACTTCTAGCAAGCTTTTGATGCAGTATGGCATCAATGACTTCTTTTCAAAATCATAAATATTTTTCCACACCCTTATTATCTCGTTCTAGACGTTTGTCGAATTGCTACTTCCAAAACAAAATTAGGGAATGACTACTACAGCTTTGTCCATTTACAGCTAGTGTACCTTAAGGAAGCGTTTTAGGATCGATATTGTATCTTCTAAATAAAAGGGAACATTCGCCGAACTGCTGTTCTTGTATGTGACACTAATCCCCAAAATGCCTCAAATTTTCCACAGGGAAAGTTTTAAAAACGAAAAATCAACCATACTATATTAACAATTTTAACGTAAGCTAAGATGACATAGTTAAACATCTCGGAATGCATTGGAAAAAAGACTCATCTGGAAGCAATATATTCTCAAAAAACGGAAACATCTAAAAATTAAAAGTATGAAAATACTTCAGTTTAAGACTCTACAAAATCTTTTAAAAGCTCCTGGGTATTGAGACACTAACATACCGTTTGCATGAGATCTTTCACCCTACAATTAAAGCTCAGAATACTCCGACGGAAACAGTCATGCGACCTCATGAATTAACGTAACAACCCCGCCTTTCAGACAGAATAAACAATTTTCATTTCCACATATACAATTAAATTATAAAATATCTTTTTATTGTTATTCCGATTGCTGGTGTAACTACTACAATAAAAAAATTCTCAGGTAAGCTAAGGAATACTAAGAGAATTATTTAATTTCTACAAGCTTTGACACACCAGAGGAAATGGTACGAAATAATGTCTTTTGAAGAAGTAACATTTTTTTTAATATTTGATGTTCGATTGTTTTATTACTTTTTTAATTTCTACTGTATTGTTTAAGTGTATATTTTTTCCCTTTGATTTTATTTTTATTTCTATATTAATCTTTTTATTCAGACTTTCAATTATCTTTACAATATCCCTATTTCGTTTAAGTTACCGGTTTTGATATCTAATAATTGAAAACCTTTATATTATATTGTTTAACTAACAAAGTCCACCATTTTTGAAAGCAAATTTCTTCAAAGTCCACAGAGTAGCTGCTTACAATTTGATAGAAATCTCTTTTCAACCACGAATATTTTCAGTTTTGGGTACAAACAGAACTCTAAGAGCAAACATGCTGAAACTGGAAGGATTTTGAACTTCAGAGCATTTGCCAACCGCTTATTTATTCGAGAAGATTCAGTAGCAGACATTACCTTTACAGCGTGGCCGATTAAAGAGAAATAAATAGAAGAAAACCAAAATGTATGGGATTTTTGGATTTGGAAGATATATTTGCACTTCATGTTGTTCCTGAATATTTCGCCAATATCATCTAGTTGATGGTGTTATCCCAATTGCTGCAGGAACTACCTTGAGGGTTTCTACTATTGCTAAAATGCACCAGGATTTCGGTTTATAGCTGAAATTTAAGTTCATGAAGATCCAAACACCGTGATACTTTCTGCGGTTGTTCTAGCAAAAAAATAAGCTGAAAAGGACTACGACGGAAGGTTCAGCACTCCTCGCATGGCTTCAACTGCTCAATCGGGTCAAGAACAAGATAATTTGCTTGCGAATTAGAATCTTAGTAACTGAAAAGGCTTAATGAGGCCGCTTATGATATTTTTACAACTCACTCGGCAACTGTTCAAACAGCACCGATCGAGCATGGAAATAAATTCAACTTACAATTATATAAGAAAGGTAAAAATACCGAATTAACATTTCAAATTATGCCGATGGCCTTGCTGGACGAACTATTGCAAAATTCAAAATTAACATCTAAAATGAGGTTGCATATAAATCACCAAAAAAAGAATTCCAGCGTAAGAATGCCACATAATTCTAATGAGTAGGTTTTACTTCAAACATTTTGATTATTAAAAATCATCTCAACTATGATGAAACTAGTATAAGTGATGATACAGAATCAAAACTGAGGTTACTTTGTGGAGGAATATATATATATATATATATATATATATATATATATATATATATATATATATATAAAGCACAGCACTTCAGGCTGGAAGGCCAAGGCTTGTATTATTTTCTTCCATCTTTTCCTGTTCCTTGCACACATTTCCCAGTCCCTAATATTGAGTTCTTTTATATCTTTTCCACGTCTTCCCACCATGTTCTTCTGGGTCTTCCTTCTGTTCTCCCCTTCCAACTGTTGGTGGAATAGACGTCTTGTTACGTGATTTTCTTCCAACCTTATAATGTGTCCCAACCATCTTAGCCTGTTCTGTTTGACTACACTTGCTATCCCAGGTTCATTAAACAGCTCTTGTAACTCTGCGTTAGTTCGTCTTCTCCAACCATTTTGCTCCTTAACACCCCGTATATGCTCCTCAAAACTTTCCTTTCCCAGACTTCTAGCTTTTGCTGATTTTCTTGGGTCATCACCCACAGCTCACTACCAAAAGAACAACTGGCCTAATCACTGATTTATATATCTTTAGCTTGACCGCTCGCGACACGTTCTTTGACTGGAGTATCTTTTATAACTTCCGCACATCTCGACCCTGCCCGATACGTCTTTCAATCACAGTGTTATAGCTACCGTCTCCAGTAATATCCACCCCCAGATACACTACACTTTTAACCTCTTTAAAAACGAAGCGCTTGTCCGATTTAACACTTTTAACTTTTAATTCATCCTCATCTTGATGTCTCTTCTTGCCCAAAATTACATACTCGGATTTTGACTCACTGATCTCTAGGCCAAAATCACTTGCCTTATTTTCTAACCGTTTAAATAGTTCTTTCAGCTCTTCCTTTGTTTTTGCTACCAGTACGCGATCATCCGCATATGCTAAACATTGGTATGAGTTTCTTAACACGCTATATTCCATTTTAATTTTGCTCTTCCTTATAATAGTTTCCAAGACTGCATTGAATAGGATAGTTGATAGAGGATCCCTGTTTTAATCCTCTATTACTTCCAAACTCCTTGGACATTTGACCGTTGAACTTTACCTTATTTGTTGTCCTCATTAGTGTCATTTGGACTAAGGAAATTAATTCATTTGAGAATTCTAGGTAAGCCAGTGCCTTATAAATTTCTGATCTGTAGATTGTATCGTAGGCTTTTCTGAAGTCTATAAAAAGAGCATAGACAATTTTTCCTTTCTTTTCTATCTTCTCTTGTATTTGCTTCATTATAAACACCTGGTCTATAATCGATTTCCCCTTTTCTGAAACCAGCTTGATATTGCCCTATTTTCTCCTCTGCTTCTTCTTCCATCCTAACTTTAATTAAACTTGCTAGCACTTTGTAAATTACACTGTGGAGGAATAAGTTATTAGAACTCATCAAAAATCCAAGCGCTATCATTTAGTGAACTTTTACCATGTTGCATTATTTATAATCTGACCATATGTTGTTTTCTTAGATGCCCCAGTAAGGGCAGACAAAATCGTGCTGATTTAATGGTCTACACTTCGAGGAATACTGTAACAAAATAGGGACCTAATATGGTCTTGCACACCAGTATTAACTCTTTCAATAAGCAAACAAAGAAACTCCTCACCGACTACAAACAAAAAAATTTATCTTTATAAATCAAAAAATTCCCTGACATTATTTTACTTTTTAATTCACGATCGGAAAATTTCAATCAAAATAATAATAATGGTAAAACTCTAACGCTCCGCATGGCACCACAGCCTGCGAATTAACAGGTTAAGGCTCTCATATGTTCGCTTTGTCTGCCCGGTCGTCGCGCACCATCTCTGATGCGGGGCGATGTGGCAAGCACCGCGCCTAAGACAACTACCTTCATTACCCCTTGTTCGAGTGAACGCAGGTACTCAATTATTTTTAGTGACTGAGTAGGCCACCCGCCAGGCATCAGAGAGCACCGGGAATTGAACCCGGGCCCGTCCACATCGCAGCCCGCCCCTCAACCACGGACCACGCTGGCTAATCAAAATAATAGGTTGTCCAAAAAGTTTTGATCCGGTCCTATTAAGATTTAATTTATATCCGTATTTTTTTTAATTCTTGGCACTATCTGATGTAGAATTTTCTTTTGTATCTTTACATGTACAACACTGTACGACTGTTACAAGACGGAGCTTTTGCGAGAAAACATTCGATTGTTGTTGCAATTTCAATAAAAATTGAATGCACAAATGAGAGCTACTGAGGCCGCCAGAAATGTTTGCAAAGCTTACAAATATGATATTATTAGAGAAGCCACTGCTAGGCATTGATTCGCAAAGTTCAAAGAAGGTGAAGAAAGTTTGGTCGACAAGGAACGTTCACAACATAATTGAAGACAATCCATCGATGACTTACTTCGACTTTAGTCCTCAAACAATTTGCAACATGGACCAGGAAGCAAGAAAACAATAGAATAAGTCGAAGTGGGTGCCACACGAGTTGACCGTTGAATAGAAGAAGAAACGTCTTGATGCATCTCGTTCCTGAATTCTACCGCCGTGGCAACGAACTTTTACCCAAAAAATAGCAGGAAATTATCGAAATTGAAGGAAAATACTTTGATTATTAATTTTATTTTCTGTTCAAACTTACGGTGAAAACAAAGGTCTTATATAAGGCCCATGAAAACTTTTTGGACAACCTATTATTTAATTGAGCTTCCAAAAATATACAATTGTCCTTTTCGAAAGAGATTCCGAAACTACAAATAGCAACAAATAGTGCAACCAAAAATAAGTGGTACACCAAGAGCATGTTTAAAACCAAAGACGGGGAAAGAGAGGGGGTTACTATGAAATGAAAAATACAGATACTTATCTGAAGATTATTGTTGCCGATTTAAACATAAAAAATTAAAAAGTTTGGCTATTCCAGCTCTCATAACTCAAGAAGTTATACTAAAAGAAAGTGATATATAACTGAAATAAGCAGCTAGTATTACCTCATTTCCGTGTACAATATCTGCAGTATTAAACTTAAAAGGAAAATCTTGAACAAGTGAATGGCGATATTGCCAAATATTTAGTTTTGAAACTGATAATTTTCTCTTCACATAACCAAAATAATAAGTGATAATCATGTCTAAGTTTTACCTTTAGGAATATATGAGACGGGACAAATATATAGAACGTTCAAAAATGATTGATGCTCCCCATCGAAACTCTGAGTGTACCGCGTGTTACCATCAGACGGCATTTTTGGAACGCACAGAAGGAAAGATAACAAATCGTTTATGCAGTAACGCGAGTTACGGACAAAATGGAAAATCATGTAACCAAGCAATCATCGGTAGTGATTTCTTTTAAGAACAAATGCACGTAAGCCACACATTATCCACCGTGTGTCCAACTTGATAATGGCAAACAAGTAAATCACATTCGATGCACTCAACTTTGTATACCCTCTGCTACAAGAATTTGAAAATAGCAAAAATATATGCAGGACGGGTTTTTATACTCAATATACATGTGGAAATATGCCAATAGTTGCGGCAGCTGTACATAGTAGATCTAGAGGCTGTTTTGGACACCCATACGAGTACGTAGGTCCGTTTTGCTGAATATTGGATATCCGCGGCAAGAACTGTGCGGAAAAAGGCAGAAGCAGCAAACGTCCGGCAAATGCACGTCAGTCCGACCCAATAATGAAAAACTTTATATATCATCATCCGTGAGGCCTTCAAGATAAGCAAGATTCGGGTTCCCATTCACTTGCTGCTCAGCAAAAGTGTGTGAAAGTGCACCAATAGTTGCTGTAGCTGCACATCGTTACTTGAAAGTTTAATTACAGCGACGAACTATGGTTCTAGTACATTGATGTCCTTCATTCTAAGAAGCCACAACCAGAACTGCTTATTCGAAAATAAATGGCGATTGCGTTTTGGAATCAGGAGATTCTTTTAATGAAAAGCATTGCTCTGGGACGGCACCACAAGTTACTGAAGAGAGTCTGTCAACAAATGAAGATGCATTGCGTTACTTCAAAATAACCCTACGCAGTCACATATAATAGCTGTACTGTTGCCACTGTACAAGTGAGTACACCATGCCATCTCATCTCTTCGGAGCTTGCCTGTTTGACGCAACGAAAGAGGCAGTGTGTGGTAAATATCCTTCTCCAACATGAGTTTCAGTCGGTTGTCCACAAGTGGTGCCGTGCTACATCCAAGGAATGGTTTACAGCAACTTTAGAAAAACTACCGATGCGATGGCAAAAACTCATAAATATTAAAAAGTAATACTTCAAATAAGATATATATTATATTCATTTCTGTCTAATAAGAAATTGATGAAGAGAAAATATTTGTATTTTCAGTCTTTATAAACAACCCAAGTAAATGTCTTGTAAAGGCCACTTGTTCCATTAAAAGAAAAAAGAAGAATTTTCTATTTTGCTCAACATTTATTTTCTTGTTTCCAATTTTATTTTTGTCCTTATATGCAAAAAAAAAAGAAGTTTTTGATAAAATACACGTTCAATATCATGCTAATTGGCGCTATATCAAAATGCCAATATTTTTGTTAACAATTCAAATTTACTATAGCTTTGCGTTTCTGCAAATAGTAAAGTACTAATCACTTGGTCGTTCAGTTCTGATCTGACTGATATTTTGGAAACTATTCGGTCATATGATTTTATGTTTTAATTGTTTACAAATGGTTTGTTATGTTTTATTTAATTTTTTTCAACTTCAAGATTTTAATAGTTTCGATCCCAACCCTTTTGTGCCTCGCGAACATTTGGCTTTTCTCTTGAACAATAAGATCCTTGATTTCTTCTCCATTGGAATGAAGAAACTGCGGATATGGACAGGGATAGTGATTTTATAAAAAAAATAGTAGCACCCCTCCATAAAGAGTGTTTCAAGCATATAAAAGTATTTTATACCATTTTATATCATTTGTATACCCTATTTATAATAAAATTATCGTGGAGGCAAGACATTTCAAAACAACCTCGTATAAATACAAATGCTCCTCTTGGTGGATCATTTCATACTTACATTCGCTTGTTTAAGTGAACCTTAACGGTAGACACCCAAACATGTATTTGCATGCAACACTGTGAATTTACCAATTTTTTTTTTATTAAAACCAATTACCATCAAACACTACTCCCGCTTTATTCAGAATATCTTCGATAAAAATGTTCTTCTTTTGCTCCTTTGCCTCTTTTACACCTCTACGCCATAAAAAATGAATGGAACGGAATAAGGTGTGACTAGCAACTTTAAGTCTACTGCACATAAACACTAACACTAGCTATTTTTTAACGTTACAGAATATACCAAGTTGCCAGGCTAAATTTATCAAATTGCTATATTAGTATTATAGGTGCATACTGCAAATAACGTTATAAACTTTCCTTTAACTGTAAGCTTCTTAGTATTAGCTAAACCTCTTTCTATATAACCCATATCCTTTTATGGAAATTTTTCATTCGGTTCACGTTTGAAAGTGACGACAAAACTCAACCTGAATGTTCCTATTATAATTCAGTTGACATAGTCCTAACATTTACAAACTGAAACACAAATACCAAGGTCACGCACGCCAACCTCAGTTGAACGCCCAAACAGTTTTATTTGCTCAAAACCAGAAAATCACAGCCGCGTGTGTTCCTCCAAGAACCTTCTTTATTAGCAAACAAACCGTTTCGTGCACCCTAAATCATTCAAATTACCAGGGACAGTTTTGAATAAGACAACCAATTTTCACGCCGTGCTGGATGTGTTGAAACAAACTTTTATGCTGCCCTCAGCATCGCGGCTCATTGCAAATTCACGCCGTCGTTTATCAGGTATTATTTACGACAATGCGTTGGCTCACATCTTGTGAGCAGATTGCATCTAAATCAGATGCGAATAAAGCAGCGTGTGTGCTCGTATCGGCGTTGTTTACATCCTGTCTCCCAATAATACAAATGATGCCATTAAAAATATTTGCTATGTTGTGTAAGCGCTTTATGGGCTTATTGCGACCCATCAAACCGCAGCTCAATGAATTACTGCTGTAGAAATGAAATTGCAATAATAAATGATCACCTAGTTTTCGATTTCTCTGGTTGTATCTCAACAGAAACGCAAATGATTGATTTATGTCTTTAATTTCTTGGAATGACCGGAAGACAATATGATTCTACAAGAAAAAGTCTAATGTTGCCAACTTACAGGATTTTGGCGACCATTTCTCGAAATTATCGTGTATTATTTTCTGTGCTATGTGGCTCCACCTTGTTAAAACCACAACTCAGACCAATCAAAGCCACGCAATTCACCCCCAAAAAATAAATAATCAAATGATAAACCTCACCAACAACAGGCACAGTTCCATCTTCTTCGTTAAAAAAAATAAGAGCCAATGATTCCATCATGAAAAACCGTACCATTCCATAGCTATTTTGGATGCAACGACTGAAAAGTAACATTTTACTAAGTTATATAGTAAAGTCTTCAATGTTGAAGATGATTTCTTAAAAATCACATACATAGAACGATTTGGTCGACTAGATCTTCGATCTTTTAAATTTATTTAAATACTAATTTACAATATACTCAATTGTACAAAGCAGTAAGTAAATGTGATATTAACTGATACACTTATAGGAAAATCATCCGTCAATGATCTTCCTATTTCAATCTTGGGGTGATGGTAAGAGTTTCAATTGTTGTCTAACTGTACTGTCGCTTGGCCACTGTCTGCTTAATTTTCGCACTACATTTGAAAAATTGGTTAGTTCAGCGACGTATTCGTTCTTCTAACCTAGTAGTCTTTGGTTTTTCTTCTGATACAAAAGGAATTCTTAAGACTGTATGGTTCAAAACACAACAGGGTGTTTGTTATTCCCACAGCTGTATATCGTAGGTCCATATCGGTTTGACAGCGCATTTGTAAATTAGAATTTTATTTTCTACATAAAAGTACTTAGGGTTGCAATGACTGGTGCATGATCCGATGAGAAGTCACAGTTGGATTATATTTTTGTGTAGTTTTGGGCCATACACTGAAGTTTAAAGAAATATAATAAATCTGTTGTTTTGTTGGGGTCTACAGGCCAACATGTCTGTTCGCCAATTAAGAAGCGTCTGCAGTTGTTGTTAGTTATGGCTTCTAGAAGATTTTTCTTTTTTGTAACGAGTCTAGAGCACCATTCCCTGTTTCGAATTCCAATCACTTTCCAACTTAAACTTTAGAGCCTAGAGATTGGAAGGGAACACTTTAGAGGTCATTAAGACATTAACTTGGAAGTTTGCTGCTTGAATTTTGTTTATCTGGCAGTAAAGTAGTTCATAATGCTAGATGGTTCTTAATTACCATATAACAACTGCATGACCTCCTGCTGTTCCGTCAGGACGTATAACATGGTAGATTGGGTAATACTGGAATTTGTCGTAAAATGTGTTTGAAAGATTAATGCTCTCTTATTTATTTGTAAGAAATATATTAATTCTGTTTTATGATTAGATAGTCCATTGGCACTTCAAAGCACAATTCTTATTGAATTGTCCATTAATAATGGTACGGCTCGCGTGGGAGCACGACCTGCAAACTGAAAGGTTAAGGCTCTCATATGTTTGCTCACTATGCCCGGCCGTCGCGCACCATCTCTGGTGCGACCGCCATTATTACCTCTTGTTCGAGTGAACGCAGGTACTCAATTATTTTTAGTGACTGAGTAGGCCACCCGCCAGGCATCAGAGAGCACCAGGAATTGAACCTGGGTCCGTCCGCATCGCAGCCCGCGCTTCAACCACTCGATCACTCTGGGGGTGAATTGTCCATTATTAGACAATTTTGTTTATGATTCTGTTTAACATGTTGAGTACCAGGCTGTTTTAATTAATTAGTTGACTAAACATTGAGTTGAACTGCCAGTTGTTCTCCGATGTTTGTGAATTTTTGCTGATTTCTGTGAAATATTTTGTTATCTGTTAGCGTCTAGCAATAAAACATTTTCTGGGAAAATATAGATTATGTGGGATCTTTATTAAAATGTATTGTGGGGAATTGGCTTTTATTGTAAATAATTATTTGTGATTATCGTATGAAAGTCTGGATTGTAGGTTTTGGCTCTTGCTGTAAAGCTGTACGACTTTGATAGAGGCAATGGCCTAAGAAATGATTGGTATGTTCACCTTTACTGTTCGGTTGTCGCGCACCAGATAACCGCATTGTTACCCCTTGTTTTAAATCAACGTGGGTACTCAATTAGTCAGTTAAGCCTGTGAAGCGTAATTTACTAAAGGTGGTATTAATCGTTGTGGCTGGATTAGCTAGTAGTAAATTCGAGAAATGTGTAATTCTAGTCAATGCATTGTATGCATGCCCTTATTTGAATTGATTATAACGTATTCTATAGCAGTGTAGTTCATTTTTTAATTTATAAATATAAATGTATATACGCATTTATTAACGTTGAGTTATCAGCATAGAGCGATGAACAACTGGCTTGGAATTTTTGTTTGATTACTATAAATCGAAAAGCATACGACGCGAGAGTGGAAGCAAAAATGAGCAAAATCAATGAAAACATGAACGACTCATCAACTGAAGTAATATGGAAATGCATCAAAGGAATATTAATAACAGCAAAAGAAGTATGTGGAACTACCAAAATTATAGAAGGTAAGAAACAAACGAGTTGGTGGAGCGACAGAATAAAAACAGAAGAAAAATTGAAGAAACAGAAATGGAAATAATATTTGGGAAACAGAACAAGAGAAAACTACGATAGATACAAAGAACAGGGATCCAAAATTAAGGAAATGGTTAAACAAGCGAAACAAAAAGTGAGAAGATGGAACAGTCTAGGAAACCAAAAACTATTTCATAGAGTACTCAGATTGCTGCGGAAAAGAAAATCACACAAAATTACTCACATAAAAGACAAAGATTAAAGAACATTGGAACAGAAAAGGGATATTGTAATGAGATGGAGTATTTTGAAGAAATGTTAACGATATATCAATCACAATAAACACCGAATGAGGAATAAAACGAAACAAATAACATAGAAAACGGTGAAGACCACAAAGAACAAGAAGAAATAAAGATAAAAAAAGTAATAGAAGCTGTGAAGATGTTAAAGAGAGTCAAAGCAGCTGGCCACGACAATATTACTACCGAATTTAGGCAGAAAGGATCTGAAAATGCTAATGACACTATTCCATAAAGCATGGTAAGAGGAAGAGATCCCTAAAGAATGAGAGATTACTACTACTGTATAAAAAAGGCGGCAGAAGGGACTGTTCGAATTATAGGGGAATAACCATACTGTCTATAATCGCAAATATATATGAAAGAATATTGTCTGCGAGATTAGAGAAAATAACGAACTCACAATTGGAAGATTCTTAATGTGGATTTAGAAAAGACATAAGAGTACAAGATCACATATTTATAATAAAACAATTAATAGAAAAATCAACTGAAAATAAAATATACGTAGCCTTTGTGGACCTAGAGAAGGCATTTGACAGCATAGCAAAAAAATAGTATGGAATAGCCTTAAATAGAGAAAAGTAAATGATAAATTGATTCCATGTATAAACGCAATAAATTACGTGAGAACAGGTAACCTTCAATCGGAAGAGTTTACAACTAGAGAGGGATCAAGACAAGAAGGAGTCCTGCTTTATTTAATCTGGTAACGGACAACCTAATAAAGGAAACTAAGGGAAAAGTAAAGGAACTGAAGGTGGGTTTTAGAAATATGAAAATGGTGGAAATAGCAGAAAACGTATTTGCTGACGATTTAGTGATCTACGGAAAGAATGAACATGATCTGCAATATAACTTGGAAATGTGGAACAACGCTCTATTAGTTAGAAATCTAAAAATAAATGCCGATAAAACTAAAGTAACTGTGAAGATCTGGACATATCAATACAGTTAAACGGGAAAGAGATAGAATAAGTACAAACTTTCAAGTATTTAGGAGTGAGGCTACAGGGCAAAGAAAGAGGGATGCAGGAATATACGATAGGCTGGAAAGTGCGGCTAGAATATACCACTCCCTAAGTAAATCATTTGTAAGGAAAAAAGAAATATCCAAGAAAACAAAGATCGCTGTTACATATCTATTTTTAAACCAATTCTGATATATGGAAGTGAAAGCTGGGTACTATCAAACAAATGGAAAGCAAAATTCAGGCGTTGGAAATGAGATACCTATGCGGCATTAAGGAAATTACCAGAAGAGACAGAATCAGAAATGACTTAGTGTGAGAGGTACTAGAAGTAGAAGCAATCATAAAAAGTATCAACCGTCAGAAACTACGATGGTTTGGTCACATAGTACGGATAGGGGAAAGAAGAACAACAAAGAGAATATGAGAGTCCAGATCACAATAGAAAAAAGGAAGAGGAAGACCAAGGAAAATAAGGGACAAAGAAGTGGTGGAGAACTTAAGACAAAAAGAACTAACATGGAATGAAGAAAAAAACTAGCAAAGAACAAAAAATAATGGGCTAACAGAATCTACAGTTAATTTAAAGTTAGCACGAATTATATTGTATTGTATTCTATTGTATTTTGTACTTGAATGAAATTTTGTTTGTACTACCTTAACACCTAATGGCAACTAATTCAAATGTTAAATGATTTCGACGATTCAGTCGTATAAAGTTACGTCAAATTTCTTGGAAAACCCTTTACTTGTTTTACGACCCACTAAATTGCCACAGAGGCGGAAACTTCTAAATAATTAACCATCAGAAAACTGCGAATTAAATATCTAAAAATAATACGACACTAAACATTAAATTTTGGTTTATGCTTATGCTCCTTAATAGAGAAACTACGGGAAAGCTCTAGAAAATCATTTTCCTAACTGTACACCTAAAACTAAAGTTGGAGTAAGAAAAATTATTAATTATCCAAATTAAGAAAAAAAATGGCAATTAAAACAAATAACATTTGAAATATAATTCCATAACAATCCTTGTCAGGAGAAAAACTTACAAGAATGACATACCGCATTATTGGACAATTATAGTTCCGTTTCCAGCTGGCACAAAAAAGGTTAAATCAGTTAAACAACAGTAACGGGGAATCGTCAAACATACTTTTATTTTCCATAGAAAAACTATTGTCAATAGAATCTTTCCCAATGCCAGTTAGTTTTATATTTTCTAATTTTTCAATTTTCTGTTAGTCGACTCTATTCCTTTCTTTAAACAATTTACTAATTGTCAAATAACGTATTCTTGTAGTTTCATAAGGATATGCACGGTCCATTTTATTTATACTGAAAATTCACGATTTCGATTATTACACTTATGCCTAAAGAAATATGAAATCATAGCTGTATTTTAGGCAACACAAGATTCCCGACAATTAGCGCTGCATTGCTACTGAAGCCGATCTTACTGCTGACCCAACAATGTACGTACACTAGAATTTTAAATTACATTTACGATCGGCCTTGAATTTTCTCTAGTTTCTCCTAGATCAGCATCTGCCTCAGGTCAAACTTATGTTATTTAAATCAGATGTTATTGAGCATTTCTTGGGCATGACTAAAATTAGGTTGTTATACACATATGTCTATCTAAATCGCTTTAGAATGGTTATTTCTTCATTTCTTTTTGAAATCGGCAAGGAATTTATTCTGGTGGTATTTTCCTGAGAATACTTTTTCATGTATTTTGGATAAAATAGTTCGAGCGTTCAAACAAGTCGCATATGTTTTGAGTTGAATTGACAGCTTAACGTATTTCCATTTATCACACAATTATTTATATAATTAAATTATAATTTTAAATAATTAAATGCGTGTTAGCAACGACTTTAATGGCGATTTAATAATTGCAACCAGTATAAATGTATCAACAAAGCCAATATGCATTCTATTCGCTTCTTAACCCGCCGTATTTTCCTACACAATATCAACCAATTTCAAACACTAACTTGCCCACCATCTGTCTTATCTGTCTTAACAGGACGACTTGCCGGCCGCATAATCAATGTGAAGTGCAAGCACTTCGAATGAATACTATAAAGATGACCAACGGGAAATGAAAGTTAATCCCGATATTAGTTGACAAGCAGAAAAAAAACTGAAAACAACTATTGAAGAGCTGCCGAGTCAAAAATTTTACAAGATAATCCATATACCGTCTTATGTAACAAAGACGGATCAAAAGCAGAAACTGATAAAGAACGGCAAAAACAGTCCTATTGAAACTACCGCCTTCCTTTTTATTTGGCGATATAGATTACAAGAAAATGACAGAAAATTTACTAACAGTCGCTGAAGAAGAGCAGTACTCAACCAAAACTCTTAATAATAACTCTGTTAAGATCAGTTAGGGAGCCTCGACATATATCGTAGGATTATCAAATATATCCAAGTAAACAACATTATATATTATACCTACCGTATAAAAGTACATCGGCCATATAGAGTTAGTTGTTCTGAAACAATTACGTGATACTACTTGAATAGACAAAATAAAATAAACCCTTAAAAAAGCAGGTTATACAGTACGTAATATTATTAACCAAAAACATAGGCAAACTAAGAATACTTTATTAATATTCTTTATAGACCCTGGACAAAGAAATATACAACGTACACTCACTACAAAATGAATGTCCTCTTTGAACCACCAAAGCTAAAAAACAATATTGTGCAATGTATCCAATGTCAAAAATACGGCCATATAAAGAACCACTACAATAAGACAACGGAAAACCACCTGATTAGAGGCACAAAGTGCATTTCCAAGAAAAAATCAAGATGGCAATTGCCATCATGGTTTCCAACATCCGAAACGAATCGGAACTTTAAGACAATAAGACATTTGCGTGTGTCAAATATGCAGGACCACTACACAAAAATCTGTCAAACATCGCGAACAACTTGAGCTACGCGTATTCTGTGCACAAGCTGTAAGGCATACACAATTTATCAAGAACTCTAAAGAAAATATCAATCCAATAAGCAAGACTAATGAAAGACCTTCAACCCTAACACGACAAAATTTTCCACCTTTGAAGTACCAAAAGAACCAACCTATCTCCATTCGGACAGGTGTTAATCTAAAACTTTTACTTCACGTTCTCATGTAACACTACCTCAAGAATTCATTTACCACATAGAGCACCCAAAAGATACTGCACATTGTGGTTCACCTATAATAATTTATAATTCTATAAGACACCAGAAACTGCTCCCTTATAAAGCAAACCACAAGGTACTATATACAAGTCGAGAAAATACGAGCACCTATAGTGCTATCAGCCGCTTATTGTACACCACACCATAATATAAATAAACAGATATTCCAAACCTTTCTAGGCCCCAAGTTTCTAGCGGGCGATGATTGTAATGCCAAAAACACGTTGGGGTTTAAATTTCACAATGACAAAAAGAACTACATAAACTCATGGTAAATAATAATTCAAGTCAACGAGTAGCCCAACATACAGAACACACCCATATCATTGTCATTGTAAATGCAACCATACTTTATAATAAATCCAAACTGAGAAATATTTTACGCTTACATCGATGAAGATACCTTAAAAATCACTTAATAACAACCTCAAGGCCAATGCTTTTAATATTCTTACTGAAATAGAATTAGTACAAAAAAAAACACATTTCAAGTACAACAAATCCGCGTAGCCCACAATATAGCCAAAAAAACTAAATTTCATTAATTAAATAACAGGATAAGACGTAGAATACAAGAAATTCTCAGTGAAATTGTTCAAGTCTATACAAATTCACTTTATGTGCACGACAACTCAATCTGGAGAGTTACTAACTGACGCAAGCGTTCCAAAGAATCCTTACGTGATGAAGCTGGCATTTAGGCGAAAACTGATAAACGCAAAGGTGAGGCATTTGTTTGCCATTAAGAATACATCTACTACCCACTAGGGACTAGAACAGGAAATATTTTAAAACATCTACCTGAGTAATGATTTCGTTATCTACAACTTCGGTTTAATGGAATTCTTCGTCTCGCTTACTGGGCACTATTGCTCAAGTTCGCCCAAATTATTCCAATCAACCAAATCAAATCCTACCTTTCCATCAGCCTACTACCGTCAATGTCTACGCTTCTGAAAAAAATTATAATGAAACATATAAATGAAAGTGCGTTCCAAAATGCAACCACCCAACAATGTCACGGGCAAATAAACATAACACGAGGAACGTTCAAAGCTAAAACCTCCTATAGTGCAATGTTAATGTACGTAAGCAATGCATTTGATAAGGTACGACACAAAAGCTTATTTTAGAAGATGGAGAGTCTCTTGCCATCTCAGTTCACTTCTCCGTTCACATCTGTAGAATCATTTCCTTCAAACCAAATGTGGCAATAAAACTTCGAGGATAAGAAGAATTGATACACGTGTCCCCCAAGGCAGTGTACTTCGACCTTTCTTGGTACTCATATCCAGCTACAGTATAAACATCCTTTCATGTAACATATATCCAACCCAAGCATCAGAACGACTTCAAGAGCATCTCCATCTGATGGAAACTTAGTTAACAAAGCAGAAAGTAAAAGTAAATGAAGGCAAATTAGTGCAGGTTACGTTTACGATGAAACATTAATAAGTCCCCCGATTGCCCTTAACAATACACGAATCTGTCGGACAGAAGACGCTAAATATCTAGTATTGCACGTAAATTAGCGACTGGTATGGAAGCCACGTGTGAGCAAAAAGCGTAAAGAAATGGACTTACGACTGAAAAATTGTATTGGTTTCTGGAAAAAAATTCAGCACTGAAAATAAAAATTACTATTCATCCTATTTGGCCCTATGGTTACGACCGGTAGGACTCTGCCAGCAAATCAACTAACGCAATTCAACGCTTCCAGTCAAAACTTTTGAGATGATCTCTAATGCCCCACAGTTTGTCTAACCTGACCTTGCACACAGACTTGAACATTCCATATGAAACAGGAGTTCTCCAAACAAAAGTAGTAAACCACCGTGACAATCAATCATCCCAACGCGATAGTTAACCAGAAGACAAAAGTAGCCAACAGAGTTAACGGTTTAAAATAGGGGCGCCACCAGTGGGTATCTTTCCTTTAGGACTTTTAATTATCGGTACATAAAATTAGCTCAGAATTATTTTCATATTTTGATTGCTAATAGAAACTATAAATTTAAAAAATATTTCTATTTTGTACTCTTGGAAATATTATACCATTTATTTTATTATTGTTAAGTGGAGAGGAAGCCTAGTGGTACAATAGTTGAAGTGTGGACTGACACACACACAAATTTGCTGTACTCTATTTGAAATGCTGGTCTACTACCCTACACAAACTATTGCACAAACCAAACGTGAAAGAGAGGGAATTAAATGTTGTGGCCATAGCTAAACATTGCATAAGTGAGAGACACCTCTACAATAAAAAGTAGAAAATGATAGAATTATTATACTTAGGTCAAGCTGTAGGAGATTAAATTTATGTTAAGAAATTTGTTCATCATTTTTATATTTTGTTTATTTTAAATATATCTAACTAACAGTACTTCCTGGTTATTTGCCCCGTTTTCTTCGATTTATGGAAATGTAGTGCGTTATAAACAAAGCTGCGATACCCCATTGACACCATCGCCCATTTTATAGCGACTTAACAGTCTCTTAAGCACAAGTGCCATAAATTCCAGCAGCAACGTCGAGCAGCAGCCGTACATAAAACGCATCGCTGCCGCGGCTAAGAAGGACTTAATTCAGCAGGATATTAGCTGGAGGCACGAACACGTGCAGTAGGCAGCCTCTCAACAAAGCGTGAACGAAATCCCAATTCGCCAGGCAGCAACGGCGAGCGAAACGCTCATTTTCTCCGTTCGAACAAGTGCACATCCAGGATACGTCGGATAATTAAAATGCACGCCGGCTCGGTTCTGTTCTGGTTGCGGTGACAATTAGGATGAACGTGCGCTCGGCCTAGTGCACCGGCCGCATGCTAATCCTCGGCCGTCTGCACCGCGTAACCGACGTGGATTTTCAAAAATTCCAATTAAGTCGGACCATATTAGATAACGCCTTGCCTAACCGCCGAAAGGAGGAAGCGAGGCTTTGCTTTGTAAACTGCCTAACAGTAAAAATAATTGGTTTACTTAATTGGCTTAAAAGTGAACGTTTGGGCTGGCGAATTAAAAAAGCAAACAGTGGAAGAACGCTGCTGAATTTATTAATATCGATTTCGTGCAGCCGATTGGAAAGACGACGCCATTCGTGGATTGCATCTAATTTATTCGGCGCTGTAGAAGGTGTTCGTCCTCATGTTCATGCATGTTACATATTACAGCATGCAACAAAGGCAAAGGATGTTGCAAGCACTTCTTGTACGGATGAACGATTTTTGTGCAACCCTTCAGTTAAATGCCTTAAATTAATAGTAACGCAAAATACATTACACAATCTGTAGTGTATTCATTGCAAACCTTTTAGACGCCATTTGACTTTTCGCCGCTATTTTCAACAGAACGTTCTCTGCGCCTACTCCTCCTCTCAATTAAAGGGTACAGTTATGGGCAGCCATTAAAGCAAATGTATGCGTAATATGGTCGGACGGCTACGTTGCAATTACATATTGTGGAAATACGGAAGTGAATTATCATGTGCATTGTGCCAGGCGCTGTGAGAATGGGTTAACAAAATAATTGCGCGAATTCCGCGCGTCATGCCGTCTTTCGAGCTGCCTCAGATACAATCAAATCGGGAGCCTGTGAGGTCCCAGCCAAGTAATTGCGCTCAGAAGCCAATTAACGACAAATTCAGGGCTCCGCGCGGGTTTGTCGCGTACCGCGGCGTCGAAGTCTCCGGCTACTGCTCGGCCTGTAGAATTTGTGCGTAATTAATAGGAAGTAAAAAGTGTTGTTGGCTAACAGCAGCGGCGTTTTTTAACGTAATGCTCGATTGAAGCCGGCGTTTTTCTTTAAAAATATGTTAAAACATGGATTTTAAGTATTCCGCTGCAACACAGCGTTTAATTACTCAGCACGGCGAAGGTTAAGCACGCAATATTTCCTTACTTCTGATGATTTTAATTATATAAAGAGAAATTAAAAAAGCTTTGAAATTATAAAATTTGAAATTTAAAAGCGTTCATTTGATGTTTTTAATTTTATTGAAATTTTTGAAGAATTTCCTTTCAATGATAAATTTAAAGAAAGCCAGCTTTGTTTTAACCGCCCGTTTAAATTAATAATTAAAAAAATCAGTTAAACTTGATTTAATTCATTTTTAGAACAAAATTTTAACATGCAGATTGACATTTTAAAGTTACACCACAATTTACGTTAAGAAGACTTTCTAACATGAAGGCAAACGTTTTATTTACCATTTCTGCCATTTTTTAAGCAACTTAAATCAATAAAAGTCATCGGCAGAAATCTACATCACACATGTAGACCAGAGCTTATCATTGCTAATCTAAAATATTAGAAGTACACCAGCTTCTTAGAAGAAAAGATAGAACTTTATTAGTCTTACCCGTACTAACCTTCAGCAAAGCAGAAGACCTCAAAAGATCTAGGAAATCGGAGAAATTCTACGAGTGAAAAAAGAAATGGAGACTTTTTAGAAACCAAAACACATTGCCAAGAGTATGGCCATCTACAAAACTATTGTATGAAGCCAAGAAGTACTCAAGGTAAGTGCATCCATCGTGGATAATAACAGTGCAAATTATAGCCGATGAAATAAATCTGCTAATAAAAAATACCAGAAAAGCGAAACAATTAATACAGGAATTATAGATAGCAAGTAAGTTGAAGCCAACGTATCATATGCTTAAGTGGCGTGCGAATTACATCAAAAAACGTAAGGTATCATTGACCCTACAACTTTGATACCACAAAAATTAATTAAATTAAATGGAACAGCAAGAAAAAGACAGGAAGAGTTTAACAAGACTATCCTTAATAAACTAAACTTAAAAAACAACAGAATCGTCAAGTCGATCTTAATGGACTAGGAATAGTAGAATGAAATCAAATGTTTATCAAACATTGCGTTCACAAGACTCGGTAAGAGGAGGAACAGCAGTTCTAGTCAAAATGACGTACCTCATGAAAGAGAACAATATGAAACGAAGAAATTTCAAACTGCTAGCGTAAGCATCAAAACAAAAAAACTGAATTAACTGTGGCAGTCATGCATTCATCACAAAGACATAGAATACAAAAGGATGAATGTGTAAATTTCTTTAAAATATCAGGAGAAAAATATACCATCGGAGACGACTCCAATACCAAATATAGTCAGTGGTCACGTTTAACAACAAACATGATAAAGAAATGTACCAAACCAAATATAAAATTGCATTCAAGTGAAACACCCACTTCCTAACCAATTGGGGTCAATAAATTGCATGGAAGTAGAGGAGGAAGAAGGGCCAACGTCCAATCACTCTTCAGTCCTACTTACTTTTAGTGAAGATATAATAACTAGGCAACCAAATCCAGCACTAACTGGAAAAGTTTCGAATAGAGTTGAACGTACCTATCAAAACTAGAAGGTGACTAAAAGAAATCATATAGACATCCAAAAAACAGTATAAATTAACATACCAGAAATTAAAAAGAAATCGAATTGTGTCAAGTATCCCAAATAAATACGTGATTTTGTGAAAGAAAAAGAAAGGCGAGAAAAGAGTGGCAAAGGTCTAGAACAAGAGTAAACAAAAATAAATAACTAAACAACTAAACAGAGAAAAAGAAAGAAAATTAACGAATGACCAAAGTACACTCTGAAAAGCTACAAATAAAGTAAATTGACCAATTAAACAAATACCACTCATACGAAAGGAAAATGGCGCACAGAGGCGGTAGGCAAAAAAGCAGATTTGTTTGCCGCGCACCAAAGCGATAAGAAATTTGAAGTAATTGATCAACCGGATGCAATATAAGAAACCCAAGAAATAGCATTTAGTTATACCTAAAAAAATAAAAGAAAACATCAACCCCAGGAAAGCCCCAGGATTCGATCTGGTTACCGGGAAAATACTAAAACAACTACCAAAAAGGGCATAGTTATGAACGCGAGTTTAAAAAATAGAAAATGTCAGAATAATGATTTCAAAGTCAGGAAAATCAATAAATAAAGTAAATCATACAAGCCCATCTCTATTTTGCCCATGACATCAAAATAATTTGAAAAACTGTTTTTAAGGAGAACGAAAAGAATAATTTAAGAGAAATAACTGGTTTCCGACCATCAATTTGAATTCCAGAACAAACGTGCACGGTCGATCAAGTTCATCGAATCACAGATGTCAGAAAAGTTTTGAAGAAGAGCCATCTTTTTGAATTTGACTCAAGCATTTGCCAAACTCTAACTTGAAGGCCTAATCATAAAATTAAAATACGCTTACCACTACAGTATGTGCAGCTTTTGGAATGATATATAAATAATTCAGAGCTAAGCAAGAATATGAATGCTTAGAACTTAAACAATAAATGCAGGAGTGTCCCGACAGCGTGCTGGGACTAGTGCTTCCACCTCCTATATTCCAGTAGCAAATAACTGCAAATTAGCCACACATGTTGATAATACTGTAGTTTTAGCAGTAAGAAACACCGTAGAAGAAACAACAGCTAATCTCTAAAACGCCATGGGCTAAAAAGTGGCGTATGAAGATAAATGAAAATAAATTTATTCATGTCGACTTTACAAACGGAAAAATAAGTTATCACCCAATAGAATTGAATAACAACACAATTTCATACAAAGAAACAGCCAAATATTTGGATCTTAATCTGGATACTGAGCTTAAACGGAAAGAACGTGTGAAAAAGAAAGCTAGCCGTTGGGAAAAAATTGTCAGCTGTTTGTCAGAAACAAAATACTGGTCTACCAGTCTTTAAACCGGTAGGGACATATAGCCTGCGATGTGGGGCTATGCCAAAAACAAAACCGAGTGCTAAGTAGTAATGTAAATGTTTCTTAGTTATGTTTGGAATGAATATTTTCATAGGGAAAAATCTAGAAGGTTACCAAGAGTCATTTACATGTAAACGTTGAGTACTTCAACTTCTAGAAGAAGACCAAGTTATAGCTTGTATAATAGTGTGGTGAACAATATAAATCAGGGCACAACCTAGTAAGCAACTAGGATAGACCGATAGGAAATTTAGACTTAAGTAACGTAGAAATTTAAATCAAACTAAAAATGTGCATTATATATTTTCAAAAAAAGAAATCTGTCATCTTTAGTACTCACTTGAGCTAAATGGCTTTTTAAAATTAATTATGTCTTGGCATTCAACCTTGGTAATGATTAAACGTTGGATTTGGCAGCCAAAAAACCTTAATAGAATTATGTTGATCCTTATCTGCTAAGTGTAGAATGTTGTTTATAACACTGGAGTGTCAGCGGGCTGCAATGCTCCAGTTCGCAGCAGCAATTCGTAAATAAACTCACCAAGTAGCAGTCCAGGGGCTTTTCCCTCGGCCTGCTGTAGGCTTTCTGCAATTCGGTCTGCTTGAGGGCGTGGGCGATGTGGAGGGCGCTGGCGTCGAAGCGCCCATACTGATACCCGGGCGAATCCGTGTGGTTGTTCTGGGGGTACGAATTGGGGCTGTAGGTGTGCTTGCTGCGCTCGCCGTACGACGGGGAGGAGTGCTGCGAGTTCCCATTCAGATGCGTGCGTATGTTCAGCGCTGAAAAATGCGAAGCTGTAGGCGGCGTCGCCGCTGGCACTTTTAACCTACTAAGTCGCATTGAAACGTAGAGCACGCGTCTCAGGTAAATCGATTCCCAATGAATTCGGCTCGCGCGGCAAAAGTGGGTTGGCGCGGCAGCACGGCTTTCAAAACTCGCGTTTTTCCAAAGAGCACACGAGCAAAGATAATTGACCCAGTGGTCGGCATGTGGCATTGTTGGCCGGAGAAATTTTGGCTCGTCCCGATAACTGCGGGACCATATGCCAGTTCTTCACCTTGAGCCGAACGTGTTTCTCTACATATTTATCCCGTGCCTTTTCATTATGCGATGAGCTAATAATAAACAAGACCTTTGGAAATGTGCCGATTTATGAGGCTACAGCTGGTATTTGCGAAGTTTTACTACACACAAAGAATACGAGAAATTTAAAACCGGAAACATTTATCTTGGCTGTAATCGGCCCATCTCCAAGTCGCAAATTAAGAAGGCAGATACAATGCGCTACTGTTTTGCAAACAATTTAGACACTAACGTGCAGGGGTTTGCGTTATTATCTCGCGTTGAAATCTCCGGCGCTTCTGAGCGCTCCTACCTTCTGCATCGAAAGTGCCTCGTCCGGGTCCCCGGATCTGCTCGTTGACGAAGTTGCTGGACTTCGGCACGTTGAGCGCCGACCGGATGCCCACGGAGGAGCCGTCGAGGTGGCCGGGTCCGATTTTGGGCACGTGGCTGTTGCAGTACACCTCCTTGTCCTCCTGCCGGTGCTGGTTGTTGTAGTAGGTCTTCAGGGTCAACTTGGTGCCACAGATCGCGCACTTGAAGCAGCCGCTGTGGAAGAAGGTGAAGTCTTTCAGGGGCCCTACGCGATCGACCTGGTACACGGTCTCGTTGCACCGCAGGCACGTACTCTCGTAGAAGTTGGGGCGGTACTTGTTCTGGTACGAGCTGTGCAGCATCTTGGTGGCAGCGTGGCGGCGTTTGGCGAGTTCAATTGTTGCGGAGCCGATGTGCGTTTAATTGTGCGCGGCAATTGCTTTTCATTAACATACTTTCGAGCAGACGGCCTGCTCTGCAGCAACCATTTTGAAAGTTGCAGCCGCTGCGGTCGTCTCTAAATTCGCACTAAGACTCCTCACTGCTCGAGTGCCTGCGGAACATGAAACGCAATGGTTAGACGCCTGCAAAAAGCGACTAGGAACAGGCTCGTTTTCCATTTCGATAAAAGTGCTTTTAATTGTTTATTTAATTAGCGAAACGCTATTTAAAAAATAGAGATTTCAATGCCACGGGACGCAGCAAACCTGCAATAACAAATTCTTTTTTGTATTTTATCGTTGGCTGCAATTATTTTAATTGGAATAAATTGCAAATTTATAGTAACGCAAAATCTGAATTCTACTGGAAAATAAAAGCTTTGTTTATCAATTAAAGAATGCCGTTAATGTAGGACCTTGTCAAACAGGTAACAAATGTTAATGAAAAATTTTGACTATTTAAAACCTCAGACATTTAATTGTTTTTTCTTTTTTAAACCTACAACTCACAATATGATTGACATACTGCATAATGGAAAATGAATTAAAATAGTAATTCTGAACTTGTAATTTAAGATTAATCACAAGTATTTTTTAACGTACCACATTCTATTACAATTTTCTTTGACCACCATTCTTTAATGCCTCCTTGTGTCTTGCTTTTTCGGTTGAAAATCAAACCAAAAGATTGACATCGTGAGTAATTTTTTCCTGCACACCAACTTCAATTTACTGCCGTAGATCCGCCCGATAACCCACTTGACGCCACCGGCATCGTTTCCTTGTTAGCATAAATGCATTTTTAACAATTTGATGGCTATCGCCGAACATTCACTGCGCCGTGCTTATAGTGTGCAATAGTAATTCTGCCCTACTTCTTGCATCGTAAAACACTCCGACAGCTTTTATGGCCCCGCGCAGTTTGCTTACTGTCAAACGCGCTAGGCGTTCAGCGATCATAAACTGGTGGAAGCGAAACGTCGACGCTTATCAGAACTGCGGGTAATTGCATGTTGCGCGGCGTTGCCTGGCGATAACGCTCAGTAACAACAAAGTGCGTAATCGCAACAAAAGTGACTCCCCGGCGTATGGATGAATATTTAGTTTCAACCTCCCCCACATAACAAAAAACTTAAATTGTTAATTCTCACTGGATTTAGAATAATTCCAGAAGAGAAAAACTGCGGAGACATCACAAACCTCTTTGCCTAATTGCTAAGAGCATCTGAATTGTAGCGAGCCATTAACAATAAAAAACATTCCATTAGAGAGTTTTCACATAGATAAGCTAATAAGAGTAACATTTAAAAAATTTCTTAAAGATTTGCCCCCACAATGCTTGAGTACTTTTTACAAAATCGAAATTTTTGTTTTTATAAAGAGAAACTGCCAAAAAACTTAAATGATAGAAAACGTAAAACAAGGAAAACAATCTTTTATCCGTCTTTTTTTATTAATTCAAAGTAACTATACAACCTTTCGTGGTACGGATAATTAGTACATGTTATGAATGAGTGGTTATACAAATGACAGCAACCTCTTGACATGCAGAGAGCCTTCCAATGAAGAGTTTGCAAACTAAACGTCATTGTTATAAAGAATGGCTTAATTAGAAAAACATTAGTGTGGCTACTTTAGTCGAGTCGGGTAGGAAGATGCGATGCTTTGAACCTCTTCAATCGTCGGACTTCATCTTCGCCATCTAACAGTGAGGTTGCTAGGACATTGAGATGTGCTTAGAGTTTGATGAATCGTACTAATTTTTTTAAATTTCGTCACGCATTAACGGAATCTTCAAGTTACTATGAATACGGTACTTACCATCGCGCATTAAGGGGTTATACTACCTTGGAATTTTTTCCATTTTTTTATTGGCTTAAATGATACACAAACTATCCAAGAATGATAGTCAAAAGCTATTTTAAGAGGCACAATTTATAAACAACTTTTTAGCTTATATTCCGAGACGCCTCTGAGCGCTTCGAAACGTTTGAAAAAACCGCTCCGCGTGTAGTACAGCCCTGTTAGTAATTTTTGCCGGTATATGTTAGTTATAATTTCTCAAAATATATACAGACGGCGGTAATAAACTTTGAAGAAGCCAAAGGACGCCCACAATACGGAGCACTTTGTTTTCAAATCTTGGAGGATTTCTAAATTGGGGTTACCACAGGTTCAGAACATGGTTTTATAGAGGAACAATTTACTTTCTAAGGTCGTTTAAGATTGTCTTCCTAACATTTATAATAATATATTGTTCTGAATTCGACATTTGAGTTGTTTGTGTTCAGTGAATATGTGTTTCTTCTATGTCAGCCACTTATCTAGGTGAGGACCAAGGTATATAATTTCGTCCGCTTGAGGTATCTGCTGGCCGCTAAGCGTTATTCGAGAACAGGTGCTTCTTTTCAGAGTAAATGACACATGAACTAATTTTTTTGTCTTCACCTTTATTTTCCATTTTTGTAGCCAGGTTTTCAGGTTGTTTAGATGAGCTTACATATTCTCCGTGGCAGTAACAGGACTAGCGTATGATGCTAAGGTATCAGTGCCCCCGGCAAAGGGACTGCGAGATTTTTTTAGATACAGGTAAATATGCGGTATAAATTTGATGGAATGTAGATCAGATGATAATGGAAACAAGTCATTATATGCACCCCAGTATTTTACATAGTACTGCCTGTAGGTTAGGTAGGATGTTAGTATTTTATAAATTGATGTGGAAGCATATATTTCCTTCATGCCAAACTTTGTGGAAAGGAAAGGAAAAAGACACCATTAAGCAATAATGTTTGGTATCCAAGTTATTTGGTCAATAATTCGTTGCATTTTACAAAAACCACCTTAATACTAGGAAATTAAATTGTTTCTTCTATAATTGATTTCAAACGTTTGAACATAAATTTCTAGAAAACTCAGCACAGAAAAGGTAAGAAATTTACAAGTCTACACGACTAGAGTTGCATTGGATTTTTCCAGGTTCCACTGACTGGGGAAGTTTCCCTTAAGAATGTAATGAACACATACATAATGAGTTTTATACAGTTTTAGGAGACTTTCTGTAATAAGTTATTTGAATTTACTTTGTTAAAAATTATTGACTTCAACAGTTGTCATAGGTTTGGTTGGTGAGCACATTTGACATAGTACATTCAGCAGTTGTTGAATGTTATTTTTATCTTAAGAGGTAGTTTCAATATTATACGGTTGGAATACTTTCAAAAAGTGCTCAGCGAACGCGGCTTTTATAAGTACTATTGTAGACTGAGCTCTTTTGAATTTTTAGTCAGTGAGTAGTCTGTGAAGGGTCCAGTCTACTTAAGTATTCTTGACTAGCTACATTCTTAAGTTTCTAGAGTACTTGATTTAGTTCTCTAATAATTTGATTTAGTCTTCTTTTTTCATCATGAGAATGCGTTAGTTGCTACCGTATTCTGGTTTTCCTTTTCCTGGAGAGTAAATGTGTAACATTTAATATCTGAATGTTTTTTAATGCATGTTTCGGCTTGATCATGTACTGATTGCAGTTTAAATCGTTTTGGTTAATGTTTCAATTGTTACTTCAATGGCTTTTGAAACTTTTAGTGGAATGTCTAGACTAACGGCTATCCCAATCTGTTTGAGCTTATCGAGTATTTGAGCATATTCTCTGTCCCGTTTATGCCTCACGGCGTTGGATCTTGTTTCTATCGTACTATTCTTTATACTTCTTCTATATATTTTTTTCTAGCCACTTTCTTGATGTTGTTCTACCCAATAAACTTGGAATCTGCCTCTCGCTTTTCTTCCTTTTACTCTCGTTTCAGATATTAAGTGGGATATCTTTGGATATTCTTTCTGATAAGGTGTTCAAATCATCTCGTACTATTAGTTGTAGGTCCAGTTCAACTCTCATTATACTATTTCTAATCCTATTCCTCTTGGTTTTACCCATTATTCTCCGCAGGTATTTCATCTCGATGCCGTGATTTAGCATTGCGTTTGTGTTGTCTTTTACCAATATAGTAATGTGGAAATGAAGAGTTTTATATTATAAGTGCATCTTCTTTGCCAATGATTATGTTAATTTGATAGTGCAGTTTACTTTCTTTGCTGATTCTGTTATTTATTTCATTTTTTATGATTATTTCTAGACACTTGTATTTTTACATGTTCGGGAGGTTCTTCTTCTATTAAAATAGGTCCCTTTTGTTGATATTAATTATCTCGCTCTTTTCTATATTAGTCCTTATTCTCTTTTTCTCTAAATTTCTTTTTCATATATTTATATTGTTTTGTAGTTGTCTTCTATTTGTGGCCATTATCAAAATGTCGTCTATATATATTAATTTCTAGGTCATTACGGGATTCGTATTATAGTATACTGCATCTGTTCTAGTTACTTTGTTTTTAGTTTTCCTTATTATATTATTTATATAGACAATGAAAAATCTATAGACTCAAGCTGTCGGCTTGTTTTATTCTTTTCTCGTTGTTAAATTTTTTGGATTTATGTTCATATATCCTCGCTACGCACACCAGCCTAATATTCATACTTTTTATTATTCTTATTAGTTTTTGGCATGTGCGTAGTCCTTTGAGTGCCTTTCAAATGTATTCTCTGAGCACTCGACCAAAGATTGCCGTTAGGTCTAAAAATTATTCTTATGTTTTTATCTTTACTCTAACTTATCTAACAGTGTATATATGATCTTGCGTTTGGTATCCCGGACGGATTTCCAGTTTGATTTCTATGTCCCTTCGCAATTATTTATCTGTTATTTTTAAAATTCCCGATAGTTGTTGTAGTTCGTCGTTAGTAGATGAGCACTGTTTTGCTCTAAGTCTTCTGTGTTAATGTATGTCGTGTCTTCTTTCAGCCTCCTGCTTTCCTTCTCGTGCTTCTGTAGCAGCAGGGTCTTTATTTTCGTTTTCGAACTTGTTTACTTGGTGATTTTGTCAGACCTTTGAAACCTTATCTGCTATTTTAAGTTATCCTTTCTGATTTAGAACGTTAAGTAAAGGTTTTGCAGAATTTCCCTTTCTTTTAATGTTCCAAAATTGTTCTTGGTTGTTTATGTGATTTTATATTTCTGTCGAATTCTTTCTATGTAGACCATATTTGCCTTTTTGAAGCTTTCTCATGGCATTTTATTCTTTGATTTTGTTCTTTATCTCTTTGATCCATCATTTGTCATTTCCTTGCTTCAGTCTATTTATTTTGTGCTGCCCGATTCTTGGATCATTACAGTAGAGCTTTCTTGATTTTTTTCCATTTTCCAATGACTCCCCACCTTGTTTCATATTGGTTTTCTTCACCTCTTATTTGGAGGTATCTAGGGCTTCTGTTTTTATAGTTACATACGTTTTTTCTACTTTCTTTTAGGACTAGTAATCGTAAATTAGCATTCTATATTTCGTGAATAATTCTGCTTCTCTTATTCCTAAGCGCTCATAGTTATTGCGACCGGTACACGGTTTAAACTGTGCTGGAATCATGATTCGGATTAGACAGAAAGATAGCTAAGGTTTGTATAGCGACTAACAGCTGGTATTATAATCTTCTCTAATTGGACAAATGTTTTCAAGTGTTTTGAATAAATGATCAAAGTACTCGGTTTTTTTGATTTTCAAGTTCGGGTCAGCGACCCTTCGTCGTTGTTGCTGTATATGATTGCTTATCATTGATTTCCAGAGAAACTTGTTGATAGTAAATGCGATGCTTGATTCTAAGCTTGGCTTCATATTTGTGCAGTAACATAAGGTTGTGCACAATACGTTGTGCACAATACGTTGTGCACAATACGTTGTGTTAAATTGTGGATAAGTTTATTGAGCTAGCAAAGGTTGCGTCATTGAACTATTAACAGATACATAAGGTAAAAGAAACTTTGGGCATTAAGTTTATTTAAGTTTGTTAGGGTAGCTAGTAGAACCAAATAATTTTAAGCATGGGCGTACTTAGCGACGTATCTTTGCCGTTCGATATTTAAACAAATTAATTACCAATATTTAAACATTCTGGGCGTTTCGAAAGACGCAATTGTAAGTATTTTGCATGTTTTCTGCTTCAATGATTGTTGAAAGAGAAAATTCAAATGGTCTAGTGCTACAGGATCGGAATTGAATTCTGCAAAACATGCAATTATTCGATTATCAATGCGGTCATGAACGCACGTAAAAACCGCAGGATACTTTAAGCAACGCACTCCAATTTCTTATCAACCAATCGCACTTGTGCACTTAAATAACCAACGATAACAAACAACGGCACACTTTTTACGGACGGCCGCTAATTAGCGGCGAACAAGAGCTAATTGCAGAGAGCGGAAAACTGCACTTTCAAGGCTTTCAGTATCCTTGCGCATTACCTCCGGATAATTGGCACCCGAAAGTTTCATCTGCGGCCAAGATAGCATGGAGGAGCCAACAATTAACGCTGGCCTAAAAAGGCACCCGAATACTTTGTGCTCCACAAAGCGGACAAACAAGCCAAAAATGCTTTACTGGTAAATATTGAAACATTTTAGCTTTCCCTTTTGGTTAAATATTTATTTCATAAACCTCTCCTCTGCTAGAGCTATAAAAGTATTTTCAACTTGAGCGCCAAGTGGTTCGGGCTGATTTAGCCGTAAAGGTATTTATTGCCTTGTTTGTCGCAAGTATATCTGTGAAAACCTGTTTGTGTGTGTATAAATAAAGTATTGGCTTACATATTTTGAATTTTATCTATTACTACCATAAAATGTAGAAAGTTTCCCGTCCGTCGTACTGACATATACCGATAACATCCGATTAGGAGCGACACGAACCGAAGCAAATATTGTTAGGTAGAAGAAAATATTATTTTAGATATAGCGCATTAAAAAATAATCTTTATTACGTGAAGTAAGTTAAGTGACAAATAAAATTGGCGCTTTGATGCAAGGTCCCTAAAAAGCATTAACTTGAAAATTTATATCTACACTTTTGTAGCCTACAAAACTGTTGAAACTACCCAGAAGTTAAAATTTAAGAAATAATCTAAATGTCTATTATAAGTAGTCCTACCTTTACTACTAAAGCAAGCAATGAATAAAGTGCACCGAGAGGTAACAGCGAGACTGCTTTGAGAACTAATTGAATATAATATGTACTGAACTATGTTATGACAATCGTTTTGATTTTAAGCTATTAACTGAAAATGTTTTCCTATAAAGAGAAACGAGAATAAAAGATTTAGAAAAAACCAAGAGGCGCGCTAAAAAATTCTGTAAATATTCCAATAAATACACGGTAACATAAGCCAGGTGCGCGCGCACACGATTATCCAAAAACATTTCGAGAAGTACCGAAATATATGTACTCGTCAAAGTCAAACGTGGTCTGTGTGAGAGACGGGGTTACAGTGCAATAGAGCAATGAGCGAACATTAAGTTCTGCTACAAATTGGGAAAAGTGACGACAGAGACTTTTGGTGTACGAGTGCAACAAATCCTAGCACGAGATCGGCGAGTAACTACAACTGATGACCGAGGAATTGGGAATTAGTAAAGATACGGTACGAACGATTGTACACAAAAATTTGGGTAGGCAGAAAATCTGTTCCCCGTTTGCAGTGCACAAGCTAACAGACAAACAAAAAGCAAAGCGAATAGAAACGTGTAGAGATTTCATTATATGTGATAAGGATCCATTCTCTCTCCCCTGATCTGGGTCTTACAGACTTCTTTCTATTTCTTCTCGTAAAGAACGTCACTAAAGTGTGGCAGCAATCCTTAGATGGTTTCCTAAAGTCTTTCTTGGAAGTTTTTAAAAATTGTCAAGTGTTGTAGAGGATAGTGATTATTTTTAAACCAATAATAAAATTTCTAGACACACCTCGTATATCAACTAGTAGTTTCTTAACCAATGTTGAAATAGGTGAATTGCTTTGTGACATTTGCTACTGATTGATGTCGCAGTTGTAGTATAATTTACATTGGATGTATGTTATCAATTAAACAGTTTTAAGTTATCATCACTTTTCAAGAGCCAATTTGAGTCAGTTTCAGCAAATGTTGCATGTCATTTGATTGTATTTTTGTATGAATAATGAAGGGGTATTCAAAACTTGAAATATGAACATCGCGAATGAAGGTAATATAAATTTTCTCATAAAATCCAAATAGATAAAGTGTGAAAAATGCGCTTTGGAAAACCTTGTCGAAATTCATGGGCCAGATTATCGTTAGACTGCCACTGATCTTCTTGGCGCAACTAACACTTTTTCAAAAATACCAATTTTGTTCGAGCCCGGTCCTTATATTTGTACTTTTCGTCAAGAAGAAAGTTTCTTGACGAGATATGGTATATAAGATTTGCCAAGGGGATCCATTTCTCAAGGTAAAATATGGCGACCAAAAGATAATGAGAAGAAGCTTCTTCCCGTAGCTCATCAAGTTTAAGACGAAGTTCTTTTTTTAGCAAAACAACGACTGATAATTTCAGAAGGAAGTCGTGCAGCACTGATTCAAAAACTTAAGGACCGCAGTGGACCGACCAAGTCGATTGCTCAACTTCACTGCGAATATCTGAGAGGAGCTCCGTTGTCTTCTCTAAACAAAGTATTTTGTTAGTGAAAAGTTAAAACAACTCAAGAAAGAACAATTGAAGATTGTTCTCCTCTTTATTGAGTCCAAATATAACTCTTATTATTATAAGATTATTTGCTATAATAAACAGTCTTCAAAGTGTTAAATTTAATTGAAATTACGATCTTTTGCTTGTATTATTGTTTTAATTCTAATCCTGGTCAGAAAATAGGTTTAGGTTTTAAATCCGCAGTTTACGTGCTCTTAATGGAAACTTTCTTTGACAAAAAATTTGTTGCAACTTCTTAGATTTTTAGTAACTGATCAAATCATTTCCTGTTTGAATTATTTCAATTTCTTTTTACTTTCCTTATCCTATAATAAGGAAAGTAATGTAATCGGCGGAAATTTGACCTACCCAGTTTTTCACATTTCTGGACGAAATATAGTCTCAGGATACCAAAAAAGTTGGTTTGAGCTATTGGTTCGTGTGTGTGTGTGTGTGTGTGTGTGTGTCTGTCGGTCTGTCAGTAAACAAGATATCTCGAGAACCGTAACAGCTAGAGACTTGTAGGTAGGGGACGCAGTGGAAGCTTTTGGTAAAAATCGGCCAAGTCGTTTGGTCGCAAGGTCGCAAAATCGGTTGCAAAGCGGTCGCGAATCTAAACAGTTGAAGATACAAAAAATTTAAGAGAATAAAAATGATTTGTTATCATGAGATAAACATGAATTTAAAATAAAAGTTTGTAAAATAGAAACTCAAAAAAAAAATTGAAGCTCAGAATTTTTAATATACCGGGTGACATAAAATGTTTCGGGAAATTTATATTACCGGGTAGATCAGACCGAAACGAACAAAAAATTACAATAAAATTTTTTGATCCAAGGTCAAATAAATAAGTTATAGCCGATTAAAAATTAATTAAACGGACCAATCACAACGCGCTCGGAGAGCTTCCTGGCGGACTGCGAGAGGACGGGGGGTGAGGGAGAGCTTGACCGCTAGGAGGGAGCACGCAGGCGATAATGGGGAAGTCCGTGCGGCCGAGCTCGCACGGTTACCTTCAGTGACGTAGCAAAATTTTAAGTACGAGTCAATTATTGTCTTGTACTGTTTATTTTAATCAGCTTTCGAGTGTTGGACTCGCGCCTCGTCCTTTTTTAAAATAACAAGTTCCGGGACGAGAACAGCGCAGGGCCGAGACGATGGACCCGGTATAATATATAATAATAATAGGATAAGGAAAGTCGTGTGATGTTCACACCAGATTTTTCAATTGTGTTTGAATTGTATACCTACAACTATATTAAAAAAAAGTAAATAAAATAGTTACCAAAAATGAAACCGAAACAGTATATTATAGTGTTTTGACAAAAAAAAAACTTAACTGGAAATTTTGCTGTCCATATGTACAGATAGAAGTAAATCGAAATAGAATTCATAGTGTTTACAAAACATACGTGCTGATTTGGTAAGGTGGCGACAATTTTTGGTTTATAATGGGAAGTAAACACCATTTCTCTCAAATCCGTTGGGACAATTTTCCGAACGAATCAAACATTTCCGAATGGATTGGAATTAGGATACTGTAACGACCTATTCAATCTATTGACTCTAAGTCGAATACAATCAGCTGCAATATTTAGGCTCATTATATTCTTGTCAGCACCACGCTTTATCATAGGGTTCATACTATTTTCAAGCAAACCGTAGAAAACGGTCTTATACCTTTTAACAATGTCTGTATTTTTAACACCTCTATAAAGCGGTGTAATGTTCCAAATCCTCTTATGCTACAACAATCCCCAAACATGGAGGTTAACAGAATAATAGAGCACTAAAGTAGTTTCTTCCTAGACACAGACCAGGATCCCTTCAATAGAGACCAAGCTCATAAGGACGCCTCATTGGTAAATATGTTATTATTTCAATTCTTCTCTAAATTTTCCTTTGCTCATGAATGTTGTTTTTACAGATATGTGCCTGATTTAATACTGTTTTGATAAGTTCTTGTCGAACTAATTTTAAGTTTGCATTTTTTCAGGTGTTAGCACTATCACTTCTCATTAACCGCAGCTTTTGTTTTTTGGTACCGGTTTATCCACGTTGGGTCCAATTAATATAAAAGAGTGCATAAGTATCCGGTTGCCGCTACAACACTTATTTGCAAACTTTGGGGTAGTGACACGGAAACACCTTTTAAAATTTCTTTAAAAAACAGCACTAATCAAATCAAAAGATCTTCTCTTTTTGTTTACGTTATATTGGCTTGAAGTGAAAACATATATATAATTTGTTATTACAAGAATCACAATAGCCTTTTTTGATAAGTTAAATCATTCTCCATAAGAAAGGACAGTATTGAGTAATCCGGTAGTTTCATTTTTCAACAGACAGCCTCAAAATTTAAGGACTAACTATTTAACCAAACAAAAAATTTAAAACATAAAATACACCAAGTGCAATTAAACTTCAAATTTCGACATTAATGCAAGCATTGACAGAGAAGCATTTTTGAGAACAAGAGAGATCTCACGATTGTTCAGGCTAACAAAGGCTGCTGTAATTAGGTATAACACTTGTAACATTGTGATGCAGTTAGAACAACAAAGTCCTAGCTTATTTCAAAAAGAAAAAGAACAATAAAACATGCAGCCGCATTTTAGGCAATCATTGTCTGTTTCTTCTTTTCATTGCCCAATTCACTTTCTTCGCCGTATTTGCTCGAGTTTTTTGAAATCTCGACATCAATCCGTAACTTTTTAGATGCTATTACGTTATTTTTGGACCTTCATCGGATTCACTTTTTTATTAATACAAAAACTCGTGCTATTTTGACATAAATGCAAAAATCCCCTAGAGAACATTCGAAAATTCTATAAAGAAACCGACAAACCCGACAAAAGTTGCTTTAAGGAATTTAAATACCTTCCGAACAATTTTGAGAAATTTTTGGATAACTTTTTTTATGAAATATTAAAATGTGGCACCCCCCGACTCGTAGAAAATTTTAGGCTTTACCAGAAAAGTGATAAAAACAAAAAAATAGTTATTTCTGGTCTTGAAGAAGATATTGGTGAAATCCTTAATTATTATTTACTCATTTGCCTGTGTTTTTGGCTTCTTTCTCAAAAAATGAAGTTCAACGATGTCTCGTCTTATCATAATCAATTTTCTTTCTAGATAAATTGAATTTTCTTTGCTAATCTTCTAGGAAATAAGGTAAAAGATGCGTTACCCACTTATGTGTCAACCTTTATGTTGTTTGTCATCTTTTACTATCAAGTAATCCCTTAACCTATTAGTGTATAAAGTTTCCCGTTACTGATACCTCATTTCTCCTTTAACATTCTTGTAGGAAGAACATGTGAAGTGAAAGAGGTAAAAGTTTTCAAATATTTTTATTAGCATCAAAGTTATGAACCATCCATTATAACAGATACTATGCTGCACGGAAATTAAGCACTTGGTGCAAAAAAGTTTAAAATATCTTTTTTAAATTTATAACGAGGGGGGTATATATAGACTCTTACCCTTGAAGACGATACCCCATTAAGCTGCAACAGAATTGCATCGGAACTATTTATTTTCGTTAGCATCACACAAATCGAGTGTTCCAATTTTTCAACTAGACTTTGGACGACCAAGGACAAAATGTTCAGTTATCTCATCAACATTTGTTGTAACTATAATCACATTATTGCCCCTCTAATCTTATTAGGCACACATATTTTTCTTATGTTACTATGAAGCCAGAGCTCTTTCAAGTTTCCAGAAAATAGCAAACCTCATAATATTACCATTCATCATTAGCTGTCATATTTCCCTGATCCACCTATAAGTGGCCAGAAAATTTGAGATAAAAGAATAATTTAAAATACTTTATCAGAAATTTGTAGCTCTCAACAGCACGTAAAGTTGCTTTCAACACCATCTTTTTACCATTTTTGGGGGGTTTTGAATGTCATCAGTTTGCTATGTAGGTAATTCTATATTACACGCCACCGAAACCATCCTAGCTCCGAAATTATTGATCAGCATAATCATCATCCCTTTTGTTACTGTAAATGGCCTTCTTAGCCCTATCAATAGGTGAAGATACAAAAATACCTGCATTACTCACGCATGTTCTACTAATTCTAGAGCTTTGTTCAGAGCAAACGTGGAAAATGGACGAAAGAATATGTTAAATAAAACGGGCGTCCATGAAAAGTAAGCTTTATACAGAAACGGAAAACTTTTTTCTGTTCTTAATATAAGTGTAGCAACAAAAGCACCCTGCATGCTCCAGGAATCACATCCATCATCTTGAATTAACTATGTTTTTCGATACGGGGAAAACCACTTTATTCGTATAATCAGTAAGCTTTTAAAGAGTAATAAAAATTATAGAATAAATTTCATTGTAAAAAAGATTATTAACAAGAGTGGCGAAAGAATACCTGCCGAATGTTCTCGAAGTGTCAGTAATTTTTCTCAATGCACCGACGCAGCGGCTTAAGAGTTTTGGAATAACGAACGCGTGTTTCAGGGACGGTTAAGAAGGCCCACCTTAAAGACCACAGATATCCTATTATATGTGTCTTCTATAGTTACAACTAACGTCCACACCAGTTCACCAAAAAAGAAGAGAGTTAGGGGCTGAACTCAGAGACTCCTAACATCGCCAACGAAGTCACCGTAAACGATGCAAAAGTTATCAGAAGTAGAATTCGTCGCAACTCGAAAAACTATCTAAATGCATTAGAGTGAAAGAAGTAAAAGTGGTAGAGATAAAAAAGTGAATTAGAAAAGCGAGATTTAGAGACGACAGGAAAGAAAACTGTGCTGCAGAAAAGATTGCTACAGGGCTTCATTAACGAAAATGAGCACACAAACATGTTTTTGTTCAAAACTACGGACAAAATCACATACGGAAGAATTAGAGAAAGATTTCAGAAACTTTAGAGAAAAAACCTTTAAGACCTTTGAACGAAGAACTGAAAACAAACGCAAAAAAGTGCTTTGAAAAATTTAAAGAGGAATTCAGAAGAAAATTACATAAAAAATTCCATATAAATTAGAGGAAAACACATAAGAACACCCAAGAAGTTTTATTGAATAATTGAAAGAAGCAAAAGAACAGAAGTTCAAACAGAACGTTGTAAGAGAAATTACAAAAAATAAAGGTAAATGTAAAGAGTTAATCAAAAGTAAAAAACATTTCAGAAGCTTTAGAGAAGAGTTAAAGGTAAACACAAGGGAACATTCTCTAAATCCAAGAGAATAACTGAAGGTAAATGCAGAAGAACAGTTCAAGGATTTTAAAAATTAGTAAGTTGCAGGTGACTGTCCTATTTAACAATCGTTGATTGGCAGAAAAGCTACAGCAAAAGTAGTGGCTCAACTTAGATTAAGAGTTATGCTGGAATGAAAGCACCAAGGGATACAATAGAAGATTTGAAAGTTAGACGGTTGTCTTCTGGAGAACGCCAATGAATTCAAGTTTCAGTTATTAACAGCGAGAAACCGAGTTTCAGAAGTCTTGCGCCACATGCTTTATGGAGGGTCGGGAGTACCCTTTAGGATTAAGAATGCATTGCAGAACGTTGGAGGGCGATAATATTAGATGAAATATAAAAAAATATACAAAAAAAATATATAAAGGAATGGTGCCGAAAGTGCAAATTATGTTTGTCGAGAAAGTCTCGGCAGAAAATTAAAAATTTAGAAAACCCAAAGAAAAGGAGGACACTCGATGTTTCTGCTTTATCCTCAGAAACGAGCGATGGCAACAAAGATACACTCGTTGCCCAAGAAGTAGTTTGGCGACTCCTCTGCAGTCTTTTCACAAATGGTATAGGTCATTGTAGTTTAGGGGAAAAGTGACCTTAAGGAGGAACTAATACAACGATTCTTGAAGTTCGGCGCTTTGCGAGGAAAAGCTGCTTCCGGTCATACCGGAAGTGACCTGAGTGCAAAAAAGTGGTCACTGCACACTTTTGAAGGCTCCCGAATCCAAAGAATTTTTGACCTAACCCTTACCGTTTGGCCTGTACAAATGTACATACAGTGTAAATGCTATAGCCCCCTTATCAAGATTTTCAATCTTAGATACGGATTGGCTAATAATGGTGATCTAAATGGGCTGAGAAAATAGATAATTAGTGATAGTATTAGAACGTTAATTGGTTTAATTAATTGCTAACCCACTGTAGAGTTTATTACATAATATATGCACATAAATCTTTTAAAGTGTTATAGTTGCTTGAAAATTTTATTATCTCTATTAGCTGTTTTTGTAATCGTCAGTTTCATCATAGGAACCAAACTATGAAATGTTTAGCAACTATCAAATTGTAACAGTATTTATAAATAAATAACTTTCAAATCTTTAACATACTTGTAAAATGACATAGTGGACTTGTTGATACGCTCCTGTATTAACATTATTTATTTTCAAATTCTTAAATTTTGGACCAATCATTATTAATATCATATATTAATGATTATTTTTTATACAAAATTTCTAGTTCTTTTTTTTCGTTTCATGTAATTCAAAAACTGGTGACAGGCCTTTCAAAGTTTAGTGTCAATAATTGGTTGTCTACTACCAACCCTTATATATCACAATGATCTCTAACAATTTTTATATTTCTTTCTAATTCAGATGTTTTGTCAAACAAACGATGAAGCATTAGAACAAATAATGAGAGTAGTTCAACGAAGTTTAATTATATTATCTCTATCCTTAATTGTATTATTTTTGTTGTTTTTTCCTTTCAGTATCTTAAAAGATCTTTTTTAATAACCAGTTCACTTAGTCTGTTTTTGGATCTTTTGCTTTTATTTTGTTTTTACTTTTAGATGAATACATTAGTGTGCCAGAATAAAACAGACCCTAAATAAAAATTGGTAATTAAAAGTAAATTTCGTGAATAAATGTAAACTAGCTGCAGCTAAATAATATTCTTAAATAACTGTAGACATTTTAACCTTATATGAGTTACAGGACGCTTACTTCGAGGCAAATATCTAGAAGATAATTTCAGCCGTGGATGTAACAATTCAGGATGATTGCGGTATCTCACAATGAGAAATAAATATGTGCAGCATCTCGGAGGCAAAAAAGAAAGGCAAAGGTCATGAAAATGGCACAGTATCAAGTTATCTAAGAGACGTTATCTGAAAAACTATGTACCTAAGAACCAAAAGTAAGACGAAAAGATATGAAACCATGGTAACGCTAGTAATGGCCTGTTTTGCAGAGACACATGCGAATATCACAAAGATGAATACATTAAGAGTAATACTAGCAAAATTCAGAAAGAATAAGATAAAAGTGAGGGCAGCATAACAAACATTATGCAATTCGTCAGGAGGAAACGAAAAGAGTGGAACGACCGTGTCTAAAGAGCCAATGACAAGTTAATAAAAATATCAAAATACCTAAGACCGAATGAAGAAGAAAGACTCTACCTGAAAGAAGCTATAAATAATCAACACTGCCACGATTCAAATTTTCAGGGCCCTTGAAGCAAACAAAACGAGCAGTGATAAGAAAAGCTCAAAAATGCTTAAAAAATAGCAACCGAACTGGCGCAAGTGTCACAAAAAATCAGCACTTTTCAATGCTATTTGCATAGTGCGGAGCTGTACAAACTCGTCGTCTAGAAAAAGCCCTTGGTGAAACCCTCGGCAGAATTGAGCAAAAAAATGCGTTAGCGACCGTGTGCCTTTTGACGGTCCATCGGTTTTTTAACAATAGCCGATATTGAAAATTTAGTAACAATAGTTAAGCTTGAATATGAAGGAGTCCAATCAACTGGATACTAAATTCCTTCGGCAGGCTCTAAAATATGAAGGAGTTAGTATGATGTTATGGGGTGCCATTTCGTATGATCACATATGTTGAATTCTGTGTAATGGTACCCTAATAATATTACACACGAAAGTATTTTTATAACAAATACAGCGACGCCGCGTATATAAAATTAAATTTCACTTTTTCTATGGGAATTTGATGTCATCTGAGAGAGTATAAAATAAATTGCGAAACGGCGAATAGGAAAGTAACATTGCATATAATCGTCCGCTTTCCAGAAGTTTAATGGCGTTTTAATTATTTAATAGCGTACGCCGAACGCGCTTTCATTCAATTAATTCAAACTGCAACAAAACCATAATGCTGTTAAATTGGGTGTATTCAGCACTAATAAATTCTATTCCGCATAATAATAGTAAGATTAAGGAATTTCGCCGATTTTACTTTTAGCAAAATGAACTACTGTTTTTATTTGCTCGTTGAGATTGCATCGTTTGTTGTTTTTGCTTCTTCTAATCAGTTAGAGGAACGTCTTTATTTTAACTTTGATTCTTTCCTGCTACACAAATCATTTTGCTCTTAATTTTTGATAACATATAAAGCAGCTGGAGGTTTATCGCTGCAGCGAGCTTCATCGAGATGACTGTCTTTCTTCTTCTTCTTCTTCTTCTTATTATGCTGATAAATTAATTAGGAATCTTTTTAATCTTTTTTTTTTAATTTCGTCCCAAACAGAAACTGCAAAACGATTGTTAATTCGACGATGTCGACTGTTTTGAGAAGGTCTAGAGAAAGGATATCGACAAAAAAGCGAGACATCGTGGAATATTGAAAAAATATGAAGTGGTGATTAAGATATTTAAAAAAAATCCCAATTTCTTTTTCGAGTTAAAGCACCATAAAGCATAAAACGTTCTATACGTTAAGGGATATTTTCAGAAATGTCTCTTGTATTTTAGAAGACATCAAGATTTTGCAATTTTTTGCCTGGGTCTTGCTTAATGCCATTCTGCTAAATTTAGGTCACAGTAGTACAGAGAAAGCGGATTCGAAGTGATACCATAATTAGAAAATCCACCAATTTATCTGGAGTTGCACCTGATGGAACTTGAGGGTATTGGTGATGACACTAACAATAAGCAAGCATTAATGACACTAACTTATCCGTTGTGGTAACGATGACTAATGTAGCCTTAAAGAAGTAGAAATAATTTAGTAAGATAATAAAATGTAATAAACGTTGGCAGTTTGAGAGCACGACAGCCGCGACGTAAAGGCCTCGGCCTGCCAGACTAACGCGCGGCGGGCCCTGGGTTCGACTCCCAGGTCAAAAATAACGGCAAACATCGAGTGCTCTCCGGCCATCATACAAACACCTTTGGCGGTCGTAAAGTACATTCTCCTTCTTCTAACGGGTCAGACTAGCCACCTGCCCGGGGTACGCCCAACATGGCTCATAGTACTACACGAAATGTGTAGTTAGAAACAGGCTAATAGCCTATATAAGAGTAGAAGAAGAAGAAGAAGAAACGTTGGCAGTTTGATGTTTTTGATCTAAACTCCTTTTCTTTTTGTTTGGATTTTATTGTATAAAATCTTTTCTTTTCTACTCGCGTTCATAATTATCGACCTCTTACCTACATTGGTCTTACATACATTTTATAAATAATAATGATAAGACTCTCCGTCCCCATGGGAGCATAACCTAAGAATTAAAAGATTAAGTCTGTGATATGTTTGTTGTTACAAGACGATGCGCTTTAGACGACCGCCGTTAATACCCCTTGCTCGAAGTAAATGTAGAGTGGTCGCAATTTGTAAAGGACCTATGGGCGGAGACACGGCTGAGCTAATCTGCGCGACCATGGATTTAGTTACAACGAGCAGTGTCGTAACATGTAAACCAATGACGTACACTTTGGGTTCGAAATTATAAATAAAACTGAGCAAATATGAAAATATGTTGATTCTACAAGTAATTATGTTGCTTTTTATGTTTTTTGTTGGCAACTTGCAGTTAACGTCGCCAGCCGAGCCTGTTTAGTTAAATACGTACAATAACATAATCTGATTTTGAGGTTAAAAATTAACTATATCAAAATGCACATTACTGACTAACCAAAACAACATAAGAAAAAATATGCAACGTTCTCTTAAAAAGACAGATTTTTGAACTGTTTGATATATTTTGAGCTCTTGAAAACTAACATAAATAATCCGAAAGCATTGAAACGCAACTCCCATCTTTTAGGCGAATAGATTCGTCCAAAATAATTTCCGAAATCACGCATTACCGTATATTTTAAGCAGCGTTGACGAGACAGTTTCTTTACAAATTAACGACCACTATTCAATTATTTTTAGTGACTAAATTAGGCCACCCACCAGAGCTTCAGTACGGATGCCTTTCCTTCATAAATTCAACAATATGTCGACGTAACAAAATTAATAAAATGACAACGTTCCACTTCATAATAACCAAACGGTACAATCATTTTTCTACAAAATCACTATTTCTATTTATACACTTGAAGAAACCAAGCGTTTGTTAGTGCGAGAAAAATCTCGTGTCCAGCAATATTTTTCCGTTCATCTATTACTGTCAAACCACGACATACCATAACCACATCAAGCTTAATCATCCAGGTTAGTTGTGGATGGATTTTTTCACACTTTTTGTCTATCGCCTAACAGGACTAACACCCACACGAGCGTTATCATAAATAGTACAACTCTCGGCCGTTAAGAACTTAATTACAGTGCGTTGCTTCATTCAAATATCCATGTCACTTGTCATTTTGGTTATTATAGTCTCGATACTCAACGAGTTGAAGAATATAAAGGCACCGTCATCTTGGAAAGTTTGCGGCTAACACCGCAGTTGCCGCCGTACTGTCACGGTCGAGCGGCGAACGTAATGCCTTAAATGTGTGGGCAGCTGTCGCGCTGCTTATTACATATTCGAAGGCTAGAACGGGGTTCCGTCGATACGAGAAGGCTCTAAAACGCTTGCTGCAGGTATAAATAACACGCAGCGGGGCAACAACGGAACTCAAGTAAAGTGTTGTAGAGTGTGATTTTATATTCGTAATTCCTTGTATTAGTGTACTAAATGTAAATTAAATAATTATAAATAAATTTTAGGGTTTTATCTACCACTTTAAGGGCAAAAAAGTTCCAATATTATGATACCTATTTCATGTACTTCGATCCAATATTACCTGTCGGTTAGAAGACAAGAATCTGCAGAATATCCTCATGCAAGCTTTAAATGCCAAAAATCATCGAGTTTACACAAAAAGTAGCTTTTTACAAACCAAAGTACGACACTGCACTAAAATTTAACGCGGTATCTTCTCTTCTGACATTTCTTCATAGAAACAAAACGTAGGTAATATAGATGTAAACTACAAAACAGAAGACAAGGGTACCAGTAACGTAGTACAATTCAAAAAGGAAAACAAAATGTAAATGTTAATATTACTGATACAACCGTGTCGAACTTAACCAATTATGATCCCATCCATCAGCTTTCTTCTCATTTTTGTGTAAAACCCTCGACAATAACCCACCCATGAAGAAGTTACAATTGGCTCTCATATAATTTGTGGTCGAATACAAGAAATTCCAAACGAAAACGGTTGCTGGTGAGGATAATGGGGATGCAAATTTAAATTCATGTAAGAAACCAAATATTAAATTTACAAGAATATAAAGGGCTGGAACATTTGTCCGCAGGAACTATTCAGGTGATTCAGAAAACAATGCAATGGAGCACGGACAGACAGGGTATAAACGATTTAGAGATTTGTCGTAAGAGATTCACTTTCTAGAAGACGAATAACGAGCAGAACACTGGAAAATGTTGAATATGTACGGGTTGCAATCAATGGTGAATTAGGACTAACAAAAACTGAAGTTTGTGAAATTTTGAAGGAAAATTTAGCACAAAACGAGTTACGGGAAAATTTCCAAAACTTAAATAACCTCTGAAAGAGAAGAGATTCCAGAACGTCAACGAAATTCAAGCCAATGCAATGAGACAGTTATTGTCGACTTTGTATAATGTTTTAAACAGTGGTGTGTGAGGTCTTAAGACACTTACGTCGAAAGAATCTGAAGCAGCGTACAATATTTATAGTTTGGGAATAAATAAAATATAAACCGGGTGTTCCGTATTACAAGTCATTATCCCGATACCCGAGCAAGAAGTACCCTTGTTCATTGCGAAACAGATTATCACTAGGTTTATCACAACAGAAGACATAAAACCGATGATAGCGTGATTGGGTAAAATATTTCCATTGTTGGCCGCCTTCACAAGGATAATCGCCTAGTAGCAATTGTTGAAATTTTAAAAAAATTGAAGATTTGTTCTAGACTACAGTTCAAACTTATCGCCATGCAATTATTATTTGTTAAAGCCACTCAAAACATCAGAAGATGGTAAATTTATAATAGTGAAGTTATTTAATGCAGAAAATGCACGATTACTTTTAATAGAAGCTACTGAAAAAGTTTATACTAATAAGCTAGTTGGTAAGTAACTAGAAATTTAATTAAACAGATTTTCATAATTATTTTGAATAATTTTGAGTTAGAATTATAATCAAGATTAGAAAAACATATCCGAAAGGACAAACCAATAATTAAAGTGTTTTATATCCCATGGATATAAGTAAAACAATATATTCAGTCCAAACGTTAATTCGCACAATTTTAGAATTTACGTCAGCGCTATTCAGAGGTCTAGCTGTAAAAGATTCGAACCGAGAACCTTATTAACGCGTGGTCAGCGACTTAGTACTACGCTACGCAGTCTTCCAAAAGAAATTCGAAAACTAAGTATTTTAACAACTGCACAGTTCCGCCCTAGTTCAGCTAAAGGAAAGTTTACATAACACTTAAATTCTGTTAAACCTAATTAATGAGAATTGTTAATTAAAATTTGTACCGTAATTTATTGCGATGTAACCGCTATAAATTAGGCACAAACTACATTTCGAGCAAATTCATGCGAAACCAACAATTAAACAACGGCTTTACGCAACAAATATACTGCAAATTATACAAACACGTGTCCGTTACGTTTTCATAACAAACAGAAACCGAAAGCGATAGGATTGAAAAGAAAAAGAAAAAACAAATTATAAAGAGAAAGAGGAAGCTTCAGGGCAAATCCGGGTATTTTTTTGAAGGCTAAGACAAAATCAATTATAATCAGATCAAATCAAAACAAAGAGTTTTTTATACAGGGCTCCGCAAGAAAATAAAAGAACGTTGCTCAAACAAATTTGTAAGAAACTATTGCAGAGCACAATATAACTGTTACTCTTGAATCTTAAATTCCTTTATTTCAAAGAAATAACTTGGATTCCTATTTCTTATACTGTTGTAGGAAGTTCTTCCAAATTGAATAATTGGTTGTAGCAACTATAATTTAATTTAAATTTAAATGGGCAAAAAAATAAGTAAAGACTATCTACCAACATAATTGCTATGATGATTGAAAGCTCGAGAGAATTTGTAAGGAGATTGCATGAGCAAAGTTAATTCAAAAGTCCACTCAGCGACTATAATGATGAACCATCAAACAGAAACGTCAACAGCCAGCGGAAAAGTAGAGTAATAACTACGCATCACATTTTATGCAGAGCTATTCTTAAAATATAAATCACTTTTGGAAGAAAAAACAATTGTAATAATAATAAAAATACAAATTATAAAGGGAGTACAAATAAGTCTCCGCCGTTTTTTTTATCAAAAATTGGGCATTTATTTTGAAAGAACGGAATCTTATGTTTTATTCAAAGTATTGTCCATAGCTAGCCACTACTTTTTCCCATCTTTCTGGCAACATATGGATACCGCGTCGAAAGAACGCTTCATCTTTTAAGGCTATCCACGAACCGACCCAATTTTTGGTATCTTCATATGATGTGAAGTGCTACTCAGACAGACCACGTACCATTAATCCGAACAAATGATAATCGGAAAGAGCAATGTCTGATGCATACGGCGGGTGGAGTAGGACTTCCCAATTGAGTGTTTCAAAGTAAGTTTTGACCGGCGCCGCAACATGTGGACGAGCATTATCATGCAGAAGAATAATTTTGTCGTATCTGGAGTACTAATGGGCGTGTTTTTCCTTTAGTGCTCATCAATTGTGTTCGGTTGAGAACCCCAGTAATTGTTTCGTTTAGTTTGAGCAACTCATAATACACGACACCAAGCTGATTCCACCAAATACACAACATGAGTTTTTTCCATAAATATTCAGCTTGGCTGTCGGTCGATGTTGAAGCATGGCCACGTGGTCTCCATGATTTCCTCTTCTTTGGGTTATCATAGTGGATCCATTTTTCATCACCAGTGATTATACGATGCAAAAAAACCTTTTGTTTATGCTTGGCAAGCAGCATTTCACATGTGCAAAATCGGCGTTCAACATTTCTCGGATTCAGTTTATATAGAACCCAATTTCCTTGCTTTTGATTCATTCCCAACGATTTTAAACTATGTGAAATTGCTTGTTGCAAGTTCTTCTGGCTTTTGGCAGGAATCTTCCTCCAATAATGCTTCCAATTCCGCATCTTCGTACACTTTCGGCCTTCCGCTACGTTCTTTGTCTTCGACGTTAAACTCACCGTTCTTAAACTTACGAAACTACTCACAACAACTTATCTCACTTAAATCAGCCTCACCATATACTTCTACAAGCAATCGATACGCCTCAGCTGCAGATTTATTCAAACTAAAGAAGTAAATCAAAAGTTCCCGCAAATGACGCTTATTCAGCTCAAAACTCGACATTTTCGTACGAAAAAAATTATGTGATGCTGATACAAAATTGCTAATATTTTAGGCTTATGGTGCTGCCACATATCCAACCTTACAATATGACCTTTTACATCTGACAATTCCAACCATAACTTACTGGTGGGGCCATCTTTTGTGAAACGGCGGAGACTTCTTTGTACTCCCTTTATTTTTATCTGTGGTATTTTTTTCGAATTTCAAAAGTTTCCTGGTTTTGTTAACACTTCTGAATCAGAAGAATAAAACTTGCAGTAATGTTTCCTCTAGTATATCTGCCTGGTGTTTGGTCTAGTTGAATGTTTGCTGCGAATATTGATGCTGACGAATCCAAGCTTTTCTCAACTATTCTTCTGTTCTGGAGATCTGAAACCTTCTGAAATAGTCCTAAACTCCACGCTAGGGGAAAGTTTGAAAGCGCACATCTTCTTTGTCAGTGGCGTCAGGTACCAGTTGAGCTGGATCTTCAGTTTAGATGGAGCTAAGCTGTCCCAAAATAACATTAAATTGTGCCTTAAATGAACTTCTTGTATGTATGTGAGCTCAAGAATGACGAGACCTCGACATCTAAATTATGTTCAAATAATCTATACACGGCTTTATGGAGTAGCTAGACATCAAGTGAATTTACAGTGACCACAATGGATGAGGCCACATGACAAGCTGCTTCGTTACATATCAAAAGGAGCTTTACTGGACTTTTATATTTGAACAGATGCTTCAGAAACTTCTACAACTATTTTCGGTAAATTTTCGGTAAAGCAACCTAAATAGATGATCAAAAATCACCAATGCCTGGCCTAAACAGATGACGTTACGCTGCTGGCAAGGAATAGAAGGAAATTATATAAGTTGGTAGGAAGTTTGAGAAAAACAAAACCAAATATATGACTACGAAACGTAAGAGAAATATACAATAATAAGTTTCCACTTAGAAAGAGGCGGGATATTGAAAATAGAAGAAGTACAACAGTTTGTACATCTAGGGCCTTAATAACAGCATAAAAGAGCGACATAGCAAAATCAAAGAAAAGGAGATAGAACAACTAAAACGCCCAACACTCTCCTAAAGGCCAAATAAGTGCAAGCAAAAGTGCAAATGTGCAAGACCAATAATGATTTACGGGTATGAAATGTGGACGACAAGTAGTGTAAAACAAGACGGACTCGAGGTGTGGGAACGAAATGTTTTGGATAAAATTTATGATGGAAGGAAGGCAGAATAAGGCAGGGAACGCAGAAGAAACAAAGAACTGCTAGACCTATATGGGGAAGTACCAATCATCAGTTACATAAAAGCCCAACTTACCAAAAATACCAAGAGCCTTTCTAAGACAAGTGTTTTGGGAAAAGAAATAGAGAAGTAGACCACGTTTAAAATAGATATAACAAGTATTAAAGAATTTAGAAAAAAAGAAGCTACAGAATTGAAAGTGCGACTACAGGGTAGAAAATGACAATGGCCATCTTATGCGACGAAAAGACTATAGGTGGAGCAAAAAGGTAACAGAGTGGAGGCCAAGGACAAAAAGAAGGGAACAAGGAAAACTAAGAACCAGATGAAGAGGCGACATAAGTCGTAGGAACACAATGGATGGAAGCGACGGCAGATCTAATGGCATAGAGACAGCTTGGGGAGGCGTATGTTCAGAGATAGAATATTTAAATGCTGGGGGTGATAATGGTGGCAGAATTGGAGAGAAAAGACGATATATATATATATTCTTCTTCATCAGCTTTTCTTGGTCCACTCCTGGACATAAGCCTCCCGGGCCTCTTCGGGGGATTTTTGGCCATAACTCACCACGCTGGCCAAACGGGTTGGTAAGTATTAGTGACAGCCGTCCACTCTGGATACAGACGCTGTTTGCAGCCGCCCACTCTGGGTCAGACGCTGCTAGTTCACCATATCTGGTTACCCTCACTTGGTTTAGCCTGTGGGTCAACACAGTGTACCAGGATGTGGCGCTTGGAGCCATCAAGTGAGAGTTGGGTGTCTCGTGAGGACCAGTTATCCGAACCTCCGCCCGTCTATAACGTTTGGACTGACCGTTCGAAATAAAAGGTACTACCTCTCCGACACGTCCCTACACACACACACACACACACGCGCGCGCGCGCGCACGCACGCACGCACACACACAAATCTCCTCAAATTAACAACTTTTTGTAATTTAAAATTTCACTGCATTTTTTGAAATCTTTCGTATCTAAAATGAACTTCTTGTGTAAGCCAATAGTTCAAAACATACAGTAGGTGACAACAAATATACAAAAATGTTAACTAAACTAGAAACACGTTTAAATCAAGTGTGGCTTACGCAGTTACATTATACGTAAGATTTCTTCAAACGCTGCTTTAGTCCGTTTAAATTATTTGTAAATAATTTTATAGCGTCACTTTTTACTGATCAATGCATGTTAGACAGGGTGTTCAATAAACATTGAAGATTTTTAATGATATCTGACACAAGCTTACACAGCGTGATTAAAACAAAAATTTAAGGAATGACAACATAAGCAGATTATATTAAAAAACGGTTTTAGGTGGAGCTTTGAGCAACTTTTTAAGCCGTCTTTACATTAGTTCTGTTATCATGGCCCTAACCAAGGCCTGATTAACTCATAGGCTAAGTAAGCTCGGAGGCGCAACATTTTGAGTTGAGTAAAGGAAAAAGCGAGCTGAATGAGAGAAACTTTGAAAAGTTATAACTATTAAACTTTGAAATCGTTCACCGACGTATAAGAAAATTTTAAAAATAATTATATTGTAACAGAAATAACATATCGCAAACAAATTATTCAGGAACTTTCCAGAACGATCGATGCGGCACCTTTGAGTTCAAATTCCAGAATCTTCTGATTCGTTCTAGAATATAGAGCCGGAGCAAATGGACATTCGCGGCAGTCGGGTAGGATAATTCATATAGTACACATGATGCAAATAAATTAGTATTGTTATAATAACCGTTGGCCGTTACAATAATAATATTATAATATATAATTGTTTTATAGCCCTTATGAATAAAATTTAGTTTTAACTTAAATCGTCGTTCAACTTGTATTTTATTTATCATTTGTTAAAATAATCCGAATAGAACAGAATCCAGAAAACATTTCAAGGAAAATGCCAAAGCTAAACACAATCGTCGCCATAGACTTCAGCGACTTCAAGCCCAAATTATAGTGTATCAAATTTACAGCTGCAAAAGGCTTCAAGCTCATAGAGCTCTAGAGGTAGACTCAATTATATCACTCGATGATCCGACATTGTGGTGCGTAAATGATAAACTTAGTGATTTGGTGGCATATAATGGCAATCGACAAAATGATGACCGAATTAAAAAAAATCTGAAAGACAGTATACCAATAAAAAATGATGGAACAAATATTTTGAGCGCCGTTTAAACTCTATGAAGGAACAACTTTCTTAGCGAATAAGAGAGTTGAATGGATAAATAAACAATCATGATAACAACTCTGAATACGAAGAGTACATTTTAAAGTTTATTAGTAGAAGTCGAGTTTCACAAAAAGTGGATTGTAAAATAGTAGAACAGTACCAGGAAGAAGCTTTGTATCAACGAAATGTTCTCTTAAAAGTCTTTGAAGTGGCTTCTCATGGACTGTCCATTCATAGCGTTAACGAAATATTAGACTCTATAAGAAATGGCAACTTTCTTGGCTGTGTAAAGCTGACTTTAAATTCGATTCTTTTATGCAGAACATGTAGCAAAATTTAAAAATAACGAAAGAGGCGTTCCCTCAAACTTATTAAGTAAAACTGCCAATAAATTCATTATATAGTTAGCAGATCAAGTTAAAGCAGAAATTGTCCAAGAGATTGTAAATGCCAGGTATTATTCCATCACTGTGGACTTAATCAGCCAGATGTGTCACACACAGACCAACTGGCTTCAGTGACACCATATATCCTAGCTATGGGAATTCCTGTAGAACGATTTTTTATGTTTATTCCTAATTGTAGTCAAGGTGAAAAAATGGCGAATATATAATGTCGGCTAAATAACTATAGAGAACAGAGCTACGTCAAAGATCTTCTGGCCACATACATCCTTTGCCCGAGCCGCTCTTTACATCTAGTTGACTCTGTAGCTGCGCAGAACAGCAAGTACTCTGGTGATTTTTTTTCTTTAGAACAACAAATCTATAACTTTTGAGTTCTTCAACCAAAAAATGTATATCTTACAATCTCACCTTAGAAACGACTTCTTATCTTTAAAAACGCAATATGAAGCAAATGTGATATTGGAAAAACTTAAAAGTCTTGAACTGGCATTAATGGTGTTTCTGAAACAATATTCTTGTAGTCTTGTAGGATTCAAGGAGAAAGTATGGTTACAAGAGTCATTACTCTATAAGGTACTTTAGAAGCTTCTCTCTCTTCAAAACGAATGAATTTTCAAGACTAGTAAATAAAGCAAAATTGATGTGAGAAGATGACGTATACGAAACAGACAATGCAAGAAAGAGGAAGCCAAAAATTTCTTTGGTAAAAACGTAAAAGCTCAACTCGATAGGAAAAAGAACAATTCATACAGAAATATATGAAGATTTCGGATTTCTATGAGAAACCACTTAAATGGGAAGTAGAATTTACTTTTGCCAATAGTGCCATCGTTCTAAACATGACAGTTACTGACTGCAATGGAGCACGATCCTTTTCAGCTCTTAAGAGAGTGAAAAGTTTCTGAGATCAACGTTAAGGCAAGAAAAAATGACCGGCATTACATCTTTAATTATTGAGATTGAGTTTCTACAGACTCTTTCTCTTGATGACATAGACCAAAGGTTTTGTAGCAATGTTTTTTAAATAAAAAATTTGACTGAAATGGGCATTTAATGGAATTTTACCCCCAAATACCCCTCCCTCTCAACGTATCTACTATTTGGCACTACAAAACCGTCTGTGGATTTTAATTGCATTGCCGAATTTTGCCAAAAATTGATCCGACATAGCAAAAGCCCTAATTGAACATTCCCCCGGTGCACTGCTCACTTCCTGTTCTCACAGCCCGACGGTTCACACGTGCCGGAACCGTCTCCGAATTGAGTAATTAACTTTTCGAACCTGCGACCCAGATCGCGATTTCGAAAGTAAAACTGCGGCGGGCGCAATTTCCAAAACCAAAATCATTTTCATACGCGCTGCCAGCCGTGAGGCGCGCGCCCTCGCGCTTCGGGCGGTTTTCCCAAATGTCAGGCGCGCTTCGAAAACCATTATCTCTCAATATCCTTCGAATAATGAAAGTCCGAGCCACGGAATCCGGCGGCGCAGCCGTGAGAATTCGCAGCATTCCGCCGGATTCCGGCACGTACTGAAAAGTACTGCAATGCCGCAAAAGCGCACTTCCAACAGCAATAGTTTTGAAACGCCCGGAGGAGTAATTTCCGGGTTTTCAAAACAGCGTGTCGTTATGTAAACCGTTGCCCAAGAATGGGCCAGGCTTCCTGCAGCAAAGAAATTCGAATTCCAGGTTAGTGTTGTGCCGCAGCATTGAAATCTCCGATAAGCGAACTCGATTTACTCTGCACGGGCGCCGTTTTTCCTTATTCCGGCTAGTTTTTTAGTTGCGTGTGACTGAAAAAATTGTAAAGTGGTCTTACATCAGAGCCTTTTGCCGATTCGGCAATAAAACGATGGGCTCATTATCGGGAGCTGTTTTATTCTGCGACCTTGCTCTTCCGCACACCAAAATGAAGACACGCCAGCTAAGTCTCGATTCCCAGCCGCCTTAAGCCCACGAACCCTGCCGGAAACTCGCGTCACAATATGCGCTCGACACGCAGCTGGTTTTCAGAGCACGACGCGCCGCTCTCGACTACTGCGAACGGAAAACCGTGGCCATGTTGTGGACATTCTGCCGCTAAACCTCGACTCTCTCTCTTTCGCTTACCTGTCCCCGTTCACCCGATCACCTGTTCCTTGTGCAGAACAAGAATGGATAGGCTCGCTAATGTTCGACGCTACACTTAGCGTAAACAAACACATCCAGCAATGTTCTATCCGTAAAAAATGCGGCATTTTAAACGCGGGCTTTAAACGAATTTGCCTTCCTAAATTGAGCTTATCAGACGCAGAAAATTGTGCTACCGAAGGTAGTCGGAAATTCTCTTCCTCTCCGACACCTGCTGTAGGTTGGTAAGTGAGTAAGTTGGGGGGGCCCACGTCGCGACCTCTCAAGATTGGCATTTCGCCTCCGGGTATGCGCTCACAGCCTACATACCAGCGTTTGCACACCTTCCTTACATCATTATTCGCCACCTGTTATAAAAAATGATACGCATTTTTTCACTCGGTGCTTCAGTATTTAATACCACACTTAAATGCTAAACAAATCCACCAGCTGTTATTTTAAAGTAATTAATTTTATTTACTAATTTAAGCAGTCCCTTAATTTACATTAAAAAATTGGTTTATTTGGAGATTACAGAAACCTGTAATTACATAACTTTTAGTAATCTATATTATTTTTGTTTATAAATAAATTAATACTTATATATTTTTATTAACTAAAAACCATAACTAATTTTCTAGAAATTAATATATATACGGATAGATAGATAGACAAACGGATGAACAGAAAGAAGAATTTTATAATTAATGTTTTTGAACAATTTATAAATTATAGAAACTTTATGTTTAAAAGTATAAATTTATCTATTTTTTAAATAGTAGAATTTATAAATAACATTTTGTTAAAAACTTGTTGAGAAGCACCTTGATACGTACAGCCTGTCTACAGCGGTACAGGTGTTTTACTGTTGAGAAGCGCTCTTTAAAAACATAACCTAATTGTAGCAGTTCATCTATATAATAATTTATTATTTGGTATTGCAGGTGGAAACTACGTAATATTAATAAAATAAAATAAAGTTTCTGTACGTAGCAGAGCATTAATTTTTGTGAGTTCTGCCTTGTGTCTGTTTTAATGAAGACTACAAGTCATCTTTTAGAAGTCGCATTTTAAGACCCGTACCCACCATGGCAGACGTAAGAGACATAATGGAGCTGGAGCAGCCGGCGACTCCAGAAATCACGCGGGAGTCGATCATAGGCGCCGACAAGCTCAAGAAGCGCACCTTCCCAACCACGAAGACACACAAGCGGCCAGAAGGCATGCACCGGGAGGTATTTGCCCTACTGTACAACGACAACAAGGACGCGCCCCCCTTGTTTCCTTCGGACACGAGCAACGGATATAAGCAGACCAAAATTAAGCTAGGGATGCGCAAGCCGCGGAAGTGGACATGGATGGCTTTCACCAACCCGGCCAGGACGGACGGTGCTGTGTTCTACCACTGGCGCAGGCCTTCGGATGGGCCCAAAGAGTATCCTTTTGCGAAATTCAACAAGGTGTTACATTGCAGACAAACACGTCTTAGTATCTAATTATATTTTATTTAGAAAATAGAAGTGCCTACATATACAGAGGCAATATATCAGCAGCACCTACAAACAGAAGGTTGGACAAAGGAAGAGACAGACCATTTGATGGATTTAGCACAGCGCTTTGATCTCAGGTTTATTATCATGGCTGACCGGTACAACATTGAGAAGTTCAGCAAGCGATCTGTGGAAGATCTTAAAGATCGGTATTATAAAATTTGTGGAATTCTAGCGAAGGTATGTTAAATGGCCAGTTAAATTACATCTAACAAGTTTTTCACAATAGACTAATGGGGAAAAGAAAATTTATCATTATGATGCTGATCATGAGCGGAGACGCAAGGAGCAGCTGAAACGGTTGTACGACCGGACCCCAGAGCAGGTTCTGGTGCTAATTTCAGAGGAAAGATTTTACAGAAAGACTTTTGCAGATTGAAGAAGAGCAGCAGTTGCTTAATGAGCTGAAGAAAATTGAGGCACGGAAGAAAGAGCGAGAACGTAAAACGCAAGATTTGCAGAAGCTGATCAGCCAGGCTGATAATCAAGCGGACAGTTTGAGGAAGTCGGACAAGAAGTTGCCGAAGAAGAAACTTGCTAATCCTGCCCGACCATCAAAAGTGGATACCACTGTAAGAAATTACTTTTGTTTAGTATCAAAGTATTTAAAAAAAAAATTGATCAAGGACATGAAAGAATTGTTGAAAACTGTTTTGTTACTACTTTTTTTGTGTTAATATGTTATAATTGATGATAATTATTTGGTCTTCCACTAAAATTTAATTTGAGGTTCTGGCTATGCAAGGTCTGTTGAAGTCCATCAACTTAAGTGAGTTTATATGATGATAGTGATATTTGCTTTCCACCCATCACTCAACCATGTGACCTTCTCTGGAGCCCCAAATGAGCATCCTTGTCCCGAATATTTCAATAAGTTACTATATGAATAATTTTATTATCATCAGTCATTAGAATTTTTTGCTTCAAGATTAATCTTGTGAATGGCTTTACAACTAAGTATTAAGAGGCATTGCCATTATTGAGTTTTGAACAAACTACTAGACCGTACAGGTGGGACCACGTAATTTATAATTTGTTGTTCAGTGTTTGTTATAATATTAGTTGGTCAGTGTACATGTTTGATTATTGTAATTTTCATATATTCCGGTGTTTTTTCAGCTTTCCGATTGAATCTCAGAAGGGCATGTTTTGTGTTCTTGACTGTTTTTCAGAACTTGATTGAAATTTTGGAAGATGATTATGTTATCTTATAGCAATCCATAATATTTTAACTGTAGATTTTCTTTTAGACTTTGATTTATCTGCATTCCAATCTACTGTGAATGTTGTAAATGGGTAAAAGCATCCTACTTATTACTACATCAGAATCCATCCACTTCACTACAGTTACCAAAAAAGTTGTGATGCTCTTCATTGAAGATTACTATCATTTTTGTGATGCGAACATTTCAGGCGTCGGATTGTGGATCCCATCCTTTTGTCCAGTTTTTCCATACTTTCCTACTAGACTATTCATCTCTGTTAATGATTTCCCCATTGATCTTCCTATGTCCTCTATTTGGTTCAACCATCTTCTTTGTCTACCTCTCCTGCCTCTTATCAGTTTTCCCATTTTGGTAATCCTTCACTGGCCATTCTTGTGATATGCCTGTACCAGTTTAACTGTTTTCCTTGTATTTTATCTAGTACTGGTGGTTGTTGGGCAGTCTCCCTTATGTGCTCTTCCCATTTGGTTATCCCCATGATCCTCTTTGGATGTTCATTTCAGTTGCATTTATTTTTTCCTCCAGGCTATTGTATTGTGGGTTTTTAGTTTATTATTTATTTTTATTTTCTTCTAGTCTAAAACCATTTTGTTCAGCATATAGTACATTCTCGTTGATTTGTTTGCTCTATTGTTGGTTAGTTCTGCATCACTTTTACCATCACTTGTTACTATTATCCCCCAATATTCAAAGCTTGTTACTCTTTGTAGTAGTGAGTATTAGCATATAATCTCTCTGTTCTTGTTGGTTTCTTGGATTTCATTGATTATCATCATTTTTGTTTTGTTTCCTTTAATTTCCATCTTCATGTTTTCTGTTTCGTTGGTCCAGTTATCTAGTAGTTTCTGCGTTTTTCCTCTAGAGTCGGCTACTAATGCCACATCGACTGCATAGACTAAGCTGCTTACTGATATAGGCTTTAGATTCTTGTATCTTACCATGGTGTTTAGCTCTACTTTGGCCTTGATTAGCTTTAGTATATTAGTAACCACTAACCAAATATAGTTCTTGTTAATTTTTTGTGTTAATTGCAATGGTGAATCTTTCAATGTTTTTTAATTATTTAACAAGTACTGTTCTTGTTAATTCTAATCGTTTTTATATAAAGTCTTCCAGAACGTAATTCATTTATTGTGTTTATATTTTTTTGGTATTATTATAGTGACTAGACAATAATTTCTATGAAAGTTCAGAATTGAGTATAATTTTTGGAAACACTTTGTAGCTGTATCAATTTGCATTACTACTACTTTATACAGTTCATTAATTAAAATGTACTTTTTATCATCCCATCTTTAAAATGAAAAGGCTTCCTGCACATCTCATAAATTTTGTAAAATGTTAAATGCGTTCACTTAACATTTCCACTTTAATAGCAAAGCTTCCATTTCCTTTAGTAAATTAATACTAACGTTACTTAGACATGAACCTAGTTAGATTATTAAGATAATGTTGCCGCTACTGTTCCAGTTGTTTAAAACAAAAGTAACGTTTTCATAGTCCAAACACAACATATCAAGTTTTGATATTTACTAAATTTTTTAAATTACTTTGATTAGCTTTACATATCATAATTTGAAAAAAATATTTATTAAAGATAATAAAATAAATTGATAAATTTTGGTCAACTTAAATTACTTTTATATGCGACAAATTAGTATTACATATGCGTGAATGATGGCTTGTATTCTTTGGTTTATTATGATTTGATATAGCTCATACCAAGTTTGTTCTACCATACTCCACAGATCATCCTTGTTTTCAAAACATTGCATTATCACAATAAAAACTGCTGTTATCCCAACTATGTCTGTCTGATAGGGAATAAATCTGGAGATTTCGTGGGCCATATAAAAGTTAGTGTCTGCTCTTCAAAGAAGACCAACATAAGACAAGCGATATGTGAATGGGTGTTGTTTTGTACTTTGATAGTAGATGTAACCAATGTTTCCCCATATTATAGTTCTGTTGTAGTAACTGTTGTATATTAATCTCAAACAAAGACCTTTTGATGACATTCCCCATATTGTTGATACACATAATTGTAGCTATTGTGGTAATCCAAGTTGAAACGCAATTTTTTCAGAAAATTTGGCAATAATTGTTTTAGTGGGACTGGAAATCAGAGATTTTTATGCTAGGTCTGAAAACATAAACCCCCAACTTGCAGAAACGCCCCCCTACAAAAGTGACGCCACTTTGAAGTTTGCATTGAAAAAACATTGATAATATACTTGTATGGTCAAAAAAATTTGCATTTCTGACTTTTTTTTTGTTGTGTCTATGAAAACCATATTAAATTTATAACTACTGACAAAATATTAACAATATGATTAAATGAATAACCAAAATCTAACCTAACCTATCCAAACTAACTTCAACTTAACCTAAAATTTGCAGGACCTAATCCTAATTTGGAAGACAAAAACTGAAAAACGCTTTATTAAATAATACAACATGCTAACTGTTTAGTTTTTGTCCAGGGAGCATTAGGTGGAAGCAGTAACGTTTGGTCCCTTGTCACTTCAGTAAATCTTTGTTAGGGACATGTCCTTAAAATAGCTGTTTAAGCTCCAAGGCTCAGTTTAAAGTTTTGAAATGCCTTTTTCAAGTTTAGTCTATCATTTTACAATGGTGGCGTTAGAGGTATTTGCAGAGCTGGTCTGCGAACTGTGGCCCAGTCGGAAGGCACACGACATTGATAAATAGTCCTCAACTGGGTGCCAGAAGGCGTCAATTAATTGGGTGTAAGTGCCATCAGTTGTAATAAGACATTGTTAGCAATCAATGACAGGAAAGAGAAATGTACTTATGAAACAATGTTTCTAGCCACTATGGTTTCCATGCTAGTGAATGTCATCATGCTAATTGAGGTGATAGCCCTTTCACAAGTCGATGTGAATCTCAGAGCTTTTTAACATTACTTATTAATTTTAAATATTAGGGTCTCGGAAATAACGTGCATTGGCAATGATCTTGACGACATCATCCTGCCCATATTCCACCATTCCAAGCACCCATTGGCCTTTAATTGCTCAACAGTGATCATATTTTTGCTTGCCGAACTTGTCAATTTGGGCAGTTTTACTAGGGCTGCCAAGTTTAATTTTATTTTGATAGCTTGTCTTTTACCATTTCTTGACAATAGTAATACCTGTCTTATATTAAACGTTAAAGTAAGAACAAGATGGCGATTACTTACGAATCAGCAGTAGTGCCCAAATCATGCTCCATTTGCTCTTCTGTTAGCAAAGTGAGGTTGGCCCACCCCTCTTTAAGTTAGTTATATGTCCAGTCATTGAGCCATTCTCAAAGTATGTGTAAAGTATGGGTAAATGTTGCTAGTGATTAAAATACCGCACATCTTTCTGGTCTCACCAAATACAGACCATTAACTTCTTTCCATGATTTTTTGTTTTGGCGTCAATGTTGATAATTGGTCTGGGTCGTAAATTGATTTTTGCGTTTAGGATTATTGAAATATATTCACTTTTTATCCCTAGTAATAACATAATGTAAAATTCCCGTTCTTTTTTGACTATCAAGCAGGATTATCCATGTTTTTTCACCTTTTGATGTCTCTTTCCTTCAATTCATGTAGCACCCAGTTTCTTTCTTTGTAAACCCTACCCGTGGTTTTCAAACATTTGCAAATCTTAGATTGTGTAACATTTAATATCTTTGCAAATTGTTTTGCATTTTCATTTCCATTTAATGACATTCCAACATTTGCAAAAGTTTATGTTTTGTTATAAGCACAAATCTTTATTTATGTTAATCGCATATGTTAAAACTAAAAAAATGTGACGGGGGCACCCATTATAATATATACAACTCATTCTCTCTAGAAGGTGAAGACTTTTGAGTACTACTAACTTAAAACTAAATAATCTTTTATAAAGAGACTAGAAAAGTTGGTGGCCAATTAGCTAAATGTTTTAATGTGAGTGACATCTAGATTGAAAAATACTAATTAAAGTAGATGAACAATAAAAGCTCAATTTTTTGTTAACTTACCAAAGGTTGCAAAAATAACTATCTCTCATGCTACGAATCGACCCAAAGCATGTAAAATCTTGATGCACTTTTTTGTTTTATTGCTATTTTTTAAGACAGGGTAGCTGGCACTAATTGCGATTTAAACAATTTTTCAACAGCACATTTTACAGGCAGTCGAGACAGCTGGCATTAAATTTCCAGATTACAAAAATAGCGGCGTCTCACTTAGGTCGCAGCGCATGAAGCTTCCTGCAAATGTCGGCCAGAAGAAGGCCAAATGCATTGAACAGATGCTGCAAGAAATGGAAATGGGTATAAACAGACTTTTACAATAATAAAAGTAGTATGTATTTTGATTTCCGTTCCAGAGCTTAACCCCACTCCAACTGAGGAAATCTGCCAACACTTCAATGAGCTGAGGAGCGATATGGTACTGCACATGGAACTGAAGGCTGCTCTTGCGGCTGCTGAATTTGACCTGCAGTCACTGGCACATCAATATGAAGCACTAAACCCGGGAAAGGTAATTCAATAGTTCAATTATAAAAACCATCGTTATACAGGTGTTTGGTATTTGAAACACCACAAGGTGCCTTTTGCTCTGTCGAGAAGCTGCAAGATAAGTATACCAGTGTTTTCAGCTTATGCAGAACTTTTTGTCATTAAAAAGTTGTTTTAAATAATCTGGCAATTTTTGGTTTGTCCGTATTTTAAATATTTCAACAATTGACAATGTTAAATCTTTTTCTTTATTTGTAGGACATGAAATTCTGTGTTTGAAATTTCTGTCATTTTTTGATAGGTTGGTTGGTTTCAATTAGTCTCAAAAACAGCAGTTGCTTGATATAATTTTGAGATTCTAATTCTCATCTTGCATGATAGCCGTGAGGTAAAGGTCTTGGCGCATAGCAGACCAGGTCAAAAGCAATAGCTGTCATATAAACACCTTTGGCGGTTGTGAAGTACATTCTTTTACATTAACGGATTAGAGTAGCCACCTGCCCAAGATACGCCCAACAAGGCTCATAGTACTGCACGAATGTGTGGTTAGAAACAGGCTTATATAGCCTATTATATAAAAGTAGAAAAAGAAGATCTAGCATTAAGAATTTTAGTATAGTTAAGCTGTTCTCACAGTGATAAGGAATATGCACTAAACTTCTACTAAATTTCCATAGGTCTAATATGACTTTTGCTCTAGAAGTTTTGCTGTTAGCTTTAGCCAAGGTTTCTTGCTAAATAGTTTTACCTGCTTCAGTGTGGTACCTTGCCATCATGCTATTTGCTCTATTTACTGTCACTAATAGCCATTTTCTTCAGACAGTTGGTGATATAACCATCTATTCATTGTGTTTGTAGAGAAGCAGTGACATATTATTTATTGCTGTATTTGTCAAAGCTTCTATGCAGTCCCACATTTTCTTCAACTTAACCACTGATTACATCAGTGCTTTAATTCAGCCTGTCTATTTAAGCAGTGACTAGTCCTCTACCATGTAGAGCTGTGTGTAAGATAATAACATTAATGTAGAAATTTAAATGTAAAACCATTTCTATATTACTACACATTATTTTGTTGTTGCAGAGATTGATCATTCCCCCACAACTGCTTCCATCCAGTTCTGAACAAGACGGGGCGAAGATTATGGGAAACCCTGAAATAATTGACGTTGTTGGATCTCCTGGGACACCATCAGGTTCAGGAACCTAACTTGGATATGTAGAATAGGCTGTTAGATCTAAAATAAAATTTTGTGAAAGCAGATTGTTTCTTGATTATGCATGGGAAATGATGGTTTTAACCAATCAAATTATTGTCAAAGGTACTACACTATATGTTTCATGTGGATTTTCTCTGGTCTTCTATTTGCCTATTATCAATAGCATCAGGGCTGTTTGTTTCATTGCAGATCAGACGATTTGATATTAATCTGGCAGCAACTGTGTGTCTACTGACGAAATTGAGTTTCATTTTTCAGATGCAAATGTGCCTAATAAATGATAAAGGTGTAAAACTATAATGATTTGATATTTGAATGTACAATTAGTCTGATAAGTGTTCAGTTAATATATATATATATATATACATTTACCATAGTAAAAGATGATTAAGTGGCAATAGTTATATATATTGAAAAAAATTAAATTTAATATATTGTGATTGTATATTGTTAACTGTCGACAACTTGAAAAGAAGAAAATAAATTTGATAGATTGGATTGGCCTTTACAATCCAATTGAAAATATATCTGATATTACATTAGAACATTAACTGTCCCAATAGGTTCAAGAGTTAAAGCACTTCGCTTTTATCTTATAAACCTAGCTGCCAGTATGCGAATTCGTTTCCATGCTACACTATTTGGTAATAATAAAGTTTTGTAAATACTTCATGAATTGTATTGCATTTTATTTCTCACATATTTTTTTTTCCTAAAATCTACTGAATGTTCTTGTGGGACTAATTTTATAGACCTGTACTATCGTCTCAAAATATCTCTATTTTTAGATATTTATGACTATATGTTTGCATTAAATTAATTATTTAAAATAAATTGTTTTATTAATTAATATTGTATATGATACAATGCTGTAGGAATTCATTAGCTAATTACAAACACTATTTGCATTAATTTAATTTTCCCTTGATTTTATCACTTCTACGTCTATATGAGCGAATAGTATTAAAATAAAAATTAGTCCTAAATTTTCATTTCATTAAATCAGCATTCCTTTTTTATTAATACCTTCTTTTGTAAACAGTAAGTCTAAAAATCTATATTATATCTATCAATTTTCTGACCCCCCCTCCCCCATCATTATGATTACATTATTTTCAAAAATTTCCACCATCAATTGTTTATTTCCTGATGCATTTTTAACAATCTGGTAATGTTTCTATCTACTCCACAGAATTTACTTATTTACCTACTCTTCTTCCATTCTTTTACCATTAACCTGATGTTGTACTATTGAACCATTTTCTCTGTTCTTTTCCTTTAACTAGGATTCTCAGTTGTTGTCCAGTATTTCCATTTCTTCAAGCGATATCTGTGGTATTCTTTGGTCATTGACCCTCTCAATTTAAATACTTTGTTTGGATATCTGTCATTCCCCATATGGAAAATGTGACCATACCATTGTAGTTATTTTCTTTTTACGACTTAGCACTATAGGGTCTTAGCGTACATCTTGTCTCTATTTCATACCCTATCTCCTTATCTTCCCCACTACTCGTTTTAGGTATCTCATTTCAGCTGCCTTTAATTTTAATTAGTCTTTCTGTTATATAACAATGTGGAAGTGTAGAGAGTCATATATATATATATATATATATATATATATATATATATATATATATATATATTTTTTTTTTAATTTAATATAATGCTACAATCTAGTCTTAGACTAATAAGTAACTTATTTCTAATCCTACTTTACTAAAAAAAAAATTTGTTACTAAGAGTCACCCATTGCTGTCTTCTTAGCCAAATCTAACTTCTAAAGCACTTTTTTCACGCGCTTATATAAGAGAGTCTTATATAAGTGCATTTTTGTTTTCCTGTTCAATTCTTTTTATCCTATTAGTGTGTAGTTGGTAGTAAACTTTACTGGCCTTGCTGATTCTAGTTTTTGTTTCTTTACTGATTAAATTTCCTAGATATTCATAGGTCTACTTATCTATTTGTCTTTCATTCTCCATTTTTGATATGAGCATGATTTTACTTTTCAATCTATGATAATTATCCTATAGTTGCTCTCTTTAACTCGTTTTTGCAAATCTTGTAGATGTAGTCTATGTATATGATGAATATTAAACTGATTAGAGTGCCTCTTTGTTTGATCCCTCTAGTTTTATCTTCTCTATTATATTTTCATCAAATTTGGCTTTTCTCTTAATTAATTCCATAATATATATCGCAAGGGATAAATGTAGTTTGTTAGGTAGTTCCTTTTTGATGGTTTACGAGCTGGTTTTATACTGTTTTTTATTAATATAGTTAAAGGGTTTATCCCTGAGTCAATATATGTTGTGGTCTGAAGTTTTGTGGGATAGGATAAATTGTCATGTAGTAGGTCTTCAAAAAAAGCCAATCCATTTTGATATTGATAAACTTTATTAAAATATAATAATAATAATTTAATAAAATGAATAATTGTTAGTGAAGGACACCAGTACTAAAGTTATGATCCTTCAGAAAAAGGTCTAAAAATTTTTTCTAAGACGATGTCAAGTATATCGGACTGGTGATCTGTTTTGTAAGAATAGCCATCAGATGCCAAAATTTCAAGTTTTCTACTGTAAGGGTATTTAAATTTAATTTCTTCTGGATTTGTGGATCAGCAATCCCTTAAGTCGTTTTTAGAATTTATATTACCTGAGACTACTAGCGTTTCAAAAAACTTGTTATTGTCACGATCCTCCAGTCATCAAGTTTAACCTTTATTGATGCTATTTCAATTCTCAAGAGTTTCTGGAAATCGAGTACACTCAAATTTTGTTTGGATGTGGATGGCCACTTCTGGAGTTACTGTGACTGGCCGTTACGATAGATGTGATATCCTGGGATTTTAATCTGATGATTCCGTCAACGTTTTGGTAGTATAGGCTATGTCTACATGATGCCTAAGTTAAAAGTGTATGAACTACAAAATCGATGGTTGTTAATGTCATTTAAGTTCCAGTTAGAGATGATTAAGTTTTGTATTATTTGTGGTCCTTCGATAAGAAGCAGTAAAATATTTAATTTGACTAAGGTAATGTACAACTGGTTTAAGAAGGTTGTTTTTACTTTGTTGACGAGATTGTTCGAGTGAAGATTTCTGCTGCAAGAATTACAGAGATGATCGATTTTAATTTCTTAAGAGCTTGACGTAATGGGTACAGTTCCTCTCTAGTTTGCACACTTTGGAAAGTTCTCAGCTTTATATATCACTTTATACATATACATATGGGTTTCAAATTACAATAAATCAAAACATAATACAACTTAACAATTGCACTAAATCCATTACACACCCCTAGTAACATACCAATCAAGTTTTGTTTTTTGGGAAAGCTTTCTGTTAATTACACTAGACTTCTACTAGGTTGTAAAGAAAGTTCTGTTACAGCTGCGAAAAATCCAACATTTATGCGCCAATTAATAACCAAAACAATAACATTTATTCTTCAAAGTATAGTCCGTCATTGCCCACGACCTTTTGCCATCGTTCTGCAAGCTTCCGTATCTGCTTTTGTTGAAAGCTCCCGTTTCCAGCAGTAGCGGATCAAAACCCGGAGCTCAAACTTGTCGATTGCCATCTAGGATATGCAAATGAAGATTGGTGTAACACAATAAGCACAAAAAATGCATAAAAATTAAATTTTTCGCAGCTTATTTCTTTCTTTACAACCTAATACAAAAGTTTGGTTCTATTCCCCCTTTAATATGAACAGACCAATGATATTTTGCAGTTAGTTTGGTATGGTTCTTTACCAGCACTTCAACTCATTCAAAAACCATTCAGCAGGATTAAGTTCAGGATTCTACGTTCTCTTAAACCATTCTGACACAACCTTTGCTTCATCAGTTTATTTCAAAATCATTTGTTACTTCAAAAAATACAATTGTTTTAATATCTAACTATGATAAATCTCATATTACTCCAAATAATATTCCATGCAGCTGTTTTAAATATATAGGCCATAGCTCAACCATTGAATCTAACTGCAACCATCACCCAACAGATGATATAATCAGTTTACATTGCTTTTGATACCATAATTTTGTACAGAAGCCTATTTTTTTATTTAAAATCACCATATGTCCAAGACTGATAGTTATAATTTAATTGTCATAGAACAACTACCTAAATAAAACCATAAAATAATAGGAAACTACAGCAATTGTATAAAACTTTTAATGAAGTAAAGAAGTTTCGATACAAAAATCAACTTTCAGTAACAGAAACGGCATAAATAAATGCACGTACATAAATATTACCAATATTAACCATAGAAACTTACTTTAATGTTTGTTTACTGGCTTAACATAAAATACTTTCAGTCGTTGGTGAAAAAGAACTATGGTTTTTACTTCTTCGTTCCTCAACATACACGCTAAAACGTAAGTGAAGCAATTTATATAAACAGGACCTCGGATGAGGGATGTATAGCTACATCTAATACATGAATGCTGGTTGATCACTCCCAATACACTAATGCTCATCCCCATTACAGCAGGGCGATTGGCGACCAGGACACTATTTCTCTAAATACAATTAGGAGTTCGTTCACTACGGCATATCTGAATTTTATGACTATGAGGATACATTTTGAACCAAATCAAGGTCAGAAGCACTAGTTCCAGGTATTGTGATTGAATGATCATTCAAAATGTCTACTTACATTATCAGTCAGTATGCATCACATCATGCAACAATCTTTATACATTTTAAACAACCACAACGAATCAGTAATGTCAAAGAAAATTTAAGCGTTAAACCAGACTAAACCTTTTGGCACTTTAAATAAAAATCCAATATAAAACCGGTCGAGGACCTACATCTAACGTTACGAGATGTATAAAACTCAGACTCTTACGGCTAACTTAAGCTAAGTGTATTCAAAAACGAAAAGTTGAAACTTAAAATGCTCTCTATACATATTATAGACACAATGCTTAACAGTAAATATATTACATGATAATCAAAAAATAAATACTTCTGTGGGAGATGTACAACTAGCTTAAAGGGAGCTCGCATAGTCAACTCGTGGCCTTTTCCTGGACTGACTGAGCTCGTCTGCTGTGTCAACTGAGTTGTGGTCTCGTTTCTTTTGCATGCCCTACATTTCAACAACCCATTGACATAAGGTTACAAAGATAAATACTTCCCTTACCTTTTTCTCCCAGTGCTGGTGAAGGTACCTCAGCAATATGCTGGTCTTTTCTGTTACGATCACTGCAAAGCCAAACCACTTTAGAGTAATGAAAAATGCCCTATCAGAGTGGGTACCTTGTTCTGCAGGGAAATCCTTTGTGGGAATGTACACCGACGGCTTCTTTAACGTCGTCCTGCTGTTGCTGTCGGCGTGGAACTTCGAGAAGTTGTCTTCATTGTAGGAGGGCAAACCCTTGAGGAATTCCGCCACCGACTGCTAAGCCGTAAGTGAGTCAGGAATGTGCCAAAGGAGGTATTTAAGGCACTCACCATCGTTTACTGAGATAGAAAAGCTTGCAACTGCAAAATTCTAAGTCGGCGGGACACCGACTTCGCCTGTTGGTACAATCTCGTCAGATTTTCACCAACAAAACGAAAACCAATGCAGATGGATCTATTCCAATAACTTCTCAGTTACCGAAACTTGACAGGTTGGAATAGATGTTGGTGTGGGATGTTAGATGTTAGGGAATTTGACGTTCTGCAACCAACCCCATGGCACCACGAGATATTTTGTACTTTTAATTTAAATTAATCGGATTATACAACTAATGCTATGCTATAAATATTATAGAAGACATTAAAAACGCATTGATTAACGTCGGTTGCTATTGCAATAATTTTTTTGATAATATTTTTGAATAACATCTGCTTTACGAGGTACGTGTAAAAGATGATTGGACAATATACAGGGTGTACAAAAAACCACTATACATTGAAATCAACTGTAATAATGTGATGACATAGAAATATTAGATGAAGTACAAATTTGTCATCTGGTCAAGGGTTGTAAAAAGAAGTATAGAACGGTTTTTAACGCGTTGTAGACGGTCTGTATAAGTTATTAAAGTTAGTAGAAGTGTTTCAAAAGCTTGTTGAAAGAATTTAAAGAGTTAAATTTTAAAAGGTTATAACAAAGAGTTCAAGGATTGCAGACGAGCTACAGAAGGATGGAATGTGTTCCCTGAGCGATAACACACGTTTTTGTACTAGCACGCTTTAAATGTGTCAATGTATTAAACAATTATTGTGTTAATAAGTGTGCATGTACTTTGCTGGAACAAATACACATAAAAATGCGAGAAAAATGTTTTGAATGTTCTTCCCCATCAGATGCATATAAATCAGGAGTACGCTTTCTGTAGAAACTAGTTTGACACAATTATTTTTCGATTACCCCATATGATGGCGTAAATTTCGAGAAGTGATTTATAATGTCTTGTACCTATGTACTAAATTACAAAAATATTCTTCCCGTCCATTATCTCATCTGAAAAAATGTTAGCATTCCTTTTCGACGGATTCTGGCCAGCCTACTTGCTAACATACCCTTCAAATCGATTTCGATTCTCTGTCGCGATCGAAACGATTTTTGGGATAAAACAATCGGCCGATAAGAGTAAAACTTCTATTCAGATATGATGTCAGCACTAGATTCCAATCTTACCTAACATAGGAAAAATATCAGATATAACTTGATGTGCTATCATAAATCTAAAAGTTTGTAAACACAAATCATAAAGCCAAAATGGACTCAGTCAAATTAAATTTTTTTATTCAATTGTTTTTTATTTATTTATTTTAATTTTATTTATATATTTAGTCCTTAGCTTACCTGTTCAAGCATTTATCTCTCTATTTGCCAAATAATCTATTTATTTATGTATTTGACTGACCTTATGTTAGTGTATCTGCTCATCTTTTCATTTGTGTCATCTGTATCAACTGTGTCATCTGTATCATCTGCGCCATCTGCTCCATCTGCGTCATTTGTGTCATCTGTGCAACTGTGTCATATAACCATACTCTGTCGACTTACCAATATCCGTTCTTTACATCTAAGATTGACAACCATTTGAATTTGGCCAAGGTATCCAACATGTCATCAGTACATGGTAGTGGGTAACTATATTTCTTTGTGATATAGTTGAGTCGACCCATCCTTAACTAGCACCATGGACGAAATCCATGAAATTAACGAATGTTTAATCACGCCGCCCTTTTCTATATCCAAAGTGATCTTTTTAACTTCTCGTTTGGCTAGTGGTAATCGTCTTTATCACTTTGACATATAGACGTAGCATTGCTGGTATTTATTTTGCGATACACACCTGTCGTATTGGAACACGGCTTGATCCCAGTGCAACAGATTTTTAATGTTGTCTGTTGGTGAAATTCAAAACACTGCAAGATGTGGCGATCACTGATCTCAGTTCATCAGGTATTCTACTTGGCGCTGCCTGAATTCTGAGGAAACCGAAGTGCGATGGCCGAGGATTGTGTTTTCTTCCAGCGTCCAAAGATACCCATTAACATTTAACACGCAGACCAGTACCACGCTGCTACTTTGGACCAGTGTCTTCCTAACCAGTATTCCTTTCCGGTCTTTTTCTTCTCATTACTTGGTTCTATCATTATGACTCTTTTTGCTGAAAGATCATAATCCAAAACTGCATCAACCACCAATTCACTGCGTTCTAAAAGGATGCTGTCAGGAGCAGATTTCGTCTCGATAATGAAGAACAACTTTTTCTCCCTTTATCTCCAATACCCCATGCTCCAAGTTCACTTTACATCCATATAATTTTTAAAATGCCCACTTTGAAGGTTATGTCGTTTTCAATGTCTGTTACCAGTAATACGATGTTTAAAAGAAACTTGAAGAGTTTCATCTGATTTTTTACTCGATTCTGCAGCTGTGTACGATAAATCTTCTTCAAATGAGCATAGCTGTAATGTATTTCAAGGCGATCTGCCTACAACTTTCTTGCTCGTTAATGGGCATAGCCTGTAGTATGTCGATAGCGTTGCCACGCATAGCAATAATTAAAGCAGTCCCCTTTCCAATTTCTGACCATTCATTCACTCTAACAGTCATTTCAAACGATTTTTGATAGTTTGCCTAAAACGACTTCCCATCAAATGTTGGGAGCTGGACTTTAGTCTTCATTATATCGGTGCTCAACAGTGGCCCTTGCACCTGCCGGCTTTCTTGACTAGACTCGTCAATCACCCTACTAGAAGTGATCTTAATGGGAGCAGTAAACTTACATTGAATTTTTTTTATTAATTTTCTTATCCTGCGCTATTTGTACTTTGTTAATTTCGCTTTTGATTTCGTCTTGGACTTCACTGATTTCGGTTCCGACTTGATACATTTTATCGTCCAACCTTCTGGAGAAATTTTCTTCTAGACCATCTATTTTATTATTTAATGGGGCCATGTTCGAGCCAAAATTTGCTTTTGCATACTTTATATTCGAGGTCAAATCTATTTTTGTATTATTCATATTCCACTTTAAACTTCTCCGTTCAGAATGGCGCTCATATCAGACAATCTGCCCGCAATTCCTAAACGGAAACCTTCTGGATCTTCACCAGCGTCCAGTAATTAAATTACTTAATACTATTTATATACACAACTACCAACATAAAAATGCACACTATTTATCTTTAATATTATTTATGTTGCATTCGTACAGAACGGTTCGCTTCCAGGGCTTAACTTGCCTTGGATGCCTTGCTGTGTGATATTTAAGCAAATCCGGACCGGTTCCAGCGCCTTGTGAAGCTTCTAGTAAACATTTGGCAATTGTCCATTGTTCGAGTCCATGTTTGTAAGCTGCTGCATGCCTGGAAGACATTATATCCGTTACCCGACCTTGATGGGGTGGCGGCCGCTACAGGTATTGGTCGGAAATTCGTTACAATATATATATTTCGTTAAAAACAAATGTAAAACCAAAAATCCTGTCAAATTATTTACCACAATAATTCAACATGAGGAGTGGGAAGCAAAACCCAAAATCTCAAGACAGGAAAAGCAATAGCTTTGTCCATTAACAAGCATTATTGCAACTGACAGTTGAACACATTTGGTGGAACTTCAAGGAAAACATATAATAGCAGCAGGAGAAATACGCAGAATAATAAGATTTGTAAATGCTAAAGTCAAAAGTCTGAGGAGATAAAAGCGGCAATTGAAAAGAAAAAATAAGTTTAGAATAGATATACAAACTCGAAAAAACTTACAGACCATGAAAAATATAAAAACGAAAGAAATAAAGTTAAAAAAGTAATCAAAGAGGGCAAACTTGGTTAGAATTTAGAAACAAAATAAAAAATGCATACAAAGATAATCAAAATTATTTTTCGGGGACATCAGAAATGCGAGAAATACAAGTTCTGTTATACTTTCGAATATAAAAAAAAAAAGGAGAATTACTTATAGAAAAAAAAAGAAATCACGGAGTGATAGGGACAGTACTTTAAAGAATTATTAGAAGAACGAGATATAACATGCGGAGAAGAAAACATAGAAAAAGAAAAGGATAGTGATAGTGTAAACATAAATAACCAGGTACAAGAAGTTAATATAATTATAGAAGAAATAGATTAGACCATTAAAAATATAAACGTGGAAAAATCCCAGGACATGATCAAATAACAGCTGCCGTAATAAAAGCGGGAAAGGACTAAATAGTAGAAATTTTAAAAAATATGAATAAGACATTGAGCACAGGAGAAGTACCAGAAAACTGGCAAATAGGAGTAATAAACGCAATTTATAAAATAGGCGTTGTAAATTGCAATAATTACATAGGAATTGTCCTATTAGGTACAGTGGGAAAGAAGTATGAGAAAATCCTAGAAATTAGATTACGAAATAAACTGGAAGAGACTTTAGGGGCTCACAATATAGACTCAGATAAACTAAAGGAGCGATAGACGCAAATTAGGACGATAATTAGGAAAAACGGAGAGATCGGCCTCTGTTTTATCGACTGAGAAAAGCCTTTGATAGGATAAATAGAACAGACGTATTGAGTATACTGGAAGAAATAAAATAAATTACAAAACAATAGCAGAAGTAAAAGTTCTGTATAGACAGACTAATAATTTTGTCAGATTCAAGCACAAGAAGAATATTTGAAATAACAAAAGGAATAAGACCAGGGTGCATCTTAAGCCCTTTACTGTTTATAATAGTTTTTGATAAAGCCATCAAAAGGGTAAAAAACAAGTAAAATAATATAAAATAGGACACTGGAAGACAAAAATTTTAGAATTATCATGTGCGAACTATACGGTCATCATTGCAAAAGATGAAAAGACAATATAAAATAACTTGAATATTTACAATAACAGCTGAAAATCAATTAACATAAAGATCAACAAACTTAAAACGAAAACGATGATTGCAAATAAACAAGAGAAGACACATCAGATAAAATAGGAAGAAACAACATTGGAACAAGTCAATAGTTTAAGTACCTAGGAGCAACAATATTACAAAACGGAAGAATTGATAAAAAAATAAATTCAAAGACGGGGGCAACAGGAAGACTCTTTAACGTAATAAAGAAAATCTTTCTGGAAAAAAAAAGAAATACCGAAGAAGTAAAAACGGAAATTTTTAAGAAGGTAGCCACTCCAATCTTCTCTTAGGGGTTCGAGACATGAACTGTAACACAGAATCAGATAAACAAAATTTAAAGTTTAGAAATGCGCTTCCTTTAGAAAATCGCAGGAAAACTGGATAAGATAAAATAACGAACAATACTTCTACAGAAATCGCGAAAGCAAAACCAATATAAGACACGGTAGAGGAAGGCAAATTGAGACGATTCGGACACGTAATGAAGATGGGGGAAGAAAAAACGGCAGGAAGAATGATTGAAGCAAAATTTATAAAAAAAAGAAGAAAGGAAGACCGAGGAGAACGTGGATAGAAGAAGTGAAAAGTGTAGCGGAAAACTTAATATTAATTGGCATGAAGTAAACCAAAAGGCACAAAACAGAAAAAATCTGGTGTGAACATCACACGACTTTCCTTATCCTATTGCTTGGGTAATTTTGGCAAAAATCCTGGGCTTCAATTTTTTTTTCTAGTTCCTATTTTACCAACTTTTACTTTAAATTCATGTTTATCTCGTGGTAATAAATCATTTTTATTCTCATGAATTTTTTGTATCTTCAACCGTTTAGATTCGCGACCGATTTTGCGACCTTGCGACCAAACGGCTCTGCCGATTTTTACCAAAAGATTCGCATTGCGTCCCCTACCTACAAGTAACTTGCATACCAAATTTCAAGTCTCTAGCTCTTACGGTTCTCGAGATACCCTGTTTACTGACAGACCGACAGACAGACAGACAGCGAACGATTCAAATCGATCAATTGTTGTTGGTAGCGTTTGGTATTAACCGTTTCACCAGGTTTCAACAGTTCATAATACACCACGCCACTCTGGTCCCACCAAACACAGAGCATCGTTTTCCTGCCAAAGCGATTCAGTCTTGCGGTTGATGTGGTTGGGGAGCCTCGGTTTACCCATGATTTTTTGCGCTCGGGATTCTCAAAATATATTTACTTTTCAAAAAACGACTTTCTTTTGTATCGTTCGAGCAAAATTTTAGATGTGTTTTTGCGTCTTTCCATCTGCCTCTCGTTCAGCTCATGTGGTATTCATCTGCCGACTTTCTAAATCTTTTCCACCTCTTGTAGGCGACTAGAAACAGCTTGTTAATTGTCAATTGCTCTGCGAGTTTTTTTTTGTGTTTGTGAATCGTCTTCGTCCAACAATGATTGCAAGCCTACATCTTCGTACTTTTTTGGCGGTTTTCCGTATTCCTTGACTGCAACATCGAAATCACCACTTTTGAAACGCCGAAACCACCGTTCGCACGTATCTTGCGATGGAGCAAGTTCACTATAAGCTTCTCGAGGTAATCGGTATGATTCAGCAGCAGTTTTCTTCAATTGAAAACAAAAAAATAATGCTGACCTCGAATGCTCCATATTTGGCACAAATTTCGACATATTGAACACGGCAAAACAATACTATGCAAACACTGTTTCAACTTATTACTTGGGCGCATGGTCTCTTGTTGGTGGCACAACAAAATGGCATATATGTCAAATTTTTATACTTCACACTGCATTGGTGCACTATCTGTTGTCTTAAATCTGCACTTCATACTTGTACACCTAGTACAGGTAACGATGAAGATATTGGTATTGTTATCTTTTTAATACAATTACAGTTAGTGAGTTTTTATGGGGATACCTACTATTTTTGGCTAAGCCTGTATGTATTTCAGTAATACCCTGACCATCTGGACCAAATTCAAAGTATACAAAACCTTCAACTAACCATCAAACGCAAAACATCAATTATGTTCAGAAATATGTTTCGGCGTTTGGTCTGAATTTAATCATTGCTTATGCATACCTGAATTGTGGAAGAATATTCGTTTTTCATCATATATAACAATTTGTTTGTTGAAGAAATAATCTTGAGAATTTGTAAAAATTTGGCGATGAATAAATCTTTTTATGTGTTTGTGGTACAACTACAACTCTTTTTTATTTTTTCAAGTGGAATGAGGAGGCAATGCCCAGATGATTTTAAAGCCCCCTAATAACTTACGTGTACTTGTGGTCAGATTACCTTGAACAACTGGACATACAATTTTCAAATCTACCGTACTACATTTTCCTGAGCAAAGAGAATATTAAACGTTATGGTCGCCACGTTTAAGTCTCTGTTGCTCTGAATATCTTTTGATTTTTGAAGTCACTTGATTTATGACTTCCACTGAATTTTACACATTTAAATGGCCTCGTGCATTAAGACTTAAAATGTTCATAGAATTAAGATCAAAAACATTAGAAGATGGTTTCCTTTTTGTGTGGAGGTATGATAGTTGTTTTTATATTGCTCATGTATTAGGTTTTATATATCTCCTTATTGCTTAGTGAAGGTCATCATGGAACACTTTTCTCTCCTAGTTCGCGTTTTATATCTGTAATTGGAATTGAGTAGTATAGGTTACGTATTACAGTTCTGTACACTTTATTTTCCTTTTTATTGCTTACATTTTTTTAAAATTATAATCACCATTTGTTTTTGGTAGAACCCAAAATGTTTTCACTTATTTGTTGTTTTCTCCAATTTACCTATATTACTTAATTCCCAAAATGTAATGAGCTTTCTCTTTTTATTTATTTGTTAAAATTACACAAGCCTGCAAATTTGTTTTTAAATTTTGATAATTGATTCCTGATTTTTTAGTGCTGAATTCGATGTGGAATTCGTTCTCCATAGAATTACGACAATCATAAGTGGATTACGTGCGGCAGCAAGGAGGGGGATCAATGACTACCCTTACCACCCACCACCCTCTTCAGACCCGTCGACCGTTAAGCTGTAAGAATGCATAGTATATAAAAAAAATTATAAGAAAAAATTTCTATTTTTGCAATTCTCCGACTTTTTACAAATTTTGAAATTTGCAATTATCCAAAAATCCTGACTGGATGGTAAAAAATAATTTTCGGATTCAGCGCTAAAAAAACATTAGAATTAATTATTAAAAATTGAAAAACACAACCATCGCAGGTTTGTGTTATAGAATAACTAGCCGGCTCGGGTCGCCTTCGGCTCTCCTTCCCCGTCTAGCCCTACGGGGCTGCGTTTTCATTTGAGAAAGTGCACCCCTTAATAACATTTTGAAACACGTTTAACGACACCCAACTCGATACATTTCCGTAGTTTTAGTTTCGGACTCCTTTTATAAGTATAAATTTTGGACCTCTAATTTACCCCCTCGGAGGGGTCGGATCGAAATTTATTGAAATAGGGATTCTCTTGTTTTGAATATGGATTATTCCTGCCAAATATCAAAGGTCTATATTTACTAGTTTTCTCCTATCCCGAAATTTCCGACCCCCAATTTATGCCCGTTGAGTGCCTCAATCAAAATTTCCTGAAACAATGATTCTCTAATTTTAACTAAAGATTATTCATGCCAAATATCAAAGGTCTATCTTTACTGGTTTGGTAGTAAATAAGCGTCTGTCTAAAACTTTGACCCCCAGTTTAGCCCCTGTGGGGGGTCAGATCAAAAATTCCCGAAACACATGTCCTTTCAATTTGGCCGAAGATCATTCTTGCCAAGTTTCACATTTCTAACTCGAACCGTTTTCGAAAACGCCTAAAACTTTGGACCCCCACTAGACCCCCATGGGGGGTAAATTTCGAAAAAATTTTTCTTAGTACGTCCCTACATCATACAGAGAATAAAACTATAAGTTTCAAAGTTCTAGGTTCGGCGTTGATGAATCAGTCAGTCAGTCAGTCAGTGAATGAGGGCTTTCTCCTTTATACGTGTAAATAGATAAGTTACAGTTGTGCTGCTGCTTAGAATTAAATGATATGATTGGCAACCCTGGCAGTAACACAATAACAAGTGTTAGATTACTTGATTTAAAAATAAGAGAAAAACCATAACATTTGCTACAACAATTAAAACATGTTTTACTATAACACGCATTTAAACCTGGGAAGAATTGGTTTTTCATCTATTTCTATAATATCACATATTTTTTTCATTTTTGTAGTTTATCGCAATTAAAACCCAAAGGCGCGCAATGAGAAAGTATAAGAAGTTTATCAGACCTTTAGCTGTTGCTCTCTAGAAAAATAATCTGCTCACTTGAAAATTATTACAATTCTCTAATTGCAGTTTTAATTCTAAATAAACTTTCTGGTTTAAGAAATGCTTTTTAATTCTGCGCCAGCTTTCGTCCGTCCTAAAAACTTCGTACCTCTAAACATGAATAATTATTTAATTGAGTCTTGACTGTTCTCACCAGATTTTAAAGCATAATACATCCATGTGGCAAACAATTCTTAATATGTTAAAAATTTATTTGATATTTGTAAGAACAGTCTCCAGTCTCTAATCACTTGAAGACTTCTCAAGTTTCACTCATTTGTTTTTATTTTCCCTTCGTACTTTTGACTGAGAAAGGGGTGGGGAAGAGATAGGGAGAGAGGCGGGTGAGAGAGTGACAGAGAGAAAGGGAAGGAGTGAGAGTAGGGAGACAGAGAGGGATAGGGGGGAGAAAAGAGAGAGAGGAAGAGGGAGTGGGAAAGAGAAAGAGAGAGAGGAAGAGGGAGTGGGAAAGAGAAAGAGAGAGAAAAAGTGAGAAATATGGAGAGGGAGAGAGAGAGAGAGAAAGAGAGAGAGAGAGAGAGAATTTGTATAAGGGAACTTGGAACCAAAAATTATCTTTAGGTAGGTATTTAATTAATTAATCTTGTAAAGTTGATGTGCATGAACAATAAAATGCATTTTAACTTACACATGTAGAACTTGGTAGTTGCTACATAAAAGTTCAAATTCTTAACTTGTCAAATAACAGTGGAACTAATTATGTCAAGCAGGACTTTCTAAGCATGTTTTTCCTTTACAACCCTTTAAGCCTGCTTCTGTGAGCCTTCCTCTAGCTATTTGAGTTCTTATCAGCTTATCAAAGTGTTCAGACATTTCAGTAACAAGTTTGAAAGTGATTTTTTTGCGATTTTTAAAGACTCGTGAATTAATCTTTTATCTTCTCACACTGTTGTTACTTGTTCCCAGCTCCTTTTTTTATTCATATGAGATCCAGTCTGTGTATAACGTTTAATCATCAATTGCACAGAACATCTCGAACATTTCAAAGTTCTGGCAATTTCTACTTGAAATTTGCTTTGCTCATGTAATTGTATTGTATTTGTATACGGTTTTCAATACACAGTTTATTTTTTCACTATTTTTGATAGAAAATTACTCAAATAATAAAACTGATTTATTTTAAAATAACAAAGTACCTAAACTTGTTTACTTTACCAGCTTGATAATTTTCCTCAAAAACAAAAAGTCCTTGTCTCTTACAAGCCAAATGTTTTATTACCATTGTAATGGTTTTATTTATTGTGTAAATGAATTTATACCAGGTGTACAAGTATAAAATGCGGATTTTTTTCCAAAAAAAAAACATGTTAAGTTCGGAAGAATGATAAAAAGTGATGTATTCAAAATATGCTCCATTGCTAGTTACACATTTTTTCCAACTATCGGGTAATTCGTGGATACTACGCCAGTAAAACTCTTCCCCTTTTGCATCGATCCATTTTTTTATATCTTCGAACGAACCAAAGCGCTGCTCAGCAAGTGCGTGGCCATCAATGCCAACAAGTGGTAGTTGGAAGGAGCCAAGTCTGGTGAGTAAGCCGCATGAGGTAGCACTTCCCAGTTGAGTGCTTCCAACGTGTTACGAACAGGTTTTGTCGTGTGTGATGGAGCATTGTCATGGAGGAAAATGATCTTGTGTTGCCTTTTTTGATATTCTGGTTTTGTGAGTAGCGAACGATTCAAATCGATCAATTGTTGTTGGTAGCGTTTGGTATTAACCGTTTCACCAGGTTTCAACAGTTCATAATACACCACGCCACTCTGGTCCCACCAAACACAGAGCATCGTTTTCCTGCCAAAGCGATTCAGTCTTGCGGTTGATGTGGTTGGGGAGCCTCGATTTACCCATGATTTTTTGCGCTCGGGATTCTCAAAATATATTTACTTTTCATCCCCACGACTCGTTGCAAAAACGACTTTCTTTTGTATCGTTCAAGCAAAATTTTAGATGTGTTTTTGCGTCTTTCCATCTGCCTCTCGTTCAGCTCATGTGGTATTAATCTGCCGACTTTCTAAATCTTTTCCACCTCTTGTAGGCGACTAGAAACAGCTTGTTATCTAACGTTCAATTGCTCTGCGAGTTTTTTTCGTGTTTGTGAATCGTCTTCGTCCAACAATGATTGCAAGCCTACATCTTTGTACTTTTTTGGCGGTTTTCCGTGTTTCTTGTCTGCAACATCACCACTTTTGAAACGCCGAAACCACCGTTCGCACGTATCTTGCGATGGAGCACGTTTACTATAAACTTCTCGAAGTAATCGATATGATTCAGCAGCAGTTTTCTTCAAATGAAAATAAAAAATTAATGCTGACCTCGAATGCTCTATATTTGGCACAAATTTCGACATATTGAACACGGCAAAACAATACTATGCAAACACTTTTTCAACTTATTACTTGTGCGCATGGTCTCTTGTTGGTGGCACAACAAAATGGCATATATGTCAAATTTTTATACTTCACACTGCATTGGCGCACTATCTGTTGTCTTAAATCTGCACTTCATACTTGTATACCTAGTATAGGTAACGATGAAGATATTAGTATTGTTATCTTTTTAATACAATTACAGTTAGTGAGTTTTTACGGGGATACCTACTATTTTTGGCTAAGCCTGTATGTATTTCAGTAATACCCTGACCATCTGGACCAAATTCAAAGTATACAAAACCTTCAACTAACCATCAAACGCAAAACATCAATTATGTTCAGAAATATGTTTCGGCGTTTGGTCTGAATTTAATCATTGCTTATGCATACCTGAATTGTGGAAGAATATTCATTTTTCATCATATATAACAATTTGTTTGTTGAAGAAATAATCTTGAGAATTTGTAAAAAGTTGGCGATGAATAAATCTTTTTATGTGTTTGTGGTACAACTACAACTCTTTTTTATTTTTTCAAGTGGAATGAGGAGGCAATGCCTAGTTGTGTTTGAATGCGGCTTATTATCTAGTCTATCTAGAATAACAATGAGACTGGGCATGAAAATCTCTTTATTAAACACTTTAATTTTGGAAAATTGTTAAGTGGGTAGGTGCTCCGTTTTTTGGTAAACGTAACCGAGCAAAGATATGATGCGGCTTTCCAAAATCTGCGCTTGTTAAGAAAGGCAACATTTACGGCAAACATTGAAGGCGAATAAAAATGAACTGATTGCATAGACTCAATTTTCTCATTTACATAACCAGATATTTATGTTCGCGATGAATGTTGATCATGTATATATTGGCATTTGTATCAGGAGAAGGAAAATATTAAGGCGGAACAATATCTGTAGTATTCTACAATACATTCTTTCCGTTATAAAGTTTCCATTGTCTCTGGATTTTTATTGCAAAATCATATTTTGATATGAAATCAATCCCCTTATTCTTCAAATATTATGCGTCTGCCTTTAGATTTTGGCTATTTCTATCCCTTAAAATGTTAGTTTGTGTTTTGTGACATGTTATAAGTGCAAATTCGAGACAGATATGACCAAAAGTGGTTTCAGGAAGAGTGCAAACTGCGAGAGGTGATGAGTCGTTTTATGACAAGGATAAAAATTATAGTTGTCATTTTATTATTATTACTTAAAATAATATCAATAAACGCATCTTTTTACAAGACGATGCATTTACTCAGAGTGCGCTTTGTTCGTGAGTGATGCGACATTTAATTGTTAGCATGTTACCTAGGTCGTTGTGTACATGAATGGTTACCAAAAATCCTTACCTTTTTCTATAGGAATGAATGTCAGTAAAGATTTAGTATACTAAATTATCAACTTCTGTTCAAGTGCAAGAACACATTCGATATGTTGTGATTAATGTCACAAGAGTTTTTGCTGAAGTCAAACTACGCTTTAATGCTTATAGAAACTGATAGATAATGTTTGTTATAATATGAAATTTTATTGCAGCAAATACTTTTTACAACAAATAATAAGGCTATTAGCAATTTTCAGTAAAGAGTTAATTTGTAACTATCCTATATATTTTGTTATGTTGGTATTCATGTCAAGTTGAAAATCTCCTATACCGTGGTGGTGGTGTCACGTTTTGTTTTTATCCAAAATAAATCCCGAGCTGTTAGTGGCCATTTTCCATCGGTCAGTTTTGTTTTGTTTGTTGCGGGTTATTGATGGGATGTTGTAAGTAAACATTTTTCAAATAATCGTTAATTTTTATGAACAATTATTTCCATCGTCATTCAAGAATTGTTAATATTCCTTAATAACTGACGTTGCACAATATTAAAGACGTTTCTGTAGTTTATTTCACCAGCTGACGTGAGTCATATCCATGTGAAATATTTATTTGGGGATAAGTGAATAATATTTGTTACAAAAGTAGTAAAAGCAATGCGGAATTACTTGTATTAATCACGACATTAATCTATCCTAGCAAATATAATTTAAGTTTATTCAATCGTCCTCAAAACGTCGCCCGCAGGGTAGTCTGGGATCGTGCACCCAACTTGTTGAATAATTTGCTGCGCCACCCAGCAGCCCCACTTCAGGCAGCTGGCAGGCGGCCTCCCTGCGAACAGCCCTCCTAAAAACCCAGCCGCGAAGGCGTCGCCTGCTCCTGTAGTGTCTCCGATTCGATTCGCATCTATTTTGGGCACTGCTATTTCTTCAAGCTTCCCACCGCTGTGTGCACACATCGCTGATTTTGAACCATTCGTCATGATAACAACCTTTCCATGTCTTTGTACCCTTAATGTTGCGATAATTCTTGGTCAATTCCAGAGCAAATGCCTGTACGTCGAAGGGCAATCCTGCTGCACTTATTAGGGCGTTGTATTCTTTTTGATTCCCGATGAGGATGTCGCATAATTTGGCAAAATGGAGGACGTCTGCCGTGTACGTGTTGGCCATATACACAGCGCTCAGGTTAAATGCAAGCGATTATCTTCTTTTCATAGCAGAATTCGTGAATGTACTGAACGACAGGCGCTCGATCCGTCAGAAAGAAACCCTCGATGTACACTAAATTTGCAGTTTTAAGTAGGTTAGTGATGTCATCGCATTGCAGATTTTCTGTGGTTACTTTTTGGGCTGCACCGATATATGCCACTAGAGAACGGTTTGCGCCGCTGATCAGGGCGACGGTTGTGCCAGTTGGCTCATCTTCATGCTCTATGTACCTGAAAAGATTAAAATATAGAGAATAACAGGACGATTATCCAATCTGATGATTTAGTCATACTTATTAAGGGGAATTACCTGGTTTGCACTCCGGCAGCTTCAACTAGCTTTTTAAGATTTTTACCTGGCATATCTCGCCCGACTACCCCAAACATAATTGTGGAATTGGATTGTGCTAGTATCCACTGCAGCACCCTCAGAGTATTCTGGCCGGCACCACCCGGACTGAGTGTCGGGCTCAGCCTGTAAACATTGCATTTGTGAGGCTTTCGGGGGTGTTGCACCGCTCATATTTACGGCATTATGTCCCGCAGCAGCGCCCGCATTTCGTGGGCAGAAATCTCCTTCTCGTCATCTTCATTGAGGTTATACTTTTCGAGCAGGGTTTTCCCGGAAATTTTGACCGTTATGTCGAGTAGGGGATTGCCAAACCCCGCAACCACCACCATTGTCCTGAGGAAAAAGGGGTGAATCCCCTGGTAACAGGTGAATTTACGAGGATGGCGACGAGCCAGCAGGCGCGATATCACCCCGTTTAAAAGTACCCGAGGCGCTAAATTTAGGCCTTGAATTTTGAAAGCATGCGACCAGCCTTACAAATTCATCTGCTTTCGCATCCGATCACAAATCTGTGATGCAATACACTAAAAATACGCCGCATTTAGTGCTATTGTTTGCGTGCCCTTCCCCCACTTCCGCCTATCCCTTCTGTCATGATATAATCAGCATGTAAATATTTGCCTGACGCGCAGTGTCGTTCAAGGCTCTTTCTGTTTACGATCTCGCGTTCCCTGCTTACATTTCTCGAATTTTTTAAGGAAAATTTGAGGTTAAGAGCTACAATGGCCACCAGTGCACAGCCTGCAAGTCGCCTGCCCTCCGAATGCTTTCTGCACCCTGAATCGGACGACGAGGAATCGTTTGTGGTCCTGGGCACCTCCTTGCCTCCGGAATCATTGACTGTCGATTGCGGAAATGAGGCTATCGAAATCATACAGCCGACAACTGTGCAGCAGTCCCTCGATCTCACAGCGAGTACCTTGGCGCACCTCAACATCAGTTCATCAAGCCTGCCATCCCTGCCCAAAATGAACGAGAGGGACTTGGTGGGTTATCAGTTGGCTCGTTAGAATCATATCTACAATGGTTGGTTTCAGATAATTAATCTGCAAGGCTCAGACACAGCTACCACTGCAAATTCGTCTGTTGATCTAAGTCATGACGAGATCCAACAGAAGGTGGACTCGCTCATTGATGAAAACTCCAAGTTGAAAGGTAGCGCATCATGCCGTTAATCAAAAGGTTTCACTTATAAGTGCTGTTCCAGATACATTGCATCAGAATAATCTGGCCATGAAGAAGCATCAACAGATGCTATTGCTGTGGCAAGAAGATGTAATGAAGGTGCATCAGTCGCACAAGGAAAGATATGCTGATGCAAAAAAGTATATCGAAAATGTGAGTATTAATTAGTTGTATGTGCATAATTTTTGAATTTTATAAAAAACATTCCGCAAACGTCTGTAAAGTTGTCGTTTGCAGACTTTGCATTATAATCATAGTGTTTGATTATTAACTGAGATTTCTTGTTTATCACATTTAATTTTAGCACGAGTCAGTCGTTTAGAAAAGGCTAATTTATGTTTTTACCAATGGTCATGTTCTCTTTCAGGTTTCCTTTTTAATTAAGTCGAATAATTGCTTTGTAATTAGAAAAATAGTGAGTCATTACCATAAATATATGACTGATTAATGCCTGCACTATAAACTGACGTATTTTTCACGGTTGTTTTAAATAGTTATAGCTTGATATGATTTTTTTCCTACAGTTAATTTCTGCCCACGCATTATTCAGTATTAAATTTCTGGCTTATTTTTGTAGTAATTAGGAAAATGCTTACACACATACACATACATAGTCTATCTAAATAGTGATAAAATGATAATGAACGTGCTATTGTTCCACCAGACGAATTCAAATTTGAATGTTTTGCTACTGTTTATAGGAGAAGTAAATAAGGGTGTGGTGGCAATATGACCTGAAGCTTCTTTTATTCTATTTTATACTAAGAAATGAAGAGGAAATTGTGTAAGCAGTCAGAATAGAGTTAAAAAATTTTTTTTTTAATTGACAGGAATATCTAAAAAAGGTGTAAAAAACCAAACAACTAATAAGAGATGACAACAAAACGTCAAGTGCATAGTTAATATTGCAAGATACGTAAAATAAAAGTAGCGTTTCCAGTTCTCATAAAAATAAGGAGCTTTAAGAAAGCAAGTAAGAAATGAACACATTTTCAAATGGAACTAAATAAAAGTAAAGATGAAATCAAGAGAGAAGATGGAAAGGGAAGTAAGAAAAAGAAAAATAATTATGTATAAAGTTGAAGAACGAACAACCTATATATGGAAGTAATAAAAATAATGGAAGAATAGGTAGGTAATAGAGATAAGAAAAATTGGAAAACTGTAGAATGGCAAATTCAGACTTGGTGGAATTAATAAACTGCTCAAAGAAAGTGGAGATACAGAAAGCAACTAAAAGGGACAAAAATCTACATGGAGGAGGATTATTCAAAAGAAACACAAGAACAAAGGATGGGGCTGATAAATAACAGGCACATAATGCAATCATCAGATATATAACATCAGATATAATTTTTTGGAACAATTAAACGCAGTAGAAATTTTAGATCAAGGAAAATATGAAGTTGGAGAAGGGGCGCTACCGAATTAAAACATGGGCATAGAAGATAAAGAAAGTTTAACGAAAATGAAGCTCCAACATGTAAAGAAAGATAGGATGTTGAATCTAAGATTGCCAGGTAATGATGAAGAAGAAATTTTGTGGGAGAAATTAATGTTTATCAAACTGTAAACAAATCAAAAAACTAACAGTACTTACTAAAGGACAGATAACAGAAACGCTACAGGTAGGGAATCAGAATGTGGAAGGTGAAAATACAATAAAGATTAATATAGGGTACAAAATTTTAAGAGAAAAGTGAGATGCACTAGAACATAGCTGAGAAATTACATGAATGATGAAAGAAGTAAAGTGTAATAATACCAATAAAAGGAGAGAAATAGAAATTATAAAAGGGAAAGGATTTCAAAATGCAAGAAGTTGCAAAAAATTATACTGTGTAGACATAACTGGGATACAAGACATCAGACGGGGTGGATACTCGAGGATAAATAGAAGAGGTTAAATACACAATATAGTACTAATGGAAAAAACGAAAGATTAAGTGATTATTTTAAAGCTGACAAAGGAAGAATTTCACATATAAGAATCTAATCTACTGATTATAAATGTATACGCGCCAACAGAAAAGGCAGCTATAGAAAAAAAACAGGAATTCTATAAGTAACTTAGAAGAGATGTATAATACTATACCTAAGCAAGATAACTTATTATTTTAGATAAGTTGGTCGCAGATATATCTATGGCACATGAACAGACAAATCTAAATTGAAGAATTACTGTATAACTTTGCAGCTATTTCTGAGATCTACATTCTTACTGTGAAATTTAGACACAAAATAATTCACAAGATTAGGTGAAAACATCCTGGAGGAGAAACAGAAAGTCAAATAAGACTCAATGAAAAACAAAGATAATAAAGATATATAAGATGTATAATTTTTCAAAGGTGCCAACGCAGATTCAGACCGTTACCTAGTAATGCGAAATACCAAATTAATAAGAGAACAAGTTATAAAAGATGGAATTTAGAGGAACTAGAAGTATAAGTAAAAAGAAAATATCTAAATGAACTAGAAAAGCACACCAAGGTATAGAAGAAAAGAATATAGAAGAGGAATGGAGGATAATAAGGGAAAGTGTGATAAACATAGCAGTAAATAGAATTGCGTATGAAGACAAAGAAAACCATGTTTTAACAATGGATGTGAAGTACCAAAAGAAGATAGTAAATAAACAAACAAGATTAAACTGGTTATGCATACTGCAAGACTTGAAGATATAGAAAAATACAAAGAAAAAGAAGCACTGGAAAGAAAAGTGAGTGGATTAGAAAAATTAGTAGAAATTGAGACAGAAAATAAAAGAAATAATATAATGCTACTTTATAATTGCCAAAGGGGAGGAGAAGATAAAACATCAGTGATAACAGTAGAAAATGAGAAATGATTGAAGCACTTCAGAGACCTATGTGAAGGTGAAAAAGGATAAGTGTAAAAGAAAGAGTTGAAGGAAGAGAAATAACTAAAGATTCGTTAAAAAATACACCAATGTTAGAAGTAGAAAAATGGATAAAAATTTAAAAAATAGGAAAGCAGCCAGAAATAGAATAGAATTAATGTGGAACTATTAAGATATGGAGTTAGAAAGATTTATGAAAATATACATAACTTACTAAAAAGATTTTGGAAAGTAGAGAAGATCCCTGGAGAACAGGAACCGGAAGTATTAAAATACTAGACATTTAACAAATCTAATTAAGATAACCATGAAAAACTTAATAGCAATAGTCAAATTCAATAGAAAAAAGTTAACAGTGAGGTTTAACAAGGAAACGCTTTATCTGCCTTACTGTTTATCACCTCTTTAAACTACGTAATAAAAGACAAAGATTGGTTATAAAGAATAGATCCACACAAGTAGTGAGATATGCGGATAATCTGATATTTTTTGGTAAGAAATTGAAAAGAACTAGAACGCACGTTTTTGAATACTAGAAAAAACACAAGGAGGTATGGCGATAAATGAGAAAAAGTCAATATAGTTGTATTATAGCAGAAAAGAAAGATCAAGAAACTTGTCATTGTCACTAATGAATTATAATTTTGAAGTAAGATATTTAAATATTTGGGAATACTATTACATAAGAGAAATTAACGAATATACCTACATTAAACAAAGAATGCAATTGGGGTAAAAAAATTTGTCTTTGACAAACAGATAATGAAGAATAAAAAGTAAGTAACAAATAAATGAGAATATACATGACTACAATTAGACTTATTGTAATGTATATGGCTCAAACAGCAAATGCAGAAAGAAGAACAATTTAAGGTTTTTGAAAGGAAAATTATCAGTACCATAGAAACAAAACCAGTGCTAAACCATTACATTGAGGAATTGTGAAAATAGAATAATTAAGGTGCAAAAGAATCAGTGGTATGGTCATTTAATGAGAAGAGCAGCTGTTAGTTGGGCTCGCATCTGACATTGCTATGCAAATGTGGCTCTCGGTAGCTATGAGATATAAAAAATTGAATGTGAGTACAGTAATGATTAATGTTTTTAAATTAAATTGCGATTATGGTATCAGTTAAAATTGTGCATTTTGCTCTACTTCAGAAAAACGATAAGATTGTTATCAGTAACAGTTGTGAAGAACCATCTTATTAAAGTTGCATAAGTATTACTGCTACAGATTTTTGTCAGTCATGTACTGCTATTCTGGAAAAAATTCCCAAAATTAAATTTCGTCTGCTGGAACTCTGCAGTCTCTAATATTCCAGAGGATGGTAAAAGTTTACCAACTATTTAAAAACATTTAGCATTATCACAATTACATACGTTTTACAAACAAACACTTTCCCCAACCTAATGCATGTTCCTGCCAAATTTTCACTTCTGATACAATAAATAGCTAAGTAGAGTACACAAAAGGCTAATCATCTTGTATGACTCACAGTTCATAGAATGAAGAGCACACTTTAATATCTTTTGATACTTGATGATAGATGGATGCCAAAACATCGAGAATTTTCTAAAAATCTACATGGTTTAATCCGTGTATCTAAATGTTTATTTATTTTTAGCTGCGGAAATCATTTCGATTATCTCATATGCCCCACAAGGAGGAAACTTACAATTTTACTAAGTTGTATTCAAAGATTGTTCTTCCGAAAGCTATATTTTGTTTAACTTTTAGAAACCTTCAGGGAGAAACAAGTTATTGTTGCAGGATTATGAAATACCATCATATATATCAGAAGAGAAAACCAATAGCCAAATACAAAAACTTTTTAAATTATATCAAAATCATTTATCTACTGCCCATCCGTCACATCCCAGCATCACTGTGTGTAAACCTCTCCGATTATTCAAGCTTTTAAAAAAGTTTCAACTTTGCTCTGTCCAAATTATGTCCCTATCGAACATATCATATCCCAAATAGAATTCTCTATTACCAATCTGCCCGAATACATAGCCAATGAAACCAGGCAAGAGGTAGCCCTGTTACCTAAACCTAATATTAAATTTTCCAAATTACAAATCCTAAAAACTCTTAAGACAAAAACTTTACAATCTCAATGGCAGACAAGAGTAATGCTGGTTATTTTTAACAATTCAGACATATTATACGGATAAGATAGAGAATTTATTAAAATCATTGGACTGTCATCAAGTACTTAACAACCGAAAAAACTTGAAAAAATTTAAGATCTTTATTACCAACTCATACTTACTCCTTGATACCAAAAAAACTACTTGTACCCCAACCTTCAAGAATCCAAAAAATATAGTTATGCAAACATTCACAAGAAAAATTCTCTCTTACGACCTATTGTCAGTATCTTTGGATTTGCTACACACAACTTAGCCAAATACTTGTCCAAAATCAACCCCTTTCATAACAAGCCTCATCATAGGTCCAATTTTGAAATATGCCCTCGTTTCCTTTCCCTTAAAATTTATTTGTTGGATAAGGTACGTTGAAGAAAATCTTGTTATCAGGGTTTATGGACAAGATGCGCTTTCCCAATGCCTTATTTACCTAAACAAGCTTTACACCACTATCACCTTGGGTCTAAAAAGTTTTACTTTCTATGATTACAAACATGTAAAAATATCGGTGCAATATCAGGAAGTTAGCTTTTTGTGGGACTTGAATTATAAGGGACGATGAGAATATTCGTTCCTTGGGGCTCATAAACAAGCTGTTTATGTGCTGCAGGATGAGGAGACTGGTGGTACCATCAACAAAAAAACAATTAGAGCCGTATTTAATAACATTATGCAAGTTTCAGTTAAGTAATTTTAGAAACCTTTCTGCATCTTGAATCCTTTATATGACAGCAGCAAAGGATGAACACAAGTAACTCTATTTATCATAAGCAGAATAATGAAAAAAATACAAGTGCTACACCGGAATTCAAAGTCATAATAGATTGTGTAAAAAGTTCTTACCGTATTTGGTTTTTTAATACGATTTTTGCAATACTTTATTCCGAACAAAAGACAAAACTATTAATTGTAGTATTTTCCGTCGACCTCTATAACTCCCCGCTACTTTCTGGATGAGTGATAGATGCCTCGGCTGTAGAACTCGACCGATTTGGAATTGACGTTGATGAGTGCGACTGATCCTCCAGACTGTCTTCTCCGGCTTTGAACATTGTAAAGCAAGTGTAGGCAAGTTGTATACCAAAATGTTTGCAAGAAAATGCACAATCGGACGATACCAAAATCATACAATCTCATTGCAAAAATCATATTAAAAAATCAAAAAGCCACGAACTTTTTACACAACTTATTACTTAATGACGTTATCATGGGTCAAATCATTAGATCATGTAAATACATGACACGCTATCCAAATTTGAATCAAATAGAGGTTTTGGTTATGATATCATTTTAGGGTAAAGCAAGCAATTGTTGAGGGTATCTGTTACCGCGTATATTGAATATTAAAATTATTTAAATCATAAGCTGATACATACCAAAGGTGAAATTAACTTTTAAGACTGTGTTGATGAATTTCTGCAAGTATAATTTATTAGAACTTTTTGAAAGTAGAAGAAATTGCTATAAATATTTACCATGTCTAACTAAATGGAGAAATTGTTAAAAGATAGCTAGTATTAGCAATTAAGAAGATTTGTTTTTTCAGGGCAGTACTCATTGTGTTAGAAAGACGACTTATAACAAAATATTGAAAATTGGAAGATAGATTATAATTAGTAAAAACCTTTTTGGATACCTAGCGGTATATAATAATATACATAAAAGAGAAAGAAAGAGGAAAAAAGTAAGAGGGTAAATGAGAAAGTAAAGACAATTTTGAAATGGACAGTAAAAACAAAAGTGGTGCCAATGCTATCACATATATAATTGTTATTATAAGTTTGTTATACACTTATATAAAAAAAGTATCATATTCTTGTATTTGATATTTCGTTTTTAGTTATTTTTTGAAAATGATGATTGTTTTATTTTATGTAAATGTTCTATTTATCTGTCTAAGATGGTATAATACAGTAGGGTGAATTCAAAGTTTATACGAATATTCTGTCTGTTTAACTGTCCATCTGTTTATTTGTTTGTCTTAAGAAGTTTCAACGGCAATTGAAAAAAATGATTTAAAATCTATTAAATCTTTTCTTCATACTTTGCAAAATTTTGCACATATAAATTATTGTTGTGTGTTTTACACAAAAAAATAAGTCAAATTATAATGAAATAAGTTCACCTGTAAAATTACATTTCATGATATTGAGTTTACTTATCTAGATTATTATATATTGTTTACACTTGTTGCCATGCAAGGTAATAAATTTGTATTATCTCTGGTTTATTAATAATATAATTTCAAGGTAATAAACGCTGCGTTTTGACCACTATATATATAGTTGTTCAGTAAATATAGTTAGATGAAAATAAACGTAGACATTGTAGTACATCTTTTATTACTACAAGGTGTAAAAAATGTTGATAGTTTTGCTATTACTAATTCAGTATATCACAAACATCAATGTTTTTCATTGCTTGTGAAATGGGTTTTTGTACACAACCCTTTAGGAGAAGTGGATCTGGCATACTGAAACGTCATAGAATGAGGCAAAAGTACAGGTAGTAGCAAATTGAGGTTATACTCATGCGTTAGACGAACAATAAGTTGAGTGATTTTGAATGTGATATGATCATTCTTCTTTCTAATTTCAGCTTCTCCTTTGGAGGTTGCTGATCAGCATAGCCTTTTGATTTTCCAGCCATGTGATTATCTTGGGATGCATTAAAAATTTTCCATTGCTTTCCTGCAACGTCCCAGCTAGTTGGAGTTAAATTGTGACCCTCGCCTGAAACTTATCCAATTAAGCTTTTAATGTCACAGCTGCTGCCCTATGTCGTGCTAGTTTTGGTCCGCCTCGAATATTTTATTTCCTTGATACCACCCATATCTGGGAAGCATTTTGCTATCCGCCACCTGGGGAGGCGCTTGATGGGGAACTAGCCAACGCCTCATGGGGTCCTTGATCACTAGGTACTACCATCATTGCAACAAATTGGTTCATATAATATTGGTTTTGGAAATTCGGATGTCTGCGGTGGGAACAATCACTCGTGATTTTCAAAGTGCTTCTAGCATCGTCGCTAGCACCAGTATTATTAGTCGGGAGTTGGAAAATGTGGGTTGTCAAAGCCGTGCGGCTGTTCACAAGTCCAACATAAGTACAGTTAATGGTAAACGTTGCCTGTAGTGGTGTAAAGAAAGCTTGCTGCCATTAGACTGTAGAACAGTGGAAATAAGTTCTGTAAAGTGACAAATGTTGTTACACGATTTGGTGATCTAATGGATTCATGTGGACTTGGCACTTCTTATTTGAGCGTATTGTGTCAACACTCAAGTTTGGTGGTGGAGGCATCATGGTTTAGGGCTGTTTTACATAGTTTGATCTGGAGTCCTTAGTTCCTGTCAACAAATGTATCTCTGTCAACAGTTCGGGGAAGGACTTTTCCTATACCAACAGGATAACTGTTTTGTCTATACAGTAAAGGTTATTCTGCCATGGTTTGAAGACAGTGTTGAAAAATTGGACTGACCTTCGCAATCTCATTAACACCTCGTAGAAAATTGAAACGGGCATTACGCGCCAGAACAAATCGTCCTTATTCAATTGCTGGACTTACTACAGCTCTTGTAAAGAAATGGAGGGCAATTCCTACAGACGTATCAAAAGCTGCTGGAAAGTTTTTAGATGAGTGCAGGCTGTGCTAAAGGTTAATTGACATCCTATTAATACGTGTCCCATGAATCTGATTTTCCAAGTGTAAGTGTCTAGATACTTTTGGTCATACAGTGTATCTAATATCAAATTTCTTATTTAAAGTTTATTATCATTTAATTTTATATGTACCTATTTAATTTAAAAATATACATATTACAGCTGTTTGAAGGGAAATCTTATTGTTCAGAAATTATGAAAGACGTTAAAACAATTTAAATTAATTATTTGATGTTTTTTTGATTAATTGAGTCAGTGTTCAATTATCAATTGCAATTTTTAATTTGTCAGATACATTTTTTGGGAAGCTATTCCACACAACCATTCATTACTCTTTATATCCTTTCAATAGGATGACTGGTTTTACATCACTGCTAATTTTAGTGGAAAACAAACCCTTTATTTTCCATCTATGTAAAATTGCTCCAATGGCCAGATAACAAAGTTATAATTTTTGCGTTTCACAGTTAAAAATTGAAAACGGCAAGTTGCATGAAGCCCTTCACTCTATCCAGTCAAAACCCAAGGAAGAAGAAAAAGTTTCTGAGAATGCTACAGATGAGTGTTCTGTCAAGAGTAGCTTAAGTGACATGAAAGAGCTGGAGATAGAGTCTCTCCGAAGTAAAATGTCCGATTTAGAAGCAGAACTCAGCCAGGTACGCAGTGCAAGAGAAGCAGAAAAGCAACAGAGCGTTCAGCCACCCTCTTTATCTGATCAAGTCCAAGACCTTGAGAAAGAACTGGTCGCCACCAAGCAGCTCAACGTTCAGGTTAATGGCTACTTTGGCTTGCTTGTATCTGTTATTGATTTATTTTCATTTATTTTACAGGTAGCAGCTGATTTTGCAAAGCAGCGCCATGAGGGGGAGGAGCTGCAGAAAATCCTCTTAGAAGAAATAAAGGTGCTGAAGTCACAGCTGAGTGAAAAGATGAATGGGTATATCTCGAAAGAGGAACATGAGAACATCAAAGAGCAGCTGATGGCTGCTCAAATGCACATCACCAAGCTTGAATTACTGAGGAATGAGGATAAGGACGTCATAAACGTCAAGGAGGAGACGATCATTAAGTTGCAAGCCATCATCAAAGAAATGACTGAAGCAAATGATGCGATGCCAGCTTTGCGTGCACAGGTTTGTTGCTGAATGGGTTGAAATAGGCAGGAGTTACAGCTACCTGTTTTCTGTTGCTAGCTGGAATTGTACAAAGCTGATTTTGAAGCGGAACGGCAGGCAAAGGAGCAGATGGCCGAGGACCTGCAGCATCTCCAGAATCGCAATCAGCAGTTATTGGAAGAAGTTGAGCGCTTGAGGAATGGGGACTTTGTGCATGTTAAAAGATCAGATGTTAGCCGAGTCACTAGTGCCTCTTCTCCTTCTGCCCCACAAAATGTAAGAGGTTATCTTATAAAGTATATTCATTTATTTGATTTTAATATTCTGTACTGAATGCAAATGTTTACAATGAGGGAACATTTCATTTTTTGTAAGTGAAATAAGTGAAAAATACGTTTTGAGGCTAGTTGAAGATGAAGTGTTTAAGACAATGAATTAACGATACACATGAAACTGAGTATAACATTACTTTTATTTAGAAGGGCTAATTATAGTCTGCCAAAAGATCTTGACAATCTTCATCTGCTACTGTTGCTGTGAGAGTTATCTCTTGGTTTTCAACATAATAAAAACAAATATATTTTGGTTTATCTGTACTTTGTGAAATAGGAAATATTGGCTTAACTTTTATTGCTTGTTATAAAGGGCCTTTTAGTTTCTTTATTTCATAAAATAAAATGGAGCTAAAATGGATTTTTATTAGATGACTTTAAAGGTCCAGATTTATATGGAGATTTTGAAAACAAAATATGTTTTTATATATATCTAATATTTTTAATTTCCTGTCTTTTATATCTCATGTCTTAGAACGGTCTATGCATTTTTAATTAAATTCTATAATTGAAATTTACATTCTGTCAAGAAAGTTTTTTTTTTAGAATAATTCATTACTATTTTATATTTATTGTATCTTGGATAAACTTGATATTTTGGGGTTTTTGCTGAATTTTAAAACCCGGTTTGAACTAAAATTGTTTATTTAATAGAATATGTATTTTCCCCCTTTTTGAATTGAATACAATCCAAATTATTGATTGATGATGTTTAACTTATATGGATAGATAGGTATTGTCGGGGTTATAAGAACTATTGTAACCTTCTTTTCCAGTGTACTTAAAAAGAGTAGGGCTTTGTTTAAATTTAGTGGCATTAACTCTTAAAGTTGTATTTAGTTCCTAAAGTTTGTGTTTTAGGGTTTTTCTGCCAAGTCGTAACCTGTTTTCTTGACTGTAAATTTTTGGGGTGGTTAGTCTACCATTTAATAGAATTTAGTTACACCTACCGTTTTTTGTTATATATTCCACGGTTTTTTTTTCTGCATTTGTTGCCTTCTGTTGTCTTCAGTATTCTGCTTTGCTTTTTGCTTAAAGGTTTTATCTATACTGGGCCAAAAAATTTTTTTAATTTTTGTAAAGTTTTAAGTGTGCACAATGTCATGGTAAAATCTTAATGTAATGTTTCAAATATTGATGAATTTGTAAATGATGAAAGACCATAGCATACAAATTGCTTGAGCACGTGTATTAGAATAGGCACATGCATTATATATTTTACAGCTTTCAATAATAAATATGGTTGCATATTCTTTTGGAAACACATGTAATGCAGCATATGTCAAGTAAATGTAAAAACTTTCTTAGTTCATAACATAATGTATCGTGTTGTTTCTTCTCTAGCTATTAAACCATGTTCAGAGTTTGAAAACTTTTACAGTTTTTCCTACACCAAGTTTGTTTTTTCATTCTTTTTCTTGACCAGAAACTCAATAGGGAATCATTTTACAATCTACTATACATTTGAACAAAGTAAACGAAGACAGCTGATATGAAATGTGGCGTGGCTGAGCTCTGAGTGTACGTTTGGTCGCCTATCTTCAGGATCGTTTTGCATATCTTACTTTAACTGAGAAGGTTGAGGGTCTCATACTTCGTCTCCCTATGTCCAGTCTCATCACGCATCCAGGGCAATGTGACAAGTACCGTACGTTAGACAACCGCTATTATTACTCCTTGTTCAAAGTGAATGCAGTTATTTAATTATTTTTAGTAACTAAATAGGACACTCCACCTCGCCAGGCATCGGAGAGCTTTAGGATTAAACCCAGCGCCTCAAGCGTGCAACCTTGCTAGTGCATATTCTATCACAAAATCATTCTTTAAATTCTCCTTTAGCTACTAGGGCGACACCAAATGCATATCCCTAATGGACAGTATTTCATGACGTCAGATGGTCCATCATTCAAATGGTATTGGTTATCTTTTATGTGCTCACGAAGAAATATTCATTGACAAAAAAATTTTTACTGATCATAAAATTAAAGAAGTAGCTCGTCAGATAAGCAAGTTTTTTATTACCAATCAACTTAAGAAAAGTAATAAACGGAAGAACTAAAATACACACAAATTTTCAAATGGGCGCAGGTACATATTATAGAGGGTCTTCCATTAAGAGGTCTAAAATAAAATTGCGCTCATCTACTAATGTAGGGTTGAGAGGTGATCAACTTCATTCACTGAAAAACATTATTCTTGTTCTGATGCAGTTTGTTTGAAAATTCTCCCTAAGCATGTGGACCTTGGTATCTTGGCAAATATCATCTAATTACATATTGTAAAATATGAAAACAGTCCCGTTTAGTTAGTTTTGACGATCTATTGCTGATTTTTTCTTGATTTGAAAAAGTTTAATGACATTTTAACATAGTGTTCTAGAGAAAAACCTTGGTTTCTTTTCTGTATCTAATCATCCAATTGTTCTGTTTTGCAGTAGATGCAATACAAGGTGTATTTTTGGAAACCATTTAAAAAAAGAATTTGTTTTTTATTTATTTTTACAACACACACGTTTTGTTAATATGTACCTGTTCATAGACAAAAATTTTAGTTTACTGCTGAAGGTTGTGGGTTCATTTGATGGTTTTATAGTTCTCAAAACATTAAAACAATATTAATTATACTTTTTGTGTTTTAATGTGTAATTGAAATTTTTTAAACAAATGTAATTGAACGTGAATACCCCCCACCCTCTTTTATATGATTATTACTTTGCTGACCATCAGTTGAAGTTTACTGTGATAATGGTGAAAATGAATTTGAAATTTAATAGAGAGACATGACGAGGTGGCCTAGTAGCTTTAAGTATTGGCAAAATAAGCAGAACTGCTTAAAATACAGCTAAGAACTTTAATGATTTGTTAAAATTTTATTTAATTGAAAGATAAAACTGTAAAGAAAAACGTATTTTTCATTTAAATTTAGATAGTAGCTAGCATCATGGTATTTTGACACAATGTTTAAATGCAACTGTGCTTTTCTGCACGTGTACATGATACATTATTTTTAAGAACTTAAATTATCATAAAATTAGTTTGATTATTTATAACATAAAGTAGTGTATATAAAATTGGCACCAAACGTTAAACATTTTTAATACACCTATCTAAACCATATTTGAGACACTTTGTAGTCAAATGATTAAAGGACTTGATTCCAGTAGTGACAAGCCTAGGTTTGATTCTGCACCTGGCAGGTGCTGGCCTATGTGGAAATTTTGACTTTCCAGTTCACATTCCATTCTCTGTGGCATAATGTAGACTTTAGACCATTACTTTGTCAACATTTACATTACTCTGTATCTATATTGCTTTATTCGGTTTGAGAAATATTTAATATTGAATTTTTAAAAAAATGTTCTTATGCGCCACACAGTTGTCTTAATATCCATTACTCCAATTTTCTTATTCTTTTTTGAACGGTTTAAAAGGTTAAAGGCAACATTGCCAACATGGTACTAATAAATTCTATGGTTCTTGCCATTGTTCTTACCTAAACTTATTTGTAGTGGGCAATTGAGGCAGTTTGTATTGTATTCTACTTTTCAACTTGAATGTTCTTATACTGTTTTTTGAGAGGCACAAAGGTAAAATTGTATAGTGACAAATCTGTAGAACATAGTAGATGAGCATATGAATGAATGGAAGTATGTTTAATACCTTTAGTTTGTTTGAAAATCTAAAGTTAAGCACACATCTTATAGGTCAATATTTTTATACTAATTCAATTACAGATTAGTTGTAGAACATAATAATTTATGATGGGCAGATCACTTATGGACATTATGATTAAGCCATACTATAACTACATTCAAATAATAATGTGAATTTGTTTGGTTAAAACTTGTCCCATCATACTCTTGCATATCATTCGATGACAGATTGATCTTGAGGTTGTGTATTACAAATTTTAACTTGTTGAATGGATAGTATATTCTTAAATAATATTAATAATGGTAAGGCTTTAACACACTGTTTAGGAGCATAGCCTGTGAACTGAGAAAGTCAAGGCTCTCATATAGTTGTCCCGTGTGTCCAGTCCTCAAGCACAATTTCTGATGCCGGGCTATATGGCAAGCTTTCTGCACCTTAGATGGCTGCTATTATTACACCCCATATTTGAAGTGAATACAGTTATTCTATTATTTTTAGTGACTGATTAGGCCACCCACCAAGTCTGTCCGCACCACAGCCCACACCTTAATCATGCGACCAAGTTGTGACTTTTTTGTGAAACTGAATATATTCATTAATTACACAAAGATTGTTTGTCTTTTAATGGCGATCATTTTGTTTGTTTACAACTAGTAAGATAAAACAATACCTGCACAAAATATATGATGATTTGTACATATTCTAGTTGCTTCTGTAAGTGGAATGATGATAGCAGTTCAAGCACTAGTATCCACATGTAGAATTTGTCTTAAAGTTTAAGTTTAAGGAATTTAAACATGTTTTTTCATAAAAATTAAATTTTACCCATTTTTAATCAGCAGTTACTAAACACTTTTCCTCTAATAAAGGAAATTATTTCTGAAATGAGCACTTAAATTGTACATCTTTCATGTTAAATTTCTTCTATAGTTTTATAATTAAAAAATTAAAACAAAATTTTTTTAATTTAGTTATTTACTATGGTATCTAGCCAACAGATGACCAGCACTACAATTATTTTCTCCTCATTAACATTTTATTACAAAGAAGTGAGTACACATTTTATTTGAAGTATTCCCCCCCAATATCTACATTTTTGCCATCATTGGAAAACTGTTTACTGTGCACTGCCTCTTTCAATGTGTCGGACACTGCTTTTGTCTTTCTCAGCACTGTTCTTGCTGTCTTTAAACTTTGATATCCAGTAAAAAACTGTTTTGGAACTCGGTGCTGCATGCTCACACAAGGTTATTAAATTCGTATAGATGTCTAAAGCAGTTAGTTACTTCCTATCTCTCTCCAAAGAGACCATGCTGTCTCTTGGTGTTCATGATTATCTGCTCCATATTTTTTGCCTTGTCTACAGTTGCATTTGCAACACTCTATGAATGACTTATTATCTTTCCTTCTGTGCATTCTAGCATGACTATTCAGTGGCATTACAGCATACCTTCATATCCCACAGAATGTTTGCTACACAATTATAGTTTTGAAAGGGAGGCGCTATTTATTTTTGGGAAAGTCTAAATAATCACACTTAGTATTAAATTTTCTATATTTACCACAAATTACAACTCGTTCTGCTTAACTATTATGCATTGAATTTGTGTGGTATTGTCACAATTCCTATTGGATTGTCAGGCCATGTTATGCTATTCTATTAGTCGAACATGTGGAAATTTTTAGCTGCTTAGATCTGTAAATTTGAAGTTTAAACTGAGATTGTTAAAATGAATGAGAAAAGCAAGAAAAGTGAGTTGAAAGTGAACTTTACAAAAATCAAATCATCACTATATATATAGACTGTCGATGGGAGAGGGCAGCAGTAATAACGATTACTACAGAAAGTAAATAATATTTCCATTCTCTATAGTAGCCAAGCGTTATTGGCTGGATTTTCTAGTTACTATAATAGGCACTTGTGGAATTAGTATTGGGGTTAATATACGTATACATAAAAGTGGAACAACTTAAATTTTATATTGGAGCTAAATTTTATATATGCTACTTTAGGCAAACATTAGAAATCAAATCTAATTTACATTTTTACTATGTCATTTATATGTTGACAGTCTCCACCACCACGCACATACATGTGCCCAGTCTGCAGTATGCGATTCCGATCATTGAGGCTCCTTGAGAGTCACGTTGAGTACTGCATACTTAACACACCATGATGTTAAGGGTAGGCAGTTTTGTTTGATTTTCTTGGGTTGTTACCTTCGTCATCTGTAGAGTGGGTTTTTTTGGGATAGCTGCTTTTATTACAAAGTTGCGCTCTTGTAATATATATTTTGTTTCAGAGTTCAACGCAGAGGTTTCCATGCCCTAAGTGTAATTTTACGTTTTTTGACTACCAGGCGCTGGAGAACCATGTATATAGATGTCTTGATGTAGATTCACTATTCTGAACTGTAGAGATTATTTTAATTTTTGACTAGAATTACACATGTTGAAATTACTGTATCAACACTTGTTCTATTTAGTTTTGTAAAGGAATTGTAGAATGAAGTATTTTTGTCATTGCTTAGAATAAGGAGTTAAATGCCATATGTATGATGATTATTGATATGTGATGGTCCAAACAGGTGGTGTGTTATCAGCCTGTTTGAACAAGATATGCAGGTATCTTGATTGCAATGTGTTTGTCGGCTGTATAATTTACTCACACTTGTGTATATTGGTTAGATTTTCCTGTTATGGGCTACTAATTATCAAATAAAGGTATAAAAGTTTGTTGATGGTTTGGTATTGAAGTTATTTTTATTTCATTTGTTTGGGTGACATAACAAATGTTTCTTTGAAATCTGAGGAAGTTAAAGTGAAAATTTCTAATTATTAGTAGAAGAAAATTAGTATTGCTAGAGTAGTCCAGTGGTTGAGGCACGGACCTGGGTTCTATTCCTGGGGCTCTGATGCTTGGCGGGTGCTCTACTCGGTCATTAAAAATAATTGAGTACCTGTGCACACAAGGAGGTATGATGGCGGTTGTCAAAGGCGCGGTGCTTGCCACCAGAGATGGGCAAAGAAACCAAACGTATGAGAACTTTAACCTCTCAGTTTGCAGACCGGGCTCCCATGTGGGGCGTTAGTGCCTTACCATTACCATTAAGTTAGTATTATTTGTAAAGACTATATTGTTGATAGGATATCTACCTAAGAATAAGAAAACACAGTCAATATTAGTTTAGTAAACTTGTAATACTATGGACAAAATAATAGGTAGAAATGTTTCAAGGAAACGGAACAACTGGCATGACATTGACTGACAGCAATAAAGAATAAAAAGGATTCAAGTCGATTACAAAATATTCCAAGTACCTAATTAGGAATAAGTGCTCAAACATAAAAAGAAAAAAGCGAAAGTGGATAGCAAATATAATAGACTCTGGAAAAAATAAGAGTAGCATTAAGTTTTACAGATATATTGAAAGACAAAACAGGAAAGTAAATATGGCAAATATAGATAGTGAGAAGTGAAGACACTAAAATGAAAATATAAAAAGCTGCGATTGACCAGTTACATACATCATGCAGATTTAATGGGCATAACAAATGTGAAATAAGAGAAATTAAAGAGTTTTGAAGAAAGATCATAAGAAGAATATTTAGTTTGATAAAATTGTAGAAGGCAATTCTGGAGGTTAATGAATTTGGAATTGTTAAAATAATAAAGGTTCTAAAGAATGTGATGCTATAGATACAAGCAAAGGAATAGAAAATAGAAAAAGATAATGTGAAGACCAAAAGGAAAACTAAAGAGTAGATGAGAGGATTACGTGATATAAAAGATATAGCAAGCCTAAGTATTCAAAGATGAAGGAAGAAGACTAAGATTGGGATAGTTTGAGGAAAATAACAAAGGAATTGGGGGCAAGTAACAAATAGGACTAGACCAGAATGAGTCTAGAATTGAGCAAATTGTAGACCTCGCATATTTTTAACAACTAAGAAAAAACTACTGCAGTCTGAGTGAGATGTTTTGACCGATCCCCCTTATTCACTCTATCTGGCACAATCAATTTTTCATTTACTTTTATTTTCTCAATGAAATAAAACACTTTGAGTGGACAAATTCCGACTATGGAATCTTTAATTTTCCTGCAAAAACGCTGCATACATTGTTCAATAAATGCATTCGTTAACAACTTCTGTCTTTCAATTTTATTTATTTGTTTATCTAAACAGTTTGTGAAAAATTTTTATTGGAATTTTGTTTAATTTTCTTTTCAGTAAGACAAATTATGCAGTATTTTATGAAGTTATCTTAAGTTATCTCAAATATGACCAATAGAACTGCCATCAGGACTTCAGCTCTATTTGATTACATCTTTTGTTATGGTTAAAATAAACTCGTTTTAAACGATTGCAATGTAATTAGTGTTGAATCTTTTAAAATTGGCTTATAGGTATTAAAACAAGTGGACCAAGATCACCTTATAAAAAACAGAATTCACATCGTTATTCTATCTGAACCGTGTTGTAAGATTTTTCACTGCTACTGATATCACTCCAGAATCCTCTTTTATTGTTCTTAGAGTTGATGGTAACAGGTAGCATTCAATGCAGCTTGACAAATTATATTCATTACTAATTCTTTTCCACATAGGATTGTGGTCTTTTTTCTTATCCCCTATCTAGTTCATTATAACTTTTATATCACTGCAATTAGTTCATTTGAAGAGTTAGGAGTAAGATTTCTTCTAATTGTAAAGTTGACATTGCTTGAGAAGTGAAGATCTTTAGAAAACCACAGAAATTTAAGTTCATTGATTAACTATATTTAGTGACAGGAATTGTTTCTTTAACCATGACACTAAATAGTTGGTACATTCTTAAATAATTTAAGCACAGTAGATGATTACCGAAAGATAAGACTAACAGATCTCTTTTGAAGTGAAGGATAAGAAGGCATTAAAAATTATGAGCACTGCAACCTCAAGGTTTATTGTACTTCAGGATAAAGGTTCAGTTTGGTTTTTCCCATAATTGAATGTTTCTATTGAATATGAGTTTTGCAGTTGAATATAATGTATGAGGCTATTTTATTCTATTTATTACAAGGTTTACAATTGAGTTTTCCATCCATTGTGTGCATATGCTTTTCTTGATTATACTAACCAGAAATCAATCCAATCAATAACCTAATCTGTTGTCTGTTCTTTTTTTAATGGATCACTAAACACCTTATTTTCATTAGATTTAAGCTAAATTTTAAAAGAGTTATTAAAGTTTGACTAAACTACAGAAGAAAGAAGAATACAAGCACATCTTAGAAACATAGCAAAAATGGAAAGAGCTAAAGGAAAGGAAACAAAGGTGGGGTACAAGAAAATTTTCTTGAACAATGGAACTGGGATGCAGTAAAAGAGAAATTAATAAAAGTTAATGAACAAGGAAGTAGAAAAAACTAACAGTATTGGAAAAGGGACAGGAAGTAATTATAACGAACATGGCATCTAATAAGGCAAATGAATATGGAAATATCCGACAAAAAAGAGAAAGCAAAGCCAATATTGAAAAAACGGTAAAGCGCGATAATAAAACCTATAAATTGTTTATGGCAACGTGGAATGTGCGAGGAACATATAAAGAAGGCGCATTATTAAAACTAATAAAAGAAATTGCAAAACAAAAAGTGGATGTCTTAGCAATGCAAGAAACTAAACAAATTACAAAAGAAGTAACGGAGGTAGACAGGTACATATTTCTGAACAGCGGCGGAGACAATAGAATGCTGGGTACAGGTTTTTAATAAGCAATACACTTAAACAAGCAATTTGAAACTTTAAATCAGTATCAGATAGAATCTGCAACCTAAGACTTAAAGGAAGGTACCAAAATATAACCTTTGTAAAGGTGCACGCATCAACAGAAATGGCCCAAATAGATGATAAGGAGGAATTCTACGAAATGTTAGAAACGAAGTACAACAAAATACCAAAATATGATCTTAAACTAGTATTGGGGGATGTAAACGCCCAAATATGGAGGGAAGAAGTATAGACCCACAATTTAGCAAACACACGCAATCTAAAGAAAATGGGAAATTATTAATTGATTTCGCTAGAGGAAGGAACATGAAAATAAAAAGCACGCATTACGACATCAAAGAAATACATAAGGGAACATGGTTATCACCAGACCATAGGTATATAAATCAAAACGACCATGTGTTGATAGAAAGTAAAGGATGCACCCAAAAGATAAGAAGTTACAGAGGCCCGGATGCAGATTCCGACCATTTTATGGTTGGAATAAATTTAAAACAAATTATACCAATCAGCACAAGCGGATCCAAGCGCAGGAAAACGAGTAATAAAATCACAAGCCTTCAGCAAGAAAAGGAAAGAAACAAATATGTAGAAAAAATACAAATAGGAATAGAAAACATCAATATAGAGCAAAATATAAAGAATCTATGGGGATCAATAAACAAAGTAATTATAGAGGCGATAAAGGAATTACAAGAGAAAACAAGGAAGGAGATGAAAAGATGGTACGATGAAGAATGCGAGGAAAGTTATCAGAAAGGATGAAAGCAAGACTAAGAATGTTAACTTCTAAATCTGAAGAAGATATAAGGAAGTACAATGACTTAAGGAAAGAATGTAAAAGACTATGCCGAAGAAAAAAGAGAGAATACAAAGCAGAAATGATCGAAGACATAGAAAAGGACTTTAGAAATAAAGAAATAAGAAATTTATATTAAGATATAAAAAGGGTTAAAGGAGGATGGCAGACAAAGACAAACTTCTGTAGGGATAAGGATGGAAATCTAATAGGATCACATGAAGGTATAATGGAAATATGAGCCCAGTATTTTGAGGAATTACTAAACAAAAGTTCAGGAGACAATACTGATATAGAGAACATTCAGGAATTATCAGATGTAAATCAAGAGAATAGCTTGGAAGAGAAACCACCCGAACTAGACGAAATAATAACTGTGATAAGGGAATTGAAAAACAATAAAAGTCCAGGAGGTGATGACATACAGGCCGAATTAATAAAATATGGAGGAGAGGACTTACATCGAATAATACACAACTTAATAGAACAAATATGGAAGGAAGAAAAAATGCCGAAATCTTCAACAGAAGCAATAATATGCCCCATATTTAAAAAAGGAGCAAAGACCGAATGCGAAAACTACAGATGAATAGCACTTTTAAACATTGCCTACAAAATTCTAGCCACATGCATCAAGAGCAGAATAGTAAATAGAGTAGAACAAACCTTAGGAGAGTACCAATGCGGATTCCGAAAAGGAAGATCAGTAACAAACCAACTCTATATATTAAGAAAAATACAAGCCGAAAGTTACGAGCATAAATTAAGCACACATGCGTTATTTATAGACTTCCAACAAGCGTATGACAGCATTAACCGAAATCAACTGTGGCAGGCGATTACTGAAACAGGCATATCAGGAAAATAATTAGACTAGTGCAAATGACATTAACGAAATATAACAGAGTAAAAGTAGAAGGAAATTTAACAAGGAGATTCAAAGTTAAATGGGATTAAGCCAAGGAGACCCGCTTTCGGCTGTTCTATTTAATATAGCACTAGAAAGGGTTATTAGAGAAAGCGGCATACATCGATCAGGCTTAATATATCATAAAAGACACCAATGTTTAGCATTTGCAGACGACATTGCTCTGCTAACAAGAAGTAGAGCAGAACTGGAGGAGGTGGTAAGGAGTTTGGAGAAAGCAACCCAAAGAATGGGTCTGAAAATAAATAAACGGAAGACAAAATACATGAGATGGAGTAACGACGATTATGAAACAAAGAAGTGGTTTGAATTAAGGACAGGCGAAAAAACGTATAAATTTGAAGAAGTAGCAAATTTTGCCAGTTATCACAAAAATACCGACAGTAACGAATGAGATAGAAGCAAGAATAATGACTGGATAGAAGTATGTGTTTGCGCTAAATTAAGTGCTTAAAAGTAAAGTAGTGTCGAGAAGGTTAAAAGTATGAATTTATAAAACCATAATAAGACCAACAGTTTTATACGGGAGTGAAGTGTGGACACTGTCAAAAGCAAATCAACAGAGGCTAGGAGTGTGGGAAAAGTACTGAGAAAAATATATGGAGGAAAGAAAGTAGAAGACACATGGGAAAGAAGAACAAATAAAATATATATATATATATATATATGATATATAGGAGAAATAAGCAAGAGACTGAGATGGATAGACATGTGACGAGGATGTCTGAAGACACTTTCAAAAGTTCTCGAAAACGAATTAGGTGGATCCAGAAGAAGAGGAAGACCAAGGTCAACATTGATGAATGAAGTTGAAAGGGACCTACGACAACTGAAAGTCATAAGCTGGAAAGAAAGCAAGAAGAGGCATGACAAAATTAAGAAGGCTAAGGTCTGCAGCTATAATATATATAACACAAAATCTCACCACAAATATATATATATATATATATATATATATATATATATATATATATATATATATATATATAATAAAAGTAACGGGTTTATGACAATTCCTGTTGTCTTGATATGACTAAGAACTGGGCTGTCCCTAGGCATCATTGTCTTGTTTTGACCACAATGTTTAGGGGAAGTAAACTTAATAGGGCTTTCATTGCATCTACAATATATAGGAAGGTAGATCTTTGGAGTTTAATTAACGACCTATAAATCTCACCACAGCAGAGTATAATCAGTGTATCATGCGTGGCTGAAGTCCCCGTGTGCTTTATTCAATACTTTTACAACTATAAGTCTTGATTTTCCACAACATCTTGTATATGTGAGCTTCAGGTTACCTTTATATCTCAGATTACCCCAGGCTCTTAATCTCATCGCTTACTTGTAGTTTTTCACTGAAAATATATTGTAGTTTTAACTTACCCAAAATTCTTCTTCTCGTGAATAGTACCAGTGCCGTTTTCTAAGATTGACATTTAGGTTCTCTAACCATCTCTCCATAATGCCCAGAGTATTTTACATACATTTTGAAATTGCATTAGGAAATTTTTCCAGGATAATTACCAGATTGTCGACATGACCTGAGTGTAACAGCCTTGTCTATTTAACTCAACAAGGAACTTGTATACTACTAGATTCCACAGCAAGGGCGATAAGATTTCCCTTTGAAGGCATTCTTTGGTAGCAAATGTCACCATTATTTCATCAGGTAGAGTTGACTGTATCTTTCTGTTCTATAAGTTTTTATCATGGTTAACGGTGACTAATAAAGAGTGTGATTAAAAGCTCCAGTAATGTCAAGAAATACTGACAGTTTAGGGAGTCTTCAATTCTCCTCGTCAACAACTATGAAGGGTAATTTCATGTGGCTTTTTTGAGTGATAGGCATGAAGGTATCAATTGCCCACTCATCACTATCATAAGTGACATATTTTAAATGTGCCAATCTCTTTTAGATGTTCTTATTAATAAGGTGATAATCATATATAATACGAGCTGTATACAAATGTGGAAGGTGCGCTTGGAGAAGTACCTTCAAGGTTTCTTTACTTGTCTTAGTGCATTTTTCGTTTGACTTTATTATTGTTCCAACAGGTTCCACTGAGTTTTTGGAATCTGTAAAGGTTGTGCAGTTGTTATTATACAAATTTAGAATAGCCGCTTGAAATTGTGCGTATTATTTTTAATTTTATTTTTAACACCCATAAAGTAGGTTTGCTATATTTCTTCCAGTTTATGTTTTTGATTTTGATATTTTTTGTTGTTAGCTTATCAATATTTTTGATTTTTATTATTATCGGAGAGTGATAGTTTCTTATATAATGTCAGCGAGCTATCTGGGAGTTTATACAAGAGATCACCACAGTTATGTTAATTAAAACTACATTACGAGTAATCAAGATTCTTGAATCGTGGTTACATATCAATGTCCCTGGATACCAAGTATTTATATAAGAGTTCAATAACCTTCAGCACCCTCTATCAGATTTCTTTGAGGTCTTGAAGGTTAAACCTAGATAAGTTATAAATCTACCTTTGCCTTCTGTCAGTAAATTCTTGTCAATCACCAGAGCTAGAGTGGTGCTTTCTTGTTTAATTTGACTGGAGTTATTCATCACCAAGTTTTTATTTTGAGTTTTAGCAGAAGGAGGATTTTTAAACTTGTGGTAAATTGAGGGGCTCCATACTACTCTATTCTGGAGGTTTTTTGCGTTCTTTGTCGCGCTTTGGTGGAGTTTAGCTCCTGACCATAACTGAAATCATGGTGTTTTCTTCAGCAGCAGGATACAATCAATACCCCATCATGTGTTTTTTTGTGAGCTGCAGTTTTGTACTAATTTTTACATTTAAATTTTTTAAATAGTCTGATGCATCTGCCATGGTGTTATCTTAACCTCAGAATACTTTTTTAGGTTTACAGCCATCATTGTGATTGACACCAATTGACTATAAGACTGTTGTAACTGATTTGCTCATAAAGTCATCTTCTTCAATTCTTTTGATAATTGCGAAGCGAGTGAAATGGCATTTCTCCTCGATTCCTTTGATTTGCGATTTGCTTTAAGCTTTGTCGCTCTAATGGGAACTTTTTCCACATTCTACTGAAGTTGGTTTGGTTTCAGGTGAAGTCTCGAGTTGTGGTTTATTTACGGTTGATTATTACTCGAAAGTTTAATTCTTTTAGTTTTCACTATCGATGAAGATAGGGTTCGATACAGGTTTTCCTCGGTTTTTATAGGTGATTATTTTGTTTTAGAGATACACATCGCACGAACGTTGGATAAAGCGATCCGGAGCGATACTACATGTTCAAAGTAATGGTGATCATTACCTATAGCTTAATTGTTCTTCTTACAATAATTCTACACTAAGTCATAATTTTTTGATAATATTCTCAGTTTTCTATGGTAGCAGTTTTGCTTGTTGACAAATCTGTTAAGGAGAAAGTGGATTTTGACGCTCAAATAGTTGTTTGAATTGGCAACTTCTGCCTTGATGTTTAGGATAATTTGGGCTTCTCATCCTTACTCTTGATAGTTTCGGTTGCTTCACGTAATGTCTTAGGATTACTAACGTTTGAATTATCTTTGTATCTATAACTACACAACGACGGTATTATTCGTGGAATTCCTGCTACATTAGCACTATAGGATTTTCTTAGATGTAAATATTTACAACAGCCACACGTTCTTGAAGTATGTAACGTTCCATGATTAAATTACAACTTTTTTAATTTATTTTGTCGAAAATTAAGACCGCTTTACATATGAAAACTTCTTTGCATCATCCACAAGCTGATGTTTTTAAATTCCTCAAAGTTGCCATTTTATGCAGTGCTCTTTCCATTTGTTCATCTATCGGTTTATCTGTTTATGGTGCTTCAACATGTTTTCAAAGTAGTAGAGTGATTTCAAATTTTGTAGAATATTGTCTCGTACTTCAAAGCATGACATTAAAAAGGGCATTATAAGATTATAAAGCATCGTGGTCAAGTGGGAAATCCTATAATTTGGTATGGTGAGAACAGCATCTGATATCCGATCGAATTAGGAACTTCCACCAAAGGTTATGTTTTATGTCCTTCAGGGAACAAGCATATAACACTAATACTCGTATCTGGTTTAAGACGATTTATTTAAGTTAATAATAAAATACCGCTTTTATCTTCTTCCATTTGACTGTCTCTTTTATTGTCATCCTTCAATTGATCAGACTTTGATTTTCTAAATGTTATATGTCTCTGATTATTTGATTTTTAATTTTTCTAACGTTCTTTTACATGCTTAGTATACTGAAGTATTTGTAAGATGTAGATACTTTAATAATTACTCAAGGGCAAAGTACCATGTTTCAAAATAGATCAGCGTGATGGAATAAAATTTTTAAATATTCTTTGGTTCATAATTCGGCTCACCAAGAAATCTGTGTTTAAAAAATTTCATATTATATGAAATGTCAACTTGTTTTTGATCATGTAGCAATGAATATGGCCACAATTTGATAATTCCTATGAATTGGTTTTACTGACAGTTGGACGGTGTCACTGGAAAAATTGTTCCAAATTATAAATGTGGTCAACCCTACTTGCATAAGTGGTAGAACAGTCTTCCCGATAACGAACAAGCCCCTGCAGATTGAGAAGTGGGGGGGGGGGCTACAACCTGTTATCTGTTGTCCCGGGAATTGTACAAAATTTATAGAAATAAAGTGAACCTCAGAACTGGACGGTCAAGTCGAAGGAGAGAGGAGAAGGAGCAGGATAAGATTTGGAACATGGAACATTGCACCACCTTCATAAGTACAGATGGGGGAGTCTTGCACAGGATAGAAGGAAGTTCAAACAATGGTTTAAATTTTCCCAGCACCATCAGGTACAATTGATAAAGGGAAAGATGAATATAAAGATAGCAATAATGTACCAGTGGTTGCTAATGGGGTGGCTCTGGGTGTCCACTGAAGGTCTTTTGGGGTTATAGACACGGAAGGTCATTGCTAAATACATTTGGATTAACAGAACAGTCCCTGTCGTTGCAAATTCCGATATGATCTACAAAATTGCAATCATTTTGAAATAGTCTTTACAGAATAATTTATGTTGTAATTAAATTGTAATTTAATGTTGTAAGCTATGAGTTTTTAACTGAATTACTCAAAATTAGTTCACATTATTGGTAGTATATATAGTTTTTTGAACAGCCTGAAGAACCGAAGATGGGAAAATGAGATGACAATAAACATATACAGAAACTTTAAGATACTAAAGTAATATGACAATATGGTTAGTGATTATTGGTGGGCCTGGCATATCCTGTCAACTTTTGACATGTTTGAAATTTGTGGTTTTTGGTTTCGCCACCAGCTGAATTCTCAAAAGAACTTATTATCCTAAGTCGTTTCACACACTCAAACACAAGCCTAAGCAATTAAAGACGTTGATATTCATAAAAAATAACAACTGGAACTTTGATATTATCAATAATTTCTGAGTTTGCTTTCTTAGGAAAACAAAGTTTCTATTTAGGTTAGTTTTTTCCAAAATGTACTAAAATGTACGTCATCTTTTGCGGTTTGGTGGATCTTTGCAGACTTGTTTTGGCATATTTCGCCTTTTTTGATATCTTAAAAAAAGGAAGCGACAGTAGAGAAATGACATTCATCTGCAGTTGATGCAACCGCCGTTACCAAATTATAGATCTAAAGTTAAAAGTCGATCTTTTATATACCATAAATTAATGATACGCATCTTGCTTTTTGATTCTTTTATAAGAAAAGGAATCAATGATAATAGAATATCTTAAACGCGACAATAAAAAATTAATAAGAGAAACAAAACTCAGATCCAACCCTACAAATTTCTTTAACTTATAACTTTTTCTTATGTTCATTCTTCTCTTCAAAATCACTAAACACATTACTTGATCTATTATTGTTATAACACTTTAGGTTTCTCTAACTTTGATCATAACATGTTTGTTTGATACGTCGTGTTATTAGAATTGCGTAACCAAAAGGTTGTATTCCAAGGACAGGAGAAAGTAGATAACCTATTTAAGTAGAGGAATTTTCCTAAATTTATTGTTGTTTGCTTAGCAGGTGATTTAATTCCGTAACTGAATGTAAACAACGTCTGTTAATAACAGTCCAGGATAATAAGCTTGCAGCTTTTTTATTAAGTTTTACAAGTATAATGGATATCTTTAAAAGGTTTGTTGATGATATCATAGTATACACTGCACGTAAAGGTTCTCTATCACGTGCTGACGATGACCTATTTTGTTTTCTTATGTTTGTTTTTCTTATTGTTTACATCAAATGCTGCCGTTTATATTTTGACAAATATTTTTAGCTGCATCACGCTTGTTTTTTCGTTCCCTAGGGTGCCAAGCGGGAATTTAAGCTGATAAAAATACAAACACTGTAAACACAGCGTGGAAATATGCCAAGAAATAGTGCGCCAGTATAAATTTAGCTACTGCTTACAGGGATTAATGGATATTTTGTTCAATTAAGAGTCCAAAGAATGTATGCCTCCGAAAGCGAAAGCGGTTCGGTAAAATATTATTCATGGAAAGCCAAATTGGTTTGGAGAAAATTACCGGACTCAGAAATGCTATTTGACTGACGGTGAATGCTAATTGCTAATTACTTTAAGTGACTCTGATGAGAAAGAAACTATTTCCTTTTGGATTATTGAGGAGTGGGTTTTAACGATCGAAGTTGAGAAAGTAAAATTTACGGGGAGTATTCCAAATACAGTAGAGGAGAATAAAGAATTTTGACAAATCTTGGGGAAGAGCCATATTTTGGTATGTTCCGGTAAAATGTGAAATAGATAAGAAGACTGTTACCTAAAATAATTTTCCCGCATCTGAATTGTTGAAATTTAAAGAGCTTCGTAACAGTGTTAACATCAATTGTATCTTTAAGTTGAGGAAAAGTGTAGAATTCCCTCTATATCCACATATAAACATGACTAATTAAATTCTTGTTGTTACAATTGCCTAGGAAGGAAAGTTTTGTCTGATTTTTATTTGAAAATTATAATTAGCTACAAAGACATTTTGTAAACATTTTTGGCGAATTATCTTCAGATTTCAATGAAGTAGTAATTAATAGACTTTTGACTCAAATTGCTCTCGTATGGACACTACCTGTTAAAATCGGGCGATGAGAACGGTAAATTCATGGGAATTGTCTCTTGTTCTGTTTTTCTCCGAAATACTATTATTTTTTCTCTAAACACAGCTTTTTAGTATTACCGTCCAAATACTTGAATGCATTTTTCTTGGTTTTAGTTGATCCAAAGCTGGCAGACGAAAAAACTTTTTGGTGAGTGTGTGAATGCTTCTGTTGTCTTTCTCCCCTCCTCTCTCAAACTTACACACACAAACACTCACTCGGATTCATTGGAAATATTCCATTTACAGTGTCTCAACTTGTGCATATATGTATATGGCTTTTGCAACTTAATAAACTGCTATTTTTTTATTTTTATGGTTCTCTATGTGAAGACTGCGCTCTTTATAGTAGGATTTGTTTATTAACTTATTAAAATATACCTATAGGGGTTGTAGGTGGTGTTTTTCTTGCAAAAATTTATAAGCTTCTCTAATTATGTAGCTTTCATGTTTGTCTATCATTAGCAAGACAGGTTCTTCCTCATTTGAGGAAAAATATTTTTTACAATGTTCTTCATCTATTCTTTAAGCAGAGGTATAAAACGTTAGGTGGTCTAATCAGTTCTGAAGTTTGAGCAGGAAAGATGTATAGCTTGCACAAATAGTGATAGTTCTTGGTAGGCATTTCTTTAAACTCTTCATTGCTGTTTTTCAAGTCCATTAAATATTACTACATCTTCCTTATTACAATAAGGATATTTAAACTTTGAAGGGAGTCAAACCGCAAAATATATTTTTTTTATATAATATATTTATTTATAAAAGAATACTGGTGCATATCCACTTCTTTTCGTTTTACTTAAACAAAATCTAGTAAGATTTAACTTCTCAAGTTTGCTTATAAATATGGGCTAACATTGTGGTGATTGACATTCTCCTTGCTCTTACCGTTGCTTCTTCTATAGTTTGGAAATTATATAACTGACTGATTTGAATCTTCCTTCATTTTGAATGTTCGCATTGTTGGAAGGGATTTGCAGGTTATGTAGAGAATACTTACCTACCAAACTAATCGCGAAGTCATCGATTATTGCTATTTTCCGAAAATGAAGACAAAATTTTGACCGTAATGATGCGCTTAATGTTAATACATTTCGCCAGCTGGTGAAAAAGTTGGAAGAAATTCGTGGTGTGAGATTTCGAACTTTGGCCGCCGACTGCTTGTACAGTGAAAAACATTGACAAGAGGACCCCAATACCATCTCTACCAGGCATTGTTTTCAAGAACCGAGCTTTCATGGAACACCTTTGTGAACCATATTAAACAAATAGTTGTATCTAAAGTTGCAAAAGATTCAGTTGAATAGGAAGTTCATCATAGAGAGCACCAAAAACGCCATGAGTACAGTAATGCAATACTGGTACTTAACTTTGATGTCCATTTTGATTTATTTGGGTATGTTAATAAGCAAAGCTGGTGACTGTGAGGGAAAACCCATGTGATCCACGAACGACTGTTACGCACACGTCGGATCACAGTTTGGCGTGGGATTTTTTTTGTTTCTTAGAAGTATAATTGGGCCTTATTTATATTTGCTGTTACTGGGAAGCGTTACCGTAACATAATATAAAAATTAAAGAACTTAACTTGAGAAACATATGGTAGCAAGATGCCGCGGTATCCCATACACCGAGAGGGACGATGGGAGTGTTAGGAATAATATTTACAGGACGTTTTGATGATGTCGTTTCGCTTCCCAGATCACCAGATTTAACTATCCCTGATTTTTTCTGTGGGAATGCCTTAAAGATAAGGGTTACGCAACCAAATAAAACAAAATTGAAGAACTTAAAGGTGTTAGAGAATGTGATTCTAAGAATCCGAACCTGTGCGCCCTTCAGAGGTAGACATTTATCAGATATTATATTTAAAACACAATTTCCGACTTTAAGTAAACGTAAAATGTAATGAATGAAAATAGCATAAGCATCTTCAGGACTTCTCTCCCATAAATTTTACCAATATGGTGTTCATGCATTGAATCTAATATTCAGTCGTACATACACTTGTCTACTCACACCGAAGAGCGGATTTAGGTGTCTCATTTAATAGAGTTGTATATTGAAAATTGTGCCAATGCGGATTACCTTTTATGTCTACCATCGAAGAATCTGGATATATTGGTTTAATCTTTGTAAGCAAGCATTGCTGAATGGCAGTAATATATGATTTGTAAGCACACCTACATCAGATATTTGATTAGACCAACAACTGAACTTACGGAATATTATAAGGAAGATTCAAGCTTTGCTTCAATTTACCTCTGATGCTTTGAAAATAATAAACCAGAATATTGGGTATGTGAAAATAAATGAGGTGTAAATGTGGAAAATATGGTTTTGAAAAACATTTTCAATTATTAGGTATTAAGGTAAAAGTAGAAGCACTACTGGAACCATAAACCCAATAACCACCAACACATTAATTGTTTTAACTTATCTTGCTGTTGTAGAGATTTTTATTTTTGTGTTACCTCCTGAATTTATGGTGTTAGCTTTTGGACACCAAGATTTACAATTTTTAGGCTTAGGATCCCTCTTTAATTAATTTTTGATCAAACTTTAACTTTTCAAATTTTATAGAAGTCCCGGACATCTATGGAACCGGAGTTTCACGTTCGTACATGTTTGATTTTACGATTGGTTTCTTTCACCAGCTCTTTATTTTTTTGTATCCAGATTCTAAGCATTTTGCTTCTATCGCTTTTTCTTTTCTTTTTGCTATCGTCACATTTTATGCAAATCTTTTGTTGTCCGTTTTTGGTGGGTCTGTTATAATTGCAAGATAAATTTTTAATTTGTTTATTTCACTTTTGACTTTGTTTTCCTCAGTTGATTTTACTTCCATTCTTTCGTTACTCATCACTTTATCTTAATGGTAATTTTTTTATTTTAGACGTCGTTTTTCTCATCGTCTCTCGCTTTTATTTTGATTTCGTATTGCTGAGGAATGTTTAGAGATTCTAGAATGAGCTCACTTCAATTATTTGTCTCACGTATATTTCGTAAGTTTATCTATACTATTTTCTAATTTGTGGAAGCAGCTATAGATGAATTGTTTTTTTTTTGTTTGATTCTCTTTACCAGCATAATTCATCGATGTGCCCTTTAAGTTTAGTCATTTTCCTTTTATTACTGTTCATGTAGGACGTTTTCAGTTTGGAATGTAGGACTTAAATTTTTTCTACTCTTATTTATTATTATACGTTCATTATAGCAAATACATATAGTAATAAATCATCATGATACACCCCTGAACCGACCCTGTGTTGAGGTCAGGTTTACAATGTAGCATTTATAACATTTTATATTTAGCTCTTTGTGTTAAACAGATGAATCAAAATTTAAAAACCCACTTTTACAATACTGTGATACAATAGTGAGATACATATGAAATCGCCATTTCTAATCACAACAAGTTAGCCACGGCACTAGCACATGAGTGCCCAAAAATGGGTCAATGTATATCTGTCTATTGAAATATCCGCACTTTTTTAAACGGACCAATAATGGACAGTTATTTAAAATGAGCGGGAACTTTTGACAGTTTTATTACTATATGTATTTACTGAACGCATTATAGTGTTCACACCCCAACCGTTTTCGTTCGCGGGATCAGCTGCTGCTTGTGCCGTGAAGCGCGGCTCGTCTGTCGGCCAGGCGAGGGCGCCACAGGGCACAGGCTGATATGGCCGTGTTGTTGCCAAGTGGCCGGAGAACGGTTTTTGCTCCCCAAACGGCGGGCTCGCGGGTTTTGTAACCTCACATTTATCGGTATTATTTATGCACTTTTTGCTATTGTAGCCGCAATTTTTTATGTCTCCCGCAAACAGCTGCCTTTCTGTGGCTGCCTTCGCATTTTGGAACACTGAGGGGCCTTTTTTGTAAGTTCTGACACAAATAATAAGCCGTTGAACATTTTCTTAATTTTCCCCGTTTTTCCGACTGCGACACTTTTTCGCAGGTGCATCCATGCTTTTATAAGCGATATTCACCATTTCCATTAAAAAAAATTACTACAAAAATTTTTACAGGCATGGTTCGAGTATGAAACAATTAGCCCTTTCTTCGACGCCTGTAAAACAATACATGAACCCTGTTAATTCAAATCTCAGCCCGGAACTGTTCTCGGATGAAGAGGAACCTCTGGAGCTCTCGACGAGCGAAAGCTTCTCGCTCGTCCAGAAAGTATGTGAGAAGATGTACGTCACCAAGAACGACCGTAAGCTGCTCCGACGTGCGCAGGAATCTCTGGGAGGAATGCCACCGCCTCCAAGTTTCACTATCATCCAGATGTCTGCAGAAGAGATGCTGCAGAAGATCAGTGACAACAAGCATTTGCTTGCTGGGAGCCAAAGTGATGGGAGCGGTGAAGTCAGCTGTGATAGGAATGGAGAAGAGGAGAGAGGTGCTTGCAAAGATGGTAAAGCACAAAGAGAGTCTCTGCTGATTACGTGCAAGGAGGGTGACTTTGCTGCCGACAATTGGCCCAGTGTAGTGCAGTATCGCTACCATGGACTGCAGTAAGTAAATTTTGGTTGTTTATTTGAACGATGTTGTCTCTTACTTGTCTTTAATTTATGAGTTTTATATAATACTAGTCAGCTCGGTTTCCCTTCCCCGTTTAGCCCTGCGGGGATGCGTTTTCATTTAAGGAAGTGCACCCCTTAATAAAATGAACTCGCAATTAATAAATTTCCTGAAACACGGGTTCTCTAATTTTAACTATAAATTATTCCTGCCAAATAATTTTAATAAGTATATAGATGAAGAATATCCCTCTGTTTAGAGAAATTAAATAATTATAGGGGTCAAGAGATGACCTGTCACGACTTAGAAAGTTATAACAAACTCAGATATTGCCATCTATTTTTTTTTGAAAGTGAATAGCGACAAAAATTTAGCAGCCAGAACCGAAAACTTTGCGGCCACTTTCGCTCAAACCGGTCTCGAGATTTTCCAATCAGTCTGATTTTTGGCTCCTGGACTTGACTTATGGTCCTTAGTTGAACACTGAAAACTTTGTGTATCTATCATGACGGAAAAAGGTTAACTTTTGACCCTCAGTTTAGCCCCCTGTGGGGGGTCGGATCAGAAATTTTCGAAACACAGGTCCTTTCAATTTGGTCTAAGATCATTCCTGCCAAGTTTCACGTTTCTAACTCGAGCTGTTTTTAAAAAATTCTAAAACTTTGGAGCCCCTTGGGGGGCGAATTTCGAAAAATCCTTTTTAGTACGCCCCTGCGTCATATAAAGAATAAAACCCTAAAGATTCAAGGTTCGGCGGTTTAGGCTGGGCGTTAATGGTGTGGGGGCTTTCTCTTTTATACCTATAGAGTGTATATTTTTACCTTGAACATGTTTTTAGATTTGTAGTCTTAAAATTCTTGTTTATGCTCTATCACCTTTTAGTTTAAACAAAATGATTGTCTGACGTGGAAGAACTCGTTTTGGGAACAGGTGCTAACTAAGAGATCTAGATTGGGTGAATAGGGTGGACGAGGAAGAATTTCAAACCTTAGTTCAAATGTTGTCACCATTCCAGACTGTTTTTTGTGATTACTGTCTTTAATCTCTTTGGAAGTGAATGCAGTTCCCTGTTTAGACTAATGTTTCGTTTTTGGCATATAGTAATGAATCTAGTTTTAGTCTATAGTCATGAAAGGCCCCAAAATCCATCGGATTCTTCTTAAACACAGACAAATAGTCAGTTGAAGTTTGCATACGAATTCACTTTTGTTTTTGCATTTTAATTTATATAAAGTGAAGTGATTTTGATAGTCTGAAATTCCTGTAGCCTTTGCTAACTTACACACATTTTTGGTCGGCCAAAACCATGGACTTTATCGATGATTTGTCGCATGTTACCTGTTTTTAGACATCTTGCAGAAGTATTAAATGGTACTCAATCTGATATTTCCAAATGTTTGAAAGCCATGGAGTAGGTTAATTAGGAATAACAATGGGTGTTTTACGAATTGAAGGAAAAAAGATATCGAAAGACGAAAAACTGTGCGAAACAGAAAGGTGTTTTGCATCCTATTGGGGATGAAATGTAAAAAATCAATTTGCTTACCAGGGCAACTATTAGAATCAACGCCAAAACGGAATATTCATGGATAGAAGGCAATGTTCTGTATTTGGTGGGATGCTGTATTTTTAGTTGTTAAAATTGAGTCAAGCCATCACTATCGACCTCTCCTAACAACAATGAATCAATTTGAGTCAAACGTCTAGAATATGCCAAATTAGCGTGATAAAGTGATCTTTCAACAGAACAACGCTTGGGCACATGTTAGGAAACAGGTCAAAAATTCATTGGAAGCGCTTGATTGGGATGTCTTACTACGTCCGTTGTATTTACTAGACGTTGCTCCTTCCGACTACACTAGTTTAGATCGATGGCACACTTACATGCAGAGGAGTACTTCATTTCATATGAAGGTGTCCAAATTTCAGTCTGTCAATGGATCGCCCTCAAAAGACAATTTCTTTCGCCAGAAAGATAGGAGAAAGTCATAGCTAATGATGGAAAATACTTTGATTGATGTGCATTGTTTTGCCAAAATAACAGAAACTTTTTAGAAATATTTTTATTAAAAAAGTAACTGCAACTGAATACAATGGGTAAAGTATTGAATTTTAAGATTATATGACAAAAATTTGAGATATCGATTGACATTTGAAAACGCGTATTTGAGTTAAGTGCACCATTAACATTTTTGAGCAGTTTGTACCTTTTTCAAGTAAATCTGGCGGTGGAAATCAACATTTAGTCGGAATCTGAATATTTTTATCTTTTATGTGTAAAAATTCGAATGAAGTCATTTTTTCTGCGACTTCAGACTGGAGAAATTTGGAAATATCTTACATATTGAAGAAAACCTTAACACTTTATCATCAGTTATTAATGGAAATGTGATGTGTTGTAACGAAATACTTAAGAAGATCGAGAATAGAAAACGCCAAAAAGTAAAGAAAGATGTTTGCATCGCATGACAAGATCAGTAGTACTATCGATTTTTTGAAGATTGCAGAAATTATTCTAGATTTATCATAGCTTGAGTTTAATTAATGGTAATTGCAAATCAAATTTTGATTTAGTGAGACTTGTTTAGAAAGTTAATAAACTTGATGGTGAATATTGAAGATATAATTAAATTGTTGAATATACTGCCTTCAAATTACCACATCTCAATTCTTTCGTGGTTATGTTAGAATTGAGAGCAATGATTAACATTTAAATTAAATGTTTCTTCTGTTAGTTTTTTAATATTTCTTTCCTGATCTACCAATCGTTATTTTAATTTTTCGTTGAGAAAAAAGACAAAAAGGTTATAACAAAATGGCAATTTATAAACTAAAAAACGAATGAAATAAGAAAGAAATACCTAATAGGACAAACGACGAATTTTAAACCTAGAAAATTAAAAATTAGAATGGGATCTGAAAGAAAGTTAGGCAACCTTAAAAGAAATATTACAAAACATAGCAGAGGAAATATTGGACAAAATAACAATCAGAAAAAGAACTGTCTGAAAATATATATCCTCACTAATACACAGAATAGCAGGGAAGATTATAACAGAAAGAGAAATAGAATGAAAGAAGTCAAAAGAACGAAAAGGGAATATTAGAGGAAATTTGGCAAATAGATGAGTGAAACAAAAATAGACAATTTTGGACAAAAATAAAAAGGCTATGAAGGGACAAAATAAAAAAAATAAGAGCTATAAGAACAAATATAATCAATTAAAAAACAAAAGAAATCTTATAATCCTGGGAAGAATTTTTCTTAGAAAAACTTGATGTAATGCTACCGTAATAAAAAAGAGACAGGGAAGAAGTAAAAGAAAGAAACAGAAACGCTTTAAAAAGTCAAAATAAAGCATATAGAGAAGGTGAAATAGCTCTTGGGATGAATAAATAGGAGACAAAAGAAAAGAATGATTGTGGATTAAATGCAAAAAAGCATGAACTACACAAAAGATACCTAAAGAATGAGAAATAAGTTAGTAGTACTCGTATAGAAGAAGGATAATTGGATATAGAAATTTAGAAGCAATGGAAATAAATAAGTAGTTCGTTATGTTCAGATGATATAGTTTTAGTAGTAAAAATAAATAATAAAATGCAGTGACTAGCAAACATATGGACTAAAAAATAGAAAATTTAAAAATGTAAGTAAATGCAGAAAAGGCGATAAATGAAAAAATATAGGAATGATTAAAATAAAATATAAAGAACTACTAGAAAAAGTAACATGACTATTTAGGTAGTATTTTTGACCGAAGAACAACGAATAGAGCAAATATATCAACAAAACTTTATTATACATTAAACCAAATAGTATTAGAACATAAAGGAAAAAGTGAATAGGACAGAATATAGATAACAAAACGGAAACCAATAATAGAGAGAATTGAAAATAAACGATTAGACTGTGATGGTCATATTATAAGAATGAAACATGATAGACCAAAAAAAAATTATAATAAAGTAAGAAAGTAAAGAAAACGAGGCACGCAAATCAAAAAAGGAAGGAAAAATTAATTGGCGAGATAAAACTTCTAGCAAGAGGTAAAAAGACCTGAAAGGCACAAGGACGAGAAGAAGAATTTAGAAAAAAGGAAATCCGTATATGGTGTATCTACTTTGCAAATTCTAAGCATATGATTGCTTCACATTACAAGGTTTTGCTAATTTTGATGTAATGCATTAATTACGTATATGGTCCACTTTAACTGCTCGTTTTATTTGAAACGGATATTTATTTAGCATAAAGTTTTTAAATCATGATATTTAGTTATTTGATGGAAAGTGAGCAAAACGATATCTTGTATTGGTACCCCCTTTTTCTTTGGTGGGGTACGATAATGTTGGGTCAAAGCGATATACATGCGTTTTAGTTGAGTAAAGTTCTTTAGTTGCGCTACGACAATTAGAACAAATTCAGTACACAGAACCTTCAAATGCATGACATCATTTTTTGTTCAAATCTGTTGTTTGGAAGTGCCTTTTGGGGTTTGTCTTGGTTTTAACCATTGCTTATGTATGTTTGGATTATGGACGAAGATTCTTTTGATGAAGCGGTTACCATGAGGATTTGTTAAAATTTGGCGCAAACGTCAACTCCTTTCTGTGTTTGTGCTTAAGTTAAGTCATGTGGTACAATTCTATAGCTATTTATCTTTTTAGGTGTAATGAGAAGGTAACGATGCACAGATGATTTTGAAACTTAATAACTTATGTGTACTTGTAGTCGAGTCGAACAGTTTGCGATGTGGTTTCTGAATCTACCATCATAGTTGCCACGTTTTTTTTGGAACGATATTTTTTCCTACTATCGTGCGCAAAGTTCGAGTTTGCGCACGTATTTGCGTGCGCAAAGTACTACTTTCCCGCACGCTTTTATCCCTACAGCTGAGCGAGCGGGAAAGTAGCTGAGCGTGCAGGAAAGTAGATGAGCGTGCGGGAAAGTATAAGAAGGCGCTAGCTTGATCTTACTAAGTAGCCCTGTCAAAACCTGCATCTATATGTTCTCTTCTCACTCGCTGTTTTTTTAGTACAGCAGAGAACGTCAGGTCGCGAGGGAGGTCTCGCTTCATATATTTTTTTGGACGTATACAGTGAAAAGTATTGAAACAGCTTTTTACATTTTTTTTAATCGGGAGGGCTTCGCCCCCCGAACCCCCCTCCCCATCGCCCACGCAGCACCGCAGTATCGAACTTTGCGCACTCAATAGGAAAAATAGTATACGATACTCGTGCGCTCGTAGGTCATCCCGCACGAGCGCACTCGTATCGTAATGTACTACCGCATCGTAACCTATCCTGTTAATTAATAATGCAAAATGTTTCTTTGCACTTTTATCATTTTGGGACTGAATAGGAATATATAAGTAACGTAAAGCATCTCAAATTAGTTATTTTTGTCTTTTCTTTTATAATGCTAAAAATGGATTAGCAACAAGGTTTCTGGCCGAAATATGTTAAATTATTGTAAACAAACTATTGTGTTCTCCTCTAACAAAGTGTTTTAATATTATTGCATCCTATCTATCAACTTTCATTTGTCTTTAGACTTGGTTCTCCCCGAGGTTTTTCCATTCTGACCTTGTGCTTTTCTAAATTTTAATGTCGTCCTTTCAGCATGTAATTGATTTTTTAACGTTTCGCTTACTATCCCATACTCTCCAGTTCACCACACTTTTGTTTATCTTGTTCCCTTCAGTCTAGTCGCGTGTCCAGTCCAGTTCCACTTTTTGTTCTCTATATATAACTTAATGTCTGACATCTTTGTTCTCTCTTATCCTTTGTTTGGTCTTTTTGTCTGTTAATGCATGTTCAAAATTTTTTTTTTATTCTTATTTTAATTTGGACTTTTTCGTAATACTTTTAGTATGTGGTCAGGTTTGGTATGTTGGTAGTTTTCTATTTTTGGGTATATAGTGGAGCTTTCCAAATGGTGCCCACGTCATTTTTAGTAATATGTTCTAGATATACACATTCCTTCACATATTCCACTTGCTGATTCATACTGTGTTAGAAGTAGTATTTTTGTTTCGCATAAATTCTAGATCTTCAAGATTATTATATGTAAGTACCACGTAATGCAAGTTATTTAACAGTTTACAATTTACGTTCAGACCTTTGTTTTCCCAATTCACTCTTTCACCATGGTAGTGAATAATTTAGGAGATATTGTATCTCCTTGTCTCACTTCCTTAATTATTTTTATGGATTTAGTTATTACAGAATCAATTTTTACTGTCATTAATCTTTCTTATAGATATATTTTATAAGTTCATCGTACCTAGATTCAATTCCACAATTATTTAATCCTTTGATTATTGCCCTTATTTCTAACGAGTTGAAACTTTTGTAGTCTATGAGCGTAATGAGTATTAGTTCGTCTTTTTGGTCAGAGTTCGCGTTGTCTGAGGTACTCAGAGATATTGAATATTCATTATTTTTATAACTCTATTTTTATCTGTGATAATGCTATTTTTATTCTGAATTTCATTTTGTGCAGTTCTTGTGCTTTTTTATTTTTATCTTTTTTCTATTAATTTTTCCATACCGTTCTAAAGTTTTGTCTCCATTTTAACTATATCTTTTCTTCTTTGAATAAGATATTTAGTTTGAATTTTAATATGATACTGTTTTTTACCAACTTATAAGACGGCGTTTGCTTTCTTCTATTCTCTATTTTACTATACTACAGCTGTCTATTAATTTCTTATATGTTTATTAGCCAACCCGTATCTGAGATTGAAAATCTTGATACAGGGGCTAAAGCATTTACACTGTATGTACACTTGTACAGGCCAAACGGTAAGAGTTAGGTCAATAATTCTTTCACCATTGGATTTGGGAGCCTTCAAAAGGGTGCAGTGCCTATTTTTTTTTGATCCAGGTCACTTCCAGTATGACCAGGAATGGCCATTTTTCGGCCATTTCTGGTCGGGAATCTTTTGTTCCCTATCTTCCAAGAGTTGGCTCTAGAGCGAATCTCGCTCTTTTAAGATTTTGTTTGTTTTAGTTTTCACTATCCACTTGTGGCTTTACAGGCTTTGTAAGGTTTTTCTTTAATTTATAATTTATTACAACTTTGGTTCTATGGCCGCTTCTTCTAAATTGTTCATGACCGAAAAGTCTTGTGGATGATACGAAATCAGTTTCGTTTTTTATCCTTCCATCAGGATCATCCAGGCCCGTTTTTTTTCTGGCTTTTTCTAAAAGTACGTATTCATGGCATGCAACTGTTGTTCTTCTAACTTGTTAACTAACATCTCACGCTTATCATTTCTTTCCAAATTTATATATACTGCCCTCATATCTTTGTTGCTTTACTACCTTTGCATTGAAGTCATTGTTAGATTATGATAAGTCTACTTGGATTATTACTTTGTATAGTTGACTTATTTATATTTATTCAGTGCGATAAGTGTACACTTGTATGGTGTCTATACTTACACTTAAGATTATTTTTGATGTGCTCAGTATTCTTGTTACATTTACTAACATTTTGCTAATAATGAAGTGTATTCTACCTGGTACGTGTCACTACACTAACAAAGTATTTTTGTGTGATGTCTTACAAGTGATCACTTTGAAAGTTCATAAATATTAAATTTACATTATTCTGAAACTTTAGCTTGATATGAAATATAATAGGGTTTAAGCTGAATAATGACTGAAAACAGTCACGTTAGTCATATAAACCATGGTGCATCGTCTTAAGTAAGACTGTACAAACGCATGTTCTCAATGTTGTCTAACTGAAGTTTTAATGGGGAGCAAATATTTACTCATTAAGGACTTTTGGTTTACTAAAGAAAGTTATAGCAATATTATGAAATTTGGGAATTATATAAACGTAAAATTGAGAGTTTTGAGATATACAAAAATTACACTGTTGTTTCCATTCAAAATAGTTTCCTTTGCAATTTAGACAACTCTGAATTCGTTGAAATCACTCTTGAATTATCAGACATCAGTAATTTTTGGTTTTCTGTTTAAGCACAGATATATGCATCTGGAGCACTGTATCAAATTAATACTCACGCAATCGTTATTCTTAGATTTTGGGAAAAAAAATTTAGGCGGGATTTGGGTTAAAAAACGGATAACGTAGCAGTACTCTCGATTCTCCAAAAAATGCTCTCATCTTTTCTGCTCTGTTACACCCAACGATTCCTGATACCAACCGACACGTGTAGGAACGTTGTAACCGCTATCCAGTGTATAAATTGCCACAATTATAATGTAGGTGCAATGTGGGTCATTGCTTGATATTTTTTATTTAACTGTGTTCTCCGGATTAGCAGTAGTTTGTAATTCAATTCTTTAAATCACTGCTCGAGCAGGGATAGAATACGTAAAAATATCGCTGCTGCTGTCTGTTTTTTTTACATTGTTACTAACATTAAATTTCTCACCTTGTGTTACAAATTACAAAACTGGAACACAATTTTAATATTAAATCAGAAACATTACCATTAACATATAATCTGAAATTTTTTATTTTACCCGCGTAGGAGTTTTCTCTAGACATTGTTGTGGTAAGATAGAATTTCTTAAAAAATGGTTACAATCAATAGGCACGAAAAATCAAAGCGGCATTCACTGATCAGCACAATAATTTACGCCGTGGATAATTTGGTTATTCGATCTGATTGTTAATACTAGCAAACGTGTAACTTGGGTTTTTTTCCCGATGGCTTATCAATAATAAACATTTGCTTTCATTTATATGCAAACATTCCAGATTCTACGGATTTTGCAAAGTGAATTTTGAAGGTCAAACTGCGTATTTGTTGTCCTATAACTATTAGAAACCGCTTTATGAGAACGTTTCGATTCAAAAAGAATTTTAATTGTTCGAAATGTGAATACGAACATCACCCGTAAATTTTAATTGACGGCGTTTTAAATGAAATGCCATTTAATTAGTTTAGCTTGCTCTAATTGACCAATAATTCTGAAATAACTTCAAGCAAGAATTATTTAAAGCAGTAACCATAATTATAAGGTCGGTTATGCCAAATAGTGATAAATTACATAGATATTTTCGAGAAAGTCTTTGGAAAGATGTGAAATTGCAGGAAAAATCCGATGTAAATCATTCCGCAAACTAAGTAGATAGCTTAAACGTTATGTAGTGTCTAATAAAAGGTGGCCCAAATTAAACGCCGGATTGAAACTTCGTTTTTTTTTTGTTTACGGTCGGCAACTTTGATAGTTTGGCAGTTATCTACGATTATTCTGATTAGTAAATATGGAAGTTGTACGTTATTGTTAAAACTCATTGCAAATTTGGTGAACATTTTGCAGAGATGATACGAAAACTCCATAGAATTTTTGGTCGAAATTGTATACAAAATGAATCAAATGCCCAAAGGTTGATAATAAACTTTATTGAAACTGAATCGATAATAGATGCAAAATCTCGTGAATATTAATGTGGGGTAAGGTTTTTTGAGAATATAGACGTATAAGCTGACAATTTATCATCCGTCATTTTTTCTTGTTCTAACGTTGATCGCATAAAGATTTTCTTTTTCTTAAGAACTGAAGAGGACTATGTTCTACGACTTCAATAAATGCTAGTCGTCTATATGGTTACAATTGTTTTTGGCTTGGTTTTTTATTTTTGTCAATTCTTAAAAGCGGCTAAATCCACGCATTTCTTAGGGAATGTTTTATCCAAATCAGAAACATACTTTTGCAACAGTTGATTTTCCCTCTGTCGATTGTTCTTTTTCGTACTAATTTGAGCTTCAGAAAATCAGTTTCAGCATAATATGTTTCTATCACGAAAGACTGTCGTCCAGAAAACTCGTAATTACCATCTTTGTTTTCATCAAAAGGGTCTTTTGATTTCCTCTTTATTGTAATGTCTGTTTTGTAAACATTAGTTTCACACATCGATTTTGCTTTGTTTTCTAACCGAGAAAACTTATCTTTGTTTCGAAGAGTGTTTATAAAAGCTAAAGTATCATGTATCACCTTTATTGTGTTTATACTTTCTCTTCGAAGCGTTTTAGTTATTTCTCAAAACTTTGCAAGAACATTGTTCCAGAAACATACCATTAATGTCATTTCAAGACTCTTAAGTTTTTTAATATTACATTTGCTTTATATTGTGCGTTTGATCACTATCAGGAGTAATGTGTGTCAGAGCATCAAGATACGATTTGTATAATGCTTGACTGACATCAGCACCAGTACTCTGTCGCGTTGTCGACAGTTTTTAAAGATAATGAGCTGTTTTTAAGGCGAGACTGAAAAATCTCCCATATTTTAGTTGAAGAACTAAAAAAGTTATAGATTTTTGTTTAAAAAAATCATCAGAGTACGTGCTGTTCTGTGCAGCTGCAGAGCCAACTAATTATAAAGATTAGCCTGTAGTTATTTAGATCAAGAACTACAGAATCTACGGTCGACGTTACACATTCCACATCTATTCACCTTTGTGACCACAGTTAGGAATAAACGTCAAAAATTGTTAAACAGGAGTTCCTGTAGGTAGTACACAGCGTACCACAAAAGTTAGCTGATTTGTGTGGAACACATTTAGTGTTGAGTCCACAGTTGTGGAATAATATTTGGCATTTGCAATCTCTTGGACAAGCTTTGCTTTAACTTGATCCGCTGACTGCATAATAAATTTATTGTCAGTTGTACTTGATAAGTATGAGGAAACACATCTTCCCTTATTTCCAAATTTTGTTACATGTTCAGCCATAAAAGGAATGAATTTTAAAATTAGTTCTACACAGCCAAGGAAGTTACTATTTCTTGCAGAGGCTAATATTTTATTGTCGTCATGAATTGGCAATTCATGTCTATGGGAAGCTAAAAACTTTATAAATGCAACAACTCTTAAGATTCTTTTAAGCCAATGAAAAGCTTACTCTTTATACTGTTTTTCTATTTTACAATCCACTCTTTGTGAAACTTCCACTAATAAATTTTGAAATTCTGACACTGTTTTTGTCAGAGTTGTAACGATATTGATATTGTCCATTAATTGATGCAGGGTTTTTATTCCGGTACACTTTTTTTTAAGTAACTCCAATGATAAAAGTCGGGCGCTGTGTGATCGGAAGAACTGCTAGGCACTGAATTTCTGTTTTCTTCGAAATTAATTATTTTCCAAAAATTGTCCTAACAGTTTTATTGTTGTCTGGCTGTGTGAATTGTAGCTCCCTCTTGGATTTTGTAAGGAAAATAACGTGCGCGTAAGTGAAGCTCAAAAGATCCGTAATTGCATTGATTCTTTGAGTTGATGTTTCGGGATTTATCTTCACTCATTTCCGATGAACTGTCTCTCTTATTCGGGTATCAGCAATATGCTTCCCATGTATAAATAAGTGAATGCTTTTTTCAAAATAAAATTGTGTAATCTTCGTTCTCTGGTTCATGTTGAATCTCCTCGTTATGAAACTTCTAAAGTGGTACTTAAAGAACTGCTAAGGAAGTCAAAATTACTTTTTGAATTACCAAGAATTTTTTGATCCATCTTGTAACATAGCTATGCGCAAGTACCTAAATTACAAATGACCGAGATATAACGATAACGATTACAAATTATTTTAAACATATAACCGTAATTAAGTAAAATTTGTTTTTCTAGATAATGTTTGCCATTCAAAACAAAATGCCTCCATTAATGCGAAACTTTCAACACAATGTTTTTATGTTATTTACATTGGTTTTGTTTATTCAAAATTTCCGAACATTTTGCATGCAGTACAAGGTGAACAATATGTAGCTAACTGATTTGAAATAATTCCATCAGATTTGCTATCGCAATGATATATTACCGAATTTAACAATAAGCAATCTTTCCCCTTCCTCTTCTAGTAATTAGTTTTAGAAGTTGGGCAAACGCTCCATCTTGTTAAAGTTGAAGTTCATTCTTCATTGTTACTGTTATGGTGCTGTTATGTTTATTTTTTTAGAAGACGCGATGGTTGATTCTCTGCCATAATATTATACCATAGCATTGTTATAGTTTTCGGTTTCTTAGTAGCGCTCCAAATATTTGATGGTTCAGTTTCTAATTTACATTTTTATATTTATATTATTGCTGTAAAATATTCAAGTAAAACGAGCTTTATCGTTTATAGTTCAGTTTTTATTTAAATAAACCATAAAAAGAAATACCTTAATTACAGTATTGGCTCAGATATCATAATTTCACCTCAAAATTTAAATAATTTAAAAAAATGTTACCAAAGAGAATATGGGGGGGAATTATTATGATTAAAATATTTTTTGGTTAGCTTATAAGGCCAAAAACTGGAATATGTAGAGAAATAATAAGACACGTTCTTTCATCTTTACATGTGAAAATGTTAAAATAATTTTTGATAATTACAGTATTGGTTGAAATGTTTAAATTTTTTATTACGATATATTGTCGGTAATAGAGTTGCGGGTTCGAATCCCGCTCTCGCCAATTTAATCACTGGCATTTTTACGGCCCAGCTCGACTCAGGCTGCAATAAATGAGTACCTGGAGGTCAAACTCTGGGGTAATAATAGGCGGTCGGTACGTAGCGCTAGCCACGTTACTACCCTTCTGTACCGTAGGCTCTAGATTGTTACGACCCCGAAGGGCCTTTACGGCCTGTTACTGGGAACTATTATTATATTGTCGATAGTAATCAGTATATGACATAATTATATATATAAAAAAATTATGAGTGCTGCTGTCACACAGGTCAAAGTTTAACTCTAACTATACTATTGCTGTCAATGATGTAGTGATTTGAGGGAAGGGCTAATAAAATAAACAAATGAGTCATTAATACTAAAAAAAAATATTCTGCCTATAAAGACACATCATATATAATCCGAAATTTGTTGATTACGCACCATGTGGTAAACCGAGAAGATTGCGGCTTCTAAGCATTGTAGGTAGAGATATCTAAAGGAGATTCCCCTCGTTATGCATAAATTTGATTATCTGTTTTAGCTTTATCTTCAACTAGTTCGGATAATCGGTACTTTGTCATAATTGTTAATTATAAGTATTGTGGTTATTTTTTATATTCATTGAAATCTTATTAATTTCAGTTATAACCGAAGCAAGGTGAGCGAAGATTTTGAACACCTGTGCTTGAAGTACGCCGAGAGATATGTCGGGGCAGAGACCCAGTCGAGCTGCACTGTCTTCGGAGTAGACGTCTTGAGTCCGTCCAAACGCAAGTGCAAATTCAAAAGGGCGCCTAAGTCACCTGGGAAGCGCCTGAGCCATCTGGCAAGGCGCAGGATTACGTTCTCTAAGGATTCGCTGCATTCTGGCGCCGCTAGTTGCTCTTTCATTGGCGCTCGCACCAGACAGATTATGGTCGATGCCAGGTAAGCTTTTCCTATTTTTTTGAGTAGTAATGCTGTTTGGCAGCGATGTTCGCATGTTGAGTTCACTCTAACAGTTTGAAACCTCGCTTGAGCGAATGAAAAATCTGGTTATATTTTGAGATCTAATTCAGTTTACTGATATTCCTTGATTATAGCGGATAGTTTGATTTGGTGCCCCACAATCGCAAACTATTGTCGTTGACATATTTTGTGTACACATGGTTTGTATTGGCTCATTTAGATTTTATACTATGGATATTTTCAGACCAAAGTTTATGCAATTTGCTAATTAGGTTGCAACTATTGTCTAATAATTGTCGAGCAAATTGCGTGCGCGAGTGTTTGGATTATAAATTGTCATCATTATGAATGGGTACCTGCAATTTTGGAGTATTTTTTATTCAATGCATCTAGTGATTATTTTCATGCAAACAACATAATGTATTAGCTGATTAGCTGGTACTCTTCATGAAACGTTACGATGTTTTTTGAATTATGTTGTTACAGGTCTTTATCTTCTGGACATTGCCTAACGATATGTTTAGAAACTTTGGATAGTGTTGGTGTTTTAGACTACGTTATTAAAGAATACTTTCTGTTTATGATTTATTATACTGTTATTCAGACGAAGCCAGCTGACTTTTATGTTATTGGGATTTGGTGTCTATTTAGTAACAATCATTTCTAATGTCCTTCAGTGTTGTCAAACTTTGTCTAGTATTAGGTAATACTAGATTGCCAGCATATTGAAACTATAACAGAGATTGAATATTTCTGGAGATAATACTAATCTTTGCCATAAACTATAATTAATTTTTTTTTGTTTGCTTACACTAGGTTTATGGAAATGTCAAATCATGTTGTAAGCAGCAGTTAGGTCAACAAATATTACAAATGTTCTTCCTGCTTTTGGAAACTTGCTTCTATATAAATTATGAGACTTAATACTTGATCCACACAGTTGTGGTTGGACTTGAAGCCTACCTGTTCACATGTCACATATTTCAACAATAGTTTTTCCTTCAAACTCAGGATTTTTTTCTATTTTAACACTGTGAACTACGTTTAATGCGTTGTTAATATTGAATCTCTGGAATGTTCTATCCTTTGTAATGTAAGTAAATTTGATTAGTGATGCTGTGTCTTAGATTTCTAAATAATAATTTTATTCTTCAGGCTGTTTGGTTTGGGATTGTCAGTGAAAGATTCCACATTTGTCTCTTAATGTTTTAAAATCAAGCCTTTCTATCCATTTTTTCCTAGCACGTATTATTAAGTTTTCGAGATACATATGCTATCTCTTTGCACTTATTGGTCCATCTTAGGATGTATTTTTTTATGGGATTTTCTCGGGAATCACGTTTTTACAATTGATAGAACACTAGTAAATTCGTCATAATTTTTGGTTGCAGCTGCTGGGATTCATGTTATAGTCTCATAAAGCTCCTGCGAAAATGTGGTCCAGTTTGCTTTCTGAAAATTTCATTTTAGGCTGCAAATGGAGTTAATTTCTGATATCTAAATGGCCATTTTGTATATAATCGAGTGTTTTTTATCATATGGGAAGTCGTGAAGCACTTGTTGGATTATGTTAAGCATTCTGAGTATTTTGTATTGCAAATAAAAGATTTTGGTCATAAATGTAACAGCACATTATTTAAAAAACGCTCTTAGATTTTTAAACTATCATTTGTTACTGCAGTTCATTTACTCCTAATTGAATAAATTTCCATTGAATAACTACTAAAAAATAACTGTACAGCCTTCTTTTCCTACTCTTTTTAATGGCATTAAGCACGGAAAGTCGTTCTGTGTCCATTGTATGCAAATCTAAACGCATCTCTTGTAAGTAACGTATTTTTCTTAAACTTTTCAGCATTATTACATCACTTGCATGTTTAGGATGGCCGCTCTCAATGATCCAATATCTGAAAGGATACTACGGTATCTAGAACAGTCTCTTATCTTATCTGTAAATGAGTTTATTTTGGTAATAATTTCTAAACGGCTGCTCCAATAGTGGGGTTAGCATTCATTTTGCATATTTTGAGGATTCCATAATTTATATGCTAACGCTTTTTTGTTTTTTAAACATTTGGAAAGATTTTTAAGACTGAAGGATATCTTGTGCCTGATGATTATGGATATCTTGTGCCTGATGATTATACGAAATAAACTTTTTAGGTTGCTGTTATGTTAGGTTGCGCTTTTATACTTATGAAAATTTTTACATTGCCATTAATTCAAATCATTTTGTGATAGACTTCTTTCTACAGGACGTGTCAGCAAAATCCAGCCAAGTTCAATGTAATTATTATGGTATATTATATTTTAGCACTAGGTATGTAATGGGTGTTTATTTTTTATGTGTAAATGTTGACAAGCACTAACTCATAATTGACATATGTCAAGTCGATTTTTTTACAATTATTTAGCTTTGTTCATGACAATTTTAACATCGGGCGATATACGCTAGAAGACCGTTTATTGATTGTTAAAACTTATTTACAAGAATAATAAATCGGAAGTAGAAACATTCTGTAAATGACATCATTTTGGTATCTGCCTTACAGTACTCTTTACAACATTTTAGCGAAAGATCTTTATTTGCAAGCTTAAAAGTTATGTTAACGCAACATTTAAAGCCAACTGATCATGTTTCTCTAGTCAATTTGTTTCTTGGATGTTCGGGCAGTGAATGAAAGTGCTGATTTTTGCACGCAGGTCATCTTCAGTGATGAAGCATTTTTTCAATCCAATGGAAAAACCCAGAATATTATGTTGATAAAGAAATCCAGAATTTTTACTAAGAAGCAAAAAAATATAACTACATGCAAAAGCTATGTAATGTTGCAGGTCTAAGGTGAACTTTGTAGCAAAGGGGCAAAAAAGGAAAACTAAAGAGGTGGACACAATATTTTGAAGAAATATTAAATGAATAATATTAGTGAAAAAAGATAAAACTAAGGATGAAGAATTCTAAAACAATGAACGAAGGTGAAAGAATGGCTCTGATTAGGAACCTAAAACCAAAGGAGAATAATCTAATTATTAAAAAGAATATGACAAGAAGAGAAAAAGCCTGACATCTGGATGACACAGATACTGTATTTTTATAAAATAAGATATATAATAATAAGATAGTTTATGGGTGATAAAAACAAAAAAAGCAGTTATAAAGGATCAATTCTAAGAAGATTTAAATGGAGGCATTAAAGATACTAAAGATAGATTGATAATCATATATAGTAGAATAGGAAAAGAGGGAATGACTATATTGTAGTGCTAGACCCCTATGGAGACAATTGTAGAAACAATAATCGAAAAAGACTAATAAACATGCTTCCAAAATAACTTACAGTAAATTCATTCTTTAAACACAAAATCATACATATGTATACACGTCCAGAGAGGGAACCAAAAATTCGTAGCAACCACTATTTAGTGGTTAAAATAAGATGATTCCTTCAAAAAGTAAGCGCAAAGATGACGAGGTCTAAAGAGATCAAATCATATAAATTGACAGATAAGAGTATCAAGAAGAAAATCAAGTATACCTAATGTAGAGATAAAGGAAAAAAGGAAAAAATGAAACAGTAAAAATCTAACAGAGGCAGAAGCATGTGGTGCAATAATAGTTAACAAAAACAAGAAGTTGATAAAATGATTAAAAAGTAAACAAATCAAAATTCAGGTAAAACTGGAAAAAGAAAAATCGAAAGGGTATATAAAATGCGAAATTGAAGAAAATGATTTAATACATATCTAATAACGAATATAGATAAAAGAAGTGATACAAGTAAAGAAACAACTTGAGAAGAATTTGGAAGAGCAATGGAGACAGTGAAGCAAACCAGAAATTATTCTACAACGTTGAAAAACTTATGAAAAAGGAAGTGAGTTAAAATATATGAAAGCTAAGAATAGTAAACTAATGTTAGAGGAAGAAAATAGATTCAGAAACTGATAATAGGAAAATCCAAAATGAAGAGTATACCTATATTAAATATTCCTTAACTTACAGAAATCATTTGGCAGAATTTCCCAAAAACAAGTGTGGGATAATTTATAAAGAAGTATTAATTTAAAAATGAGAAAAAAAATGAAGTCTGAAAATAATATGAATTATATCAGGACAAACAATATGCAAGCTGTGGAATTTAAAAATAAGGTCAGGCTACAATAGGGGGAGGGGTGTCGAGTTTTACAAAGTTATTACATTTATGGATGATATAATAAAAGAAACAAAATAAAGTACAGAGGTTGCATATCGGGTTCTATAAGTTAAAATCTGTTTACTTGTCAGAATGTACATTCGCTGACAATATGATTTTTGTCATAGGGGGAAAAGATTCAGAAAAGTGCCTTAATGATATGGCTATGAAAATTAGCAAAGTGCACATACAAAGCATTAGTTATTTCCACCACATTTTATTTGATATATTCTAGACCCAAACAATAGAAACATTGAATTTAAAAGATTTAAAAGATGTTATGCCACTCAAATTGTTTAATTCTCATTTTTGCTTCATTTAATAGAATTTGTAAATATTGCATGTTCTTGTACTTCTATAAAATTTTTTGCCGTGAAAAATCTAATTAATAACAATTACCATGTCTCCATAAAATAACATTTATTATTCATATAGAATATGTGGTAAAGTTAAAAAAAATTGTAGTACAGATTGAAGAATACACAAATCGTCGTGAGCTGTGGTTTGTAATTTTCTATTGTAAAAAATTATTTATTTCTATCAAGATTAGCTTTTAGTTAAGAAGGGAAAGCTATATGTGATTAAATAAATTAATAATGAAATTTTTTTAGGAAATTTGAATTATTGTCGAGAAAGAAAAGCCCAAGGAAGAAGAGCCCACGCAAGACACCAGGCAAAAGTCCCAGGAAAAGAGTCCGGACGCCAGGCAGTTCTTCCAAGAGCCGCGTCTCTTCACAACTGCAAGATCACATCGAAGACAGTTTGAATTCGGTGCGGTCCTCTTCTTCGAGGGCTAGTGCCACGAAACGAGCACTATTTCAAAGTCCTGATAAAGGGGAAACCACTAATGGTCTCTTGCAATTGTTTGGCTCAAGTAAACGCATTCGTTTTAAAAATAGACATAGAATTCAACTATTCATTTTCTTATAGATATATCCAGTTCTTCAGAGTCATCTCAATCAGCTCGGAGGAGAACTCCAAGGAGAGCTCTATTCAATTCTCCTCTAAAGGTGTCGCCTACAAAAATGAGTAAGTAGTCAGCACCATATTAAAACAAGCTCATGTTGAATCCTGATGTTTTCAGGCATCTCTAGTTTGTATCCAGCGACGCGGAAAATGACTCAAGCGTGCTCTGTTTGTGTCGCCAGAAAAATCGCCATCCAAAGGTAATGAACACTGCGAAAGAAAGCGTAAAAGAACTGAATTTGATGACGAGCTGCCTAATAAGAGTGCAAGAACTAATTCAGCTGAAGCTAAACCAATAACGCTTACCAGATCTCAAAGTGCCAGCAGTTCAGGCAGCTTTCAGTGTCAGGATATTGTGGAGCACCGGAAAAAGGTAGAATTTGCTTTTCAATTTACTTTATGAGGTATTAATACTGTTTAATCATTTAGAAACTAATATGGGCTGTGGCACAAGCTCTACGATCTCAAAATATTGATATGAAACACCCACAATTCAAGGTGTTTGCTTCAGAGCTAGCCCGGTTGATTCGTCATTTTTTACCTAATTTATTTACTAATGGGCCCCGACCTGAGGGTAGCTCTACAGAAAGTATGTTGCGCATAGCTCAACAGTATGTGTTTGCTGTATCCAGGGGCAAAACTGCAAACCAAATCTTGAAAGAGGCCGCAAGCAAAGTACGAGCTACCAAGCCAAGCGGCTATGTAGGTTTGGAAGGTTGCGATAAGAACAAGGAGAATGTTCTTCAGGATAGGGTTAACATAATGGGTAGCGATCGTTTACAATCTGAAAACAGCAGGATAAGTAAAGGTAGGCGTGGAGAACAGATCGAGCGCATTCGGAGGGTCATTAATTTTGGGGATGACGAAGGAATTGGTGGCGAGAGTTTCAGATGACTAGGGCTGACATCCAGGCTCACTGCAAAGCAGCCTGGAATCCTCAGTAGATTGCATGGGGCAAGCAGCACAAAAACTTTAATACACTTTCGTTAGTGGCGTTTTAAGAATGGTTAGCGCAAGATTTTTTCTTCCTAAACTATTGACTGATCATAACTCATTGAATTATCATGGTTGAACTCGTTTTCAATTATATTTTTAACAGTTTCATCAAAAGGAGACGTTTTATTAATTTAACTATAAAGTAGATTTGCGATTAAGATTTACGCTTTTAAAGGACTTTTATTTGAACTATGTAATACTAAATATAAGTATTGTAAGCTATAGTTATAGTGGAAAGTAAAATTTTCAATTGTTTCTCGTCATAATAAAATTAACTTTTGAAATAGGAGTTAAGCTGCTTTATCTATTCAACTAATGTTTTTTTTATGTGTTCTTCTATTAAGATTATGGAAAATTACAAAGTTTATGTGCAAATTGTGTGAATGATTTGTAGGTAACAGCAAAGTATTGTATATATGTGTGAAAATTGTTGGGAGTTTGTTGTATATTTGTTTGTCAATAAAAAGTTATATAAGTATCTCTATTTGTGCTTATCAATCTTAGAATTTTCTTTTCAGAATCTGTTGATTTTGAATTGTCAATTTTCAACATACGCATAGCTCATTGCATTCTGTTTTTATTCCCACTTCTTGCAAGGCATTAGTTAGTGAGACCACATGGAGTGGTATGTAACAGCAGATTTCTTACGCCTTGTCAACTATGATTAGTGTAGTATGCTACTATTTATGTGGTTCATTTACATTTTCTATCCTTTTAATTGTGCATAGAATCTCAACATGAATTTGTGATGTCTGAACATGTAACTTATGCAGTTGTAGCCTTTGAGTAAAATTATGCTGTTATAAAATATTAAAATTTAGAATCTTTTTCAAAAAAAAAGTTAAGATATGTTGCATAATGATGTGGCATTCATAAAATTCAATTAATGAGGGCATGCTAAGTCATCCATAAACAAAACAGTAAGTCTCATTGCTCTCTAGGAAGAAGGATGTATTGTTGAATAATTAAATTTTGATACATCTGGTCAGTGACAGTATGAGAGTTCAATATAATGCTAGCATACTATAGAATAACGGCACTCTTCAGAGGTGTTCTCTTGGTTATATTTCTATTTATTTACCAGACATCCACAATTTGTGAGTCACTATGCAAAGACAACCTGAGTTTTATACATTAGCACCAGGATATTGTCTGAAATTTGATATTCTCTACACCATGCTGATAAACTCTTTTAGCCTACATTAAAATGCATTTTGCACGCTTATAGACATACACAACCATGTTCCCTCATTTGTAAGGTGAGAGTGCTTGAAACTATATCTTGGCATACAGACTATGTGTGTAAAGTTTAGTGTTTATAGAATAATTTCAGTAATTTCAAAGGTGTGGGGTACATTTTAAAGGAGTACAGGCGAAAATCGCGTTTTTGGCCTAGTTGTGGCAACGGGATTTTTAGTCTCATTTTTTAGAGAATTAAAAGACGAGTTCAGTGATATATAACACTAGGTATAAAACCTATGGCATTTCTTGAAAATGGCGCTCAAAGTATCAGCACGCAATTCAAAACTCGCGCCTTGGAATTGAACTTTTCACACATTGTGGAATGGAAGGTCCAATGTAATTCATTCAGTCTGCAGAAGAAACGATGTCTCGTTAAGCCATTTATGAGTATCACTACAAATGGAACAATTATTACAGCTGGATCGCTTTTTGCTGGAAATTCCTCCGATTCAAAACTAATGCTGAAGATAATGCAACTTCCTGAATTCAAAGACTTGTTCAAACCTGGTGACGTTTTCGTTTTGGACAGAGGATTTTAGTACTGCGTGAAAGATTTAGAACTGGGATTCGTTGTGAGCATTCCTTATAATTTACCTAAAAATGCGAAACAAATGACAATGAAGCAAGCAAATGATTCACGATTCACAATAAAGGTACGTTTTCGTTTGATTATTGAATATTTTGCTAACAGTTATGCATATTCCAGGTCCGCTTTGTTGTGGAAGCTATTAATGGTCAAATAAAATCACGATTTGTCTATTTGGACAAAATGGTCAAATCGAAATGCTTGCCGTACTTAATGGAAGACATTGAAATAATATGCGCCTTGCTAAATGCATATGGAAACCGAATCTATTCTGATGTACATGACCCAATAGGAATTGCAAAGCGAATAAAAACTCTACGCGATAAGCCCAATAATCTTCACGAATTGGTCGTTGATAACAAACTGATACAGAAAAGATCGACGTTCATTTTAAAAGATATTCATGAAAGTGGTTTAACTGATTTTCAGAAAATGTCAACTTATGATCATCAAACGTTAGCTTGTGGAACCTACCAATTAGCACAAGCTAAATTATTACGCTGAACACGCTAAGAACGGATTTACAATATCAAGGTTGCTAAAGAAACATCTACCCTTGATTATTCAAAATACGGAATCGGTATTTCTCCAGCAAATGCTTACCTGGTTCAAGTTCGTATTAAGTCTAGGCACAGTCGATCAAAAGAATTTACAGTTTTTGTACTTGCAGACAAATCTAAATCAGGATTAGATTTGATTGTTGAATATTGCTGTGGAAGCAAAAATGGTTTACGAACTGTTGGTTCCTGTGCTCACGTTATGACAGTTATTTGGTACTTGTCGTACGAGCAATAATCCCGCGAAAACCATGCGCCAGCTAGTTATCTGAATACTGCAATTGCTGACCATACTCTACAACCTGAATCTGAAAGTGATATAGACGAGACCGAGTGATAAAATCTGTATTAATAGCACAGGGTTTTGAATAAACGTTCAATATTTGCAAATATCGCACCTTATCTTTGAGGGCCATTTTTAGAAAATGCCATAGGTTTTGTACCTAGTGTTATATATCACTGAACTCGTCTTTTAATTCTCTACAAAATGAGACCAAAAAGTCCCACTCCCACAACTAGGCCAAAAACGCGATTTTTGCTGGTACTCCTTTAGTAATCCTCCATTTAATACTTTTGTAGATTGTAGACTTTTACAAATTCAAAATTTTGATAGGAAACTAGTTGTTATTATGACTAAGCAAATTAGTTTTGCAATAGTAAGATCAGTTTCTCTTTAAAACAACTAAGAATTTTTTGCTAACCATCATTTTTTCAATGGCCTGAAGAATCTGGAAACCGTAAATATTGGCTTGAAAAATAATATATGATCTTAATTTGTTCACTCCAAAATGTTTTTACTTAAACTAATTGTTTTGTACTCGTAACTCAATATTGTAACTTCAGTGCTCATGAATCATGACTAATGGTAGGTTAAAGGGCATGTTGATGGAAAATTTAAGATATATACTACTGCAAACTAAATTTATGGATATCTATTACAAGGTAATTTACTTGGCGTGTACATAAATTAAAGATGAAATGAAATGGGAAAAACTTCGGATGCTGTTAAACGTTGTAGTTATCAGGGCATTGCGGAATTGCAGGCAATAAGAAAAGTGATAAGCTAGCGCAAGGAACTAGGTCCAGAACCGGCTCTGGGAGTACCTAAGGATACAATACGAAGCTAGCTGAGAGAATGGGTCAGAAAACAACATAAAAAAAAATCTGGTGTGAACATCACAAGACTCTCGTCCCGAAACTTGTTATTTTAAAAAAGGACGAGGCGCGAGTCCAACACTCTAAAAGCTGATTAAAATAAACAGTACAAGACCATGTGAACCATGTGAACTCGTCTTCTCCATTATCGTCTGCGTGCTCCCTCCTAGCGGCCAAGTGCTCCCCCCCGTCCTCCCGCAGTTGGCAAGGAAGCTCTCTGAGTGCGCTGTGATTGGCCCGTTTAATTAATTTTTAATCGGCTATAACTTATTTATTTGACCTTGGATCAAAAAATTTCATTGTAATTTTCTGTTCGTCTCGGTCTGATCTATCCGGTAATACAAATTTCCCAAAACATTTTATGAACACCCGGTATATTAAATGTCCTGAGCTTCAAATTTTTTGCTAGTTCCTATTTTACCAACTTTTATTTTAAATTCTTCTTTATCTCGTGATAACAAATCATTTTTATTCTCATAATTTTTTGTATCTTCAACCGTTTAGATTCGCGACCGCTTTGCGACCGATTTTGCGACCTTGCGACCAAACAACTTGGTCGATTTTTACCAAAAGCACTGCGTCCCCTACATACAAGTAACTTGCATACCAAATTTCAAGTCTCTAGCTGTTACGGTTCTCGAGATATCCTATTTACTGACAGACAGACACACACACACGAATCAATAGTCCAAACCAACTTTTTTGGTGTCCTGAGGCTATATTTCGTCCAGAAATGTGAAAAACTGGGTAGGTCAAATTTCCGCCGATTACATTACTTTCCTTATTATAAGATAAGGAAAGTAAAAATCTTGGGAAAATGTACTGGGACAAAAACAAAAACCTTATAAAAGAGCCATCTCGCAAAAAAGGGAAGAAATGCAGGAATCAGTTATGAACTGTTACAGATCTTCTCATATGGTATTGCTTTCTTAGGGGACACCTGAGCTGCAGGCATTGCAGTGGAGTACTAGAGATACCCATCCATATCTTGTGTGAGTGTGGGTTTTAGTTCTTAAGAAGCAAGCCATTTACGGAAAACCAATAATGAATCCAGAAGAATATAGAATCTAGTAACGGACTTCTACAGACTGGTACAAGGTACAAGGATACTGAAAAATGCTATCAAGAAAAGTACAAGTCCATGAGGCTGCAGTGCTGCCAAAGATAGAAGTGAAACGATTCTTAACAAAAAGTTTGTTGTTGCTCAATGAGTAGTAGTCCAGGAGCTTTAAATTCTACAAAGTGTTATTGCAAGGCTGTGGCAAACGTTCCAAAAGATTAAAAATGTCTGCAGACAATACAACAGTGAAATTGTGGAATTTAAGTGCTGGAAGACAATTACATATAAATTTCCAGACAAATACTACTCAACCATTGAAAAAACATGGTTTGTGGTTTGTGTATACCTGCAGGCCTATAAAATGTACAAAAAAGTTATCTAGCGTAGTGCAGAGAACATTACACTTCGGTCAATAACCAATAATACTGTATATTTTCCATGAACGAGTTTAGGTTCTCTATGCTAGTGTCTTGTCACTTATGTATATCTGACAGACATAAGTGAGTTGATATAATCAAGTGAATGTTTGAACAAGGTAATTCTATAGACGTCATTCTGGTGTGTGCTGGTATTATGTTTGATATATTGATATGTATTTTTGTAGGGGGCAATGAGTTTTGTTTTCTTCTATATGGAAAATATTAAACAATGTCATTGCGAACGAGTCGGATTGCTCCTCATTCCTTTTAAGATCTGCATATAATATTGCATGAGGGCATCTTTCCTATTAACATTTCTGTAGAGCATTGAATTTTTATTTTATTAAACATTCTGTTTGAAATATGATTTTTCTTTCAGCCACAATTGGTTTCTTGCCCAGTGTCCAGTGGTCTGGGTAATTTTATATGTAGCTGTACAAAGCATTGAAGGTTGTAGCTTAAACTTCAGCTACTAATGTTGTGGTGTCTGTATAGTGGGTTGTTGGTATTTTAGCACCTTAGTGCATCCGTATAATTCAAATGTAGGCTTTTTGGTGCCTCAATTCCTACTTAGAGCTTTGGGGGGCTTGGTTAATCATGACAGTGTTTATAACTTGGAGGTATACGTTTGCTTGAAAATTGTATATTTATTTTTGTGAGCTGAAATGCGGATGTCATTAGTATAGTGACTGAAGTTACTCACATTCATTAACATTACTTTGGGACAATTCAGTTTGGAAGATTTAATTGGAGTTTACGTTAATGGAACAGCTAACTATTGTTGTGCTTCTGTTTTTGCGCAAAGACGTATTAATATTTAAGTTTAGCCTAATCAAATGCTAGATCTTTAGAGCGAGATACTAAATCTAGACCAAGGGAAAATTATCTTCACTCTTAAGAGTCACTTACAGCTAAGCTGAGCTGACGTCATTACATGTTGTCCTCATTTTACACTGCGGGTGATTGATTTGTATTAAACATTTTTGCGTAAAAACTCAGTCTGTATGGGAAAGAAGATTAGATTAGATTAAAATGTATAATAGCAAAAGTACATACTAGAGAAGAAATAATTAAAAAGTTGAAGCAGGAACTTGCAGATAAAAAAATTAAAGTAAGAATTCATATAAAATGAACTAAAAACAAAACCCTCATAAAAATTTGTCTGGGTAACACGTAATAGATTTTTGACTTTGAATAATAATTTTCATATTCGAGGTTCTTACAGATAAGATTGGATCTATTATTGCTTATCCCGAGCATTAATGTGACTTGTCTGAATGCTGAGCTTGACAAATCATTTTGATTATATCGACCATTACTTACGTTGGAAAATTTTGGGGGCAGGAGTGATCTATGAAGGAGTCTTTAATTGCCCGGAACCTAATTAGCCTGTGTAATCAAGATTCTTCTATAAAAAGTAATCATCTTAATGTTTTGCCTTTTCGCTTACCTCAAGTAAGATTTGGAAAGTCCAGTATTTTTTACCAAAAATTGTTGATTTATCATTCGATTGTTTATTCTAGGATTGTATGTGGAGGACCTTAGTTTGGATTTATCTTCACCTAATCTACGGATCTCATATATTCTTTTGGATGGTTAAAAAAGAAAGAAGTACCTGAAAAACTCTTATTTGTGATAGTGTGGTATAACGAACTTATCTTTAAGATGAGTTTAGCTGCCTCTAATTGGAAATTTTAAACCAAGTTCATAGTTGTGAAGTTATTTATCTATTATCAGAGACATGTTGGTAACTCTCTCCAAGGCAATGATTCAATTTTCAGATGCCACAGCTGTATTGTCAAACTTGTGATTCTATTTGGTAGGTACCCAGCATGGTGATTTTAGGAACCGAGAAAGACTAATGTAGTTGCTGAAAAAAAAGAATCAATATATATAGAAGAACACGGCGGTCTTATTCTTTACTAGAAAATGATTTCATTGGTGCACCGATCTGACGTTCCTTAGATCTTTAATTAAGTAATACTTTAAAGAAAAAAAGAATACTTGGGAATGACTATTATTAGTGAGTTAAATTGGAAAGCATGATTGATGTCCAGTTTCTTTTAGCATCACCAGAGTTTTATATAATCATCCTGTGAATATTTATGACTTACACATACACAAGATGGAACATACTGTAAGGAAGCAAGTGCAGAAGCTTTGAGTTATGTAGAACTGGTTTGTGATATCATCTAGCAGTTTGTCTATAGCACCTACAGCAATGACAATTTATTTGTCTACGGCTTTTATAATTATGAAATGGAGTCTACCATCTATATTAAGTCATTATTAACAACATGAGGTTCTTGTAATGAAAAGTGTTTAGGGCTTGAACGCAAGCATTTATTTATGCCAATTAAGATCATAAATTGGTAGAATATCCACAGATAGTAAATTGGAGAACATTTGAAGGTTACAACTAGGAGAAAAATTTGCCCTTGAACAGTTAAAAGAATCAGAAATGTGATTAGTTAACTTTTACAAGAAATTTATAGTTTGAAGAAAAATATCAAAGAAGAATCAGTAGCAGTTACTAAAATTAAAAATTTTGAAGCTAAAACATTCTTTCAAAGGCCAGACGAATATCTTTATTACTAAGACAATTTGAGATGAACACCGGACTATAGATATCGTAACAAAAACAAGTTCTGTACTCCTTAAGCCAGCAGTTTCAAATCTTGCATGTTAGCAACAGCTTGGATTAGTGTGCAAATGGCGTCTTCTTATCCAATTCTTGATTGAAGGCACTTTCCCAGGCTAGCGCCTTTTCACTTTTAATAAAATCATTCAGTAATGTCTTTAGTCTCATTCCTAGTCGGATGCGATAAAATTGAATTCTTTTCAGGATCTCTGCAAGAGATATGCAAGGATAACTGTTTAGTAAGCCTGATATTGAGCCTAGATCCGCCTCTGATGGGTCTCGAGAAGCTTAAGCTATTTATTCAAAAAACCGAAGTATATCATAATCTTTGATATGTTTTTCCAGGGGGAGGGGGACATCTTAAGCTTTTGAGGGAAACGGTAATGCAGCATAAGTATGGGTTTAAATTGTTCAGGGTTTTGCTGGTTGAAATGGGAGCTAGGAGAATGTGTAATAGAAACTAAGTCCTAATAAATGCGTTGAGCCTGTAAAAATTTCTTGTGGGGAATACCATAAAGACAACTTTAGTAGGGAGCATCCAATTTTACCCATCCTTCTCCAATGCGATGATTATCTGTTTATTTTTGTTTTTTAGTTACGACTAAACCTTGTCAACTGTATTAAGTATGCCAAAAAACTGGAGCTAGAATATTTTAGGCAGCATGACCTTTTGCCCCTCTACTGTTATGGAACTCTACGTTGCGATTTATATTAAGAATGGCAGTATGCATCCCAGTGTCTTCAACTTTCTTAGGTAATTTAATACTGGATATCATGTGTATTTGTTCTAATTTATTTTATCAGTTGCATAACTTGCATGTCACGATGAAAATATCGATTATTACTATGGCGCAACAAGCGAATCGATATTTTCAGCACCACAGCATGATGACCTGAGAGCTGATGGTTGTGGACTTTGAATTAGTACATTTTGGATTTATTGTAATTGCACTGTCTTTGAATATCCCATACTAAACCCGCTCCACTTTGAAATTGTTTAGCAATAGGAAACTTTGTTATGATATTCAAATTATTAATAATCCTTTTACCGCCAATTTAGCATAATCTACTATATATTTTTTCAACTAATTATAAATGAGGTAGTCAATTTATACCAAATGAACGTGTATAGTGGAGCTGTTCCTCAAAGGTTGCGGTATCAACGACCTACTTTAACTAATGTGGGTAACGATAACCAAATGCTCAATCTAAAAAACTGCCAAAATCTTGCAATGCTATGTTTGCTTAGCTGTTATCAACTTTTGTCAATAGAACAAAGGTAGTAAATGTAGGTTAGTTTAGAGCAAAAAATGAGTGTAATATAATAGGCCCTTGGAGGGCGCTAAGCTTTTAGTTATGCTTAAGCAACGTGCTCATATTAAGCAACTCGAAGAGCGAAATGTACAATCCCTAATCAGATTTTGCACCCATGATCTTTGCTTATTTATATATGTGCATCGGTACAGATTAAAGTAATCTGTTCGCGTTGTTCTACAGAGCGTTCACGGTAATATATTGTCGTGCTGCTACAATAAGGTCAATTGCTCAGATAAGATAAGCCCTTCGTGTGTATCTCTACCTTGTCTGGTTTACGCGTTTGAGCTACTCGTCAGTTCGCACGAGCAAAGAGCAGTGATGGGGTCTTCCTCCAGCCTTTTGGGCTTTATCGCGGAAGAAGCGCTCGATGAGTACATCCAGCTGACCTATTTGAGCCGGACGGAGATTTTGAGGTAAGTTCTGCTTCGGTTTCTTCATTCATGCCCGGGTATTATTTTTTGCTTCATTTAATTAGATTAAAGTTCCTGGAAAAATATATTGGCCTGATAAGATATTTCAGTGCACTTTAATGTCCTTAAATTATTTCTTTCCTTCCTGTTTATTTTCAATTCTATTATCAAAGCAAAATTTTTGTTATTGAGATGCGTGGGTTTTCCCTTCTTGGTTGTTGTTATTAATTATTTTTTATTAATATGGTTATCTGTATATGGACTTTGAAGTGTCGGTTATATGATATTTTTAAACATATCCGAAAGAATTCAGAATGTCTCAAGGTAATTTAACATTTTGAATTATCTTCTGTAGAGGAAAAATGATAATTAAATAGCATCTGATTTACTATTGACACCGTTTTAAGATGAATTTTAGCTTTCTTTAATATTGGATGTTACAGTCTGCTTTGGTTTCTTTAAATTGCGTCATCAGTTTTTTGTTTATCTTTTTTAATGATCTTTCCTGTTGACCATAGTTTAACATAGTTTACCATCTCTATAATTGAGTGTCAATTATCCGGATTAATCGGATGGTAAATGAATAAAAAGTCGCCGATTGCTGTTGTTTTTATAATTTTTTATGTACGAGTTCTTAAATTATGATAAATTATTAACGATTGTGCACGTTAAAATTCAAAGTGAAAAGAGCTTAAACTAGTATTTTCCAACCTTTTTTGGTGTTGTCCCACCTAAACATCTTTAATCCCCCGATCCCCCCGTGACATATAATTATTATTATTCAAAAAGTGAAGTTCTGATCACGTCGATCGCGTGGGTTTACTGTATTAGCTTTTTCTGAAAATGTTATTTCTATTTCTTGTGGCCACATTAGCTACTTTTAGCAAAATGGATAAGTTGGTGAATCATTTTGTTGAATTTATTGCCGAAACCGATCTTTTGATGCTTTCTTAGTGTTCTTCAGCTTACGTTCCTTTGTACTACTTTAATGTATATTTAACATAATGGTATAAGGCAAAATGCAGTCAAAAATTGTGAAAACTTGATGGTATCTCATAAAAAACAAAAATCGTTTCTGAAGATATCCTTTAAGATTCTCGACGTATTAGCTGATCTGAAACTTTATTTTTGACCTTACAGGAACAGATTTGTTTGCTCTAATAAATACTCTTTTGAGCATTAGAACTTTATGTTCTCTTACATATTTCTGGCACACTTTTTTACATGTAGCTGTGTAAAGCTACTGTTCTGATAGCTTTTATCACCAGTTACATTCAGAATTTGACCCTCGGTTTGCGAACTTAGCTGTTTACTGCGATTATGGGCATTTTATATCTTGAATATCTGGGGCTTGATTTTTTTTGCACATAAGATGATGAAATCTTGATCTTTCTTGCCACATAACGGATTTGTTGTGCACGGTTTCTACGAATACAATCCGTAACAAGCTATTAGTATTGTAATTATGATTTTTAACAGGTTTAATCCTTGTAATTGGACGTGCGGATAATCAGTGTTCGGATAAAGGAAGCTCTAATGTATTTTTATTTTGCTTGATGCTTCTATCAGCTGCACACGGTGTAGTTATTAAAATGCGGTACTACAAACTTTGTAGATGTAATTTAAATTTGATAATACAAATTGGAGTTGCTAAATAACATATGGCGACATTTTAGTTTGCACGTTTTAAAAAAGAGAAAACAACAGTAGATTTATAAATCGTAACTTATCTCCCGTTTTAAAAATAGAAAAAATGTTTGCACGAGCTATTCATGCTTTTTGTAGTGTACGCTTTATTGCAGCATTTATCAAGGAATTAGCTTTTTCACTTGCCTATTGTTTTTTATTTTTTTTTACAAAATTGCCTATTTAAAAATAAGTTCTGTATATGTTTTTACTGTGATGTTATGTTAGTTATGGCAAAATATAATTAAAATTATCCGCTTTTGTGTAAATACAAATAACCTAATCAATAGTTTATAAATATAAACAAAGAGATAGTAATATCGTATATAAACAGTAAAGTGCAATGGTAGGAAAATAATAAATTTAGTTGATTTAAAATAGATCAGATGAACTAAACATATATTTTAGAGTCAGAAATCTTTGGATTTTTTGTACGCGCTTACAAAATAATGGCCAAATTAGCGAGTGCTATGTTTGTATGTACTTCATGTGTACATCAAAACACATACAGCAGAAAAGTATGCCTTTTTAATTTAAATTTGTAAAAAAATTAAACCACTCCTGTAGAATTATGGACTGGACAAAAGATAAAAAATACGTTTTTTAAAATGAATGATGGAAAAACTGTTAAACACAATCAAGAAGTTTTCTTAAAATTCCTAAAATATATATTAAGTACAACAGGAACACAAGCAGATGGCAATACGAAAAATGGACGAAAAAATTGAAAATCTCGATATTGAAAAAGAAACACAGACGCAAAAGAACAATTTTATGAAACGCTAGATGCAATTGCAGAAAGATTACTAGGAGAAGCTAATGCAAAAATCGGAAGAAAATCAATATGTTAGACGATAGGAGGAAAATATAGACCCCGAAAACAATCGAAGGTTATTAATGGATTTTGCGATATACCCAGTACCAAGATAACATCATCGGATTGGCACCACGGTGAAATAGACAGTTCATGTTTTAATTGAAATAGATATATATTGAGATATAAAATATATAAAAATGTTAGAAGCTACAGGGACCAGATGTGGCTCGGATCATTTTTTCGTAGAAATAGAACTCGAACAAGTCATTTTACAGCTTACAAAAACAAACAAGGGGAAATATGAAAATGGATAGAAAAGATAATGGAAACAGAAAGAGAGAGTGAAAGCTCAGAAGAAAAATTACAAGTATTCGAAGATATTACAAACAAAAAATAAACATGCATTTCAGCAACAACGTAAAAAACAAGAACGGTATGACTAGGAAAATAATAAAAAGATAAACGAGAAACACAAAGCAAGAATTAATACACTACAAGAACCTTCAGAAGAAAATAAACGCAAATACAAAAAACTAACGAGATAATAATGTAAGACACTCTGTGGGGAAAAGAAAGGAAAATACCAAATGAGAATGCTGGAAGAAATAGAAGAACATTATGTGGGTAAGGAGATCAAAAAAAAAGTTAGACGTTGCACAACTAAAATTAACTACGAGTAAAGATAAGCAGGGAAAGCTAAGTAATTGGAGATACAAAAAGGATGATCCAACGATAGGCAGAGTACTTTGAAGATACGGTCAATAAGCAAAACAGGGATGATATCTCGAGTGAGATAGTAAATGTGATACAAGATGCGGAAGGTATTGATAGCTAAGATGATGAAATATAGAGGAAGACAATTACAAAAGAAAGTACATGAAGTAATATAGGAAATCTGGAAGCAGGAAGAAATGCCTCAACGAGGTAACAATTTGCCCAATATATAAAAAGAGCGAGAGGGAAAACGAAAATTATAGAGACAGTTTTAAATGTGATGGTCTTGCAATGTGACAAGTTTAAATGTGTTTAAACAAGTTGTAACGTGCACTGTTAATTGTTTCTGAACTGTAGGCTCGTAATGTTATCTTAGTCAAAAATGGAATACCGGACAATTTTGTGCTAGAACTTTGTGTGTGGTTTGAGAGAGGAAATTTCATTCTGAGGTTAGAACGTCCATCATCGTTTGTCAGGAAGATACTCGTATAACCTATCGCCAGATAGAAGAGTGTTTGAATGTGCTTGCGCTGAATTTCATACCATTCTGCACAACCACCAAATAGAAGGGTTTATTCTTTTTAGGTCCTGAAAAAACCCGAAAGAGTTTGTTAGACGACTGTTTTCGTAGAATGCATGAAATGTGATGGAAAGTATTTCGAAAGGTCATGAAAGGTGTACTGCGAATACTATGGATATCCAAGTAAAAAATCTTCAACATCTACAAATAAGTGCAAAAACAAATTTATTTGTGTTTGCTATATTGCAAAAATCTCGAAGAACGCAACCGTAAACTCAATCGACTTATAATAGGGCAAAGTAGATAAACTCTGCGTACTTAACTTTGACCAGCTGTAATGGCCTTAATAAATTATGTGGTGCAACAGATATTTTTTATCTGAAGCATGCACTTTAATTCTTGTCGAGTTAAAATTTATTTTTAGTTTCAAAAAGAGAGCTGGAAAGTTGCAGAACACAGAATCACCCAACCCAGTCGGGTAACTTTGCATTTAATTGTCTAATTATATTACAGTGTATTATTACTGTTTTCTTCGGGTTCTTATGGACAGATAGTTCACAGAAATACCGTTTGACTTATTTACTGCATTCCCACGCAGATTATTATAAGAAATAGCATTGTGCTGACTTCCAATGACTATACTCTGTATAAGACTGTATCCCACAAGCAACGCATCTATTTCACATTTCATTTTGTCTTCAAAATTTGTTGCAAATCAGACAGATGTTATAATTTATGAAACCGATGTCATTGTCGGCGTCATTATACAATAGGGTTTCATTATATCTTCTTTCTGTTATTGTTTTCTCTTTTTCTATCAATATCTTGAAATTTTTCTGCCATTGGGGTTTTATTTAGAATTTCTGATTTTTGTTTTCTATATTCCCATCTAATTTCTGGAGAACTATCAGTCACTGATTCGAATATTTTGCTCTACACAAGGCGAAGTTTCAGCCACAGGTTCCATGAGATCATGTCCAGCTGTTTGTTTGAGTCTCTTTTTCAATTACTTCAGTTTAAAATTCCAAATCTGCAGGTGAAAAATAGAAATCATCCTCTGTAAACTTCTCTGGGTTAATCGGTGAAATGTCTGCAGCTGAGATCCCTGAGATTCGCTTTACTTTGCTTGGAGTGGCATGAGAACATTTTCTCTAAGTAACTAGTTATTATTGTACATCGTTAAACTTCTGGCGCATACATCGTAGAGACCTCAGACTAGTGTCATTCGACTCAGATTGAAGAGTGTTAGGTGTATAAATAAGTTCTCAGCTTTAGATTTCACAGAACGCAAATCACCGTTTACATGTAACGTATTAGTCCGCCCTCTTGCGGTTTTAAAGCAATGACATTTGGACTTTCGAAACATCATGCGATTTGGTGTTTGATGCACATAACTCAATAATCAGCTGTGTTCACGATGGCAACCACAAAAGAGCATATTCGATTTTCTATCCACTTCGCGTTTCATCTTACAATTAAGAAAAACGTTGCTGAAGCCACCGAAATGATTTGTGCTGCATATGGTGAGAATGCTGTAAGTCATGCAACGTGCAAAAAGTGGTACCAAAGATTTCGCGGAGGAGAGTTTAGTCTTGAAGATCAACCACGCGCTGGACGCCCTCAAACATTTGACACGGATGAGCTACAGACATTGCGGGATCAAAACAATGCGCAAACTGAAAAAGAGCTTGCAGAACAGCTTGGTGTCACTCAGCCAGCCATTTCCATACGTTTGCATGCAAAGGGTACGATACAAAAGGAAGTCAGATGGGTTCCACATAAACTGTTCGAAGACAACAAAAATCGAGGACGTGACACCGCACTCCATGTGCTTCCAAGGAACCGAAAAAAGGATTTTCTGCAATAAAATTATTACGGGCGATGAAAAATGGATCTTGTACGACAATCCCAAGCGCAAAAAATCATGGGTAGACCCTAGCAAACCTTCGACATCGACTTCAAAGCCCAATATCCACGCCAAAAAGAATTTGCTCTGTATCTGGTGGGATTGGAAAGGTGTCCTGTACTATGAACTGTTGAAACCAGGTGAAACAGTTACGGCGGATCGTTACCAACAGCAACTCATCAATTTGAGCGACGCAATCGAAGAAAAGAGGCCATCTACTGGACAAGGAAGTCGCAAAGTCATCCTGCTCCACGATAATGCCCGACCACATGTTGCGAAGGAGACGCAAGAACACATCTTCGCGTTAGGCTGGAAACTTCTCCCACATGCGGCGTATAGCCCAGACATGGCCCCTTCCGATTATCATTTATTCCGGTCGTTACAGCATCACTTGGCTGATACGCACTTCAAAACAGAAGAAGAAGTCCGAAAATGCATCGATAACTTTATCGTCTCGAAGTCGGTAAGGTTCTATCACCACGTAATTCGCAAGCTACCCGAAAGATGGCAAAAGGTCATCGATGCCAACGGAGAATACTTTAATACTTGAGCTTTTTTTGTTTGTTTTTAAATAAAACTTTAATTTTGCAGAAAAAAGCTGAGAACTTATTTATACACCTATATAATCTGAAAAACTAAGTGTCATCCTCGGGCGCTCAAAGGTTAAAAAGTTATAAGCCTTTAAAAGTAGTAAGTACAGACTAATTTACTTTAATATCTAGGAGGCGTATATGTGAAATAATTAATCTGCTTGTAAAAATTTGACGTATATGCCATTTTGTTGTGCCATCAATAGTCAACGCGCACAAGTGATAAGTTGAAAATGTGTGGTGATTTTGATGTTGCAAAACAAGAAACACGGAAAACCGCCAAAAAAAGTACGAAGATGTGGAATTGCAAGCATTGTTGGAGGAAGACGATTTACAAACAAAAACAACAATTGAACGTTAGTCAAAAAGCTGTTTTCAATCGCCTACGAGAGATGGGAAAGATTCAGAAAGTCGGCAGATGGATACCACATGAGCTGAACGAGAGGTAGATGGAAAGGCGCAAAAACACATCTGGAATTTTATTCGAATGATACAAAAGAAAGTCGTTTTTGCATCGTATCGTTACTGGGGATGAAAAGTGGATACATTTTGAGAGCAAACGATTTTAGGTAAACCGGGGGACACCATCCACATCAACCGCAAGACTGAATCGCTTTGACAGGAAAACGATGCTTTGTGTTTGGTGGGACCAGAAAGGTGTGGTCTATTATAAGTTGTTAAAGCCTGGTGAAACGGTTAATACCAAACGCTACCAACAACAATTGATCGATTTGAACCGTTCGCTACTCGCAAAACGACCAGAATATCAAAAAGGCAACACAAGATCATTTTCCTCCGTGACAATGCTCCATCATATACGGCAAAACCGGTTTGTGACACGTTGGTTCGCGGCAAAAGGGGAAGATTTTTAATGGCATGATATCCGCAAATTACCCGAAAGATGGGAAAAATATGTAACTACCAATGGAGCATAGTTTGAATAAACCACTTTTTATCATTCTTCCGAATTTAACGTGTTTTTTTTTGGAAAAAATCCGCATTTTATCCTTGTACACCTATGTTGTAGTTTTGGTAGATTTTATTTAATCATGGGCAATTAAAAGTGCAAATGAGACCTATAAATTGGTTTTGTACAATTTCAATAAATGGCAGGGCGGTACGTAGCACATGTGTATCTCGGTGGATAGCATTTACATTAGTGAGAACAAACAGAAATGAAACAAGTAAGTTTTTAAAATTAGCAAAAAGGAACCTCATCTAATATACCAACAATCTTTATCAAGAATGCTATATTTCAATGGCTTAAGTGACTTGTTAATTGTAGAATGTCATTAGAAGATGAAAGAGACTTGATAAGGCATATTGGTAAATTTTGAATTTGATTAATAATAGACATCATAGGGGCCATTTTGTTTCAATGTGAAAAAAAGCGAACTCTATTCATGTGATTTTTTGTTTTGAAAATAAATATATACTAGAATTTATGACCTTTAACCATTACACGAATAAGGGTTTTATTGTAAACGCTTTAAGAATGCACACTATGTACTATTTAATCAGAAATATCTGGACACGTTTCTCATTCATAACCTCATGTCTAGAAGTCGCAATAAGTTGACCAATAACAAGTATAGAAGGAGCATGGAATTGAGCATTATTCAGTACTAAGTAGAGTGGGTCAAAAGAAGCTTGATAACCGAATGTAGTCTATTTATCGATTGTCACATGAGTAAGATCAGAAACTTTTTAGCTCTTCTTAATTTGTTCAAGTGACAGGATTGTGAAGAAGAAATGTGAAGGAACTATCAACAAAGTTATGGTTAGGTAGACCCCGTGGAACCACCGTGAAGAACGTGGTTCTTGAAAATTACCAGTTATTTAAGAAATATTATCTAGGAGCCCCACAGTGGTACTGGTTGTCCAGCTAGCACCATGACATTGTGTCCGGAGTTAAGACAAATATTTTTTATTGTTTTATAGTGGAGTAACCACCCACAAGCCAAAAATTGCTCCCATAAATGCTAAATGTGGCCTGGAGTGGTTAAAGAAAGACGTCACCAGACTGTGGTTGTTTAATGAGCAGGTTAGGTAGTGGCAAATGTTTAGAAAACTATCCCTACCAGACTATGTAATAAAATTTGGACGAAGTTGCATTACATGTAGTCGTGCATTTTGTGGAATAATATGGATCTCCTGTAAAACTGAATAGAAATCTAAATATAGAAAAGCATACAAAAATTTACCAGTTTTGTTTCCTATCGAGTAATAAAGATTGCCTAGATTAGCATCACATTGCTTTTTCTCAAAAACAGAGCTGTAAGATAATGGTTTGCAGTTAGTAACATTATAGGAATGGGTTGGCCTTTCCAAAACCCTGACTTCAACCCCTTGCGTTAAATTAGAATGTTGGGTTTGCTCTAGATTTGAATTATGTAAATCGCAAGATGATCTGGCTAAAATTTCTAAGGAGGAATTGAATGTTATTTCTTTTGGAAGCGTTTTAATACCTTAATACCAAAGCAGAAGGTAGATTAACTTTATATTAGCATCAATTTGTGCTATAAAGTTTGATGAGAGTTTTAAGCCTATATGCTTTTGATTTTATAGTGCATGTAGAAAGAAAACGATTAAATTAAGACCGGTAAAAAAAGGAGGACGAGATAAAAATGAACACAAAAAGAATAATTGGGTCACAAAAACAGCGCTAGCTCCTATACAACTATATATGTTCTGGTTCTGTGATTAATAGATGTACAAGTAAAATTTTGCCATTTTTTGCAAAAAAACAGTGTACTTTAAAAACTGAATAATTTTTTATATGTAACATATTTTCCACCAACAACTACAATTTTTTTTTGTGTTAATGCGATCCATTTAATAAGCCAATTCATAACCTCTTTAAAAGAATTGAAGTGTTGCTTTGGAGTGAGTGTGCCATTGATGAAAACAAATGATAATCAGAAAGAGCAATATTTGATGAGTGGTTGGGAAAAGTTTTTTTATGCAAGTGCTTTCTTACGTTTCTTTTATTGGTTTTGTGACATTTTTGACATAAAAACGAGTTTATGTTTGGAACTTGTGAACAAAATTTTACAGCTGGTTTCTGATTTTTTTTAAGTTCATATGGCATCCATTTTCCTTCTTTTTAATCTTTCTCACTACATGTATACTATCAGATATGATTTTACCGTAAGCTTCCATAGGTAATCTCGGCATTTTTAAAAATAAAATGAAGCAAAATTTTCCACACAAGTATGCTGTTTTGTCACAAAATTCAACATTTTCAATACATAAAATTGTTTACACTTCTGTACCTATAACAAACTAAATATTAAAGATTTTTAACAGCACTAATATACAATAGATTACAATTGGGTATTTCTTACATCATATTTTTAAATAGCAAAATTATTCTTGTAAGTAGCTTTTAGAAGACTGAAGAATGTCAAACCTAGTAGATGGAGTCTGTGACTTGTGTGGGGTCTACCATAAGTGTAACAATATGGTTCCAATTTTTTGCAATTCGAAATATTGATAGAAATATGACTAGAATGGTTATACGGGATAAGGAGAACTGGGTCTACAAGCATCGGCTTTATATTACCGGTAAAGTGCTGAAATAAATCATTGTTTATCCATCCTTCTTTTGAGCATGTATATACTGCTTCTATAGAGCTTCCATCTTGAAGTTGTGGAGACATTCTCAACTTTGGGAAAACATGGAAGGAACAAATGCTATGAACCACTTGCAGCGGAAATGTAACATTCTTACTTCCTTCTCCTAATGTTGCTGTATTAACTTGTTTCTACTTCTTTGGTCATAGGATCCGTATTGGTATCTACATGCTTGGACGGCGGGTTTTATCTATATTCTAAAAGGTGTTTCAAAGGTAATGCAGGATTTAAAATTTTTTTTCGGAAGAAGTTCCCCAAATCAAATAACCTTGAAGTGACTAAAAAAGTTGAACAAACAGGTTCGGTTCAGCTGAAAACATTGCCGCTCTAAATTATAGTGAAACATAGTTGAACGTTTCAAAAAGCACCATGCGAATTTTAATAAAATATTTATATCGCACCCATTCAAGATTCAGTTAACCCAGGAACTAAAGTTAAACGACCATTTGAGACGCCGGGTATTTGCCCATTAGATGTTAGATGATCCAGAAATTGATGGCAATTTTGTTAAAAAGATCTTTAACGACGAAGAACATTTACGCCTTGGTGGGTATGTCAATAAGCAAACTTATCGCATTTGGGATATAAAAAATCCTCGGGTTATTCAAGAACGGCCTATGCATATCCAAAGAGTAACAGTTTGGTGCGGATTTTATGTTGGTGGCATTCTTTTTTGAAAATGAGGGGGGAAACGCAGTGACGAACAATGGCGAGGGTTTTTGTGGCCTCTTTTGGGCGGCATGGATTTGGATGACTTGTGGTTACAACAGAATGGCGCCACCTGTCATGTGACTTGTAAACAATGCAATTTTGGAGCAAAACTTGAATGGGCGACTTATCTCTCAAAACAGTGAAGCGAACTGGATGTCCAGAAAGAACTTGCGATTACACACCGTGTGATTATTTTCTCTGTGAAGGCCAAAGCTTATGTTACGAAAATAAGAACGATTTAAGAATTAAATGCAAAATTCGAATAGTTGTTGACGAAATTAAGCCACAGTTATGCGAAAAAGTGATTGAGAATTTTGTCAGATTTTGAGAGTGTCAAATGAGCCACGCAGAACATTTGTCAAATATCCTATTTCGAATTTAAGGACAATGTTGGCCCTTTAAAATAATGCATAATTTTGGCAACTAATAAATAAATAAAATATTTTTTCTAAAATTAAATCTTGCGTTGTGTTTGGGACGTCCTTTATATTCTTTGATGAGAAAAATTATTTTGACTAACATTTTTCAAATCATTGAAGAAATTTTGCATAGATTATTGAATGCATTTTTCCGATTAATGCTGATTCTCTGTGGTTTCTTGGGATTTAAGCCCCGATTACGCCTCATAAATAATGCTAACCATTTTTCCAGTCAGTTCAGTTCTATTGAAATTATGAGATTTTTATTCTTTCTGCAAATTTGTCAGGCCATAATATGAATTAGCGACCATTGAGACTTCTTAAATTTCATTCGTAAGCAAATTGTGGATTCAGCAATGTCGAACTCACGACCTGCAGCTGTAAGTAGAGATTTTTTGTGCCCACTTATCTGCAAATTTCCGAGAAAAACGCTGGTTCTTGTCGCGTTTGAGTTCCAGAAAATATTACCTCTAATTTTGGTAGGTTCAGATTCCCAACAGCGGTAAGATGCGCTGATTATGGAAACATCAAGATGCATATTGCCTTGACTGATATCAAAACACTTGACCTTCGCCGATTTACAGTAATTTTCAGGCTCACAGAACAGTAAGTTTCATTCCAATTGGTTCAGCAGTAGCCACAGTAATATGGAAAGCTCATTTCAAAAGGCTCACACAAGGGAGCATACACAGAAGGGCATAACATCTCTCCGAGATACTAGGGTCTAGTTCACTTGCTACAAAGTAGTATATGCAGCAGCAGCACCAGCAAGAGGGCTCACAGACATTGTAAAATGTAGCCTCGATACGAGATATGAGGTGCTTTATGATCATTTGGCTCGGATGGTAGTAGGTTATATAGGTTATCTCTGTACCATTTTTTCGGGAACTTGGGTGCCTTAGTCAGCCTCATAATTGTAGAAGCTACTGACGATGGATTTGCCGGATATTATTGTGCACGTCGTGATCACTAGTAAAGATAAACTCCTGGATAGTTGGAACATCAGCTTCACGAAGATTCGTCACGAACCATGAGGAGTCAAAAATTGACCTTAAGCCCCTATTTTGAAAAACCTGAAACTTGTTTATATGGGTTTTTGCAGCCCAGTTCTAAACTGGGGCCATAAACGTCATGGTAGGGCAGATAATTGTTTTATATATGATCGGCTTGATAATCGAATCTATGGTGTAGGAGAGAGCCGAGTGCTGATCTTGCTGCCTTTTTCCTGGTGACTTCTGGTAAGCTCTCTAGGTCCAAAATCACCCAGAGGGAGTTCCTTTCCTCATTCCAGGGTATCTCTCTTTCGAAGATCTTGAGATTCAGGTCGTCTCGTCAGTGAGGTAGTCTTCTGGTAGAGAATAGGATCGCATCAGTCTCCCAAGAGGTTCAGTTCTTCCTGCAGTCGTCTTGTTTCGAAGGATGTTTGCAGCGAGCTGGACAGCATAGCCGTGCTGTCTGCGTATTAGACCATTGTAGTGGAGGATGGAGCTTTGGGAGACTCTGACTCGGAGTCGCCTCTCCAAACTTACGCCACCGATCTTGATGTGGAACATCCCTTCAAAAAGAAAGAACTGGGCAAGCTGGAATATTGGTACCGTTGTGCCACTCCTTGTCGAAGGCCTTGGTCACGCCTAGAAAGACGAAATTTGTAGTTTGCTTCTTGGTGTCGCTCTCGGTGATGCGTTCCACTACTCTGAGCAGATGGAGGGCCGGTTCTCAGGCGCTTGTAGATCACTTGTTTAGCCGCGAGACGCCGCTACAAGGCAATATGTTTTGGACGAGTCAAAACAATCCAGAACATACATTGCTTATACCACTCATACTTGCGTTTTCTAAAATTCTTGCGTTTTTCAATTTCTTAATACAACTGTTTTCTGTGGTGCCCATTTTACCACATAATTTTGTTTCTAATTCCCTTGTTATTTCACAATTAATTTTATTGGGGCTTATAACATTTTAGACAAATTATGCTGTATTTGACGAGGGTATAGCGGAACTACTGTGTAAAAAGCGGGCTTCTACCCCACTTTACCACATTGTCCAAATCTCTTCTATCACATTCAGTTGAATGTAGTTACAGATTTTTTTATATTTTATTTTTATGGAATGCTGCATTTTTTTTATTTGTTGCTTAGAAACTTTATTCATTACTTGTAGTATGATCCGTGCCCAAAAAAATATTGTCAGTTGATTTGGTTTGTTTATTTTGCACAATATTAGCCATGTTGTTTTGTAAACTTTCCCTAGATATACCGTTTGTTTTATCATATCATGCGCTTTTGTTTTTTTATCTTAAGCTTTTAAGGTCGTAATTCTGTTGCTTACGCGCTAGGTACTATTTTTAGCCATACGTGCGAGATTAATAAAGCTTACTCCACGCCTTGGATCTGTGAAATTTTTGCGATAATGTGCCACAACGATAAATGGGTCGGTTTATGAAACTTACGAAACTCTTTTTTTCTATTTGTTATAACCTGCATTTGTTACATTAGAGGAGCTGCCTTTGCAGTTCGAGTGCTTAATAATTTTTCTAAATTATTTTGGAAAAGCTAAGCAGTTTTAATCGGTTAGTGTAAATTATAAACAGAACTAGCCCAAAATATATATTTATTTTTGTTTGTTTTTGTTAAATATTGATAATTCAGATTATATTAATAAATTTGACATTGGACTGATCTCAGTTATTCTGTTACAATCACGAGCAACTTCATATAATAAAGTCAACAGACGATGTTTATATAGAATACATGCTTTGGTTTGTTGTAAAACATGTAGACATGTGTTGAAGTATAAACTAATAAGCAACTACAAGCAACAATTTCTTAATAAATATTTGAAATTAAACTTTTTATTTGTCCCGATGGAGATAAAGTTGCAAATATTTGCGTAGTGCGTCAATAAATATTTATAATTGTTTTGTTGCTTATTTTTAACTTTTAATGTTTATTAATTTCGGCCATCTTCATATTTAAAGCTCTGCTATATCTATAATAAATTAGTTTGATTACACGCCGCTATACGAGGTTTGACAAAAAAATAAGGAGATTGGCAACACTGTGCGCGAATCGACAACACTGCTGGTCTCTCTCCTTCGCACGGCAGTTGAAGTGATTCCTGGCGTAGACTTAGTACAAGTCTGACATTGTTGCAATTGCCATGCGATTATTGAGAGCGTCTGAAGTGAAGATGCATTTCAAAAATTGACGGGCATAAATGTGACCAACGTGCTATCAAATTTTATGTAAAGTCTCCAGTCCCCCTATTCGTTGGATCTTATTCTCCGTAGTTTCTTTTGGTATTTGGGATAATATACAGAAGAATGTAATGCAACAGCGGCCCGATTGGAAAATGAATGGCCACGGAGGGTGTCCTTCATGGTCGAAAATTTATGGCGGCATCACGTGTCAACATGTCCTGAGACATTGCCAACCGCGTAACTTTATATCGGTCAGCATTCGTAGGACCTACCTTGAAGAAACTTTCTGCATTTTTAGTGACCATGCAAGTCCTGCAGAAATGCCAACTTCAGAGGCGATATTTGGCATACGTAATCGATGGTCTCCCATGACAACTTGCTCCACTTGAGCAATCATGTTTTTGGTCCGGCTTGTTCGTGCCCGAGGCTGCTTCGGTTCATTGTCACACAACTCTCGACCTTCTTTATACTTTCGCATATACGAACACACATTTTTAATATTCATAACGACTTCACCGCCTGTCTCACTCAATTAGCGATTAATTTTGATGGGCGTTTCATCTCGCAAGAGGAGAAAACGGATGATTACACGTTTTTCTGGAATAATAAACGGTGCCATTTGAAGTATACAAAGCCACACTCACTGCAATGGCGGTAATTCGACCCGTGTACATTGTATGCTGCTGCCATCTATATTACAAACTCAGAAACATTTCGTGTGTATTTTAAAATTAACTGCATATCTCTACTTATTTTTGCTGCCGAGAGAAAAATTTGGAGACTTTAGAACTTCAACGCACCTCGTAGCAACTATTTTCCACAGATAATGGGATACTGATGTTTTTCCAGTATCTTTTTTACCTATCAAAGTATTGTTCCTATGGGTTTCTCACTTTTACTCGTCATAGCAAGTCTTTTCAAGACTGATTTTGAAACAAACCTACCTGTTGGATACGATATGTCGATGACACTTTTGTTATTTGGCCTCATTTATGAATGCGTTTCCCACCTAAATCAAATCCACACCAACGTCAAATTTACCATAGAAACTGAACAAAACAATTTTCCGATTTCCTAGACACTTTTATGATAGAAAATCCTTTAAAGTACAGGTTTCATTACACTGTCGATAGAAAACATATTGGTATCTAAATGCCAAGTTTTATCATTTTTCTACCCAAATTCATTCAGTTCCCGACCAACAAGAAGCGTTTTTGCCTTACATTAGAAGCATTAACGAAAAAATGATTTTCCCGACCAATAATAAAATAGCTGACTTTATTCGCTCAATTTAGGATTACTGTCCTAATGAGTCATTAAAAGCGTATAGTACCTTGTAGAGACTGCTACTGTGTACAAATATAACCCGGAATTTTTAATTTAAAGTGCGCGGGCATTTCGTTGGGCACAAACCTTTTTAGTTTTAAGTTGGTAGGACTGCTACTGACATCTGTGTCAAATTTTAGGTTAATATCTTAATTAGTTGAAGAGTGACGCTCGTTTTCGTAAACAACCAAATTAACTTTTTCGATTTTTACCATGTCAGAAAATATTCAACAAAGAAGTTCGATTAAATTTTGTGTTAGAAATGATATTTCTGCTGCGGAAACGCTCAGAATGTTACAAAAAGCCTTCGGTGAACAGGCTATGTCTAAAACACAAGTATACGAATGTCATAAAATGTTCAAAGAGGGTCGTGAAGGCGTTGAAGACGAACCACATCAAAGACGTCCAAGAACATCAACTGCGAACAGCACGTCGCGAAAATTAAGGAATTGGTGCTCCAAAATCGTCGATTAATAACTAGAGAGCTTGCTGACATCGTTGTCATTTCAAATAGATCAGTCAACACCATTTTGAAGGAAGTTTTGTGACTCAAAAAAGTCAAATCTCGTTTGGTTCCAAAAACCCTCAATTTGTTGGAAAAACAGCGTCGCATTGATGTGTGTGAAACAATGCTTTCCGATTATCAGGACAAGATAAAACGCATTATTACGGGCGATGAAACTTGGATTTATGCTTATGACCCTGAAACAATCGATCAAGCTAGTAAATATCGTGACAAAGGTGAACCAAGACCGAAAACACGCCAAAGTCGCCCAAAAATTAAGGTCATGTTGACGGTTTTTTTCTATTATCGTGGTGTTGTGCATTACGAATTTCTTCCACCGGCCCAAACTGTCAACAAGGAATATTATTTAAGTGTTATGCGTCGTTTGCGTGAAGCTATTCGCCTCAACAGGCCGGATTTGTGGAAAGAAAACTCTTGGTTTTTGCACAAGGACAACGCACCATCTCACGGTGCACTAGTTATTCGTGACCATTTCGCTAAAAATTCCACCCACATCGTTCCGCAACCGCCGTATTCGCCTGATTTAGCTCCATGTGACTTCTGGCTATTCAGCAAAATGAAAAGACCGCTCCGGGGACACCGTTTTGACACGATAGAAGAGATTCAAGCCGAATCGAAGAAGGTGCTGAAGGCCATACCGAAACAGGACTTTTCAAAGTGTTTTGATGAGTGGAAAATTCGCTGGCATAAGTATAAAGAATAAGAATAAATAAGGATTTCAAAAATTATAACATAATTCCGGGTTATATTTGTACACAGTAGTAGATCAAATAAACAGGAAAATATCAAAGTCAACAACAAAATTAATTTTCCCATTCAAATATTATTGCTTTCATTTTAACACTGAAGTTTATGGTTCGAGATTTATATATTGTATGCCTATAAATACTGTTACATAACGCGTTATATAAGTATTGACTGCAGTCGTTAGGGCGTGCTTGGAAGAATCAACATTAGGGTGTTTTTTGAGCACACTATGCCTTCTAAAACTGTCCGTAATTTGTATGATAATCTAATGGGCTGAGATCTAGGGTACTAGAAGGACAGTCTTGTACTGTTAGAAAATGGGACACATTGCTGCTCAGCCAAGTTTGAGTTAACTGTGCTGTGTGGGCGGGTGCGGATTCTTGCCGAAAGATCCAAGGCTCTCTGAACTCTTGGTACTAGCTAAGATGCTTTTTGGACAACCTAGTTATACCCTGACATTTTGTTTATTGAAAGATTCGTCTACTTTGAGAGTCTGAACAGTCCGAACTGAACGTGGTCTTCTAGATCTTGAATGATCTTCGACACTTCCAATCTCATTAAACAATTTTATAGCCCGATACATAAACATAAAATTCTTAAATATTACACTGTTTTCAGTTCCACACTTATGTAATATTGTTACAGAAATATGGGTTTCTTTGCTATCCCACTCCATATATAACGAAACTTGACGAGAAACAGTGTAACTTACAACACTAAAACTAAAAAATTGTAACTGTAGCTTACGCTGTAAATATTTTGATGCTGAGTAAAGCGAGGGTGGGTTTGATTTTGTAATAGTATTTGTGGGAATATTACGTACAACGTGGGTAGGCAAACACTCATTCACTTAGTGTTTGGGAATTGCATAGAAATGGGGGAATGACAAGTAACAACAACGAAATAATTTAAAAATATATTTAGTGTTAAAATCCAAATGATTTTGTTAAACAATCTAAAATTGCCTGTTTGAATTTTCGATATATTCTAATCATAATTTCCTCAAAATCACCCAAAAACTTTTTGTTTGGTTAAGTTCAGCTACTGGCGTTTGATATTTTAAAAATCTTGGAAATGCAAAAAATTTCTTTAAATAAAGACTTTTGAGTACTAAATCCTGTAGATTTTAGAAGTTGCACAGGGCTTTGTCTCCTTTACAATTATTGTTTGAACGCAGTTGTATGAAATTGCTAATGAATTGTATACTTAACATAAGACAGCTTGAGATGGTTTAATTTAGGCAAAATAAAAGTAAACCAAATAAGGCATTTATCAGCGGATAGGTAAATAAATAAAAACAATAGCAAAGTAGCAATGAAAATGTTTCAAGAGTGCGCGCGTGTATGAGATATTACAGTTGGTGGTCTTGAAAATCAAGGCAATGCGAGATACAAGCACAAATCGGGCACGCATTGGCGGTGAAAACGAAACTTTAGGATACATAGCTTGATCCAAATACATACGTGCAGCGTGTTTAATCTTTGAGGTGGAAGACTTTACTGTTAAGATGGAAAATATGAAATCAAAATACATGCGAATTAACGGATAATTAAAAAAGTAGGAGCGTAAACTACATGCTGGTATTTGGCCAAAACTGAACTTCTCCCAAAATTGGAATTCTGAGTGCGAACAATGGCTTGTCGGAACGGGGTGTTGCACCCACATCACACATCATCATTTAATTTTTATTTTTGATTGATGCTTTTAAAGTTTTTTAATAAATTTTTTATATCTTCTGACTTAGTATATGGTAATAAACGCAGCAGTAATTTTGAGTTTTTTTTAACATAATGCTAGTACTTGCCTACTATTCAAATGGCGGTTAAAAAGTTTCTTTCTTAAAGGCAATTTTCAGGTTGCTTTTACGAAAGATTTTTTTCTTTAAGACCTGAATAGCGTTGTTTCACAGTTCTTGAAATGCGTTTGGAAATTTTTTGATGTATTGCAGGTTGATATGATGTTGGCATATTATATAATGCTTTTATTTTCTTAAATTTGTGTTTTAATAACATTTTGTTTTATTTTAACTTTTGTACGTATATGAGGTCTGGTAGAATGATTTATCCTTTTGGAGAAAAAGAGCAATATAGATTCTGTTTAATGTTTTATTGTACCATCATACAGAACAATGTTTGCCATTTAGTTATTAACCACATTTTAGTGATAATGCTACGATCGCTCTCTGGCCCGCGTTGAAAGTCTTCAACCTTCAGATATACCCACAGAAGGAATTCACAAGAGAACAGGTCTCATGACTTATCCGGTCATGGGATATCACCATGTAATGAGATGAGGGGGACTGGAAACCTTTGTTTTAGAACTTCTCGAGAAAATTACGCCGCGTATGCGGTAGCCTCATCTTGTTACAACCATAGTGGCGCATTTTAATGTTATGGAATGTGGGCCCAAAAATTGCATATCATCATAACATAGTGGGTGGATACGACAGTCACCGCGCATCTTACTTCCTCAAAAAATACGCTCCCATGATGCCAAATTCGGTTACAACACACTAAATGGTTAGTCTGCCCTTGGAAAGGTTGCTCATGGAGTTGTCAAAGATTTTGTGAAAATTCTGTTCACTAATGCAGTGCGGTAAACGAAAATGAACTTTGTCACTACTGAGGTGGAACATTTGCCAACGTGTCTTCGTAAGCAGGTTGTTGGGTGTATCAGTTACATTTTTTAAGTTCCTGGACTACCATTAGTTTGCGTAGGTGGAATATTAAATCATAGTGCATAATTCTCTGCAGGCTCCAATCAGATCTTTCCAAGACGAGAGCATGCTCAGTGGCGATGTGACAACTATCTGCCCACTGCTGAGATATTCTTGAGTATCCGAACGCTACGAGATGCAGCGAGTGATTTCCGTTTGAATGCTGAATAAGATTGTCGGTAATTGTGTACCCACAACATTATGGTCGCAACTCTTCCGTACGAGCCTGTCTGAAATTACATAATTGCTATTTTTAAAATATGTAAGTCGTCATCACAAATTCATTGTGTTTACTACTTCACGCCATGATGGGCACTAAAATGACATGTCTTGTGCTGCTTAAGGACGTACGACTCGAGCTACCAATACATTGTGGGCGAGATCATTCTGCCGAACCCTATATCAATTATAGCATAGTGGTAATTTTATTTTGCGTTCTTGTTCTCCTCTGCTTTGAGTTGTAGAAACGTTTTTGTTTTTGACTTAACAATTTTTGTAGCGCTCAGTACATTTATAAGTTTGTTTTTTTACTCTCTAAATGGGGATAATTCGGCTTTGGCATTGGAGCAAAGTAGACGTGTTTACAAACCAGATAAGATATATATATATATATATATATATATATATATATATATATATATATATATATTATATATATACTTGCGTACTTGAATACACTAGTTATTATTCATTTTTCTTAGAAAAATATCAACATAAAATACAAATAATAAAGGCGAAGAAGTATTTCGTAATTATAGATGAATTTCTGAAGAAAAGCATACGGTGTTACACCTACCACATGAAAGATAAGGTGATTAGAATCAATAACATACAAATAATACGAGATAACTATAAAAATACCAAAAATCCCGGCGTTATCTGTTTTGTACAATCAGAACAATAGGACAATAACAAAAAATACACTAGATAAACGGCAAAAGCTTCCTGCCTGACTACTTTTCAGCGTTGATAGGAATAAAACAATATGGTTATTTTTCAACTAAGCATTGCCCGCCAAAAGGTATTTTTGGCGTCCTAGGCTGACAATTTTTCACCCGCTTTCTCTCAAATTTTTGTAAAGTGGGAACGTATAAATGTTTAATTGGATCGATTTTTTCCCTGGATTGGGAACGTGGAACAATTTAACTTCATAATGAATGTAAGCATAACCCGTCCATAAGAAATACGTAATATGTAAAGTTCAATCAATGCAGAGCTTATGCACTTGTTCGTAATGTACTCCCGTAATTTTTACGTTTTACGTTCATACGCAAGAAATAGGTAAGTTGGAGCCTGTTGAACTTTACGTATTTCTTACGTACATTTGCAGTAATTTTTAATTTTTTCCTAGATTAATGTTGGCAGCAGTAAGAGAATGTTTTGATTCTGAAATTGCATAACTTAGCTTTAGTATTGTCGACATTTTGGGTTCGTTTTTACAACGGATAGGAAACTATTAATTAATTTAGTAAAAATGCTTCTGTTCTTACACCATAAAAAGGGTAACGGGTATAAAGGCAACATAATTCTGTAAAATTCCTGAAAGGATATTGCTGCCGCTACTCTGATTGAACACGAGCAACTGTTAAATGTTTACATAAGGCTTACGTGCATTATACGTATTTCTTATGGGCGACATATGTCCATTACAATCGAAGCTCAGCTCGGCAGACGCGCTTTTTGCGTTCGGCAATGATAATTGGAGCGCAGCTCCGACGTGCATGCACGGACATTCTCGTGTAAATTAAGCGCTCAGAGCGCGGCACGCCGTCTTTGTTTACTTTTCGTTCAAATGTGTAGCCTGTTTTTGTTTACAACGCACGGACCTCCCTTGTAAATCAAGAGCCTAGAACTACGACACATTTCTTTGTTTATTTTTTGTGCAAATGTATAGATAGAAGATAAAAGACAGATATAGTCTCCGTGCATTTCAACACATTTATTAGATCTCGAAATTAGCATCTCAATAGCTTTGAAAAAATACATTAAAGTTTTATCTGCAAAATGCTCTAAAATGCCCTCGTGCAACTGTTTATTGTTTATAAATTTTCTACCTTGAAGGATTTTTCAGTTTGAGCTGTAGAATGGGAAGAAACGCTCTTTAAAGCCACGGCCCTTAGCAGTAACGTTGGAAATTGCGGTGTTATGGTCGTTGTCGTTCAAAAAACTGACCTTTCAACTCGTAATACCAACCCTCGCTTCTTTGATAACGCCGCGTAATTTACGCAGTAAGCTGGCTAATTATTCTCCGTTTACCATAGTGTTCTTTCCTTAAAATCAATTAGCAAAATAATCTTTGGATTCCAAAAAGTTGTTGCTATAATCTTTTCGTCGATTGAGCCTTTCTTGGTCGTTTTCCGTCAGTCGGTGGCGCCATTTATTGACTCTTTTTTTTTGCTAGCGGAACATGGGCTTGTCTCCTGTAACAGTATATTAAAGACCTTCTTCGGTGTTGTGGCGACAAAGGTTTAAAAATTGTGCACGTTCCTGTTTTTGAACTGATTACGAAAGTAAGCCCATCTGCGTCGAACACTATCCGTATTAAGGTGCTTATGAAGAATGCAGTCGCACGACTGTGTCGAAAAGTCTTTACTGATAATTATTTTTCTTTTAACTTTACTTTTAACTGTACGTGATTCGTCTTCGATGCTTTCCCGGCTCAAACAAAATTGTTTTGTCTATTTTTTGTGGGTTATGAAGGTGAGGATTAACCATCGTATATATTACTATATGTATACTAATTGTAAGACTTTATTTAGTGAGAAATTTAGTCACGGCTCTGTACTCGATTTTCCATATTGTGCAAAATTACTTAGCACTACCAATTCAAGTGATTGATTGCGAGACAAATCGGCTGCTGAGAATTTTACAAACGTTTATTCAAAGATGGCGCCATCTGACACCACCGCCATTTGTTTTATCACTGGCTTTCAGTTTGACTATGTTGCCAGTCTGGAAACTTTTGGTGCTTGCTTTATACAAAATCCAATTCTCATAAACATGTATTCTACAATGGATAAAATGCCAAGCCTTCGAGCATACCAGGAATTGTTATTTTAGATAACCTAGGTGCGTTAAATGTGGTCATTTTACTAATGATCGCGGATTAATTTAAAAGGGAGTAGTCTGTTGCAATTGTAAAGGAAATTATGCTGCAAGGTACTCGTATAAAGGATGTTGTGTACTAACTGCAGCAGAAGTTATATTTCACTTTTAGAAAAAACATTTTAAAGGAGAGACAAGCATATCCGCAACAAAACCCATCTGAAATAGAAGGCATCGTCAATCGCACCAATTCGTTGTCAAACGTCTTACTTTTACATAGAAAAACTACAGAATTATCTGGTAACTACAGTTCAGCAGGAACCTTTTGCCACTCAACATGATGATTGCATAATCAGTCTCAAAGAAATAGTGCAAAAGCTAGAGAAAAAAATTGGTATACTAGCTTTCTAATCGAGAACCGCCCGCAAGATCAGCTGGAGTGATGAAAGTAAGTTCTGCTTGCTTTGATGCTACGGCGTGCAGTGGGTTCGACGTCCCGTGGGCGAAAAAAATAATCTGAAGCACCAGAAGCCAACTGTTAAACACGGAGGTGGCTCTGTATTGGTGTAGGGTTGTTTCAGTGCAAAAGGAGTTGGTCCACTTGTTCGGATCCATGGCACCATGGACCGCCTCGTTTATGGCAAGTTGTTGCAAGACCATATGCTCCCATACGCACGTGGAAACATGCTTCGCGGCTGGGTATTTCAACGACAACGACCCGAAGCACAAGTCGTTCCAGGTGACGGAAATCTTGGCGAAGAATGAAGTGCGCGTTTTACCCTGGTCTTCACAGTCCCCGTACTTGAATTCGATTGAGCATCTTTGGGATGAACTAGGACGTCGTTTGGAAGGGAAATGGACCCAAAACGCCGACGAGCGATTCCAGCAACTTCAACAAGAATGGCAGAAGATTGGGCCAAATGTGATTGACTGATTGATGGCGTCTATACCCAAACGTTTTGCGAGACGATCAAAAACAATGGCTATGCAACCAAATATTAGTCTGTTGTTAGGTTTTTATTATTTGTCCCGGTTTATTGGTTATTTTTTTTTTGATTTGATGGTAACATTCAATTACTTTTGTCGCTGCCAAAATCGTCAACCTGGCACTTGCTTTGGAACTTGGCGCCTAGTGACGCTATTCTTGTGTGGGATTGTTGCCTAGAGGGGCCTTGCTATTTGCAACTTGGTACCAGTTGCGGGCGGTTCTTAATTAGAAAGCTAGAGCGATTTCTAAAAAATTCAATTATTTTTGTCCGATACTGTAGCATGAAACTATAGAACAGGTTTATCGCATGATATACCAAATAAACTCCGATAATGAAGAAGGAAGGTACTGCTCAGCCGTATTCACCGGTGCGTTTGAAGCATTCGATAAGGTTTGGCATCGTAGACTGCTATACAAAATTCAACAACCACCACAAAACGTATTGTTTCTCTTAGAATCGTATCTAGAAGAGTTCTAGGTTAGGCATAAATTTGAACAAACCAGTCTAAAACCTACCAAATCAGGCGCATCGCAGAGAAGTATATTAAGTTCCATATTGTATCTAATATTTACTACAGATATACTAGTATTCGAATACAGACCAGCAGCAATTTTTGCTGATGACATCACAATAATTGTGTTACATAAACCTCGCAACAGTTTCTACAAAGAAATATAAACAAAAGCAAAAAATGACTTAAAATATAGAGAATTAGGGTTAACAAACCGAACTTTCTAAATGTTGCCGCCATGATAAAAAGATCCATTAGACTAATCATATCCATGGATAATGTTATACCTCACGCCTCAAAAGCTTAATATTTAAATATGATTATTTTGAGTACTACATATTGAAACAAAGAAGAAACAAGTAAACATCAAACTTAAACAGCTATATAGGTTAATCGGAAAAGAGTTGCAATTAACACTATAAATAAAGTGTCTCCTCATAAAATAATACCAAAACCTATCTGAAGTTATGGAATACAGATGTTGGGATCCACTGCTACTTCAAATATTCAAATATTAGAAAAACTCCAATTTACATAATGTAATAAACGCCCCATGGTATGTCAGCAATGCAATACTCAGAAGGGACCTATAGATACCCACCGTGAAAGATGCAGTTAAATAGTTCAGTTAGTTGGCGCTTAGAGTTCTTGGCGGAACAAATGATACACCTAGGTTTAAGCGTAAAGAGCTTTAGACGTATTAAATAGATGTTAATAGTCTGTAATTAGAAGAGGCTTTAGCAGTGGACATTAAAAAAAGTTTTAGCTGAGATGTAATTTGTAAAGGCACGAATTGGGTGACCTCTCTACATTATATATTTTGATAGTGTTATTTCATTTACTGTGTCCCTTGAACGTAATGTAAATTGTCTTGAAGTAAAAAAATTTATGGTTAGTGGTTGGGGCTGTTAACGCGAGGTTGCCGTGAAAACGTCGCTTTGGCCAATGAAGCCAAAAAACTAGTTCGAAACAAATGTCTTGTTGTATAGCAGCCACTTTCTATTAAAACGACACAGTATGAACGCGTACATTTGCTGAATTTTGTCTGCCCTTGAAGTGTCCCCTCCCCCCGCTAGATCCCGCCGAAGTCTTGGTGCCGCTCATCGATTTATCCGTGCTTATGAAGTGCGTGATTCTCAAACAACGCTACAAACAATGATATGCGCTCTCCAAGATCACTCGGCGTGCACTTGACTCCCCCCCCCTTCCTTGTGTCGTACAGGGGGCAGGAAAAATTTCGGCTGTTCTGCTTATCGTTTTCAACCTTCCCCTTGTCTTCTGTTCAGTAGTATTCGAATTTTTGTCGTTTCAAACTGGACCGTTTTGATGTCGTTCATAATTTTGGAATGACACTCGGTATTCATACTGGACGTAAAGATGTTTTCGCGCCAAAAAACAATCGGATAGTTTTTCTTTTTTCTCTCAACGTTGTTTGGAGGTCAACAATACAAAAACAATAAAAGAAAAGAGGATACCCAGCGGAAGATAGAGGCCGTTGAGAAGAGTATGGCAGGGAAGACGATATCTTGGAAAAAACTATGATACAGTGCTACAGCTACAAAATTAAATGCCACAGGAATATAAAGTATGTTTTAAAGAATTTGCCTAAGGTTTGTTGATGACGCTATGTAAAGCCAGTAAACAATTTCAATAATCCGTTCTGTTATTTCATGTAGAAAACAGACCCTAGTTGAAAATGGTTGAGGAATGGAGATATACACATAATCACCTTACACCAGAACACCAGTTTAGAAAACAACATTTTACAATTGAGCAAGTGCATTTCGTCTTAGAGCTCATGCCTGCACTTCTGATCGAAAATCCATTATGTTGTGGGTAGGAAACTTTAGAATTACTGGTCTTGTGATGAGAAGATGAGGAGGAAGGTTTCGGAGTGCGCGAACACCCTAAGGCGTTTCATTTCCAGTTTTGAGGCGATCTGCATGCAAACATTACGTCGTTCTTCACTTGTTTAGTCGTGATGTATGATTAATTTTGCACCAAGACTTTTAGTTTCGTTCTGATAAGGTGGTTATTGTACAGAAAGCATGCCACATGGCGCACTCGTTTTGTATTTTTACTTGTCGGTATGTATTAATAAACAAAACATTTGTTATTGGGATGATAACATTCCATGAGATACTCATGAAGTCTCTTCATAGCGAACGTGCTTGGCGTGTGGTGAGTAAAGTTGAAATTTCTTACTTTTTGAGGAGAGAGGTCAAAGTGTTGTTACTTCTAATTGGTATGTGGAAATAATTAGATAATTTTTCGCACTAAATCTCGATCGAAAAGTTTGATCCCAACATGAGTCACAGCTCACACGACAGCAGCTCTTTTAAGGTGGTGACGATACTTAGCTAGTCCGGTCACCGAATAGCGAGAGGTTTATAAATATTCTTTCCAAGTCCTACGAAATGCAATAAGCCAAGAAATAGCGCGTATTCTTCAACACACATTAGAAAGAGTAATGAAAAACTCTAGTGCATTGAAAATGGGGGACAGCGCTTGGTTTATATCCTATTTAAAACACTTCCAAGGCCGTCGTGTTGCCATGTAAAAATAAATTTTGAGTATCTTTTATAGTTTTTTCTCTATTCAACTTAAAGAAAAGAGAGAGTGTAGCAGTAAATGGTTTATGTTACCGCGACGCGTTAAAAGATATTTTGAGCAAACTAATGATCATAACTTGCACTTGAATGTACGGTTTTAGCAAGACGGTACGACCTGTCATATTGTTAAAAAACTAATCATTGTTTCTAACAATAGATTTTGCGAGTGCGTTACCTTATGAAGAGCTGAAGCAATCTGACATCATCAGACATTATCATTTACAAAATAAATATATATGTTCAACTATTAGTTAAAATGATATGATGTTTAATAATATGTTTAATGTTAATGTTAATAATAATAATTTCAGTCTTCTGAAGAAATTGATGCTCATGTGCCCGGACGGGAGAAGTCGGGATGTCGAACACCGCTATCCGCTAGGCGTCGTCCTAGAAGTGTTCCCGCAATTAAAGGTATAATCCCCCAACCAAAAAATGAGCGCTCTAAAGGTCGTTTTCAGTGTAATCCGTTCAAAGACAGGATATCCAAAGTGTTCTCCTCTTTGAAGGACGACAGCTTTTCCTTTGAGGACATGCTGGACCTATGCTCTGTCATGTCCGAGAACTGCCCGGACCAAGTGAAGGCGCGCTGGGCCTTCGAAATTTTTGGTAAAGATCAAAGTCTGTATTTCTCTTAGCTACAGTTTCTCATTTTTTAGATTTTAATGAGGACGGGCTTGTGGACAGGGAGGACATCATGAGCGTAATCGATCGGCTTACGCAAGGGGCTGAAGTTAACGCAGAGAGAACCATCAGTGAAGACGGCAAGGATCACATCGTTTCAGTTGTATGTTGGTTGATTATTTCATTTACGTTGAAGAATCTAAGGTGCATAATTTCAGCTGCTGAAAGCTATGGACATCCAGGGCAACGGCAGCATCAATAGATTGGAGTTTGAACATGCTGTCGGCAAAATGCCCGACTTTCCTAACACATTTAGGTTTAGATTGTAATTTGATAAAATCCTGATTACTAATTAATGCTGTGATTTATTTATGCAATAAGTTTGTTATAGACACTAAATATTAAAACGAAAGTTTAGCGGATACGGTAGATGTATTGTAATTGACAAATTATGTATGAATATATTACATTACTACACAACACAATGTAAATGAAATTTCTACCGTTTAAAACTAATGTCACTGCTGGGAGAATAGCGACCCGTCAAAGCTCGTTCCGGTAGATAGGGAGACCTATAGCTTCTCTCTAAAGTAAGCGGTAGAACGGGCGGATCCTTATATTTGACATAATATTGCGGGAACCTCATGTAAGTGCTGGAAGAAAGGTTTCAATTTCAAACGCCGACTTAACTTTTTGTTAGTAGCAAACAAAACGATTTACCTGGTTAAGTCTGGTGGGCACTGGAAGCGCAGTTCGGAGTTCTCAAAGTAGTTTAAAGGATGTAAACGACCAGCATGGTCTTTATACTGATCTCTATGCATTTGGCAGGCCTAAAAATGACAGAACGGTTAAACAATTAACATCTTCGATCAATAAAGCTGTAATTAATTTTTAACATTTTTTTGACCAACATTTAGCGCAGAATCAGAGATCCTCATTTGTGGTGTCGTGGAGTAAGGGCGTTCGAGTTTCGTTGAATGTATGAGTGTTGTAATTTTTTGTTAGTGGAGTAATTGGAATAAAGATTGCGGTTCAAAGCCGGATACTTTGTCTGAAGGCCACGTTACGACTTTGCGAAGTTTTATCGTTAGTCGTGAGGTTTATGTAAGTACAACTATTAAGGATAGTAAGCACAATAGGCTCTAAAAAGTCTAAGTGCTGATAAAGCATTGATAAAAATAAATATTGCTTTGTCATTATTCTAAAGTTCCCCTATTTTACTAGAAACACATCTTATTTTTAATGTTCATGCCCGTTCTTGACCTGCTCTATTAAGCAATGAGAATTTTACTTTTTTTTAACAACCCATTTATTTGCAACTGTACAAGTACATTCAGTAAAATCGTATAGCAGTTGAGTGGACATGCAGAAATATGATCAGCAAAATACTTCTGTGACAAACGGGAAAAAGCTGACAAATCGCAACTTACAACTAATCTTAAAGTAAACCAAACATTTAAATTCTGGTAGGCAAATCGTTTGGAACTTGTCGATATAATCTCCTTTTGTTCAGTTTATCTACAAGATCTGTTACTTGGATATTAGGATGAGCTCTAAGTCGAGTACTGCATTGGAGGGTGTAGCGGCGAATTTCTTCCTTGACTGTGGGGATAGGAGATCTCTTAGGATGACCGTATTTGAATTGGATACTGTCCCCTAGAGTTGAATGCCATGCGACCAAATTGGCTTGGTTTTTGTTTTGTAAACCAAGCGTTTGTTGTCAACGGGAATTTAGATTTATGCCCAAGTAACCAGTACATCTTAGTGAGGGTTAATCCTAGTTGCTTCCGTTCTGTTGTGGAAGTTGGCTATTGTTCAAATAACCAAGAGGACACGATAATCTGCGAGTGGTAAAGGTTATATGAACAGATTTGGTGTCACTGGCTTTGATTCAACCATTTTTGGACTACAGAGAGTTTAACTTGCAGTTTTTGCGAGGCAGTGTTGAGATATCTGCAGCGAAGGTCGCTGTCATATTTTTTGACGTAGTTGGTAGGTCTGTACTGTATGCCAATATAACAGTGGCCAGAGGGTACTTCCTTGAGGTACACTGGCGTTTATTGGAAAGAGTTTCGTAAACTCAGTTTCAAACTTTATCGGGAAAATTTATTATGTAGATAGGCTTTAAGGATAAGGAAATGGTTTAAAGGGAGAACTAGCCGCAACTAAAGAAGTTTAGTGTGCCAGATTTTATCGAACGCCTGTGTGATATCGTTGACGTTTTGGGCAACTCAATGTATTTGTTCTACAGTGGGGTGCATCCGAAGCCAAACTGGTGATTGGGTATTAGCTCGTTTTTTTCTAGGGTTGGAAAGAGCCTTTTTAATAAACACTCTTTATACAATTGGTAGATTTATTGGGCGATAAGATGGTGGTTCGCTAGGAGGTTTCCCTGGTTTTAATATTAAAGAACTGTGCCATTTCCATTCTTCTAGGAAATACCCTGTGTGTAGAACTGCGTTGAATAGCTCGGTAAGATATTTAGTTCTGATGGTGGTACTTCTTTAATGATTTGGCCAGTAATTAGGTGATATCTTGCTACTAATGATTCTTTTGACGTCAACCATTTTGAGTCGCTGATGCGGGGACTTTAGTTGTTTTTTTGGGATTATTTTCTGACTGATGTGGACAGGCATTTGTTTAGTGGTTTGCAAAGACATGTGCTTTTTTGGAATTAGTTCTGGCCCACGTTACTTGCAGTGTCCTAGCGGGTGGGGAAGATTTTTAGTCTGCTTTAATTTCTTAGTCGCCTCCTAAAAAGAGCCCTTCTAAAAATGTTTGGATGCATTTATTTTTGTTACTGTTTAGAAGTTATTTTAATTCTTTGTGGCTGCATTGAAACGTTTACTTTCAGGTGTTCTTAGTCTTTGCCCTTGTGTGCGGAGTCTTCTCTTGTCAAGGACTTTTTGTTTAACTGGTGTAGGATAATCGTAAGCTGTGGAAATCACTGGGTGTTTAGGTGTTGCATCCCAACCCGCCCATTGAAAAATTTAATAGCGGCTTCAATGTCTACTTCAGTTTTGAGAGATACGTTTAACGCTAGTTTCTGATTTATTAGAATTCCTAAGTAATCCCAATTTGTGTGCTTAGTACTCAAACTTGGTAATTTATCTTTACTTAAGGCTTCTGATGATACTGAAATTGAGACTGAGGAATGATCCGAAAACTGAACAACAAGGTCCTGTGAGACATGTTTTGTAATGCAGAAGTCTACTAGATCAAGATGTTTGTTCTCGTCGGTTAACCAGTATGTGGGTTCATCCAAATGATCGCTTTCTATAGTTTTAAATATTTCGTGTTCTTTGGGTATTATATTAGTCGAAATTCCCAATCAGTGTGTTTAGTGCTATAATAAGTGATGGTGTTTTATTCAATTTCTGCTAATTATAGTGGTTCCTCAGGTAGTTCCTGATGAGTAATTAGCATTATAGACAGAGTAGTTAGAATATTTTAGATAATTTCTTTCGGTAAAGTGAGTTTGAAAATTAACAAAACGTTAATATCGTGATTTAGAATACATATTTTTAGATATTCGCGATGATGTAACATACCGTTGGCGTTTCATAAGGCTAGTTATAAGTTTTTATCCATTAAGTTTGTAAAGCGTGATTGTAAGGAGGCTTAATAGGTTTTATTTGATCGAACATGTTTCATCATGTTTTTAGGTCTTGTAAGTCATTGGATTGCCGATTAGGTTGACTAGTGTTTGGAATATTTATTATGTTGGTGGTGGTGGGTGAGGGCGTATGACAGTTTTGGTTGAATTTGTTAATAGCGTATGATTGGTGCAGGACAAATATACTGTTTTGGTTTAAGCGGTGGAATTTTATTTTTGAAGTTCCTTATAGATTATACATTCCTTGTAATTGGCAGGGCGATTAGCTCCGCACAGGACACATCGCACATTTTAAGATCTTTGTTTGCATCGACAATAGTCAGTAGATCGCTTGTATATTTTATGCATCTAATATTTAAATGGCAGAAATTATTGGTGTGTCCAATCTCGCGTACTGAAAATTTATCTTTTGTGTTTAGGTGGTTTGAATTTAATTTTATACTGCTGGATGTACTCAACATTGTAGATGTCTTTATTATTAGCTGGTGGCTTCAATTTAACAAAGATAATTGGAAGTGGTAGTGTCTTGATAGAGTAGTACATATTTTTATTACTACTTTGTTCTTATATTAATTTATAGGTATGAAATTCAGTCTGCTTTTCATTTAAGGCTTTTATTATAATACCATAGTACTTTTACCTAATTTACAGCAAGAGCTTTAATTATATATTGCTTAGTTTAGAAGTTTGATAAGGGATGTCGATATTGAACTGTAAAGGGAGGGCACGCTGCGCGCGGACGATCGAGCGGGCATTGGACAAATAGGTCTGCACACAAAAAACACGTTGTTGAACGAACCACTCTATCATAGCGACTGAAACCGCATGGAACATAAAACTCCCTACCCCATTCTTTTGAATCACCCCACTTTTAACCTTCTAGGACCGTCAGGAAGGGAGCAATGACCTTTTCAAATCCATGCGTCTGCCGCGCGCCACCCTGTATAATATTTTTTAAGGTTGTAGAACGTAGTTAATGCACATACTAAGTATTTCAAGAAAAAGCTAAGTAAAATAGAACATATTAAAAATTATGTTCAGTTGTTCATATAACTTGTATCATTTTTATAGCTAAATTAATGTTTTGGATATTGGTGAATGTGCTGAATAACCTAACTAAATATTCAGTACATTCAGTTGATCTTATAGGTCATACAGATGTCTTCTTGTATATGCAAAAGATTTATCATTTATCATCTGAATTTGTTAGTGGATAGAAATAGTTCTGTAGTGGTTTTGATTAAGTTTACTAATTTGAAAGCTATAAAATGGTTTTAGATATGGTTACTTCTGTGAAAACAATACTAGTATCATCAGAATAATAATAGACTAGTCACTTGAATACCAATCTTCGTTTTAAATACTCTTTATAGATTATCAGGCATTTAACTTTGCAGACGGAAAATGTATTTTAAGGGTATTCAAAAAATTATACGTCTAGTTCAAGAAGGTTATTTAAATTACAAATGTAGAGTGCTACACAAGGGATAATTATCACAAATATTTGAGTTAGAGATCTGAGTTAGACAAGGATGTGTTCTACTCCCACTCCCTTTTTTAAATATAATGCACTAAATATTAGCAAAAGCGACTAGGAAAAAGAAGGGAAGTAATATGGGGCTTAACTGAGGTGCTAGAGTTTGCCCATTATTTGAAATCTGATTTCAGATTCGAGTTCAGTACCTTAAAAAAGCATAACTTGATCTCATGTGAAGTTTTCATACATTACTTAGCGGACATTTTTTTGTGAACAAAACCTCTACCCGCCAATTAACATAAAACATGTTAATAATAACAGGATGTTTATTATGCATAATATGACACATTTATGAAAACGTAGAAGCCTAACAAATTATTCCGATTGCGTATCTAGTTCTGGTTCTGATAGTAGATTCAACAATTTTTCGGGATAACATAGCTTTTTGTTCTTTGGCTTCTTTCTGTAGAAATGAATATGAAAATGTGTATAATCGTCCCTGAATACAGAGAGAAAGAGCCTCTTAGGGGGAATATGGTGTTGGAAACTTAGTTGGCGTAGTGCAGGATTTTTTAATTGCTGTTGCTTTATCTGGCGAACGTTTAGCAACTTCTTTCACAATTTTCGATGCATCATGCTTTTCCAAAGTGTAGAGGCTAAGACGAGCTCTTCTTACGAAGAATTATTCAACCAATGTTGTAGTTTTTTTGACTTATTTTCCAGCTTGCTGAATTGTATGTGGCCTTTCATTATTGGTAGATGGTGTTAGATCACTTAAATTTGCCAATTGTGATTTTTGCGTTTTCGTCAATGATTCTATTGCAATTTAAGTGCCGACTTGCATAATGTACGAGGTGCATTCACTTCCTAATTTTTCTCAGGACTGGGAACAGATAGAAACATGCGGCTTGTTTCAAAATATGCACGTACTCTTTGTGAATTCGTGTCAGAGATGGCAGCACGGTATGGTACATAGTCCTCTAGCGAGAGTGAGGACCGTTTTTGATACTTAAAATGGCGACGTTTTCACTACAAGAACAGCATGTAATCATTTGTTTTCTCCATTTGCGTGGTGCGACACCGATTGAAATTCATCGCTAGTTGAGTGAGACACATGGAGATGGTGTTATGGATGTGTCTAATGTGCGTTTGTAGGTGCGATAGTTCAAAGAAGGCAGAACAACAAATCAAGACAATCTCGGCCTCGCCGGTCTTACGACATGATCAAGCGAGTGGTGAAACGTGTTTTGGAGGATCGCCGAATGAGTGTGGAACACATCGCCTCTAAAGTTGGCATTTCCGTGGAATCTGTTGACACAATCCTGCACAAGACCTGAAAATGCAAAAAGTGTTCTCTAGATGGGTGCCACGAATGCTGACAGCTTTAAAGTGATTTTTCATGGTCCCTACTCACCTCACCTGGCTCCTAGCGACTTTTGGCTGTTTCCAACAACTAAAGACACTGTTCGTGGTCGTAAATTCAGTAATCGTGCCGCTATTGCATCAGTGATTTTTCAGTGATCAAAGAGGACTCCTAAAGCGGCCATGGAATCATGACGTCGACGTTGCGAAAAATGTGTACGGCTGCAGGGAGATTACGTCGAGAAATGACATAAGGTTCACAGTTTTCGTATGATTAGTCTGAGAGAAAAAAATCGGAGGTGTTATAACTTGAATGCACCTCGTAGAACAGCTGCTTCCTTTTTACATTTTTGTTTTTTGCCGCATCTTACATCAAAAAGTTCCTGATAATGACAATTTTTCTAAAAAAGCAATTTTACCGAGTAGCGTTTTCCAAAATTTACTTTATCGCAAAAATTGCTTATTGACTTTTTCATTGATTCCTATGCATCTTTCTAAGGGGAATCTGAATATATGTTCATATTTGGCATAATTCGCTTAGTTTTATTACTAGGGGATTTTTACCTAGTATAGGATTTCACAAAGCTTACTGTCTATAATATATTTTGCATCATTTATTTGACTTCGGTTGCTTCGATTTTTAACTAATTATATCCGTATAACATTATTTTGATTAAAATAATGCAAAATATTGAAAACATGGTTTTCAAAAACAGAATAATTTGCAATCAAGAATTAATTTGAGAGTCAAATCAAACCTTATAAAAGTCGTCCACTTCCTGCTGACGGCCAGCATCGAGGAAAGTAATGGGCGACCTGGGCATGTCGAGCATGCGATTCCAATTAGTTCCTCTTCCCTTGGCGACGATGTCGGGCCTGGGGCTGTAAGGCGTGTTCATCATTCCCCACTCGTAAGGAGGCATCTGGGGCACGGCAAAAATAAACCGGGATGGCCACTTTCGCTTAGCTCCTTACCTGCATCTTGCTCAAGTTTTCGTTGCGGTAGTTCTGAAAGTAGCTCACGTGCCCCGAGTCCGCAAGTGATCCGTAGCCATTCTTGACTGGGGGATGCGCCCCCATAAACCCGGGCTGTATCGAAGGCGGATAGTACGTCGCCTTCATATCGGATAGCTGCACGTCGCCTCCCATTTTGCTTGGTTGTGTAGATACTCTTTAATTTAGAATCAGCCAAAATATATGGTTTTACTGCACAATTTTGAAGGCTACATGGCCAAACTGAGCACCTGTTAATTTGGTGGAGCACGTCAAATTTTACGATTTACAACTAAATAAAAGGGTCACTTGATCTACTCTACAACTTATAAAAAAATACCAAAAAAATAAAGAGTGGTAAAAAACTGACTCATTGGCTCTTAGCAGTCGATCGAAGGACCATCACCTCTTTTTTACAAGCTTCCCAACTTTGATTTTACTAGAACAGACTCATTAGCCCAGCGCATAGTCTTGCACTATTTTCATTTTTTCTCTTATACTTTTCCACTCGGTCCACTTTTTTTTGTTGCTGTCCTCCAGTTGCTAGCTTCTACTTAATTCAGGTATTTTTCCACCATATCTAGCCAACGTGGTCCCCTTCCTTCAAGATGCTTTCTTTCTTCATCCTATGTAAGTGTCCCAACTGCCCAACTGCACCTATTTGGGCATTACAGGGGCGATGAGAACCACGTCCACTGCAGCAATGGAGACTCTTCTAGACCTCCCACCTCTGCACATAGTAATTCAGGGGAAGGCAAAATTAGGACTCTACAGGCTGTATCATTCACTGTACAAGTTATACAAGAATAATTGCTAGTCTGGCGGGGGGCCCTCTGCTTGAAATGAAGACGGACCACATGACCTCAAAAATATGTGACAACTCTCTATTTGAGGTTACAATGCAGGATCGAAATAGGAGCGAGACTTTTAGACAGGAAATTGCACCTGGTAGCCTAACCTGGTAACCAGATGGTTCCAAAACCGAGGTGGGTACCGCAGCTGGAATATATGCTGAGACTTCCAGGGTGGAGCTAAGCTTTTGCCTGGGTCAGTACGCTTCTGTCTTTCAGACAGAAGCCATACTACAGTGCGTGCGTGAAAATGGTAAGAGGGCTTACAGGGGCAAGCGGATCGATATTATATCAGACAGCCAGGCAGCTTTAAAGGCTTTATCAAGCACAAAAGCATAATCTAGATTTGTATGGGAATGCATCAACGAACTCAATGCACTGGCAGAACATAACACAGTAAAACTATTGTGGGCACCTGGGCATTGCGGTATCTACGGCAACGAGAAAGCTGATGAACTGACCAGGTAGGGATCTAGTGAGGCTTATATAGGCCCAGAACCTGCATTAGGAATTTCACGAAGTGCTGCCCGAAGCTTTGTTAAGGAGAGGACACGCACTCATCATCGAATGTACTGGAAGAATCGACCAGGGCATAATTTCAGCAAAACCTTCAGTAAGGGACCTTGTCAAAAGAGAGCTGCAGAACTCCTTAATCTAAGTAGACCACAGCTAAAGACAACCATACGGATTTTCACAAGACATGCGACTGTGAAAGAACACCTCTGGAAAATTGGTAAATTCAATGGTGACCTTGAATGCAGACTTTGTAGCAAGTGAGATGCGCCGTGCAGGAAAAGGCAACATATATTCGGGAAACCAATGCTGGAACCGGAAGATTTCCAGACACACCCTGTAAAGGACCTGTATCTGCTGATTCAGAGGACATCAGTTACAGATTGGTTGTGAATTTATTTAATTAGGGTAATCACAATAAGCCATAGGCTGCAGTGAACATGGATCCATTAAGGAAGACATACCCTGAGCGCAAAAAAAGTGTCCCAATTAGTCCAGTCTACTATGAGGGCTATTCTTTTTCAACCTCCAATGGGGAATTAAATAAAGAGAAGTTTGAATAACAAAATGGTTTTATTACCAACAGTCAAGTACAATCAATGTTACTTTTCCACATAGTCTCAGTGAACATTGAAACATTTGTCATACCAGTGGACAAGTTTTCGAATATGCTAGTCATAGGTTGCCGTCAGTGTGTTGAATAAGTCTCTGCGGTCTTGAAGCGCCTCGTTGGTGCGGAAGCGCTGTTTTTCCAGACCTCTCCTCATCTCTCGGAAAAGGCGAAAGTCACTCGGCGCCAGGTCTGGGCTCTACGCCGAGTGATCGAACACTTCTCATCGAAATTGTGCAAGAAGCTGTTTGGTTACCACAGCATGCCCCTTCTTTTGTTCTGAATGGCTCTCCTAATGTTGACAATATACATTTTCATTGATCGTAGTCCCCGGCTCCATAAACTCTACGAGCAGCACATTTTTGTGATCCTATGGTAACCATGGTCTTCCTTTTTGTGAACGTTTGTTTGAACTTGCGTGTCTCTGTGTGCGTGCGTGTGTGTGTGTGTGTGCGCGCGCGCGCGTGTGTATCGGTCTGTTAGTAAACAGGATATCTCGAGAACCGTAAGAGCTAGAGACTTGAAATTTGGCAAGCAAGTTACTTGTAGGCAGGGAACGCAGTGCAAAACTTTTGGTAAAAATCGGCATAGCCGTTTGGTCGCAATGTTGCAAAATCGGTCGCCAAGCGGTCGCGAATCTAAACGGTTGAAGATACAAAAAATTCATGAGAATAAAAATGATTTGTTATCATGAGATAAACATGAATTTAAAATAAAAGTTGGTAAAATAGGAACTCGAAAAAAAATTGAAGCTCAGGATTTTTAATATACCGGGTGTTCATAAAATGTTTCGGGAAATTTATATTACCGGATAGATTAGACCGAGATAAACAAAAAATTACAATGACATTTTTTGATCCCAGCTCAAATAAATAAGTTATAGCCGATTAAAAATTAATTAAATAGACCCGGCCTACTAAGGGAGGACGGGGGGAGCGCTTGGCCGCTAGGAGGGTGCACGCAGGCGATAATGGGGAAGGTTGTGCAGCCGAGCTCGCACGGTTACCTTCAGTGACGTAGCAAAATTTTAAGTACGAGTCAATTATTGTCTTGTACTGTATATCTTAATCAGCTTTCGAGTGTTGCACTCGCGCCTCGTCCTTTTTTTAAATAACAAGTTCCGGGACGAGAGCAGCGCAGGGCCGAGACGATGGACCCGGTATAATATGTAATAATAGGATAAGGAAAGTCGTGTGATGTTCACACCAGATTATTGATATATTTTTTCTAATGCCTACTAAAAAAATCTAGTACTAGTTATAATAAAATTCTAAACTAGAATAAAAATGTAAAGAGCTCCAATAGTGCAATAATTATATTTAAATTTTTGAAATTCCTTTAGCAGATTTTAAAATTTCCCGCATTGTACTCGACGCCTCATTGGCTCCTGCTTGACGTACTTAAGAATTTACTGATGTCGGAAATATTTACATCTACTAGTGCAGATTTCCCTGTAATGAAGGGTTTTACATGTGTAATCTATAGGATATGGGAGTTACCGTCTTCGATCAGCTGTGAATAACCCGCTGGGCCGTGTCGATTCGGTTCAGAACCATTTGGGCATAGGAACGGCTTAGGTTATTTTTACAATAGTCTGTTTGCTTCCTTCCTGGTACGTAACTTATTATTAGTACAACTTCTTTGCGAATTATTTCTATCTTTTCGTCATTATTATAACTTTTGCTTGTGAAATTTGTGCATGCCTAAGTGCCTATAAAGTGAGGTTAGAATGTTGCATATTATTTGTTATTGCTTATGATATAGGTATTTTATTTCAATACTTCTAACGATAGCACACATTTTAGGTAGATATAAATATTAAGGCAAAACGTTTGATGACGTTCTCGGCTGACTTTGCGATGGACGGATATTACGCACAAGACAGGCTGCAGGAGATATGGCAGCAGATCGGCTCCTTGCATTTGCTGTACTTGGAAATGGAGGAGAGCCCACAAAAGCTGGAGCAGCGGAATAAACTGGAGGGTAAAGGTCAGAGTTTGAACCGGTTAGGTTTTTACTGTCTTGTCGTGCAGAATCCATTAGGGAGTTCCTCTGCCTTGCCCCCCACAATCAGAAGTTTATTTTTCACGAAACCGCAGACGTTCTGCATCGATCGGCCAGTACGAAAAAGGATTTCAGTGGCTATAGGGCTGCCTTGGGGTTTAATGCCATTGGCATGTATGCCGCTAATCTTTTAAATCAGCCATGGCGGAAGGAGTACAGGCAAATTCAGGTCAGTACAATTTTGCTTCTTTGGGAGTTATTTTAAAACGACAGCTGTTTAGTTGTACTCGGGGTTTTACAAGCATCAAATCGATGCTAATCTCGTGGGGGCAGAAGTTATATTTGAGGCAATGGGATACAAACATGATGGAGATGGAATTCTAACATTAGATGGACCGATTTGCCCAGACAGAGTTATTAGTATATCACAAGACTCTTTAATTGCTTATGTAGAATGCCAGGTAAATGTATTTTTCTAAGTAATCTTTAGTTAATGACATGGTTTATTTAGATATTGAAGGCGATCTGGGAAGAAGTTTCAGTTAATTTTAAAGTGACATGGTTGGAGGTGCTAGAATTCAGAGAGACGCACCTTTGTAGCCCCAAGCAGTCTGCGCAAGCACTGAATTATAGGTTTCACGAGCGGCAGTTTCAACAGCACACTCGCAGCTATTCACAAGGTACTGACCCTTATGCAGCCTGTGCTCGGTACGCGAATGTCCACTCTTCATCGGCACTTTTAGCCAACCACTCGTTCCCACCATTACACTCGCATGCATCCATTGCTTCTATACCAGTCGCCCCTCAATGCATCTATGGGACAACCAATGGATGTTATTCCAACAATTATGCGACATATGCCCCTGTAACACCCCAACACTTCCCGTACCATGTGCCTTTAACTTATGCTCAGCCTGTAGGAAAACAGCTTTATCACCCCACTAATTACCTTCCTAATGGTTACACAGTTCCACCTCCACCCCCGCCCTACGTTTGCCCTAACATTCCTACCGGACAGCTGATTGAGGTGGAGCCTCAAAGTTCGCACCATTACGATGTTGTGGATGGCCCCAGCCACTCGCGAGCAGGAAGAACTCGAAGTTCAGAAATATACAATGTCAGAAGCGACCACAAAAGCAGTTCTGATAAGGAAGAGTTGAATAGGGATACTATAGATAGCTGGGACTATGTTTATCGCAATCTAGAAAGCCAAGGCTACTCTAAAGATTTGGGGGAGAGAGGAGATTTACTTAGTCCTCCACTGGATGTCAGAAGAAGCAGACCCAGTGTTAAGGAGGCTAAAAAAGTCAAAAACAGTGTAATAGAGGATAGCCTTGCTGCTTTAAATTTGAACGAAAAGAATTCCAGAGGTCCTAAGGATAAACACGGACTAGAAACAGTAAAACCTGTTGACCGTGAAAGGAAGCACAGTGAAACTGAGAGCAATTCTAGGCGGTCATCGATAAGGCAGGCTGTGAATGGTTTTGTTAAGACAAATAATACCTTGCCTATGCCAGATAAAGCTGCTCAGATGTCGATTGATAATGCCTCAAACAGTAAACCCACGCACAGTAAAACCTTAGATGTAAAGAAATACAAGCAAAGTCATGAGAGTGATCGATTGAAATTAAGGGAAAAAGGATCTGAAACCAAAGAAACTACGAATAAAGATTTGAATAAGTGGGAATGCAGCACTTGTACATATCTAAATGACGGTATACGTGATATTTGTGAAATGTGTAGCAAGAGCCGAGTTAAAGTACAAGATATCATGGAAATAGGAGGCTCACAGTGTCCTACGTGTACTTTAGTTAACCCCAAGGAGAACAAGATTTGTGATGCTTGCAGTACCAGCTTAAAGGATTCACCTACGTATATTTGAATGAAAAAATTGGGTGAACTGAAGAACATGAGTTTTTATTAGACGTTTGTAACTTGAAATTTACAACAATAAATGATTAAGTTAGTTTTTTTAAACTACAACAATTGTCGGCTTACGATCTTAATTATATTAACTTTTTTTTAAGCTTAGATCATTTGGCACTTTATTATAGATTTTATTTAATGGCCCTTGTATTTATTGATGTATTTATATTATATGATTGTTATTAAAGGTGTATACAGGGTGTTTGAAGCCTAGAGTGTACTATAGAAAATCTGTTGATTTGTTAAATGATTTTGTTATCCATTTGCACATGTGAAACCGGATCAGATTAACAGTCTCGACAATGGATTGTTCGATTTTCGCAAGATTGATGTTATTCTAATTGTTGTATGTTTATCTACTTACTGAGCAATCGAACGAATATGCTGTTTATATTGATTAATGAATACCGTTTGAGTATTTAAATGTCATGGCTGACACATTTGTTTATACGAATGCTAGCCTGATTGTCGATGTGATGATGACGTGATAACAGCAGTGTCATTTGTAAGATAGCGATAACTGCAATTTGTGTTTGTTAAATGGTGAATTGTATAGTGTTGATATGTAATAGACTGTGGAAAATTTATTTATTGCAAATATAATGCTTATTATAACAGTTGTATCGAGACAAACCATTTTCTCCTTAATTGTAATGCTTATTAAATCGTTAATTTTTTTTATTGCTTAAGTGCACTAAAATTTTTTTATTGTGATAGTCTTGTTGAATCTTTTGAAGTTTGAAATATATGTCTACAGGTAGCGAATCAAAAGATAAGTATTTGAGAATAACAGATGAGACAAGTGCAATGAATTTTTTATGAAAAAACTTAGTAAAGGTTCTGAAAAGTTTAGTACTATGGGTTAGTTGGGTGTAGTGTTAGGCACATAGACTACGAGAGAATTCAGAACGTTACAGAGGGGTTATTTTAATAAATTTTAAAAAATTGCATTTTTATGAATACTTTCTTCTAAAGGTGTCCTCTGCAGTTGTGGACTAAATGTCCAGAGTTTTCAAACTCTTATCACAGCTTAACAACCCAAGAATCAACTGTACAATACATTAAGTATACATTTGACTATGTTCCATTCTTATTCACAAAACAGATATTAAGGTTTCCTATTAATATTTTTTTGGTAATTTGAAAGAATTTTGCTAGAATAGAATGATAGTATTGTATAATTCAATTTGTAATTACAGGGAGTGGGCACTTAAGATATGGACATTACGATATTGTAAGAGGCAATGAATTAACAGATTTCTATCATTGAAAACGAAGCATGTTATGAAAATTCTTTTCAAGCAAGCTTGCTTCACAACAGCCATTCAAGCTCAATTAAGATTAATGAAATATCAGTTTAGGTGAAATACAAAATGTGATCTACTATGAAAGTGTACTACTTCCAGACGAAAATATTTTGTTTTCGTTTTTGAAATGGAAAAATAGAATGATAACTTGTGAAACCAAAAAGAAGATTCATAAAATCTGCAGGAAGAAAAACCTACTGGGCCAAAGCAGGCGAGATTGAGTCGAAGACCATTTGGAAGGTCATCTATAGAAAGTTTGAGGAAAACCGGTCATCAAAAGTAAAGTTCCCTTGCTACAAGCATCGTATTTTTCAAACTGCCAGATAAATACAAGGAAACTGTACTGTGATGTTATTGAATAATGCTTGGCCCAGAGTGGACTATTGAAAAGGTCGTGAAACTATATTCGAAACTTGGATTTGTGAAACCAAGTAGATTGTTTGGTTCCCAACTTATGGTGATCAGGATCATTTCAGGAAGAGGACACTTAAAACTTATCTGCGTGCCACCAAAAGTGAAAATTAATGTTGAAGAAGTGAAAACTTTTGGTTGAAGATGGAATTTCAGAATTGTATTCTTGGCATGAAGATAATAGTGTAAGATTGAGCTGGGAATGCGCTATAGAAAAAATGGCGGTCCAGAGCTATAAGCAATAGTAGGATTTCTGTTAAGCTTTCTGATGTCAGTCTAACGGATTTTTGGCTTTGGTTGACTGCAACGGCATGTTTCAGTATTTCGCTAACACATTGGATGACTTTTAGAAAATTTTGCGGGAAGATTGGAAGTCTTGTGATATGACTGTGAAAGTTTTCTAGAACTGTTAGCACTGATGTAGGGAGATAGTTCAGAATCAAGGTTGTTAAATAGAATATGTGTCTTCAAATAAAATTTCGCGTGTAAAATTTTTCCACTAAAAAAATTTCATTTCTTAAGTCCTCACTGCCTGCATCTAAAGAAGTATACATGGTATTTAATAAATTATATTAATGTAATAAAAAATACAGTGAACATGTTCCAACTATTTACAATATTTGCAATTGTGCCATAAACGTATTTATGTTCCATTTGTAACTCCTCACAAAGGACATTGACTTCTTTTTCGGTGACTTTGTGTGGATGATGGTTGACTAGTGGTAGGCCACCCTTGTAGCGCCTTACGAGGAGGGGAGAGAGTCAGAATTTTTGCGTGCTTGCTACGGGCGCTTCTAATTGATGAATGATGAGGAAATATATACTTCTGGATGGTTGGTATGTCGGTGGAGTAGTGGACGACACTTCCTAACGAGTCACTGATCACTAAAGATGGTCCTAAGGGCTTGATTTGGATCACCTGGAGCATATTCATAGGAAATGGGTACAATATGATTGGGCAGATGATGGTTTTGTATATAGTTGGTTTACTGCGAAAACACAGTTGGCTCTCAAGGTGGAGGAGCGAGCTAAGGACCTGCCAATGTGCCTTTGCCTTTGCAATTGCCTGATCTATGTGCAGCTTCGAAGCGAGCTTTTCGTTGAGGGTCGCTTTGGAGTAACATAGTTTTTACGAAGCAGCACATGATGATAAGGTAGATCAATATGATCTCATATAAAGGACATAAACCTCAAAGCTGTGGCTATCTTATCACTCATATTCGTAACAAGATTCCACTGTCACAATAGACAAGCAAGCTTATTGCTTTCAGCTCGCAGACACTTTCGACGCACGCTATGGACTGTTGGGAGTTCCAAAAATTGACTGTATATTTATAATTTCTTGGTTCATCCAGCGAACTATCACATGCATCATATAATCGATGACCTTTAGATGTTGAAATGTTCTATTGACTGTAAATTAAGTAACGTATTTTATTACTTCTATGACATTCTGTGTATATTAATTCAGACTAAGAAATCATGAATATAATGTATTCGTTGATGAGAGGCTATCAAATTCTATTTTGGATTTTATAGCTTTTGAAAATTGAACATAACATGAGGATTAACTCATCATGGAAGTTGTAAGCACTCAATGGGAAATGTGCTCTTTTGGATTATATGAATGAATTCATTATACAACTTTTTAGTTTTTTTTTTATTACAATGAATATCAAAGGGTGCATGGTTGTTGCGGGTAGCAGGTAGGTACTCCTCACCGATCCTGATTGAGGATAGACTTACTTCAGGGATTGTCGGCCCTGCCCAAGCGAGCACTTGATTTTCCCTACCCCCTATATCGAGGGAAATCATGTCCTAACCAAAGTCCTACCGATTCTATTAATCCCATTCCCATCCTAAACCCACTCACCAACACGTTTGGACAGCGCGGTGAGTTAAGCTAAAAACCTCCAAGAATAACTTTTAAAGGCTTGAAGAGGCTTAGATCCGACGATGGATGGAATAGCTAAGAATAAGAAGTATGGGGTAAAGCATACAGACAAGATGTAATTATATAGTTATTTTTGTAGAGTGAAAGGTGAGAAGGGATTGAAAAGCACTAGTACTACAGCTTTAAGGCTTATTGTTACTCATCTGTTTAGTTATTCAGGGAAAAGGCCAAGTCTCCTTTCAGAGTTTTTTGAAAGCTGTCTTTTTCCAGAAATGAATGTCTCCATTGAGCAAGACCTTTACAGTAGACTAATGTGTAAGGCTGTTTCATCACCTCCACTACAAAGTTTCTTCTCTGTGAAGACATATTGTGTACATATTCTTAGGAAGGTTACAGTTCCTGGAAATCAAATTAGTCACTGGCCTAATTTGTTTCAGTTATAGTCTTTGTTGTTTTCTTAGATGGAGTTCTAAGAATTTTTTACTGCGTTATTTATTTCATCCAGTTCCAATGGATTTGTATATCATTTAGCCAACTGAGAACTACAGTTTTAGTTACTCTAAACATTGATTTAAGGTCTAATAAAAGTGATTTAGGATTTCCTTTTTGTTAGTGCATCAGTTTTTTTCATTTTTTGATCTCCATGCCTTAAGTTTGTTATGGTTTCCAAGGGTTATTACGTTTTGTAGATATTCTTAGATCAATATAAAATCAATTTGGTAACTTGTGAAGTGTTTTATTACAGCCTGGTTATCTGTTGGGACAAGAATGTTATTACCTTGATAGATGATCCTGCTTACATTTTCAGGTTTATAGCGTGAATTTCTACTTGGAATACTCTAGCATATTGAACCATTTTTCAAAATATTCAGCTTTATTGCTGTTGTCAATTTTGAATCCGGTTTATATACCACCATCTATGTACAAAGTGTTTCTTGTAGTTTAGTTGGTTTTAAAGTTGTACAGTTAACTGATCATTTCTGGTAATGGATTTATGACAAATCCTTTTATATTGACATGACCAGGAGCAGAACTGACTTTCATTTTCTATTACATTTTGATTAATGGGAAGGCAGCCATTCTTGATTAAAATGTCCAAACTAAACAAGATTGGAAGGGCTTCTGTGATTGTAGTTGAGGTGCTTCTCATTGCATTTGTGATACATAGACAAGCAAGTTTTTGGAGCTTAGTCAGTTTAATTTTCTTTTTTCCTACTTTAGGCTTGCTATACTAGCGGTCTGTAGATAGCACAACAGTAGAGTACAACTAGAGTACCATAGTTAACATGGCTTAAGTGACTATGTTTTACTTAATGCATGCTTTGTGCCCATAGGCGTTAATTTGTATTTGTTGACTAGTTTTTGTATATGTGAGTTCTAGATTAGATTTACATCTAAGATTACTCTCAGGTTCCTCTGACCCATTTGTATTTGTTTATTGAACAGATATGGTGGTTTTAACTTACCCAATATCTTTCTTTTTATGAATGGTGTCACGGCTGTTTTTTTAGCACATCCACAATAGTTAGTCTTCTGCATAAGTTCTGAAACTGCATTAGAGAATTTTCTGGGACGAGTGTTACCACATTGTCAGCATACCCCTGAGAGTAATAGCCTTGCTCGTTACCAGATTCTGCAGAAATAGTTGTAAAACTCGGTTTTTTATTGTTTTACTATATAGAGTTGAATATAATCAAAAGTTTTTATAATGTCAGGAAAAGCGGTTATTGCTATTTCCTGACAGTTCATGAATTGGTGAAGGGTGGTCTCACTTGACTTAGCTAATTGATAGACATGTTCATGTGAGTGAAAAAAGTTTTCTTCTCTTTAGCAATAAGTTTTTCTATCAATTGTTAGGAGTCTACAAAATTTTGGTGTTATTATCATTTTCCTTTACTGTAACAGCGTAAGTATAATACCATCAGGAATATGTGCTTTACATGGTTTAAAGGAATCAATGATCTACTAAATACTCACATAAGTGATAATTTTACTTAAAATCTGTTAAATACCCTTATAATGGTGTGTGTGAGATGCAACTAATATTAATATGCAGAAGGAGCGGCATATGAATCTGAAAGGTGCGCTTGAAATAGTACCTCTGAGGTTTCCTTGTTTGTTTTGATGTTTTCTATTTGGCTTTATTATTGTTCTAATGAGTTCTACAGAATCCGCGCTCAAAATTTTTTGCAGTCGTTCCGCTTTAGATTGCCACATTTTTAACCTCTTGATAGAGCTTTCTCTATGAGTTATTTTAGCGATAGCAGCCTTCCTGTTTATCTGTTTTTTTCGTCTAGTCAAATAGCTTCTTCTTCTTCTCTTATATATGTAGGTTATTGGCTTGTTTCTAACTACACATTTCATGTAGTACTATGAGCCATGTTGGGTGTATCCCGCGGCCAGGTGGTTAGTCTAACCTGTTAGTCAAACAATTTGTCTATATTCTACCAATTAACGTTCTTATTGGGCTTTTCTTATGATCTAATAGTTGTTATAGTACAATTTTATTGTAGCTTCTTGTAGACGTTAGATCAGTGAACTATTTTTGATTATTAACATCAATAATGTTGACTTGTTTGTGAATCTTTGATCAGGAAGAGATGGTTCTTCAGATAGATGCTAGCGAGTTAGTGGGAGCTTATATAAGAAGTTATGGTTATGTTAATAATCTGTTTATGAATAATATGTTCAAATCTTTGGAAATAATAAAGTCAAAACGATATTTACTCTTTCTATTGTTGTTACTGCTTTAATTTTAGCTACAAACTGCAGGTTTGAAAGCCTGCAGTGCTACATCAGCCACTGTAGTTCACCGATGGAGGTGGATTGGTAGTCAGATGCAAGTATAGTTTGTTTCAGAATTTTTTCAATTTGTGTTTTGATTTACTCTAAATTTCATCGGGTTTGAAGTACAAAGTTCTGGCTTGATGATAGTACAGGCAGGATCTAATATTATCTAGGTTTCTGTTGTACATTGACTTTGACAGTTTTAAGGCCAGACAAAACTGTATAATCAAAGTTTTTGAAATATGGCTGCGTGAATATTTTTGGAAATCAAGTATTTACACAAAACAGCAGTTGTCAACTTGGTGTGCTAAAGGTTTACTTGAACTACTTTTACCTAAGTTAAGGCCAGGTTTTAAAATTAAATTTTTATTACTCATCAGAACCAGAGTTGCAGTTTGTCGCTTGGTTCAATTGGAAATAATTCCTCATTCGTTCGTTACTTTATAAGTTATAAGAGGTATGGTGTTTTTTTTAATTTTGGGTAAGTTTACTATGCCCTTTGCTGCGTCAATCTGAAGATTAGTCCTTGCCCATAATTACAGTTGAGGCATTTTTTCTAGCAGCCACTTCTTGTCACTTTATTTTCTCAAGACATCAAGCGTAAGTATTTCAGTATGAGGATAGTTGGTTGTGAACTGTGGTTTGTTACCAGGCTCGCATTTGAAAATCTTTATTGATAGCCTCTTGTAGCTGGTCTGCTTGCTTTAGGAGTAGTTTGTTCTCAGGGTTGTGGTCATCTTTATACCTGTTACCTATTGACTGTATGACTGCTTTGGTTATGTAATAGATTTAGCTACAGAGGCATCACATTTCACCTTTTCGTTACTTGCAAAGCGGGGGAAGAAGTATTTATTTTCTTTAGAATTTATTCTCATTATATTTGCCTAGGTCTTCAGTGGTTCTCAGCCCCTTTAATTTGCGATTCTCATTTATATCTAGACTATAGTATTGTGTACCAAAGAGCCATTTCGCACGTTTCCTTGAAAATGATAGCTTAGAGTAAAGCCTTGGGTTGCGTTTATCTATATTTTAGTTTTCACTGTTGAGGAAGACAACGTTTGACTTGGGCCTGCCTCAGTCTCCATTGAAGTGGCTTTTGTTATAAATGTTTATGTTCTCATCTATGATTTAAATAAATGGCTATATATGATGGTGTGATGGTTTGATTTTCTAGGTCTGGTCTTCCACCACAACTTTTAGTTCTTTTTCTATTGATGTTTTGTGGTTGTGAGATACAACTACAATTAATAGGAGAATTGCAGGAAACGGTGGCTACATTGGTCTATAGCAGTAGTAATAGCCCGAATTGTATTTCACTTAATCCATCCTGTATGTTTTAAACTGCCCAGACTCGTCATTAGTTTAACGGTATGCTGTATATAGTGAGACAGTTAGACAGATATCTTGGATTTTTCGTATCCGCAATGTAGTTGGTGGGTACCACCGCATGGGAATGGTTAAGTAGAATAAGTATTTATGTTATTCTCTTTTGGAAACAAATTTTAATGATTAGACAAATAAGTAGGATAGCTTAGCTTTTCTATGATCTTGATACTTGAAAATTTTATTATATACCGCATAAAGAGGAGTATTGTAGTATAGTTAATCGTTAAAACTAGAAGATACATGAATAAGTCAATTAGAAAAGATATTGTAAGAAAAATATTATGAAAATATACGGAAGCAAACTAGAACGAGAAAAATATAGAAAGAGGAAGTGAAAATTAAACTACTCGAGATGCGTCTAAAGTTAGCTTCAAAATAGTTGGCTTATTACGTGGGCTAAAGTGATATAATATTTTCCTTAAATACAGAATATTGTATAAAAATATGAGAAAATCTATTTTGATGTTAATGAGATCAGCTTGAGTATTTACCTTGTTGTTTAAATTCTTCAAGTAAATGTTAGCTTTTTCAAAGGTGATATAGTAGGAGTGAAATGGACCCTAAATTTAAGAAATTGTTTGTTACATCTGTTGAATATGTTTAATATAAATTATTTCGAGGTGTCGGTATTTGAAGATAACATTTTCGAATTTGTTCCTTATTGATTTAAAAAAAAAAATTTGAATAAAATACATTGGTGGCCAAAATATTGCAAAAGCCAGTAGACAGTTTTGTAATTAAAAAAAAACACTTTAAAAGTAATAAAACAACTTAATAAATTTTTATTAATTTAAAAATAATCTTAAATTTCTTTCTTAGTCTTATGCCGTTTTATTTGTTTTATTTATTTCTCTTATGGTTTTACTAGGTTGTCCCAAAAGTTTTGTCGCCGAATCAAAATTCAAACATTTATGCACAAATTTATTCAAAACAACAACAACTATTCTTCAAAGTATAGCCCACCATTGTCCACCACCTTTTGCCACCGTTCAGCAAGCCTCCGGATCTGTTCGAAGTACCATTCAGTCGGCTTAGAATCAAAGAAATCTTGACATGCTTCCAGTAATGGCGCAACAAAAGTCGGATTTCAAGCTGTGTGATCTCGTAACCAGTATCAGACATCTTATTCTAACACAAAAATAGCAAAAAAATTGAAGAAAGGCAGAAATAATGTTTGAATTTTGATTCGGCGACAGAACTTTTGGGACAGTGTAATATATTATGTGTTTTTTCTCTTGGACACTGACAGAATTTTTTCTTTTCTCTATATTTATTTTTATGTTTATATATATATATATCTTTCTTATATCCCAAGGTTATATTGTATTATTTTCTGAGTCTGTCGCTATAACCATGTTATCTGTTCGTTTATTTCTGTTTGCTCCATTTGCCATCTTTTTCTTTGCATTATTTACTACTTTGTTTATCACTATTGAAAACAAGAGGGGGCCTAGCAAACATTTCTACTTTACTTCTATCTTTGTTTCAAATTATCTTGACCTTACTGATCTTTCTTATTATGTCTTTGGTGCTTTACTTTTTTTGAAGTCACATTGGGTATCTATTTATTAATGCTATTTTTGTACAATTATCGCAGACTCTTTTATTTCCTTTCTTACGTATGTATTTCCGTGGTCTTCATTATTTAGTTCAATTTTGTAAATTCGATAGTTCTTTTTTTCCCGTATATTTATCATCTCCGGTGTTATATTGTTTGATGCTTTCTTTAATTCGAGTTTCTGTATTTAATTTCTTCTTATTGCATTTCTTTCTTTCTCCCATTTTGTTTATTTTATTATTTATTATGTTAGTTTTCATTTTTGTTAGTACTACAAAATAGTATGTTTGGTCGTTTTTCTTTAAATTTTTCTTATTATATTTCTGTTTCTGTCTGAGTTGCTTTGGAGTTCTATAAAATAGTTTTTGTTTTCTCTATAGTTTTCTGTTATCCTATTTTTGTTTTATCCATGACCCTTGCCTGATTTCTGTTTTTATAATTTATACAATTTTCCATCTACTTCATTTTCGTTTTCTGTTTCTCAAAAATTTTTACTAACTATTTCAATATATCTTCTCTGGTATTCAGGCACTTTTAGTTTAAATTTGTATGTATTTTTTGAGTTTATTTTATCTGTTGTCTGCTTTTACTTCTTTTTTCTCCACAGATTTATTTTTACCGGGTAGTGGTCCTTTCCTATCTTTGCTTGTATTACTTTGAGATTCTGTATACTTTTCCATTTACCTTTATTTATTAAAAATAGTTAACAATCGGCTACTTATCTACAACCCTCATGAATTTTGTCTTTATATTTAAATTTTGTATTTGCTAGCACTACGTTATTTTCTATATTTATTTCTGTTATTCTGCATCCGTTACTGCTTCTTTATTTTTTCTATTTCGTTTTCTAAATGTTTTTCTATAAATATGTTCTGTTTTTCTACTATTGTTTTTTAGACTGTCTTGAATAGTTTTTTTCCTCTTTTTTGTGTCGTAGTTTTATTTTTCTAGTCGTTTTTATTTATTTACATAATTTATAAATTAATTTATTTTAGTTTATTTGGCGTTTACACCGTCTTCTAAAAAACATTCTGTTTTTCTAATCCTGCCCAAAATCCACTATATGTTGTCTTTGTTTTCTTTTCTATTCCTGTGATGTTTGGGACTTCTATATGGTAATTTATTATTTCTTCTACTAATTCTTCCTCTTTCACCGTAATAACCCTCACATTTTATATTTATATTCTTATCTGTTCATATTATTCTTCATTTTGCTTTAGTTTTTCGTCCCTCTTTTTATATTTTATCTTTCACTTTGGTTTGTATTGATCTATATATTTTAAATTGTTTATTGTTGCCCGCGTCTTTTTCAGATTTCATTTGAAATCTTCAATTTTTTAATGGTTCTTATTCCAGCTTTTAGCGCTGTAGACCTGATTACTTCTTCGGTTTCCTTAAAAATCTTAAAAATCCCATATCTTTTCGTTCCGTATTCATTTACGCTAATTGTTTTTAGAGTGTTTTGACTAAATGCACTTGATATATATTATTCGCGTATTAGTGTTATTTTTATTTGCAAGACATTGATATAAAACTAGCAATTTGACCTGGCTAGCATTTATTTATTAGTGCTGCTGAAAATCGCCTCGTTGCTGTTTTAACGACATTCAAATCTAAATGTTTTGCAAAACACTTCCGAAATGCGCTATACAAGTGTTTAATGCTGTAATTTCTTATTTCCTTTGTTTAATTTATTATATTGCGCGAAAAAACGACATTAGTAATTTATTGTCGGTCGATTTAACGCCTACATATTTACAATGTCAATAAGCTTTAAATACGAAACGATATTGGGTGTACATCCATACTTCCATCACACTATCCACATAGGATAGTGATGAGGGAATTGTCTTGTAGAAATATTTTGCCAGGTACATTTTATACAAACTAAGTGTGCTTTAACGCTTTAACGCCCCGCGTGGTCTTAAAAATTGAGAAGTTAAGGCTATCATATGTTGAATCTTATTGCCCGATCATTGCGTACTATCTCCGGTACGGGACGATGTAGTAAGCATCGCTCCTTAGCTGACCACCAATATTACCCTTTGAAGTGAACGTAGATACTCAATTATTTTTATTGACTGAGTAGGCTACCCGCTAAACATTTGAGCCTAAGATTGAACCCAGGTCCGCCCGTACTATTGCCATGAGCTTCAATTGTTTGGTCACTCTGGTGCTCTTAATTAGATTATTTTAGCAATATAGGGAACGTAATTTCGTGGTAGATGTGACCACCATTTATAGTAAGGGCTACCTATATCAGGTATGTGAACATGTAATTTAAGTGCTAACTCTGCTAAAGTATGTACATCCCACTTACACTTCCTTTTCTCAGAAAAGTGATTGCAAATCTATTTGCAATTATAATCATTTATAAAATTATTTTGCCATTCTACAGTAACGTGCCGCTTAAACATTTTTTGGCCATCAGTGTTATCAATAGCTTTTATAACTTTAAATAATTAATAATTATTAATAAAAAATAAAAATAATATTATTATTAAGATCTTTAATTGTGTAAATGCAAACTTTAAGTGCCCCCTATATTAAATATATTAGGAGTCAATTTGGAACGGCGCGGAAGAGGGAAAGAAACCCTGTTGCTGATTTTATTAATGGCCCTAAATTGACGTTTTAATTAACAGATATTGTGCTTAATTCCCATTTAATCTTGATACATTTGAGGATTTACTTCTAAGTGACGTATTTATAAATGAAAGAGGGGTAGGATCGTTGAAAGTTTGTTAGTCGGTTGAGCTGGCTTAATTAAACTTTATTGTATTACATAGTTCGAGTTTATAAGTTTCTTGTAATCGAATTTGTGCACTTATTGCAGTACAAGCTACTTCCACAGAGGTTTAAATGACATGAAAGTACATTAAATATATTTTTTTATTACATACTGCTCCGCAATTATAAACAGCAATTTCTATTATCTCAATTTTTATCTCTTTATCTTTGTACGCGATTTGTTCCGATTTGAACCAATGTTAATATAATGAAAACTGTACAGCCCCGATGTAACCTGAAGTAGATTGCAATGCGCATGCGTGGATGAGAATTACTTTACTGCCTGGGTCGGTTTGGAGTTAGACGCAGGTGAGAAAGCATGTGCAGCGTATAGTAATTATATTTTCAATAGTAAAGCGAGTTATCAATTTTTTGTGATTCTGCAACATTTGCAACTATTTTCGAGCTTCAGAAGGTTTTCGGAATTGATACAATGGTACAAACAATTAGAGATGTTCAGAACTGTGTTTTGGAAGACCAGCAACCAACAGAACACCGGAAAATATAGAACATATACAGACCACAACCAATAAGGATATCAGACTGACAGTTCCAAAACTAAAAGATCAGCTGGGGATTGCAAAAACTAAAGTACGTGAAATTTTGACGGAAGATCTTGGCAAGAAACATGTTGCGACAAAATTCGTTCCGTGGTCAGTGTTACTAGAGCAGATGGAATATCGTGTTTGTGACCAATGAATCAGATTTTCTCAAAAATATTATTCTGATTCTTATTTGATTCTAATCCCGATTACGATTCTGATTCTGATACTGATATTGATTTTAATCTGGCATTAATTCTGATTCTGGTTCTTATTCTAATATTTATATTAACACTGACTTTGATTATAATGTTTATACTGATACTGATGCTGCTACTGATATTGATTTTAATTTTTAAGTTGTTTTTGAATCTTTTCTTCTGGTATTTTTCTATTTCGCTTGCAATATTATTTGGTAGACCTTGCATAGTTTGTTGTTTTATATCCTCTTGCCGTTTTCCATAAGTAGATTTTTGTAATATTCTTCCCATTTATTAATTTGTATCATTTATGTATTTGTTTTGTTGGCGATTTTCTTGCTTAAGAGCATTTAATACTTTTCAGGCCTCTCTAGTTTTTGTTACTTTCATAGTATTTTCCACTTCTCTGCATATATTATTCCAGTCTTCATTTTTTGCTTTTATTACATCTTTCTTTACTTGTCTTCTTATTTTATGTATTTATTTCTGTCTTCTTGCTCTTGTCTGGCCACCCACTTTTGATAAGGTTTTTCTTTGATGTTGTCTTCTAGGTCTTTTTTTCCCAATAATTTGTTTTTATTCTTGTTCTCATCTGTCCTAACGATTCTAATGCCGCTTTATGTATTACTTGTTTTATTTGATTATAAATGCCCTCTACACTGCCTGTACATCTGTAGGTAATTTATTTGATAGCCTTAAATTGCACAAAAAGTTTATTGACTTGTCCCGTAGCAAATTTAAATTATGTTTTCAATCTTTAAATTTATTTCTTCTATTTTATTTCTTTTATTTGATGTATTTTTCCTTATATTTAAGTATATTTTTCAGTTCAGGTTCTCTTAGAGCTTTTATATCATGTGTTTTTATGTGTGTTTCTTGTCTTTGTATTAAGTAATCTATTATATACTTTAGTCCACGTATTGGTTGATACCATGTTTATTTATGTGTTAAAATTCAATGTTATTTTTTGTTTGCCTTTTCTGTTATCATAATTTCCATCCATAATTTGAAACGCGTTTTGATCTTTTAACAGCTTGTTTGGTTTACAAGTCACGAGAAGTTAGCTCATGTCCTCACCCCCAACTTGGAGGACCAGGAACTTTAATTTGTGGTGTTCTTCTCCTAGATAGTCTGTTTGTCCACCACTCTGGGAAATTATCTTCTCTATTTGACTCTTCCACCTTCTTTGATGTTGGGATTTTCTTTAATTCTCTTCCTCCTCAGGGACCGTTGGCCGGTTTTTACCTGTAGTTTTAAGTAGGAGCTCCCCATTTAATAAATGTAAAACTAAAAAATTGAAAGAGATAAAAATTAAAAATTTAGTTAAAAAAAATGCTCAAATTATATTCTGAGATATTAGCAACAAATGTTATCTCAAAGTATCCAGAAATAGGTAAAATTTCAAGGTTTTGTAGTAAAAAGTAACTATTAAAATTAATATTTTTGTTGTCTAAATCTTACGTACAATTTAATGTTTTGATTTGGTTAAATACTTTTATATAATATTTACCAAATTAAAAGAGTTGTAACTGTAATTTGTTGCGTCTAATTTTTTTTAGGATGTTTAAAGCACCGTTATTTTTATGAATTGTTTGCTGTTTTGATTTCCTAGTTTTCTTTTCACTTGTATTTGTTAATAGTATTGAATAATCAAACTCAGGATAGATGATTTGGCTTATAGACTTAGATGGTTTACAAGATGGAATTTCTATTTAACCAACTTGAGACCTGGACGGTTTTGGGTTAAATAACATCAAGCGGAAGTTTTAAAATGTGGGATATTACATGAATTGCAAGATCTGTTAATGGCTTTGGTCGATTTGTTGTTTGGTGTTGTTATATTCTTTTGGTTGACTTTTAAAGTAAATAGCGATTTCAATAACATAAAAAAATGTTTGCAATTCAAATATATTTTTCTTTATACCTGTTAGGCTTTTAATTATTAATTATTATTTTTAGCTATGACAGCTGCTTGTGCGTCTTCTCAAGCATTGTATAAAGTCTTAGTTGGTGTATTTTAGCTTTTATTGGAGTTTGTCGACTGGGCTGCAAGTTCAACATTGTACGAATACCTTTTGTAAGTTTTGATTGAATTTCTGCTTATTTTATTAAGAAGTCATTTCAAGGATTGTTGACTACTGATATATTTTCTACAATTTGAATGATAATTTTTAGAAACGTTTGTGTATAAGACAATCCTGTCGTAGGATTGATATTTGTTGTTGAATTGAGTTGTCTACCCCAACTCTCTTCTCTCGATATTGGATGTCCTTGGCTACATTTACAAATCGAAAGGATCTGTCTTGTGTGGGGATTTTCAGATATCACTTTACAATTAAGATAGGTAATGTATACATTTTTGTATTGCTTGGATTTGGTTTAAGGCCTATACAAAAAAAGAGAACGATTTTTTTATTGTTTTGTTTCTTATTACATAGTTTATAATCTCATTATTCTTACCTTCAATTCCGATTTTTATGTTTGCTTCTGTTGAATAATGGATTTTTTCAGAACTACAGTCTGTTAGATAAAAGCGTGACAGCTGTTTTGAAAAAAAACACGATATTTCTTAATTTTTTTGTAAAATTAATTATATAAATTCGATCTTGAGTTCCATGCAGATTCATCACTAACGCGTCTAGTCTTTACATCAATTATTGCCTGCCATCTCCGAGACATGCTTCCCACAAGATTTTCGGCGTAATCGACCGGAAGGAACTTTCAAATTTTTCGAATTTGCAAAGTCCAATTCTTAATATGAGCCTAAACATTTTCGATGTGATTGGCATGGAGCGACTGAACCGGCCAATCCAAAGTGACGACGCCATTTCGTTCCTTCCACGAGCTCCACGCTTTACTCCGATGTTTTGGGTTTCTGTCTTCCTGAAGACTTCAATCCTCGTCCTCTTTTCCAAACCAGCATTTGCAGTCGGTGATAAAGCTTTACAGTATATTTGGTTAATTTTTTCGACGTTCAAGTTATCGGTGAATAGGCATAAGTGCCGCACCTTTAAAAATGGGCCTTGACCGGGTGTTTTCCGGTTCGTCGGAGAAATCTGTCTTGTGATGTTGACCAGAAGCGTTTCATGATCGGAAATGCCCAAAAGGATGCTTCGTGGGAGAAGATTACGTTGCCTCAGTCACGGTCCGAGTTCTTTTGCGCCCACGTGTTTTTCACTCGACAAAGATTTTTGCAAAGTGTTTCAATATTGTACGCCATTTATGGAGAGTAAATTTAGAATTTTTCGAAAACAAAGTGAGAATCATTTTCTCGACTTTTTCGAACTTTGCCAGAACTCACGATTTGGAAAGTCATCGGCTCCCAAATACCGGTTCACCCACTTGCTTACAAATTGCCGTGATTTTCCTATGTAATTCGCGGTGGTTGTACGAGTCATTTTATGACCCTCGGGTATGAGTACAAAGCTACAGCCTCGTAGCCGAAGCGTAAGTAACACTCATTTTGTTTAACCTGCCAAAATTTAGCTAAATCAAGTGAACAGTTGATTTCTTTAATAAAGCATTTGCGACAAAGGTTTCCTCTACATTTACAAAAACAAAGTACAAGGCTACCATTAACGTGTTGCCGATAATCATTGCCACGCTGTTACCTGGCAGGCTGCACTTTGAAGCTCCTGTTTTACTTCAAATAATAGGTAGAATCTCCTCTTTGTAATTATTGATAGACTAGTGATCAAAAATAATTTGTGTAGCTATCAGACACTAACATATTTTTGTCACTCTTAAAAGTATTTTGTACCAGCACCGACATGCTGGTCTCGATGTGTTGACTATTACAGGAAACACTTCTGAATGCTGTCCGACATAGCATCACGACTCATCCCCACTTACAAACTCAGTAACAAAGTCTAGGCCGTCAGGTCCCGATTTAAGTTGCGGAAAACATTTACGTATTTGTCTTTCTGCTCTTTTTAATTTAGCAAACATCCGCCTCATTCTGAAATTCCCCAATGCAGATCTCTGTGATTTTTAATAATAGCCTGTTGTAATTTTCCAATTATTTTTTCGTACTGCTCATTGAAAACATCCAGTTGATGGTAGGTTATCTCAGGATTGCGTGCGAGCAGTGAAACGGTGCGGGTACTACGTGTACGCTCCGTTATCAGTGCAACGCAGCTGATTTTAAAGGTATTTCATAGGCTGCATTGTGAGTACATTTTTATAATATTATCTAACTTTATAAAACATCGTTATATCAACCAATGATTTTAAAATGGATCAACAAGCGCGAAATAAGCGCAAAAGCGATCAATTAACACCACCATTAAACGAAGTACAAAAACGATATATGTGGACCACATTCACAAAATGACAGCGACACTAATACTAAAGAAGAACCTTTTACTAATATTAATAAACCTAAAATTCCACCAATATATTTGCACAATGCAATAAACCACAAAAATATAGTTGCTGATATTGAACAAAAGGCAACCGGCACGTTTACTACAATGTGTATCGCAAATACGCTTCGAATTAATTTATCAAACGAAGATGATTACCCGACTTTAACAGAATATTACAGTTTTACACATTCCAAAACCTAAATCAAAAACCATTGTAGGTGGTAATTAAAAACGTACCGCTATCAATCACTACTGCCGAAATAAAAGAAGAATTAAAAATTTTGCCTGTCATCAATGTAACTAGACTACTAACCAAAGACAAAAAACCACTTTTAGAGTGCGCCGTTCATTTAACGAATAATAATGAGCGAAAAAGGATATTTACTTTAAAATCAATCTATCATTCGATAGTGATGATAGAGATGAGAAAAAAATCAACTAACATACCGCAATGCCAGCGATATGGCCACACTAAAAATGACTGCAGCCTTTCCCCAAGATGTATGAAATGCGCAGGAAATCGTAAACATAATGAGTGTACTAAGCAGGCTAATACTAAGCCGACGTGTGCAAATTGGGGCGGTGACCACCCAGCAAGTTATCGCGGTTGTATCCACCACACTGAACTTTAGCAGAAACTTGTTAAAAATAGACCAATCACCAATAGCTCACGTGTTAATTTATATAATTATATATATTATATATAATTATATAATATATTCATATGCTGACAAGGTTAAAAACACCCCAAACGCCAACCCTACCTCGCCAACGTCAACACCAACTCAATCAACTGAACCCACAAACATTATCAAAATTATCTTAGAATTAATAACACTATATCTTCCACAAATCAAATCATTCTTTACAACCACCATATTACCTCTACTGTTCAATGGACCTTAAGACCCAGCGAGCAATAGAAAATTTAACAATTCTCAACTGGAATTCAAACGGAATCGCTAACCCAAAAATCAGTATTTGTAACTTTCTTGGCTAGGTACAACATCGGCATAGCATGCCTCACCGAAACTCACTTATCCGAAAATGACAAATTTAAAATATTAGAATACAGCGTATATCGTAAAGATGGAAATTCCAGAATTGCTTCCGGAGGAGTAGCTATCATTATCAAGAAAAAAATTGAACACTCATGTATTCCTGAAATCCCAAACATTACCCTTGAATCTGTTGGAGCTAAAATTAAACTAAGTGATCAAAGTATCATAACTATCTATAGCGTATACAGACAGCCAAATAAAAAACTAAATGAAAATGACAAAGATTCTATTCAATACAACTGATTAGATACTAGTAGTCGGAGATATTAATTGTAAACATATCACTTGGGGTTGTCGAGCTACCAATCCTGAAGGCACCAAACTCGATCATTATTCAACTGTCTATGCCTTTCAAATCCTGCTTCAAGATGAGTATACTTACTTCTCTTACCGCACAGACCATCTACCATACATACTAGATATCGTCTTTCAGAAAAACTTTTCGAAGCAGATCAACCAAAGAGTTATAATGGAACTTAATTCCGATCATTTACTGGTACTGGCATCCTTCCTCAGCACGCCAAAAGTAAGGCCACCACCCCAAAGCCTCACTAATGGACCAATTGCCTGGAATACTTTCCAAGAAAACTTAGATCACAACCTTCGAGAACCGAACACCTGCGAGACTCAAAAAGACATAGATATCGCTGTAACCAATATCACCACATCAATTGTGACTGCCGTAAAATCATCAGTTATAACCTCTACTAAACCTATATTCACAAATAATAACCATCCTCCCAATCATATACTGCAGTTCATTAAAACAAGAAGCCAAACCAGACGCCAGTGGCAAAGAACCAGAAACCCAGAAACGAAAAGGCTATTAAACAGTTTAACTCATCGTCTCAAAAAGGAACTCGACGAATATAAACTGGAATCATATCAAAGACATATAGCAAGTATCGGCTCTGACGACCCAGGTATGTGGAAAACCACAAAAAGAATATTAAAGCAACATGAAGAATTTCCCACTGTAACTAATGGCAATTACGCGTACTACACAGACACTGAAAAATCAGAAGCATTTGCTACACACCTAGAACATGTCTTCACGCCGTTATCTATCTGTAATCCTACACACGGTCTCCACGTAATTAATCATATTGAACGAAATGTTCTAGTCATAAACAAAAACATTCGTCCCACATCTCCGAGGGAAATAGCACAAATCATAAATGCCCTGCCCAGGCGAAAATCACCTGGCCATGACCTTATATCCAACACGATCTTAAAACACCTAACCAAAAAAATGTCTGGCACATCTAGCCTTAATGTTAAATGCATGCCTCCGCACTGGCTACTTTCCCCGCGACTGGAAACACGCACACATCCATATGTTCGCCAAGCCCGGGAAAAACAAAGGAGACATTAAGAACTATAGACCAATAAGCTTACTTATTACACTGTCCAAGATCTTAGAAAAAATTATTTACATTAGATAACTAGAATTCGTCGAAATCCAAAACATAGTACCACCATTTCAATTTGGCTTCAAGAGAGGACACTCAACTTATTATCAGCTCCAGCGAATTACTGAAATAATAGAAAAAGGATACCACAACAAATACTACACTACAGTCCTCTTTTGGGATGTTGTTCAGGCCTTCAATAAGGTGTGGATCGAAGGCTTAAAGAAAAAGCTCCTAACATAAATGCTCCCAACTATGTGTTAGCAATTATCTTCTCATTTTTAGAAGATAGAACGTTTGCGGTTAAGATCAACTCTTGTATATTCGATACTAAACAAGTGCATGCTGGAGTCCCACAACGCAGCATACTAGGACCTCTGCTGTTTAACATCTACACATCCGATCTCCCGGTAACTACAGCATCCACAGCAATTATCAATCAAAATGCCGATCTACAAGAGGCTGTGTATCAATTACAAAAATCCGCAGACAAGATCACTACCTGGTTTAAAAGTTGAAATATTCAAATTAACCCCAGGAAATGTCAGACTAAAATCTTTACTTTAAGGAAAATAGCTACCGTATCTAATATCATCATTGACGGCAATCCCATATAATGGAATCCAACGGACTCGGCAGTCAGATATCTCGGAGTACACTTGGACACGCGCCTAACCTGGAGCTTTCATCTCAATCACAAGCTATTACAGGGCAACAATAGGTCAAGGCAACTTTATCCATTGATTAATCGCAAGTCAACATTGAAGCCTGAATGCACTATCTTAATGTACAAAACTCTACTACATCCATTAATTCTCTATGCCTGTCCAGTCTGGTGTACTACATCCCAAACGAACATCAATAAACTACAACGATTCCAAAACAAAGTTTTACGAATAGCAGTGAACGCGCCGTGGTATATTCGTAGCAACTAGTTGCACTACGAGCTAGGTGTATCTCATGTGAACGAGTTCATTCGTGAAACCACTAAAAAATTTTGCAAAACGCGAGAACTGGTGCTGGTGTCCTTCACTACAACTTGTGCCAATTGAATATACATGGTAGATTAAAACGAAGACTACCACAGGATCTAGTAGCCTTTGACGAAAATAGTGATTAACGCAATAATTTTCCTAGGTCTTCAATTATTGTCAATTTCTCATACTTAATCAACTATTAATTGCAACATTTATTATTGTAATTATTGTAAACAAGACGTTATAAATAGTCTTGCCAAGCCATTTATTGTAATTGTTAGTCTATATTACATATATCATGTATAACAATTTCGTTTGTTGATCTGAAAATAACTTGCAAAAAAAAGGTTATCTCAAGCCAGAAAGCTACCCATCAATAATTTCAGACAGCAGATTTTTCTAACAAAAATCAATATTTCACACCTATTATTTATTCCATATGATTATATATGATTTCACAAAAATTGCAGGATTCTGAGAGTAGAAACGCGCAAAGCAGCACCATGCAGAACTGCTCTACACTAATACCATTCTGCAAACTCTTGCGAAAATATAACAACGACACGTTCTGTTATTTTTGAGTACTTCTGCATACACCAAAATTGAAATCCACTCAAATAGTGATCTAAACATTGTGAAATGGGTTACCCAGTAATCAAAAGAATTGGAATCAGTTTTTTAAAATGACTAATAAATATTAACGATCTATTTTTTACGATGAAAAATTTTACATTACAATTGGATATTTTTGAAGGCATAATTCAGGATCAGATAAAAAATTCCTTTAAGATGGTAATGATCTGCTTATTTGATTCTTAAACAAATATTATTTTATATCCATTATAAACTAGGATTTTAGAATAAAATATACAGATTTAACATTTGATATAACATTTATTTAAATATTCATCCAAAAAATTATAACTAATATATGGTTGAACTTTCTGTACTGTCGTACAATGCTCTGAACATTTTGTGAATACGTCGTTTTTGGCAATCTTTGTTAAATAATGTGCCATAGATTTTCAACAGGATTTGTGCTTGAACACAGCATCGGTAATAGCAAAAGTTGAACTTCTTTTTTCTCCTTCCACACGAGATATACACGTTCCATGAGAAAGGACGCTACCTTCTACTACGAAAAGTCATTATTGAAAACAGATAGAAATCCATCACTTAAATTTTGTATTTTGCAGTCTAGCGAAGAAATTTATCATCAAATTATTTGGATTTTATATCCAACTTTAAAGAGTATGACTAAATTGGCAGTATCGTCTTTTGTTAGTAAAAACGCCTCTAAATGTTTGTAGCTATTTGAGAATATTGTTTAATTGTAGGTTCTTTTTTCACAAATTTGAATTACCAACTTTCAGTTGGTGTCTACTTAACTTAATACTCAGGGATTTCACCTGATATGGTATCCTCAATCTTCGGCTTACCTCCAGAAAACAAAAAATATTTAATATCAAAATAAATGGGTATTTTAAGGATCCTTCAGTGGTTTACTAAGAAATAATATGCTACTATAGTATTTATTATATATATATATATATATATATATATATATATATATATATATATATATACAAAGGATCTTCACAGCTAACGCTGCCTTCCTTCTCTCAACCGTTTCTTCCACTCCTTCTTGTCTTCCCAATCTCCGTCTGCTAGCCCTCTTCTTTCCATGGCTTCGTACACCTCATCTCTGAAAGATCTTCGGGGTCTTCCTCTCTTTCGTTTCCCTGGAAGACTCCACTCTGTTATTTTCTTTATCCATCGATTATTGTCCGTCCTTCTAACATGGCCGTACCATATTAATTTCTTTTCCTCTATGTAAGTCAGTGTGTCTTTTTCTACATTCATTCTCCTCTCTATTTCTGTATTTCTAATTCTGTCCAGTCGTGTCACCTGGCAGCACCTTCTCCAAAATTCCATTTCTGTTGCTTTTATTTTTCCTCTATTTTTCTTATTAATTATCCAGTTTTCTGCCTCATATGTCATAATACTTCTGATAATTGTGTTATATATTCTGTGTTTTGTATTTTTTGTAATGTGTGTGTTCCATAGAATGGGATGTAGTTGTCTGATACTTATTCTAGTTTGTCCTAACCTGTTCTTTATTTCTTCTTCTGTAGATGTATTTTTGATATAGTAAAGCCTAGGTATTTGAACTTATTTTTCCTCTTATTTCTACATTGTCGTCTATTTCTAAGTTTTTTACCTCTTCTTCTGTAATCGCTAAATATTCTGTCTTGTCGAAGTTTATTTCCATACCGGCCTTAGTGTACTCGTCTTTTAGTTTTCGTAGCATATAACTCAGGTCCTCTTCATCTTGGGCTATTATCACTTGATCATCTGCGTAGCTTAGTGTATAAAGATGTTCATTGCGCACTGGTATCCCCATTCCCTCACATTTCCTTTTCCAATTCTTTAAGGTATCTTCTAAGAATATCTTGAATGGGGTTGGAGATGTGCAGCATCCTTGTAGGAGCCCTTTTGTTGTCTTAAAGTAATTACTGATCGTTTGCCCCACTTTCACTGCCACTTGGTTGTTTCCATAAAGTTGCTATATTGCCCTGATTAGACTTTTGTTGATCCCTATATTACTGTTATTATTACTATATTAGTGAATGTCCCTGTTTTTCGCTCTTTTCTTCGCTATAAGTTGTTGGATAGTGTATATGTTGTCTATACAGGATTTTCCGGCTGTGAATCCTGTTTGGTCTTCTCCTATTTTTCCATGAATATTGTCTTCTATTTTGTTTTTTATTATTTTTGCATAAATTCTTCCCATTAGAGAGATCACACTAATGCCTCTATAGTTGTCACATATTCTGCGATTACCTTTTTTAAATATCGAAGTTATATACGCTTTTGCCCATTCATTCGGTAGTACATCCCCATTTAGTGCTTTACGAAACATATGTTGCATCATGCGTAGTAATTTCGAGGTTCCATACTTTACCATTTCGGGTACTATTCCTCCCGGTCCTCCCGATTTTCTATTTTTTAATGATTGTGTGGTCTTTTTGACTTCTCCAATTGTTATTTCTAGTTCTTCGTATTCTATTTGGTCATTTTGTTTATTTTCTATCGTTTGTCCTTTAAACTCTTCTCTATTTTCTGTTAGCAGGTCCTGGTAGTATTGCTCCCATTTTTCTTGTTGTATGAACGGTATGTATGCCTTTTCTTTTGAATTTGTTCTTAACGTTTTTAGTATTCGCCATGCTTCTGAACTCTTTGTTCCCCCTATGTATTGGTCAATGTTTGTGCACATGGTTTTCCACTGATCATTCTTTTCTCTTGTTACTAATCGTTTTACTTCTTTGTTCTTCTCTTTGTACTTTTGTTGATCTTCTTGCGTTTTGGTGCTTAGCCACCTATTATATTGTTCTTTCTTTTCCTGGATACTTTTTAGTGTATTTTCACCAAGGATTATCTTGTGATTATTGTTCTTTTTTATTCTGACTCCCAGTACCTCCCGAGCTGTTTCTTTTATACTAGTTTTTATATGTTCGTACATGTCTGTTATATTATCAAATGTGAATTCATTTAGTTTCTGATCCAATTTTCTTTGGTAGAGTTCTCTTATTTTTTCGAAAATAAGAAAATAAAAATAAAATTAAAAGTATATTATATATATATATATATATATATATATATATATATATATATATATCGGCTCTTCACGCCAGCAGGTGGCGTATGGGCTGCTCATACTCTCGAGCTCTTCAGATTCATTTTACACGGTGAATCACTCCGTATTTCTCTGCTAGTTCTTTCCCTTAGAGGTCTTTGTGTGTTTTGGCTGCATCAGCAATTTTTCTCCGTTCCTTTCTCTCCATTATTTTGTTCTTCCATTGTTTTATTTTCATTTTCTGTATGTCTTCTATTACTTGGTCTTCCCATCTGGTTTTGGGTCGTCCTCTTGGTCTTGTTTCTTCTGGCTTCCATCTTAGCATTTTATTTATTAGTGTTTCTGCATCCTTTCTCTGTACGTGCCCAAACCATCTTAATCTTTGTGACTTTATGAATCTGACGATGTCTTCTTCTCCCATTTTGTGTTTTATTTCGTGATTCATCAATGGTCTGTAATCTCCATCCTGTGTTTTCAGGGGTCCTAGTATTTTCCTGAGTATTTTTATTTCTAGTATTCTGAGCTTTTCTTTATCTTTGTTTAGAGTCTCCGAAGCGTAAGTTATAACAGGTCTAATTGCTACTTTGTATATTTTTATCTTAGTTGTTATATTTAGGTCTTTGTCCCGTAGTAATTTTTGATATTTCCAGTATAATTTATTCCCTGCTTTTATTCTTTCATTTATATCTAGTGTTCTTTCATTTCTTCCATCTACCATTACCCCTAGATATTTAAAAGTATCCACTCGTTGGTATGTATAGTTGTTTATCTTAATTTCTGTTATATTTACGGATCTTTTATTTATATTTTTTCTGCTTCTCTCAACAGCTTCAGCACTGCTGCTTCTAAACTTTTTCTGCCTCTACTATAGTATATTATTAACTAATAATATGTTCAAGAGCCAGAAAATTACTTGTGTGGATATATAGGATATTGTTTCACCTTACTGAGACGCATAGAGTAAATCGCACAGCAATGCAATTTAATATTAAAATCATAAACTTAATTATATATATAAAAAAAATTATGAGTGCTGCTGCTGCTGCTGCTGTCACACAGGTCAAAGGTCAAATAGTACGTGCCTTTCCGTGCCGACCCGAGCGCCTCCGAAGGACAAATTTCGGCCCGGCGACAGGCGCGACCGAGGTAATATATTTCCGGAACCGCAAGCGATAGATAATTTTCGTTTGAGAGCGGGTAATAAAGCACTTATATATATAAAAAAATTATGAGTGCTGTCATACAGGTCAAAGGTCAAAGGTCAAAGGTCAAAGTTCAACTCTAACTGGGTATACGTAAATGCGTTGTCATGGTAACGGCGTACGCCAATTATTATGTCAAACAGAGCTTTTAAATCGTGTTTTTATTTATTTTTAAAAACTACTATGCGAAGGGGCTCAAGCATGTCGGAGTTGGACAAGCTCTCCGGGGGGGCCGCTGCCAGACCTCGTTATTATAAAGTTTAAAATTATTATTTTATACAAAGTTAAAATTTTACAGATTAATTTTTTTTGGGAGAGGGGTAGGCTTTTTGATGTGTATTTCACATTCTTACAAATTATGTTCGACACGTAAGAAAAGCAATGTTGAATTAGAGCCATTAAGGATTTTAGATTGTATAAAATGCAGTCATTGCGGGAAATAAGGCAAACAAATTGCTCTCACGAGTTAAAATATGCAACTTGCATTAAAGTTATTCAAAGAAAAACTTTTTTTTTCATTTTGATTTAAATAGTACAGCAACTAAGTAAAACTATTTCTAGAAAAAAAATAAGAACATTTTCGGCGAATTGCATCCTACCAAGTGCAAATTCTATTCTAAGGTGACCTCGCGGCCACTCGACTTCTTTGAAACTGTTTGGGTAGTACTTTTAGAGTTACTAAAAGAAGACATCAGAATATTACTGCAATTAAATGCCTTAAAATGGGGTTGCTACATTACAAATTAATGCGTGCGCAAATCCTTTTACTAACGCTTTCGCACGTGTTGGGCATGCAAGATATTATCCGAGTAACCCTTTAAAATGCCGCAAGGCTCACTAGCACAGAATCGTTCAAATAGTAAGCGTTCCCATATCAACGAACGAGTGCGGCTAACCGCGTTAGCATCCCTGTAACATTCTTCACATTAGCGAATTTATGATTTGCTGAATTCGCTGGAAAATCAGCATATTCGCTTTTGCAATGAAAATTCGGGGTAACATTTTATGCTATAATATGTTAGATATCAGTTTTTAATTTGCATATAGACATAAAGTGCATTTTTATTATATATAAAGTCACGCATTAAATCGCCTTACTTAGTTGTGGTTTTATGCTTAAATTATTTTTGATCATAATAAGAGACCTGGTATTTGCAAACTCTGTCACATATATATTTTAGCCTATAGTTCCTCAATTTTGGCCATCCAAGGCATAATATTTATGACGTTTTATATAAGCTATCAGGACAGCTGTCGCTACTTTACAGTAACGTGTACTTTGAGTGTTATAAGATTGCCCCACTTTTATGTATTTTGGCGGTTCTTGATTCCCTGTTGTCTTCTACGATGATTCAAAATTTTGCTTTCTTCTATTTTCTGCCAAGTTCTTTTAGTTCTATACTGCAGAAATTTATAAAACATCAACATACGCCTTAATATCTTTTTGAGATGTTTCATTTATTGTCAGAAACACCTGCTGTTCTTTTGAGCCTTTTTTTTGTTTTTTGCCTTATGAATTATATGAAATTAAGTTTCAGATATTTTTCCACAGAAAAGTTATTCATTACTTTTTTAGTTACTGGCATGTTTGTTAATCTACACACGTGACAAAAAGTATTTTATTAAGCAACTGAACCTCAATAACCTAAGATGATGATCACTCGATTTTTCAGCCGATCCATCAATTTTTGGAAAGAGGTTCTGGTTATGTTTGCCTTATTGTTCTGTTTATGATCGAATATAAATTATTTATTAAATAAAATAGTCATTTTGTTGCTTATTACAGCATCTTTTTACGACGTTTATAGTAAGTATAAGATCGTTACTATTTTAGTCGTTTATTGGGAAGTCATTTTAACTTATGTTTCGCTTTGCGTAGCTTCTTTGGTACTACTCCTGGAATCTTTTCCTAGTCCTTAAAGGATCCTTTAAGTTAAGGAAAATACACTAAGATTTGAAACAGAACGTCCAGGAGTAACACAGGAAATTTCAGAAAAGGATATATGGAGTATTCCGGAGTAAAAAAGATAAAAATCCAGTAGAAATCAGTAGCCACATCCTCACATAGTAACATTGTTATATAAGAAGTTTATAACACGTTAACATAATTGACTATGTTAGTGAAAGGTTGACGAAAAATATTTTAAAAATTAACAATAAATATTTGCATTTGTTCAGCGTATTTAAACAAAAAGTAAACAAAGATAACTGATATGAAATATAGTGTGGTTGAACTTTGAGCGTACGTTTGGTTGTCTATCTTCAGGATCGTTTTGGATATCTTACTTTTGTAAGGTTACAGCGCCGACTTATCCCACTGTTGTCATTTGTAAATAAATTGTTCTACGTTCCTATCTTGCAAAAATGTGAGGGAAAGCTGGTGAAAATTTGTCAGTCTAGGACGCCAAAAATACCTTTTTGCGGGCAACTCCTCGTTATTGATAGCGAAAAATCAAGGAGGGAAAGAAGAAATTTTATAAACTTCAAAATTTGACATACATACCTACTTAGCAAGCACCACGTCGTTATAATGGGTGACTTTAACGCTGGGATAAGAAATGTTCGACTCAACGGTGTCAAATAAGGCGTTACTAATGACAACACAAAATTGCTGACTGACTTTGTGCTCAAAGCAACTTGAAAATTAACAATCTATCATTGATTATATCATAACTAATAGAAAGTTTACTCTAAGCGAAATATTTAATATAAGGCCGCTGCTAAATTTAGTAAACAGTGACCACTCGTTAGTGCTCGCCAAGACCAACTGAAATATTAGCCAAAATCGGAATATACGAAAAAGTTTAATGTAGAATCTTTACGAGGTGATAGTACAAAATATCTGTACGCAGAAATTAGCCTAAGATTGATAAATTGTACCGATAGCTCAGAAGAAGCATGGACGAAACTAAAAGGCAGTATTAAGGCAACCAAGTAGGTTATTAGCAAAAGAAGATTAAATTATATTCACCACACAACAAAAAAACAAAAACAGAAGAGGCGAAAGAAATTATAAATACTAAAGGAAGCATTTTTCTGTTGTGAGACAACGAAAACCCCTATAGATAAAGCAAAGCATGTACGAGAATATAACACAACTACGCAAAAGATAAGACGATTAAAAGAGATTGGGAACGATGCAAAACCAGACTTATACGGGACACAAAAGAAAACCAAGGAAAATGCTGACAAACAGGAAATCTGATCTGAACGAAATACACCCTGGTACAAGAATATTACTAAATATCAATACTGATGAAGTGTTTGTCATAATAAATGATGCACAGAAAGTATTAAAAGCACTCAAGAATAAAAGGCACTTGAAACGATGGAATGAGAAATGACTTACCGAACCATGAAGAAAGATCTCTAGTAATAGATGTTAATCAAACTCTTTAATAACATAATAAAACATGGTAAGATACCACTGACATAGAAAATTGGCGCAACAATTCCAATCTTTAAAAAAGGGGAAAAAATAACCGCGGAAATTACAGGAGAATAATATAAGTTTAACATAAAAGTAGTTTACAAAGCTGGTCACAGATAAATTCTGTACATAGTTAAGTGTAAACGAGTAGCAACAGGGCTTATACCAAAAGACATCCGCAATCGACTAAAATATGGCCTGTCACCTAGTGGAGAAGGCGATTGAATTCAACATATCAGCATTTATGTGTTTTGTGGACATGAAAAAGGTATTATATTGAGTCAAAGTAAGTGACCCAATAGCGGTGTTACAAGAAAAAACGTACCAGCATAGTTGATAACAATTATAGATGTCAACATGAATACGACAACATTAGTTTAAACTTTAAAGGATTTAACTAACACAAGTGTGTAAGTAGAATTGATTAATGTTAATTAATTTTAACACAATAATGAGCAACATAATTGATACCGCAAAAAACATCGCTGGATATAAAGTAAGCTAAAATTTGGCTATTCTATATTACTGATAGCAGACTCTAATAATAACTTACACAAACTACTCTTCAAATTTTGTAATACAACTAAAATGTACAATATGAAAGTTTTTACCAAAAAGACAAAAAAGCATGGGTAGTCTCAAACCAGTCTAGAGAAAGTGATGTCCTTTACACATCTAGGAGTAGAATTATTAAGTGACCGAAATAACTACTACGAAGTCAAACCATAAGTTGTGAAATATAAGTACTTAAGAACCGAAACCAAGGCACAAATATACAAAACCATGGTAAAGATCGTGATGATCTAGAATGTGAAGGCACGTCCGGACACTAGAAAGATAAAATAGTTACTTTGAACTAGAAATGGTGAATTATTAAAAATGATACTAGGAAAATCAAGAAGAGATAGAATAAATAAGAAAACTATAAGAAATTATGATATCATGAAATTTGTAAGGAGAAGACAAATAAAGTGAAACGGCTATGCCCAAAGCGCTTCTGACGACAGATTGATCAAAATAGCAAGACCGAATAGTAAGACCGAAAGAGAAAAGAGATATGGGCCTACCGTAGAAGAGACAGCTAAGGAGTTGGGTCTCCACATTTACAGAAACTGAAACGCCACAAATTGAAGCGTGAAGAAGAACAGGTATAAAAGAGAAGGAAGAAGGATAATATTATACAATATATGATTTCTCTTTTTAAAACGTATATTCTGAAAGTTGATGGAGAGACTGGAATCCACCCTTTTTTTACATTAAGTTATGAACTGAAGTAAAACAAGAATTATAAACAAAATTCCAAATTTAACAATAAGATGTGGGTACAATACCACATAGTACAGAATGTAACATTATTCAAAGCTTACAGTACTGAAGGAAAAAACAATAAATAGCATTTTATCGTGCATATTTTTTTGTTTCATATAATAAAACTAATCGAGGACAAGTGATCATACAACTTGTACAAAATAAAAATTTATTTGCCGAAATTGTTTACTATTTGATTTGGAAATTTTTGATAAAATTTTAGCTTTGTTTTAGTTGTCATCTAGTAATGATGTAAATGATAACACTCAGTAAAAACAGGACAGATACAATGGGAAAACAGAAAAAAAAAACTGAACGTAAGAATCACTATGGCAGGGAACAGAATCAGAAAGCAAACGATTAATGCAAAAGAATTGTCAGATTTCCCAAGCCTTTATACCCTTATTAACTAAGACATAATTTTTGAAGACCATTGGAGGCGAATTGTTCACTGAAGAAGAGTGAGCAGCAATGGAAGATGAACCAAACGTTCAGCATCAACAGTTGAACGACACACAGACGACAATTTGTGAATAAATCATCTGATTACTTCAGGACGAGAATAATATTCAGCCAAAACATTTATTTATCGATGGATCAGGAGGAACTGGAAAGAGATTCCTCTACAAATATTTGCTGAATTATATCTTATTGTAAAACCCGACTGCTTTTGCTGTGGCCTTTTTCCTTATCGCCGTTGTATTGTTGCCAAATGGAAGAACAGTCATTCAAAATTCGAAATATCTTTAGAAGTTCTTCTAGACAGCATTTTTTAAAAATTAATACGTCAGGTAAGACTAATCATTTGAGACGAAGTACTGATGATGAAAATAACTATATTTGAATGCGTCGACAGACTTCTGCAAGACTTTATGAAGAAGGAAGAACTATTTGAAAATTGTAATCTTAGGCGGCGATTGGCGGTAAATGTTCCCTGTTGTCCTGAAAGGCAGGATCAAACTGGACACTTTAATTTGCAAACTAACCAACGAATTTTACGAGTTTAATAAAGAAATCATCGCAAACAATACTTTAGAAGATTGGAGTATTCTTACAACCAAGAACACAATTGTCGATGAAGCTAACAGCAAGATTTTGGATAAACTGATTGGTCAATCATACATATTTCTAAGTTCGGATTCATTATTGGAAGAAAATAATTGAAATCACTTTAGTGTGGAATTTATCAACACCGTGAATTTCTTAAGAAGAGTTTGAGAGTCATTTTAATGAGGAACCTGAATCCATATCTATACAACGAAACTCAGCTGAAGATTGTCGACTTCAAGAATAATTTAGTGGTTGTCGAACACATAGATGGAAATCTTTATGACAATATGCGATTTGGGTTTGCCATTCACAATATTGAGGAGACATTACCCGATAAGGTCGTCATGTGCCACCACAATCTACAAGAGCCGAAGTCAAACTTTGAACAAAGTGATCCTCTATCTGAAAGACGAATGATTCACTCATGGTCAACTTTACGTCGCGCTATCAAGAATTTGACCTCAAGATTTTCTGAAGATATTTACAAAGAAATACCGAAATTACTTCCTAACCAGGAATGTATATCAAGAAGACTCGGAAGAAATAAGTTTACATATTAAGTGTTGAATGGTGGGCACACTCAAAAAGATTCGGAAGTTAAATGAATGGAATTTGGTAAGCATGGTGACTATTGTAAGTATAAATTAATATTTTCGCACCTACTCAACTATTTCTTCAAATTAATTTTGTTTTTCCAGCCAACAATTAATGCTTACAATGATTAAAAATAACATTTCTTATTGATGCAAACATACAAATGCCCGTTTAATGATTTTTGCTAGTTATAGATAAATATAGATCGCACCAAATAAGTAATAACAATAGGAAGATAATTATCAATTTAGCAGGTACTGCCGAGATGGCCAAGATTTGTTAAAAAAGAAAACAAGTGAAGTAGAATTCAGAAAACGTTTCAAAGAGCTTTTTTTTGAAAGGCAGAATGCTGTGTGAAACAATTGCAATCGTCGCGATCGACCTCAGAGACTTTAAGACAAAATTGTACTGCATCAAGCTGCAAGAGGCTTTAAACTCATAGAGCTCTGAAGAGGTGAATTTATTTACATCACTATAATTCAGCGATGTGGTGCGCAAATAATGAACTTTGTGAATTGATTGTCCAGGAAATTATAAATGCCAAGTATTATCCCATAATTATAGATTCAACGCCAGAAGCGTCGCCCACATACCAACTAGCTTTTGTGTTACGCTATGTGCTACCTATGAGAAGTCCTAATGAAGAGTTTGCGGATGCTGCAATGTCGACTGTAGATTTTTTAGGCCAAGATCTAAATAACTACAGAGGGCAGCGATATGTGTGGGTGCTTACAAATCTCTGCAGGCTATAGTAAAAGAAGTAAATCCTCTGACCGCATATATAAGTCATCACCCTATCGGAAGATGCTCTCATTTTTGCAAATGGCGCCTCATGTCATTGCGACTTTGACATTTGTGAAGTAAACAGAAGCAGAATATACTTAGATAAACCATGAATCAATATCCTTCTCAAGAACGCAAAATAATTATGTTAGTGTTTTTGACAAATAATCGTTTAGTGGTTTTGGCTCAACGTAAATTTCGTTGTGGATTCCCTGGTTGGATGATACCAATACTGTGTCGTTTAGCCACTCGCCTTGAGAAGACTGGCCTAACAGGAGACATTAGCAGCCGTTTGGTCGAGAATATCCAAAAGGAGACTCAAACATCAACCAGACGACGGGCTATGCAACTGGGCATCAATAGACGGTCTTTACAGTGAATTTTGGTAAAATACTTGAAGATGTCCCGTACAAAGGGCAAACAAAGTCACTGTTTACTGCAGAGTTTGCGGAAGCAAGGTGATTGGCCCATATTTTTTCGAGGACGGCGTTGACAACACTGATACTGTGACTGGTGAGCGCTACAGAACCTAGATCAATGACTGCCGCAAATTGACGAATTGGGTTTGGATAACATGTGGTTCTAGCAGGACGGTGCAACCGCACACACTCCGCGAGCGACAGTGGACATTCTAAAGCAAGCGTTTCCCGGCTGCTTAATCTCTTGTTTTGTCGATTTGCACTGGTTCGCGAGATCGCCGGATTTGATGGTTCCAGATTTCTTTTTTTGCGGTTTTTTGAAGTCACGGGTTTATACGAAGAAGTCGCAGGCCTTGGCGGCGCTAAAAGAGAAGATCCGACAAGAAGCGGAGAATTTATCGCGGGCGACTCTTTACAACTAGTTGGATTTTCAGCTGCGGAACACAGCAAGTACTCTGTTGAACTTGTTTCTTTAGAACAACAAATCTATAATATTTAGATTCTCCTGCCAAAAGATGGGATATCTTGCCCTTTCACCTTAATTTTCATTTTATTTGAAAGTTTTGTTGACAACCTAATTGAGCGTCCGTGCTGATGCCAGTCAAGCATTATACATATTATACCAAGAAGTTCTTGATGCTTTGACACACACTAACCATGATGTTAATTAGACCATGGACACATAGTATAAAACTAATGTGATATTGGAAAACTTAAGTGTCCTCAAATGACATTAATGGTATACTTCTGGAATAATGTTATTGTAAAGTCTCAGAAGTAGGTGAAAGGCTTCAAGGAGAAAGTGAGACACAACAAAGATTATTAGTCTATACAGTACTTTAGAAGCTTCTATAAACACTCTTCTAAACGAAGATAGGTTTTTAAAGCTAGGAAATAAAGCACAATTGGCGCGTGAAACTTATGTTTGCAAAACAGACATTACAAAAAAAGAGGAAGCCAATTGGTGAAAATAAAGATGGAAATTGCAAGTTTTCTGAACCATAGTCTCTCACACTAGAAACGTATTATGCTGCAATTATTTCTCTGAAGCTAATTTAATACGAAAAAGAACCATATATAAATATATAAGGATTTCGGCTTTCTATGGACAAATACTCAAAAGAAAAATGATAAAATACGACAGAAGGCAAATTGGCTATTGGAAAGTAAGCTTTTGATTTAAATAAAATATTGGCAAAGGATAAAAATGTCTAACCAAAAACATTATTACAACCACAAATATTATGGGAGCGTAGAGTCTACTTTTTCCATAGTGCCATAGTTCGGAGAATTTTTCTAATTGTGGTGGTTACTACCTGCATTGGAGAACGATCCTTTCTAGCTCTTAAAAAGCGAAAAGTTTCTTAAGATGACCGTTACATCAAGAAAAAATGAAAAGCCTTGCACTTTATTTATTGAGAGTAAGTTTTTACAGTTTTTTTTTAATGACATAGTCAGAGGTTTTGTTAATTTTAAAGCTAGAATAAATTAATTAGATCAAATTGACATTTGTTATTATTTTCTTCATTGATGCCTGAATGTATGTAAATATTGTATCGAAGTGTATGTATGTAACGGAAATTGAAAAATAAAATAAATGTTTTGCCTAAACCATCAACTTTTTGTATTTTTTTGATAACATGCAAACTCGTTAGCCAAAAACCTTACTCAGGTCCTGATTGCAAGGCGTAAATTTATCTGCTGATTTTCCAGCAAACTCAGCAATTCATAAATTCGCTAATTTGAAGCATGTAACAGGGATCCTAACGCGGTTAGCCGCACTTATTCGTTGATATGGGAACGCTTACTATTTGAATGATTTTATGTCAGTGAGCATCGGGGCTCTTTAAAGGGTTATTGGGTTAGTAGCTCGCGTGTAATACGTGCGAAAGTATAATTTTAAAATAAACTTGATAATAATTTTATAAAATTCCAAACACATATTTCGGAAGGTCATAGGATTACAACTTATTAAAAAATTAAGGAGGTCTGTAAAAACTAGAAAATAATGAACACAGACATGTGCACGTATGCACACAAGTTTTACAGAAGGTCAAATGCTTATTACAGAAGATTAAATGCTTATTAGGACATCTATGTATTTTGTCTTTTTTTTTGTAGGCTTTGTTCATTGTGGAATGATGTTTTCTGAATTCAAATGGATGCGAAAGTATTGTATTTTTTGATAAGTCTTTTTATCAGTATTGCTTCGAACATTTTAGATATGATTGTTAGCAAACTTATAGGCGGATAAGATGTTACATTAGTTGGTGGTTTACTTGGTTTAGGAATCAATGTGATTGGGCAGATGTTTAAGTTAGTGTGAAGTAACCCAATCTTAACATACTATTATATACCATCTGATCAAATTTGACCCGGACTGGTCCATATAAATTGCGCGCGTAAACTGAATCGGTAAATTTTTTTTCTAGGTTGGTACATATTGACATTCGTGTGAGGTTTGAGCGGAAAACGTCAATTAGTGCGTGTTTGGCAGCCATTTGTTTACGACACGAAAATATTGTCTGGTGATTTTCACTATGGAAAAAAATTGAACGAGTTTGCATGAAATGTTGTGTTTCCGAAGGAATTACGGCTACGGAATCATCGAAAATGTTGCAGAAGTGTTTTGGGGAGTCTACTCTATCGAGAACTCAAGTATTTGAGTGGCATAAAGCATTCAGTGAGGGTCGTGAGGTCGTAGAAAACTTGCCTCATGCGAGTCGTCCATCCACCTTTCTTAACGACGATAACATAGGAAAAGTGAAGGAAATTATGCTCAAAAATTTTAACAAACTCGTTCAATATTTTTGTTTCCGTAGTCAAAAACAAATGGCTGCCAAACATACACCAATTGACAATGACAAAAACAAATGACAATGGCAAAATGGCAAAGAAGGGTGTACCAACCTAGAAAAAAATGTTGGTTCAACTGTAAATAAATAAGAACAACTGTAGTTAATTATAGCCTGTTGTAAATTTCTGCCTTTTGTAATGGTTAGTCTTGATTTTCAATTAGTGTTTTTGGCATTTTTATTTCAGCCGATTAAGAATTTACCGCTTAGTTGTTGGAAAAGTTTTTCATATTTATTTGTCTTAATTCTGTCTTAGTTATGCTGTAATTTGAAGTATTGTAGCTTGTATTCTGTTTGTTTGATATTTTAGTTGCTCGTGATGTGGTAGGGAATTACTGGTAACTATTGCTGCACCTTTGGGGCCAATCTGTTAAGCTTAGTCCACACTGGTAAACAAAATCGGGCAACTGTCTGTAGACAATCAAGAACTTTGTCTATAGACTGTTGGGAACAAGTTAAGAAACAGTTGGTAGACTCTATCACGCGTCCACATCTGTATACATGTCTCAAATCAGTATTGAAAAATTCTACTGAATCATGGTCGCTGATAGCCATTGGATTGACAGTCGCTTCGGCCATTATTTTTGAAACTCATTATAGGAAATGAAAATGTTGGTGGACACGATAGGCTTTATCAGACGGACTTGCATTTAGTAATAATCTCTTGGATAAATTGAGATTGGAAGATGCTATGGGATTCCGAAGTATTACGCGAGTGGTGACTCATTCACCAGCCTCATGTACATCTTCAGGATATCAAAACAAAGGATATTACAAATTGTTGGCTGTTTCTCGCATTCTAGACGCTACTTATTTTGACCTATCTAGTATTCTTCTATGAGGTCCCTTTTTCTCATATTTTCTTGTATCTGTTTGAACCATGATTCTTCCGGTCTACCTTTTTTCGTCCTTTCGCTTTCCATTTTAATAATCGCAAAGGCCATCGTCGATTGTTTATCCAAATTATTGTCCATACCAAATTAATTTCCTAGTTTCCATCTTCTCCGATGCTTTGATAAACGTATCCATTTTTCTACGGATGCTGATGTTGCATAAATGCTTTGATTTTGATACTCTGCACCCTTGCCTCAAAAAGTTCTTTTTCACCACCTCCAGTCTTTGCTTATCTCGCTTTGTGATGGACCACGTCTCCACTTAATATAAGAGTATATTCAGTACTACTGTATATTCGAATTTTGGTTTTATTTCTTGTTTTCTTTGACTACAAAATGAGTTTAATTTTTGTGTCGCCTGTTTAGCTTGAATAATTCTGTTGTTAATTTCTCTTTCTACGCCTTCTCATTGAAATATTATGGTTCTTAAATAATTATATTCTTTACATATTCTTATCACTTCTCCATTAATGTTCAGGTAATTTCCTTGTCCTTCTGTCACTAGATATTTTGTTTTTCCGTAATTTATTTTTAGGCCAATTGTTTGTATACTTTTCTCATCATGTAATCGGTATCATATTCATCTCTAGTTATCAGGACTTGATCATCTGCAAATGATGTGGATGCACGTTTTTCCACCCACTTAGAACATATTTTAAGATTATTTTAAAAGAGTTGGGGATAAGCTACATCTTGTCGCAAGCATTTATTAGTTTTAAAAAACTGTGATACGTTTTTCCGAGTTTAATTGTACTATGTAGGTCTCCATACATTGTCTTTGTTGTATTTATATAGTATTTATTGATACCACCTTTTCAACTATTTTGAAGAATCGTTTCGAGGTCTATGAATATTAAATGAGTTTCTAAATTATTTGCTTTTTTTTACGTTAATTGTCTTATTGCAAATATATTATCTATACATGAGCTTCTTGCTCTAAACCCACTTTGGTATTCTCCGATGTTTATTTCTCTCTCTAATTTTCTTTTAATTATACGTCCATACGCCGGTACATTTATTCCCCTGTAGTTTTCACAACTTTTCTTCCATTCCTTTTTGTCAATTGGCGTTAAAAATTCTAACTTCAAGCAATTTGAAATATCGCCCATATCAATTAGACATTTATTAAAGATATACATCAGTTTTTGTATATGACTTCTGGTGTATGTTTTAACAATTCAATTGGTATGCCCCTTCATTTTTCATTTTCATTTATTTTACTATTTCCTTGATTTATTTTACTGTTGTCTGTTCTACATTTTGTCCATTTCTTGGTATATTTGATTTCCACATTTGTTTTTGTATTGTACTCTATTCTCCTGTAGCATGCCCGGGTAATATTATTGCTATTCTTCTATTGGTTATCATACTAAGATTCTTAAATTTACTTTCTTGCCTTAAGCTTTTTATCAGTTTCCATGCTTCTTTTGTCCTTGTCCTTCCTATGTATTGTTCCACTCTAGAGCGTCTTTTTCTCAAGGATCTTTCTTTGCCTTTATAGCTCTTTTCTTCACTTCTTTCTTTATTTATCTATATTTTGCCCTCACTTCCGGATCTCGTTTTGTCAGTCAGAAATTATTCATATTTTTCTTTTCTTCTATTATTTCTTCTACTCTTTTGATGTTTTGTTTTCAGTTCTACGGTATCCACATTTTCATATGCTGCTTTATGTAAAACTTTTTTTATCTTTTCTCATTGTGGTTGTGCTGTGCCTTCCGTTCCTTCTAGTAATTTTGCCGTTGTTATTAGTTTTTACAAGAAGTCTATGGAATCGTTATTTAATAGGGGTATAAATAAATTCTCAGCTTTTTTTCTGCAACATTAAAATTTTATTTAAAAACAAACAAAAAAGCTTAAGTATTAAAGTATTCTCCGTTGGCATCGATGACCTTTTTGTCATCTTTCGGGTAGCTTGCGAATTCCCTGGCGATAGAAGCTCACCGGCTTCGAGACGATAAAGTTATCGATGCATTTTTGGACTTCTTCTTCTGTTTTGAAGTGCGTATCGGCCAAGTGATGCTGTAACGACCGGAATAAATGATAATCGGAAGGGGCCATGTCTGGGCTATACGCCGCATGTGGGAGAAGTTCCCAGCCTAACGCATCTGCAGCTCATCCGTGTCAAATGTTTGAGGGCGTCCAGCGCGTGGTTGATCTTCAAGACTAAACTCTCCTCCGCGAAATCTTTGGTACCACTTTTTGCACGTTGCATGAAGTTATGTGCATCAAACGCCAAACCGCATGATGTTTCGAAAAACCAAATGTCATTGAGGTAGGACTAATATGTTACATGTAAACGATGGTTTGCGTCTTGTGAAATCTGAGAACTTATTTATACACCTATTAGTCATTCTTATATTTTCTTAATATTTCTATGTGGACAGTACATTACCGTTTTTAATAGAAAATCATCTGAATTGCATTCCGCTTCTCTATAAACTATGAAGTGGAGCTGCTTTGTTGGTTGATGCCAGGTAGATTTACGTATGTTTTTATGTTCGAAGTACCCATTTATTATTCTGACATTTATTATATTTATCAATCTTTCCCGTTTTTAGTGAGGGCTTCTCCAAATTTCCCTACTATTAAGAGAAGATGATCTCTCTTCGACCAGTTCTAGCATTTAAATTCCCTGTTCCTCGTGTAGCAAAGGAATTTTGTCAAATCTTTCTCGAATTTTTTGTATCCTTTAATACTAGCACCGTCTGACGGCGCATATATTGCTACTAGCGTTATCGTATATTTTTTTATTTCTAATTCCATTATTATTATTCTTTCACTGATTTCCCGCCAGTTTCGAATGCATTTTGTGAGCTTCTTGTGAAGTATAATAGTCACTCCGGTTTTGCCATTTTATGTTATTATACACCATTATAGAACATAATATAATCGCCAAAATATTAATTACCATGTCCTTTTTTTGTTTCTGTCAGTATTCCGATGTCAATCTTATATTGATTTAGTTCTTGGGATATTTGTTCTTTTTTAGTTACCAGCCTATGTTCCTACTATTGACTTTCTACCTTTTGATCTTTGTTTCTATCTGAATTTACATTTGTGGTGCCTTGAGCAACTACAGAATTGTAGCTGTTTGTAATCATCTATATTGGATCAGACATTACTTTGTTTGCGAAAGGTATTTTATTTCCCTCCTACCCTGGACGTCTGAAAGACCTTCTCATATTTGCCACTTAGAGGATGCGTCCAATGGGGTTAGAGGCTTTTTATTGCTTGCTGTACGGGAAAATGTTTATTTTTTTGGGGCAGAAGCTTTGAAATTAGGTTTTTTGAATTGGGTCGGAGCATTTTTCAGTCCTTCATTATCTGGAAAATTTTCGTGGTTAGGTGGTGATTCTTTAGGATTGGAGTTACTCTAAAAAAGAATCAAATATGTTTATATTTCAACTACAAAGGGAGATTTAGTATAGTGTTGCTAGGAGACGCAGGTTCTAACTACAATTTTTTGTATGCAGACGTTGGATGCTAAGGTCGTATTTCTGATGGCGGCGTGTTTAAGTATATATCATTGTACAAAAACCTAAAAAGAAAAAGGTTGAACGTGATGAAGCGTTTACTCCATCTCATATGATGAAGCCTTACCCAGATCGTATGCCAGAAGCAGCGCCTCTATAAAGATTTTACAATTATAGATTGAGTAGAGCACGAGAGGTGATTGAGAAAGTTTTGGGAATTTTGAGTGTTACGAAAAAAATGTGGACTGGAGAACGAAAGCAAACTAATTGAACTTGATTGACATGTGATTTCAATAAAACACGAAACACTCTATTTTCTTAAAACCATATGACGTTTCTAATGTAGTGAAGACCAAGTTTCCTAAATTGTAGAAGTTTTTGTATGTTTTCAGTGCGAGTGCCACCTCACATCTTTGAACAGGGACTTAGACTTAATTTGGGTGGCTATGTAGAGTTTTCGAACTCTGTAATCAAGCCTTGGTCGGAGAGAGTTGTTTCAGGAAGACCATATGTTTGGCAGCAGGATTCAGCACCCAGTTGCACTGTTGGAAAAACTCAGAATTTTTATGACTTTACCAGCACCAACTTTTTGTCCTCTAATTCCCCTGATTGTAATCCGATGCTCAGGATGGCTTTTTGAGTGATTCTGTTGTGAGTACTTTAATCTGTTTCCATTATCTCAAATAAATTTATTTTTGGTAGAGACTTTCATATTTTGCTCCTCTATAGAAGGTTAAATTTATCCCGAACACCCTATATCTTATTTACAACAAATTAGTGTATAAAATTCATCATGTAAATTCATATAAATGATGCCTCTGTAAAAATAACATATAATAAGCGAAGCGAACTGCGGGCTTTAGCTTATTAAATTCAAACAAACATGCCAACAATAAATTATGTCGTGCATTTTGAGTTTTATGTTTTGATGCTTATTCTATCTCATTAAACCGCAGCAACCACATGCAACGAAAATAAAATGCAGTTGCTCAAAGAGAGTCAACCCTATTGTTTAGCGACTGTCCGCATTAAATGACATTACAGGACTCATGTACGCTTGAATAGCACAAAACCCGATGAATTTTACGCGAAATATATTTGGCCAAAGTTTCCTTCAATAAATTTATAAATTGGAACGAGAATTCAAAATAAGAAGCGCAAAACGCTTTACGGTCTTCCGCTCCCATGCCCGGTTCATTAAGTGCCAAAACGTTTCACAACGCATTCCAAATGGAATTAGGTTTATTGGAATTTCGGAGCAAAATTTCAAACGGCGGAAATAATGGGAACGCGGACGTAGACATAAAAATTGTAGCATAATGAAAGAACGCGCTCCGCATCAAAGCGGGCGCAGTTGTTCTTGACTGCATCGTGACCTCATGCATAAAATATGGCGCTCGCTGGGGACGGCCTTGTGCCGAGAGCGCTGAAAAAGCGGGGCAAGAACGCCTGGGGGAGATTGAATTTTTCAAACATTCCTGTACCAATACCTTCAAAACTCAAATCAATCTGTCGCTTCGAATCGGACGATTTTGAGTTTTCACGAATATAATCAAAATCGTTTTTCATCATTCGAAATTGAAAACTGTAACTGAAATTATTATTATCGAAGTATTACGCAGAATTGGTAGAGAAAGAGAATTACTGACTACAATTAAAATGAGAAAAACGTCATATTTTGGGCATATTCTAAGAAATAATAAATACAATATACCGCAGCTTATAATCAAAGGAAAAATTGAGGGAAAGAAAGGTGTCGGTCGAAAACGATTATCGTGGATGAGAAACATCGACGTGGATCTAACATGAGCGTTGAGCAACCGTTCCGAGCTGCCATGGATCGTCAACAATTTCACCAGGTGGTCGCCAACCTCTAATTAGAGAAGGCATTAAAGAAGAAGGAAACTGAAATTATGTCTAAATTGGATGCTATTTTTAAGAATATTATCACTTTTAATTTACTATAACTTGTGAAAATAGAAAACTAAAGCATATAATAAACATATGACTGTACCTAAGCGGCAGTATGAAGATCACTCTTAAGCTAAACTGCAGAAGAGAGTATTGTAAAATGAAATTATTGTAAAAATCTTCTGAATGTACAGCCCCTCAGCTGTATGTTTATTTAGTGTATCATCAATGATACAGGCAGCAGAAATGACCTCTGCTTTTTGAAACAACAATAAAAAGATTCTGTTCAATATTTCTCTGTACTATCACACAGAACAATGGTCATTTGGCCATTTAGTCATCAACTAGTTTTGAAGATGATATCGTCCAAATGTTCACTCCTGCTACCTCATTTTAAAGTTTTGCGATTGCAGTGGAAATGACTTGGCTACTGCAATCGCTTTGTGAATAGCATCCTTTAATTCCTTAATAGTTCACAGTCTGCGTTGAAAAACTTCAGCCACAGAAAAAGAAGAAATAAAATGAAATAAAATTGATAGAGACGTGATATTTCGCATTTAGTCATATGTCATGTAATAAACATATAAATGTTCTTCTTTATTTAAAGAGTGTTTTGATAATTGAGGTTCAGAAGCATGTTGAACATTTTTTGGAGACAATCAATTTCTAGCATATTTAGTTTTTTTCTATATTTAGTTCAACACTTCCAATTATTTTAACACTTCTTAAAGACTGCAAAATGCTTGTCAATGCAATTTTCATTAACAAATTGGTTTTATCATGTCAAGTTTTTGAGAAAAAAAATCAATTTACGTTTTATTTTTGTTATTGTGAGCACCTACGTGTTTTTTTCGTTGCTTTTTTTTTTAATAGAACTTGTACCTGCTCAACAATATACATTGTTATACAAGGTATTTGTAACAAATAATACTTAACAGAATGAAATAATTTGAATGGAAATTAATATCCACTTGAAATAGAAAAAGTTCACATTCACTTCGGTTTGATAGTTGATTGGCACTTAGTTTTCACCACTATCATTTTCATGTATGTCTTGCGGTAGCTTGCGTTTTAGACGTGTATGGATATTTCTTTGACCTAGTTTGAAAGAGGTGGCACCGCTGCAGTTGGTAAGGTTCTTATGAAAAGTTTTGGTCAACTTCGCGATGTGTTCTTGAATTTTGGGTAGAGCTAGTTCATGGTGGAGCTGCTGATTTGTAATAAACCAGGGAGCGTTGACTGTCATTCGAAGGATTTTATTTTGTAGGACCTGGATTCGATCTAAATTGGTTTTTGAGGCGTTAGCCCATACCACACATTCGTAAAGAACTAAAGGACGTATTAATGATTTATAGAGAAGATTCATACAGTCGATTCTCATAGAAGAATTCCTATTGATGAGTGGATAAAGTTGGATTAGTCGTGTGTGTCCCTCGTTCAATTTTTTTAGTATGTGGTATTTCCATGTAAGTCGAGTGTCGAGGTAGATACCAAGATATTTTGCGGGCTCATCGTTAGCATTCCATTGGATGGGATGGTCGTTAATTAAAATAAGAGATGGATTTTGATTTTCGAAGAGAGAATATTTTAGTGACACATTTAGAATAATTAATTGATAAATTCCACTGTTTGAACCATCTGCTTAGAATATTGGTGGCAACTTGAAGTTCAGCAATAGCTTGTTCTAAATGTTAATTCATAGTTAACACGACCGTGTCGTCCGCGAACATTGCAAGGTTTGTGCTGGGAACTGGAATATCGTACATGTAGATGTTGAATAGAATTGGACCCAATATACTGCCTTGCGGGACCCTGCGTGTATAGTTCTGGTAGCCGATAAGTTAGTGTATTTTGACCGCAAATGTGCGATCTTCAAGGAACGAAAATAATACAGACTTGATATACTGGGTAATTGTAGATGTGTTATTTTGTATTTTAAGCCTTCTGTCCAAACGCGGTCGAAAGCTTGTGCTATATCTAAAACAGGGTGGTAACGTATTGTTTGCTTTCAAAACCTCGTTCAATGGTCTCGGTCATACGCTGAAGTTGGTGGCAGGTGGAGTGGCCTTCTTTAAATCCAAATTGAAAAGTGGGAAGAATACTCAGTTTTGTGATTTTCTCGTTGAGTCGGAGATAAATGATCTTCTCGAAGAGCTTCGAGGTTGTTGTTAATAAACTGATTGGTCGATAGCTGGTGATTTCTTTCTTATTTTTGCCTGGTTTGGGAAACATTAGAATAATTGCATGTTTCCATACATTCGGAAAGTATCCTATTCTTAGGCAGGCATTAAAAGTACTTGCTAGGTATGCTAGCGCTTTTTTAGACAGCTTCTTCAGTATTATATTTGGTATTTTGTCGCATCCAGGTGATTTATTTATCGGGAGAGTTTTAATTATAGACGCAAGTTCCCTAGGTGACGTTGGTTTAAAGTTAGCTTCAGCAATTGGTTGATATGTTTCTATATAATTTATCACTATATTTTTAAATACTGGGTCTGCGTGATTTGCAGAAGTGAATGTTTGGTCTAAATAGTTTGCGAAGGCTTCACATTTTTCTTCATCCGAGTTGTATATTTGTGTTCCTGAAGAGATTGGAGGTATCTCGTTTGGTTGGCGCAGAATGCGTTTGGTTGTGTTCCACAAGCCCGGGTCGCTTGGTTCAAGGTTGCTGATATGTCTTTGATATGTCTCGATTCGGTAGGTGTCAAGTTCCTTACTAATACGATGTGATAGATTGTTCACCATGTTTTTGGTTGAGGGATTCCTTGTTCTCTGCCACTCTCTTCGCAGAGTGCTTTTTTGTTTAATTAGGCTCACTATATGTTTGGGTGAATAGTGATCGATATTTACTTGGTTTCGCTTATGTGTGTGATCGTTTCATCGATTTGGTTTGAGAATTGAAGATCGTTGGGATACTTAAGCTGTTGATCGAGTGTAGCACTAAAGATGTCCCAGTTTACTGGACCATTTATTAATCTTGGCTCTGGAATGTGTTTAGCAGGCGATAGTATAAACGAGATTATAACGGGTATGTGGTCTGAATCGAGTTCGGAGAGCGCTTCTTGAAAGATTTGTTTGTTGAAGTTTTTGTGGGTGACGATGTCCAATATGTCTGGTTCATGGTCGCTTCTATATGGGTAGTATGTAGGTCCATCTGGGGCTTCTATTTGGAAAGCGTGTGGAGATGCTAAGTCATAAAGTTTATTTCCAGCTGGGTTTGTTGTTCTACATCCCCATATCGTATTTTTGGCGTTCAAGTCTCCTATAAGGAATGTGGGTTCACTGGTATTTAATATGATGGAGATGTCTTTTTCAAGAAGTTGTTTCTTTGGTTGTTTATAAACACATACTACGGTTATATTAGTACCATTGTTAAGTTTGATTTTGGCCCGATAGTCTCGAGGTTAGTGGTATTAATTTTTGGCATTCATGATGAATTATATTGCGTTTTATGATTATGGCTACTCCGCCAGATGCAGATGTAGCCTCTGTCAGCTCGGTAGATCAGATATCCAGAAATTTTGAGTTTGTCTAAATTAGTTAGATGAGTTTCTGAAACGCACGCTATGTCAATGGAATGTCTCATAAGGAATGACTTAAATAAGGTTATTTGTTTTGTAATGCCATTGGCATTCCAGTTAAGGAGTTTTAATTGAGAGAGTTTTAGTTTTGTTGTCCATTGAAAAGCGAAGGAAGGAGATTTGATAATATGAATTGTTTGATTTGTTCTATGTAGGGCTGGATGAGATTTAGGAGGGTTGATAGAATAGTGTTGATTATGGGGAAGTTTCGGTGATGCAGAATTATTTTTGGTAACCAGGATGGGTTAGGTAAGGATGTGTTGTTTGTATTGTTTGAAAGGGAGGAAAGTTTCTCATATTGTTAGCAGGTGCTGGCTTTTATCTAGTTTTCTTGTTGTAGGAGTTGCGTTCTGAGGTCGTTTGCCTTGGTGATTTATTGATTCATGGAAGTATTTGCATCCCTGAAATTAGCGGGTGGTTTTCCGCAATTAATGCATATTGGGGTATCACTGAGGTTTATCACAGTTAGTGTACAAGTGATTTTGGCATCGTACACATCGTGGTTCTAATCTACAGTAGTTTTTGGTGTGCCCTATGCGTTGACATCTGTGACACTGGGGTGTTTTACGATTAATTGTTCGTGGCTCTACAGTTACTACGGTGTGATATAGATTTTTGACGTTGAAAATTTCGTTTGCCTTTGCATTTGCGGTGAGGAGTACTGCACAAACGGGCATAGGCGTTTTATCTTTATTTAAAAGCCTTGTAATTCGTGTTATAGGGAGGTTGAGAGGCGCTAGCTCAGCATGAATGTCTTCTTCAGTTAGCGAAGGAGGAACATTCTTTATAACTACCGATAGGGGTTTGTTGTTGGGATTTTGGTAAGTATGAAATTCGATCTTATTTGTTAAGTAATGTTTCGCTAATTTTCTATAATCGCTGTCGCTTGATAATGTGATTTTCAGTGATGATGAATTGAGAGCCGTCGAAAACTCACCCTCGATAATAGTTTTGATATCATTTACAACTTCTTTATGGTTGACTGGGCCGTGAAGAAAGATAGGTGATATTTTAATTTGAGGTGATACATTGTCCTCTGCTTCTTTTGAGGCAGACGGCTCGAGATGTTCGAGTAAGTAATATTTATTTCTTTCGAGTAATGATTCAGGATTCCATTGGTATTTCTTTTGTAAATCGGTGATAGGCGGAGAAAGGTGATCGGAATTTCTTTGTGAACAGACATGATAGCACACTCAATTCACCCCCGTAGGGGGTGATAGTTAAAAGCTGACGAATTTACTGCTAAATATAAATAAAGTTTGTTACCAGAAATAAATAAACGATTGATGGTAATCGCAGGCACCAAATGTTGATAATTTGTACTCGCACTTGTTTTTGGTTAAAAGTCACGGTATACATTTTGCACACATTATTTCAAGTATAATTTTTTATACACTTATTTGCATGAGATGTCTGCTATTTTAGAAAGCTTGCGTGGTTTTATTTGACAATATTCCATAACAAAATCGTAAATTTTTTATCAGAGTGGATTTTATCTTAGTGGCACACGCTTAGTCGAACATTTAACTGCTAAAGAATTATATGAGAAAATTTCAAAATTATAGAAATATTATTTGATAAACAACTGAAAGTTTGTATCCCATAAGTTTAAGTAAACTCCACAAAGCTATGTGTCTTTAATTCACATGCCTGAGAAAGTTGGGCTAATAGACATAATTAATTTTTCAAACTAAATCTAATGAGATATAGGCTATAGATTTAAAAGTAAAATTTTCATAATACAGGGTAGGGTAAAATGTTTGCCCTAATTTCAAAGGTAGGCTGTAAAGCAAAGCGGAGTCTGAGGTGGGAGAATTAATTTTGTTAGGCGCAAATAGTGGAAAATTTTGCCTGAAGGAGCCTTTAGTAGGCAACATATCGTGAACAAACGAACAGAGAGCTTTTGCTATCAAAGATATCTATGAAAGGCCTTTTCACAGCCAACGTGTCACTATTTGGTGTGCAATGACTAAAGTTGGGGGCGTTGGCTCTACTTTTTTGAGAAAGAGGCCAATGTGTTACTGTCACGTTCAATTGTTATGTGGAAATGATTCGAAAATTCTTTGCACCGCATCTCCATGCTCTCCAAATCAAAAACATTTGATTTTAAGTAGACTGAGCTACAGCGTCATAACACATCAAAACATTAGGTGTATTTATTCCTCAACAAGTTTTATAAAGAGTAACGAAGAATCTCAGAATGTGACCTCAACAATGCATCAAAAATAAGGAACACAACTGAGCCCATATCCTCTTCTAGTTCTGTAGTTTTACCATGTATAAATAAATTTTGTGTACCTGTTTTTTTAATCAACTATAAAAATTGAGAGGGAGGGCAGTTTTGCCCCACACTGTAATTTGAGACAATTATAAAAATATGCACAGTTAAGTACTGTCTAAATAAAATCAGTATTTCTGGTGGATAATAAAAAGAAAAGAGGATTATGTACGGTTGAACTGTGGGGCCAGCGGTTACAAGAGAACCTTTACATCAAAAGAGGGGAGAAGAACGTTGTAGAAAGCAAAAATAGAAATAGGAAGCTACTTGCTACTAGTGCCATATTAATGACTGAAATACAAATTTTTGGCCTAAATAATTAGCAAAGAAGATATATGGAAGATGATGGAAGAAGAAAGAATAGAAACAATAAAAAATGTAAATGGAGATGAATAGTTTACATTATCAGAAAATCAACAAAAAGTACAACAGGACAAGCTTTGGATTGTAACAGAATAGGGAAAATAAAAAGAAGCAGACCAAACAACATGTGGAAAAGAATTATATGTAAGAGCTACAAGTCAAAATAATTTGAAAATTAGCAATTCGTTTATACAAATATAGATTGTAATGCAAGTATAGGATGACAGGTAAGCCAGCGTGGTCCTGTGGTTGAGGGGCGGGCTGCGATGCTGACGGACCCGGGTTCAATTCCCGGTGCTCTCTGATGTCTGGCGGGTAGTCTACTAAGTCACTAAAAATAATTGAGTACCTGCCTTCAGTCGAACAAGGGGTAATAATGGCGATTGTTTAAGGCGCGGTGTGTGCCAGATCTCCCCGCATCAGAGATGGTGCGCGACGACCGGGCAGTGAGAGCAAACATATGAGAACCTTAACTTCTCAGTTTGCAGGCCGTGCTTCTACGCGGAGGGTTACAGCCTTACCATTGTTATAGGACCATATATTGACATTAAAAAAAGGTAATTATGAATTACAACTTTTATTATTTTCTTCTCGATGAACGTTTAAATTTGAATTTTCTTATTTTTCAAAACACTACAGTTTTGCTTGACGGTACTACTACAACTTTTTTTCTTCTAAATGTATTTATTAGTTTTCACTCCGAAACTTATTCGATGCACTTTTTGTTATTTAAAAAAATTTGTTACTATCAACTAACCACAAACAACTGTTAGGAGAGCAAACTTGTCAAAATAAAAGGTTATGGAAGTCTAAAAAAGTTCAGTTTTTTATTAGTAAGCTTTCAAGTGTGGGCTTCTGTTTGTAATAATAAACATAAAAAGTTTGTTTTAGAAAGGAGTATGGGGATAATAAACTCGTCATTCTTAGACCTAAAAAACGTGTCAGTATGGCAGTTGGAACAGGAGCTCCTTCAACCCCATTAAAACAGCCTCGGAGGATTGACAATTAGGCGCATGCTGCTTTAAATGAAAGCCTGGGCCATAAAAGCACCCAGGACTCCAACAGGTGTAATCAAGAGCGTTGCTGACGGTGTGCATATCTAAGTCGGCGCTCCCTTTGCTGTAGGTCAGTGGGTTTCGCAATAAGCGGGCTATTGATTTGCCATCTCCGGGCCTGAATGCTTCCATAATCAGATTTACCCGATTTGCAGGCAGTTAAAGGGCCCTTGCGATTGAGAGGCGACGGAACAAAGCGTCCCTGCACAAAAATGCAAATGCCAGGTTTGACGTTTCCGGCGAAATGCGGAAATTCGATCTGAGCGTTGGCGCCCCCTCCCCCGGCTTCTAATGACCCAGAAAAACAATTAAGCATTGTTTCTGTTTTCTCCTAAAACAAATGCCTCGAGAGTCGGTGGATGATTTCTGTGGCCATTAATAAAGCTGCGGATCTGGGTGGTGATATTAAGCCACTCATGAAAATAGAAATTCAGTTCGCCTTATGTTTGAACCAAGTGACAGCGGCCTTCTCGCAGAATTATAATTCGTTAAATGAGTTTACTTGGAATCGTGTTTTAGTTACATTAATTTTAATTAAGGGCGCTTGTTTTATCTGAGTGAAAATTGAAAACCCTTGTTAATTTATAAATACTTCAAAATTATTATGGCACCAGAAAACACTAATTTAAAATATTTGTGGTATATTAAATATGGGGTCTACCATATCAGGCGCAGGAAAGCAAATGCTATTGAAATTACAGTAATGATTGTATAATGAAGTAGGGCATTTAATTTTAAACATTCATATGTGCATTTGGGGGTAGCGGCAATGCGATAACTGTAAACACAGCTCCAATCCGCGGTGAAAATAAAAGTAAAAATAGAAGGGTTAAAGTGTAAAATAAATAGCGAAAAAAGGAACAGTGAGTATATAGTAAACCTAAAAGTGGCTTTTAAAAACAAAGTGCAAAAAGTGGGCAAAGACAAAGAAGATTACAAGAAAAACGTGATAATAATAGATAGTGACGCCAAAATTACACGGCGATAATAGTGGAGAAATGAGCGCGCGCAAATAACCAAGGTCGGCAATAACAACGCAGTATTTAACGATGAGGTAGGCAACCAAAACAGCACCTAGCATAACAGTAAAACCACACATCATTGAGAATAATAAAATGGAAGAACAGGGCATAGAACAACGTGTAGCAGAGTTGAATGAAGTAAACAAACAATTAAGAGCAGAATTCGAAAGGAGTAGAGAAGAATTACTTACAAGTACAGACGAATTAGTAAAATTAAAAGCCGAGCTATTAAGGAGAGAAGAAGAAAGGAATCAGGAACGAAAACTGCTATTATTACAAGTTAAAAAATGAAATAGAATATTCAAAAACAAGTAGTGAGTAATGCACAAAAAAGAGTAAGCTATACCCCCTATAAACTCAAGCAGATAGCAAAAACAATAACAAAAGAAACTAAAGCAGGAGAATTGCTAGTTAAACTATATCAATTAGGAATCAGAAGAGAAAGAAAGAAAATAAAAACCGAGGCAGAAACAAGCGGCCTAACATTGGCAACTTGGAATGTACAAAGTTTAAATGAGGTGGGTGCACTAAAGCAATTGATAAGAGAAACAACAAGATATAAAATCGATTTAGTCGCATTGCAAGAAACGAACATCAAAGGGAATCAAATAATGTACATAAACGAATATACACTGTTCATTAGTGGTGGAACGCAGGCAAGATTAGGAAATGGATTCTTAACAAAGAAAAGGTTAGTAGATTTTATAGAATTAAACGATAGAATGTGCTACTTGAGACTACAAGGAAAACACAGGAAAATTAGCATACTTAATGCACACACACCTGCAGAAGAAGTAGAAGACACAGAAAAACAACAATATTATCAGAAACTAAATGACGAATATGAAAAAATACCAAAGTACGACATACAGCTCCTGCTCGGCGATTTTAATGCAAGCTAGGAAGAGAAAACAGAAATAAACCAATGATAGGAAATTTTGGTAAATATGTAAAAACGAATAACAACGGACAGCTTTTGATAAATTTTGCGGCTGATAAAGGTTTGGTAGTAAGAGCAACCTACTTAAACCACAAAAATATCCACAAAGGCACGTGGAGAAGTCCTAACGGAAAAACAGTAAATCAAATAGATCACGTTCTCATCGAGGAAATACGCGTATTATGTATTAAAGATATAAGGAGCTGCAGAGGAGCTGACATAAACTCAGATCATTATATAGTCCGAATAAAGTTAAAGCAATGGATGCCAATCGAACGGATAACAAGAAGCTCAGAACAGAAAAGAAGATGGAATTTACAAAAGCTCAAGGAGCAAGAAACAAAAGAAAATTATATTCAAGAACTAGAAAAGCAGCTGCAAAACAGTGAAGAGGAAATAGACATCAAAGAAGAGTGGAAAACAATAAAAGAATCAGTTATACAGCTCAACAAGAAAATATTGGAGAAGAGGAAAGAAGCCAAGCTGAAAATGTATAGAAGCGAAACGAGAGAAAATCAAGAAGCCTATAAAGAAATAAGAAGAAAAGCAAATAAGATATGTAGAAATAAGAAAAGGGAACATCAAATGCGTATCCTTGAAGAAATAGAAGGTTTACATAATAAACAGCAAATAAGAACATTCTATGGGAAAGTTAGATCATGCAAAAAGAGCTACCAACCAAAGACGTCTCTATACCGGAAGAAGAGTGGGGAACTTGTGGGAGGAGAGAAAGAAGTCGCAGAAAGATGGAGAGAATATTTCACAGAAGTTTTATCACAACAGATGGCGAAACGGAAGAGACAGGAATAGAAAATGAACAAAAGAGAACAGGAAAAAAAGAAAAAATACCCCCACCTTCCAGAAAAGAACTAGAAGAAATAATAAGGATGATGAGGAACAATAAGAGTCCAGGTAGTGATCAAATACAAGCCGAGCTAATAAAAAACGGAGAAACAAAGTTAACAGAAAGGCTTTGGAATCTTCTAAACAACGTCTGGGAAAAGAAAACCATCCCAGTGGAATGGAAAGAGGGAATTATAATTCCTATACACAAGAAAGGGGATCGATTAAGGTGCGAAAATTACAGACCAATAACATTGCTACATGTAATATATAAAATATTAGCAACGATAATAAATAGCAGGCTGAAAGAGTATGCAGAAAAAGTTATAGGGAAATATCAGTGTGGTTTCCGGCACAACCGATCAGTTGTCGACCAAATCCATATTTTGCGACAAGTGCAAGAAAAATGTGAAAAAGGGAACATACAATTACACATGCTTTTCTTAGATTTTAAACAAGCATACGACAAAATAAACAGAAATTGTATGCTACAAGCAATGGAAGAGCTAAACTTTCCTGACGAAATAATAGAGTTAGTGAAAATGACGCTAAGTCAAACAATAAATCAGGTCAAAGTTAATAATCATAGTGATAGCCAGTGTTCAGAAAAATTTACAACAAACGGCTTAAGACAAGAAGATCCTATGTCATCGGTATTATTTAACATTGTTCTAGAAGTAGTAATTAGAAGGTGCAAAATTAAACAAAGCAGCACCATAATTAACAACGCATACCAAGTACTGGCCTATGCCGGCGACTTAACTGTAATAGCTAGAACTCAAGAAGGATTAAAAAATCTAGTAAACAAGATACACATAGAAGCAAACAAGTTCGGTCTTATAATCAATGAAAAGAAATCATCCTACCTAATTAGTGGTGCAACAAACAACAGTTAAACCAACATCTAAAAATACAATGTGAAAGTGCAAATAACCAACTCAGTTTTAAAAGAACAGATACAGTGATCTGTCTAGGAACAGGAATCACTAGTGATGGGGATCAAGCCAGCGAAATAGAAAAGAGAATAACATGCGGTATGAGAAGTGCAGCTACCCTAAACAAATTGCTAACATCAAAAAATATCTCCCGGTGGGTGAAAGTGAAAGTATACAGAAGTATAATAAGACCAATAGTAACATTCGGTAGTGAAACCTGGGTGTTAAGACAAAAAGACATAAATAAGCTAAGCATTTTTAAGCGAAAAATCCTTAGAAGAATATACGGGGGCATAAAAGAATGCGGTCTATGGAGGAGCAGGACGAATACGGAACTAGAGGAACAATACAAGACCCCAAGCATAGTACACATAGTCAAGCAAAACCGAATTAGATGTCTAGGGCATATAGTACGCATGCCAACCAATAGAATCCCCAAAACGCTACTATATAAAGAAACAGAAGGAACAAATAGAAGAGGCAGACCAAAAAGATGATGTCTGGAGTGTGTTAAGGAAGATTTTGAAGAGTTAGAAGTAAAAGAGTGGGAAAAACAAACAAGAGATAGGAAGAAATGGAGAGAAATCTCCAATAAAGCTCTGGGCCTCAAAGGCCTGTAAAGCGATAAAGCATATAATATATATATATATATATATATATATATATATATATAAACAACTTAGTTCACGGGATGAACCTCTCAATGAGAATTTTCTCAAAATAGACGCGGTTCATCCCATAAACTAAGTTGTTTAAACGTATTAACGAAACCATATATATATATATATATATATATATATATATATATATATATATATATATATATATATATATATATATATATATATATCTGTGTGTGCAATTTATGTATGAAAAATTATATCATTCAAATGTTCACCACGACTAGAGTCGATTCATTTATTTATCTCCGCAATTATGTTGTTTTTGAGGTCTTGTTTTTTGTTGTTTGTTGACGTAGACTATACTTTTTAAATATCTTCACAAGAAAAGTCTAAAGATGTCATCGTATATCAGAATTTACAATAATCGAATTTGTAACCTAATTTTCTAAAAAAAAAAGAAAATGGTCCAATGACACCTTTTGACAATAGAGCACCAAACATTCACTTTTTGAGAATGCATTGGTTATTATTGACATTCTCTTGGATTTTCCTTGGCCCAAAAGCGACAGTTTTGCTTGTTCACCGTCTCATTCAATATGAAATACGCCTCATCGACGAAGATGATTTTCGATGAAAAATTAGTTCAATTGCACAATGTTGAAGGAACCAATTAGAAAAGTCGGTTGAAATGGTCAATTGGCTTGAGTTTTTAAGTCAATTAGATTATGAAAGCATGTAAATTTATCTCTGTGCATAATACGGCGTAAACTGGTCTCGAAAATGCCCAATTCTTCCGATCAATGAGTTATTGCGAGTTTTGGGTCCTGTTTCACATTCACATTCACTGCAGCGATATTTTCCGGCGTGCAAACATTTCTGGGTCGTCTATTCTTTGGCGTATCATCAACAGAACTAGTGGTCTTGAATATTTGCTCCAAACGACCGATGATGGTATCATTTGGACGGTTATGACGCCCGAAATAATTGCGGAGAGCTTGATAGGTGTTTTTAATTTTTTGGCTATATTTGTAGTGTTCTTTATTTACATTAACGTGGTATTTAATTGAATATGACTCTATAGTAAAAAAGTGACACTCCTTAAATTAACAAAATGACACTGGGTTGACAGAAAAAAATGTACATTAGTGAATATAAATTGTTCATTTCCCTATACAACCCAGTAACCAGATACTGCTAAAGTTAATTAAAATTACCGTAAGGTGAGCTTTAGTTAAGGATTGAGTGAGAGCAGGTCCAATCAATGAAAACACAAAGGATTACGCGAAGTTACTACTTGCCTAGGCATAAAACCTCTCGCGATTTGAGAGAAAAGCCGGGGAAAGAGTAGGATTTATTGGTAGTTGTAAAACTTAAACTAAATACAAAACTTATACTAAAGGAACAATAGTAAATGAAAATACAAACCAAAGGTGTCGCAACGCCGCAGAGGCGCGAATGCAATTACGCTAAGCCGCGAGGTACCTATTCGCACGCAACGAGAGCTCTCTTACCTGAACGTGTGTGTGGTCCGCACCGTCTATCCCGCACGGTCACCGCACCGCCTGGGGGGATGACCAGCGAGACGGTCGTGGTTGCTGAGGGAGCGCTGTAGCGCTACGCCGCAGAAGGGTCACGATCGTCCTTACAATACAAGAGGACGCATATACAACAATCGTCATGAATTCGCACTGACCTGTTTTCTTGTCATGCAGTCCTCTTTCCCTTGAAAGGAGCGTACTTGCGATAACGTCTGGAACGTTCAACGGACTCGAGTCAAGTCTGGCGCTGACCCAGTCGCGCGGCACCACCCGCGAGCGCGCGCTCCTAATTCTCGCTAAGGCCCAACAGCGGCGCATCCGCGAGAGGGGGTCAGCGCCTCTAATTCAGTGGTGGCGCTAAGTTAAGTATCTTTTGTAAAGGCGCACGGGCGCCTGGTAGTAAAGCGCCCGAACATAAATATTATAAAAACCTATGCTCCCATAGTAGATAAAAGTGCTCACAAAGTTATTTTTTTATAAAGATTTCAACAAGTTAATAAATTTTATAAAAAGACATCAAATAAATTTAACAAAAGGAGACTTTAACGCAAGAATTGAAGGAGGAAAATCTGTGCATGTAGTAGGAGAGTGTGGACTGGGAATTAGAAATGACAGAAGAGATAGACTTCTGCGGTACTGCCTAAAACGTAACATCATTATAGTTAATGCATTTATCAAGTTACCGAAACGCTTATATACTTTGATATCCCCTAAGATAGCACAGAAACCAAATATGTTTTATCAGAGTTAATCAGCGATATCAAAATTATATAAAAAGCGCGAAAACCTACTTAGGGGGTAGAGATTGATTTTTTTATTAACAATTATTTAGCAATCAGAATTTACAATAGAATTCTTTTAGCTAATATGCTGGCTTAATAACTAGATAGTTCCTTCTTGGCATGATGACATTGTTTAGATCACTAGGCCAGTTTCGTTTAAGACTTCTCGCATTTTGTATTTCCAAAAAGGGGTTTAGGAGTGCGTTGGTGTAGTTTGTTAGCTTTATGTGATGAGTAATGCTTTTTTTGGTTATGACATCTTTGATATATGGTACTTTCAAGTCTTACGTTACGTCTTATCATACGTAATAGCTTTGATTGGTTTCTCTGTATTATTACAATATTTGACTTACTGGTACAACTCCAGAGTTTAATATCGTAAACCCATATTGGTCCGAGAATCGTTTCGTAAATTAGTAGTTTATTATCAAAGAGTAATTTGGACTTCCTGCCAAGTAACCATTGCAGTTGATTAACTTTTAGATCTATCTGTTGACGTTTCTGAACTACGTGTTGTTTCCATATTAATTTGCTGTCTAAATGCATTCTTAGGTGTTTTGCACTAGATGATATAGGTATTTGTATGTTATTGAGATAAACAGGGGTGTACTGGTCTTTACGCAGGGTAAAGTTAACTTATACAGATTTATCTTTATTGATCTTAATTTTTCATTCGTGTGTCCACGTTTGTTTTTTATTTAGATGATTTTATAGAGTAATGGTTGCTAATTGTGGATCACTGTTGGTAGAAAAGATAATAATGCCGCCAACAAAAGCGTCCATTGTAGTATTATTATTCACTGGTAAAACAGAAGTGTACAGTACATAAAATAAGGGTCCCAGGACACTACCCTGCGGCACGCCAGACTTGATCGGTTGATATCCTGTCACATCTTCATTGACTTTTATTCTAAATTTTCTGTCACACCAGCAGTTCTTTGCAATATAAGTTTTTCCAAGAGTTTTTAGATGGTAGACAACAAACTTATTGAGCGATATGAAGATACCTTGTTTAAGTCTTTGCTCGGTTCAGGAATTAATATAATTTCCGCAGCTTCCAATTGCTTGGGGTCAGTAATTTAGCTTAAGGATAGTATTAAATATGGATGTAAGTAACACTAAACCTTTTTTTGGCAATTTTTTTAACATTTCGGGTATCACAGCATCTATTTTAAAAGCTTTGTGAAAGTCGAGTCGTTTGATTTCTTTGTTAATCTCAGGAGCATTGGTTGGAGTGTTACTTAATTGTCTCTCTATCCCGTCATCGGTGACGTTATTGTTGGGGGTAAAGACTTTCGCAAGGTACTCTGCAAACAATTTAGCCTTTTCCTCATATCTTCTGACCCATCGTGAATTTGAGCCTGCTTCATTCAGTATGTTGGTTTTTGGGCTTTGTTGCGTTGTTACCGGCTGCTAGATTGAGTTGTCATATCTATTCAGGCTAGTGATATAGTCATGAAGGGACTGATTTTGTACTTCTTTAATTTTATGTTTCAGTTGGTTGCTTAGACGAATAAAAGTATTTATTATCCACGAGTTTTTGGTAGTCCGTTTTTCTAACTCCTTGAGTCAATTGAGTTTTGTACGCCTATAAATGCATATCCTTTGTTAAAATGTGATGAGTAGTGCCTTAATATTCGGTTGCTATGAAAGATGACGAATTGCTGTGATTTGTTCGTAATGTACACTATCATTAATTCGAGCAATATTATTACCTGAACAACTGTTGAGTTGATAGCGAACTCTCAATAAGCAGACCACATTTTTCAAACTTCTTTTTTTGCGTAAACGTAACTGAGCGCTTAGTATATCCTGACATCTTCCAAGTATATCTTCTTCTTCTGTGGTGTTGGAATAATGTGTTTGTAATTATCAGTTTATGTTTAACACACAACTCAATTAGGCGTTCTCCATGCACATTTTTTCCTAATGCGTTTCGTCCCACTTTTGTATTTTATTATTATTTTTGTACATTATTATTATATTTTCATCTCCTTTCGTGTGTTTAATGAAATTCTCAATATCTTCATACATTATCTCTATTTTGTCTTCGTCATGGGTTGACGTTAACACGTATACTTGGATTATTTTTGTGTTTTGGGGTAGATTTTTAAGCACATCTTCATCAGTCTTTTATAGTATTGTGTATATTTTATTACTCGGTTTTTTATGTCTCTGTTCAAAATTATACCAACTCCTGTCCTTCCGCCTTCTTTGGCTTTTGTGTTGATTGTCTTGTAACTACCTGACCAAAAGTCTTGTTGCGGTTATTTCATTTCGCTAATACTTAGTATTCTTATTTGGCTCTTTTCCATTTTGTATTTTAAGTTCTCTAATTTGCCACATTTTAGTAGCGTTCTTACATTCCAGCACGAGATTTTCTTTACATGTTTATTTCTTATCTTGTTTTTTGGGTTGTTCTAACTCGGAAATCTGACTGAGGCACTATTTACTTTCAGATACTGCGTTACTAGGGAATATTAATTAATTTGACGAAGTGGTTTCTTGTTTTCTTCTTCGTCGGTCTTAATTTATCTCTGACCATGTGCGAAAGGTGATAACATTTCCTTTATCAGGTTTTCGACCTAAGGTTATACCGCCTTTGTTCGGTCTTCAAGCCTTGTCTGGTTTAAATAGGTGTGTAAAGGTGAGGGTGATTTTTAGATGTAAGAGGCTATGTATTGGGCGTCATCATTCCATTAACACCCCCCCCTATATATCCTCTATTATTTAAAAAAGGTTTGTGAGTTTAACTATTTTATTTTTAATAAAGGTTACGTGTTTTAGGAATTGAATTTGGCATTGATTTTATCGAACTGTTATCTGATACAGTTTTTCTTTATTTTTATGAAAATTGCCTTCCATTTAAAAATCACAAATGATACTTATGTTTAGTGTAACAAACAACTCCCTAGACAAATCAAATGGAAATTGAAATGTTGTTAAGCTATAAGATGCTATCAGGAAAATGCGCTTTTGCGATGTATAAAATAAGGTTATCATTTGTGTACCTGTGGTATTAACAGCTGTAGATATTGGTCGACGCTCAATTTAAAAAAGTACGGCAGCTTTCATCAATTTCTAAAATATATATTGGCAGTGTGCTTATGTAGGTTACATAGAGCAGATATTGGAAAATAAAATACTCGAAGCGCTTTAGAAGCCCTAAAGGAGGCAACCTTCTAGTAAAATATTGATAACTATTTATAATGGCAGCAGTTTTATCAACCCTCAATTGGGACACGTAATTTTTTTACAAACAACGTCTAACAGACTACATTTTTAAGAAATGGGAAAAAGATATATAATATTTCTAAATTTGCTTAATTTTTGTATAAATGCAAACAACCATATTTTAAAAATTATTTTATATTTAAAAACCACTCCAAGTATTAATTTATTTTAAAAATTACACTAATAGAATTAGGCTCACAATATTTCAAACAAATGGGATGTGCAGCTGTGTGTCATAAACAAATACATTCTTTATAATGCACTATAATAGTTCTTATAAACTGTATTGCTTTACATTTAATGGTATTTTTGTAAAGAGATTTGAAATGGTGTTTCTTTGTCACTACTTCAAGGTCCGCAAGTGAGCATCGCACCGACAGCAGGTTACCTGTACAAATCTCCTGATTTCCTCCGAAAATGGACAAAACCATACTAGGAAACAAAAACTGTAGATGAATTCTCCATTCGAGGAAAGAGACAAACATCCTCGACGAAGGACAATAAAGCAGTAATACGTGTATGTGAAAAGAATCCAAACTTAATACTTCGTCAAACACGCATAGAATTTACCAAAAAGAGTGTTAAAATAACCTCGTGACAACTAAATGACGTCTAGAAGTTTATACCAAATAAGATGATTAAATCGTTGCTTTAAAATTTAGAGCGGGACTAGAGCAATATCATATTTACTAACCGGACGTTATTTTTTAATCTGCCAGTAGCAAGAAATTACGCCCGTGCTCAATTACCCGTTAAAATGTATGTTTGGGAATGTTTCACTGAACAGGGATTTGCAAGATTATACTTTTGTACAGAGACATTAAAGGTAAGAGAAATGGCTAAAATTTATTAGAAGTATTTGGTCCTGGCCGTTAGAAAGTATGGAGCTGAGAATAAAATGTTTGCAGCCGCCTATGTACGATTGAGAAAGGCGAAAATGGAATAAATACTTTGTATTGGTCATCATAAGTTTAGGATGCCATTACAATAAAAATATAAGTCCTATATCAAGTATAGCATAAGGGGTTAACTATCGGAAAATCCTTTCAATGAATTTACCACTTTTTGCGCTGTAAACCTAATCCTTGTTGTATAACATTGTTGCCATGTCATACTGAATAATAACGGATAAGTTAGTAAGTTCGGGCGTAATGATGTTTAAAGAATTATTAATGAACAAAATGTATCCTCTAGTAAGAACTAAATAAGTTTTTTTTAAGAAAATAAGGGAAATACTTGATAAGATGCCCAGCTACCACAGAAAGCGCAGATAACCTTCAAAAGTTGGCGTTTAATTTGATAAGAAACCGTTCTATCAGTAGCAGAAAAGAAAGCACGAAAAGCCAAAATTGATGAAATATAACGAAGGACAAGAGAGAGAGAGGAAACTGAAAAAGTTGTTTAAAACAAGCGATAAAGTAATCAGATCATGATAATTTCAGAACAAAAACATACAAGAAATAGAAGAAAGCGAAAAGTCTAATTGAGAAAATACGAGATTCACAAGAAGTACTTAAAGAAGGGAAAACGAAGGAATAAACTTATACACCAACTGGAAATAATAATAAACCCAGAAATATTATGGTAGTAAACAGGACTTCAAATAAAAAGAAGCAATTAGTTGAAGGATCAGAGCAGTTTATCAGTAATAAACTGGAAATTGAGATAAAAGTAAAAAATAGTTACAGGATGAAACGAAGAGACGACAGTTATAGTTGCGAGTGAAAAAATAATAATAATGAAGAAAGAACTAAAGAGTGACAATATGTACACTGAAAACAATTTAACGGCAGAAGAAAATAGAACACAAAGCAAAAGTGTTGAAAGATATAGATAGAGGGGGACTGTATGGACGAACATCGAAGACAATCCAAAGAGAGTACGTTTCAAGGAGAGTACAAGGGTAAATGTTAAGTATGTTTGCTTTTAAATAATGTATGAATTTATGCTTGTCTATTTCCTACATATGTATTCTATCTCTCCAGAGAACATTTTTACACGTTTCAAATGTTGCCATATATCAATGTCATTAAAAATTACGTTTTTGTAAACTTCCCATTTTCGTGATTTGTGTAAAAATCTGACGTAATACGGAATTTGAAACGTCATTTTCAGAATTTGCAAAGAAAATCACATTCCGGTACACCTCTCCATTTCAAAACAACAAAATCTTGCATATTAGTGTATTGCTGAACATTTTAGACTGAAAGTTTTGTAAAACTTTTGTATTTAACGGTTTTGGGCAGCTGCACAATTGAACTTGGTCTGATTATGGTTTTATAAAATAGCACTTTACTTTTTAATGACAGTTGAGAGCGTCTTCCAAGCAGCCAGTATAATTGCATCAATTTTAAATTTAATTGTTTTCCACGCCAGTCGTTGGTCTAGGTGGAGGCCCAAATATTTCACTTGTGTGTTTGTGGGTATTGGGCTGTTCTTCATATAGACTTGGGGGCATGTGTTGCATTTGTTGGTGAATGTGACTTGCGTGGACTTGCTTTCGTTTACTGTTATTCTCCACTTCTTTAACCACCTATTTACATGGTTTAAATGCTGCCTAAGTTGGCTGATGCTTCACGTAGGTTTTCGCTTGAAGTTAGTATCGCGAACGTGACTATTATGGCAATTTCGCTGGTGGGGATGTCGGTTGTGTATAGCAAAGCACAAAAACGACACAAGAACTCTACCTTGAGGGACTTCAGCATGGATAATCAAATGCTCTATTATTGTACTTAATCTGGTAATATCTGTTAGTCAGATAGGATTTTAGGAAAAAGTAATAAGAACTAGGAAAGGGGAGTTTAGTTTTGTAAAGCGGACCTGTGTGCCAAACACGATCAAAGCCTGAGTTGCGTCTAAAAATATCCCTAAGCGGTACTTGTGCTCTTCTAGGCTTCTTGTAATTTAGTGTATTATTCTATGTTTGTTGAACGCTTGAGCGTCTTTCACAAAACTCAAATTGGTATGAACCATATCAGAGTGGGACAAACAGCTCCATTTAAATTTAATTTACCTACGCGTTTAATTTTTTATCTACTATTGGTAGTGGAAATTATAATTACAAAATATATTTAGCATCCACTGTTCTCATCTATTAAATATAAATTAGCACAAAAATGGGAATTAGGTAGATATGCACCCCCAAACCACGACAATAGTTGATAGGGAGTATAAATTTTGGAAAATATTTTTTTCTAAGAAATTTTCTACCATATTATTCGTTTCTAAATAGCATCTTTTGTTATTACCTTGTGCTCTAGTTTCTGTAGCCTTTAGCTCACTATAAACGAAATAGTTTTTGTTTCTTAAAGATAAATGACTTCTTTCTTGATCTAGATCCTCTTAAACTACAAGTAATCAGTCTGCCTTATAATGGACGTATATGTTCTAATATTGCAGGTACTATAATTAAGCAATTTAAAGGAAATAACATTTCTATCGGCGAATTTGATAATGAGGAGAGACATTACTAATTTAACAATGGCTGCTAAATATCTAAAAATAATTAAGAAACATAACTAAAAATATTTTGCCACAGTAAAAACAGTATGCGTTTTTATTTTTACGAGTAGAAAAATGAAAAATTTTGCATGTTTCAGTCGTTTGTTCGCGCCCATTAATTTTTTTATTACCAAATTAATTTTTATGTTCTTATGTAACGATTATATTTTACTTGACCTGACAAGCACGTTATTTTACTTTTTGTTAGTCATTTCTTAAAATTTCTGTATTTCATAATGGCAGTTTTCAATTTATTTTGTCCATTCCATTACGAGCAACCCAGCAAAGTTTTGTATGCCACTGCTTGTATCGGATTGTTATAAAATGGCCTTAGGACCGCTCCATGGCAATAATAAATTTGTAGTAAATCTTCGAATAGAATAAAATTGGGATTTTGAAGGTCCCTAAAATCGCCGGCGCGGGAGAAATGAGAAAACTTTCATTGCGTTGCATCAGCATTTCGTTAGTGGCGAATTAGAGCCTGCAACTGTAGTGCTGAAAGTAGATATTTATTGGAGCCACTACTTTAGTGCACTTAAGCGACGTAAGGCTCACGTATCGACCATAATACTCGTATTTTACGGCAAGAGTCACAACGATCTTGTTTGATGGAGGAGGATTAAATTTGGCGTTGGAAGTGCAGCAAAAAAGTAAATTTCACCTGCCTACGGCTAAGCCAATTAGCAGTGATGAGCGGCTGAAATTAGCATTTATTAACAACCCCATTTTGGTAGTTGTGGGTTTTTTTGGTAAATTAAAATTGCTTCAGTAATCTCGTACTGCCGCCGAATTATTCAAATCTGGTTAAACACCTCGTCCGAAAACAGCCTTTAATGTAATTAAAACGTCTACCAAAGATAAACAGAAATAAATGGTGCAAAACAATTTACAGTTTGGATGTTTTAAGCCGCTCTTTACATATTAATTAAAAAAGAAATGTTGCACAGAATTATTTGTCCTTAAATTATTGCTATATGTTTAGAATTCCAAACACCTCCAGCGATGAATTTTGGGCTTACCGTTAGAAGAAATCTTCATCTTCTTCGGTGTAGACAGACGCAATTGCCAAGGGGTAAGGTAGTGTTTCAATTTTTATTTTTGCACTTTGTATTTCGTTGGTGCAACCGTGACCTAGTACGTAATGAGAGATCTTGGTTTTGATGATTATTGTTGATCCAGCGTTTACTGTGCGATTCGGCTGATCAGCAAAGTAAGCTGGAAAATATAAAAGCTGTTCTTGTGGTTTCGTGGATTTGTTGAAGTTGTAAAAATTTGATTATTTCCTGGATATATCGGGTAATGTCATCGGCGAGTTTTGTGTTAATTCAAACAGTCTTACAATCGGTTTTCACTTAACATTTATTAATTTTTATTTATACACTTCGGTAATCAAATGAAGTCGTGGCTTCCTAAATTACAATGATAATCAAGTTTTACAATTTATAAACAACTGATCAATATGTTTATCATAACTAGGTTGCATAACTCCCCCCCCTGCAAGAGAAAATCATATTGAAAAAATGTGGTTTTCTTTCTGCCGAGTTGTGGGCACGGAAAGGCTTTTTCTTCGGGTTTAACTGTGCTCTTATTTCTGTTTTTCCAAAATCTCAGTTTAGGGTGGTTATACTTCTTCTTACATATTGCTTACTACATGTTACTTACTCAAGAAAGTTGAAACTTCTATTACTTCTCAACGTAATCTCCATCTAGACGTACACATTTTTCACAATCATTTTTTCACACCATGGCCGCTGCGAACACTTCTTTAGGGGTGTGTTTTGCCCACTGGAAAATCGCTGATGCAACAGCGGCTCGATTGGAGAGTGTTCTTCATGGTTGGAAATTCAGGACGGCATCACGTGTCAATATGTCCTGAGACATTGCCACCCGCGTAGCTTTGTGTTTGCCACCTTGCAGAAATTTTCTGTATTTTCAGGTTATCCTTAGAAATTCAAAGTTTAGAGGCGATATCACGCACACCTAATCGACGGTCTTCCATAAGAACTTGCTCCACTCGCCCAGCCATGATTTCAGTCCGGCAGGTTTATGGCCGAAGCTGCTTCTTTAAACTTTTGCAATCACGAACGCACATATTTAATATTTAGACGCCTTCAGTGCATGTCTCACTCAATTCGTCATTAATTTAGATGGGTCTTTTAAAACGCAAGAGCAGAAAATGGATTATTACAGGCCGCCATTTTAATTATACAAAACAACACTCATTGTAATGGCGGTAATTCAACCTGTGCACATTGCTATCATCTATATTACAAATTCAGAAATATTCCTCGCGTCTTTTAAAATATTGGTATTTATTTTCACTGCTGCAAAAAAAATTTGGAGACCTCACAACTTGAAGGCACCTCGTACTCTTGCAACATTGCCTTATTTAAGCGAATATCAAGCTTATTATAGTGATTTGTTCATTTTGTTGATTTCTTGCTAGTGACTGAATGACATTATCGTAACGTTCGCCATCACTTGCATTCAAGTTTCTTGAAATTAATTTGGAAACAGATCCTAATATATTTACTAAAATTCTTTTGCTGCGTGTTGCCGATAAAATTTTCTTCATTGCAGCTTCGCCAGAAGATATTGGATTGGCCAAAAGGTTGTCACAGGACATTTGTATTTTATTGCAAGAGAAAAAAGGGTACAAGCATCCAAAGTCAGGAAATTAAACCTAATTAATGAAAAACTAAACTTCGAACAGAAAGAATTTAATTAAACAAATAAGAAAAATTATTTGGATCAAATTCTAGAAACTTTGTAAATAATAAAAAAAAGACAAAAGCATTAAAATTAATGACTACAAATTTATATTTATTAAATGCCTTTAAATTGTTTATTAAAAACGTTGGAGCACTCATAACAAGTCGGTATTTACCGTAGTTTAAATTGGAGTAGGACGGCATTTCACCAGTAGACCGGTGACGCCCCAAGATATGGCGGCTGCGGTTGTATAACGGTGGAGCTCTAAGGCAGAACCTACCCTGTCCGTCCAGAACGGTGTTTAGCGTTGGAGAGCGGTTTGGAGGGTAACCTCCATTGGTTATTTCTCGTACGAAGTGGTAGCACCGAATGTCATCTGGCGATAGCGGCTGATTGAGCTTAACTTCTTCTTGCGACCTTACACCGCGATGTCGTTACTTTTTCACCAAAGGTTTCGCCTTTTCAAAACTACCTTTATATTCACTTCAATTTCTTATTTTTATTCGAAAATAACCTACTTTGATTTTGAATGTTCTGTAAGCAATTATTTCAATGTTGATCGAAGGAGTGATTGTGTGAAAACGTTTGATGAGTTTCCTAGATTCGTACTTTTCTTAAGGGGTTATATCACTTTGGAACCCGAAAAAAGGCTTTCTCCAAGAATTTTTTTGAGCATTCTTTTATAATAATCATGAACAACCAATACACCAATCGATTAAGCAACTCTTCGGGAGCAAGAAAAAAATTTTATATTGTAAATTTTTGAAAATGGCGGCTGTAAACTAAATTTTTCAAAGGTCCTCCGCGGCGAGCAGTAGAAGTCCCTGGATCACCATCTGGAAGCATAATTTTTTATATAAACTACATGAGTTTAGCTAGTGAAGTACGCACGATCATAATTTTAGTAATTTTTTTCGCAAACTGGCGAAACCTTGAACGAAAAATTAGAATTTTCGACAAATAAATTGACTTTGATTGTTTATAAAAAAATCCTGTTGACCGATTGTAAAAATCGTGTGTACTTCACTAGATAATCACACGATGAAGTTACAGTTCAATTTTTAAGTCGATCGGATGAAAACTCTTCGAGTTCTGCTGCTCGCCGATTTCCAAAGCATGGTTTCGAGAAAAACGCGTTTGAAGTTTGGGAACGGTGTAACTTTTACTATGATTTTCGACCCAAGCCCACGTCTGCTCCCCTCCGAAAACGGTACATCGCCTTTGCACTCTTTACATATCACCACTTGTGAAAGGGCAGTAAACATGGTCATGAAATCAATGAAACGATACCCAAAAGACTCATTACTTCTCTTTCACATATAATCAAGTTTGAGTTTCTTCGTCGACGCGCTCACGAACCCCGGAAAAATTAATTTTACGGATTTTTCTGAGTCTTTTTCGCGCGAAAAAGTTTTTGATTGTGAATCTAAGAATGTTTTAGCGTATTTTAAGCAAATAAAAAAAACATTTTTTTAAAAGTGATATAACCTCTTAATTTTAAAGGTCATATTCCTGGACTATCATATAGCTGCTTGAACTAGATTGGCGCCTCTTCTTCAAGACGTTCTCCAGTTATATAGTATTTAACATTAACAGCTTTGACCTTTGCATCTGAAGCAATATTTTATTGCAATTTTCTTATTAGTTTAAATTTTTGCTTATTATACATTTTGTTTTTATCTGTTCTAACTTTACAATATAAATCTGTTGGTAATCATCCTCATCATCATCATTATTCAGCGTAAATTATTCAATTTTTAAACAAACGCCTCCTCTAGCTGTTGCCATTTTATTCTATTGAATGTAAGTCCCGTCCACTGTTTCCCGGCTGTACTCTCGATATCGTCCCTCCATCTTGCACGTGGTCTACCTCGAAATCTTCTACCAGTCCTCGGTCTCCATTCTGTGATCTTCCTGCTCCATCTGTTGTCCTCTCTTCTCATTAGGTTTCCAGCCCATTGCCACTTTAATTTGGCGATACGAGTTACCACGTCTTCTACTTTGTTTTTTTTTTGTTGGTAATGCTTCGGCTTTATACGTAGTTTCCTTCTTAGTCTTAGATGACTGCTTAACGTAACGTCTTTGGGTGTATAACTAAATGATTTTCTTTTTGCATTTCTATACGCGTTTACTCTTTCTTTCTCTTTGTTTATCTAATTCATCTTATTAATTTATTATATAGTTTACTGGCACATTTATGGTAGTAATTTTAGTCAAACATTTTTTCAACTCTCTTTCTAGATGTTCAAATAATAACTCAATGAGTTACTGAACGTATTGTTCGATTATAAATTATTACAACGTACTCAAAATAAATGTCTCTCAAACGTTGCTTTATTACTGTCTCAATTATTTATATTATAGTTCCATGGGTTGTTTTGACAAACAAATTACTATTGGGGTGTAATGTAATCCACCTCATTTATTTCTCGTTGTGCTATGTCTTCTGTAATATTGAATAGTGATAATAGACTATCTGCGCTTTTAATTTCTACAGGGTTTATCTTAGTCTAGATAAAAATTTGCATTTGAATTTTTCACTCATGAGGCAGGTATTTTAATGTGTGTTAATTTTTGTCTACTGTGCTATTACCTCCTCGGAATTCCTGCACATTGCACAAAGCTACTTAATTTTTATTTATATTCTGTATTTTAATTATACTTTCCGACAAATTGCAATATGTTTGTCCTACAACGGGCACCTGGCATTGTAATTTTCTACAGTAGTCAATGTTTGTGGGGAAACTATATTGTAGAGTTCCTATTTTGGTGCAAAAACTGTTTCTTTTTTGATTTTCGTTTTTATTATCTTTATACCTTTCGTTTTCTTTTTGTTTATCTTAGTCTTTGGTATATAATAATTTAATTTAGGTTGATTAGGGAAAACAGGGGTAATGACGCCACCTTAAGAGAATTTAGTTTTTTTCGTATACCTAAAAACATTATTTCATCAAAGAAAAAAGTCTTACTTTTCCCCAAACTAGTTCTAGTACTAGATAACTTTCTTTTAATAATGTGAGTTTCATAGGTGCATAATAAAAAATATTTTAGTACAAGTCTACAGTGTAGGTGTTACCCCAGGTACCGGGGTAATGCCGCCACGCCACAGGGGTAATAACGCCACACATTTTAAAAACTATAAAATACATATCCAGGTATAAAAAAAATAAATCAAATACTTTTAGACATAATTTATAACACAAGTAAAGTAGTTTACATTAAACTGAGTTAAATATATGTTGAATACAATGGGTTTATACACTTTTCGTAAATTGTGTAAATATAAAATTTAAGGAAACAATACTTTGAAAACGTTTACTAATTTAATTCCTCTAGCAGAACTTACAAATGTAGTTGTCAGCACTGTCATCTGATACCGAATCGTCAAAACTGATAAATCGTCGACTATTAGGTTTTTCTTTTCTTGTTTTTTGCATTTTTTTTTTTTCTCTCTTTACCTTCGTGCTCCTTGGTTTCTTTATTCTCTCTCGGTTGCCTGCATTTTTCAGGATTTTCTCAGCTTCTCTTCTTCTCTTTGTGTCATTTTTTACAGCCTTCTCCATTTTCTTAGTATCGGCACACTGAAGTACTGATTTCGTTGGTGTTCCTGTAAGTATTGTTGAGTGACCTTTCTATTAGAATTGTTTTGTATTTGCTTTCCTGCAACCTTTGGGATAGGCAAAAATTTATTTAGAGCGTTTGCAAATATTTCTTTAGATAGTCCTGCAAGACTCTCTTTAACAACTACAGTAGATCTAGTTTTTCCAAGTTTTTTTTTAGGCTTTTTCAGGTTCATCAATCACCACGGATTGCGTGTCAGGGTTTTGACATGGTGGTGCCATTGCCCCGGATGAACAGTATGGCGGACTACGTCTACCTGAAGCCAACAAGCTGACCAAACAGATGCACTATCGGCATGAAAATATAGCTGTATAACTAGAGATTACATTGACATGGTTTTTTAGATCGATACATAGTATAAAAAGGTACTGTATAACAATGAGTAAAAAAATAGAGGAAACACGTGGAAAATTACTATTTTTTCTGCACAACAAAAATAAGCAATCACACAGGCTTGGTCGTCAGTGGAACTAGTTCTGCAACCGGCCGTGTGAGTTGAGCTCGGTGGGCGTACTCTTTCTATTAACCATTTCTGGTATGGTTGGGGTGGTGTGATTGCCCCGGGTGGTGTTATTACCCCGGTCTCCTCTATTTAAAACTACCATACTTGCTGGATAATCTATAAATGTGTTTAAGTGCTGTTAACTTTCAGTTTTCAATAGCTCATATAAATGTTCATGAAATTTCGTAACAAAAAATTGTATACATTGTTTTTGTCTAAACAAATCTACTCGTACACACTTATTATTGCTTCGGTATGAATTAATAATTTGATTTTGAGATTTACGATATCTATGTAAGGTAGAGTGACATCGCATATTCATTTAGGTTGACGATAATTTTTCCAAGGCTTGTACACGAAAATTTTGGTATTTTTTTCAAATTCTTGTTTTTACTCGGTTTGATACAATTTTCTCTTTCAAAGTCGTAAATGTTATATAAATTATGCATTGTCTCTCATTGACATTGATGCATTCGATTTAAAGTGATTATTAAAATTATTATTAGTTCTAATGTTACTTGTGTATCGGTGTGAGTCTATTACTTTCCGCATTTCGTTGACTGAAAAAGCCTTCGAGTTGGAACACATTAGCATAAGAATTTGTTTTTTTTTGGTAGCTTTTAAATATGAATTTACGCGGGGGTTTTTGCGATTTATTTTGGAAATTATAATTGTCTAAAAATGTGCATTTCTTATTAAAGAAATTATTATTATGATTGTCATAAGAATTATTGAACATCAGATGTCGTGAAGAGGGTGTTGTAACCGATGATTAAAATGCAAGAGTTTAAATATAAAATATGTCGTTTGAATCGCAGTTAAATATCGAAAATCTTACTCGGGTTTATTTAAGTGTTTGGTGACGTATAAAAGGATCTCGTGAATGGTCTCAGACGTAGTTCTCTTGTCTTTAACATATAAAATTGTTTGTGAGAGTGACGGACAATTATTATAAAGAATTTCAATTTAGCCTATTTTCCAACGTTTTAACTTGTTCAGTAAAGTTATTTCTGCCCAATTATTAAATTTTTATACTGTTGTGCCAATACTTTTTATCGGTGTTGTAGACAAATTTTATCTAAAGCAAGTTATGTAGATTAAGCCATTCCTTTACGACCCATGTATAAATACAAGTTTGTTTGCTTCGTTCAACAATTTACTGCATATTAGACAACACATGTAATTTGTAAGAGTTGCGTTGTTTGCCGTACCTATCATAGTATTGATCTATTTTCCTAAGGAAAGCATCTAAGATATGAAATTTTCCTCGCACTTTGTCAAAATGTCGCCATAATTTCTATAAGCTGCAATAATGTGCGATACTTTAATATATTGCGGGTGCGCCATTTCGTGTTTTTTTGTTAAGAGTTGCAATGACTCTAATCTATTTGGTAATGATACATATTCTATTATTTCCTTATGTGACTTAATATTGCTCATGCATTACTTATTACAATTTGTTATATATAAACGTTGGAATTAGTTTTAAACAAAATTACGGCCTCCTGACTGGAAGTTATGTAGACGATATTTTGTAGGCTTCTATGTTTGGTATACTTAGGTTTTGTTTTTGATATCCTAGCACTTTGGCTTGGTTGCAATAACAGAGATCTTCCGAGTATCTGGATTGACTTAAAATCCATCACGACTGCTCCAGTTTTGTTTTAGGTCTACTCAAACGGTCTTTTTAAAAAGGATTTATTACGTGATTATGAATTATAAATGTTAAGTCACAAGTAGTGTTAAGTTTACATAATATGTAATGATAATAAAGTGTTATTATTTATATATAACTTAAGAACATGCTTATCATTACTGGAATTTGCATAATTAGCGGTCTAAATAGCGATTCGTATTGAGGTCGCTATTATTGTTGACTAACTGGGTAAACATGATGTTGTTTGGTTTTAAGAATGCTTGCTTACAGGATACTTCGCTTTGACGAAGACTCAGACTTTCAGTATTTATATTGCTGGGTTTGTTACTGATGGGAGGGAAATCAACTATATTTGGAGGTGTTTGTCTTATGTGTATTTTATACATTAGTGGTCTAAATGATGTATTTTTAGATTTTTACAGGTATCTGTATACTATGCTTTCTTTGTAGCTAGTTGAATGAATTTCCTGGGACAAGGCATATTAGGCTGGAATTTTTAGTGATTTCTTATACGCAGTAGTGCTGTGCTTTTTATCACATTTAACACAGCTAAAGGGCCTATTACAGTAAGTCTTGATATGGCCATAGTTGTGACAAGCCAACCATAAACGATAAACAATAGTAGGGGTAGTTTATAGCTCTATGACATGATATTATGTACTTTGTGTCCTATCGCAGACAGCTAATCATTTTTCTTGAGGTATGATATATTATATTATAGTTTCTGAGGTGTACCATAAGTATTTGTATGAGTCTGAGGTTGGAGTGTTGACTTTTATTGTGTTATTGGCTAAAGCTGTTGTGTAATATTGTTCTCTTTCTATAACCGAGGTGATAATGTTAATTATCTAATTCTAATTGTTAACTCTATAGATATACACTGGTGGGGGGTTAGTAATTTAGGATGTTGACCGTTAGAGCCGTCTTCAGGAATTCTGTTGTTAGTTTCTGTTTATTAAATACTCCCTTCATATTTATTCGAAATAATTGTTTGTCTAGCCTGTTGTATGTTGAGGGTTTATTCTTTTTTTAATTGTTTGTATTTGTGTTTGCTACTTATCGGGTCTCCTTGACTGTCTTTATTGTTCAAGAGTTTTTTGTCAGTATTTGGTGCTACAGTGCTTTAGGCATTTATTGATTTGTAATAATTTGCCTTGCCTGGGAGATTTGAGTATTTACTGTTGACAATTTGGGACCAGGTGGTCTGGTGTAATAGCTGCTTTTAATGTAAATTAAAATATAGAATTGTACGTATGGTATATTATAAATGTATAGCCTGTGTATAATCTTTAACTTGGTATCACTCAAGCTTGTTAGATTTTTATTTACTTATCTGCGTATAGTATTCAGAATTTATTCTTCGTGAGTCAGATGACTACTAAGTATATTTTGAAAATGTGTTGTATATAAGGAAATGGAATTTTATCAGAGCAGAGTTATCAGCTACGTGTTTGTAGCTAGGATAAAAATCTTTTCAAAAAAGCGACTACTGAGTTTCTTAAATATAACTGGCACCGTTGTGGCCTCAGAAATCAAAATAGAAGCCCAGAAGTAGGACTTTTAAAGCCGAAGTTACATTAAAGTACGTTAAAGACGTTCCAGCTCACAAGAAGTAAACGCAACTGGAGAATTGTAAAACCAGGTCTACTGCAAATGTGAAAATTGCTGGTATACGTACTTATCACAAGTAATTTGAAAACGTGTAATTTTATAGAATTTTTTTTCTGAAAAATTATACATAATGGAATTTATTGTAAAATGACGAAGTTGGAACATCCCTGATATCCGAGATTCCTCCAACTGAGCAGGCAATTGTGGCAGCAAGACAGGACATTAAATACGTTAGATTCGTTTCTATACAAATTAATAGTTATTATAAAAGGCACGGCACTATAAAGGATAAAGTATTGACTTATGTGTAATGTTGAATATACAGAAAAATGTAAAGTAAAATTAGCGATTTATTGGCGGTTAGAACAGATATCAAAACTTGGCCCGCGTTAAAAGAAATAATAAAATTAGAAATTTAAAAATATGAAACTAGAATATAATAAATTGCTAAAAGACTTTACTGAAAGGGTAAAATCGATGGAAATATACTTGAATATCAAGTTATTATTAGATAATAATATAAGTATGAACAAAGGGCACTATATACAGATATAAGTAAACAAACCGGAATGAAAGTAATTTGAAACAATTGCTTACGGCTTTTACAAATAATGCAAGATATTAAATAAAAAAAAATTATACAAATGTTGTGTTAGATTATGTAATAAAGTATGTAGATGCAAATCCGGAAATTATAAATTGCTACATATCCACATCACAAGAATAAGAATTTTTAGTATGGCAGTCAATCTAGACACAATTAGAATAATAATAGAAGATACGCGTAGTAACAAAATTGCTGTAACAATATAAAATAGAATGAAAATTTTAAAAGACACGACAGTAGAAACTTTAATGTATTTAGACCTGAACGATATTTTAGTCGAGCAACTGAAGCGAAGAATCAGTATACGTGGATGTTAGTAAGCAGCATCAAATCAAATCAATAGGAATAAATACCCACTAGCAAGTCAACACAAAAAAACATTATAAAATTAATAAATCCTCAGTCAACAACATTAAAATTCGAGCACGTGAAAACATTAGCAGCAAAAGTTATTATTTAACAATTATTACTATATGAGTCTTAGACGACTTTATCAATGTATAATACATATTTGCAAACAACTATTTAACAATTTAAGCAATGACGAGTGCGTAAATATAAATTTATTTAGGAGAAAACAATATTTGCAACTGCAATAATTTATAATTACTTAGACGCGTTCGTAGGCACAGAAAGATTCATGTAATTAGAAGCATACACACACACACACACACACACACACACGCACGCACGCACACACACACACATGTATATATATATATATATATATATATATATTGTATATCTAATGTAGTCAGACATGTTATCCACAGTTAATACACAAAATAGAGGATATAATAAAGGAACTGTTAACACATTTAAGACATATTTTATAAACAATGCAATAACTTGACATTTAGTAACGTAACAAAGCATAATATTGATATACAATACTACAGACTTCTATTTATACAATGAAAAGGACGAGGAAACCAAATTTAAGATTTCAAATGACAAAATATAATAGAATAGAGTGACTGATTTTATAGTTCGTCAGTACTCTTATTTATGAAAACACCAAATCAACTTGATAAACAATGGTAAACTTTTACAAAGTTAAATAAAGTAATTATCGAGGACAGATATCCTTTTCCAAACATTAGTAACATTTTGAACCAAACAAAGTATAGATATATTTAGTAGGGGCTGTAAATTTAGAAACAGATTACCCACTATTTCAATAAACTAGATGTTAACCAAAGAGAAGATTAGATATTGGAGAGGCAGGCGTGTAAATAGCCGCTCTCGTGGATGCGGTGTTGGATACGATACCGATGCGGCTCGTAAGGACCAACAAATGGAGAGGCAGGCGTGTAAATAGCCGCTCTCGTGATGCGGTGTGAAAACGTAGTACGGCCCGTTTGGAAGGTCAGCCGGTAAGGCCAAATCGTCCCTTAAACGGCCGTCGCGTAAGCGGATGGGGGCGGCTACCGATATCCACCAACGAATATTGCCAAATCGCTCACCTGAATCGGCTTCGGCTTCGTCGGCGATTCCCAGGTGGCCGCCTCTGCGTTGCGGATCGGGTTTGCGGGTAGCGAATGTTCTTGCGGGGTGAAGACACGACCGAATTGGTCGCGCTGCGGATGGCGAGTTTCTTGCGGGTTGAGATCATCGACAATATGAGTCTTAGACGACTTAATCAACATATAATACATATTTGCAAATAACTATTTAACAATTTAAACAATGACGAGTGCGTAAATATAAATTTCTTTAGGAGAAAACAATATTTGCAACTGCAATAATTTATAATTACTTAGACGCGTTCGTAGGCACAGAAAGATTTATGTAATTAGAAGTATATATGTTCGCGCTTTAACTTTCGAACCGCAAGGACGTGCGAGCGTTCACTCCGCGACCCGAAAGTGCGAGTACGAATTATCAACATTTGGTGCCTGCGATAACCAGCAATCGTTTATTTATTTCTGGTAACAAACTTTATTTATATTTAGCAGTAAATTGTCAGCTTTTAACTATCACCTACGGGGTGAATTGAGTGCTATCATGTCTGTTCACAAAAGAAATTCGATCACCTTTCTCCGCCTATCACCGATTTACAAAAGAAATACCAATGGAATCCTGAATCATTACTCGAAAGAAATAAATATTACTTACCCGAACATCTCGAGCCGTCTGCCTCAAAAGAAGCAGAGGTCAATGTATCACCTCAAATTAAAATACCACCTATCTTTCTTCACGGCCCAGTCAACCATAAAGAAGTTGTAAATGATATCAAAACTATTATCGAGGGTGAGTTTTCGACGGCTCTCAATTCATCATCACTGAAAATCACATTATCAAGCGACAGCGATTATAGAAAATTAGCGAAACATTACTTAACAAATAAGATCGAATTTCATACTTACCAAAATCCCAACAACAAACCCCTATCGGTAGTTATAAAGAATGTTCCTCCTTCGCTAACTGAAGAAGACATTCATGCTGAGCTAGCGCCTCTCAACCTCCCTATAACACGAATTACAAGGCTTTTAAATAAAGATAAAACGCCTATGCCCGTTTGTGCAGTACTCCTCACCGCAAATGCAAAGGCAAACGAAATTTTCAACGTCAAAAATCTATATCACACCGTAGTAACTGTAGAGCCACGAACAATTAATCGTAAAACACCCCAGTGTCACAGATGTCAACGCATAGGGCACACCAAAACTACTGTAGATTAGAACCACGATGTGTACGATGCCAAGGAAATCACTTGTACACCAACTGTGATAAACCTCGAAGTGATACCCCAATATGCATTAATTGCGGAGAAAACCACCCGCTAATTTCAGGGATGCAAATACTTCCATGAATCAATAAATCACCAAGGCAAACGACCTCAGAACGCAACTCCTACAACAAGAAAACTAGATAACAAGCCAGCACCTGCTAACAATATGAGAAACTTTCCTCCCTTTCAAACAATACAAACAACACATCCTTACCTAACCCATCCTGGTTACCAAAAATAATTCTGCATCACCCGAAACTTCCCCATAATCAACACTATTCTATCAACCTCCTAAATCTCATCCAGCCCTACATAGAACAAATCAAACAATTCATATTATCAAATCTCCTTCCTTCCCTTTTCAATGGACAACAAAACTAAAACTCTCTCAATTAAAACTCCTTAACTGGAATGCCAATGGCATTACAAAACAAATAACCTTATTTAAGTCATTCCTTATGATTCATTCCATTGACATAGCGTGCGTTTCAGAAACTCATCTAACTAATTTAGACAAACTCAAAATTTCTGGATATCTGATCTACCGAGCTGACAGAGAGGCTACATTTGCATCTGGCGGAGTAGCCATAATCATAAAACGCAATATAATTCATCATGAATGCCAAAAATTAATACCACTAACCTCGAGACTATCGGAGCCAAAATCAAACTTAACAATGGTACTAATATAACTGTAGTATGTGTTTATAAACAACCAAAGAAACAACTTCTTGAAAAAGACATCTCCATCATATTCAATACCAGAGAACCCACATTCCTTATAGGAGACTTGAACGCCAAAAATACGATATGGGGATGTAGAACAACAAACCCAGCTGGAAATAAACTTTATGACTTAGCATCTACACACGCCTTCCAAATAGAAGCCCCAGATGGACCTACATACTACCCATATAGAAGCGACCATGAACCAGACATATTGGACATCGTCACCCACAAAAACTTCAACAAACAAATCTTTCAAGAAGCGCTCTCCGAACTCGATTCAGACCACATACCCGTTATAATCTCGTTTATACTATCGCCTGCTAAACACATTCCAGAGCCGAGATTAATAAATGGTCCAGTAAACTGGGACATCTTTAGTGCTACACTCGATCAACAGCTTAAGTATCCCAACGATCTTCAATTCTCAAACCAAATCGATGAAACGATCACACACATAACGAAACCATCTCCGACAGTGTAAACGCGGCGACCATAGCTACCCATAAACACAAAGTAAATATCGATCACTATTCACCCAAACATATAGTGAGCCTAATTAAACAAAAAGCACTCTGCGAAGAGAGTGGCAGAGAACAAGGAATCCTCAACCAAAAACATGGTGAACAATCTATCACATCGTATTAAAAGGAACTTGACACCTACCGAATCGAGACATATCAAAGACATATCAGCAACCTTGAACCAAGCGACCCGGGCTTGTGGAACACAACCAAACGCATTCTGCGCCAACCAAACGAGATACCTCCAATCTCTTCAGGAACACAAATATACAACTCGGATGAAGAAAATGTGAAGCCTTCGCAAACTATTTAGACCAAACATTCACTTCTGCAAATCACGCAGACCCAGTATTTAAAAATATAGTGATAAATTATATAGAAACACATCAACCAATTGCTGAAGCTAACTTTAAACCAACGTCACCTAGGGAACTTGCGTCTATAATTAAAACTCTCCCGATAAATAAATCACCTGGATGCGACAAAATACCAAATATAATACTGAAGAAGCTGTCTAAAAAAGCGCTAGCATACCTAGCAAGTACTTTTAATGCCTGCCTAAGAATAGGATACTTTCCGAATGTATGGAAACATGCAATTATTCTAATGTTTCCCAAACCAGGCAAAAATAAGAAAGAAATCACCAGCTATCGACCAATCAGTTTATTAACAACAACCTCGAAGCTCTTCGAGAAGATCATTTATCTCCGACTCAACGAGAAAATCACAAAACTGAGTATTCTTCCCACTTTTCAATTTGGATTTAAAGAAGGCCACTCCACCTGCCACCAACTTCAGCGTATGACCGAGACCATTGAACGAGGTTTTGAAAGCAAACAATACGTTACCACCCTGTTTTTAGATATAGCACAAGCTTTCGACCGCGTTTGGACAGAAGGCTTAAAATACAAAATAACACATCTACAATTACCTGAGTATATCAAGTCTGTATTATTTTCGTTCCTTGAAGATCGCACATTTGCGGTCAAAATACACACTAGCTTATCGGCTACCAGAACTATACACGCAGGGGTCCTGCAAGGCAGTATACTGGGTCCCATTCTATTCAACATCTACATGTACGATATTCCAGTTCCCAGCACAAACCTTGCAATGTTCGCGGACGACACGGTCGTGTTAACTATGAATGAACATTTAAAACAAGCTATTGCTGAACTTCAAGTTGCCACCAATATTCTAAGCAGATGGTTCAAACACTGGAATTTATCAATTAATTATTCTAAATGTGTCACTAAAATATTCTCTCTTCGAAAAATCAAAAATCCATCTCTTATTTTAATTAACAACCATCCCATCCAGTGGAATGCTAATGATGAGCCCGTAAAATATCTTGGTATCTACCTCGACACTCGACTTACATGGAAATACCACATACTAAAAAAATTGAACGAGGGACACACACGACTAATCCAACTTTATCCACTCATCAATAGGAATTCTTCTATGAGAATCGACTGTATGACTCTTCTCTATAAATCATTAATACGTCCTTTAGTTCTTTACGGATGTAAAACCAATTTAAATCGAATCCAGGTCCTACAAAATAAAATCCTTCGAATGACAGTCAACGCTCCCTGGTTTATTACAAATCAGCAGCTCCACCATGAACTAGCTCTACCCAAAATTCAAGAACACATCGCGAAGTTGACCAAAACTTTTCATAAGAACCTTACCAACTGCAGCGGTGCCACCTCTTACAAACTAGGTCAAAGAAATTTCCATACACGTCTAAAACGCAAGCTACCGCAAGACATATATGAAAGTGATAGTGGTGAAAACTAAGTGCCAAACAACAATCAAACCGAAGTGAATGTGAACTTTTTCTATTTCAAGTGGATATTAATCTCCATTCATATTATTTCATTCTGTTAAGTATTATTTGTTAGAAATACCTTGTATAACAATGTATATTGTTGAGCAGGTACAAGTTCTATTAAAAAAATATATATATATATATATATATATATATATATATATATATATATATATATATATATATATATTCATGATATGTTAATAGAAATAGTTAGAACTCTAATTTACCCTAAAATGATGATAATTGTTAATCCTACAATATTGTACTTACCTCCATAATAAAATACTAATTCATAAAATTACCCTATGGTCATCTAGAAACTAAAATGGAGAGGCAGGCGTGTAAATAGCCGCTCTCGTGATGCGGTGTGAAAACGTAGTACGGCCCGTTTGGAAGGTCAGCCGGTAAGGCCAAATCGTCCCTTAAACGGCCGTCGCGTAAGCGGATGGGGGCGGCTACCGATATCCACCAACGAATATTGCCAAATCGCTCACCTGAATCGGCTTCGGCTTCGTCGGCGATTCCCAGGTGGCCGCCTCTGCGTTGCGGATCGGGTTTGCGGGTAGCGAATGTTCTTGCGGGGTGAAGACACGACCGAATTGGTCGCGCTGCGGATGGCGAGTTTCTTGCGGGTTGAGACACGACCAAGTTGGCCGAGCTGCGATGCGTGAATGTGCGGTGTTAAACACGACCAAGTTGGCCGAGTTGCGGAACGTGAATGTTGCCGGGCTTCGCGCCTGGCTTGGCGGCAGGTCTTTGCGGGCAATTTGCATTCGCCAGCACCTTTCAAATCAAAAGGTGCCGCCGACGGCGTATGCAGACTTGTCGGCTGAGCAAAAGCCCATATGCCGTTTTGTGTGCGATGGCAAAACGGGCAGACATCACAGCCGCCAGCATGCCGCCGCGAGATAAGCGGTTCAAGGGCGAAAAGGCCGCCACACCAGATATAATCTTAAAAAAAAACGTGAAGAGATAAAATCAGTATTATTTTAGACTTGCCGAAAGTGAATAAATTTATTTAACACAAGAGGAGCAAGAGTAATCACGAGCTAAAGAATTCAAATAAGCCATAGAGTATAGTGGGTATTTACGTTAGAAACTATAAAAAAACCCTAACTTATTTCATCATCAACTTGTGTAAGCATTTCTACAAACATATATAAATACAAACATAAATAAAATCTACCTTGAATTATAATAAAGAGATAGAATAGAAGAACAATGTGACGGATAATTACATCAGTGCATCACTTTTGAAAGGTTTCAGTTACATCAAGGAGACTATCGTATAATAATTTTTTTAGATCTCAATAGTAACGAATTGATGGAACGAGTTCATGATATGTTAATAGAAATAGTTAGAACTCTAATTTACCCTAAAAAAGATGATAATTGTTAATCCTACAATATTGTACTTACCTCCATAATAAAATACTAATTCATAAAATTACCCTATGGTCATCTAGAAACTAAAATTTTTTAGAAAAACTTGCTTAAAATTTTAAGTCTTAATAAACAAGTTAACTGTATAATAAAATTACAAAGTTATATGAAATGGCAAAGAGGAAAGGACAAAGACGCGAGAAAAAGGAAATAGAAACTCACGTCCGGATAAACACGTAAAAAATAAAATCTATGCAAAACCAAATTTATGAAACAAAAGAGCAATATGAAATAAAAAGAAAGATAGCAGAGATAAAATTAGGACGCAAATGAATAGATTTGCAAGACATAAAACTAAAATCTCAAAAGAATTACAACTGTTACTCATCGTAACGCTATTCTATTTATCATCTAAAACTCTACAGCAAAAAACACATTTAATGTAAGATTAAAAAAAATAAGAAAGCCTTTTAAAGAACGCCTATTTGATTTAAATAGCTGTTGTAAAAGATTATTTTAGAGAATAAACAAAACTATGAACGCACATGCAAGAAAAGAAATAACAGTTGAATTAACTCTATTAAAATAGCCGAATAGACAGGGTTAAGGTCTAATCGATTACACAATATGTAATAGAGCAATAAAACCAGAACAAATGTTGTTAAGAACCTTTAATTTAGCGGACATAAACAGTGGACACAGATTATTGCTAAGAAAACTGGGACACTCTGTACTAATTCCTACAAAAGACATTTCACGAGCAGAAGATACCTAAAACATAGAAAAATAACATATTTATACCAATATTCAATAAAGGGCGATCGGCAGATATCGGGTAACTAGCGTCGAATTACACTATTAGACACCTCACTTAAGCTAACAACAAGAACTATAAAAGAAAGCATAGAAAACACTAAATCTTTCACGGACAAACAACAAGGTTTTAGAAAAGAAAGACCCTGTACTGACGACATCTTTATAATACAATAATTAATAGAAAAATTATTAGATCACAATAGACCAGAATTTATGTATTTGCTAGATCTGCAGAAGGCTTTTGTCACGATACTATTAAAAGACCTGTTACAAATATTGAAAAAAAGACCAGTGTACAAATGAAATTACAAAATTGATCAGAAATATATTCACCGACAGTAAAGTAAACCATAGTTGGAATTTGACAAGGAGAATCGTTAAACCCATTACTGTTTCACATAGTGATGGCCGAGGTAATAAAAGAGGTGAAAGCATTAGAAGGATATAAGATGCAAGATAAAGACACAACAATTGTATGCTACGTTGATGATGCTGTCCTGGTAGCAGAAATCGAAGACCGGTTCCGACTAAATGTATGACGATAAGGGAAGAGCTTATAAGATATAAATTACAAATTCAAGACGAAATTATAAAACAAATGTCCTCTTTTTAATTACCTAGAACTTAATTTAATCAACTATGGAAACCTCAAAGAGGAAGTAACTCAACAAGTTATAAAGGCAACTGATACATCTGTTGCATTAAATACCAATAATATGGCATAACAAATACATAAATACGGAGGTCAAAAGTCAAATTTATAAGTCTATGATACGACCAATAAAAAACGCATGGCGCAAAAACAAGGAGAGATACACAAAAACTAGACAGATGATGGAAACAAGTGAGATAAAGACTCTAAAAGAGATAGTAGAAAAAACACAAAGAGATAGAATGAGAAGTGAAGACTTTAAAAACCAGCACAACGTATAATCAATAAGTGAATGGATTTTGTTTAGGAGAAAGAGGAATAATTACATTCAAAGAATGAATGGAGACCGATTAGTTCGGATAGTCAGAGATAAAACCTGAAAGATTAGAAAGAAGGCGGAACAGAAGAAACAACAGTAGTAATCCTATAATGAAGAAGGAAGAAGAATAGCAGATAGATATTTAGAAATTATTTTAAATTGGTATGACTCTAAGAAAAATAAGCGCTGGTACGGCTGGAATAAGTGGACTGTATAGGTAATTTTGAATTTTGAATAGAGAACTTCAAACAACTCTAAAATTAAAAACACTAACCTGAGGAAACGGCGCTTCCCGCAGATATCGGTTCCCTGCTGTTGGTCCTGGGGCTTCCAGAAGAAAAGGAGAAGATAAATGCGTAATGCCGCGAACAGAAAGACGAAATGCAAGTTTTAATGAATAAAGCAAAAGTTTAAAATGAATAAAGCAAAGGCTTAATGTCGCGCGAACTAAACGAAATCAACGTGCCAAAGCAAGTGCTAAAAGCCAATTCTAAAAGCCAATTGCACGAGCGCGGCTCGCGGCCTATATCGCGGCCTTTAATCGCCACGCGCGCTTGCAGTCAATTGGGCCGATAAAACAAATTTCACATATATGTGAGGGAATCAAATTATAGCCGGCCCTTATTTAAAATTTCGAAAAATAAATATAATCAGGAGATTAGAATCAGTATTTAAATTTATATGAAAATATCTTGACGTGAGTAATAAAAGAAATGATAGTGTAACAAGTAATAATAATACTAATAATAACCATTTTTACAGCTGCTGCTGTTTTCCTCTTTACAATCAGATTTTCCCATTCTCCGTTTTGTAGATTTCGTTCTTTCATGGCCTCCACCATCTTATTTCTCCAAGATTTTTCTGGTCTACCGCGTTTTCTTTGTCCTACTTTTACCTTTTGTCTCAATAATTTCTTCTATTTTTAGGTTTTTATCTGTTACATATTATGTTTCATTAAAATTTATTTTTAGTTTTATTTTGTCATATTTCTTTCTAAGTTTTTGCAGCATATGTTCTAGGTCATTTTACTCTTGCGCAATTACTACCTAGTTATCACAAAATGTAAAACGATATTCATTTCAAACTGCAACTCCCGTATTTTCTACGAAACCTCGTTGTATTGTTCTATTTTATTCTATATTAACTGTTAAATTGTATATGTATGATTTATGGTTGAGTTTTCTGCTGTAAACCTAGCCTGTTCTTCTATTTTTCCTTATATTTTTCCTTCTATACCGTCTTTTAGCTTATTTCGTCCGATTTTTGAGAATATACTTATTTTCCTACAATTATTACACCTTTTCCAATTTCCCTTTTTAGAATTTGATATTAGGTATGTTTGATTTCACTCTTAAGGGATTTCCTTGTCACTAATGCTTATCTGGAACCTTCTGTTTATTATATGATAGAGTTTTGTAAATACATAATTAATTTAGGTGAAATTTCTCTAGGTCCTCCTGGTTTATTGTTTTTTAACAGATTTGTATTGTTTTGGTCATTTCTGTCCGATCGAAACAACCTCATTATTCTCTTGGAACACGTACTCTCACTCAATCGTCGCTTCCTGTATCTAAGCTTTGACAACTGCCTCCAGCATATTGATATAGTTGTAGAATCCCTAAAGGTGGGGTTACCTCCAAGCCTTTCTTAAAGAAATAATGCGCTATAACTTTTTCTTCAATGTTTATACAAAGCCGGGAAACGTTGTATGCATTATCTTAAACACTTCAGATGTATGTAGGCAGATCCAGTCGTCCTTTTGGAGATTCACCTTCCTATTTTGGGTAAAGTTCTTTTTGTCCAAAGACAATTTCAGAAAGTTATCACTGTTGTGCTTGATGTCTGCCTTTAGCTTTTTATCAATTTTTTTTTCTCCGTCAAAAGTTCGCGGTTCCTCAGGACTAAAGATTTATAGGGCAGGTTCTGGTGCATTTTTATTTCTTTCGACAGGTAAGTTATACTACTGTCAGGATCTTGATCAATCCTGTCTTTCAATTTGCGGACAAATTCATCACTTCTGTTGCGATTAGATCGCTTGCTGTGAGTTTTTCTGTCAGTAGTTACTTTCTGCTGGTAGTCTCATTATTTCGGAAAAAAATCTCAGGAAGTTAGCGCTGTTGTGTTTGATGTCGTCCAGTAGTGTTTGGGCCTTTAACATTTTATGTTCATCTTGATCTTCTCAGTCAGTAGTTGACAGTTTCTTAGGACAAAAGACTTGCAGCACAGGTCCTGACGCACTGACCGCCGATTCCTTTAGCCAGGTCAGTAAGGATCTTGATCGATCTTCTATTTTAATTCCCGGACGAATTTATCGCTTCTCTTGCGATCAGATTGTTTGGAGTAAGTTGCTTGGTGAGCAGTTACCTTCTGGTAGTCAGATTCCCTGTATTTCTTGGTTACGTCGTAATTTTGGACCTTTTTACAGCCAAATCACTCAATAATTATTATTCGGCGCGAAAGGATTCGAGTATATCAGTGCTGTGGTCGTATTTTCTATAATCTATTGCAGGTTGCTGATTTATGTGAATCTAACTTGTTGTGTTGCGTTGACAAAATTGCATGTAAGGAATTGCAATTTTTGTTAGGGTAGAGCTAATTTGGCCTTAAAAGTTAGTTGCCATCTTAACCAAGATAAAGTAATTTGTTTAATTACCCCACCATTAACATAAATTTTACTTAATATATTGATACAGATTGTAAATAGATCATTAAACAAAAAAAAGATAAATTAATTATAATCTCAGTAAATTAAAAGCAAATCAAACTGTAACCTACTAGATGAAAGTTTATAACGTGCAAATTATCCCCATATTTTATGGGAGGGCATTGTACATTATAATTAACATCACCCGAAAAATTTCCAGACAGACTAAATGTGGCTGGGTGGGCTTTGCGGGTGGTTTTAAACTACGGTAATTATGGAAAGCTGCGGCGGACAGCTCCTTTGCTTGCTTACATTATTGGATAAAGGAGGCCTCTTAGAGGGCCTGTTGTTTAAGGTAACAATGATCCCACTACGTGCACCACTAGATAGTTTTTGCTGTCAGTTTTTTATGAGAAGGACCACCCTCTTGCGAAATGTTATTATAATGTAGTTTCCTTTTATAACGAATTCTAAAATATTGTGGGAAATAAAAACTTCAATTAGCAAATGTTTATTCAGCTTATAATAATTTTTGAATTATTTTAAGAATAAAATGTCCATTCCCTGTTCCAAAAATAATTGGAACGATTGAAAAAACAAACAAAATTAGTTAAGAAATGTTGACAAAAATTATAATATTTATTCGGAATATTCTGTTTCTCTAGAAATATAAAGATTTTTGCAAATGATTTTTCTATGTTGTTGATTGGAATAATGTTGAAATTGTTTATGGCTGACTGGAATGTCTTGAATTGGTGCAAAACATAGGAAATAGAAAACAGTCACATAAAGTCGGGTGAATATGGGAAACCCTGAAGTAAACAAAATTATTGTCGGTCAAAAAATCGCCTTCTGCTTGGTCATCAATAATCAGAGCGAACACCACGAATACGGCCTACTAAACGCTTCAATGTACCAAGATAATCTTCAGCATTAACCGTTGTACCATTAGAGACAATCCCCTAGAAATCGTAAAAAGCAACGAGCACTATTTTGATTCTTGACTTCCTCAGATGAGAAGATTTTTTATCTACGAGTTCTGTCTTATAATATCTCTTGTAGATTTTCAACTACAGAGAAGTCAATGATGTTAACTTGAAGACAGGATGATAAAACCCGTAGATCAAAATCTTCTTGAAACTTTTTCAAACTTTCTCAAAATTGACCTACACTAGCTTCATTAATATTCTTGAAATCTGGTTGAAAATGTTGGTCAAACTTGAAAAAAACACCTTTTCAGTTTTGAAATTTTTTAAAATTTTTCTATTTTAGTAATAATGGAGGGTCAATAAGGGCTATCGATTAAGACAATAAAACCAACCCATTTGGTCTCAAGACCTTGTAGCCCTAGATTTTTATTATCTGTGTGCCACTAAAGAGTGTATTGGCCTCTTACCATTCTTCTCTGGATAGCATATTCTGTTAACACATAATTTTGCTTTTTTTGAAAGCCTACATTTTTAAATTTTTCTGAGTATCAAAAACATAGAGCTATTACTAATATCTGTTTTAGAAGCTAACTTACCTATAGAACGTTCTGAATTTTGAGGCATTTGTCTTCAAACATTGTTTATTACCTGATAATCTACAACACGTGGACAACTTCATTTTTTGTAGTTTTTGTTCTTTATGGCCTTATAACCAAAGGACGGCAAGTTTCTGTATTTTTTAGTGCACTGTAAATAGTTGCGCTATTGTTACAGACAAGACAGTTTTGAGCCATAATTTTGCTCTGACAATTGGGCGAAGTCTTGAGTATGCGAATTTCTTAATCATTATCTAAGAGATCTGCTGCTAGAGTATTTGCGTGATTTTGTAGCCTAATTCGAGAGTTGGTGCTTAGTTTCTTAATTTTCTCCGTTATGGTAGATATGTGTAGATCTCTGTGAATAATTTCGCTCGGTAATATACCATGGTGTGTTGACACTGATTTGTATAGTTGCACAATCGCCAAGTTGGATTAATTTGCTGACCCCCACGGTTGTACTCTATATGACCAAATTTGTTTTAGTGTTGAGAGCGGCGAACGATAAATTAATACATTTTTGTAAATTTAGTGTCTAATTAGGCCGAATATGTATCTTTCACATGAGCTGACAATCAAGGCATATTCTCAAATAATTAACACCTTTTTTGGAACCTGTTAGTGGTTTAGGAAAACTAGAGGACACCTTTTATTGTCTCATTAGCTATTTTTAAAAACCGCTTTAGATTTTATTTAGAGCGTTTTTGTTAGGTTTATAGTTGGGAGATTTAAAACGTACAGTAAATAAAATGATGGACTTAGCACACTTCCTTGGAATATTTTGTTAATTATTCTATGAACCTGAATCTAAACAGGTAGTTTAGAATTAGACTTTATATGACAGGTTTGATTATTTAAAATTTTTTTTTGATAACATTGGAAAAAGACTTGGGAAGTTATCTTCCCTGGAGGTTTACTAGGTCTTTGTATAGGGATGATTTGTACGATATTTCAGAGGTAGGAAAAGAATCAATTTTTTATATAGCTTTAAATATGTACGTGATTAGGTTGATACATTTATCTGATAGTTGTTTCAGGATATTTCCCTTTATTTAACCTCACTAATAATTTGCGTTACTTATTTTTCTTTGAACTTCTTAATCTATCTGAAAATATATTTCTAAATATTAATGAATGTACTGTTTGTCTTTCTGTGGGATATATGATACATAGGAAATAAAAATTTTTGTTATGTGGCTGGCAAACTCAAATGCCCTTTTTTCAGTCACTTTTTGTTCAGTTCTCATATGATCGTCTGAATGGAGAAATATATTGTTAGTTTCATTACAATAGGTGTGTTTAGTGAGATAAAGATGAAGAATTGCTCTGAAAACATATTTAGATTTAAGTCCTTTTTACACATAAGTTACCAAGGTTCGGCAGCATTTTTTGGTGAGTGAGCCAATAGGTTGGTTGATCAGTAGACAATGCGTAGTGTTAAAAAAGAGTTTATAGGGCTACACATCGTGGTGATCGTAAAACTCTAATATAATTTTGTATGCTTATTTTTGTTACTTATATATTTAGGCAATTCATTGTGTTTAATTGAGTTTCATTTTATTATAGTGGTCCTGTGTGTGCAGTACCATCAAGATATTGTATACTATATATTGGATAATTTAATATTTGTAAGTATGAAAGACTAATGAAATGAGTTTTTGATATAATTACAAAATCAAGATTTTTATTGAGTATAAAAGTCTTGCTTTTCAAACTTCTGGAGATGTTAGGAAACGGCGTTTGGTTCTAACATCAATGAAAAAAAAGCTCAACCTATAGCTTTCGCGGTGGAAGGCGGGCATTTGTAAGGTTTCAGGTGGCTAACGTAGGTGGGGACCGAATAATGCCGGAATAAGCATAACTCATCAACAATGATTAATGACAGAGCACTTTCTTGTCCTGGGGATGAGAAATTGTCCCGAATGCGGAAGAACCAACTAATTATAGTAGGTGAACGGCATAGAATATGTAAAGCAAAAGGGAAGTTACCACGTTATCAATATTACCTCAAGAAAGTTATTAAGCTAATCAACAACATGGATATGGTCCCCAGTCCCCCAGGCCTTCAGTGGCCAATAGTTGCTAAGAATCCCAGGGAGGAAAAGTTACATGGAACGTTAGAAGTTTATTAAAAAGCGGAAAACTAGCAAATGTAATACATGAAATGAATATACTGCAAATATGTTGCCGTTATAATGTTATACCACAATTAGACAGAATTATGTTAATTCAATTGAATTCGAAATTGAAATTAAATTTACCTGAAGAAACAATAGAGGAATTTTACGAACAAGTGGAAACTGTCAAAAAAATGACGAACCCGTGGGATTGGAATATTTACGTGGGAGATTTTAACGCAAAAGCGGGAAAAGGCAGAGTTAACGATACGGTAGAAGAATGGAAATTAGGAGAAAGAAACGAAAGAGAAACGTGGCTAATTCGGTTTTGTAAAGAAGCACATTTTACTATAGTACACACATCGTTTCAATTACCAAACCGAAGAATATATACGTGGACCGCACCGCAACATGATGTAGATCACATAGTCAGAAACCAAATAGACTTTATCTTGATAAACAAGAGATATAGAAACAGTGTGTTAAGTGCAAAAACATATCCAGGAACGGATATAGGACCTGACCAGAATCCAATAGTAGCTACAATGAGAGTAAAACTGAAAAAATAAAAACATAAAACAACATTCAAAATTGATTGGAAAAGAGCATCAAAACTAAGTTTAAGTAAACTATTCCACTTTAAACACAGAAGCTGGAAATATTACAACGCCAACAACATCGAAACGAATATAGAAAGTTACTGGAATTGTAGGAAAAACGGAATCAAGAGGCAGCAGAACTGAAATTAACTAGGAAAAGATTGTAAGAAGAGCACAATGGATAATAGAAGAAACAGAGACATTAATAAATATGAAGAATTAAACACTAAGCTAAAGAAAAATGACTACAAGAAGAATGTATACAGAGAGGATACGAGAGTTTTACATAAGGATAGAGAAATGCATCAAAAGATTAAGGAGCAGGTTTGTTTAAAAGGAAAACTCAAATAAATATTTTGAATAACAAAAATAGCATAGTTAGATATAGAAATAAAAAGAAAACATGGGAAGAATATAAGAGACACTTTTCAATTACAAAACGAAAGACCATATATTCCCAAGACGAAAGTAGAAGTAATCATCAAAGCTGCCAAAGAAAATAAGGCCCCAGGAGATGATATGTTAAATGCAGAACATTTTAAGCATTTTAATACCGATTTAGGTACTAAACTGATGGAACTATATAATATAATATACAGTAGTAGAATTATACCTCTTCCAGAAAAAGCTAGATCTGTTAAAGGTGAAGAATATTGCACTATAAGCATGATGAGCCATGCTAAAAAATATTTTTGAGAATCATATATAACCATATAAGAAACAGGTGTGAAGAGTTTCTTAGTAAAATACAGTATGGCTTTCGTAAAAAATCAGGCACACGAGAACAATCTTGGCCTAGTAATAACAGCAGAAAAATACTTGGAAGTACAAAAAGAACTGTATGTATGTTACATGGACAGTAAAAAAGTATTCGACAGAGTAAGATAAATTACTGGATATATTATTAGATATAGGTTTCGATGGCAAAGACATTAGAATTATTGCAATCTGTACTGGAACCAGAAAGCTTGCCTTCTAGTTGACAATGAAAGAACAAAATCTGTTGACATCAGAAGAGGTGTAAGACAAGGATGCGTGTTGTCACCAATTTTATTGAATGTCTACGTTGAATACATAATAAAAAAATAAAAAAAAGATAGAGAATAAGGGGTGAATATAAATGACACAAAAATAAACAATATTCGATATGTTGATGAAGCAGTAATTATGACAGAAAATAAAGAACAACTACAAGCCTTAATAGAAATACTAAACACCAAGAGCATATAAATGGGATTGGTTAACAAACAAGAAGCAATGATAACGGTATTTAGTAGACAGTTAAACCCAGTAAATGCGAATATAAATTTAGACGAAATATATATTATATTTTTAGAATAGATACATACACTTAGGAAGAGACCACTCAAAATAAGTAAGACGCCGTACAGAAATTGCAAGAGCGGGCTTTATTAAACTGCGAAAAGTACTATGTAATTTAAAATTGTCAAAACACATCAGACTGAAATGTTATATATGGTCTTTACTGTTATATACTTGCAAAACATAGACGTTAAAGAAAAATGGTATAAAGCTGTTACAAAGTTTTGAAATGTGGCAATAAAAAGGATAAGCTGCATACAGAGAATTAGCAACGAAGACGTACTTAACAGATTAGGAACCCAAGCACAATTAATAAGCTTAGTGAAAACAAGGAAAACATCATACTTTGGACACCTAATGCGACACGAAGAATACTAACATTTGCAAGTAATGCTGCACGGTTAGGTTAGTTGCATGCCATAGCTTATATAAATCAAAATAAGTGTTTAATACTATGATGCAACCGGTATTGCTTTAACGTCGCTAACGGAGGCTTAGGAACAGAAAGTACAAGTGTTCATTAATCAATGTTTGAGAAATATACTGAGAATATGGTGGCTTGAGACTATTGCTAATGAAGAACTGTGGCACTTTTCGCTTTGCGTACTCTTTCATTAATGTCTTTAAGCACACCATTCTCACTCAATACACTGCCTAGATATGTAAACTGATTAACATGCTCTATCAGTTTATTTTCTATTGTAAGCTTTTTGGGATTTCTGTACTAAAACATGTAGCTTTTGTCTTGTTTGATTAATCTGTAGTCTAATCTTTGGTAATTCTTCCTGCAGTATGTTGATCTTATTTTGCAAGATTCTACTATTATGTGCTAGCAAACACAAATTATCAGCAAAATCAGATTTTAAAGTGTATTGTTCCCCTTACCTACTTTCTACAGCATTTTTTAACTTTGTCTAGCAGAATAGTAAACAACAATAGATACATTATGCTTCCTTGTCTCACGCTTGCGTCTGTTAAAAAGTCTTTAGAAGTCTTACTGTTATGTAATATTCTACATCTATAGTTATTATGACCTTCCTTTTTTAAGTTTATGAATTTGTCCGGGAAGCTTTTATTATTTAGTGCAATCAATGTATTTTCTCTAATTAAGTTATAAAAAGCCTTTCGATAATTTATAAATGCTAGAAATAGCGGAGATTGATTGTTTTATTTATTATACGCAATGCCATTATATGATCTACATGCGATCTGTATCTTCTAAATCCACTCTGTTTTTTAACAATTATTTGTCAATTTTTTCAATTATTCTGTTTCAAATATTTGATAATTATATAAATATATTACTTTTTAAAAGACGTTAATTATGATAGTATTACCCGTTTGTCTCCGAATAGCAACTGAGCAATAGAAAGAGTTTACGGTGCCTTATTAGAAACAATCAGAACTATAATCGAAAAAAATACAATAATGAATAATCATTTCGAAAATGAGGTAATCATTTATAATCGCACAATACATTCTGTAATAAAATACAGACTAATGGAATTACCTTGTGGACACTCAGAAAGACATATAAAATAGTTACGAAGGTTTCTACTCCGAGTATGTAAGCAAATCATATCAATCTCTAAGAGAACAAGAACACAAAACATTCGCAGAAGCGCATTTCTCGAAATATTTCTAAGAAACAAAATTTATATAGAGATAAAACCTTAAGCAATACAGGAGCTTTACGTTTTAAGGACAATATGGTACGAAGCAACGATGGAACAAAACAAGGAATTAAAAAATAGACAGATATTACAAACAAGAAATAAAACCCATAAGAAAATCTCAAACAAGTAATGTTGCCGATGAAACATTCACTCATCGCGACATTATTGAGCCTAATATTTCAACCACTTACGTCGAAATCAAGAAATTATAAGGAAACCCGTAAATATTAGCCCTTCAAACATGAAAACAGTCGAATTTAGAAAAATTAAATAGGTTAAAATCCTTTAAGGAACACTTTTTTGATTTAAAGGGCTGTCTTGCATTCTTAAAAGACGAAATAAGATTAATAGTATAAATGCGAAATCAGAAATTGCAATAAAATTAAGCTTGTTAAAACAGGGAGTACTGAAATTACTAACCTTCGAACAAAATAGAAACACAAGGAGTGGGTAAAGATCTGTATTTAAATTTATTTCAAGAATTCTTGGTGCCATCGATGGCGGAAGGTATAGTATGCAATTAAGATATTTGTTAAAAATCAAATAAATACTAACAAGTTCAAATAATTGAAATATTAGTCCATAAATATAGGAAAATCTTTGATAGCATCTCTAAATACTTTCAAATTTTAAATAAAGAAAAAAATTATTAAAAATGTGTTACTAGCACAAAGAAACACATTATGCATTTATGTTAAAACAAACGCAAGTGAAGTATTTATAAAAAATATTAACGAAGAGAGTTATATCCGTGTACTGCTTGAAGGAGCAGGTGGCTCTGATCTAATTTACTTTTGTTGATCTTCCTATAATCCGAAGTAATTTAGAGAACTAAGGGGAATTTAATCGCTGCACAAAAACAACGAAGCATCTGCTACCTCATAACTTTAACGTTCTCGTTAGCGCATATTGTTTTGTAATTACTGATAAAAGCGACATTGATAAAACAAGAAAGCTACTGATAGTAGAACTATAATGTAATTGAGAGATGCACTACATCGAAGATGTCGATTAGAGAGATTTTACCGACAGAGTTGTAAGATTGTCGAGAGTACGACCACAGAGCTGCTAGAATCTCCTACAAAAAATTTTGCGAAATTGGCTACAAAAAAAAATCCAAGTTTACGACATAGCCAAGAATTAGACAACTGCTGACAACAAGGGATCTGATCGCAAGGCAAGTGAAGCGTTCGTCTGCAAATTGAAAAAGATTGATCGGAATTCTGGGCGGAGATGGACTGATCTGGCAAAAGAAATGAGCGTGGTGAGGTCTGTGGTTAGTTTAGGAGTGCGTCAGGATCTGTAGTACAAGTTTTTTTGTCCCGAGGAACTGTCAATTATTGCCAGAAAAAGACAGTCAAGATTTACAGGAGGTTAAAGGTCGAAGTACTGCTAAAATTGATTAAGCCTGATTTGTAACCACCATTCAGTCCCGACTGTGATTTTCTCGATACTGAGGCGAAAGTGAATGAGAGGCATGATGCGTTCGTCCGCGAATTGAAAGAGATCGATCGGGATCCTAGCGAATGGCTGATCTGGCAAAAAATGAGCGTGACGAGGTCTATGGTTACTTTAAGAGTGCGTCAGGATCTGTAGTACAAGTTTTTGTCGAGGAACTGTCAACTATTGCCATAAAAAGACAGTCAAGATTGACAGGAGGTTAAAGGTCGAAGTACTGCTAAAATTGATTAAGCCTGATTTGTAACCACCATTCAGTCCCGACTGTGATTTTCTCGATACTGAGGCGAAAGTGAATGAGAGGCATGATGCGTTTGTCCGCGAATTGAAAGAGATCGATCTGATTCTGGGGAGATGGCTGATCTGGCAAAAGAAATGAGCGTGACGAGGTCTATGGTTACTTTAAGAGTGCACCAGGATTTGCACTACAAGTTTTTTTGTCTTGAGGAACTGACAACTATTGCCAGAAAAAGACAGTCAAGATTGACAGGAGGTTAAAGGTCGAAGTACTGCTAAAAGTGATTAAGCCTGATTTGTAACCACCATTCAGTCCCGACTGTGATTTTCTCGATACTGAGGCGAAAGTGAATGAGAGGCATGATGCGTTCGTCCGCGAATTGAAAGAGATCGATCGGGATCCTGGGCGGAGATGGCTGATCTGGCAAAAGAAATGAGCGTGACGAGGTCTATGGTTACTTTAAGAGTGCGTCAGGATCTGTAGTACAAGTTTTTTGTCCCGAGGAACTGTCAACTATTGCCAGAAAAAGACAGTCAAGATTGACAGGAGGTTAAAGGTCGAAGTACTGCTAAAATTGATTAAGCCTGATTTGTAACCACCATTCAGTCCCGACTGTGATTTTCTCGATACTGAGGCGAAAGTGAATGAGAGGCATGATGCGTTTGTCCGCGAATTGAAAGAGATCGATCGGGATTCTGGGCGGAGATGGCTGATCTGGCAAAAGAAATGAGCGTGACGAGGTCTATGGTTACTTTAAGAGTGCACCAGGATTTGCACTACAAGTTTTTTTGTCTTGAGGAACTGACAACTATTGCCAGAAAAAGACAGTCAAGATTGACAGGAGGTTAAAGGTCGAAGTACTGCTAAAAGTGATTAAGCCTGATTTGTAACCACCATTCAGTCCCGACTGTGATTTTCTCGATACTGAGGCGAAAGTGAATGAGAGGCATGATGCGTTCGTCCGCGAATTGAAAGAGATCGATCGGGATCCTGGGCGGAGATGGCTGATCTGGCAAAAGAAATGAGCGTGACGAGGTCTATGGTTACTTTAAGAGTGCGTCAGGATCTGTAGTACAAGTTTTTTGTCCCGAGGAACTGTCAACTATTGCCAGAAAAAGACAGTCAAGATTGACAGGAGGTTAAAGGTCGAAGTACTGCTAAAATTGATTAAGCCTGATTTGTAACCACCATTCAGTCCCGACTGTGATTTTCTCGATACTGAGGCGAAAGTGAATGAGAGGCATGATGCGTTTGTCCGCGAATTGAAAGAGATCGATCGGGATTCTGGGCGGAGATGGCTGATCTGGCAAAAGAAATGAGCGTGACGAGGTCTATGGTTACTTTAAGAGTGCGTCAGGATCTGTAGTACAAGTTTTTTGTCCCGAGGAACTGACAACTATTGCCAGAAAAAGACAGTCAAGATTGACAGGAGGTTAAAGGTCGAAGTACTGCTAAAAGTGATTAAGCATGACTTGTAACCACCATCCAGCCCCGACTGTAATTATCTTGATACTGAGGCGAAAGTGAATGAGAGGCATCGTAACACCAAACTTTTACTTACGTGGTTTAGCAAAAATATAATGAGATTTGTAGCACTGTGCGTAAACTTATAACGCTATTACAGCCGTTTCACATGCGATACCGTAGACTCAATAAAAGTTTGAACTTACTATTATAAGATTGTTAAGCGTGAAAAGTTGTGTTTATGAACTGCATTACGAAAATAGACCGGAAAAAGTTTGAGCAAAGTTTTTTTGTGGAACAGTTTATTTACAGTCTGCCATATATAAGTAATGTATAAAAGAATTCAGTTAATTTTATAATGTCTTGTACGCGATTGTCCAGTTAGTAGTTTTTTTTAAATTATCCTACAATAAACAGGCTGTTCGACTGTAGATCAATCTAATAAATACAATTAAAAACTTGAATGATCTTTTACTAATAATTAGAGTTAGTCTAAATTAACCTATTTGGTAAGTCTATGGCTTTAAAACTATTTTATTTGGATGTGTAACGAGTCTAGGAAGATGACTGCCACTTACCTTCGAATTTATTTCAAGATTGTGCCGTAATATGGAGCATTTACAATTTTTTGTAGCACTTTAGACTATAGTGGAATGCGCATGTACAGATTGGTGGTAAAATTATTTCATAAAGGATAATTTTATTGCCTATTGGTAACTGTGAACTTCTACCTAGCAACTAAGACAATTTCCTACATTTAAGTTCCAATTGCTTTCGTTAAGTCCATACTTGTTATTACTAGGCGAATTATATTTTACTGAAGTTGTTGGCCATTAAGAAGTAATGGAGAACAAGTGTCTTGTCTCAACATAAGTGTCAGGTGTATAAATATCGTTAGCTTTAATGGGCTATTCTCGTAGTCATTTTTCCACTTTATTGCGATAAATTTGTAAATAGTAGGATGCTACAGTGGGATGGACAAGATGGCTGTATCATCATCATATGTTGCAACGGCCGATAGTTTTATTGTCGCATAAAATATGACGGTGATCCAGTAACACTTTCTTGTAGCACTCCAGAATTAATTTTGCATAAGAAGGTGGTCTAAGCACTAGTGTGGCCGCGCGATTGAGGCGGTTGATTGCGGATTTGGATTCAATCCTGAGCTCAGATGCCTAATGAGTGGTCTACTTAGTTGCAAAAGTAATTGAGTATTTGCGTTTATTTTGATCAAAGAATAATAATGCAATCGTTTAAGGCGCGGTGCTTGTCGCTCTGCATCAGAGATGATACGTGACGGGTGGGGGCAATCATCAGAGCCTTCATCTCTCAATTCGCAGGCTTTGCCCCGATGCGGGGCGCTGAGTTTCACCATTACTTAAGGTATTGGTCTCGCCAATTATCCTTAGTAAAATGCAATTTGATTGCCTGGTAAATATCTGATGGCATGGCATTTTTGATTTTACACACTAAGCCTGGCTGCAGAACGCCGTCTTAGTTATTTTAGCTACTTGGCGTGGAAGTAAATTATTTTGCAAAATTGTTGGTTTGAGTTTTAATAGCAGTTCTTTTAGAGCCCTCATTCGGTCCATTTTTGGACATAGGCCTCTCTCATTTGTTTTCATATGTCTCTGTTCTGTGCCTTTCTTATTTATGATAAACCCACTGTAAGTTTTATGTCGTCTGTCTAGCGCTTAGGTGGTCGTCTTCATTGTAGTACTATTTTTGTCCATCTTTCATTCTGGCGTTTGGCCACATGGTTTGCAAAGTTTCACTTGAGTTTCGCTATTGTTTTACTCACATCCTTTATTTTGGTTTTTATGTGCCTTTTATGTGTTCGTTCCTCTTCCGTTGTATTAGAGAAATTTATTATATTTAATACCAGTAATTAAAAATAAAATTATACAGCCCCAGGAGAAAACTAAATATCAATAAATTGGTGAAATGTGGAAGGCCAAAGATGTCGGAGAAAATATATAGATTTATCAAAGACATATGAAAAAATAAGTTATGTCTAGAAAATGGAGTAAGGGAATAATGTGCCTAATCCATAAAAGAGGTGATATAATGGTATAGGAAAGTAACACTACTTAATGTGGGATATAAAATATTAAACAAACTAGTAGAAAAAATGCTAAACAATTGAATAGAAGAAATAGTTGGGAATTACCAGTGTGATTTCAGGAGTGATAGTGCAAATACTGATCAAATCTTCTTAATCAGACAAGTATTAGGAAAAATTAAGAGAGTATAACATTTAACTTCAAGATTTTCTTAAAGCCTACGATTCTATACTTATAAGGGAAGTACAAAACTCCAAAATTTATTTTGAAATAAAGCCTAGCGCATTTAAAAGAGCAGGATTGAAAAGGGGGTGTGGGCCAAAACTAAGGGGCACTTTGACCTCAGGGTCAGGATATATCTAAAGGTCTGGGGTTTGAACTTTACTTACCTGGCCAATTTAAATTTTGTTTAAATTATTTAATGTAACTTTCTTGTAATTATAAGCTTATAAAAATTAACAAATTTTATCTATTTAAATAACTCAAATTTAATTTATAATCCTATTTAGTCCTCTGATATTACTTGTAACATACAAAGGTCTCATAGCCTATAAATTAAATTATTTTAATAAACGTCAATAAAATAAAACGAATAGATTATGTTCAATTCTATTAATTTTTCTGTTGCACATGTTTGGAATAAGGACTAAAATTTGATGGGAATACTTTAAAAACAGATCAAAATCAAGGATTGTAAATAGGAAACGATCCCTAACAGCTGATTTCTCTTTTGTTTTGAAAACGTGCAAATCTTCGCGTTGTATGGTTTTATTCCTTTTTATTGGTTGTTTTCCTGTTCCACACGAACAATTGCAGATATCCACCAGTCCGATGATCGAAACGTGAGGACGCTGCATCTGAGAACTTCCCGTTAAATTTTGACAAAGCAATGGGCAGAAGACTGTTGTCTTCCAGAAATCAATGAAAAGGGCCAAGAAATTTTGCTTTTGTATGATGCTAGGGAATCTCATTGGAACTAGTCGGTTTGGGAAAGTGTGGATACATTAGCAGAAGCAAATCGAATGAAAATAGCTAAGAAGACTACTGCTTTTGCCCAACCACTTGTTGTTGCCTTTAACCAATATTTTAAATACTTTATAAATAAACAAATCTCAAATTTTGTTTGCACGAACTTTCCCTAAAATTAATTTCGCGAACTAATTTTTCCAAAATTGTTTTACTCGTCTGGAATAAATTTTCTGCTCCAAAATTTAGAAATGTTGTTTCTTATGCATCTCATAAGGCTGGTTATGTTCAACATCTACCAGAAAGATTTGAAAATTTCATTTATACGATGATGTTCACCTTGTGATTTGAGATTGTACTTTCAACACTTCTTTGCAGAATAACATACTTATTTTTAATTTAAAAAATACTATAAGGCTATTATAATAACAAATATTGATTGTATAATTGAATGTGTTTCTTAAATGTAACTGAATTTTTAAAGTTTTTCAATAAATGTTTTAAAAATCTAACTTTTTGTCATTTTATTTGTATTTAAAATATTTAAATTTTAATTAATTTTATAATACGGAATTAAAGAAAATTAGATTTGAGTGGCCTTTGTGGCCCAGGTCCAGGTTGGACGGGATGTATTTTAATTCGAATTAATTTATAAGAAAAAACTAAAAAGAAATTGAATTACATTTTTTTAAAATTGGCTGGGGTAAGGTTCGATCTCCAAACTTTCAGGTCTGGAGTCCAACACCTTCCCCACTAGACCACAGCTCATTGAAAACCCGTTTGGCTATTTTTCAGGTAGAGAAAATAGCCAAATTTTTAACTAGCCATATCTTGATTGAGAACAAAGTGCCGCTTAGTTTTGGCCCACACCCCTGTTTTCAGTCCTGCTCTTTCAAACTCGCTAGGCTTTATTTCAAAATAAATTTTGGAGTTTTGTACTTCCCTTGTTAGAAAAAAAAAAAAAACTGTACAACCGGTTAGATGAGCTAAAAACACCGAGAAAATTAATAGGATTGGTAAAAATGTGCTTAACAAAGTGTTACCGGGTCGGGCCTGGGCGGTGATAAATCGGGCGTCGGGACGCTACGACCGGCCACGCGTGGGGCACGGAAGGCTAAAAAACGAAGCGTCGGCTTCAATTTACAATTAGAATTATATTTACAATCTTACAAACTTAACCTACCTTACGCTAACTTAACCTACTTAGCTAATTTACAAAAACTTAACCTACGATTTAATGTATGCGCTCAAACGGGCCGCGAGCTAGGTGCAGCAGCGGGGCCGGTGGCGGAACCAGGCAACGAGCGGCAGGGGTGGTAGCGCAGCTGGGCAGCTTGCAGCAGGGCCGATGGCGGAGCCGGACAGCGTGCAGCAGGGGCGGCAGCAGGGCCGGGTGGCGGGGCCTGAAAGCGAGCAGCCGGTCCGGAAAGCGAGCAGCAGGTCCGGGCAGTGAGCAGCAGATCCGGGCGGCAAGGAGCAAAAGAAGTCAAAAGGGACTCACCTGATGACACTTGATTGGTTACTTCTTAAGGGGCTGACGACTAAGAGCGAATTCTTCGGTTGCTCAGGTTTTAAGGGTTCAGCCGTGCCCCACTCTGCTGGTGGAGTGCAGAGTTTCAGGGTGGAAACACGCTGAACCCGCTGAGAATGCAGGACTTGCCTAGGATTGGTGGACGCCGGGGGCGCCTTTGCTATGATTGGAAAATGCCGTGGCGGCTATGGTCGGTGGCGTTCGGATCGACTTGGGATCGCTTAGCTCCTTGGTATTATAAATTCCAAAGAATGTTCTTGTCTTGCCCGAATAATTCCGGAGCAGGTAACATCAGCCCTGGCGAAATCGGAGCCAGGTAACAAAGGCCAGTATTCGAAAGATTTTAAAATCTGTAGATCAAGACAAGGAAGTACTCTATACAATAGACAAAGTTCAACATTGGCGTACGTAGATGGTATAGATATCATATGTAGGTCACCAGGAGCTCTAAAGAAGTAGGCTCATATATAAAAGGAGCGGCAATGACGCAAGAACTGCAAATTAATAGCAAAAAGACAAAGTATACGATGACCAGAAAGGAGGTATCTGGATATGATAGTGTTACTGTTATAACAATAAATAAAAAAAGGTACGAAAGAACCAGTAACTTCAATCATTAATAAGAACAAGGGAATAAGAGAGGAGGCCACCGCGCGAATAGTAGCGGGCAATAAGTGCTACTTCAGATTAAAGTGTTATGAAATCCAAAATCCTATATAGTGAAGAATTAAGTGAGAATGTATAAGACAGTAATAAAACCAGTGGTGATTTACGCGGCGGATACCTATTGCCAGATATGTGGCAAAAAATCTTTAGGGTAATCTAAGGCCCGGTAAATAAAAACGGAGCTTGGCGTGTATTAACAAATCAAGAACTGAAAGCAAGGTATTGAGAAGCAAGTATTTTCGCTGAAATCAGAAGCAAATGAAAAAGTTGGCTTGGATACGTTGAACGGATGGAGTCCTCCAGAGAAATAAAAAAAACCTAAATTAAAAGAAGCTAAAGGGAGAGATGGATCAGAAAAGTGCAGGACGAAAAGGTTAAGCGTCACAAAATGGAGGGAAAAGCAAGGAACCGTAGGAATGGAAAACAATTATAAGGTAAGTTAAGTCTTTAGAGGAGGAGTAAGAAGCAAACAGTAAGGATACGAGTGCAACTGCTCAGCACTAACCATAAATATGGAGAGAAAATGAGTCCCTACAGAGAAAACAGACCCTTGGAGGGTTGAGATGTGAGTGACCATCGTGAACAACAAAGTGGGAAGTAAAAAAACCCAAAAGGAGAAGGTCGAAGGCCCCTGCGGTCTGTTGCACTGTAGAGTAAATAAATAGGTGTCCTTTTTTTATCATTTTTGTTAGTACTTGATTTACTTTTTGTCTTTTCTTTATTTATTTTAGTGCTTTTTCTATTTCATATATTTTAATTTTAGAATATCTCCTGAATTCACATATATTGCCTTTCGCTCTATATCTTTGAAGTTTATGCATGTTCTTGCTCTTTAGAGTTCTTTGTAGAATCCTTTCAGTATTACATCTCCTAATGATGTTATAATTATATCACATAATGTTCTTTCTTTTTGCCACTATTTTGTTTTTTGTCTACTTTAAATTGCTTCTTCCATTAGCATCGCACGTCACTTTTTTATCTTTTTGTTTCTCTTCTCATTGTTTTATTAAGTTCTCTAAGAGCTTCTAGGCTGTTTTCTTTGTTTTTAGTAAACATCCTTCTTTCTTCCATTAATATTTTTGTTTTATTAGAAATTTTGATATCTCGGTTTGTGGTACCTTTTGTTTCCGGCGTCTTTAATTTCTGTTATTATGTTTTTCGAAATTATCTTTGTCTTTTATTGCCACTTGTGTTAGTTTTTTAGTTATTTCTCCTATATATTGCCTTTAGTCTGCTGTTGTATGGTATTTAGGTTTTGTATATATTTTATTATTTTGTTTGATTATTTTATTTCTCACCAATCTGTGATAGCTTTACGTACTTATTTTATTTACATCTTTGACTATATGTTTGTGTGGTGTTATGAAAAAAAGTAGTGACGCTTAGATCTTACATTGTGATTTATTCGCGTCCACTTGTTTTTATTTTTTTAAAGAATCTATTTATATCATACAATTGCTGCTGTAGAGAATTTATTAACATATCCCCTATTTTATTTCTTTGTCTTATCTTGTGTTCACTAATGCCTACCTTCCCCTTATTTTTGTCCTATTCTAGCATTGAAATCCTCTTTGATTAATAATTATTATGTGGGATTTTTTATAATGGACTTGTTTATTTCTTTGCACAGTTGCGATAGTTCTTCATTATTGTAGTCTTTTAGAAGTGCACAAACCTATATTATTTTTAGCCTACATTTTGTCAATATCTGTATAATTATGTATATTATATAATGCGTTATATTTCCATTTATTCTCTTATTTATTAGGAAACCTACTCCTCCTTGTCTTTTATTTTTTTCTTCATGTGTCCTGAATTAAGTCTTAAATATTATTAGCTTTTTGTTTTAGTTTACATATTCCAATAATACCCCATTTAAAATTGCTCAGCTCTTTTTTTAATTTTGTTATTTTGTTGTTTCCTATCGGTGTTTGTATATTGTGTGTGCTAATAAAGAACTCTGTTTTTTTAGCTTGGCAGTCTGGTCGAACCCAGAGATTCTTACGTTAGCACTCTCTATTTTCTTACTATTCCATTTACTGTCTTGAGTGGGAGCTTAAAAATTGCTGGGGACTGAAGGTTATTTCCTTCTGCGTATTCTTGGAGGAATTTGGTATAATATATCGCGTGCTGGTGTATGCATTTTGTACCTTCTGCTCCACTGGAGCACCGCTGCTGTTGTGTATGCACTCACTCCGAGTCAGACAATACACGGGTTGCTAGTTTTGGCCCGTATATTATTTCTCTGATAACCAGCATAGCTCCTATGCGCCACCTGGATAGGCGCTTAATGGAGGACTGGTAACCACACAGATATGTTAATTAAAATCCAATAAAACGTTTATGTTACTGTGATACCAAATATTGTTACTGTTGCTCTTAGCAAATTATTTTGCATCTAATTCTGCGCTACTTGGTTATGTAATAAAAAAATCTGGGAGCTAGACGGGTACTATTAATCGCCTTTGTAAGATAACGTTGATAAATTCAGTTTCGAACCCACATTAGTTATGGAGTCTGACAGGTTTAATACACTCTACCGACAAAGGCATTTGCCGCTAAATTGGCAAATAGCTATTGAACTCGGAACTTACACGGCTTATAATCATTAAACTTCACAACGCGGAAAATACTCGACTCGTTCGGTTTTTATTTGCAAATAAAGTTGTTTTATGCATGTGATTGACCCCACATCAGATTTTTCTAGGCAATAACTTTTTATTATAAAAACTTTGCACGCTTCGTGATTTCAATTCTAATCCTAGCGACCCCCATAAACTTATTTGCACACTAAGAGTTTTCTTGGGTTCATGGATCAGAAGTCATTTTAGAGATATTTACGAGGTACGACCCCGCGTATTATTTGCACACTAAGAGTTTTCTTGGGTTCATGGAAACTTCCCGCTAGAAGTCATTTTAAGAGATTTAGTAAGGAAATGCTGAACAGTAAACAAAGAGTATTATGGTTTTATTTATATAGTAGACTTAAAACTTTTACAGGATGTATAGCTACACTATTAAAAACAAGATAAGTTATTTTTTTATTATAAATCAGAACTATACGATATCCTACCGGAATGTGCTATTTTAAGAACTGGTTTGTTCTTGATTAGTTTGATAAGAACTTCTCCAATTACAAGTGCTTCTTCTCAGTTTCTTTTAAGTCTCTTGCTATTTTATATTTGAAGAAGTAATGTGTTTATATAGTTTCTATTTCATAATGTTCTTTGCGCCGCGATTATACGTATTTTAAATTGCCTTCTTTAAGTTATTGTCAAGTTTGACTTGCTAGAATATCGCAAAAGTTTGGTTTTATATAACCTAATGCATTTCGAAATACCCTGTGCTCATAGAAAAATGTATTTATGTTATTCAGTTTTTTTTAAATAAAATTTACTTGTATGGATTTGGTCTTGTTGATTTTAATTTGTGTCCATATCTGCATTTGGTCTAGGTGGTTTTGTAAGGTGGTAGATGCTATTACCGGGTTTAAGTCGATTGAGAAGATTACTGTGTCACTCGTATTTTGGTATTTCCATTGGTTGGAAGGTCTGCTGTGTATAGAATGTAGAGTAGTGTACCTAAAAGTTTGTCTTGAGGTACTCCAGATTTTATTGGAATTTATTGGATTTTATTGACTTAGATTCTATATTATTTATTGCTTAGATGCGATTTCAGCAGTTTAAAGTTAGTGAAGGGTATTTTATACAGTAATCTAGACTTCTAGAGCGTTATGAAAATACTTCATTTGGTTTTTGACCAGGTTTAAGTTTTATTATATTTCGACCATTTTTTTTGAATATTAAAAATATGTTAATAAGATTCTTTTGATATCTTCTTTAACACTTTCTAGTGTGGCGGCCTTTTGCCTTTGAACCATCTGTGTTTCGTAGGGGTGTGCTGGTGGCTTTGATATCTGCCGCCACATTTTGCTATCGCACACAAAACGGCATATGGGCTTTTTTGCTCGGCCTGCAAGTCTGCATACGCCGTCGGCGGCACCTTTTGAAACGCAAAGTGCTGTCGAATCAAAATTTCCCGCAAATGATCCACCGCAACGCGGCCAGTGCGGTCGTGTTCAATCTCCCCGCAGCTAACTCCCCCACAAGAGACTTTTCGCATCGCATCTCAGTGCGGTCGTATTGAATTTACCCGCATTTAACTCCACCGCTAAGCCAGGCACGAAGACATCGCAGCACGGTGGCCACCGGGAAACCAACGCCGCTGAAGCCGAAGCTGAAGCCGATTACAGGTGAGCGATTTGGCAATTACTCGTCGGTTGATATTGGTAGCCCCCCCATCCGCTCCGCGCCGGCCGTTTAAGGGACGATTTAGGCCTCAGCGTCTTACTTTCGGGGCGGGCCGTACTTAGTTCCCCATACCGCTCTTCGAGGGGTACGGCTATTTACCCGCCTGCCTCCCACTTTCGGTATCACTTTATCCATTCCCGGAGCTTTACAAAAATTTAGTAAACTGATTTTCTTTTAGATTTCTTTTAGAATAAAGAATTTAATTTCTGGTGTGTTAGAGATATCGGATGGTCGTCTTTCTATGCTGTCACCCGTAACTTAAGTTATTAAGATTTTTTAGACGTTTTTAGATGTTTGAAACTAATGATATTGTCATTAAATGGCATTTTTTACTTCTTTAATTATATATTTTAATTGGAAGCTTAATCGATTTAATGCAGTTTTTGTCAGCGGGTGGTTGAGTGTGAAAGTACTTTTTTGCTCTAACTTTCCTTTCTCTGTTCGAAGTTTTTAATCTTTATTGGTGTAGTAAATGTTTCGTTTTGAATGTTTGTGTGAGTTGTGACATGTTAAGCTGCCTGTTTGAGGGTAGTTAATTTCACCTGCTGTTTAAGGCTTATGTTCAAATTTCCTCTTCTTGTATTTTGTTTCTTTACTCTTCTCGACTTGTATTTTTCTGGTGTAGTCTAAGAGTTGGTTTTTATGGATAGCATAAATACTAATGATCGCTATTACTGCTGGGTGGTCAAAGGATAGGTCGTAATTTGGGATAACAACCAACATTGAAATTTAAAAGGTCTTTATTAGGTTTGGTTGCACAATAATATTTGATTTTTTCCTATAAAAGATTTGACATTTATTTACTTTTTGTTGCAATTAGACCAAATCTCCGTAAGGTATGCTTGGATTAGATGCCAGTGAGGCCGTGGGGTTGAGGCTTTGGGTGCGGTGCTGACAGATCCGAGTTCAATTCTGGATTTTATATGCCTGGCTGGTGGCCTACTCAGTCGCTAAAAAATGAAGTACCTGTGTTTACTTTGAATAACAGTTAATAACACAACCATTGAAATCTCCCCGAATCAAAGATGGTGCGCGACGACCACGCAGGTCTTGCTCCGACGCGGGGCATAGAGTCTACTATTATTACTATTATGCTTGATGTTATGGTTTCCGTCTACAACGAATATAAACCTAATTTTCTAGAAGAAGTCTTTAAAGTTATTGTTTTAATATTTAGCAGATATAGGCAGCAAATTGCTGCAACAATTAGTTCATACGGAAGCATCTTTACTTTGATAACTTTGGCTTATAAGTGGTTACTTTTATACCTTTTTTGCGGATTTACAGGCACTGCAGCCTCAAGGGCTCATTGTGTCGATGCCAAAACCCCGAAACAACTCTTCTATTAAGTTCCTAACTATCTTCCAGTCGAGTCCGTCCAGTCTACACGCAAGTGTCGTTATTGCCAGTTATTGCCAACAAATTACTGCGTCAGTGTTTCCCACAATACGCGATAAGTCGGTTTGTTTTGTGAAGATTCTTTGGTCACAAGGTATTAGATATTCCTGCCGCAGTGATGCATGCGCAACGTCTTTCCGACTTACACTGGCGATTTTTCTAGACATTTTCAGATCACACGCCACACAATGCTCCAATGCATATTTTGGTGGTACCTGGAATAGATCTTGTTGTAATCCTCCGGTAACACCATAACGTACGCACCGAGTTTCACTCACTAAACTTATAGTCTTCGAACCCTACCTCACACTTCAAGGATATCATATTTCCTGACCGCAGCATTTCACAAATAACAGAACACAATCGATTGAAATGGACGATCGTAGACATGCTAGTGGGTAGTTTTCGAATTCGGCACATGACATCGTTTATCTTCTTCAGCACCTCGTATGGGCCTTCGTAGGAATGTTGAAGTTTTGGAGACAACCCACATTGCCGCTTTAGGTTATATAACCATACTCGATTGCCTTTTTTATAACCCGCTCTCGATGCGTTGACGTAGTAGCAATCTTTTATCGATCACTCGCGATGTTGATTTCTATCACTATTTTTCTTAGGTAGTCTTCTCTAACTATGTTTTCTTCAAGTTTGCTTCCAAAGAGTAAAGCCACAGGGTAGCTTTCAGTTCTCGACCAAAGAGAACATTGGATGATGATTGACCAGTTAACTCATGGATAGACGAATGGTATACCAACAGAAATAGAGATGGAGATATTAGTTTCAGTCTCGTTGATGGTTAGAGACAACTTTTGAAAGATATTCCCTCATTATCCTGTTTATGCGCTCGATCATTTCATCTGACTAGGGATGTAACGGAATCGTCCTGGTTTTTCTGATACCCCGTTATTCGCATACTTTTATAAATACCGTTGATTTGAAATTTCGAACGTGCCCGGAATGTAGTTCTAGTGGCACTCCAAATCTGCTGATTAGTTCATTTACCAACACCTCCGCGGTTGTTGTGGCTTTTTGATTTGGTAAAGCATAGATTTCCACTCATTTACTGAAATAGTCCATCGTCACTAGAATAAATTTATTTCCACTGTGACCACTAGGGAACGGACCAGCTGTGTCAATGGCAATTCTTTCGAAGAGACTTCCGACGTTATATAGTCTCATTGATGCATATGGTTTTTTTTATTTTTACAATATTTTAAAATAGTTTACGTAAAGTTTGTTGTTTTGTATGATCATTAATTCTATTCGTTTTTTTCGAGCTGCTAATAAGTTTTGTGCGAGTTGACTTCAGATACGGTCGTAATTTGAATTCTTTCTAACAATTATTGTGAGTGGATAATTGAATGTTCTTTTTAGATAACGTATCATCTAATATATTTTAAAAATGTGCAAAATGTGTTTGTTACTCACTTTTAATCCGCTGATTGCGGCGAGATCAGATGCCTCGCCGATAACCTGCATTTACCTCACGTATAAACAGTTGATATTTATTATTATTGATAAGCAAAAGTTACAAATATTAATATGACTTAATATGGAAAATTTCAATTAAAGCAACCAAATACTGCGTATCGAGTAGATAATGTTAGTGTAAATCTAAATAAACTGAATTAGGAAAATACTTCAACCACTAAAACCAACAAAAATAAAAAACAACTTGTAATTTTATCTGAAGACAATGATATCTATTTAACAGTTATACTCTGCTTACCCAAAAATAATTTTAATGTGCATTTTAATTATACATATATATACAGTATACCCTAATAGACCGTTTAATATATGTTGTTTATTTGCTTCATTTTCCTCTTATCAATGGGTTCATTTCTTCTAATTCAATTTGTTAGTAGCTACTTTTCTTATTGGTCCTATCGTTCTCCATATTTTCTTTTCTATTTCTGTTATCCTTTCTATCTATATTTTTCTTGTTATTTATCATCTTCTTTTATTGTTTCTGTAAGCTCGTTGAACAGTTTTCTCTTCATTCTAATTACATGTCCTATCCATTAATTAACTTTTCCATTTTTTCTATTACTGATTCTTGTTCTATTCTATTTTTAATTTTCTTGTTTGTTATGTAGTATTTTGTATTTTTACACATTTTGCCTAATTATTTATTTTTATAGCAATCAAAAATCCACAAACCCATATTTTACCAATATGCGGATACCAAGGATCCTCATAGCTACTATCTGACAAAGGAAAAGTAGAAACATTTGAAAATCACTTCGAAGACGAATTTCTACTTCAAATGTAATTGAGAATACGTAAGATCAGTTTTCAGTAAATTGAACACAAGATGCAATGATTAAGAAAGAAAAAAGCCCCGGGTCACGATTTCATAACGTCAACCGTAGTTACCTACAATTTCTTCAGATCCTCTTTAATAATGTCTTACCTAGTGGCTACTGCAATTAAAATTTACACAGATAATTTTTATTCCTAAACCTAGTAAATCTCCCAATGAAATCGTCCCATTAGCTTCCTGTCATTGGTTAAAGTTGCTTGAAGAATTTGCTTTACGAAATATTAACGAAAATTTGTTCCAACGTCATCGTCTAACAAACATAATTCAAACTAAAAAATTCTGTACCGCTGTCTTCCTGTATGTAAGGCAGGCTGTTGACAGTGTTACCTGGCCCATATTTCGCCAGGCCTGATGTTACCTGGCCCGGAATTTTTCGGGCAACATAAGGGCCCTTCTTTGGAATGTATTATCCCAAAGGAATGTTACCTGAGGCCAACTTTGTGGCGCCGTGTGCAACACCGGATAGTTGACCTATCGCGTCGCGTCGTACCAAGCGGTTCCGAGTCGGCCCGAACGCTACCGTACCATAGTCGCCACAGCATTTACCAACCAGGGCAAGGGCGCCGATGCATTTTCCAATCAGCGCAAAGGCGCCCCCGGCGTCCACCAATCCTGGACAAGCCCTGCATTCCCCAGCGGATTCCACCCTAAACTCTGCACTCCAGCAGCAGAGTGGGACACAAGCCGAGTCCTGAGGCATCGAAGAATTCGCTCTCAGTCGTCAGCCCCTTAAGAATAAATCATCAAGAGTCATCAAGTGAGTCCCTTTTGGTTTCTTTGCTGCTCGCTGCCAGAACCTGCTGCTCGCTTTCCGGCCCCGGTGCCCCGATCTGCTGCCGCCCTGCTGCTCGCTGTCCGGCTCCGTCATCGGCCCTGCTGCACGCTGCCCAGCTGCGCAACCGCCCCTGCTGCTCGCTGCCTGGTTCCGCCACCGGCCCCGCTGTTTGCTCTGCTGCATCTAGCTCGCTGCCCGTTTCAGCACATACATTAAGTCGTAGAAGATCCTACCCCAGACGTCCTATGAAGTAGTGGCTAAAAGAACATTTAGACCAATAGCGGACTGACTTCACTTGAAGTCTTTCCACTCATACCTTGATATGACTTACCATAATTTGATAGAATGTTTATTCTAATTACCTATTAAATTTCGCCCAAATAAAAAAAAATGTAGTATTTCTTTTAATTTTATGTGTTTTTTTGAGTACCCAAGATTTAATTTTATATATGTTTTTAATATCTATTTCTATTTTACTCTTTTCCATGGTTGTTTTAGTTATCGTAGAATATATGTGTGTAATAAAAGGCCATTGCATCTGACAATTAGATTCTTTAATCTTAATGCTTTAATGATAGGAAAGCCGCTTCTATGCTGTACAACTCTAAAAAAGGCCTTTCATTTTCAAAGAAATTGTCCCCAATAGTAATCCTGCCGTCTGCAGCAATTTTTTTGTTTTAAATATTATTCAATAAATTTTAGAAGTATTTACTCCATACCTTCAACAAATTAAAAATTTTATTGTATTTCCAAGCTCAATGCTATTCAAAATGGTTGTAAATGATCAACGCATTGTGAATAAGTTAACCTTTATAAATGAAATGAAACGGGCGAATCAGCAACTAGCGCTTATGGCATGACCTGACAATGATTTAAGACGTAACAGAAACGCATTTCATCTAAAATAAAAAATTTACATCTGAGATGAAGAAAATGCAATTTAATGAGGAAACTAAATTACTGACCACACGTTAACTGGTCTTCTATTAAATTTTTATCGTTTTCGTCTTTTTGGTTCCCGGGGCGCTCGGAAACTGATTTAGGATTTTACGCCCTCGACCTTGTAAGACTAGATAAAGGGCACAAATTTGGTATCCTACTATTAAAATATGTGTCGTTTCCAGAGAACCATGCAGTGAATAAGCAAATATTGAGGTTTTTCGAAAATATTGGTTTTCATAATGCTTTGTATAAAGACATACGTAATTTGCGCAATGCTCCTCAAAAATTTCGAAGTTTTTAAATGTCTGCATGCATAACTGAACACGCCAGAACATTCTGGACTTTAACAACAATTTATATGGTTTCCAAAAAATGTGTGAACACGTGGTAATAGCAGTTTATCAAATTCTTTAACTTGGCTTGAATGATGTTCCGTATCGAGAACATTAAAGACAAAATAAAAAGATTCGAGTGACTGTAGGAATCCTTAAAGCTCTTGATATCTGGAAAATTTTAGCGGAACGAAAGTCTATATATATAATTTTTTTATATATTGCTATATATTTTTTTATATACGAATGAATTTTATGAAATTTATTTAGCAGTATGTATTTTTAAATTGCTTGATGGACTAATCTAAATTTTTCTGTCTCCTCTAATACGAAAGCTATTGTAACAAATTTTCAAATGCCTCCCGTAGCGCGGCTGATTGACGTCCGCATTGCGTCACTTTCGGCCCCCGGCCTTTCTAGGAATATAGCTAACGCGCCCGTGTTCGCGAGCATTCCACAAAGTTCGAGTGGCTTGTTTCCCAAAGGTTCGAGGCTATTCGGGTATATCGGGAAATATAAATAAATAACGCGCGGCAGTTTGCCGGGGGAAATTACGAATTCGGACGCCGATTCCGGTTTTAAGTGGAGCAAGCGGGCGAATGTGCAGATAAATGTATATAGCGAGTAAATATATAAATTTATATAATTGTACGTACAATAGATAAGTAGTTTTAAGTAAATTAGTATGTTTTATTCACCGCTACCAAGAGCAGCCGTCACAACTGGTGACTGGTGTGAGCATTTTCGCATTTGTAACGTGAGTGGTGAATAAATTAACATTAATGCAGGGAAGCATAGCCGCGAAAAAAGTAATGCTTTTAGACTTGAAAGTTGCGGACTTGAAACGTGAACAGGAGAAAAGGAATGTATAAATTACTGGAAATAAAGCCAGATTACAGCTGTGACTTAAACAAGCCCTATTGGCTGCTGGTAAAGATCCAGAATGTTTTTATTTTCAAAATTGCGGGAGGATTGTCGGAGACGAGTGCCATGCTAAACAGATTAAAATCAGATTTAAACGAAGATTTTAATTCGAATATGGATATTTTAAATTCTGATTTGAACTCAAATACAGCGGGTTTGAACGGAAATATAAATAATGTAAAATCAGATTTGGATTCAAAAATGGACAAGCTAAATAACAAAATGGATGGTCTGAAACAACAGTTTTCGAGAACACTTTACGATAAAATTAATCAAGTCAGAACATAAATCAATGAGGTCAGAGCAGAGATCTAAGACGAATCAATGATGTAAAAGTAGTGATGCTCTTAAATCTATAATAAAAAAAATTGAAGGTCGGTTCAGCACTCCTATTTAAATTTAATGAGAACAGCCAAGAAGACTGGCAAATGGAAGGGTCATTGTCATGCGCCGATATAATGAAGACCAAAGTCCAGCCACTAACTTTTGATTTTAAATCGTCTTGGACAAATTACCAAAAATTATTTGAGGAACAGCTTCAAAATTAAGCACAAAAATTGGGCGAAACTGTTCAAGAATTTGAGGCAGATATAGTTAATTTTTTACGTATTGGAGGTACTAGCTGATTGAATATTTATTGACGGCATTAACGATAGAGAAACCCACCAAGCGATAAGGTTTCCTAGACCGAAAATATAGATTGATGCGCTCACGCACGCTCTAGAATTTGAAGCTGCCAAACAGGTGTCCAGCAGGCGTGTTAATATAAGAAAATTGGCGGCAGATACCGATAAACTGAATAAGACCTGAATAAAACCCGTGGAAGACTTGTCAGAAGATATTGCTAAGTTATAAAGCTATAAAGGGCTCAGCAGAAAAACTAAAACGGATTGATGGAAAAGAGCGAAGCCCCAACCACAAAAATGCAAATTGCAACTTTCAAGCATAATTCTAATAGTGTTTATATTAATGGCCGAGTAAATGGAAAGATGCATGCTTTTCTAGTGAACACAGGCGCGACGAAAATGATTGCCAAATTCAATGTTATCGAGACATCCAGACGTTTTCTGCAACCAACTGAAATCTTCGGACCGCGACTGGAGCTTCAGAAAAGGTTTATGAAAAAATAAAATATTGAAAATGATGTAAATCTTGGAATGGACATTTTGAAAACTTATGAGTGTAAAGTGGTTTGGAACATGGGGTACTAGAGATAAAGGGAGAAGATGAGACAGAGTCGTAGCACGGGTGAGAGTAGCTTAGGAAACCATCTTCCCGGAAAGTGAATTGGTAGTGGAGGTAGGTTTGGATTGAGATCTCCCAGAGAGAAGGGTCATCCTTATCGAGCCACGTAATAAAGAGAAGAAGACTGGGAAGGGGATATTGGTTGGAAAGATACTAGTTCAAACTGCCAACGTGGTACCGGTCCGTGTAATGAATGTGAATGGGTATCCCTGGACATTGAAGAAAAGCACAATCCTCGGTCATTGTATTTCAGTCTCTTCGGTGGTTCATCAAGTCGATAACGTCCAGCCAAGGTCAAGCAATATTTCTGAAGAATAGAGCAGTGATTGCCACATCCTAACCAACATTGGGGATCTGTTGCACCGGAATCATGACCTGTTTCAATACGACAAGGGTTTAAAAATTCAAAAATCGCGCATCACAAAATAGATACCGGCGATGCTACTCCCGTATGACAGAGTGTTACACGACCGTCATTAGCTAAACGAGAGGAAGTTGAGAGGATAATTTCAGATATGGAAAAGGATGCCGTTATTGAACTATCGACAAGCCCGTGGTGTTTGTCCGTGGTGTTATTCAAGAAGAAGGACGGGTTCACCAGATTCTGGGTTGACTACCGTCAGCTCAACGATAGCACAAAAAGATAGTTCACTACTGCTGGACACCTTGGCCGGATCCAAACGGTTCTTAACCTTGGATCTAAAGAGCGGATATTGGCAAATCGAAAGGGGTCTCAAAGACAAAGGAAAGACAGTTTTTTTTATTGGGTCTGGACTATGGTAGTTTACGGTGATGCTATTTGGACTTTGCAACACCCCTTTGACCTTTGAAAGATTAATGGGGATTGTTCTTAACGGGATATCCTGGAAAACATATTTGATGTATCTGGATGACATAATAGTGACTGGAAAAACATTCAAAGAGCATCTAAAAAACTTAGAGCAGCTATTTCAACGGCTGAGAAATACTAATCTGAAACTAAGTCCGAAAAAGTGCTCCCTCTTTAGGAAGAAGGTACACTATCTTGGACATGTAGTGAGTGATGAAGGTATGGTGGCTAATTCAGAGAAAGTTAGGAGCGTGAAAAACTCTGCTACATGGAAGAGCAAATTGAAGGTTTAAATATGGTTGACAACGACTTTCTTCACACATATGTTACAGCGATTATTGATAGCACCCACAATTTCACTGACCATATGGCTGAGTTATTGGATGCCTACAGGAACAGGATTTTTAAGATCACTTAAAATCCAACCGCCACCGAATGATAATTGTTGTTCAGCTAGTTCGGAAGAATTAATATAAATTCTGCTCCATCATTCTACTTCTCACTAACACATTCTCGTGATCTAATAATCACGGTAAGCTTTTCCAAGAAGCATACCACTGCCGCAGTCTTTCTCAATGTAGGCAAGGACTTAAAGAAGATACAGTACAACGGTTTTGTCTACAAGATAGCATGAGTGTCCATTCCTCCGCTAATGATTTAATGGATTAATCCTTTGTTTCGGCTAGAGATACTGGATTAAGCTCAGTGCCGTAAAATCATCAGAGAGATGTCTAAGATCTAGCTTTCTCTAAGACACCACGTTGTTCAACATGTGCGTTTTAGCTATCTTGACGATGCTGTCTAAGTAGATGATAGTTTAATACGCAGATAAGACAGTAGCGGTGTCAAGCTCGTTATAGCCCTTTATAGCTATCAAGCGTGTTTAGGAATAACTGGATAAGCTGAAAGAATGATGCAGTACCCAATGAATAGGAGTCAACGCCGATAAGAGCGTCGTCGTTTTATTCTGCACAAGAAATCAACTTCGTTGTTGTTGAACCTTGGAAAATATTATAATTTTGTTCTGGAGAGAAGAAACGTATTTGCTTGGAGCGACTCTTAATAAGCGGGTTATTTGGAAGCCTTGCGGAAAACGGGCTATATCTTTCGGGCTCTTGGTACTTGAAAAAAAAAATACGATTAGAACGTCGTCGTGCTAACTGTTCAGGAAAATTCCATCATCTGTGGCCTCTACAACTAAGAGCTGGGTAGAAGTCCCCGTCAAGTATATGGGCGGCTAAACAAAATACACCAACTTTTACACCGGATCATTACAAAATAAGTGAATTAAGGATAGAACTCAGGGATCCTCAACGTCGCCAACGATGTTAATGTTAATGGGGTTTCATACGTTTGGTGTTTTTGAAGAAGCTTAGTTATGGTCGATGACAAATGATTACTATTAATACACGACCTAAAGAGGCATATAAGTTTTATATGGTATTATATCCGTTTGAAAGTATTAGATCTATACTTACATCATTTTTTCTCCTTTAGCATAACCTTAAAACACTTTCCGATATTACACTTTCTCAAGGTTAAATAAAATTAAATGCAGACAAACTAATGACAATCAACGTTGCAAACACGTACAGTAGCACAGTAAACGTTAATTTGATTTATTCAGCGGTCGTGTTCGCTTTTGCTGAATTGATAGGCAAAATTGAGCCATGAATACTCTAACTTGGGGAATAAAACCAAACTAACAAATGCATTTTAGTTAACTTTTAAAATAAATATTTTTTGTTTCTTTCAACAAATAAAACGCATTATGTGCACAAATGCAAAGCCGTTTATTTATTCAAATACATAGAGCCTTAACATCAACATGTAATAGACAGCTTGTTTAGATAGAAGTGTTACAAATGACTGTGCGTTAAGGTACTAGAAACGCAGGTTGTTTTCGGGAGCCATCGGTTTCCTAGTTCCGCTCTTACCTATGGAAAAGGGGTTGGTGGAAGAAGAAAAACCTCGTTTTTGCAGCTTACGCTCGTAGTACACAGACAGGCACTCGAAAGCATAGCAAAGATAAAAAACCTCTACAAAAAGTCTACGCATCGCAACAGTCTTTGCTCATCTAGATTGTTCGGATATATTTTATTTATTTACAGTAGGGTCCATGCGGCTGACAATAACATTCAATGCTACACACAGTTACAAAGACACGTATTTACTGTGAATATAAAAATAGCATTTTAATTATCGTAGCCATAAATAATCGGTAACTATGACTTGCTTTCTCAAAGCTTTGGTTAAAATTCAACAAGTAATTAAATTTGGATAAAATGTATAATTGACAGTTGGATAAAAGAATGATTGGTACCCACTAATTGATATGCCAACTTTTAATATTGTTAAACGAACGTGGGTTTAACAATATAAAACATTCTAAAGAATATGTGCAGAAATATCAGGCAAAAAGATAATACAGAAGGTTGTCCAGAAATGTTGTGCTCAAGACCAGATATGACATTTTTGTTTTGTTTTTTGGTGCTACATAGTGTTGGCACTTATGATCAATTTTCAGTCACTTTTAAGGATGGCTACCACCGATTGCAAAATTATAAACAGTGTATTTTGAATTTTAATACCATATTATTGGAAGAAAGTGTCTGTCTACAAGATATGCTACTGAGGCAATTTAGTGAAGTAGAGGCGAGGAAGCAGTTGGTCAACGAACAGTAGCCAAATGATTCAAGGATTTCCGCAAAGGAGATTTTGATCTTGAGGACAAGTCTCGTTTTACTCGGTCATGAAAGTTAAACAACGAAGATTTGTTGTAGGGCGGGAAAATCAGCTTTCATTAAGCAGTCCAGCTGTGGCATCGGTTTTTGGAATTTTGTCTCAACAAGCTGGGCTCAACCATTTGCATTAATTTGAATTTGCTCACCAGAAGGCCGATGGGATCCTCACGAACTCACCGAAGCACAGGCCAACAAGCGAGTCGAAATATGCCGTCAATTGGTAAAGAAGAGTTTGAAAAGCTCGAAGTTCTTTTGTAGTCAGCTTACAGTTGCTCCATTTGACTACGGTTTCTTATGATTAATGGAGCATTTCTTGTGAGGTGGCCAACTTGAGTCTTTTGATGAAGTTGAAGAAGCGTGTCAAGAATTATTTGACTCTGAGCCGGAATGATACTTTGATCAAACGATGGATTACAGTAAAGGTTTTGATGGTTAGTTATTATTTTTAAAGAAATTCATGCATAAAAATGTCCTTTTTGATATTGAGCACAAACTTTTCGGACAACCTTATAAGAAGTAACTACAGAAAGAGAATGTAGCTTAATGCAAGCAAGCAACATTAATATTAACAGTAGAAATAAAGTACTAATAAATTAAGTGGCTGGTGCAATACTTAGAAATATTTCGTGATGGCATATCCACGAAAAAACTGCAAGAACTTAAATAAACACCAAAATAGTTGTGTATAATTTTCAATTGCTGTTCTAATTATCTGAAACCTATAGACTTGCAGGTTTAACATGGTTTGGTAATTATGTACATTTATTGATTATTTACAATTGTAGATTAAAACGTGTCATGGAACAGCGCTATTTTTTTGTAGTTGTGAGAACAGTTAGAAATAAAAAAAATGACGTTTTTATCGAAAAAAGGATAAAACTTTTAGACAACCTTTGATGTATTTACTTTATAGATAATTTATGCAGTTTTTACAGATAATGCCGATCCAGTGACGCGTGAAATGATAAATTGGCGCCGTTATGCGTAATATCCTTTTGAATAGCAAGAGGATGTCAGTCAGATTAAATTGCGCGTCGCAAACTGCCACTTGCAAATTTCCAGTTTGTTAATCAGTGCAGAAGTAATGAGTATTGGACAATTTGACTATGAGGGATTTTAGCTGAAAATATTTACAGCGTTCTATTCCATGGCATTGTTTTAAGGACACAATACAGTGCAACAGTTAGGAGCTAAAGATATCTCTGTTGGTATCGAAGCCGAATCATACAAGTGTTTAATTAGAGCCATTCTAGCAGATACCTTGATTGTAAAAGACATAGAATTTTACGTTCAAAGGGTGTCGTGGTGTGCATGTAGATAATTATACCAAAGACAGCCAGAGTTGACACAAAACTATGCTGTACAAACTGTTGCCTTTGTCGCCTTTTAGAAGGTTATGGTCGATCCTCTTCATTAGTTACAGAAAGCAATAAGTACCCATTAATGTTTATACAAAATGCATTGCCAATTGTGCAAAACTGAGAATCGATCACTTGCAAAGCGGAAACAGATAGTTTACAGTTCGGTACCTGACTTTAAATCAGTGGTATTCGTTCCATTCGCGGCCGTCCTGAAAGTAACCAGAAAAGTCATAAGTTAAATTTTCAGTCTCATCTGCTCTCGTATTTGGAATATAACTAATTCTCATACGTACGTAGTGTGCACTTCCGACTGAGAGGCCGGCGACCATTTATATAAAATTTTGTGTTTAAACAACTGGCCGAACGTGGCCCGAAACATACGGTTCATGCAGCAATACAATATAAAGTTTATGGCGCCGTTCAGCAGCGCCAGGATGTCCATGATCTCGCCGAAGTTCTGGTAGCACATGAGGAACACGCACTTGCCCTTCATGCCCATGTAGAGGGCGAACAGCCCCTGCGGGAACTCCGTTACCAAGAAGAGGAACAGGACCGCCACCAGCATCCGCGTGGTGCGGTCGGCCCTGCGCTCGGCCTTGCTCTTTTTGCGCTGCTCCTGCCCCGCATCGGCCGCCACGGGGCACGTGCTGTACCCCTTCAGGACTTGTTTCCTCTTTTTTGCCTTGAACAGGGTCCTGATCAGCCAGGTGCTGATCACCGTCAGGATGCAGCAGGGCAGCAGCTTGATGACGACTGCGTACATCCAGAAGTTAAAGAACATGTAGTTTTCGTTCGCAGCCGCCATGTCGCTCAGGCTTGTATGAAAGAGGATGTACTCTTTGTCCTCCATTACGGTGGTCGATTTTATCTCCAATATAAAGTAAGTTGGACCGCACAGCAGGATGGGAAGAAAGTAGCTTAGTACTATAGCTAAGGTGCAGCGCCGTTCCGAGCAGTAGATGTGATTTTTTTCTGGGTACCTGGAAAATAAACACTAACTTAAGAACGACAAGTGAAAAAACATCTTATTGTATAACATAACGTCTTGTGCATCTGTAGTTGCTATAAAAGTTGTATGTTTCCAACAAAGGGTAATGTCTAAGTTATTGGCTTGCTAACTTTATAAAGGGGAGAAGTGTAGGAAGGACCTATATAGGACCTTTACAAGAAGTAAATGTAAATTTAATTTTACAAGTTCTTTGTAAAATAAAAGAGAGCGCACGATTAACTAAAAAGAAATAAACTTAAACATAAAATTGTTTGGCAATACTCTATCTCTTCTTTTACCCATGTTTTAACTTGTACTTAACGTTAAATTAGGGTGGGTCTTATTTAGACAATAAGATGGATTTCAGTAACCAAATTAGCAGTAGAACTACTGATAACTAACAACGACGTTTCCCCCTAAAAATTGATTTAAACTTAATAGAAAATAAACAATGTATGAATGGCAAATTATTTATTTTCTTTGTAAAATTGAACAAATTCGATTCAACCCATTTTCGAGATTGGAACAAAAATTTTTTTATCTGAGGAAAGTTGTCCCTAGGCTAACTTACTAAATTTCGATCAAAAATCTTATATTTTATTTTTACCATTTTGGCGAAGGGTACATATTATTATCAGACTGACATCTTATAATTCTTATACATCTCAGTATATTGTCATTGTTATTATTACGTTGCAATTTTGTGATGGCACTGCCAGTTATTTTATCTATTAGACCTCCCATTTTTCTTTAATGTTTTTCTTTTTGAGACCTGGTTTTTGATTCTTTCAAAAATGTTCCAAGTTTCTTAACAATCATGTACCAAATTATCATCACGGTTATTATCCTTAACGGCATGTGTTTTTTAGATCTTTTAAAGATCTTGATTTAAGTCTCTTTTTCGAGTAGGGAAGACGAAATGGGATAGAGTTGAAAACAAACAAATAAGAGACTAGATTAAACAAGATCCGATAATGAGTAAAATAAAGAAAAGACAATTAAACTGGTACGGCCACATGGTTAGCATGGATACAAACAAACTAGTGAAGAATAGGTAGGGAATAAGAAATTACAAGAAGAGAAGAAGAGGAAGATTTAGAAAGGCTTGGATAACTCAAATAGAAGAAGCGGGAAAAGAAAGGGAAAATATGGAGGAAATGAAGCACAATCCAAGAAGAAATGAAAAATGGGTGAAACAAAGTAAAGAAAACTAACCCAACTCCGACATCCGAAAGGGTAATATGGAAGCGGAGAAAGAAGAAGAAGAAGGTTTTAGTCTCTTTTTCAAAGATTCATCAATATCGCAGAATCTTCAATCCAACGTAAAGAGCTTGCCAAGATTAATTGTTGTGTTGAACCAGTTACAGCTCACGTGTATAGAGAAGTCAGTTGCTCTGACCGCAATTATTAATTTGGTCAGAGTACTTTCCTCTAAATTGCTTTCTGACATTGGAAATTACTATTTTCTTGAATGAACATGATAATAACAGCTTCTCCATTTGGAAAATGCAATCTCTCTGTAAAGTCCAATGGTCTTATTTACAAGAAAATCTCTTAATGCTTAAAAATGTAAAGAGGAAAAGAAGTTTTCTGATTTTGGAGACCATGAAAGAAACTTAATTTGAAGATAATTCACTCATTGCTGCTACTGATCTTATAGACTGCTGACGATAGATATAAGGCAGATAACTATCTGAATCAACATCTTCAAACTCTTGTTGTGTTTTGTCAGTTTCTGCACCAGCACTTTATCTTCTAGACAATCAAGGAAATCTTTCTTCTTAGTAAGTTTAAAAATTATTTTGAAATCTTTTTCGTAAAGTTGTTCGAATTGAACTCAACTATTTAATTAAGTGTTTCTAGGCTTAAACTGTTGTTTTGACGTTTTTAAGGTGATCGCTGCAAACTCTTAACTGAAAATAGATAATTTATTGCTCCTAAAGCTAAAATTTTGTGTCTCATAGATGCTGGAAATATTTCCACTAAATTTGAAAATGCAAAGTTTGTCAACTTCTATCAATAAAACTTGTAACTAGGAAAAAGAACTGTAAATATTAAAAAACACTCAGGATATGTAAAACAGTATTATGAGTGAAAAATTCTTTGCTTCTGTTATGTTTATCGTTCACATTCTATGAATTTTTTTAGAAAAATGTTTACAGAAAATGCTGAAATTAACTAGTGTCGTTACACATTCGTTTCATTTTAACCTGCTGTGATCGGTAATACTTAGGAAAAAAAACAGAAATATTAAAGTAGTATTGAGCTTCATTTCTTTCTTAGCTTCCAATCATAAATACTTTGACTTTTACTACAATTTAAAAAAGTTTTGGTTCCAACCCATAGAAGTTTTAACAGTTCCATTTGAGCTTATAGATTTTTTCCTAGGCGGTTATAATTTGACCTTCGTTTTTATAAATGTTTTCGGTATTAGAGCTCTAATATTCTAGGAAATGAGTTGCAAAACTGCCTATTAAACTAAATAAATACAATTTTAAGACGGGTTAGGTACAACAGACGCCAGCGTAGGCGCTCGATTGAGGCGCTGGGCTGCGGTACGGACGGACCCAGGTTCATTCCTGGAGCTCTGTGATGCCTGGGGGTGGCCTGCTCGGTCACTAAAAATAATTGAGTACTTGCGTTCTCTTCGAACAAGATGTGATAATAATGTTCATCTAAGGGCGCTACTTGCCACATGGCTCCGTATCAGAGATGGTGCACGACAACTGGGAAGTGATAGCAAACATACGAGAGCCTCAACCTTCTTAGTTCGCAGACCGTGCTCCTACGCGAGGTGTTAGAGCCGTATCATCACCACTAAAGTACAAGTGACAAATTGACCAACACATTTATATAAATTGGTAATTCACACAGAACTATTATTGAGTATACGATCTTTAAAACTAATTACAAAGCCAGTTATAATAAAATTAAAAGATCCAATTACAATGACCTAGAAATAAGACAAATAAACCAATAAATTAGAAGAAAAAAACAAAGGCTAGACCAAGAAAATTTAAGATAAATTTGATAATTAGATTTAAAACAAATATTCAAACTTAGAAAATTAAAACGATAATTACTTAGTTGTTGAGAAGAAAGTAAAATTAAGTAACAGCACTCAAATGCAAAGAATTAGTGAGAACATAAATCTATTTCATCCAATTCCAGTTTCAACACAAGAAATTGATTGTAAAAACCACTAAACTGGTTTGATTCGTTTACTAACTAGCATCTGTTAACTTTATTAACAAATTATTTTGTAAGTTTCTGTTAATGAAATAAAACATGACGATATCCAGCTGTTAGTGAAAATAAAGAAACAATATTTTAGACAAGGATCTTATTTCAGATCTTTAAGTTTGAGCGGCTGAAAATATGACCATTAAAAGACCTAAATTGCGCTCGGTTTAGAATAAAATACTGAATAAGCTGAAAAGTAGTATCAAATCTATCGTCAACTGCCACTGTAGACTTGGTTTAGCACATTACCTTTTCCTTTTACCCTTAGGTTTTGGTTTTAGACTTACTTACAGGACCTCTTTTCAGTTATTTGACTTTAGTCATATTCGTCCTCCTTTCTTCCATTTCTGTCATATTTATATTTATCTACGCAATAATCGCTCAACCTCGTCCTTATTTACTTCCTATTCCTTGCTTTTAATACTCTTCACAGGGTTTTCTCTCCTGTCCTATGAGTGTTACGTAACCGTATCACTTCGACTGTATCTTTTTACCCCATCTTTTTTAGTTCTTTCTATTCGTCTTAGGTATTTCATTTCTGCTGCTGTTAGTTTAGTTTATAAGTTTGTTCAGTGGTGTTCTGATTTCTACTTTATATATAAACGAGGATGTGTGTAAGTTTAATTTCTTTGCTTAACTTTTTTATTGATAAATCCGAAAATGTACTTTGGTTGCGTTAGTTATTCAATTATTTACTTTTTTTTCTAGCGTTCCATTCTGACTTGTGACGACTTTTAGGTATTTATAGGATTTTATTCCTTCTAGTTCTTTTCTTTCATATCTGATGATTATATTCACGCTCTCTTTCTATTTTGTACTTGTCAAATTCTATATTTTGCTTTATTTACGTTTATTGTTGCTCACTGCTTGTTAAAATTCGTTTATATTGTTTACTATGAGTCTTCTACATAATTAGTGAAAACTATTATTATGTAAACAACATTATTATGGTAAGAAATACCAGAAGCATCATCCATCCAAAATAAAAAGTCTATTTCCAGATAATAATGTTATCGTTATAATGATTAATGATAATCGTGATGCTACTGTGAGAAAATGTGTAACGTTAATAGAAAAATAAAACACAAAACAGTACATTAATAATTTCCAGAAAAGCTCAGAGTAAAGGAGGAAATAAATCATAGGTATAAATTTAAACCAACAACAATTTACCATCGTGGGGTTTAAACTATTCACTTTATTTCTTGTAAGTTGGTGCATTCGAACTACAAATAATTGCCTTGTGTGTACTTAATTACTCGAGATCTATTGAAATCAAGTTATTTGGTAATATTTTTCTATAGTACACTCCTCAAACGTCAATTGTTTTTATGAACCTTCCTACATAAAAATATAATATCGTAGGAAAACAGTGTTGCCCGATGTTTTGTAGATAGGATGCTCATTTTATTCAAAATTAATCTTCTACCTTACCTCACACATTTGCTTTTTTTTTGTTCGTTCCGTTAGATAAATCGATTGGTTTCTAGCTCCTAATTTTTCCTCTCACAGATGGCAGATTTCGGGTAGGTCTGGATTCTGGATATAAAGTGAAAGGTAGCCAAATACCTCAATTGAGCTCATTGTACACCCATCAGTCAAGCGAACCAATCCTTTGGATGAACTTAAGGATGTCCGTCAGAGGGTAACGCTGATGCTGGTCATGCTAGTTCAGAACTCCCCCAACATGGATTCTGTAATTGGAGCAAGCGCAGTGAAGAAAAACGTGCTTTGCCGCTTCAAACTCTAAATTACAGCCTCGGCAGGATGGGTTCGCTACTAGACCCATTATGTACACATGCTTTTTCAGTTTATAGTGTCCTAATACTATAATAATAATAATAATATAATAATTTCCAATACAAGTAGCAGCTTGTCTCTAGTCAACTGTTTGCAGAAGTTACCCACTTTTGTCGTTGGATTTTGAATAGACAGCCTTGCATGTTGGCATATCTTTACTATCATGTTGATTGTTGGTTTCTTGATTTATTAGTGTGCAGATAGCGGCTGAAGATAGTAGGAGTGCTGGCTCAGGATTACAGAATAGTTATTCCGAGCCTTACCTTGCCACATTATCTGCGCGTTTGTTACCATATAAGCCAGAATGCCCTTTAACTCAAATGAAATCCAGGATATTATTTGTCGCGATTTCATCAAGAGTCGTCTGGAACCGGGGCAGTTTGCAGTTGCTCAATGCTAATAAAGCAGTTCTGTTATCGCTAGCAATTCTGATTTTGTTCTTAATTCCCCTTTTGAGGATTACATTTGCACCTTGCATTATGGACAATACTTCCGCTTAAAAGATTGTGGTTACTTTGACTAATCCTTACTCCATTACCTAGATCATTTGAAAAGATATTTGATCCCGTACTCTCATTCGTTTTAGACCCATATGTAAAGATAGTTATATTTTGTTCGGTTGCTTCTTCAACATTCAGAAAGATTCTGAAGAACTTTCTAAATTTATAGACGGACGAAAGGAAATCCATCTTTGTTTCCAAAAAGGGAATTCGCTGTACGTCTACCCACCCATATAATCCGATGGTGTCTTTTCCCATCTCCTTTGAAGTTCCAAAATAGCTTTGCCTGCAGTCTTAGAACCGGCCTTAGTGCCACCTCCTCCACAAAGATCTCTAGTAGAGGCAGACTCAGGCATGCTTTCATAGCTACCGTTGGGGTGAAACGCATTGCTCCCGTGATACTCATACAGCATAGCTCCTAGATACTTGACTTTAACTGAAAAGGTAAGAGAGGTTTGGAACAGTTTAGGCACCCTATGGATTTTTACCTTCCTTTTTTTTTCTTGGAGGGGTTGATTGATAATGAGCATTCTATATACCACTCCTCAATCATTATAAGCACTGTTTGCATCGAGTTGTAAAGTACTTGTTTGTACTTATCGGTGAGCAAGGTAGTTATATTGTCAGCATTACTTACTGTGTAAAATACTTACCATTAAGTCGCTCAAGAAGGCTGTCTACTATTTTTTTTCTATTGTAAGGGTAACAGTAGGACTCCCTGGGGACAATCTCTAGATACTATACCTCTAATGGTCTTATCTCTCACGGTAATTAGTACAGCTTTGTAATACAGAAGTTGTAGTGTCATTTACTTTTCGTTGCCGGCAAGGTGGACATTTTGTTGCCTAGCCGCCCTATCATCAAATGTAGTGCAGACTTTGCAGACCTCCCTGGGACGTATGCATGATGATTAGAGTGTAGTGGACTAGTTGCTAGTGAACTATCTCTTATTTCTCTATCATAAAGTCATTTAGAAGAAAAGACCTCAAGGCGATACAGCCTTCAAAGATCCACAAATGGTATGGTAGCAATATATCCAGGCTCCGTTGCAAAAGAGCTGTAAATATGCCATTCAACTCTAGCAATTTAAAGAGTTGCAAATATTTAATCGCCCAGCTTACTTTATCTTCATCTACCACATGGTTGGCTACTTCTTTACTGACGGTAGATATAAGCAACTTCCGTTTTGCCTAAGAAAAAATCGTGTGCGTGAGGTTGTAGTGCGCTATCGGATTAAAGTTGCTTAGATTTCCAACTATTGTAATTGGGTGGTCTTGAGTGGTTACGTCGAGTTGAGCCATTAGTTATTTTTTTAAACTACGTGATTGAAAGTTTTGTATCCCCATGGAGGATCACGTTTTTATTGTATTAAGGAGTGCCCAAGATAAATCTCATCATGTTGTTTTAAATCACTTGGAAGCGGCTTATAAGTGTTTTTACCGTATATCCACTGTGTCTATAGGTGTGATGATGTTTTTGGAAACACTTAGTTTGTATTCTCTGGAAAGTTTTGTTCTTTGAACAGTAAAATAAGTCGAGGGATACTTTTACTGGTTTGATTTTTGATGAGTTTGTTGTCGATCTTAGCGTTAAAATATTTAGCCATTTTTTAATAGGATGGCGTGTCTGACGATGGTGAGTGAACCCATATATTTTCTCTTCGTTTGTCTTATAACAGCACAGACGCGATTTTTTCAGAGTTTATTAAAATTTGCTAGCGATCAAAGCAATTCTAGAAGTTGTCCAATCTTTCTCACATCCATCTTACAATCAGGTACGATTTAAGTGAATTAAATATTAACGTCGTATCGCTTGTGAACTGGGCAGCTAACTTACGAGGAAACGACAGACTTTATAAGAAAAATAAAAAACGGGAAGGTAACAGGATATAAATGGAGAGTTGTTGAAATAAGGAGGGGAAACGCTGCAGAAAGGTTATATAATCTGATAAAGAAAATACGGAGAATAGAAACGATGGGGATTATTATAATGATATCAAAAAAAGAGACAACTATAAAGAAATCACATTGTTCAAATGCAATATATAAAGTTTTTACATTACTATTACAAAGAAAAGTTATAAAATATGTAGAGAGGAATTGGTGATTATCAGACGGGTTTCCGGCCAAGAAGGTCTACAATAGTTGCTTTGCATATTATATCCCAATTATTGAAAAAAATGGTACAAATACAATATGGAACTACACATTATATTTATAGACTACAAACAAGCGTTAGATAAAATTAATGGAAAAAAAACTCTTTCAAGTACTAGAAAAAATGGAAATTCTAAGAAAACTGAGATTATGTATTCAAATAACATTGAAAAACGCAAAATCTGTTGTGAAAATAGAAGGAAAAGCAGACCCATGTAGTATCAATAAAGGAGTTCGTCGAGACGATTGCAGAGTTAACAATACAAATAAATTATAAGGGACTATAAAAAACAAAGAGGCGCGAATCATAACATATGCCGACGATATAGTTCGCATTTTACTTTAAAAATGCAGGGATCTCGTCGCGTGCCGCCCCGTTATCACCCAAGCCAAGTGTCCACGACGACATCTGCGGAGGTCAAGTTAAATTCCGCAATAATTTTCAAGTAAGTGTTTACTTGTAAAACTAATAAGAATTCACAAGAATTACTACAAGATGCAAGGGAACAGCGATGGCTACGCTGGAAACCCGAGCACTTCCTATTGTAATACTCCGCAAATTGGTCTCCACGCACAGCCGCAACAATAACAATTCACGACCATGCAACCTCCACCGCGGGGCTTCATAAATACACATCAACAAATGTACCAAACACAATTTAACCCACAAAATTCTAATTACATACAGACGCAACCGTGGCAACAAGGCTATCAACAGCAAGCAACAAACTCACAACAATCAACTACACCTCAAATACCAATGTATATGAAGCCAACAATAATACATATCAATACGTTGCATACTCAAACGCAAATGCAAAATCAACCGTATGTTAACTTCTGTCAATCTAATGCTGATTTTCCTCAACTCTCATCATCACAAATGCAACCGTATAATGCGAAACCGATTCCTGACTATTCGGGAAGGCACCATGCAATCCCGACAGTTCAAATAGACTATAACCAAACTTTAACAAATCCCAATGTAGAAAACCATAATGACGACATGTCAACTGCTAACGATGTTTCTCAAATAACAAAGCTGAATGACATTCAAGTAATTAGACATAGCAAGAAACAAAAAGCTGCAAATAGTAATGTATCTATACAAAAGACTAAACAGTCAAACCTAGGCATCCCAATATCAAATACATTTCAACCACTAGCAAATCTTTCTGATACCAACTATAATAAGCCTATCGACAGTAATACTCTTACCAATAGGAACAAAACACAAATGCCACCATTTATACTCCATTATGTTGAAGCTATAAATCCATTGATCAAATTAATAGATGACAATATTCCTAAAGGAAACTACTCCTATCAACTTTTACAGGGGAATAAGTTGAAATTACAAATAAATAATGTAGAGGATTACAAAAAGATCAGAGACGTTCTACATACTAATAAAGTAGCTAGGCACACATATAGCCTGGAAGAGGAAAAGAAATTTAGAGTAGTTTTGAGGAATTTGCATCACACGACAGAGGAAAATACTATAAAGGAAGCCCTGGCCAGTGAACTCCACGAAGTTCTAAATGTAATGAACGTAATGAAGAGGGAGACTAAATAGAGGAAAAACCTGTTCTTTATCGATGTTAATCGTAAAACTAACAATAATGACATTTTTAAAATAAAAAGCATAGGTAATGCAATTGTTGCCTTTGAAGAACCAAGAAGGAAAACTCACATACCGCAATGCAAAAACTGCCAATGTTATGGTCACACACGTAATACGTGTACTAGACCGGCACGCTGCGTCAAGTGCGCTGATGTAATCGTAGTAACAGCAATCCAGCTAAATGTGTGTTGTGTCAAGGTCAACATCCCGCGAACTATAAAGGCTGTAAGGTGTTCCTAGAGATTCTAAAACGTAGATACCCAAATCAAGCTAACTCTAGCTATGCTATACGCCTCCAATCCCAGCAACAGCAAAAGCTACAATTACAGCAATACCAACAAAAACAGTCACAACTGCAGTGGCCACTACACCACCATCAACAACAACACTTGCTCCACTCCATGACCCAGGGACAATTCCAAACAATACCATTATACTCAGATCAGGTAAAAAAATCAAAGAAAGAATTGAGCGTTAACCCTTCACCTCAATCATTCAACAATACACTTAGCCAGCAAGCTAGCGACCTAACATCAATAATAACCTCACTCCAACAAACAATTCAAGCGCAAAAACAGATCATTAACGAGTTAACTACCAAAATCAGGCTTCTTAGAGAAGAATTAAACAATAAAAATGGCTCCAATCCTTAAAATAGCACAGTGGAATGCAAACGGCCTTCCAAATCATAAGAATGAAGTTGAAGTGTTTCTCACACATAATGAAATAGGCATCCTGCTTGTTTCTGAAACCCACTTCTTCAGTAGTTCCTACTTCAAAATTTACAATTACCAGTTATACCATACAAACCATCCGGATGCAGATAGAAGGGCTAGAGGCGGCACTGCCATAATAATTAAGCAACACATTAAACATCACGTCCTACCAGCATTCCAAGAAAATTTTCTACAGGCGACCAGTATTGAAATAGAAGACTGGCATGGTCCACTAGTGGTATCTGACGTACACTGTCCCCCAAATTATGCTACCAATAAGCAAGGCTTTATGCAATACTTTAGATCCTTAGGTAATCGATTCTTAGCAGGAGGTGATTACAACTCTAAACATAAATTATGGGGTTTCCGTATTTCTCCACCCGGCAGAGGTAAAGTGCTATACCAAGTAGCACAAGAACTTAGGACACCTATCAACCTATGAACCCACGTACTGACCCTCAGACCCAAATAAATTTCCAGACTTGCTAGATTTCTTTCTAACCAAAGGTTTAGCTGCGGGATACCTTAAAATAGTAACTTGGACGTATTGTGTGACCACACCCATTATTGCAACGGTAAGCACTACAATTCTAGAACAAGACAGGGTACCAAAATTATTTAACAATCAGACTGATTGGGACCAATACAGAAATATTATCCACAATCAGCTAGAAATGGAAATTTCTCTTCAGTCTGATGAAGAACTAGAATCAGCAGCCTATAATTTTACAAGAATTATTCAAGAAGCTGCTTTGGAAGCACTCCCGTAATATCGCCCGTTGCTCGTTGCCCTATTGCAATTACGAGGGAAATTGCAGAAAAAAGAAGACTGAGGAAAATCTGGCAACACTCCAGGTATCCATCGGACAAACGTAAGTATAATCAAGTTTCAGCAGAATTGAATATGAGTGTTTTCAAAACACTCATAAAAGCCGCTAAAAATGAGAGTTTTCAAGAATTTCTGTCGAACTTAAGCCCAACAGAAGATACTAATTATTCCCTCTGGAAGGCAACGAAAAGAATACAAAACCAAAATCAACAAATTCCTCCCCTAAGGAAAACTAATAGTTTATGGGCGCGATCTGACTTAGAAAAGGTCGATATGTATGCTCAACATCTTGTAAATATCTTCCAACCAATTTCATCTCAAATAACCGTCGATGAGGAAAAGGAAATACAAGACTTCCTGGATATCCCACACCAACTCGCTTTGCCCGCGGAACTATTTACAGTTAGAGAAGTCCAGCAACTAATTAAACACCACCTAAAATCGAAGAAAGCCCCAGGCTATGATTTAGTCACAGGGAAATTAATCAAAGAATTACCGCGCAAAGGCGTAGTTATGTTGACTATGTTATATAATGCTATCCTGAGGCTGGGTTACTTTCCAATACAATGGGAGGTAGCACAGGTTATATTTATTCCCAAACCCGGAAATCCTCCTAATGAAGTTGGTTCTTACAGGCCCATTAGTCTATTGCCCGTCCTAAGTCAACTACTAGAAAAGTTATTGGCTAGAAGACTAACCCGCCTCTTAGAGGAGCACAATGTTATCCCAGATCACCAGTTCGGCTTTCGTGCTAATCATTCCACTATTCAACAAGTCCGTAGGGTCGTAGACACAATTAATCAGGCCTTTGAAGAAACACAATACTGTACAGCTGCCTTCCTAGATGACAGTCAGACCTTTGACAGAGTTTGGCACACGGGCCTCCTGTACAAACTCAAAGCATTCTTGCCACACCCTTTTTACACTATCATCAAATCCTATCTAGTGGAACGATACCTTCAGGTAAAATACGGACAAGCCCAAACTGAGTTACATCCAATTAAATCAGGCGTACCACAGGGCAGCGTACTTGGTCCCATCTTGTACCTCATCTTCACAGCAGACTTGCTAACTAATCCCCACACATTTACTGCTACCTATGCTGATGATAAAGTACTTATGGTGAAAGATAGAGAGCCGATTGTTGCCGTAAATCTCCTTCAACAGAGCCTAGATGAAGTAATACAATGGACCAAAAAATGACGCGTTAAGCTAAACGAAACAAAATATTTTCAAATAACATTTACAAAATGTAAAAGTACATCACCTGCAGTCCTTGCAAACAATATTCCGCTAACTCAACTGACAGAGGTTAAATACCTAGGCATGCACCTCGATAAGGGACTGAGGTGTAAGTCCCACATTTGGAAAAGCGCAAACAGCTTGGTATGAAATTTTGTAAACACTACTGGATACTTGGTAGAAAATCCAAATTATCGTTAACCAATAAGCTCCTCGTTTACCACACAATCTTCAAACCCATCTGAACCTACGGCATCCAGCTGTGAGGTACAGCTGCCAACTCCAACGTGCAAATGTTAGAAAGATTCCAGTGTAAAGTACTACGTGCTATGTGTGATGCCCCATACTTTGTTCGCAACGCAGACATTTTACGGGACTTAAAAGTGGACACGGTAAAAAATGTGATAACGAAGTTCAGTGAAAAATACCCAAACAACCTAGAACACCATTCTAATGAGTTAGCTCTGAATCTGCTTGACAATAGTGCAAACACTCAAAGGTTACATAGATACAAACCGCTCGACATACCTCATAGATTTAACTAATTAAGCTATTAGTGTTCTAACCTTATTCTTAAGTGACTTCTGTATTGTAAACCGATGGGTTTCAATCTTCATGTCATTATTTCATGTCACTTTAACTCTTAACCTAAAATTTGTTAAATTTGCTTAATGTTGTATATACAGATTGCAAAAAGAAATATGCTTTATTAAAAAAAATATGCCGACGATATAGTATATCAAGATCGTAGAAATTGTTAAAAAAACTCGTGAAAAAAAGAAATGTACTTGGACTCGAAATAAATGAAAAACATGGATGAAGTGTAAGAGAGGAAAAGCTGATGAAATCATGGAAGTCACGATAAAAAATTACTTTCGAAAAGGCGATTCGAAAAAATACATGATATCATCCAGAAAGGTTACGGAACGTTTTATGCAAACTGAGAAATGTTGAAAAACAAAAAGTAAATGTAAAAACTAAAATTATAACTTACAAGACATTTATTAAACCTACTATACTGTATGCTGCCGAAATATTGTAGCCCACACAAACAGAAAAAGAACAACTAAGAGTATTTGACAGGAAAGTATTAAGACCTATAATGGGATTCGAGACTGGAAAATGGGAAGCATAGGCAATTTATGGATCATGATTCCTAGAGGTTATGGAAGGTGACGATATCGTGAAAGTGATGAAGCCCAAAGGATCAGATGGCTGGGACACTTAATGACAAAATAAGATCCGACCATGTTAAAAGAACTAATATCGTGGAAGCCTGAAACAAGTAGACCAAAAGTGAGGATAAAAGATTTAGATAATATAATAAAGTAATAGAAGATTTAAGGAAAATAAACGTCAAAGACTAGAAGAAAAAAACAATAAATAAAACAGAATGGGGAAGAATAAAACAAGAAGCAAAAACTCACCAGCAGCTCTAAAGGAAAATAAATAAAAAGAAAAATGGAGACCAATCCACCCCGCGAAATTGATTATATTATTATACAAAGAATTGAACGCTTTTATTATTATAATTATTGTTATTAATTTAACTAATAAAATAATCATAATAAATCAGTATTTTATTTTTGGTACGCAAAAGAAGGTGACATAATTTTACAATGTTGGAACTGCTAAAATCCGATTCTATAAAGAACAAAAACATCTTAAACTGCAGTGCTAAAAATAGCTTTAACTATTATTTATTCTTTTCAAATGTTATTCAACTTGTTGATTTTTTCTTTTATTTAGAATTTAAGAGAATTTTTAGATATTATATGCTATTACTTCTTCAAGCAGGAATACTTTTGAAACAACTATTATAACTTTATAATTTAGAGAATTGTCAAGAAAGAGAAGAAAGACATCAAAGCAATTATTTTCCAATAGCTATGTTTAATAAAATGTATTTATGTCTAGAACAGTTCCTTACAATTGCACTGTACTTTTACTAGTGCATACTTTGGTTTGTACCTAACCAGACAGGAAAAAGTAAACGCCTTGATTTATTATTACTCAACATCTAATTGTGTAACAAATATCAATTCGATATGTAAAAGGTAGTTATGATATTTTATTTTTTATATTCTCATTGTAAATGTAATACTAAATAAGTTAATGCATTTATTGGTCTTTTACATAAACTTTTTCTAAAGTAAAGTATGCCGCATTTTTTTCTTAAGTGTCACCTTGTGAGTGGAACTACAAGTGTGGCTGACATCTTCAGAAGAAATATTTAAGATTTTAAACTTTGGGTGGGACTAATAAGTAAAGAATATATCATGCTGTTAAGATATCGACCACGAAAACCTTCAAATTTATTTGAACGAAATTCATTCTGAAATTGACTTCCGTTTTCTGAGTAAAATAGTTTTTTGGTTTAAGAATAATCCATTACTCGTTAGCTATTATCGACAGTAAGTGCCATAAAATTAATACAAAAAAGCTTTTCTGCCTCCATTTTCTCTGGTTAAATTGAAGAATTTTTTAGTTTTATGAAACCAAGTTATGGTCCCTAGAAGGAAAATTAAACGGTGCTGGATTTACTTCTTATTTAAAAAGTATAACGTCACATTTTTTTGGTTTTTGCTCACAGAGTAACGTATGTAACATGGGTTTCAAATGTTATTCAGTTCGGTTATTAAGCAATATGTTGCAAACGGACTGCGACGATTACTTTTTGATTTTGCATTTTGGGAATTACTAAAGTAAAAAAACAAAATTATATCAAATTTTATGACAAAATTTGTCAGAAAAATAATGAAAATAGCATTGTTTTATACAAAAATACGACAGTTAGAATAACTGATGTATTTCATATTTGGAATCTAAATATGAATTTATTACAGTTGCTGCACTAAAGTTGTGTTACTAAAATGGATGACAAAAAAAAATTGGGCGATGTTATGGTATCAGATTTGGCGAACCTTGTACTGCGATTTATAAAAAGGTCTCATGGAAAACATTTCCTGTTCAGAACAGACGTATACACATGGCACAAACATTTTAAAAGGCTAATAAGAAGTGGAAGACAAACTTCCTACGGAAAAACCTTAAAACTCAAAAACGGACCACCGTGTAAAAAGATTACTGTTGCGACCTCAAATTGTTAATTAAAGTTGAAGATAATCAATAGTAAATTAAATTTGACTAAGAAATAGAGCATACCAAATTTCTGGTAAAAAAGTATTTCTGTGGTGTGAAACGGTTGCTATTTTTATACTTTGTATAATGTTCAGAGAACTGTACTTGACGAGTTGAAAGGAATTCTAGCAAAAGCTTTTCAGGAATGCTACAATAGAAAAAAGGGCACCTACCGCGTATCTGCTTAGGGGCAACTCTAACAACGACGAAGCCGCATGTATTTCAAGTCGCGGAACAGACAAAACCCCTGTTGGCGAAACCTTGGAGTCGGCACACAAGAGATGAACAACCAACTTTGCCCATAACAACCCTCATATAAACTACCGCTCCACAACTGTCCCGCCTGGCATTGGAAATCCTAATCCGACTCGAAGGACCAAAATGGTTCAAATCCGGCTTGCAAGGATCAAATGGTGCGGCCGGAATAAGTGAACTGTATAAATAATTTTAAATTTTGAATAGAAAACTTGAAAAAAATCTAAAATTAAAACACTAACCTGTGGAAACGGCGCTTCCGCAGGTATCGGTTCTCTGCTGTTGGTCCTAGGGCTTCCAGAAGAAAAGGAGAAGGATATGGATAAAAATTAGGACAAGTTACCTTAATATTCACAGCAGACGAAACGGGGGCGTCTTCCTGGTGTAAAGGTTCCCTCGTCGAGCTGATAATTTATCGGCGAGAACACAGCCAAAAAATGCCAAATGCAAAAAGGCAAACAAAGGCAAATGCTTAATGCCGCGAACAAAATGCAAAAATGCAGGTTTTAATAAAGCAAAAGTATAAAGTCGCGCGAACTAAAACGTAATTGAAATGGCAAGTTTAAAATGAATAAAGCAAAGGCTTAATGTCGCGCGAACTAAACGAAATCAACGTGCCCAAACAAGTGCTAAAAGGCAATTGCACGAGCGCGGCTCGCGGCCCGCGGCCGAGACCGCCGGCTATAATCGCAACGCGTGCTTGCAGTCAATTGGGCCGATAAAACAAATTTCACATATATATGAGAGGAAATCAAATTATAGCGGCCCTAATTTAAAAATTCAAAAATAAATATAATTTGTGGATTCGCGCGAACATCCCCCCACTTTTGAAGCCACCGCCTTCAGCACCAACAACTACTGCGAGGGACGGATCAAAACCCAACAAAATTGCAATACAACCAAGAGCAGCAAGGCGCTTTCTCAATGAAACAAACCAAACCTGGATAACTATCATTAATGCAAACAATTCCAAAATCGTTGATAACCTAGTACTGCCTCAACTGGAAAAAGTAAACTTACAATCGTAGAACAGAAACTTAGGTTAAAACTGAACTACCAAAGGGCAATTCCCATCAAGGGTGACAAATTTTCAGATAACTTTTAGGAATCAAGGTTTATAGCAAGTCTGTTAGTAACATACCGGAATTGTACAATAATCTAAGAAGGCAGTAGACTCAAAAACTATAACACAACGAACATAAAATTAAACAAAACAATTATGAACTTAGGAAATAACTCAATGACAAGAAAACTAAAGTTTCATCTGTGGTCTCAAGATCTACTGGATGAAACTATGCAAATGGCCGTTAACAAGGTTAGCCAGAACTAGTTAGTAATGCAACATAGGCACTCAGAAAAAAAGTTGCTTTGATTTTGCGATTTGCAATGGTGTTAATCTTGCGATAACCTTAATCTTGCCAAATACTGCTAATCGAAACAATTCCAAAATCGTTTATGTTGTTTGAAAACGTTCAAACACTTAAATCGTTTGATGCTTATTAAAATAAAAGTGCGAATACCTCGAATTTCAATTACCTATCGAATCCAGTTTAGCAGAACTATTTTGAGATAGACAACCATGAAATAGACGAAATGACAAAGAACATCAAACATTAGTAAATTCAAAACATTTGCTTTTAGGGAAATAAAAACTCACAGAACAAGTAACGTTTCTCTGTGGTTCAAATGTTGGTAAAATCAGGACTGCAAACTGAACACAAGGGTTCCATGGATCATGAAATAGGCCTGAAAATAATCTCACAATTCAATCTGCAAAATTTGCGAACCCTTATTTGCCAAGAACACACACAATTATTCCAAACTAGTTGGTGATATTTACATTGGATTGAGACCTTTAAACTGTGAGACCTCGAATCAACTCAGAACTTTTCCGACATAACGAACCCGATTGCGTACAAAGATCTGCCAGCAATCGACAGGGCTGTACCGCCTGGCAATTGGAAATCCCCAATCGGAAGGAGACGAACCATCCAGGGATTACAAATTCCGGACAAATTACTGAACTCAACACGGCACAATCCTCGACTTTCGATAGGCCTAAAGCAACCTCCGTGGATAAAAGTGGGTCGGAGAAAAAACTTCCTAACATAACGGCGAATAAAATTGTCGGACCCGCCGCATGAAACTCCAATGCGAACAACCATCCAGGGATTAAATTCCGACAAAACTGGAACTCACCGGCACAATCCTCGACTCCCGATAGGCCTAAACAACCTCCGGTATAAGGAAACGTGGGTCGGCAGAAAAAACTCTAACATAACGGCGAATAAAATTGTCGGAGCCAAAACTCCAAATAAACAAATACACGCAACTGTAAACAACAAAACCACCCGGTCTATCCTCGATCTTCCGTTGCCATACTTTGAAGGAATAAATTTAATTTGTAAAAGGAACAAAATTTATTCCTAAAAGAAAATCAGCTTTAACCTTTTGCTTCTAAACTTCGAATAAAACCTTGGTATCACTTTTAATATTAATTGTCAGTCTCAACACTCAACTTTCTTCTATAAAAGAAGATAAATGGATTAGTTACGTTATAGACGTCAGTCCATCTATAAATGTACGTATGTAATCAGAACAATCAAAGAAGTAAACAGATCGAAAATTTCTAGATCTCACAAATAGTTGAAATAAATTAATTATAACGGTAACATTGACATTGATTTCTGCAAGTAAATGGTAAACCCAATAGAAAAAATGTTTCAGGAAAGGTAATCAAAGATCTTAAAAAAATCTTTTTCATCAAAATTGGAAATTTTTGTCGATACATTAAGCTTAAGTAACCTAGGGTTTGCTTGAGTTAAACCTGCCAGACCTTGTCTTTTCTTCTAATGATTCTGAAGTTTTGGCTAATCTTCTAGTTTTCAAAGTCTGGCATCACCTTAGAATAATGGCCAAATAATGAAATAAAAATAGGTAGCAGGTAGACGCACTTCGTGATCCCCACGGAGTCAAGTCTACTTCAGGGATGCGCCCCTGCCTTATGCGAGCCATTACTAACCTCCATCTTTAAATACCAGGAGAAATCTCCTTTACCTTTCCTATCCAACTCGCCAACACGCCTGGCAAGCGTGGTGTTTTAATGCCACCCCCAGGTGGGTAGAGCTCCTAGTCCACAATCCCACAATGATCAAAAGTCAGTCAGTCCCATGGATTCTGAGGGGAGGGGGCGGAGACAAAAATTGGCAAATATGGAAGACACTAGAGGAGGCCTACGTCCAGCAGTGGACAAGAGAGGCTGGATGATGAATGAAATGAAAACTTTTTGTACATTATTTATTCAAAGATCGAATCGTATAGATAATTTAAGGTGACCGAATATCTAACACTGTGTTTTTCGAATGTTGCTTTATTTATTAACAAATATCAGGTTGTAAACAAACAGTATCAATAAAAATGCTATTTCTAGGTATTAAAAATTTGATAACGTTTTTGAACTTCATATATATTAGAATTTAAACCGATAAACGTAAAATATAAGGTTTTTCAAAGAGAAATGCCAAACTTTTTATAATACACTTTTAATTTTTATAATTCTACCCTATGTTATTGATCTCCTGTAATGCATTCTCCTTTTGCTGTCCCTTCCTTGCATAAAGAACCTGTTTTGCATCCACCCTCTGTCACAATTATTACACACATCTATAGATTTGAACATAAAGTAAAAAAAGAAATGTGCTGTGGTTCTTGGATCTTGATTTACACGACGAGGTCCGTAGGTAATAAATAAAGACAGCGACCTTCGAACAGAAAGTAAAGAAAGGCGACTGATATTAAATTTGGTGTGCTGCGCTCTCAGGGCTTAATTTACAGGAGGAGGTCCGTACGTTCGTGCACGCACGTCGGGGCTGCTCTCACTCCTCTCAAATGGCCGAGCGGCCGCGGCTGTTGTAGGGCTGCTGCATTGCCGGACGCAAAAAGCGCGTCTGCTATGGCTATTTGGTTTGTTTGCGCCGAGCGGAGCTTCCTTTTAAGTTAAATTGTTCTACGTTTTCGATTCAGGAAAACAGCTGTTCCAATTAAAAACTTATACGTTCGCACCTTGCAAAAATTTGAGGAAAGGCGGACAAAAAATTGTCAGCCTAAGACGCCAAAAATACCTTTTGGCAGGCAAGCTTTTTTTTAATTATTGGCGCACTACACTAAACAATGGCTTACTAATGCAAATAAGACAACCACACACACCTATGGGCCGAGCGAGACTCAAACTCGCCTGCGTCAGCTCAGGACAGAAAAACAATTATCTTAACCATTGAGTCATTACAGCCCCAGGCAAGCCTTAGTCTCCGTACATAAGACAATTTTTGTGTATAAATGACTTGTAGTTTCGGTATTTAGTTTGTTCTATAATAAACTTTTCAACACTCAGTGCAGTTATTGCTATGTTTCAATTTTTTCTGTCTCACTGTCTTTTTTATTGCAGTTTTATTTGGATTTTAGAACTGGTCTCATTTTCTCAATTGAAAGCGCTTTTAAATCTTCTTCTTTCTAGAGCTTTGGTTTTTTATTTTTATTTCTTGGAAAGTTTTTAACTTTATACTGTTCTACTATAAAATACTTGCCTTTAACCGACGGATAAACGGTTTAAAATAAAACTAATTTCGTGAGGTTTGTTGGTAGAAAAGTAAGATGATTGATTGTATGAAACTGCAGACCAAAAGTGTAGAAAGCACAAAATAATGTTTGAAAATGAGGTGAAAAAATGCAATTATTTTAACATTGACAACAGCTGGAGGGATTTTAGCTCAAGATATAAACAGCTGGGGATCAAAGCAAGCAATATCGTACGCAGCTTGCTATCTGATGCACTTGAATCCATGATTTTGACTCCTAATTGTAATATGTTTTTGGCGATTTTCACATTATTATCAGCAAGTTTCAACAAATGCGTTATAATGCGATATGCAACCATATAATTTTAGAAGCACCTTTCCAGGAGGTTTTAGTGATAGAAATTTTTTTTGAATCCAGTTTAGAAACAGTTTATGTACGATGACTCTTTATTTATATAAAATTAGAATCATCAGAAAACTATTTTTTGTGTACCCTTTCTATGATAATTACTGATAGTAGAAACACTTTTTCGGTATTGTTTTAAGCGATCACTGCAGCGGTTTCTTTTTTCGCGAGGATCTTTCATCTATGCTGAAAATATTTTATGAGTTGTGTTAAAGGTCACCTTTTTTCATTAGTCTTTTCAGCAAACTGAAGAAATTTTCTTTTTCAGTTCTGTTTGTATCTTGGGCTCTAGCTGTAGAAAGCTTTTTGGCTTGCCATACGAACAGTTCAGGATTTTTTTCTATAAATAAAACCAACCAACCCTCTAACTGTCAGAATCAAAACTGTTAACAGTTAAACAGCAAATATAAACAACGAGCCGTTTTCTATTTTTGCTTCCCAATACATTTAAACAAAAGTAACTAAATGTTATTATCATCAATAAATGTGTGATATAACATTAACAAGATTTTATGGTCGAAGATCATACTTTGTAATATTTTCTGATATTGTTTGTTAATATCCATGTAGGTACTTTAAAAAGTTTTTGTGACTCTGAACCTTATTTTACCTTTTTTATATTGCCTGGCTCTTTCTTCTAAACTTTCCTCTGCCTGTTTATATTATTTTTCCTTTTATATAGATGTGTTATTTTACAATATTCATGCAAAAAAAAGAGAAATACACGAAGGAATTATAAAGTTGTCAATAATTAAAGAGTATTAACCATTTACCATTGAACATTCACATGTAATTTGATTAATGATAGTACACTTATCGATTTATCAAGAATTTGCTATATTTTTCCCTAATTTTTTGTTGTGGAAGATAAGTCAGTATAAAAGTATTATAGGTTAAAAGAAAAAAATTTTTGTATCTAAAGGAAGTTTAACATGCAAAGCAAAATCCATGTTATGCTTCTGAGAAGTAAAAAACCGGTGAAAATTTGGAAAAACTGTTATTCCGCATCAGCTGAAAGATTGTCGCATTAAGTGACTGCTTATTTGCAAAAAGAAAAAACGACACATAATTGGCTATATTGTTAATAAATATATATTTTTTTAATTACACATTGGTGTTTATTTGTAAAGAACATACAACACAAAAAGTGACCCAGAAAATAAAAGTTTTTAGGATAATTTTACGAGTACGAACGTATTCCTTAGTTTTACACTTCATAATGCTGCAAATGTAGAACCATTTCTTCTTATTTTTACCCCCTGCAATTATTTTTGCCGAGCCGAGCGTGGCAAGTCCTATACCTGACAAAATCGCCTCAAAGGAAGATCGCATCGTCGCCGGCGGCGTTCAGTTTCAATTTGCAGCAATTGACATGTTGAGCAGATGCCGCTGAAAGCGAGTGGACTGCAGAGCGGCCGCTCCCCGTGAATGCCAAACGAATACTTCTGATTCTGCAAGCACTTGCTTGTATTTGTTCTTATTAAGCCGGGCTTTTGCCGGGAAGGAAAGTAGACGGAAGCTCACAAAGCCCGGTCTGCGTGGTTTGTATTCGTCGCAGGTCCTTGCCTAGGAAAATTCAATTTCGAACGTGGGCGTTAATTGCGCGGGTTATAAATTCAATTTAGCGACAGTGCTAATTAAAATTGAGCATTGGCTAAATGTATACGTTTAGTTGTTAAGGGAAAAGTAGTATCGGCTCGTGTTTACGTGCATAAGCCGAAATTTAAGATGCTTTATCAGACAATTATGAAGTACAAAGAGTTTAATAATTTATCATTTATTTTCTTTACACAATTTTGTTTAAGTGGAACTATCATCATCATCATCATCATGTCAGTTGAAAAAGCCTTTGGGACCCATGGCTCTTTTTATCAATCTTTTCCATTTTCTTGTATCCTTAGCCTGTGTTTCCTAGTTAGTAATTTTTAGTTCTCGTAAGTCTTCTCCCTCCACGTTCTATTGCGCCTTCCTCTTCTTGTTTTCCTATGCATCTATTTCTATATAACGTTCCTTGGTACTCTATTGTCCTCCATTCGCACTAAATGCATGATTGTAGTGATAGAGGGGTTATTATACAAATGTTGGAGTTCTCGGTTCATTCTTCTTTTCGATATTTTCCTTTCTTTTATATCTAATACTTTATTCTTGTATATAACGCTAATGGTCTTATTAGTGTTTTATATAACCGAGTCTTCCTTGCTATAAATAAATTTTTTATATATTGAACCAATCTTTGCTCTTTCTGTTATCTTTCTATCGAAACTTTTGCAACTTTTGTTTAATGATTTTTTTTAATTTATCCATTTTTTGTATATCTGTTGTAGCTTTTTTTACAAGTTCTTTACCCTTTAAACTGCCTTTTTTCTTTTTATTTTAATCCTTCTGTTTATTTTTTTTGTTGTTTTTTGGTTTTGCCTCGTAGTCTTGGTATTTGATATTTTAGGGACGTTCCCATAGTATAACGGTTGCTGTTTATATATGCTTAAAGATAAGATCTCGTTTTGTTTGTTAAGAATGGATGGATTTTTTCTAGCAGGATGTGGTCTATTTGATTGTTGTTCTGTGATTTACGCGTATTGTAAATCTCTTTACGTAATTCGGAAGTTGATTTTATAAGCAGCTGTTTGGTTAGTGCAAATGTTATAAGCTTTCTATTTCTAGTGTGTTCTTCATGTATACTGTTTACTCCTGTGATTGATTTGTTTCTTCCCAGTTTTGGTATTAAAATTCTCTATTATTGGTTTCATATCGTATTTTGGGATTTTATCAAAAAAAAAAATTTGCCTAGTTCTTGTTCCTCCATAATTTAAGTACCAATAACTACCAATTTCCGTAGTCTTAGTTCTTTTGATGTTTGTTTCTTGGATTCCCATTATTTATATTTTATATATTTTTTTGTTTCACTTATTATTTGTTTTAAGTTTTCTTTACTGTTAACTCCCCTTACATTCTATGTAGCTAGGATTATCTTATCTTCTTTTTTTATATATATTTTTGTTTTTAGGTTCTTATTTATTGCCGTTACTATATTCCTTTTCCCGTTGTTTTTTCCTTTAATTGCTTCTGATCCATCCATGATCTGTCAGTCTTCTTTTTAATTTTTTGAATTTGTCTGATTTAACTCTTATCTTTACCAGTTGCTATTTATTACGGTTCCATTCGAATCTTTGTACCTTTATTGTTATTCTCTGGTAACCTGTTTTAACCCTCTTTCTTCTTGTGATACGTTTTGTATATGTGTGTTTCCCCTTGGGTCAAATCGTTTCCAATATATTACTTAGGCTTCTTTTAGTAGATTTTTTTCTTTTCATTACCTTTTTTTCTTTCCAAGAGTTTATTTCCACATTTATGATCTTTTTATCTTTGCTTTTCCAAATACTATACCGTTTTTTAATGTTGTGGCAATTTTCAGCTTATCCAAAAATAGCTGCTTTATTCTTTTTTAGTTTGACTCTCTTTTGTGGTCACGATTTTCATTATTATGTTGTTTTTGCGTTTTTTTTCATTTCTCAAAGTTGTGTTCTGGGCTCTTTAATCTACTCTCCACTTATTTCTTCTCCTATTCTCACTCCTTTTCTATTTCTTGTATTTCTTCTCTTAGTTTCAAGATTTTAGTTAAAAAAATTTCGATCCTCAAATCACTCAAAAACTAGAGCGTATGATTTTTGAGCAACATAGAAAATCAGATGCATAGAGGAATAAATAAATTGAGATAATTTGGAACTCTGTTTGATTCATTGACGTGATCAATTATATTATTTGTTTTTCTTTCTAAGTTATGGTAAAGTAGCAGGTTTTAGGAACAATTTCTTTTATTTTGACCTTTTCAAAAAATCTAATAGTTTAAGGATATCTAATAATCTTAAAAAGTAGTTTGAATGACATGGGTTAGAATGAAGAACGTTTGTATTGTACAAAGGTTTTAAGTTTATTAAAAATAATGTACAAGAGTACAGACCCACAACATCAACAGAAGTAAAGTGATTATCGAGAATATAGACATCTTATGCCTTGTCAAGTTGAGAAAAAATTAATGCAATTTTTGCAGAAGTTTTTATGATTCTGTACTCAAACAACCAAATGGGAATTGGACAAAAAGTGATCTTAAGTAGATCATTGCATTAGTCAACTTCTTAACGTAATTTTTTACTCAATATGTGTCATATATCCAACAGGAAAGCGAATAATATATTTATAATATTAATAATTATCGTTTTCGATGGACTTACCAACAATTTTAAAATGAAGGAAATACACCAAACTGTTACCAAGTGAAACTCTAAAAATCTGGTGTGAACGTCACACGACTTTCCTTATCCTATTATTATATATTATACCGGGTCCATCGTCTCGGCCCTGCGCTGCTCTCGTCCCGGAACATGTTATTTTAAAAAAGGGCGAGGCGCGAGTCCAACACACGAAAGCTGATTAAAATAAACAGTACAAGACAATAATTGACTCGTACTTAAAATTTTGTTACGTCACTGAAGGTAACCGTGCGAGCTCGGCCGCACAGCCTTCCCCATTATCGCCTGCGTCCTCCCGCAGTCGGCCCGGTAGCTCTCCGAGCGCGCTGTGATTGGCCCGTTTAATTAATTTTTAATCGGCTATAACTTATTTATTTGATCTCCGATCAAAACATTTCATTGTAATTTTTTGTTCGTCTGGGTTGATCTATTCGGTAATATAAATTTCCTGAAACATTTTATGAACACCCGGTATATTAAAAATCCTAAGCTTCAATTTTTTTTCGATTCCTATTTTACCAACTTTTATTTTAAATTCATGTTTATCTCACGATAACAAATCATTTTTATTCTCATAAATTTTTTGTATCTTTAACTGTTTATATTTTCGACCGCTTTGCGACCGATTTTTCGACCTTGCGACCAAACGGTTCGGCCGATTTTTACCAAAAGCTTCGCACTACGTTCCCTACCTACAAGTAACTTGCATACCAAATTAAGTAAAAAAGTAAAAAGTGCTATGTTAAGAAGTAGGTTCTTGCCTGATTACTAACACAAAATATTCCTATATAAAAATTCGACAAACAACCAGATGAGATAACTTCCTATTGCGGTATAAGTTTTTTTCAATGATATCTAAGATATTTGAGAAAGTTTTTCTAAAAGACTCATACTTGTCATAAAACGTCTAAATCACGAAATTAGGAGTCTAAGATCAACATGCTACAACAAAACAGGTATACAGAATAGATATTATATAGGTATACAAAATAAAACTTAAACTGCCTCATCCATTCTATAGTATTTGCATTTATATATGACAAGTAGATATTTTTTGTCAAATATAAAGATAAACATACGCTACTCTTACCTACTTATTCTGTAGTTTCCCGAGAAAGTGTGCTAGGCTCAATTTTGTATTTATTGTGATCTTTTAACTATAAACCTAACAAAAATAGTGACCTTTGCCAAAGTTACAGTTATAATACCATTTTACTACAATTCAGAAGCGATATTTCCAAAATCATCTAAATCAAATCCAAAGTTGACTTTAAAAATGGCTCACCGGAGAAATGAAAGAAATAAAACAATAAATCTACCAGATAGATTCAATTATATCTAATATTATTTGATTGCTTGTATAGAAATAACTTCAGAGTGAAAATGTAAACTGGAGTAATGAAAACGAGATTAAGAAAAGAGTAATAAAAAAAGAGTTAATAGTATTAAATCCATAAATGGCAAAGAAACAAAAAGAAAATTAATATATAAATAAAAGTTCTAATAATTAAATATAAATGATGCAACAGTGATGGATAATTTTGCCAAAAGAACTTAGATGCATAATAAACATTAAATTTGCTGTAAAAAGACAATTTGGTAAATTTAAAAACGAACGTGCTAGAGAAAACTAAGAAAACAAATCAAAGTTTGAGATAAAATAAATCAAAATTATTTAAATAATGTGATCACGAGTAAAAAAAAACCAATAAAACGGAGATAGAAATAAAGGTGTTAAAATAGCATCTAAAAAGGTTACCATAGATGTGAAGGTGAAATTGGAGCACAGAAAAACTTTAAGAAACCAAACAGAAAATTTAAAGATGCATATTTGATGTCGCATGTAAAGGATAAATTAATGTTTTAGTGTGCTCTAGTTTTTCTAAGTACATTTCCTTTTTTTTTTACTCGTGTCAGTTGTTATATTATTTTTATCGTTAATAACAATAGTTACACCAATGCTCTGTGTAATAGTCAATGCTATCTTCTTTGTGTGCTATGTTTAACGCTTAAGCATTTTAAAACCTTATTTTTATTGCCTGTCATAAACATTGTTTATATACATATTTCAATTTACTAGTAGTACCTTTCGTGTTAACTGTTTAATTCTATTTTTTGTTGTTTTATTTTTTTATCGATGCATGTTGTAAATAATGTATCTTATAACTATTAGAATCTTCTTATTTTATTTTACGTTGGTAATTTTTGTATTTTCTTTCTAGAGCCTCTATAGTGGGTTTATGTACAATCTTTTTAATGTTTCGTTATTTTTGTTCTATTTTCAAATTAGTAGAATTTTGTTGTTCCACTATTTTGTAGAATATTCAGTTTGTGCATTTTTTCTTTCTCTGCATTGTGTATTTTTTTGTTTCTAGATATTGGTGTGGCAATCTAATACTATTTTTATAAGATAGTGGTAGTATATTTTATTAGAGCAAGCATCTCTTTATTTACTAAAAGGGGTTGTTCGCAAAAATATGTTTTTTGCGTCCTAGGCTGACAATTCTTCATCCGCCTTTCCTCAAATTTTTGCAAGGCGGGAACGTATAACTTTTTAACCTGATCGGACTTTTCCCTGGATCGTATTTTCTCTCCTAGATCGGAAACTTGGAACAATTTAGCTTACAATCGAAGCTCAGCTCGGCGGATGCAAACCAAATGGTCGTGCAGATGTGATTTTTGCGTTAGCCAATGACTGTATTGTATATTCAATTGTATTGTGCGAACCAAAAAAAATGTGTACCCAGCTGAGCCACTTAAATATTTAATAGGCGTTTCTTATCTAATGGACGACGATCAAAAGCAGCGGAACCACCGCGGAGCAAGAGCGACCCCAACGTACGTGTACAAACGCACGGACCTTATTGTGTAAATCAAGAGCTCAGGCTACGCTATATTTCTTTGTTTACTTTGTGTTCAAATGTATATAGATAGATTATCTACCCTATAACGCGTTTCTCTTGCAGTCTAGATTTATTTAAATTTATTTTAAAATCTCAACTCTTTGCAACTCTTATTGATTTTATTTTTTTCTTTGGTTACTAATGATACCGGGATTGGCATTATTACCCACTCTAGTATTTGAATCATCATCTAATATTAAGCAGTATTTTGTTGGTTTGATTATACACATTTTGTAATTTTTGCTTTTGACTTCTTTTTCTGTTCTTTTTTAGAACACACGCGTCTATAATTGTCATATTTCTTATAGATTTAACATTTACTATTATAATTTGTTTATTGATACACCTATAATTGATTTTTTATTGTTAGTTTATCGTAAAAGCAATACCCGCTTTAGCTAACATTGGATGTGTTACTCAACTCTATATAAATAATAATTATGTCATTGTTTTTTTTATAGTCATTTTGTGGCTGGTTAGATCTTGACCTCCCAGATAGCTGGCGAATGGTCTATTTAGTCACTAAAAGTAGGTAAGTGCTTGCATTTAAACCGAACAAATGATAAGGATGGCAGTCGTCTAAGGCAAGGTACTTGCCAAATTGCCTCGTATCCGAGATGATGCGCGACGACTGAGCATTAAGGGCAAATATATGGAAGCCCTAATCTTCATAGACAATACTCCCTTGCCGGGTGTAGAACTTTAGCATTATTATTTAACTTTCTTTTATACTTCTTCTTGAATTCCATTGCTGTTAGAATTCCTTACTCATTTTATTTAAAGTTTTCAACTTTGGTGGGTTCGGCTCTTCAAATTACAGTACTGAATCTGACTACCAACCTTATGCCAATTGATATTTTTTATCGGCCTTTTCTGATCTACATCCATCGTGTTCTGTTATAGACAAGGGCACGTCTCGTAGAGTGCGATTCTTCATCACACATGGTGATCCTATGTAGGGGAGAAACTATAACTCCAATTACTTACTATTTTAGTAATTGCTTTAAAACTATCTTGATAGTGTTTTTAAAAATATTTTTATTGTAATTCGCAGATCTGCGCTGCTAGCAAAAAAAGAGCATTTCTGTTGCCCTAAAGTCTTGTAAACGAGTTTGAAGAAGCTACTATAATTGTTATATAGCAAAGACACTAAAATTGGAAGCTAAATTTACTCATATTTACTTTTGATGTACTTATTGCATCACATGGATATTGAATAAAAAATAATAGTTACAGAAATGGCAAAGATCTGTAGTTTTAAAAATTTAATTACATATATTCATTAATAAAAATTTTGATCTACGCAAAGTATCGCTTTAACAAGTCATCTAACATTTTGTTCCTAAGTAGATTTTAAAAATTAGTTTTTCCACAAAGGTGCAACGCTAAAATTTATTTGGAAATGCAGTTCACATCTTGTCAATTAGTCTACATGACACTAATTTACTGTTCTGAAATTGATGATGCTTTAACTATTTTTTCCTAATATGGTCTTTATCTCTGACTGACTAATATTACAAAGGCGAAAAATATTTTTTTTAAAAATTTGTTTGCACAATCAGAATTGTATAACTTTAATTTTTCTTTACAGCCGAATAATGAGTTAAAATAATAACTTTAACTTCTTTAAAGCTAGAATGTTTGTTTTCCAGTGAATGCAAATGAAAAAATTCTATATTGAATAAAGCAGTCTATTAAGAAAACTGATTAATACTCCCACATTGTTAAAGAACACGTAGGTGGTTTGGTGAGTAATTTGGTGTGCATACTCATAGAAGATAATACGAAAAAACGTAGCCATAAGATTTTCTTTATGTAAATGAATATTCTGTGGTTGCATATTATTTTGACACTCAACAAAACAAGCGTTTTGAGGCAAAAACAAAATGTTTTAATTTTTGTTGTAATTCAACTTTATTTAAGTAAACACAAGTGTGGCAGACAGTATCGAAAACACATTGATTCTTGGAATGCAAATGCTCGCTGACTGCATTCAAGTGTTTAAGAAGAATTGACCAAAGTTGGATCCAAACAGCCGACCATTCGTTCGAAAGGTGACAGCGTCAGTTTTGTTTTGGGAATCATTTCTGGAAAACACTACACTGAAAACTAAAGAGTTTAATTGCCGAAAATCGACTTACTATGGACTCAAAAGTGGTGTTTCACTGCAGCAATAACACTAATATGCAAGAATTTGTTGTTTTGGAATGGAGAGGTGTACGGGAATGGATTTATTCCGCAGATTTAAAAAACGGCCTTCAAAATTTCGTATTACGTCAGGTTTTTCCACAAATTATGAAAACGTAAAAATTAAAAAAACGTAATTTTTTAATGATCATATATGGCAACGTCTGCAACGTGTGAAAATGAAACAAAATTAATGTGTAACAAATAGATAAACATAAATACATATTTAAAAGTTTAATATTGGCTACTCGGCTACTTGAAAGTTCCTTTTCTTCGATTATCTTCGGTGTTGGTCCGTACAGTCTATTTTCAACATCCAACAATAGCCGGCTATCATATATACAGTCCGCTTTCATTGGTATCTCTTTTTCATTATATTAATATCCTGATGGAAGCACTCGCAAAGTTCAGATTAGTGTAATCTGTTGCATTTCAGCTGTCGCCGGCCAGAAAATAACTGAACACATATTTTAAATCATTTAACATCTTTTTCGCCTGATCTAGCTACTTTGGACTGCCTTCCGTTTCAAAAAAAAAATAATTTCTCTGACTGGGCCGAATAGAAAGTTGCATTAGGGCAAATACGTGGAAGTTCCATGGAGTATTTAAATATAGCACTTTATGACACAATAATTGCAGTTTTTGATATCAAACTACTTTACTTATTAAGTTAGCCGTGTGATCGTTTAATTTTTTAAATTACACACTTATACTTAATTGCAAATACAATAATCAAACGTATAATTGTTAATAAATACACATAAAAGAAATTTGTATAAAATATGCAAACACTCAAAGCTAATGAAATTGTTGATAAAGACGAGTGAAATTAAATATACAAATAAAAAAAATCTGGTGTGAACATCACACGACTTTCCTTATCCTATTATTATATATTATACCGGGTCCATCGTCTCGGCCCTGCGCTGCTCTCGTTCCGGAACTTGTTCTTTTAAAAAAGGACGAGGCGCGAGTCTATCGTCTCGGGCTTGCGCTGCTCTCGTCCCGGAACTTGTTATTTTAAAAAAGGACGAGGCGCGAAAGCTGATTAAAATAAACAGTACAAGACAATAATTGACTTGTACTTAAAATTTTGCTACGTCACTGAAAGTAACCGTGCGAGCTCGGTCGCACAGCCTTCGCCATTATCGCCTGCGTGCTCCCTCATAGTGGCCAAGCGCTCCCCCCTGTCCTCCCGCAGTCGGCCAGGAAGCTCTCCGAGCGCGCTGTGATTGGTCCGCTTAATTAATTTTTAATCGGCTATAACTTATTTATTTGACCTCGGGTCAAAAAATTTCATTGTAATTTTTTATTCGTCTCGGTCTGATCTATCCGGTAATATAAATTTCCCGAAACATTTTATGAACACCCGGCATATTAAAAACCCTAAGCTTCAATTTTTTTTGAGTTTCTATTTTACCAACTTTTATTTAAACTCATGTTTATCCTGTGATAACAAATCATTTTTATTCTCATGAATACAGTCAGCACAACTATAATAAATGTTAAAAAGCCACCTAAGATATATAATTCAAAAACTGATTGGGAAGACTACAGGAATAAAATCAACGAAAGCATCAATCTAAAAATAAGACTAAAAGAACCCAATGAAGTAGAGGATGCCTTAAATAACCTAACCACAATATTATTACAAGCCGCTCACCAGGCAACGCCGCCCTCGAAAATTCATGTTAGTAACATTAATATCCCTTTAGAAATTAAAAAACTAATAGCAGAAAAAAGAAAAGCCAAAGCAAAATGACACCGTAGCCATTCCCAACCGACAAAACAGCTTATAACCAAATAACAAGGAAACTCAAACGCCAAATAAAGGAATCTCAACATGTATCGTTTAGAAACTACATATTAAACTAGAATCGTTATGATACTTCCATCTGGAGACCAGTTAAAGCAGCTCTCAAACCAGTTCACGCAAACCCCCCAGTTCGCAAGCAAGATCCCACCCCAGGGCCATGGGCAAGAAGCAACAAGGAAAAAGCCGACCTATTCGCCCAATATCTAGCAGAAGTATTTACTCCTCACGATAACACACCAAATCAAGAAGTTTCCGATTTTCTGAACAACAATCCTCCTCCCGCAGAACCTATAAAACCAATCATTCCTAAAGAAATCATAGATGTAATAACTCAATTAAATATTAGAAAAGCTCCAGGTCCTGACCTGATTACACCAAAAATGTTGAAAGAACTCCCCAAGAAAGGTATTGTAATGCTCACATATATATTCAATGCGGTTTTAAGACTACAGTATTGGCCCAAACAACTAAAAGTTGATGAAATAATTATGATCCCCAAGCCTGGCAAAAATCCAAATCATGTATCTTCCTACAGACCAATAAGCTTGTTATCAGCTATCTCCAAACTACTGGAAAAACTAATCCGCAGCAGAATGAACTCATTTTTAGATGTTATCCCTGACCACCAATTCGGATTCCGGTTACAGCACTCAACGATCCAGCAATGTCATCGAGTAGTTCACAAAATTAACACATCCCTGGAAAATAAAGAATATTGTACATCGGCTTTTTTGGACATAAGCCAAACCTTCGACAAAGTTTGGCATGATGGCCTTCTTTATAAAATCAAGCTCCTTCTTCCCTCTCTCTTCTACCTACTTAAATCCTATTTAAAAGACCGTCAATTTAGAGCTAAAGTAAATGGTGAATTCTCTGACTCATACGATATTAAAGCTGAAGTACCATAAGGCAGCGTTTTAGCCCCCCTGCTATACTCATTATATACAGCAGATCTCCCAACCACAACAAATACCTTAATCGGTACGTTTGCTGATGACACAGCTATTCTGGCTAGTCACGAAAATCCCATAATCGCAGCTTCTTATCTGCAGGACCATCTAAACCTAATTGGAAACTGGGTCAACAAATGGAAAATAAGAATTAATGCATCAAAATCAACCCAAGTTACCTTTACACTGAGAAAAGGTAGATGTCCTTCGGTCAGCTTCAACAATGCTCCCATTACACAATCTTGACTACATCTTGACGAAGAAATGAGTTGGAAAGAACACATAACCAGAAAGAGGAAACAAATAGATCTGAGGTTCAAGGAGTTACACTGGCTGCTTGGAAAAAAATCGCATCTACCACTCGAGGAAAAAATTTTACTATATAAAGTAATATTACTACCCATATGGACATACGGCATTGAATTGTGGGGCTGTGCCAGCAAATCAAATATTTCCATTGCCCAAAGATCCCAATCTAAAAACCTGCGTGAACTCACTAACGCTCCATGGTATATGTCTAATAATACACTGCATAATGACCTCCGCATCCCATACATCACTGAAGTTATCCAGCAAAGAAGCAATAACCATCATACCAGACTTACAACACACAGCAACCCCCTTATACGGCCACTTCTATATCGTCAAGACAACAGAAGGCTAAAACGTCTCTGGCCAAACGACATCCGATGAAAACGACGAGGACTCTTCGATGGTCGAGGCCTCATCATGACCAATAAGGATTTTCATATTTAAGATCCTATGTTAGCACATTAGCCTATAGAATACATATTCTGATTGCTAATTTATTGTACAATAAAAAAAAAAATTCTCATGAATTTTTTGTATCTTCAACCGTTTAGATTTGCGGCCGCTTTGTGACCGATTTTGCAACCTTGCGACCAAACGACTAGGCCCATTTTTACCAAAAGCTTCGCACTGCGTTCCCTACCTACAAGTAACTTGCATACCAAATTTCAAGTCTCTAGCTCTTATGGTTCTCGAGATATCCTGTTTATTGACAGACCGTCACACACACACACGCACACACGCACGCACGCACGCACACACACACGAACCAACTTTTTTGGTGTCCTGAGGCTATATTTCGTCCAGAAATGTGAAAAACTGGGTAGGTCAAATTTCCGCCGATTACATTACTTTCCTTATTATAAGATAAGGAAAGTAAAAAACGGTAATTAAACAAAAATTCTGTAACTTTTCCGAATTAGCGCAGATTTAATTAGCTGGAAAATTGTGTTTGCAAAAGGGAATTGCTACCATTTCATTAGGCTTCTGTAAACAGTAACGGAAATACAAAAGCTTTGTTTTGAATTGATTAAAATGGTGATTTGCACATTATTATTGGTTTAAGCGTACTAGGTTACTTCACAAAATAAATGTATTAACGCTTTTAAATTTTTTACTACGTAGTTGTGTTGTAAAAATATCATAACTTTTCATGTGACTTTTTCAATATTGTTGACTTTTTTCTGAGATAAAGCTAAAAAATTTGTTGTTTTTTGTATGATAGCAATAGACGTTAAGAAAATTTTGTTTAACCTTTGACCGGGCTTGTAGTTTGCAACATGTGTGTATTATAAAAACGCATTAATTAAATTGTGGTTTTCGTTTATCTTTTTATGCTAATGAAGGTTGAACTTGTTAAAGTCTTTTATGGGGCTGTAATGGCTCAGTGGTCAAGATCATCGTTCCTCTGTCCTGAGCCGACGCGGGCGAGTTCGAGTCTCGCTCAATCCATGGGTGTATGTGGTGTCCTAGCTTTAAGTGTGCATGTTAGTAGGCGCAATAAGCCCTCGAGACTGCAGTGCCGGTAAGTGCGCTAATAATAAAAAAAGACTTCTTATAGTACACTATATATAAAAAGGTTTTTATTTGTAATAATGTGTCATTTGATTCATATAGAAGGATGAGGTGAACGATCATGTACGCAACATAATTAATTTCAAATGCAGAACAACAAACTTCTGCTCTCGTTACATTTTATTGACCTCAAACTGAAATGCAAAAAGCCCAACGTTCCTGTAAAAATAAAAATCACCTCGCAAATGGTCAAAGGTTTCCAATATATAAAAACTTGCAGAAAGTAACTTAGAATCTAAACTTTTAGACAAAAACAAAATCGATTTTCCCACAATAAATCTAAGCCAACCTCCCGTACAGACTTAACCTTCCCAAGAAATAATAAAACAATTGACAAAATAGGCAATAATTTACAAACATGGGAAAGTAATTTACAGTTTTGATAAATGAATTTAAGTCTACGTTTAACTAATTAAGTAATAAAAACAGCATGGTATTCAATATGCTGATCACAGTCGCAAGCAAATTTGTCTCATAATGGACAGTTTAATAAAAACTGTACCCTGAAATGTGGATGGGTTTTCTCTAACCGAAAGTAAAATTAATGTATTATTAAAAAATAAAAATAAAAAATAGAAAAGTAATAAATAAAAAAAATAAATAAAATCTCTCTTCAAAAAAGGTGATAAAACAGATTGAAACAATTATAGGGGCATCAATTTACTAAATTCAAGATATAATTTATGTTCGAAAACCATAACAGCGAGAACGCAAATAATAGCCGAAGTGATCCTAGAAAAAGAGCAGAATGGCTTTCGCAAAGGCCGACCCTATATAGATGCTGTCCTTATCTTGAAGCAGATTACAGAAAAACGCATAGATCGTAATTTAGAAACACATATGGTATTTGTTGACTTCGCTAAAGCATTCGACAAGGGTACAAGAGCAAAACTATGGCCAATTTAAAAAAATGATTTCCATCTCATCTGATAAGCAATAAGCAATAAAAAATCTTTACTGCAATACCAAAAGCAGTATAGAAAACAATGACGAAGGCGAAAGCCTGACGTACACAAATCAAGATCTAAAACAGTCAAAGGATGCAGCCGGTTAGATAAACACATCAGAAACGAGTTTTAAGTATAACTAATACGAAACCAAACAATCAGTTACAAGACAAGTTGGAAGGAATATGTAAACAGAATGAGCCCAGAAAGACTCTCAAAATTAGCAATACAGTACAACCCAAGAAAAACGCGATATGTAGAAAGACCTCGGAAACGATGGAATATTGAACCAAGACAGGCCGCAAGCCTTCATCCTTGAAGCAGACGACGACGATGACGAGTAACAAATAAATAAGGTAAATGTGAAACTCATTTTAAGACAAACAATATTTTATCTTCAAATGTTTAAATCAATGATTTTCTTTGGTTCTTCATTATATTTGCGATATACTGTCCTCAAGACACTACATCTGTCGAGTTAAAAATACCCTTTCAATACCCAAGCTCTAGAATTATGGTGAGAGAAAATTGAAATTCGAAACACACAAAATGGGACTTTAGACTTGTCACAAGAAACAATTACAGACACATTTCAATTGATGAACCGACATACTGACAGTTTATTGATTTTTTTATACTTTTTCTTCTTTAAGTACGAATTGTCATCTAATCTTAAGTATTTAAGTAATAAGCATGAACCAATTATTTCTATGTTTAGCAGTAAAGAGAATGACTTGGAAGACTAGTGCTTGCATAGAAAATTAAGCAACTTTGAAGCTTAAGATGAAGTAACCTAACAATGTAGACCTGATTAATATAGAAAACAACACGGTATTCTACACCCGCTTCCTACTAAGAATTAAAAGAAACCAACAATATCTCACTTTATATACGAGAACAGGCAATGGGGAAATGTAGAGCCAGAAACAGATAGTAGAGAACACGTAACATTATTAATAATCTTATTTCTTATAGACTGAGATAGAAAATAAAAAGAACACTAGAAAGTACTTCTACATGGAATGCATCATTTGAGTACTATACTACTGTTGTGGCAATAATTCTATCAGGAGAACAACAAAAACTTAGAAACTTAAAAATTTGCTTAATATCCTTCGGAAGTTTCTACACCCTTCAAAATAGATGTAGATAAGCATGACCATGAGACTAAAACTGTCCTTAACAAACCTTGCTATATGGTTTTTTTTCTATAAGGCCATTCTCTCGTAGAAAAGTCTACCAACAAATTAGGCTAATTAATCAAGAAATTTGTTCCTCCTTCTCAAATTAACGAGTTAGACTAGCCACCTGTTCGAAGTACGTTTAAAATGGCTCATAGTACCGCACGACCGCGATTAAAACAGGCTAGAAGCCTACTTAAAAGAAGAAGAACCACGAAAAAGCACATGGTTTTGACCTAATTGCAAAGTGAATACTACAGCAATTGCACCTCTAACAACAATATATAACAGCATGCTCATAAAATTGTAATTTTTAAACTTGGAAAATCAGCGAATTAAGCCGTCTCTTATCACCCAATAAGTTTAGTTCCAATTATGTGAATAGTATGTGAAGAACTATTATTAAAAATTTTTATAGTATGTACTGACCTAATTGTTTATATTCCAAAGTACCAATTTGGTTTCTACGAACGAAATCCAACTGTATAATAGACTCACAAAATTATTAATCAAATTGTAATAAAAAGAAACTATGCATAGCCATATTCCTGGACGTGGTACGACGGGCTTCTATACAAAACAAAAAATAGTACATACTGCTAAAATCATACCTTTATAACATATAACACTAGATTAAATAACATTCTAATATCTCCAGGACCATTCAAACCTTGTTAAACAGTAGTTTTCAGAATGGAGAATAATTACAAATACAAATACAATTTACCTTTACCACAAAATACATTATTTGCCTCTCAAGTTACCCTCCATTCCCAGTACTGAGAAAAATTCTTAACCACCTTTAGAAATTGAAATATTTATTTACAAGTGTGCCATCAAACCGATGCGGACCTATAACATGCAGCTGTGGCAATTTAAAAAGCTGAAAAATTCCAAATCATTCAACGATTGCAGTCGAAGATATTACGAATAATAACAAATGCACCCTAGTACGTTTTAAATTGTAAACTTTATGGAAGCTTAATTTGGGGATATTTATCAGTGTATCAACAAAAATTACGTCTTGAGAACAAACGTGTCACCGATCTAGCTAATCCTACAAATGTAGCGTGAAGATTAAACAGACAGTAGCCAAGTGACATATCGCAGCTAGTTAAAGACAACTGAAACTCCAATCATCACCCCAAAATTAAATAGAAACTTTAAGTTGTATGATTTTTCCTACAAGTGTATCAATTACTTACTTTTTATTATTATAATTATTATAAAAAAATGATAAACTGGCACTTATTCAAAAAAATACCAGTTTAACAAAACACTATTATCAAAAATATTACTGTTCTCTGAGAAGTTGTCTTTTCAAATAGAATATGCTATCGAAATCACAAATATGGAATAATACTTTTTTTGAATTTGCAACTCTGTGACTTATTATACAGATTAGCGAGTGATGTAGTACAGTCACTTGTTTAATTATACAACATAATACATAGAAATATGTATCATCATATTATTTCGCACCAATGGTCTTACGTATTTTAGAACGGCGATGAAAAGCAAACAATTTAATAACTAAAGACTTTTCATCTAACAGGTAGCGCAAAAAATAATCACTAATTTTTGGATTTTTAGAAAAGACAACTTTAATGTTTTGCGTACCAAAGAAACGTTAATCTGTAATTGTTCTATCTGCCCTGGTCAATACGGACATCTCTAATTAATTGGTTTATCAGTAGATGTGCAGATAAAAAAACACCGTTGACTCCGCCCATTTCTAAATATTCTAGGCGTAAGTAATGCAGCAGTTTATGTCATATTGATAAATTAATATGCGAAATAAAACAAAGACAAGTATAAGAAAAGAAGAATATTTCTTCATCTGTATGAAAGAAATTAGTTACAGTCTCTCAGATGAAAGTGTGGCGGTGATTAACGTGTTAATGGTAGCCTTGTACATTGTTTTTTTAAATGTAGAGGAGATCTTTTGTCGTAAACGTTTTATAAAATAATTTAGGTGTTCATTTGACTTGGCTAGATTTGTTTTCGAAGAATCCTAATTTGACTATAAAAGTATCGAAATATTACACAAAAAAGGTGTCGAAATATCTATTTGTGCGCATTTGCGTGGTAATGACGTAAAATATCGAAGTACTTGCAAAAACCTTTGTTGAGTGAAAAACACGTCGCGAAACGTCTCGCGTGGGCGCAAGAGAACTCAGACCATGACTGGGGCAACGTAATCTTCTCCAGCAAAGCATCCTTTTGGGCATTTCCGATCATAAAACGCTCCTGGATAACACCGCAAATTGCTCCAACGGATCTTAAAACACTCGATCAATGTCTATGTTTGGGTGTGTGTCTCACAAAAGGGTTTCGACACTTCATACTTATTCACCAACAATTTGAGTTTTGAAGAAATGAACCAAATTTACTGTAAAGCTTTATCATATTACCGACTGTAAAATGCTGGTTTGGAAAAGAGGACGAGGATTGGAATTTTCAGGAAGACAACAACCCGAAACATCGGGTTAAAGCGTGTATCTCGGTGAAGAAGTGAAATGGCATCGTCACTTTGGATTGGTCAGCTCAGTCACTCGATGCCAAATCCATCGAAAATATTTGGGCTTACATTAAGATGAAACTACTCAGACTCAGATCCTGCAATGTGGATCAGCTCTGACAACAAATTCCAAAAAATTGGAGGTCCCTTCAGGTCGAATGCGCAGAAAATCTTATGATGAAAAGCATGCCTTGGAGATGCCAGGCAATAACTGATGCTGGTGGAGATTAGATGCGCTACTGATAAATTTGCCAAGATCAAATTTGTACAATAGATGTCAATTTTTCTAATAAATGTCGTGTTTTCTTTAAACAGCAAGTGGAAGTAAAAACGTAAATGTAGAAACTGGTGTTCGGGAGGGATGTTGCATGAATCCCCAAAAAATTCCGGAAAACCAAAGACCTTTTAAAATATGCGAAATGAATGTTTATACTGAACGATCTGCTGGAGGTTGGCCAAGATACTCAAGCCGACAAACTAACTCTTCCACATCTGCAACGTGTTTCACTTTGTCATACTCAGCCATATTTTGTTCAAGTAGAATTTCTCTTAATGTTCTATCCTGCATGTAAAACGTTTTATGTTTTTACCGAGGTCTTCAAGCTTCATAACACGATACACTATTACTATGCTACATGATCGGAGCTAATTAACAGCAAACAGTTATAGTTTTTTGCCCTATTTGCTTGTTTCTTGATCTACATTTGTTCATTTGCGTTATCATTGAGCACAATATCGGCCATTCACAATGTTTAACAATTGAAGGAAGAGAGTATTTAAATTTTTGAACCTCGAAGACTGTTTGCTGTATTTAACTGCTTTTTTACAAAATTACACAGTGTTCATTGGCCAAAACAAAATTTCGAACAAATATGACTACATATACTTTTAACCATTAATAAAATTACGCCTCTAAAGTGGTCAATTAAAACATCTGCATTAAGTTAAGCACGCACTGAGTAATTATTGAATTTTGTTACTTGATAAAGATGGCTATAAATCGGGAGGAATAAAAAAGTATTTTTTAAAATAAAGTACAGAAACCAAGGACAACTTAATGCAATTAGCGACAAACTCAAATGAATCAACTCGTTGTACGTAATGTCCACGGGTTCGCTTGCATAGAATTAACAAAGATTAATAACTATCTAACAGTTTACTATTAGCTGATGGCAATATAGAAATAGAACTATTTGCATGTCCAAGTAATATATAAAATTACTTTTTATGTCGTTGACCGTTAAATGTCTTCAGTTTATGCAAAATGGTTTCTTTTCATCGCCAAATGCAGTTTAGGGAACAAAAAATAGTCGATGGAACTCAAGTAGGGTAATATGGGAGATTCCCAGGAAAAAAATTATTTTTTAGCAAAAAATTAGTGACAATTAACAAACGGTTAATACACCAAGATAATATTTAGCATTAATTATTGAAACTTGAAACGAATCTTTATAATTGTGAAAAGTAGTAAGCATTGTTTTGATTTTTGACTTCTTCGAACGAGATTTTTTAATATTTTTCATCTGCTGACCAACACTTAGAACATTGACGGTTGGATTTTGAATCGTATTGAAGACATCAGTCACAATTATTTTAAGAAATGTGGGTCTCTCTGAGCTTCTGTAATAATATACTTGCGATGCTCACTTTGACACATTTACTGGTCATTCGTTAATCGAAGTGAAACGAACTTTGAATTTATACACAGACTAAGTTTCTTAAATACCAATATTCAATTCCATATATTTTACTGAAGAATTTTTCTAAAGTTTTACAGTCATCCACTTTTTCGTTATTTTAATTGTCGATGCCCTTTAAAGGTTATTTTAAGCATTTGAAGCATTTTTGTAGCACTTGACCATTGATACCACAGAACTAAATGTCTATTTTTTATTTTGATTAATTTTTCAATCGATATATACAACTGTCACACAATGCATTGTATCTTGGCTTTTAGTAAACGAAATATCATAAAACTTTTACAGATTTGTAAATAGGATTGATATTACATAAATAAATCTTCCAATTGATAGGGCCATTAGTTAAATTAAAATACATTTTTCTAATTATTTTTGGGATACTGAATGTAGGTAAACTTTTATTTTATTTTAAGATTTTCTGTAATTTTTACGAGTATTGTTTTTCATTTTTCATTTGTTTTTTGTCGATTTTTGTGTTTATTATTTCTATATTACATATTAATTGCTATATTTAAACACATTGGTATCCTACTAAATATTTTGTCAAACGCTTCCGTACAGCAGATTTAATTCTTTATATATGGGCAAAGATAATTTACATTCACTTTTAGTTGGGCATTTTTAAGGAATATTTGTGTTTATTACTTATAAGATCTATTTAAAAAAAGTTAATTTGGATTCCTTGTTTTCCGTAATCCTTCCATCTTTTTAACAATTTTAGCATTTGCGCATTTATTTACAGGAATGATCTTCTGTTTTGTCCACTTACATAATTAGATGTTGAATTTGGAGCATATATAGGACATTTTGTACCTGCTAATTAAAGAGATTTACGAGACGGGAAAAATACCCGTTGATTTCCCAAAGAGTAGAATGGTAATGTTACCAAAAAAAGCAAAATCAAAAAAATGTAAAGACTATAGAACTCTAAGCATTCTATCACATTCCTCCAAAATACTTACCAATATTATTCAAAAACGGATAGCATCTAAAATTGACTCAAACCTTTCAGACGACCAGTTTGGTTTCAGAAACAACCGAGGCACCAGGGAGGCCATTTTATGCCTCAGAATTATAATAGAGGAAACTATAAGATGTAATAGACAATTATATGTTGCTTTCGTAGACCTACAAAAAGCATTTGATAATGTAAACTGGAAATTACTGATGCAGATACTAAAAGAAGGACAAATAGATTATAGAGATAGACGTATAATATACAATCTATACAAAGAACAAGAAGCAGAAATAAAAATCAACAACAGTAAAGTTAAAACAGCTAAAATCCAAGAAGGTGTAAGACAGGGGTGTAATTTGTCACCATACTCATTTAATGTATATATAGAAAAAGCTATGGAGTAATGCAAAGAGTTTTGTACAGGTATTAAAGTAAATGGACAAAGAATACAAATGCTGAGGTTCGCGGACGACATCGCAATCATCTCCCCCGATGAAGCTAACTTAAATAGATCTTAAATGAATATTAACAAAAAGAAAACTAAAATACCAGTGTGCTCCAAAAAATCTGAAGAAATTAACATCAAACTGAACGGCGTACTTATTAAGCAGGCGAAAACATTTAAATATCTAAGAAGCAGAATAACTCAAGATGGAAGAAGTACAACAGATATTAAGCAACGAATTTCACAAGCTAAGGCTACATTTAACAGGAAAAGAAACCTCTGTTCTAATAACATTCGTCTAAACCTTCAAAAACGATTGGTAAATAGCCTTATATGGAGTATAGCTCTATATGGGTTTGAAACATGGATGTTCAGCCAACCGGATAAAAAAGCTATAGAAGCGTTTGAGATGTGGGGCTGGAGAAGGGTATTAAAAATAAAATGGACAGACCATATTCCAAATGCTGAAGTCCTAGAAAGAATCGACGAAGACCGACATATATGGGAACTGATACAAGAAAGAAGACATAGGTGGCTAGGACATATACAGCGTCCGCCATCTAACGTTTTTTTTTGAACTAGCGGTTATTCGGTGAATGGCAACATTTAGCTCATGACGTTTTTGACAGAAAATTAGTTTTATCTTTCCGCTGAACGAAAATGGTTGTGTATACGCTTGAAGAATGATGGAAAATATTGCGACATTACTTTGAAAATCATGGTAATGTTGCAGAATGTGTGGGAAAATTACGTACGGAAATTGGAAAAAAGAGGCACCGTAAGCTCCGTATGTGCGTTATCTTGTTAAAAAAGTGAGAGAAACTGGCATGCTTATTGACAAACCAACGCGTGAAAAATCGAAAACACCCGAGAATATCGCTGCTGTTGCCGAGAGTGTGCGTGAATCGCCAGGAACATCAGTTCACCGTCGTTCTCAACAATTGGACATTTCAGAGACATCATTGAGACTAATTTTGCGTAAAGACCTAGGTATGACGCCGTACAAAGTCCAATTGGTTCAGAAATTGAAGCCAACTGACCGTCCAATGCGTTTTCGCTTCGCTTCATGAGCTTGGGATCGACTAGAAGAAAATACCGATTTTAGGCGAAAAATCATCTTTTCAGATGAAGCTCATTTCCATTTCGGCGGGTATGTCAACAAGCAAAATTGTCGCATTTGGGACACAGAAAACCCGCACGCAATCGAAGAAAAGCCGGTGCACCCACAACGAGTCACTGTTTGGTGCGGATTTTGGTATAGAGGCATCATTGGGCCATTTTTCTTCGAAAATGAGCAAGGAGTGGCTGTTACAGTCAATGGTGAGCGTTATCGGGCCATGTTGAACAAATTTTCGTTCACAGAAATTAGAGAGGAAGATATTGGCGACATTTGGTTTCAACAGGACTGTGCTCCGTGCCACACAGCCAACGTTACAATTGATCTTTTGCGCACTGTCTTCGAAAATCGCATTATCAGTCAAAATTCTGATGTCGTTTGGCCGCCTCGGAGCTGCGATTTGACACCGTTGGACTATTGTTTGTGGGGAGCCGTCAAAGATAAGTGTTACGCCGACAAACCAGAGACAATTGAGGCTTTGAAGGACAATATTTGTGCAGCTATAGCTGAAATAGAGCTGCATACAATCAAAAATGTACTCAAAAATTGGACCGATCGTATAGGCTACTGCATGGCTAGCCAAGGCAGCCATATGAATGAAGTTATATTCCATTATTAACCGGAAGGAGTGTAATTTCGAATAAAAAAAAATTTGAAAAATATTCGATAGTTTTTTATTTATAGCATTTCTAAGAAAAAAGTTATATGGCGGACCCTGTATACAGACATAATCAATTTATAATAAATGTGATAGAATGGCAAAGGCAAGAAAGACCACCACGGCTTGAATTTATAAAACAAGCAATAAAATACGCTAGCACTGATAGTTATAGCAACATGAAGAGAATGGCCGGTGACAGAAACAGATGGAGCGCTGCAAACCAACCTGCGGATTGATTATTATTAAGATTAAGATTATAGGTTACGTTTACTCCGTATTTCAAAAATCTGCATTTAATTTAGATTTAATGCTATCAATCCCGCTATTATTTTCTTACTAGTAAAAGTAAGTTAGCTTGGGCACCTCAAGCTAAATATTTGGTTCAGAGTTTCGTCGACAATTAAAGAAAAAATGCCATATCTAAGCGTGGTGATTATATTTTGTTTGGCTATAGTCGGTTTCACATAAATTGCGCCTACTAATGGCAAGAGCTGGCCACGTAGTGGATGAAACACCGAGAGGTGGCGCAAACTGTCTAATTATTTCATGAAGATTTATGTCTTGACCTATAACAGGTCAAACGTGACTTAAATCAAAAATATAAGACCTTTATGCGCGGTTTGGCAACAAACCGGTTCGAATAGGGCATTAACCCTTGAAATCGGTTTATAACTGTAGGAGGAGTTGCAATGTTAATTACAAACACACATAGTTACATTTTGTAGTTTTATAAAATAAATTTTGTTCTTGTTAGTATAGAAGTTTTCCTGATATAAGGTTCCTATATTCTACCTTCTAAGCAATGACGTTTTGATTTATTTCTCGACTTATGAATTCTTGTAAAATTAATCTGTTTCTATTGTATGTTATATAAGACCAAGTTCAATTTGGTTTCTGTTCTGATGTTTATCTCTTTGTTTTACACTTTCATAACTCGTTTCTTTTAGTCTCCAGAGAATTGTTTGGCTTGAACTTGTGACAATCATTGCTACATATGTAAATAGCTCTATGTAATTTTATTTTAAGTATTCTGTTGCAAATATTCTTTCTTGCATTTCTAGTCGGCCGTACCATGTTTCATGAGCAATTCATGATTATTATGACGCATACCTAAAGCCGTTGGCTTTTTCAATTAATATCCCATTTCTATTTAAACAACAACTTTTCTCTTTCCTTCTAATCTTAACCCAAAAGCTGACAATAAATTTCTGAGAGACACAGAGAAGATATTTGGAACCAACCATCCACCCATATGCAGCTTTGGTAGTCGTACCCAATAAATGTGAGATTACAAGTATTGTGTTTATTTTATAACTTGCAGATCCACGCAAACTACTAGGAATTTATGTTTTCTGGAAATTTTAGAGGATCATTTTACTCTTCAATAATTTCACGCAGATTTAATTATTTAGTCAATAAAATTTCAAGTTTATTTGATTTAGCTATATGTAGCTAGATATTCTTAAAGTTGTTTAAAAAATACATTTCCATTAACTGAACTTTACCCTTATGAAATAAAGACATTGCCCTTTTAGTCAAACAATGATCTATAAAGCGAGACACGTTCCTGTAATACGAAGTAAAAATCTATTGATACACGTGTCCACGTGTCAGAACAGCAGAAAGGTATAAAACTTTGTTAACATACTACAATAGTACATTAACGATACGAGTGCGCAAAGTAGGTCGTTCACGCACGAGCGAAGCGAGTGCGGGATGACCTACGAGCGCACGAGTATCGTATACTATTTTTCCTATTGAGTGCGCAAAGTTCGATACTGAGGTGCTGCGTGGGCGGAGGAAAGGGGAATTAAAAAAAATTGAAAAAGCTGTTTCAATATTTTTACGATAAATTAAAAACTTTTATAGACGCCATACTTTTCACTTCAAAAAAATATATGAAGCGAGACCTGCCTCGCGACCTGACGTTCTCTGCTGTACTAAAAAAAAACAGCGGGTCAGACGACAAAATATAGATGCAGGTTTTGACAGGTCTTCTTAGTAAGATCAAGCTAGCGAGATGTAAACAAACGCACACTCATCTACTTTCCCGCACGCTCAGCTGTAGGGACAAAAGCGCGCGGGAAAGTAGTACTTTGCGCATGCAAATACGTGCGCAAACTCGAACTTTGCGCACGATAGTAGGAAAAAAGTGTTATGCAATATTACATGCTGTTTGTCAAATTATTTTATGTTAAGCCTAACAAATCCCTTAAATCACACAATATAAATATATCAGCGGTATAGTCAACACAAAATGATTTGAATTATTAACAATTTAATTTTGACGGCCCTTGCTTCTTCCAATTTAAAGTCATAGCTAATTCACCATTAAAATTATGTGTTGACCTGTAAAAAGCAATTTACATGCCATCTGCGTTATTTACTAACAGCTCAAATTGCAGAGGCAGCAAATTTACTTTGTCTTAATAAATTTCCGTGTTGTTGAACGTCCCAAATTGGGCGGGAAGTTGTGCTTTTTATTAATGTCGTTTTTCTGGCGACATTTAAAATTTCATCTTTCTTAAATTTACCTTGTGATATTCCCATGACTCGGTAGCAGCGTAAATTAAAAATTAAAATATGCCGTAAATAACAAGAATTAAAACAGGAAGCGTAATAAATAAGCTCTGTTAATAAGTGTTAAATAAAGAGAAGTTTCCTATATTGAAAAAATTGTTTTAAATATCCTATGAAACTGCAAGGGCAAAGCTGTTTATGTCATCTTCTTATATTTATAACAAATAATGAACACAACAAATTGGAAAAATACAGAATAAGATGATTTTATTTTCTATTAATACACTTATGGATTGAAATATGGTATTTTCCAAGTTTATGATATTACATATTGCGGCGGTTGGTTAGTATGGTACATATCATACTTATAACGCTTATTATAGCTTTTTTTTTTTTCGTAAAATAGGTTTAGAGATTAGTATTATGTCTGTGCCATTACTTTAAAAAACAAACTTTAACTTTATTTAGTCCACGGACGTTCGTTGTAGTTATTTTATGTATTTTGACCATTATGGTGATAAGGTTGTCGAGCAGCTTCAATAACTAGATTTTTTATTATATTTTTTATTTGCCTTATCGTTTGAAATGTTTTGTTTTAAAGATTTATGATTTTTGTCTTGTTTTAGGTAACTAAAGAAGTTGCGGGTTTGTTTTGTCGGCAAATGATATTCCCGGCAGTATTTAGATGAGGCATAAGGTTTTTTGAGGGGTGTTTTAATATGTACTTATTGTGTATAGTGCAGCATTTGTAGTTGGTGGGATAATTCTTGTTACAATTAATATAAGCAATTCTCGTCATATTTGTCTTTTGTGTGCATCCGGCTATGTTGTGTATTAATTAACTTTTTTTTTGCTTCAGTTGAACAATAAACATTGGAAGAGCGCTCTAAAGATTCCGTTACTAATGTTTCAAATATTCTCACATTGTGTCTCACCTTGACAAATTTTTCTTTGATGTTAATTAAGTAGTCCAGGTTATTAATTATTACTCTAAAGTTGTATTTTGTTTTTGGTCTAAAGCGTGTTTCTTTGTGTAAGTTTTTTAATGATAATAGAAGTAACTATTTTATTTAGAAGTGTTGTCAGATTAATATTTTTAACTTCTGCTAGGTAGTGTTTAGGGTAGTTTAGAAGTAGATCTTGCACGTTTGACGTAAGCTGACCATGCATATTATTATTGTTACTCCTTACCAGTATTTTGTTGCTTGTTTTAGGTTTCTTTCGGGATTTCCGTCAAGGTTCTTAGCTATTACTGTTTTTAGTAGCTATTTTGCAGATTAGGGCAGGCGTATTGATATAGTTAAGAACTGGGTATGATATTAGCCAGAAGTTGTGAATATAAAGCTGCAGAAGGCTGTATCGTTTGGACAGACGAAATACAAGTTGATCTGTTAATTGATGTTAATATACTTGATCCGAAAAATATGAATTTTTAGGTCTATTAAAAGACATCTTCTTTCGTGAAATACTTTTTTTGCGAAAAACGCAAAAATAGAAGAAAACAAATTGTTGTTATTTGATATTTTGGCCTTTACACCCAAAAAAATTTAATTAAAAAAATAAAAATTCCTATGTTTGTGAGAACAAACTTAAAATTTGTGGGAAGAATGAAGCCAAAAACAATAACAAGATATTGATAGTTTGTGGAGACTAAGGAAAAGAAGTATATAATATATGACGTGCCAAAGCTAAAGGTTTCTTGTAAAAGTACAAAGGTGTCTAAAAGAAATATAATTAGAAAGCAAATTTATTTGTAGTAAAATAATTTTATAGACATGATTAAGGAACAAAACATCAATATTACGCAGTGAATTCTTATACTCAGTTTTTGTTTTTGTGATTAATATATCTTTTAGGCATAATATTTTCTATTTTCTCTCTTCTTCTTTAAAATACAGCGATCCTGAAGCCTAAACTAGGAACTCATTTAATTCCGCTAAAGCAAAGCAAGTTATTATTCTGAAAAATAAAGTTTTTATCTCTAATAAGCCATCTCTATTATACCGTACTTTTACTGTTTCATTATACTTTGTGGCATTTATCATTCTATATATAATGGCTAGTCGACTAGCGCAAGGATGCAGTAACAGCAATAGGACGCTTAATTGTGGGTAGTAAGCATTATACTGAATATTACTTTCTAGGTAATCTTCTGACATACGTATTCTCGGCATAATCGTTGATATTAAAAGTTAATTCTTCCCTATGTAGCATTTGATGTGTAAGTACATACATTAACATTAGTAGCGTCGCATTATAGTTTAGTTAATTCCATATAATTGAGACTTCTGTTGGCCATAATTACTCTTAGGACAGCAGCCATCATTTCGAATTGAAGTTTTATGTGGTGATCCACTATTTGTTTGTTGCCGTTTCAGCAGACTTTTTGATAATTACTATAGTACTTAACTTTAGGGGCAACCAGAAAGATCTCTATCTTTGTTTTCATCTAATATTTTGATTTGTTTCTTTCGGGGCAACATTTTGCAACTTGGAATGAATTTTAAAGCCTATTGCAAAGCGTATATTATTGCACTGTCCATGGAATTTGTAATAAATAATTAATTCTAGGTAAACCTTAATAATATGATTATTTTAACATCGTTTAATCTGCTACGAGAAAGTCTCAATGCTAATTGAATAAGTACAAACTGACTAGAAATAATTTCGAGAAATATGGGCAAACTGTATTGGGTTGAAGAACATATAGGCGACGGTGATGTAAGATTTTTTTACACCATTGTATCATTCGTGCTGTGAGGTACGAACTGATTGTGTGCCAGAATCAAAACTCTTCATTTAAATTAAATTTATTAAAAAATTAAATAGTAAACACCAGATAAGTTCTTTATGATTATTTTTATATTATTTTAACTGTCCTAAATTTTGAGAATATTTGAGCTACAATTAGCGGATAACTGCTTTAAGAAAATTTGAAGGCTTGTATGACATATTTTTTTGAAATAACTGGAAGCAGTTGAAAATGACGTTGCCAACGTCGTCAAAGTAGCATGACTGAGGATTAACAAAAAATTATTCAATATTCTATTTGATTTACACATGTATGCACATTAGAATGATTTAATATTAATAAGAGATGCTCTTAAGAGATTGATGTTTTCAAATATAAAACTTTTACTTTTATTATCGTTTTCTTTATCCTCACTTTCAATACCGAAGGTCCGTTGGACCTATTGTGTTTACTGAATACAATATAAGTCTGTCACCACAAATATCTGTTTTCAGCATTCGATAGAAGATGAGTTGTTTGTCACTAGTCATCTACGGCGATGGTATCGCAGTAATTAATAAAACTGTTATAGATATCTTTTTATTTTAATATTTTATAAAATGACGCTTTCGATACAGTCCCAAGAGAACAACTCTGGAGACCCCTAATGAATTAGAAGTCACATTAAACCTCAAAACAGACATTAAAAATCTATACATAGAAGTATATGGGAGGTGCAAATAGACAGAAAATATTCAGAAATATTTGAGTTAGAACTAGGCGTAAAATAGAGCAATAGTCTGAGTCTCCTACTTTTTAATATACTGATAAACAGCGTTATATGTAAATTATAGTCGGGTACAGGAATTTAGCACAGAGGTACAGACAGGCACTGGTATATGCAGATGATATCCTTATAATAACAGACTCTCAAGAGAAATTACAAGAAGCTATAAACGTGTGGACACAACAAATAGAAGCGAAAGCGATGGAGATAAATACATCGAAAAGTAAGATAATGAGAATAACAAACAAAGAACATAAGGAGGATATTAGAATTTGCTGCAAGGAAGCAATACTAGAAGTAGCAGAAGAGTATGAATACTTGGATACAATAATCTCAATTAACGGAACGAACGACCCGGAAATCAGCAACTGAATTAATAAACAATCCTATAGTAGAAAAAAGAGAAATTTAAAATAAAACCTAAACTCCAGATATATAGTGCACTATATGTACCTATCCTGACATATGGAGCAGAAGTTGAACTATGGTGGAAAAACACAAAAGCCTTATACAAGCGGCAGAAATTAAATTTTAAGAAAAATGGTCAACAAAACAAGAAGAGATAGAGTAAGAAACACCAGAATCAGAGAGCAAGTGGAGCAAATATTTCTAAATGGAAGAATAGAGAACAGGCAGTTTGGTGGTACGGACATTTGCTTAGAATGGATGCAGAAAGATTTCTCAAAAAAGTATTCGAAGAAATGCCAGGGAAAAGAAAAGGGCAAGGCAGGTTCATAATAAAATGGATAGAAGGAATAAACAAAATGGCAAGAGAAAGGGAATGGTGGAAGGAGAAATGAATAGGATACCTCGACATCAAAAGAAAAAAGAAGAAGTGGATCGAGGCAACCGGCTCGACGCTTCAGGGTACAAGGGCATATGATAAAGGAAAAAAATAAAAGCCCTTATGGTAAAGAAAAATAGAAGTTCTATTTTTGTTCGGTACATTATTTTATCTCTTAAATTTTTTTTAATTAGCCTCTGGATTGCGGATTTATCCCTTAAAAGCGGAGATAATCTCCTATTTAAAAATCTCCTTCTCGAGGTTCACTCCGAGCTTTTCCATGATTTGGGGTATTGTCTGCTAAGTGGGATAAGATAAATTTTAATGCTTTTGTTGGGCGGTATTCCCGTTGTCGCAGTTTTTGCAGAATTCGCGCTGGAAACCCATTAAGCCGAAAATAAATTTTAATTATTTGTTTTTGCTCTGAACGTGCTTTAATTTTCACTTTAGCCTTTGAATGCGGAAATCCCAATTGGACAGTTTAATGCGATCACGGGCGTATACGCAGAATACATACGAATGCCGGCGCGCAGTTCGCAATTCCGTGCAAATTAGCGGACGCGTTCTTCGTTTGAATGGAAAAGGGCAGCCATTCGCATTTCTAGCGTTCGCAAACTGCAAAGAAACTTAATTACGAGCCCAAGGCCTTCCTTGCACAAAATGACTCAAGGCTCGGAGGCTGATTATAACGCCCCGTCTCTCGTTTAAGATCCTTCATTCGGAAGAGTTTTGACTTGAACGTTCAAATGTACATTTGACAAGTTTCGAGGTCTTTTATATAAATATCTTTATTAAAGGAAAATGTTATAAAATAATAAGATAAAAGCACAATGGAGGAAAAATGTACTTAAAAAATTCAGAAAAAAGTTTTAAAAGCATATTCTTAAAAACAATTTTAGCAATTAAGTGCTAAATATGATTTCCAAAAAGTAAGTAATTGTCCCCCATTATCTAACAAATAAACATAATTTGTTCTGCTCATATTTCTATTTGATTGCACACGAGAGGTTGCCTGCAAAAAGGTATTTTTGGCGTCCTAGGTTGACAATTTTCCACTCGCTTTCTCTTAAATTTTTGCAAGGTGGAAACGTGGAACAATTTATTTACACATAATAACAGTGGTATAAGTTGGTGCGGTGATCTTACGAAAGTAAGATATACAAAACGATCCTAAAAATAGGCAACCAAACGTACGCTCAAAGCTCAGCCGCGCCACATTTTATAGTAGCTGCTTTGTCTTTATGTTCAAAATGTATAGTAGATTACAATATTGAGTTTTTATTATTTAAAGAATGTTATAATATACAATATGTATGACAAGAAACTGATTGTCGTTCTGTAAGGAGACCCCGCAGAGCCACCCGTGTTAATTCGTTTGAATATTTATTTCTGCTTTTTGCGCATTATATAGTTTGTTGGCACATTATGTTTTTGATGTCGGAATTTCTTATCTTTACATTGAGTACAACATTTCGGTATGAGGTAGCGTTTTTAATGAATCATAAGAAAGGACGAATAAAGAGACTGCAAAGTATAAGGTTGAAGACATTCATTAAAAGGTCAGTTAAACAATATTTGTTCTGCGGAACAAGCTGGGAATTGGAAGAAGGTACGTCATAGTAAACTGTAGAGTGCGTGGAATCAAAAAATAATCTGCAATGTCCCCAGATATAAATACAGCTGAAAATGTATGGTCATACATAATAATGAAGCTCAAAGAATAGTCAGTGTATACCGTGAAGCAGCTGCCATTTTAATTTTAGAATTTTTACATGTACAGTAATGTATATTTTTATTTTTACCTAACTTTTTATCTTTACAGCAAATATTTCCTATTTAACTTTAATTTAACATTAAAATTATGTTGAATCAAAATATAGATACTAAAAGTTGTTAGATAAAGAAAGATAATTAAACCTTTTAAGCCCGTATATTGTCTAAGAGATTCAATACCAAAGTACTTGAGATTAGACATTTTTTTTCATTTATTTTATATGCTTAATTTACAACTAGCCCAAAGGCTAACGAGCAAATTTGATGTAATACTTAATTACTAAACTAAACTAAAATACTGACATGTGGAGGGAGCGCCACCCATCGGCGAGTCCCTGAATATACTAATATAACGAGTACTAGTTAGTAAGGTCGAGAGTTTTAAGTCTTTTTAATCTACGAGTGGATATTATTAATGTCTAGGTGAGTTCTTATTCGATTGACATAAGTGACTGTTCGTCTTTTAACCTCATTTCTGATCCATGGAACTTTTAGGTGTCGTGAAGTGTTTTGTTGCTAATGAACCATTCAGCGTTGGTCATTACATGAAGAGTTTTGTTCTGGAATCTTTGCAGAATATCAATATTTGATGTTTTAGCACTGTCCATAGATGTATGCCGTACGCCCACACCGGAACTAAAACTGTCTTGTACACTAACGCTTTATTTTCTATCGATAACTTGGACTTTTTCCCTAGAAGCCAATACATCTTTTTCACCATAGCATCCAGTTGCCTTTTCTTTTTTGTAATATGGGATTTCCATGTTAATCACCTGTCGAGGGTCAAACCAAGATATTTTACTTCCTGTTGGATGGAGATTTGTTTACCATTTAGTGTAACCGGAGGAGCAGAGTTGTGTTTCGTCGTAAACGTAATAGTTGTAGATTTGGTTTCATTAATTTGTATGCGCCACCTGTACAACCATTTTTGTATTATGTCGAGAGTACTTTGTAGAATTGTCGAAACTTGTAGTGGATCTTGGTGAGAAACTAATAACACCGTATCGTTATTGTGTTGTCATTGCATGGTAGATCAGCTGTAAATATCTGGTATAGGGTTGGTCCCAAAACACTCCCCTGAGGAACTCCTGCCATTATTGGGTAGAGTCCAGACTGGCTGTCGCCGTACTTTACTTGACAATACCTCTCACTTAAGTATGATTTAAAGAGAAGAAAGTATTGGCGTGGAAACGACCGTTTAATTTTGTATAGTAGGCCGAGGTGCCAGACGCGGTCAAAAGCCTGGCTGACATCAAGGAATACCGCAACACAGTATCTTTGTTCTTTAAAGTCCTTTTCGATTACATCTACGACTCTGTGTATCTGTTCTAATGTAGTGTTGTTGGCGAAACCCAAATTGATGTTGGGGGATAATTTCTTCTTCTTCAATTATGGTTGCCATTCTCTTTAGTATTAATATCTCTAATACTTTGGACAGTAGTGGTGCAGGTGTGCCCGGTTTCAATATTAGTATTATTTTACCGAATTTCCATAACTGTGGAAGTACTGCAATCTCAAGACTGCATTGAATATTTTTAGTATGCACATTATAGCGCTATGTAAAAGTTCTTTCAGTAGTTTAGTAGTAATTAAGTCATACCCGTGCGCTTTCTTGTTATTTAGATGATAGATTTCTGTTATAATTTCTTCAGGGGTAAAAGACTGTATTGGGAGGCTTAATTGTAATGGAGCTTGCAGGTAGTCTTCAATCTCCTGTTCCTCTTCTGGGGTAGCAGCTATGGCATGCGGTTGAAATATCGTAGATAGATGTTCTGCAAAACGTGTTGCTTTCTCAGCTTTTGTTCTTGTCCAAGAGCCGTCTACCTTTCTTATTGGTGGAATAGGAGTACGAACATTTTTTAAATTCTTCGTTGCTTTCCAAAGCGTGTAGCTGCTATCTGCTGAAGGAGTGCTAACGTATTCGTTAAATGATTCGTTTTTCCACTCCCTTAGGGCTGTTTTAACTCTCTTGTTAGCCTATTTAGGTTATTTTTGTCTATAGGATTTCTTGTTTGTTGCTAGATTCGCCTGGCTCTTATTTTATCCTCGATTTTAGTTTTAATGTAGAATGGATAATTTTCGATAACTTCTGAATGTTTGTGAACAGTCGGCGCTGAGTAGTAGGCTGCATTCTGAATGTTTTTAGTTAACTGGTCTACTGAATTGTCAATTTCTTCTACTGTTTTCAATGAAGCTTGAATTGTAGTATTGTTAGTTAGATACTCTCTGAGTAGGTTCCAGTTCGTGTGATGGTTGTAAAGGGAAGACTTTTTTTGCTTTGTAATAATTGAAGTGCTAATTGTAACTATTATAGCCGAATGATCTGAAACAAGGTCGAAGGACGTTTCTGCTTTACAATATCTTGGAGAATTTTTTGGTAATAAAGAAATCTACGACATCAGGTACTTTATGTGGGGGAGCCGGCCAGTATGTGGGCTCTCCGGTGTATATGTAGTTGTAGTTGTGAGCCAGTTCTGCTTTGTGTAATTCGCGCCCTTTGGTTGTTGTTAACCTCGAGCCCCAGATTGGATTTTTGGCGTTGAAGTCACCGCCAGTTAAGAACCTGTTACCTAGATTGTTGAAGAATGTTTCATACTGGTTTTGTTTGACAGAGTGCCTAGGCGGGCTGTATATCGAAGCAACTATTAGTGGACCACTAAGAATTTGGACGTTGATTATAGTGCCTTGTATATAATCAGTTACAAAGGCATCCATGACAAAGTGAGATATTTTATTTATAATAATTGCCGAGCCAGCGTGAGCTGTTCCACCGAGATGGTAGGTGTGGTATGTAGTATAATTATGGATGTTAAAGTAGCTCCTTTCCGTAAAATGGGTTTCTGAGATCAACAATACATCAATACTTTGCTCTTTTAAAAATAGTTCGACTAGAAGACGATGTTGGTTAGCCCATTTACTTTCCAGGAGGCTACTCGCAAAGAATCCATTATTGGTTTTTGGTAACTAGCGTGGTAAGCATATTTATCATCATGCTATTTTGATTCATTAGTTGATTGAACATTGATTAAAACTTAGACAAGAATTGAGTTAGTGAGATATCGTTACTGTTGATATTTTGGGTTTGAATATTGTTGTGATGACTGGACGTAATTTGCGAGAATCTTGGACCATTCACATTTGCGGAATATATACGTTAAGCAGTGATCGGTACATTAGGCTGTTTCGTGCTTTGTGGTCCTAATGAGGTTGCTGTCATTCCTCTGCTTAGTAGAAGTTGTTGATAAATCTGGCATCTATTGTAGTTTGCTGGGTGTGGTCCTTGACACAGTGCACACTTGGCGGGAGCTTCTCTCTTTTTTTTGCAGATGGTAGTGCTGTGCTCTTCTCCACACTTAACACACAAATAGGATTTATTGCAGTAGCTTTTACTGTGACCATAAGACTGGCACCTCGTGCACTGGATGATTGAATTTTTTTACGTGGCGGTTCCACTGTTATCATTTGATGGTTAATGTGTTTTATCTCATACACTTTTTTGTTGTTTTCTGCAGGTTCAAGATCTACAAAGAACATAGGCAGTGGCGTTTTTGTTACTCGATGTCGGACATTTATGATATTACGTACAATATGTCCTTCCTTTTGAAGTTCACTTTTGATTTCATTCATATCTGCCGTATGATGAATGTTTCTAAGTACTACTCTGTAGGCCCTGTCGTCCTTTAGCTTATAGGTGTGTTGTACGATCCTTTCGTTTCTAAGATGCGTAATTAGTTTTCTGTATGAGTCAGGAGTGTTTGTGTTGATTTTAATGGTATTATTTGATTGGGCCTTTGTGTAAAATTGGTCTGTTTCTATTAATTTTGTTATGTTTTTAATCATGTTAACATAGTTTGTTACGCCATATATAAATATTGGGGGAGGTTTAGACATTTTCTTTTCTTCGTTTATACCTAATTTCCGCGTTGTATCGTTGGTACTAATGTCGGCTAATATGTTTTGGGTTGGAGTCGGGTTATCTATTATTAAATTTATCCCTGATGTACGTGTAATTCGCTTGCGTTTTCTAACTTGTGACCAATCATGTTGATTATCTGTTATGTCCTCGTTGGAATCATCAACAAGTGTTGATTGTGTGTTGGCAGTTCTTTGAGGATTATAATTTTGGCTATTTACTGGTACGAATAAGGATGTGTTAACTAGGGGTGCATAGGAATTATTTGGTGCGTATTGCAGAAATCCAGGGTTTTGTGGTGATTGTTGATTACCAAACACCGGCTGTTGCATGGTGAATGAGATTTGCAGAAGTTGTGATTGTGGTGAATACATATCTTGATCAGGACATTGCATAATTTTCCGATGCAGAGTTTGGTAACGTATTTAAATTATTAAATTTAAAATGTTATTGTATGTGTTTAAACTTACACATGAGTTGGAAATTGAACAGCTGCTATCCGATAGTGCTGTCTGCAAGGCCTCCGCGGTACGGATAAGCCGCATTCACTTAACTTAATGATTGTGATACGCGTTATCACCTGAACTTTTGTGAACTGCTTCTGGACGTCGCGCGGTCAGCCGCGGCACCTAACCTACAAGATTAGACATAAAGTAGATATTTTTCACTGTGTCACTTCACTTCTTTCACTATTTTCATGCAGACATCACGATGTCTGTTCCATTCGTCACATACAAAGGTGTATTTGTTGCAGATTTTAATGTTTTTGACTGGAGCCGTTGAAAAAGTTTGAGGTGTTTCGTAGACTAACAACTTCTCTTATCCAATATTCTAAGAAGTTTAAGAAAGTTTTAGATTGTATATTTTGTTTAGAGTCAATACGACAGTGTTATTTGCAAGTGTTGGGAAATCCCAAAGTTTATATCAAATAAGTTTGTTAAACAGTTCTAGAATTGTATTTTAACAAATAGAATTTAAATACATAATTTTTTAAAATCTTTATAAGTAACTCCACATGCTCGACTTTATCAAAAGCTGGGACTATACCAAGAAAGCCTGTACAACAATAATACTTTTTTTAAAGATAATTAATGTTACTTTCAATATTGTATACTTGTTTGAGTATAGCATGCCCATCTTTAAAATCAAATTGATTTTTTAAAAATTACATTGAAGTTTTGAACTAAAGACTACAGTTCCTTTAATGGAAGTTTCTCGAAAACCTTTGACACAATTGGTAGCAAACTGGTGGTATGATCAGATTTTATTTCTTCAAGTAGTTTTATAGACCTACTAAAATTATTTTAACTGACTTTCACTATAAAAGAAAATAAGAACTAATAAGTTTAAAGTTGTCCTTAGATAAATATTACAGTACTTTATCGTAAAAGTTTACTTCAATTTTGATTAATTTTAACTGTAGCCTGTCTTCTTTTATTTTAAACTTTTTGATTGGTAAAACAGATCTGCAGCATCAGACTGTTTATAAATTTTGTTTTCTTCTTCTTGAGTCAAATAAATTGGGATATGTTGCAATACTTCGAATAGATGCTTTTTCGTCTGCGTTTTTTGACGTGTTTTTTGTTGCAAATGTTCTAAGTGCTCAGTGCCAGTCCACAGTAAATAATTTGCCGTTTTTGTGGAAGAGTTTTTCTGTACTTATATAATTGGAATATTTAGTTGTCGAAGTGAATTATTCAAATTTATTATTGCTCTTTTGAATATATTTTTAACGTTTGGTGATTTGATGGTTTGCCATAACTTGCATACTTCTGGTTTAGAATTTTTTTTACAACCATTGGGGGTAATGACGGTTTTTTGCGATTAATTCTAAGCTGCGTTATATATAAAGTGATTTAGGTGTTCTACAACCTCTTATATGTATATTATATATATATATATATATATATATATATATATATATATATATATATATATATACATATTTTTTAATAAGTTTTAGTTTGTTTTATTCTCGTAAAGGCTAGGTTGGTTTAGTTTATGTTGAATTGTGCTAAATAAAACTAAATAGCTATGAGTGGTCTAACGAAAGGCCTACGCACGATTCCACCTTTTACAACGCAAAAACACTTACGTCTAAAGTTTTTCTACTGTATTAATCGCTAAAGAAATAGCCCAGCTTATTTTTAACAATTCGCTGGTTTTAAGAGTTGTTCACCCGGAGCCTCATAGTTTATGATTGAAACTGCAATCCTGGCTTGCAGCAAAATGTTAATTAAGCGCCTTGAAGAAATAGGTGATTTGTTCTTGTATAGTGCGTTTAAGGGGAAAATGAATTGCCATGGTCGTAGGTATAACATTTATTTCTTAAATGTGTTCAAATTTATATTTCTTTAATGCATAGAGTCTTACAGAATTTCTTATAATAACAGCGTTCCTCTATGCACAGTAAAACTAGGTGTTTTAAGTATAGTATTTACTCTCCCTGCATCAGAAAATTTCTGTATCTGTCACGCAATTATTGTATTTTTAGTTGCGTATCACAAGGGAAGCGGCTTATTGTTATTTTTATTGTATTGTGGACCTGAAATTTAATATTTATCGTCTCATAACCGCTGTCCTACGCATATACACTATGGAGACTGAATATAAGTGCACTTGTGAAGAATCTTATTCCTCCGTTAGACATCTCAATTAACACAAGAGTAGTACTGTCGCTTCTTTACTTCTGACCCTAATAACGTAAGCTCCGGTTGCGACAGATTTTTCCCACTTATTCAGGACTGAGGCAGCACATGCGCCTCGCTCATCTTGTCCTATACAACGGCGAGCTCGAGAAGAAAGCCATGATGTTCTTCTTGGTAGGCCGTTGAGATCCTTGATATATCACAAAAGGCCGAATACGAAGAGCGGCAAATTAACAAACATCTTCCCGCCATGTTCCCTTATCGATTGGAGGAAGCCATAAAGTATAAAAGGAGGAGGATTTTATACAAGAACCTTCTTTCCCGCATTATCGCTGACCAACTTCTCCCTCCCAGATTTTTTTTTCTCTCTTACCCACACAACTCACTATAACTATCCCTTCTCTCTCATCCACTTCTTTCCTTCTTTGTCTATTACTAATTTCACTTTATCCTATTTATTATCTATCCCAGATCAATTTTTTAACTCTTCTCCCTCCTCATCTCAAGAAAATGTTTATTTATCAGCTTTTCCAATCGCTTACATCTTGCTGCTATTTGTAACACGCAGCGAGGTGTTATCTCTTTCCATAAACTCGACCTTCTCCTTTCTTCTGTCTTTTCTTTCTTAGATTCTAATCCTATTCACACCAACCTTGCTAAAAAATTGCGTGGTGCTCCTTCTAATAATCAACCAACCAATAGCAAAGCCCCAGAATATAAGGCATTTTAGCATCTCTACGGCAAGAACCATAAAGAGCTGGCTTACAGAATTATCAACGGGCAATCTCTTAATCTGCGGCCAGAGTACCCCGACGTCTCCCTAGTCCAAGACACCTATACTTCTCTTCTTCTTCCAACCCTAATCCTAAACCAATTCTATCCAAATCCTTTACCGACAATGTTTCCCTGTACCATCCCGTATCCCAGAGAGGTTTGCTCTATTGTCCTGTGATATAAGCTTACATCTAAGGAACCCGAAGGAATTAACCTTCGATCTCTGCTAAACGTTAACTCCTGGGAGCTTTCGCTCATTTATAATTGGATACTCTAGTCCAAATTCTTTTCCACTGCTCTCAGAAGGAACCGAACTGTTCTAATTCCCAAGGGTATTCTAAATTGCAACACCATTCATTATTAACAACCCATCATGATGCCTTCTTTGGTGGTAAGGATCCTTTCACAGGATTCTTGCAAACAGATTTTCTTTTCTTTTTTTAACCATACCTAGAAGAACTTCTTCTTGCGTGGTGATAGGTGTTTCTTCAACAACACCATCTCGAAAAATTCATCATCCTTCCTCTTGACTTTCTCTTCGACAATGTTTCAGTATACACTCCAAGTTGGCCCAATACATCCGCATTCCTGTACTGACCCAGAACTTTTCAGCCCGCATTTTGTGCATCCTGCTGAACAGATTGTACAATTACTTGTCCTTCCTCTCTAGAGTACAATGGGCCGCCTCTTTTAACTTTTTCCATCTGGAGCCAATACTGCTGGAATGGCTTATACCAGCGTAGGAATAGTCCTATTTACTCTAACTTTTGGGTTTCCGTGCCCCCTTAGGCTTAGAGCGCATCCACATATTTAAAAGTCGTTCATCTTCTCAAAAAACGGTTACCTACCACATGAATCCCATCAAACCCTCCCTACCTACGTTGCTGTCTAGTCACTCTCCTACGTCCTACAGGACTGTTACTTTACATACCAGGATTAAGCGTTGTGACCACCTGGTCAAGTTGGTCGCCAAAGCCGCGAAGAACCAAGGTTAAAACTTTAACGTTGAAATCCATATATGCTTCCTGAATGGTTCTTTCAAAAAGGCCGATTTAATTATTTGCAAGCAAGGTGTAATTATAATCTCAGATATAGTAGTCTATTGGGAGGGTCCGAGAATCCTGACGGAGTCTTATTTGCTTAAAAAGCAACGCGCCATTCACTGACGCTGTTTTGCATAAATTTCCCTCACAATCCATCAGGGTATTAATTCTTATAATAGATGCTTGCGGCAAAATTAACTTATAAAGGCCTTTTAAAGGACCTTTATAAAGCATGGGGATCTCTCTTTGTTAACAGCGTGGTCGTTGGAAGTCCATGCCTTCTTTAGCAAGGCTATATTTTCAAAGCGCTATCAATCTTTCTTAGGTTTAAGCCAGATGATCACTATAAGTCTGATACCTTACGTAAAAAAAAACCTAACAACAACTATGTAAAAACAATTTGGTAATAAATTAACTTATGTTATTTATATCAGTTTTTAAACGCCGAATACTTCAACATGGTTTTCTTGCACGGATATTGCAACAGTAATTCAACTGTAACAATAGAAGACTATAAGATCAGATAACTGAATTGTCGTTCTCCATGTCACAAAACAAGTTTACGCGTTTTTCTTGATCTCCAGGAAAATGGAACGTTTGTAAGCAAAAAAGGTGATAGATATATTCCTAGAAGAGAGCCGGTAGAAGGAGTACTAAAGACAATTGAGAAAAATTCTTGAACCGGTGTAAAAGTTCAATTGTAAGAATTATATGAAAATGGACTTTATCTCTACCGTATTCAGCCGGTTCAAAATTTACTTTGATACTGCTCTACGACAGTGCTTGTGTGATTGATTGATTGAATAGGATGGTTTGATTGGTGTAATTTTATTCTATGATGAAGCGAGTTTTTCAAGGAATGAAATAAACAACTTTTACAACAAACATGTATGGGCACTTCAAAATCTTCGCAGAAACTGCGAAAAATCACTTTCAGCATCGATTGACGGTTAATATTAGGGCTGGGTTAGTTGAAAATGCTTTAATTGTACCACATATTTTGAGGTAAACTTAAATAGTTAAATGTATTGCCAGTTTTTAGGGAATTTGAAGTAGCACTGCCAAGATGAAAGAAAGAGTAAGCATAATCTTAAGCAATAAGCTGCATAAAAGAGTAACAAAATGGGAAGCCATAAATTCCAGAATTATGACTGTTAATACAGAATTACAGAAGAAAGTAGTAGTCATCAAATTCTACACACTTGTAGAAAATTCTAGTCTAGAAGGTAGGAAATCTTTGTAAAAATACATAATAAAAACATGTAGTAATAATGGGAATTGGAACGCGAACATTTAAAATAACAAAGAAATTGGCCACAAAACTATGAGTAATAAGGAGATATAAATGGAAATGGCAAGGGGATGCCTGAGTTTTATATAATAAAATAGATGTTAAATGCGAACGCTTGGTATCTACATGGAAATGTTTCAACTCTGTATACAAAATAACAAATAAAGTAGAAAAGTTGGACATAAGACCATAATAAATTGCACAACAGATATCAGAAGTAAAAAATACCAAATTTATGACGTCAAAATAATTAAAGGCCCTAAATTGAATACCAAATACAGATTTCTTTTAATATCCGAAAATGCATTTAAAAAGCTCATTAAATGAAGTATAAATTCTACTGCTTCATTTATTTTATTGTAACTTTTTAAAACTTGGTAATGGGATTCGAAGTAGCGCATACCTGCCGGTTAGTCAAAACTTCAAAGTCCTTTAACTCGTTAACCAGACTTTATACTGTAAAAATATTTTATATTTGGGTTGAAGACATATATAGGTATAACACAATCAGATATTACTAAAATCGGAAACATCAACATGAACAAGCTAGAAAAGAAGTAAAAGCACCAAAAAAACGCAGGAAGATTTTGGAAATTTTGAATAGAGGAAAATTGCATAGAACATCAGAAATAATTTTGAAATGTAGTTAAGAAGCTAAAAACAGCACAGAAAGTAAGAAATTTGAAAAACGCGAGAGGAAAATCACAAACAAATACAGCTATAATCTTGAAAGTTACACACATCTTACCCGACAAATAAGAAATAGCAGACAGGTCAAATGAAGCAGATGGAATTACAAAAGAACTGAAGGGGTTAAAAATCGCTAGTGATGTCAGTAGATATTGATGCCGTGCGCAAACTGATAAAGCAAGATCGTCATGTGATTTAACGTGAAAGTCGAGCATCTTAACCATTAGTATGACTAGTATACATTCGATAATGCATAAACATTTAACCGCAGAAAATATAAGTTAACGATCGCCCAAAAACAGGATCATTCTCCACCATCTCTCATGTACATCGACGCAAATACCTGGATTTTTGAGCACTCAAAACTTCAAATTGATGGGTTATCCACCTGATTTTTTTGTTCCCACACGTGAAGAACAAACTGCGTGGATGATTTTCGACGCCTGAAGAAGCGGCAGGTTTGTTCAAAATACCTGATTCGCTATAGAAAAAGTTCTATAAAAATTGGTTCCAGTGTATGCCACAACTGCCAGGAAAATATTTTAAAAAACAATAAAAAGATTTCCAATATTAAACATTGTTTTTGTTAGTTTTTCGCAATAGATATCGAGCAGTCCACGTATACATGGAAATGACCTTACTAATCTTAATTTTTTTTCTAATAGAATTCTTTTATTATGTTGGTATTTATTTTTTTTTGTATAGGACAATTTTTTTTGTAACATACGTCTAGTAGAAAAATCTCTTAGAGTTTACACAACTATGTTGGTTATCTCTTTTTGACACATCTCCATTTAAAGCATTGTTTATTTTAAAATGATACTAAAAAGAAATTATTTAAAAATCATTTAAAAAATTTTTACACTTATATTTCGACATCAACAAAGGGTTTCAGTTTCTAACAATAATAGCAAATTAATTTGCGTAGCTGCAGAGCTCCATTCTACATTACTACTCTAATTGTAAGACGTATTTAACAAACTTAAAATAGGTAACATCCAGTTGACGCTGTGTCATGAGGAATGCTATATGACAAGCAATGTAAATTAAACTGGAGATATGACAAAGATCCAATAACAAACTGAACTGGAGTTCGCTGCTTTGGAATGCGAGCAGGAAGACAAAATGCAGAAATTTCTCCGCAACGTGGTAACTGTCAAACAGCCTAACCACAATAAATATTTAAGCGCGTGCCCCTATTTTAATTAAATCAACAGGCGAAGCATTCGCCGTTGCATTCTTTAATAAAAAACGAAAACCCTGATTTATGCTGCGGCCTTCCGGGTCAGTCCGAAGTCTGAATAGAATTTGGCGGGTGCGCGGTTTCCTTTGCCGGCGCGGTGGTTTTGTAATGCGGCGCTTTTGTGAGCGAAGGTTTATCGTTCGCGGTCCTTATGAGGTTCGCATATCTTCAAGTGCTTGTGCAGCAGGATTTTGACAAGTACGTTAATTTTAGCAGATGCGCACTTGCAACCGGCACCCAAACTTAATTAACCATTTTTGGAAGGATAACCTTATTTTAAAATATATTTTATTATAAAATGTGTAAGTTTATTGGTTTATTTTTGATCAAAAAAAGCCAAGACATTTTCTTCTTCTTCATCTTATACCCTGGTATCCTAAGCAGGTGTTATCTTTGATGATTCTGATATCCCCATACCTTCCAATTCTTTCGATCCCTGGCGCATCCTCTCATTTCATTTACCGTTTTCCCTCTATATTGTCCTATGTTAGTGATTTGGATTATACATGTCAGTCTCCGTCTACCTCTTTCTTTTTTTTTGTATATATAGTTTTTATGACTTTTCTTGGTAGTCTATCTGTCTGATGAGGTGTTCATACCATTCTAGTTGCTTATTTTCTCTTCTTACAGATTAACTCTTGTTCTAACATCTTCAATTCTTATATGATCATATTCTGTTTTATTTGCTATTTTTTTATTGTTTTGATTCCTGTTTATTTTGAATAATCCAGGTTTCACTAGACTAGGGAGTTTATTAGAGTTAATATAGTGTTATATATTGTTAATCTATTTTTTCTTTTTTATCAAAAATAGTTTTACTGTTGCATACGCCGTATTGCGTTCCTTGTTTTGTTAGCTATTTTAAGATCAAATTTACCATCATTTGAGAACGTACTTTTTAGATATTCTATTGTTGTTATCTCGTCAATTTGTTTTTCCATTGCGGTTAAAACTGTAATATTTGCCTGCTAATGTTTTGATTTTATTTATATTAACTTTCATATGTAAATTATTTACTTCATCTATTCGCACATTTAATAGTTTCTTCATTTTCTTTTATTATCCGCAATTAGTATCATGTCATGTGCATAGAGGAGAACACTGATTTGTATTCAGTTCATATATTTGTATACTATTGTAGTTTTCAAGCTATTATTTTTTTCTGAGGTTTTTCAATGATCTATCCATGGCGTTTTTATAAACCTATTTAACAAGTTTTATTAGCTTGCTGGGGGAGCTGTATTTTTTCAAACAATCGTTTATTACTGATCTTTTTTACCGTGTTAAAAGTTGCTTGCAGGTCTATGCAAGATTTTTATTCCCTTGTTATCTGTTAGATAATTATCAACATAAATGAGTTGGTTAAAGTTTCACTTGATGTGGCACTAAGAAAGATCAAATACTATGAAGGTTTTGCGCTTAAACAAATAAAGCAAACTTGACTACGACTTTTGTAATATTGTAAGCAAGGTAACTGAAATTTAGTAAAAATGAAAGGCGGCGTGATGTGCGCTGGTTGGATGCGGATACGATATAGGCCTAGATGCGCCCGGCCCATTTGCGCCTACCGCCATTTTCGGCTCACTTGCGCCTCAGAAAAATGCCAACAAAAATAATGGTCTCATTTGCGCCAACGTTGTAGCTCATTAGTCATTAATCGTTAATCAAGTTTTTGTATATTACTACATACAAAAACTTTATCCTTAAAGTGCGAGACGAAAACAAGTCAACATTTTGCTTATACTGGTAAATGTGTAAATAATGATTTAATCATTAGCGATCCCTAAAACCATTAAGGGATTATACACTTTCATCATTTCTTGTTTCTATTGGATATTACACTACAGGGAAGGGAGGGCTTTATAATATATGGTTGCATATTTCAAAATAATTTTTAATTGCTCTAAACAGCTGAAGAGAAGATCACTTGTATAAATTTAGTTTATTCGTCATTTCGATAGTGGCGTGAGTATTGAGAACTTAAATATGGAGATTACGGAAACAACAAAGGGGAAACTATTGGCAATATTAAACGGCTTTCAGTATCGTATCAAAAGGAAGAAGGACAGCGTTGTAATTTAGTTGTGTACGAAGGAGAAGACAGAAAAATTTAAAGGCACTTTGGTGATTGAAGAAAAGTCGATTACGAGTCACAGAACACGTGTGTAAACCCGACCTTGCTACCGGTGGAGTTAAAAAGTGCATCGTGAACGCTAAGAAGAGAGCCAGGGAAGAAGAAGATTGTTTGCCAATGTCCAAGATTTACAAGAAAGAAATAAACGGTTTATTCAATCGAGGTTTAGATTTTGTGACTGAGATTCCTGCATTTTCTCCTTAAAATCAACTTTAAATAGAATACGGAACAACGCACCAAGCGCGATACAAAACCATGCAACAGATCAGGATGTTCAGTTTTCCGAAGACATAATGAAGATTGGAGATAGATCAACCTTTCTTCTTGCCGATGATACGGAAGAACACAGAGTTTTTATCTTTGCAAGTCAAAAACGTAAAGAGGCATTATCAAGAGGTCAAACTTTTTTTATGGATGAAACATTCAAAAGCTACGGTAAGTAATTTTAATAGATTTATACCATTCATTCTGGGGAAACCAACACAATTCCATTTATATACGCTTTGCTTTCAAATAAAACATAGGATACATACACCAGATTATTCCCATATTAAAAATTGAAGAAGAATTCAATATTAAAAATGGAATTCAATCGTTGTGAAGATTGATTTCGTACAAGTTCCATTTCCTCCTTGAAGCGTGTGTTTCCTGACGTTAAAATTTCTGGCTGTAATTTCTGGGACTTGCAAACAAATGACGACATACGGTTGGACATACGTAAATGTGCTGCATTGGCATATTTTCCATTAAATAATTTTGATGATGGATGGTGTTACACAATGGAAAATGTCCCAAGAAATGATAAATTAATGGCATTTTTACGATTACTTTGTAGATCACTGGTTGGAAAATAACATCATAGTAAGAGAAATATGGAACTGCCACGGCCACAGACATAGAACTAATAATTCCCTTGAAGGATGGAACAAGTTGAAACCAACTCTTGAAACTGAATCCAAATATTTTTAAACTCGTAAAGATTTTGAAGAAAGAAGCAGAATATATGGATTATGTTTACGATACGCAATACTTAAACTTGGAAGGCAAAAGAAGAAAAAGAGTACGTAAGATTGACGAAAGAATAGAGAAGACGCTTGCAAAATTGAAAATAAAAGCGATTTAGGGAAATGTTTGCGCACTTTATCGTATATATAAAAACTTGATTAACTATATACTACTCGACTATGAATGTATGTATATATTGTAAATCCTAATCTACAATGTCAAAAAAAAAATATAAAAAAAATTAAAAATATGACAAGAATCAGCTTTGTTGTTCAGCACTTTTTCGAAAATTTACCACTATAAATCAAAAAAATCAATCCCCAATAAATACAAAAATCAAAGTGCTTATTAAAACACATTAAAGCTAGAAGAACCCAGCGGAAAATTATGAAATTTTGTGTAATTAGTCGTAATGATTAATGGCTGCAACGTTGGGCGCAAATAAGACCATTATTTTTATTGATATTTTTCTGAGGCACAAGTGAGCCTAAAATGGCGGTAGGCGCAAATGAGCCGGGCGCAAATGGGCCGACACCGCGGATACACCACCGCATTTAAAATCGAAATGATAAGGTATACAATGCGCCGTTGAAATCGACACATTAGTTTGATTTTACATGACAACGGCTTGGGCAAAACAACGATTATATATGAATAATTATTTTACAATATTCGTTTTCTAGGAGAGAAAAATATTTATCATGTTACAATTAGTGAAGGACACAACAAAAAAATTTGCTAAGACAATGCAAGACTTTATTATTGTAGGCGAGGAACAAAAATATTTATGTTGAGTTGTGTACATGAACATAGAAGACTAGAACCTCACTTGTCGAATTCAAATATATTCATAGGCAGCTATGCAACTTCATCGTTTAATAATAGTTCAAAATGCCACAGTGGTTTGTTAAAGATTGTTTGAACTTGATACAAACTTTTATATCTTACTAAGTCACCAAAAAGAACAAAATTTTTATATTATTTCCATATAAAATACAACATTATTGGTCAAAAACCCATCCACACAAGTATAAAGAGATGCCGATGGAACTAGATCGGGCACACCTTAAGAAAACCAATCTCGGACATAACAAGGCAAGCTCTTGAGTACACCGTCAAATGAAGAAGGAAGCAGGGCAGATTTAACCTGACATGGAAGAGAAATGTAATGAAAGAATGTAAAAAAATAAATGCAACATGGAGTCAAGTAAAACAAATAGCCCAAAATAAAGACTCCTGGAAAATCTTCATACAATATTTATGCGTGAACATGGGAGTAATGGTAGATCTATAATCTTTAATCAAACAAAAAAAACTTAACCGTGCCATATAAAATTTGTTATGTTCACAACTTGTTAAATTTGTCAATTCGAAGTTTAACTTAAAGTGAACTCATATCTATGTGAAAGTGAAATTGTGTATTAGTGCAAGACTGATAATCTTGGACTAATTTATCTCTTAGTCTTGAAACGCCTGTACAGGTGCCCCATAGTTCTTCGAGACTTACAGAACGGATGATAATGATGATATAAAATATATTTTATTAAAATTGCAGCACTACAAAAGTGTAAATTAGCTACTAAAACTTAGCAGATTTATTTAAAAGAGTAAAAAAAATAAATGATTAAATTTACAACATATTTTTCCATAAACATTTACATTTATACAATAATATATGGCTCCACGGTGGGCTTTTCTGACAGTTTTCACTCTTATTAGTATTGAGCCAAACAATGGACGAATTGTGTCTTGATTCATTATAGACACTCTCCAATAATTCAGCTAGATTCCTTGGAGACCGTGGATACCGCTCCACCCTTGGCGTAGCGATATTCTAGATATATTCGATCAGGCTGCCTATGGCAGAGCTTCCACTCTGTTTTGTTTTTTAGTGTTAGGTGCCACATGTGTTCTTGTTGAAAGATTGTTTGGAGTACCGTTTGAAGAAAAGGAAGTACCACGATCTGCAAGACCGCATCCATATAAGTCTAACTAGTAATATTGCCTTTAACTCCGACTAGAGATGACCTACTATCATAACCGTTCTCTATACTATAATACCTATAATTAGTGTTGTATGCCTCGTACGAATGTAGTCTTTACCCTCCCTTTATTCACATCTATGGAGTATTAATATCCGACCAGCGTTTTGATTTAAATAAAATCTGGATTTATCAGAAAATACAATTTTATGCCTATAGACGCTTTTCCGTAGCCTATTTTAGTCTTAGTTACCGGCACAGAAAAGTCAGTGGTAGACATTAATTATTGTATAATAGTCCACCATTGTTGCGTTAGGCTACTTGAAGTTGCAATACGGTATGTAATTGCAAGCTTTTGAAGATGTTTCTCCTCGTTAGTTGCTCTGTTCCAGACCCCGGTCTTTATGAATGAGAACTTTTTTCGATAGCACTGTTACAGGGATGTATTTCTCGTGAAGAAACACCCTCTTAATGAAGACCAACAGTACGACTCTTTCAAATTTGCCTATTTATTGATAATGTACTCTTAATCGACGACAAGGTGTTACACCATATAATCGTACGTATACGTACCAGATCTCAGTGGCAAAGAACATTTTTATACCTATTTTACACATGATATCACTACTTTTCCCAAACGTTATATTTAACTAAATCGCGGACAAATATAAACATATGGTTCTGAAACTATAACCATTTTCTGATTATAAGTTTTTTTAATTTTATTTGTAAATTGAAAATTTTGAATTTAATTTTATTGTTTGAAATAATTTACCTAATTATGTAATTAATTTAATCGCGCCCTAACTGTAAAAAACTGTTTAATTGTGAGCATTGAGCTTACAGCATACAATCCTCCGAAATACCTTTTGTATTTGTTCTTAATTGTGTTCCCTACAGCAGCGCACGCAAGAAGCGCGCCTTTACATTTTATACATTTCGTCGTTCTTGTAAACTAATTCCAACTTCACCACCATTTTACGCGTGGATTCAATTCAGCTTCAAGATTATTTGCTTGCCAGATTCGCGCCCTAAAACTCGAACTGGCAGACGCACTAATTCTTCAAAGCTTCCAAACGCGTTCTTACAAATATGTCTGACATTGCAAATTTATGTAATTTGTTAGTGATTTTTTGAGTGCTTCAGAAATTCAATATTGCTTAAAGCATTTTGTGTAGCTATATTTTTCCAAAAATATCTGCCATACAGCAACATTAATATTTATTGCCCATTTATTTTAAAATATTTCATATGTGAAAAGAATAAAAAAGTTAAAAGTTTTTCGTAAAATCAGCTAGCAAATACGAAATTCCCGACCTGTATATCTGTATCTTGTTGAAAGTGCCATTCCGCAAGTGTAAAGTCTGCTTTCATGAACGTGTACTAAGGTTAGTTTAAAACTTCAAATTACCGGATAATGCTTTCCTGAGGGATATATCGAAATGGAATGGAAAAACTAAAAATCTGTTGAATTTAAGAATTGTAAAAAGCTGCCTGACCTTGTAAGAGTTCTCGTACGCATTAATCTGGTGTGAACATCACACGACTTTTATCTATATATATATATATATATATATATATATATATATATATATATATATATATATATATATATATATATATATATATATATATATATATATATATATATATATATATAGCCCTGCGCTGCTCTCGTCCCAGAACTTGTTATTTTAAAAAGGACGAGGCGCGAGTCCAACACTAAAGCTGATTAAAATAACAGTACAAGACAATAATTGACTCGAACTTACAATTTTGCTACGTCACTGAAGGTAACCGTGCGAGCTCGGCCGCACAGCTTCCCATTATCGCCTGCGTGCTCCTCCTAGCGGCCAACGCCTCCCGTCCTCCCACAGTTGGCCCGGTAGCCTCCGAGCGCGCTGTGATTGGTCCGTTTAATTAATTTTTAATCGGCATAACTTATTTATTTGACCTCGATCAAAAATTTCATTGTAATTTTTGTTCGTCTCGGTCTGATCTATCCGAATATAAATTTCCGAAACATTTATGAACACCCGGTTTATTAAAAATCCTGAGCTTCAATTTTTTCGAGTTCCTATTTTACCAACTTTTATTTTAAATTTATGTTTACCTTATGATAACAAATCATTTTATTCTCATAAATTTTTGTATCTTCAACTGTTTAGATTCGACCGCTTTGCGACCGATTTTGCGACCTTGGACCAAACGGTGCCATTTTACCAAAAGCTTCGCACTGCGTCCCTACCTACAAGTAACTTGCGTACCAAATTTCAAGTCTCTAGCTCTTACGGTTTTCGAGATATCCTGTTTACTGACAGACCGACAGACACACACACACACACACACGGACCAATGGCTAAAACCAACTTTTTTGGTGTCCTGAGGCTATATTTCGTCCAGAAATGTGAAAAACTGGGTAGGTCAAATTTCCGCCGATTACATTACTTTCCTCATTATAGGATAAGGAAAGTAAAAAAATACATATATTAACCTTAGGTTTTAAAAAAGTAATTTTCAGTCAGCATTTAAAAATAATCTATTTTATAAAAATGCAAAAATGTAATTATGTGTGTTTGTAAGTAACATTGCAACCCATCTTACAGTTATCAATCGATTTCAAAGGTCAATACCTCATTCGAACCAGTTTATTGCCGAACCTCGTATAAAGGCTTAAAATTTTTGATTTAGCACACGGTTGATGAATTATAGGTCAAAACATAAATTATCATAAACTAATTAGACAGTTTGTGCCACCTATTGGTGTTTCAAGCACTACTGGAGAGGCAGGCGTGTAAATAGCCGCTCTCGTGGATGCGGTGTGGGATACGATACCGATGCGGCTCGTAAGGACCAAAAAATGGAGAGGCAGGCGTGTAAATAGCCGCTCTCGTGGTGCGGTGTGTAAACGTAGTACGGCCCGTAGTGGAAGGTCAGCCGATAAGGCCAAAATCGTCCCTTAAACGGCCGTCGCGTTAGCGGAAGGGGGCGGCTACCGATATCAACCAATGAATTGCCAAATCGCTCACCTGAATCGGCTTCGGCTTCGTCGGCGTTTCCGGTGGCCACCTCTGCGTTCGGATCTGGTATCTTCGGATGTTGAGACACGACCAAATTGGCCGAGCTGCGATGCGTGAATATTTGCGGGGTGTTGAATATGCGTGAATGTATGCGGGTTAAGACACGACCGTACTGGCCGAGCTGCGGTGCTTGAATGCCTCGGCTGAGCAAAAGCCCATGCCGTTTGTGTGCGACGGCAAAACGTAGCTGATATCAAAGGTCCGCATGCCGCCGCGATATAAAGCGGTTCAAGGGCGAAAAGGCCGCCACACCAACTACGTAGCCAATTCTTGCTGCTAGTAGGCGTGTTCGGCACAATTTTGATTTACGTGAAACCGAATCTAGCCAAACAAATGTCATCATGCTTAAATATGGTTGATACAACAATTATTGGCTCACCGTTTCTTTAATTGTCGACGAAACTTTAACCAAATATTTAGCTTGTGTTGCTGTCCTTGGGATGGGTTTTTTATTAGTAATAATTAAAAATGCTGCTTGCTACATATAATACAAACTAAATTTATCCAAAAAAACCATCACCATTTTGATTTTGAATATAAAAAGAAATTGTAATTTAATGGACATAGTGGTTATAAAATGAAAAGGAATTATAGAAATTGTAGTAAAACGTTTTGAATTTATATTTTGAAAAGCTGTATTAAAATAGTCTAAGTTGCTTAAATAAGGGCGTAAAAAACGTAGAAAACAAACATCGTTCTAATCGTCTATCAACATCAATAATCAAAGAAAATAACAAAAAAATTAAAAGCAAAGTAACGAAAAGTTGTTATTTGACTGCAGGAGAGCTTGCTGAAAATATTGGCGTATCAATAAGTTAAGACTACCCAATTTTGTGATGTTTTGGGTTTGAAATCTGTCAGCAAAACCCAGCCATCATTATTCTTAAGTTTTCATAAAAATCATCATTTTGCTTCAGAAGTAGCGTATGCTTCAGATATGTTACCATGCGACTTTCTCCTGTTTAGTCGATTAAGAAACTACTTTGACGAATCTGATTTGAGTCGGTAATTTAAGTGCAAATAGGGTTAAACCAAGTTAGTTACAGATATGTATAAAGTGATTTACTAGCTTGATCGTCGAGTGTTAGGAATCATATTACACGCATAAGATAGTTGAGCTAGTAAAACAATAAGAAGAACGAGTAGGAAATAATTTGTTATAATATCAAAATTTAAACTGGTAGAATTAATTCATCTAAAGGCTAAACAGAGAGTAAATTAAAATTAATATAGATAATTAAGTAGGTGATGCCTGTTTAACAGAAGGAGATACAACAGGAAGAATGAGTTTCAACCAAAATGGACCAAAAAAAGAATATAAATTAAATTTAATACTTAACATGATGAGAACTACGAGAGATTATTAGTAGGATATAAATAAGAAGTTTTAAAGAACCAGAAAAACAAACGAAAACAATTTAGCCAACAGGTGAAAGAAAATAGGAACCTAAAAGAGAAAAACTGAAACATCAAACAAGAAATAAGGAGGTAAGGCAGAAATTACGAAGCATCAATATAGGTATTTAAAAAAAGAAACAAAAAACAATATTATAACAAGATTAGAGAAAAATTTAAAAGGTGTAGCGCAACAAAGACGATTATTAAAGAGCATCTAAAAATAGATATCTAGGTAAAAACAATAATAGAACTAAAAACATATGGCTAATTAAACTAAACAATTCAGATGGAAGAGATAAGGTGATCAGAATAAATCTAAACTTAAAAAACTTGAATCAAAAGGGAATATACTTATACATGCTTTACAAAAAAAAAATAAAGGAAAAGCAAAGGCAAATCAAAGTGATGGAAAAAAGAAAAAAACTGTAATTGTAGGATATAATAACATAGTATTAGATGGAGTGAAGTGAAAATGGAACAAAATCAACAAAAAGCTCGAAGATATAGAATCAGAAAACTAAATAAAGAAGACAAACATGCGAAAATAGAGATGAACCAAGTAAAGAAGAAACTCCATTATGGGTAGGATAAAAATAAAAAAGAAACTAAGAGACAATAAGAGGGAGAAAAAAAACAAGTGGATGAGAATAGGATCACGGAATATGGGAGCTATATGAGAAAAAGGTAGTTAAAAATTTAAAAAATGAGATATACAAATTTAAGATAGATCTGAGAGCGCTAAAAGAATGAAAAAATGGAAAAAATCATCTAAAAGATAACGAAAAAAGTAATTCTTAGGAAGCACAAATAAATAGGAGCTAGTGTGATAAAGCATGTAGAAAAGAGACCAAAATAGAAGCTATAAATACTGCAAAAAGAGGACAAGGATTCACATAAACTACAAAAAGCAAAAGCAAATATTTACAGAAAGAGCATACGCGAAATAAAAAGTAGAAGAAATAAAAAGAGATAAAAAAGAAAAGTACGGACGACAGGCAAGTTTCATCAAGGATGAAAACGGAAAATTTTAAGCTAATTTTTTCTCTTATGGCTTCACAAAGAAGCTTTTTATAGACGAACTGATAAGCATTTGGCACAATGAATCTAGTTTACTGCTATTTGGGTTGGTAATATTCTTTCTTAACGAAGAGGTTTTGCTGTTTCAAATTTGTCGGCATTGCTTGAGAGGAGCATTAGTTTTTCGCGTCTGTTTTGTTATAAAAATATAAAAACGAGGGTTGTTTGATAATTGGGAGAAATTTCAATGAGATAGGGCCAGAGTTCGATTAGTATCACTACCGCACACAAATATCGATCTTCAAACAAAAAGAGGTCACATTTTAGGTAAAACCAATGCTTTAAATTTATTAAAGTTTAAAGTGGACAAGAGTCTGCATACTTAAGGATTATTTATTTCTGTATAAACGAATTTAAACGTAACTGAACATGCTCTGAAAATGAAGTCTGTTCTAAAAACTCAACTGAAGCCGTCATAAGAATTGAAGGCTCTAAATCATTATTAAAAACTATTTCTGTATAAATAAATTGAAACGTGGCTAAACATGCGTTAAAGGTAAAGTTTTTTTTTATATGCTTATAAAGTTGTCATAATAAATATAGTTAAAAAAGTCCATGGAAAATAAAACATGGTAAGTAATGCAAATGTCTAATGTCATGCACAAAAAAATTGTAATTGAAAAAATCGTGTACAATATCGGCCCGTAGCTCTTTAAATTAATTCTGGAAGAATTTTGTGACGATTCGTTACCATAAACAAGGTTGTGGAGGTAAATCCGGAAAATGAATAAACAATGAAAATACCATTAAAATACAAGAAGAATTAAATTTATTTGCATGGAACTTAGCACGATTAAAGTAAATTGGGACCTAAAACTACTGAAAGCCAACACAACTGTCTCCTTGTCATTACCTCTATGATAGAGGCGCTTAAGGTACTATAGTACTTCTCATTAACTTTCATTTCAACCACGCCTACACGTAGTAGTGAAGGGGGTTGTAACCGGGGCTGGAGCTATAAATTGGGAGATCAGTCGTAATACAGTTATGCTTGGGGTTTTCTTGCCTTATGGACTGGAGCGGAATCTTACTGAAACACGTACTCCCACCCAACAGCCAGCTCATCTATCCAGGGGTTGACAGCTGTTTTCAGTATCTTTAGGCCTTATTTATAGAAGAGGGTGCCATGACGTTCCCTTCGTTGCTCACAAGCTCCAGTATCATAACAAAGGAGGGAAACTTTGTATGCATGATGGTAGGCCCTTCAGGAGCATTTTGGCCGATCCAATGGTCATTCTTACGATTTATCTTCTTGATTCATATTAAGTTCTTTTTGTCCGAAAATAATTTCAGGAATAGAGCAGTGCTTGGTTTTTTAACTTCCATCTCCCTTGTTTTTCTCAGTTAACACTTAGCGGTTCCTTAAAATAAAAGACTTGTCTTGGTGCACCGCTAGACTGACCGTCAACCTGGCCACATCCATTTCTTTTGCTAGGTCAAACATGCTCTGCTTGTATTGCACTGTCAGCAATTACCTCCACTTCGTGGTCAGATCTCCCTATTCTCTAGATTTGGCTTCAAGTGATTTAGTTTTCTTCCCAAACCAATAACTTGGCTTAGTAAAAAAATAATGTAGAATATTCTTGATGATTTTTGTGATTATTTTAGTATATGGTTCTAAATTATGTTTATATTGAAAAAAAAACTGGTAGATGTTTCTAGTGACTTGGTGTTTCAGAAATCAGCTTTGTCACTTTTTATATAGTTGTTTTAATCTTTATTTAGCTTCTTTACTAGCCTTATCTTTGTTAATTAATGCTTCTACTTACATATTTTTCTTCAATTAACTTCGCTGATCATTAAGTTTATATTAAACATGTAAATACCTATACTAAAATATACTGTTACTGCCATTAACGTCATAAGAGAATTTATTTTTTAAATAATTCTATCTATAATATTTCTAATTTTACCAAGAACAGCAGAATTGCTTAACACAGAAATAAAGCTGCGGCACAGGAGTCGCCAAAACTGCTCTTCCTCGAATATATGGAACGAGTGTTCGCTCTTTCCCCTGCAATTTCGACATAATAGGTCCTTGAAGGGAATGTTGTCATTTCCCACCGAAATAGCTCCTTAGGCGCCAGATACTCAGCGCCATCTACGAATTCAATATTATTGCTTCCGAAACTCGGGCGGAGTTATCTAGCGTGCCGCCTAAATGAAAGATGCTTTATTAGCTTTTGTCAAATTGCAATTTTTCGGAGGGCGCTTCACGCCCGGCTGATCGACTTCAGTTTCCCTTAATATTATGTATTTCAGCCTTCACGCAACATGACACAGCACGTTCTATTTTTCTTTGTATAAGAATAAAGTCTTCGCTACGATAACATTTTGTATATAAAATGCAGAATTTTATATGAAGTCTGTTTAATAATAAAGTGAGCGCTGTAACGTTGAAAAATAAAAATAATTGAAGTATTGAAGAGTGTATTATATGCTATTGCGCAATTACCTAATATTTGATCCAATCACCTCCAAATTTATACCTATTCACTTTGCTTTCGACGAGGTTTCTAAATAATAATTTGGCAAAAATCGCTATATTTTCTTAATTTAAAACGACAGCTGCTTCAGCGTGTACAATGTATTCCTTTTAAGCTTTATTTTCATATACAAATACATATTTTTAATGGGACTGACATATGGGGACATTGTCGGACATTTCATCATAGTAATTGTCTTCTTGCAACACACAACTTCTCTCAGAATTAAAAAACTTTTCAGCAGACTTTAGTAAGATTTTTTGTAGATGGTGCGCGTTTTCTCAATGTTTCAATTGTCCGTAAACAAAAAGAGGCAACTAAAACCGCGTTTACAGAAGTATCACCAAACATGCACTTTTACAGAATGGTATAACTATGCACTGAAGAATCCTATTACTCTTTGTTAACCACGCCTTCGATAAGGAAGACCATACCCAAAAAGAAAACCCGTTGGTGAAGATACCATTGTCCTAATCTGAATCCAAATTTTCATTTGTCCTCGCCAGTAATATTTCCACATGCTTCTCTGATATTAAAAGATTCTTAAAAGATGATCAAAAGAAATGTTTTTTTTTCACACAGATGACTTTGAATCGTAATTAGAGAGACCTAAATCCCCTTTAGGCACAACGCACCCAAAAATCGGGTTTGTCTTCCAAGAGATTCAAAATCGCCTTGTCCTTCTTCTCTTTTGTGAAATCAAATATTCCTCTCTACGACAGATTGCCTACGTTTCCAAGCTCTCAAATATTGCTATATCCACTTCTCAACAAATGCTTCTAATTTCCGCATATTTTGCAGACGTTTTATACATCAGTTTCAGTCCTTTCGCATGATTAACTAAGAGTACTGTTTCGTATATCTTTAGGAACTTTGCACTAATTGCAAAGATAACAAATTCACTAACATCAACAACATAATGTGCAAGTAGGCCATCCGCTAGCATCAGAAAGCCCTAGAGGTGCACCTGAGTACAGACTCGCGCGGACTGTGGTGCTAACAGTAGCACCACATCCGCGCGACCACGCTAGCGGTATAAGTACTGAAGTGATAATTACTATCAAAATAATTCAAATTATATAGCAACAATTGCATAACTTTTAATATTTAAGCGGAATGTTACATAAAAAAAAGCAAGTTCATAATTACTGAAATAGTTTGCAATTATTGTAATATAGATTAATTTTAATTTTTCTATTTAAATGAGAATGAGAAGAATCAGAAGTTAGATAATTCTAAAATTACAAATTTAAATTTGAGTTTTCTAGGTTTAACTTTAGCACTCGGGAGCGAGCATCTCAAAAGACGGACACACGAGTGTTGATGCTGGTACATTTTTAATAGAAAACGAAATATCTCGGTACTATTAAACAGGAAATTATCCAATAACAAAAATAATTGTTTTATTATTTAATACAGACACTACAATCTGTCGTAAATTGACATTCAGTAGATTATTTAACAGACATGATAAAAGTGATAAACATGAAAGTGGAGCATCCAGTGATGCACCCCTATATTACACATTAAGTAGTTTAGCGATACTAATTACAATAAATAACATGAAGAACATCCTTATTGTTATTATTAACATTGTTATTCAAATCTGTTCACAAGATCGAAAGGTTCGAAACGTTTTAAGTGCGGTTGGACTACATCGTTACGATTTTTAAGATACTCCAGTGAGGTAATTGGGTGATCGCTAATACGATCTCGATAACGCGCACAATACCGTTGAATTTCTTGATACACTGTACGAACTGCACGATCTCTGAGAATGGTTTCATTGGGAATGTGCCATGGGGCGTTTACTATAGATATTAGGACTTTTGACTGGAATCTTCTTAAAATTTCGATGTTGGATGAACTGGCGGTACCCCAGAGTTGAATGCCATATGTCCATATGGGTTTGAGCACAGTTTTATAGAGAAGTAACTTGTTCTACAACGAAAGCTGTGAACGACACCCTATCAGCTAGTACATCTTTTGAAGTTTGAGGCCCATTTTACGTTTTGTCCATATGTGCTTCCTCCAGGTCAATCTTTTGTCTAAATGTATGCCAAGATATTTGGCACTATTTGCTTGCGGGATCTGCTGATTGTTAAGCATCACCGGTGGGTAGGTACCTCTCCTAAGCGTGAAAGTGACTTGGACGGATTTGCTTTCGTTTAGTTTGATTCTCCATTTTTTTGCACCAGAACTGAATTGCGTCTAAGTGAGTTTGTAAGTGACTAGAATCTAGGTTTGGGTCGACATGCGATGAGAGTACTGCTGTGTCATCTGCGAAAGTGGAAACCATATTACCAGTTGTGGTTGGAAGATCTGCCGTAAAAAGGAGGTATAGAATAGGTCCCAGTACACTCCCTTGTGGAACACCGGAGTTGATGGGATAGGTTGGTGTTAGGGCACTACTATATCTTACAAGAAAATGCCGGTTGGAGAGATATGACTACAGGAGTTCAAAATAATCCATGGATAGGGATATTTTGATTTTACAAAGTAGGCCGTCGAGCCAAACCTTGTGAAAGGCCTGGGTTACATCCAAGAACACTGCTGCACAATACCTAGGCTCTTCAAAGTCCTTAGTGATTTTGTTCACAACTCGATGTACTTGCTCGGTTGTTGCATGTTGCTTGCGAAAACCAAACTGATGGTCGGGAAAAAGGTGTTTGTCTATAAGGATTGTATAAAATTTCTGTAAGAGCATAATTTCGAAAACCTTGGACAGTGCTGGTAATAGGCTGATAGGTCGTAAGAAGCTGGTTGATCAGTAGATTTTTCGGGCTTTGGAATTAGGATTATCACTGCAGTTTTCCATGATTCAGGAAAATGGCGAAGCCTTAGGATATTGAATAGTTGGGTTATGAATTGAAAGCCTTTTTTGGCAGATTTTTAAGAATTAAGCCAGTGATTTGGTCATGACCCGGTGCTTTGTGAGGGTTTACATGTTTGAGAATGGTATTTTCCACTTGGTGTACTTTGATTTTTTTGGGGGGGCATGCTTATTTGGTATGCATATTTAAAATGTTCCAAATGTCGTCCTCATTGTCAAGTTCTGACGGAAATGGTTTGAAGATCGTAACTAGATGGTCAGCAAATGCCTGCGCTTTCTCCTGTTCGCTTTTTGCCCAAGCATTGTTTACAGTACGAATCGGGGCTTTATGTTGTTGTGGTTGCTTGAGGTACTTTGTAGCCCTCCAGAGCGAGTAGTCATCTGCTTCGGTTGGAGAGAGTTGTTTCAGAAAGTTTTGGACATTTTGGTTTCTGATGGTGGAAAGTAGGTTTTTGAGTTCTCTGGTGGCATGGTTTAATGCTCTTTCATCGTTCGGGTGTCGTGTTGTTTGCCAGGTTCTTCTTAACCGACGTTTCTCGTCAATTTTCTGTTTGACTAAAATTGGGCATTGAACTGGGTTGATGTGTCGGATTAATATCGGGGTAGCTTGGCGGGCTGCTTCTTGGATTACTTGAGTAAAGTGTAGCACAGCTTCATCTAGATCCGTGGTAGTTTTTAAAGGTAGATCTGTGCGTAGAAATATGTCAATCAGCTCTTGAAAACGCGTCCAGTTGGTGTATTTATTAGTAAGTGTTGGCAACTTGTCTTTGAAGATTATATTTGTACCTAAGGTTACTAAAATCGGGGAGTGATCAGTAGAGAGGTCTAGACAGGAATTTGCGGTAAGAAATTTAATGTTAATTCCTTTTATAAAACATAGGTCTGGCTGCCTATTAGGGTCAGTGGGCCAGTATGTTGGTTTTCCTGTAGATAATGGCTACAGATTCATGTTATTTACTGCTTTTAACATTTCTCTACCTTTGGTGGTAGTTACTCTGCCGCCCCAGTGGGTGTGCTTAGCATTATAGTCACCGCCCGAGATAAATCTGTTACCTAACGTTCGGAAATAATGTTCATACGTTTCTTGCTTGTTGTTATGACGGGGTGGGCAATAGGCCGCTGATATTGTGAGAGGGCCATGCCAGTCTTCAACGACTATGGATGTGGCTTGTAATTGAGGTTGACTGTAATTGGGTAGTACGTGATGTTTAATTGAGTTTTTGATTATTATTGCACAGCCCGTATGAGCAGAGCCATCCGGATGATTTGTTCCAGAAGTTGTGAATTTAGGGATTGTAAAATACGAGCGATCCGTGAAGTGGGTTTCTGAGATTAGTACAATGTCAAGACAGTGATTTGTAATGAAGGCGATAAGTTCATCCTTATGTTGTGACAGCCCGTCGACGATAAGGACTCGTTATTTGAAGGTGATAATCCATTGGATGTTCTAGTTACAATCGTGGTTAAAAGGTTTAACATTGTTTCCATCTGTTCCATTAATTGTTTTAGCATGTGCTTTAGTTCAGCAATATCTGTTGAGCTGTTTGTCGGTCCAGTGTTGTGTTGGAGGGGGATAGCTGTGTTGGATTGTTGGTTGCTGCCATTTACAGCTTGAGCGTATGCTAGTCCTGGTTGATAAAATTTTGTATTTGGTAGAGTCTTTTGTCGAAGTGGGGGAAACATTCTTTGGTGGTCTTTATAACTAGCAGGATGATTCCCGTTGCAGTTCACGCACGTGGCGTCTTAGTATTTTTCTTTGTATTGGCATTGTAACGTGTGGTACAATCCAGTGCACTTCACACATCGTGGAGATCTGCTGCAGAAATTTTTTGTGTGACCATGTTTCTGGCATCTGGAGCATTGGGGTATGTTGCGTTTAGGATGAGGGGGTTCAAATTTTACCATAGTATGCATAAGTTTGTCAAATTTATATATTTCTTTATTTTTATCGGATAGTTTCAGATCTAAAACAAAGAGGGGTGGATCTATTTTGGTGCCTGCTTGTTTTACGTTCCATACATTGATAGCTTCGTGACGAAGCGTTTGAAGTTCTTCCTTTATTCCGATTATTCTCGTGGAAGGGTGTAGATTCTTTAGAAAAACACGAAAGCTCCGTTCTTGTTTAACCTGATAAGTGTGAAATTTGGTATTCTTAAGCCTTTGGTTATTAGTGAATATTTTTCAGTTGTTTTTGGCATTATCTTAATTTACTTGTTTGTTAAGGCCTTTAATGAGTACTCATCTTTGGCTATCGAGTCTAGGAATTGGTTTAGCGGTTGGGTGGTCTTAACACCCGAGACAAATATCGGAGGCGGTTTTGGATCTGCTTTTGAGGTTCCTTGTCCTTGTGTAGCTTCGTTACTAAGCGGGCTGAAACGATTTTCAGGGTCCAGCCAGTAAGTTGAAGACTTAGTTTGCTTATCTTGATTAGCCTGGGTATCAGCACTATCTACACGGCCGCGCTTTTTGTGGTTAACTTGTTGCCATTGAGTATTGTGTGGAGGTGAAAGAAATTGGTACAGTTGGTAGGACGGTTGTGGCTGATACTGTGGCATTTTAGGAGGTTTAAATGTGTCTTGTGCGGTAATATGTTGTGTGACCGTTTGGTTTGGATTTGCAAAATTACTAGCGTATTGATAGTTTTGTTGTACCATCTGCATCGGTTGAGATTGATCAGTTTGCATGGGAATATAATGTTGAGCATTTGGCATCGTTGCAGTTTGATTTGAATAATAGTAGGCCATACTGGCCACCGAGTAATTGAACACAAAGCAAATTAAATTTTAAATTTGAGTAACTTAGGCACGAATATGTATAAATATAAATAAACGATTGCACTTGACCCCGAGGTCAGTGCGCACGATTAACTCGACTCGTAATTCTAATATTAATAGAAAATGCAGGCCTGACCTTAACAGCAGGTAAAACGTTTTGGGGCACTTATTATCGAAGCGCGGCACTCGACCGTCCGCTCCGAAACACAAGCGCGGAATAAAAATAAATAAATCGCCTGAAATAAGCGCAAAAGTGCTTAAAGTTTGCATTTGTAACTAAAAACAAAAATTGCAATTACACACGCTGTTGTGGTTGTTTTTTGCAATAGAGCCCTGCAGACTTCGACAACAAAAAATCGGTGGAATTTTACTGTGATACGCAGGATGTATTGGCTACAGTTTTTGCTCAGCTGTAAAAACTCCCTTCGCCGGTTTAACTGCAAATTTATTTTCCCTTGTTTTTTTTTGTAAGCAGAGACCATCCAATCGCAAAAGTCTTTCCAGAGTTTTTTGTCCACGAACAATCTACAAAACTTGGTTTTTGTTAGTTTATATTCGTTCGAGGGAGCTTACCTATGTTTTATTTTTTGCACATAACAGGTTAAATGATGACGAGTTTTTACACAATTCAGCAAAATATGTGTAATGCTAAATTGTTGTTTAAATTGATTTATTTTTTGCATGCGGTAATCTAAGTTAGAAAAGTAAGCTAGCTCGAACGGTTATCTTAAATTTTTAAAATGGCAATAAGTACAGTATTTCAGCATTTCCATGCAAGATTGAGGTTATCTTTAAGTTAAATTGCATCTACTGCGTTCCTCAAAATCACCATGTAATTATGGCACACCACTTATGCCTACTATGAGTTACAGTGCGATGTGGGATATCGGAACTTGGCATCCTAGATTTATTATTTTTTAACCAAACTGTCACCGGTTATGTGTACCTAATCATACTGTAGGAACTGTTGATTCACACTTTAGGGTTGTGACGTAGAGATTTACTATCCGCAAGATGAAGTACCTGTCTACTATCATATGATATGAACCCATCTTTATCTGTGTTTTTCGAACAAATATTTGAGTAACGACAAGACGTTGAGTTTTCTGTGCGCTCTCAGCTCTCACTCTAATTGACTTTCTTCTGGGAAAACTTTAAAAATAAGGAGTGTACGGGGTGGACAAGCGGAACATAAGGACTAATCTTTTCACGGTGCAGCTCATTTTCAGAAATGAGGCTCTAACGACGGATCACTGGTGATACAATCACATAAGCACAAATAATCTGGAAAAGGTAATATTTCTAGATGCATAAGCTAACTTTAGCATGAGATAATGCTAGACATGACATGGAAACAATGGTTAATTACCGCGGCGTAGCATTTTTCCCAAGAAACATACCAGGATGCAATCTTAAAAATAATAGTTCCTTATCAAATCTCCGGGTGGAGGTAAGTAACGAAGGCAGAACACCACTAAAGGTAAGAAAAGTGCGAACATAAAATTAAAAACCTTGTTAAAATTGAGGAAAAAGGAATTAAGCAGATATGTTATATGTACTAAAAAAATAATAATGGTAAAAATAGCAATTAAAGTAAAATAGAATAATAATTCAAGTCCTATGTGTCCACTATTTAAAATGGATGAGGTAGTAGAGAGAATATATTGAGAGATTGGACAAGTAATAAAATTTGTAAAAGGGGAACAAAACACAATATTAATGGGAAATTATATTGCGATAGCAGGAAAAAACCTGACGGAAAATAATTGAAAAATATGAGTTAGAAAAAGGAAATGAAAGAAAAGACCGACTAGTTAAATTCTGTGAAGGGCATAATTTACTTGTCGTCAACTTGCCTTTTAAAATTAAAGTGCGCAGATACACGTGTAAAATGCCGGAGACAATAGAAGACATCTAATTAATACATACCACAGAAATAAAGATTAAAAAATAAAATAAAGGACCTCAGAAGTTAGCCGGTCTGACGCAGATAATATAATGAGATGCGATATAAATTGTAAAAAATGGAGGTGAAACATACCTGGGCCTAGCAATTGGAAAAACTAAATGGAAGTAAGATAATATATAAATACAAGAGAATAATAGAGGACAACCATTGAAAAATATAAAGGACAGTATTATAACTACTTGGCAGAGGAAAAAGAGAAAAGAAAACCGTATATAACAAAGAAAATAACAGAATGGTTAAAAAGATGAGACAAAAATAAGAACATCAAAGCAAAAGAACAACAACGATAGAGATTATTAAGAACTAGAATAAATAGGAAATCGATAAATTAGAGAAGTGCTGTAAAGAAATATAAGACGTAGACTAATTACTTTGAGTAGACAAATTAGATACCGTATATAAAATAGAGAATATTTATATATATATATAATAATGGTAAGGCCCTACGCCCCGCGTGGGAGCACGGCCTGCGAACTGAGAGGTTAAGGCTCTCATACGTTCGCTCTCTCTGCCCGGTCGTCGCGCACCATCTCTGATGCGGGACGATGTGGCAAGCACCGTACCTTAGGCGACCGCCATTATTACCCCTTGTTCGAATGAATGCAGGTACTCAATTATTTTTAGTGACTGAGTAGGCCACCCGCCAGGCATCAGAGAGCACCGGGAATTGAACCCGCTGGCAGCTATATATATATATATATATATATATATATATATATATATATATATATATATATATATATCAGGATTAAGCCGTTTGAAACGTATTTTCAATTTAAAAAAAAGAATTTTAATCATAAGGCCAAAAGGCTGAAAACACTAATCGTGAAAGCGGACGCTCTACTGCAGAAATTTGAGTACCCGAGTAATAGGAAAGGTGTGGGCGGAAAAAGGACAAGTTACCCCAATCTTCTCTGTGGGATCGATCGGAAGCATTTTTTCTGATGTGGGTCCCTTAGCTGGTTGTGTCCTAGGTTTACAACAGGGATTTTCTTCCTTCTTTGCCGGGTCAAAATACAAAAGAAAGCAGACCGAGTTTCTCCGTTGGCAAATATCGACTCTCGTACATACAATCGGCCTACAACAAATGACCTCCGGGATGTGAAAACTTCTACCGCCAATCAAAACACGCCGGCGAACTCTCGGTCAAAACGGTTTCGTACATACGGAAAAATTAAAGCCAGTCGAACGTTTCAAAAACCATTATGGCTACACCAAAAACGGCCGTAGCAGCAGCTATTTCTAATTAAACAAAACGCGTACAGAGGGTGCCACAAGACGGCCGACACTATGAAGTAATTATTTTATAACTCAAATAAAAGGATTTGGTGATTGGTCCGAACAGTGGACATCTCGGCATATCTTAATTTTTTCTATTATTTTATTTTCCACTTTAACTTTAGCTGTTTGATGCCAGTACAATTTGGTTATTATCCTTATGTCACGACTATCTCATATAACTTTTCATGACTGATTTTATCGAAAGATTTCTCAAAGTCGCATACGTAAAGGTTTTAGTTTGTGTCTAAACATCGCTGCATGAATACATTTATTGAAAATAAGGCCTCTCTCGTTCTCAGTCTCTTCTTTAAGTTTTTTGTATATTCTTTTATCAGTGATATAGTTTTGTGCTCCATAGAATTCTTTGCTTTATTCTTCTTTGGTATTGGCATAAAAGTTAACGCCAGCCATTCTTCTGGAATAACACCTGTTCTATAAATTGCATTATAAAGGTTTACCATTATGTCTATTGTATAATCGTTTATAAGTTTTAACAATTTACAGATTTTCTGTTTTTGAATTTCTAATAGCATATTATATCCCACTACTTAATATTTCTGGCCCCCTCTCCACCATTTCGTTAAATAGTACTTCTGTGAATTTGTTCCATATCTAAAATTTTTGTTTTATACCAGTGATTGGTTTTCCATCCTCGTTTTATATATTTGATTGTTTTGACCTTTAATACCTGCTACTTCCTTAATTTTCCTGTGCATATTGGTGTGGTGGCCTTTCGCCCTTGGACCGTCTGTGTTTGTCTGTGATGTGTGTTCTGATATCTGCCGGCGGGCGTTTTGCTGCAGCAAACCAAAACGGCCATCGGCCATATTGAAATTAAACTGTGTTGCTCCACCGCGAAACTTCGTATATTTTGGAAGTTTCCCATTTATATGCATTTTACATACGCATGCCGCTGCTGTGTGCCTCATGAGGCCTTTCTGCAACTGGAACATCTCCACTTTGGAACGCATCATAATTTCCCGCTAAAGCCAGGTGCGAAGTGAATTGGACATACGGTGATCACCAGGAAGACCACAGAAAAACAGCAGTCCGAAGCCAATACAGGTGAGCGATTTGCAATTTACTCGTTGGTTTTGGTATCGGATGCCGCCTTCCATTCGCTTTCGCGCGGCCTGTTTAAGGACGATTTGGGCCCCAGCGTTTTCCCCGCTTCGGGCCGTAATTTGGTTCCCATTCCCGCTACGAGAGCACAGCTATTTACACGCCTGCTACTCCACATATTGAAACTATTATATTTTTGCCCGTATTCTTCAATTTCTCTGCAGTTTTCAATCAACCATGTTTTCTTAATTTTTATTTAAACTAATTGATTAACTTCTTTATATTTTTCTTCTTTTTTAGCTTTGTTGTTCCGCCTTTACTACACCAGGTCTAAAATTTCTTCTGTTATCCATGATTTTTCTTCAGTATTATGACATGCGATAAAAGAAAACATAACTAAGATAGGAACTAGCTTTAGCCCAAAAAAGAGATTCAACTAAGAATTCATAACTGTACCGAATGTGAAGAAGCATTTGAAAGAAAAGACATAATAAGAATAAAATGAGAAACAAAATAAAAAATAGAATATCATATAAGCGCCTGGTCCTTGGCTATATGCGGTATAAATAAAAAGTGAAAAAAAGTTGAACAAAAGAAGAAAGTTCAAGCTACAACAACTCTATAAAGAAATAAAAGCTGCAAAAATAGATAAAAAATAAAAACGAGAGGGATAAAAAACAAATACGGTAAAACAAATATGAATTTTAAGAAATAAATAAGTTGGGAAAAGTCGTGGAATCCTATATGAATGGGAGAAAATAAAAAAAAGGTTTATAGAATCGAAAAATATCCTATCTGAACCAAAAAATGATAAGAAAGAAAAAAACAAGAAATGTAAAGAATGCCTAGTAACATAACACTGAAAAAGGCAGTCTAAATCCAATTAAATTAAACACCTACATAGTTAATTAGACAAAATTGGATACAAAACAAAATGCATATATATATATAATAAATATTTTGAGATAGAAATTTAGATGTTTAACAAAACTACTACAGACTATAGAGGTCGCTATAAATACTACTACATAATGCGACAAATAATATAAACAGTGGAGGAATACATCGGCTTTAAATATTAAATTAACTAGGCATACTACAAAAACTAATAGAAATAACTAAAATATGCATAACAAATATGAAAGTGTAAATTCAAAACAGAACAGTTTAATATAAACACAGAAGTTTGACAAAAAGGACGACATTGCTGAATAGAGATATCACAGCACAACAAATACAATTTTTTGTTTGTTTTTTTTTTGTTTGGCAGCAGTCGACATAAGAGACCTGACAAGAGCTGTTTAACTTTTGTACAAAAAAGCAAAGAAAAACAAAATGTATGAGTCACATAAGGACATTGATTTTATGCCAATATTCGACTACGGATTTGTAAATATATTAACATTTAGTTATTGAAAATTAATCATAAGAAAAATAAAAAAAGATAATCGCCTGAATTAATAGAACTTTACTTAAGAATAAACAAATTAAGTAACAGAACAAAATAACACACTGATAAAATCAAATGCGATGTATGATGTAAAAAACTAACAACCAAAGAAACAAAAAAAAGATTAGAAAACAATATAACTATTCTAAGATCAACTGTGATAAAAGGAACCAAAATAAAAGCAAACAGATATTGGGTGACTAAAGATGAATGAAATAGAAGAAGAAAGTATAGTACGGTACATAGAGAATCAAAGATTAAAAAAGTTTAGAACATATAGTGTAACAAAAGAAACTATACAATGAATAATATGCTATCATAGAAATAATTGCAACAGAAGAGAAGAATTAAAAGGTACAAAAGAAATTAGAGTAAGTCATGGAAAACCGGGTTTAAGATGCCGAAAATAGCTTATAATAGCAAAAAAGTAGATTAAAATAAGACCTTGGAAGGAAGATAAGCAATTGAGCTAAAAGAAAATTTTGTAATATGCAAGTCGCTTATCTTCCTAAATAATTCAACACATTTTTCAAATAATTTAGCTAAAACAGAACGCTACATCACTTTTTAATTAACTTTTTTAATTAACGAACGTTATTAAAAATACGCACTCAAATTTGTTTATTTAACGATGTGATTACATTGAAATTAAAACAGCTACAATATTGCATATTGATTTGATGTCAGGAAAAATGCAACTTTAACAAAAATTTCTTTTAATTTGCGCTATTTATTGTGACAGCATTGTTATATGATATCGAAAGGGACGTTACGTGAGCTTCGTATACCCACAATTGCTGAGTTCTGAACACATTAGTTTAAGGACATCGTTATGGCTAACACGGACCATTTTCCTGGTGATTGGGTAATAAGGAAATAACAATCTGATTAAGCTAATGTTTCCGTAGTGCTGTAATATATATGTCAGAACGTGAAATTGTCGAAGCTGCAGGGCGATTATGTTGTTACAGGCTTCTAGTGGCCATTACGAGTATTCTTTATTTGTACTTCAACATCGGCTGCCTTAATATTTATGCTATAATGGAATTATTATTCCAAAATTTCCATTGTATGCATTTCTGTATTTTAGAATATTACAATATATATATATATAGATATATATATATATATATATATATATATAAAACTATATATATATATATATATATATATATATATATATATATATATATATAATAAACTTATTTAGGATCTCTAAAAATAGTTGGCACTCTTAAAATTTTATTTATTTTTTAGATTGAAATGCATGCCCAATGTATAAACTACAGTATGGTGTGATCCCACAAGATGGCGTTGATGGAGCGTAATACTGCAAGTGTAGTTATAGAAAAAGCGTCGATAATGAAAGCAGAAAATCATAAACAGTGATGAATGTTGTGGTTTCTTTAGTCTATAGAGTAGGAATATATTGAAAGTTTCCCTTCCAAGAAAGTGCGGTTGAAATTGTCTAATTCAAAACATAATATTTTTTTTTGATCATGAAGAGATTCTGCTGATGAATTGGCTGTCTTCTCGTACGCGCTTCTTTCCAATAAAATGTTCGTTAAGCGAAAACAATTGTAGTGCCATTATTTTTGAACGCCCTAAGTATATCTACCAAACTTACGTGGGCGAAACAAATACAAAAAGGATTTTTTTTTAATATATTGTAAGATGAATGAAAAAGAGCGTGGCTTCTGAACGTTGTAAGTAGAGGTGCTTGAAGGGAATTTCCCCCACAGGGTACCTTACATGCATTTCTTTAGTCACTATCATAATATTACAGCAAAACGTGCTCTCGTTTGTTTTGTAACGGATTATTATTACCATGTTTTTCACAGCAGAGTGAATAAATCCGTTAGAAATTTTAAGAATACTTAAGGTACAGTTAGGAAATAACGCCCTTTCAAGTGTACGTGTAGCATAAATAATTTTTGGACGAGACACAGTCAAAATAAATGTAACCGACTTGTCTTAAGGATCAAAATGACTAATGGGAATGTCGAATTCTTTGCTGTTTCTTTTTTTGAGGATGGTTGCTTCTGTTAACATTAAAGAAAAAAGATATTGTCGCATATCGCCGGAGAAGAGGAGAATATCCAATTCGAGACGTGACGACTTCATATATCCGTTCAAACACAACAAAAAATCAGGATTTATCTTAAAGTACACATGAGCACAATCCTTTCAGTCTTGATTTATCGCCCTGCAAATATAACTTGTTTGCACAGCCAAATAAGCACTTGGAAAATAATGATTTGACGACAACGTTGCTATCAAAGCGTTTTTTTCAGAATTGACTTTTATTTCACAATAACAATATTAAAAGTTACCTACTGGTTATAAATATTTCTAAGTCACAAGATTACTCAGAAAAGTAACTTTTTTTTTAATAGAACTTTTACCTGCTCAACAATATACATTGTTATACAAAGTATGTTTGACAATTAATACTTAACGAAGGGAAATAACAGAATGGTACCTAATAATCACTTGAAATAGCTGTGTTAATAGTTATTTGGATTTACCATTTGATCACATAGTTAATTGAGAATTAATTGCACTTAGACATCAAGACTATCACTTACGTATTTTGATCAAATAGTTATTTGGAGATTAGTCCGCACTTAGTCATCACCACTATCACTCAAGTATATGTCTTGGGGTAACTTTCGTTTTAATCGTCTATGAATACTTCTTTGGCCTAGTTCATAGAAGGTGGCACCATTGCAGTTGGTAAGGTTGTTATGGAAGGTTTTAGTCAGTTTTGCAATATGTTCTTGAATTGTGGGCATGTTTAATTTGTGATGAAGTTGTTGATTTGTAATGAACCACGGGGCGTTGACTGTTGTTCGAAGAATTTTATTTTGAAACGTCTGGATTCGGTTGAGATTGGTTTTGGAAGTGTTAGCCCATATCACACATCCGTACAGAATCAATGGACGTATTAGAGATTTATACAAGAGCGTCATGCATTCGATTTTCATAGTGGACTTTTTATTTATGATTGGGTAGAGCTGGATTAAACGCGTGTGGCCTTCGTTCAGCTTTTTTAATATATGGTATTTCCATGTGACCCGAGTATCGAGATGGATACCCAGATATTTCACGGGCTCGTCTTTGGCATTCCATTGTATAGTATGTCCATTGATTGTAATTAACGTTGGATTTTTGATAATTCTAAGTGTGAATATAGAAAAGTAACTTTGTATGTTTCTATGTCTATATGAATCTTCAGTAATTAATAAAATTTTGATTTATAGTGTGATCTACCTTTGTTTAAATAAAAAGTACATTAATTATATATTATCCGAGAGGAAAACTCACTTTGATCTGTAGGTAGCATTAAAATTGCGACAAATCAGTAGTTTATTTGTCAAATGTTTATTAATTAAAAAATTAAACTTATAAAAGGGCTTTTATATGCCACTTAAGATATTTTTTCTTAGTCTTAGTATTTAGTGTAGAATGTTACCTTATTATTAGTCTTTTTAATTGCTCTTATTCCTAATCTGCGAATATGATCATAACGGTTTCAAGAGAAGCCTCGTTAAGATGCGTGGACTTGTTAGTAACCTTTTCAATAATATTCTATGCACATAGAGGGTACCTCAGGCATGTTGAGGTGAGAGTTGGAAGTATCCTACCAGTCTGTATTACAGGGGTGATAAGAATAAAACAATACAGTCTCCGTATATCCAAAAGAGCCTATTGCAACTATTCATTGTTGTTAAACTTTCTATTTTAAAGGTCTTTCTTTGATGTAGGTCTGGGCTGTACAGTAGGTGGTAAAGCTCCTCACAAACACAATCCTTTGCAATAAGTTGGGCAATTGTGTCCCTATGGACAGAGGCGGACAATTGAACTTAGTATTCCTCTTTTTTATGCAGTGATCTGACGTAATACTTTTTGTTAATCACTTTTTCCATAAAATCATACGTACATACCTAAGTAGGACCTTTTCTACCTAAAAAGTGTAGAAATAACGTTCTTCCATTTCTTTTATTGTTTGCTTTATTTCCGCTTGAGTCCACGTGGTGTGTTTTTTTTCTTATTGTTTTATTCTATGCTATTTAGGAGTGTATTTTGGGCTTCTTGTCTATAGGGTTCCCCTGCTATACTTTTTAACCTATCTATTAAGGTCCATTTGTGTTAGATGTCTACAAGATCATAGTTAGTTTTCCTCTAGTTTGTTTTGTAACGCTATAACTTAGAGTCTTCTTCTGATTTCATTATTATTGGTTTCGTCTAGTTTAGTACACTCTTTGATAATCCAAGGGCATAATTTAAAAAGCACTGTTAGTTCAGACTTCTTACAGACTTTCTTCTTGTTAATAAAACCTTTGTTTAACGCTTGAAACAGTTGTCCTGTCTTATATGACTTACCAGTAGTTATATCTGATTCATATTTCCCCCTTTTCTCAATAGTTGAACCAAGGTGTTGAAAACAGTCGACTTGATCCAACATTTGGTTGTCTAACTTTACTAAAGCGTGCTTTTAATCTACAGATTACCACGATTTTTGTCTTATCTGTGTTTATATTTATGTTTTTTCATTTAAATTGCGTGCCACACCTCGAAATTTACTTGTATAGCTTCTTTCGATTCTGCAAATATTGTTATGTCGTAATCAAAAACACATCCGCTGATTTCTACCCCGTTCAGGTTACTGTACTCTACAGCAAGTTTTACTTCCGCAGTACATTCTTGCATATAATGGCATCCATTAGTATCAAAAGTAGCAACGGCCTTAGTATTTCTTCCTGGTTAACACTTTCTATCGTTGTGAACTGATTAGATTTTATATTTACTGTTCTTAGATACTTCTTAAAATAAATTATTGAAATTCTTTCTAATCTTAAAAGATCATTGGTTTAATTGAGGTACTTTTGCTTTTATTGACTTTATTTTTGCTAGGATATAATAATATGGCATTATGGTTTCATCCTTATAACAACACAGTAAAAAACTTCTTATTTGCTGTTGAAACAGATTAAAAAATTGTTCACGACAAGTCATAAGTTGTTTTTGAACCACTAACAAAAGTCGGGTTGCCCATTTGAAATTAATATTATTTTTATGAAGGTGGTCATGGAAAATGCATCCTATGAATGTATGGGAAATTTCTTACTTTTACATGCCGACAAGAACAACGTTTTTCTTTATGTTATTTAGCTTTATACAAATTGTTTTATTCATTCCTTTACAGTAAAATTTGAAGGTAGAGATTTACCTTCTCATCCAAACGTTGTTTAATGTCACTGGGCCTAAAACTTTTTTTGCGAGTAATTTAATTGTAGCTTGGTATTCGATTTTTAATTCAAATGATTGTTGCTGTGCAACTAAGACAAATCGGGTGCTAAAAGCCAAAGACGACGTTATCTAACACTACCCCTGTTTTGTTTCTTATTTACCAGAATGGAAGCTCTTGGCGTTTACGTATTAATCAAAAATAAATCGAAAGTAACGTTATTTTTCATAATGTAGTTGTCTACGATTTAAAAAGCTGTAGTGATCTTTAATAGTGAGCTTTAATTTCGTATCCTGTGGTTACATTGTAGTTTGTCTTTAGTGGCAAGAAATTTAAGTACACAAAATTTCACATTTTTAATTTTTTAAATTGTCCGCTGAAATAGGTAGCAATCTGATGGTGAAGGAACAAGACTATATATAGAGTATTGTATAAATATTCTTTTTTTTTTTTTAATAGAACTTTTACCTGCTCAACGATATACATTGTTATACAAGGTATGTTTGACAATTAATACTTAACGAAGGGAAATAACAGAATGGTACCTAATAATCACTTGAAATAGCTGTGTTAATAGTTATTTGGATTTACCATTTGATCACATAGTTAATTGAGAATTAATTGCACTTAGACATCAAGACTATCACTTACGTATTTTGATCAAATAGTTATTTGGAGATTAGTCCGCACTTAGTCATCACCACTATCACTCAAGTATATGTCTTGGGGTAACTTTCGTTTTAATCGTCTATGAATACTTCTTTGGCCTAGTTCATAGAAGGTGGCACCATTGCAGTTGGTAAGGTTGTCATGGAAGGTTTTAGTCAGTTTTGCAATATGTTCTTGAATTGTGGGCATGTTTAATTCGTGATGAAGTTGTTGATTTGTAATGAACCACGGGCGTTGACTGTTGTTCGAAGAATTTTATTTTGTAACGTCTGGATTCGGTTGAGATTGGTTTTGGAAGTGTTAGCCCATATCACACATCCGTACAGAATCAATGGACGTATTAGAGATTTATACAAGAGCGTCATGCATTCGATTTTCATAGTGGACTTTTTATTTATGATTGGGTAGAGCTGGATTAAACGCGTGTGGCCTTCGTTCAGCTTTTTTAATATATGGTATTTCCATGTGACCCGAGTATCGAGATGGATACCCAGATATTTCACGGGCTCGTCTTTGGCATTCCATTGTATAGTATGTCCATTGATTGTAATTAACGTTGGTATTTTTGATAATTCTAAGTGTGAATATTTTCGTAGTACACTTGGAATGATTAATTGATAGATTCCATTTCTTGAACCATCTGCTTAGTGTATTGGCGGCAGTTTGTAAGTCGGCTATTGCTTGCTCTAAGTTTTGATTTCTAGTTAACACGACCGTGTCATCTGCGAACATTGCTATTTTTGCATTGGGAACAGGAAAGTCATGCATGTAGATGTTGAATAAAATGGGACCTAGAATACTCCCTTGTGGAACCCCTGCATGTATAGCTCTAGTAGTTGATAAGCTTTCCTGTATCTTGAATGCATATGTACAATTTTCTAGGAACGAGAACAATATGGATTTTATGTACTCAGGTAGTTGAAGACGTACTATTTTATATTTTAAGCCATCGGTCCACACTCGATCGAATGCTTGAGCTATGTCTAAAAACAAGGCAGTAACGTATTGTTTGCTTTCAAATCCTCGTTCGATTGTTTCGATCATGCGCTGTAGTTGATGGCAGGTGGAGTGGCCTTTTTTGAATCCAAATTGAAAGGTGGGAACAATACTCAGTTTTATTACCTCTTCATTAAGCCGGCGATATATGACCTTTTCGAAAAGCTTCGAGATTGTAGTTAGAAGACTAATAGGTCGATAGCTAGTAATATCTTTCTTGACTTTGTTTGGTTTGGGAAACAGTAGAATAATTGCATGTTTCCATGCATTCGGAAAATAACCAATCCTTAAGCACGCATTAAATGTGGTTGCTAGGTATGCCAATGCTTTTTGTAAGCTTTTTAAGTATGACATTAGGTATTTTGTCATATCCTGGCGATTTATTTATTGGAAGACTTTTAATTATTGATGCGAGTTCTCTAGGTGAAGTTGATTTGAAGTTTGGTTCTATGATTGGCTGGTGAGTTTCTACATAGTTGATGGCTATATTTCTAAATGTTGGATCTGCGTGATTTTTAGATGTGAAGGTTTTTCTAAATGATCTGCGAAGGCTTCACATTTTCTTCATCGGTGTTAAATGTTTGCGCACCTGAAGAAATTGGAGGCATCACTTGTGGCTGACGTAGGATACGTTTGGTCGTCTTCCATAGTCCGGGATCTTTTGGTTCAAGATTACTAATATGTTTTTCGTAAGTCTCTATTCGGTTGGCATCTAGCTCCTTCTTTATTCGATGTGACAAGTTATTTACCATATTTTTGGTTACGGGGTTTCTAGTTCTCTGCCATTCCCTCCGCAGTGTACTTTTTGCTTAATTAGATCCACTATGTGTTTGGGTGAATAATGATCAATGTGTACTCTTCGTTTGTACGTGGTGGTAGTGGCCTTGTTGACACTGTCAGTGATAGTTTTGTTACGTGTGAGATAGTTTGATCTATTTGATTTGGGGTTTGAAGGTTATTAGGATACTTAAGTCGATGGTCAAGGATATCTTGAAAAGCGTTCCAATCTAGTAGTCCATTTATGAGTTTCGGTTCTTGGATTTGTTTTGCTGGTGTCAGTAAAAAGGAGATTATAATTGGTAGGTGGTCTGAATCTAGTTCAGTGCATACTTGTTGGAAGATTTGTTCGCTGAAGTTTTTGTGGACAACTATGTCAAGTATATCTGGTCTGTGATCGTCTCTGTACGGGTAGTGTGTAGGTTCGGCTGGAGCTTCTATTTGGAAAGCGTACGTTGATGCTAGGTCGTAAAGTTTGTTTCCAGCAGGGTTTGTCTCTCTGCATTCCCATATCGTGTTTTTTTAATTCATGTCTCCTATCAGAAGGATGGGTTCGCTTGGATTAAATATGGTAGAGATGTCGATTTCAAGAAGTTGTTTGTTGGGTTGTTTGTAAGCACATATTATGGTTATAGTAGTATCGTTAGTTAGTTTGATTTTCACTCCAACTGTTTCGAGGTTTATCGTGTTAATTGTTTGACATTCATGATGAATTATGTTGCGCTTTATGATAATGGCTACTCCTCCTGATGCAAACCTGGCTTCTCTATCTGCGCGGTAGATCTGATAGAGTTGATCTGTGTTGGCTAAGTCCACAGAATGTCTCTCAAGAAAAGATTTAAATAGAGTTAATCTTATTTTTGTGATCCATTGAAAAGGGAAGGAAGGAAATTTGATATTATGTATTGCTTGATTTGTTCTAAGATAGGTTGAATGAGTTGCAACAGGGATGACAAGATGGTGTTGAGGAAGGGTTGGGTTTCGGGTGATGTAGAATTTGTTTTTGGGAACCAGGATACGTTTGGTTGGAAGGTGTTGTTTACACTGTTTTTGAGGAGAGGGAAATTTTTCAGATTGTTGGCAGGGCCGGGTTTGCTATTCGGTCTTATTGCTCTAGGAGTCTCGTTCTGAGGTCGTTTGCCTTGCTGGTTCCTTGATTAGAGGAAGTACTGGCATCCCTAAAGTTAGCGGGTGGTTTCTCCGCAGTTAGTACATACTGCGGCGTCAGTTCGAGGTTTATCGCAGTTGGTGTACAAGTGATTTCCTTGGCACCTCACGCATCTTGGTTCAAGTCTACAATAATTTTTTGTATGTCCGATGCGTTGACATCGGTGACATTGAGGAGTTTTGCGATTAGTTTTACGTGGTTCAACGGTAACTAATGCGTGGAATATATTTTGATCTTATAAATTTCATTTGCTTTTTCATTTGCCGTGAGAAGTATTGCACAGACGGGCATGGGCTTTTGTCCTTATTTAAAAGCCTTGTAATTCGCGTTATAGGGAGGTCGTAGACGGCAAGTTCCTGTTGTATTTCTTCTTCGGTTAAAGAGAGAGGACGTTTTTATAACTACCGATAGTGGTCTGCTATTGGGGTTTTGATATGTGTGGAATTCAATTTTGTTTGTTAGATAATGTTTGGCCAAGTTTCTATAATCAGGTTCGCTTGTTAGAGTGACTTTCAGTGAAGATGAGCTGAGGGTAGTCGTAAACTCTCCCTTAACAATGGTTTTAATATCGTTTATAACTTCTTTACGGTTAAGTGGGCCTTGAAGAAAGATAGGCGGTATTTTTATTTTGGGTTGTTCAGTGGTCTCTGGTTCCTCTGAGGATGATGGTTCGAGATGTTTAGGCAAATAAAACTTGTTTCTCTCAAGTAGTGATTCCGGTTTCCACTGATATTTTTTTTGTAAATCAGTGATCGGTGGCGATAAGTGATCAGAATTTCTTTTGAGATGTGACATGATAATACGATTAATTCACCCCCTAGGGGGTGACAGGTAGCAATTGAAAATGTTGCTGCTAATTATATAAATTAATTTTGTTACCAGAAATAAATATTGTGGTTTATGTATATTATAAATATTCTTGATTTTGGCCTTTGCTAATTTTAATACAAGAAAAGAAGTATCATCAAGTTGTAACAATATGCAATTTTTGTTTTGAAGAGCACTATAGTGTTAAACAAATTAAAGTTTTATAGTCATGTCATGGACCTCAAAGGAATTCAAAGTTCTATCAAATGTATAACATTAACTTGTATTTATATATGTTTTGGTTTCCGCTTCTGCATTTTCTCCTAGGTAAAAATTTGTTTGATGAAGTGATCATCTTGAGAAGTTGCTTAAGTTAAATCATTCTGTACCACTTAAGCTGTAAGTCTTCTTCATTGTCTCATGTGTAGTAAGGCAGCAACATATAGGTGACTGTAACTTCACCTGGTATCGTATATTTGTGGTGGACAATTTGGACAACTTGAGATACAGCTTCCAAGTTTACTGTACTTTCACTGTCTGGTAACTGACGGTGTGATTTTTTTAGCAATGAAACTGTTAAAGTACAATCCATAGATTCAAAGTTCCTGTTTCAAGTTAAGGACTTCTAAAATAAATTAATAATAATGTATCCGATTAAAATTATCAAGTGAATGTAAACAAATGAGTATTTGTTTAAGTATCATAGGCAACGTAATCAGTTTATAAAAAAAAATTGATAACAAAATTGGAAATACAAATATTCTTATAAATTGTAATTGACTATAATTGAATTAATGGATTGTTGGAGTGCCAGAGAGTTTAGAATTTACAAGTATATCTACTTATTGATTGTTTGCTCTTTGTTAAAGATATGCTGCGGCATAACATAATTTTTAATGGAAGCGTCGCGTAGGACTTAAACATTGGCATTAGACTCTTTGATTCATCTTGACATCGACAGTAAAAATCTTCTAGTCACAGGAAGAACCTTAAGTTACTTGCAGCTTCATTATTTAACGAATTTACCATTTCATGGTTATTTTTTGGTCTTCGCAGTTTCAGACAATGATCCCATGCATGTTGACCTCACGCACCCCTTAAGATGCTCGCCAATTAGCTAAATATCATCTTTGGCTTCTTCGAAACAAGCTCTTAGGGTCTTTGGACAATTGCCAAATTCTATAATTACTCTCTTTTAAATTAATTTTTTGCTCATAATTTTTGTTATGTGGTGCACAATTAATTTTGCGTACTTAAAGAATTTAATTATTCCAGTCGACAATTTTGTAATGCAAAGACTATTACTAATTGTATCTCTTTGCTTATATTCGGAATTCAATCTTACAAACTTTGCCTATAAGAATTTTAATAAACATCTTATACACATACACACACACACACACACACATATATATATTTCTTTATACCTTTCGTTGTAGCAATTATCATTACATTACGTTGTTGTAGCTTGTGCCCAAGTATTTTCCACTGTTTCCTGTCTTATGTTGTATTATCTCTGCCCTGCTTTATTATTAATCTGATGATCCATATTTTTTTCTACCGGTTTTATCTATTTTATCCGTTTTAGGTTGTATTAGTGTTCAGTTGTCTTCTTTACATACACTTCATACTTGTCGTATCTTTGTATTCCTTATCTGTCACTTTTAGTTACTTCTTTTAAAGTCATGAGCACTTCATGTCGGCACAATTTAAGATTTACGTATATCCTGTTATAGTTTTGTTTTACCATGCCGTACATTTTAATGTTTCTTAATTCTTTCATCTTTCACCTCTTTGTTTGCAGGCCGTGCTTTTACGCGTGGCATTAGAGTCATGCCGTTATTATTATATTAAATAGTAAAACTTTTAAAGAATGAGAAAAGTAAGAATTGTTTACAAAGATATACAATATATCAACAGAACAGAGGTTGGTATAATAAATAATTGTAAGTAATAAAGATTATAATGGTGATAAAAGAAGTCACTTAACAGTAAAAAACTTAGTAGAGCTTTTCTAGGAACTACATAAAATTTTACATAAAATGATATACGAGGTTTGCCCTAAAATTATCAAGTTGTGACAAACTGCAATTATAATAAATAAATTGAATATTTAGCAAAAATAATACGAGATGCAAAAAAAAACTGTAGACCTTTAATCTCAGAGGTATCACTTGATGACACCCGTTAGCAGTTTATTACAATTTTCTAATTAACATTCTCTTTCAACGCTTACTCCGTTGTTGTCATTTTTTACAATTCCCAATAGATACCCTAGACGTCAATACAAATAGAAAAAAGATTTCTTAACACGCTTTCCGTCTGTTAGCAACTCTAGTGGTCGTACGCCATAAACGGCGAGACTGCAAGTATTGTGTTTATTTTTGGAAATCATCTATTCACTCAAAGTGCCAAAAGTAGATTGTAAACTAGAAAGACTTATAGCTACATGTTTTGGTAGGGATCTAAAAATGTTAACTAAGAACCAACGTAAAAGATACATTATAAAGATAAAGATTTGTGCTAAAGTAAATAAAAACAGACAAAATAGCATTTATGTTATTACAACAAGGTCTTCGTAGTTGGCTCTAAAAGGTTTTATTTACTAAAATACATAAAGTTAAATAATTAAAAGTGACTAATAAATAACAAGAATGAGTGTTTTGTGGTTGAACAGACAAATCTAAATTGATATTATTCCGATCAAAACGTTGCGCTTTTGTTCATTGAACATATGAAAAAATATTGTAATCAAATAACTAGTATTAATCATCAAGCAAGGCGTACTTGGTTTTAGTGCTACACAAATTTTTTCAGGGAAAAGCAACGTAAAAAAGGTACTCTTCGAAATATAATTATATATATAAAAAAAATTATGAGTGCTGCTGTCACACAGGTCAAAGGTCAAAGGTCAAAGTTCAACTCTAACTGGGTATACGTAAATGCGTTGTCATGGCAACGGCGTACGCCAATTATGTCAAACAGAGCTTTTTAATCGTGTTTTTATTTTTAAAAACTACTATGCGAAGGGGCTCAAGCATGTCGGAGTTGGACAAGCTCTTCGGGGGGCCGCTGCCAGACCTCGTTAAATTAAAAAACATTTTTTCTAGTATAAGACAATGATTCTAATTATTCTTTCAGATTTGGGTAATGCTGTTGTACACAAAAAAGAAAAAAGTTAAAAAACATAAGTAGCCGTCAAAATTAGGAAATGTTAATTTCATAGAATTTATGTAATAAGAAATTATGGAACGATACAGACAACGAAACAATAACAAAACTAACAAATAATAAAGAATAGAAGTTATATAAGAGAATAACTAATTCTTTTAACTAAAATACCAGTAAAAAGGTCTATTTCAAGAATCAGCAACTCAAGCTAAATATTTGGTTCAGAGTTTTGTCGATAATTGAAGAAAAAATGAGCCAATAATCGTTTTATCAGCCATATTTAAGCATGACGACAATCGTTTGGCTATATTCAGTTTTACATAAATCAAAGTTGTGCCGCATGCGCCCACTAACGGCAAGAATGGGCCAAGCAGTGCATGAAACAACGATAGGTAGCGTAAAATGTCTAATTACTTTATGATGATTTATGTTTTGACCTATAACAGGTCAATCGTGATCTAAATCGAAAACCTAAAACTTTTTTGGGAGGTTTGGCAACAAACCAGTTCGAGTGAGGTATTGACCTTTAAAATCGGTTCCTAACATATGAGGAGTTGCAATGCTAGTTACAAACACACATAATAATTTAATTTTTGGATTTTATAAAATAGATGGTATTACCATTTAATTCTCTTAACTTCATATTTTGCTATTATTTTACAATTAGATCACATTGACCCTAAACTTTTAATGGTCGTGTAGGCAAAAAAACAATGTGGTCGTTTAATTATTAATAATACTATTTCTCTGCAATAGAAACAAACATTTTATTATTTAAAAACTTTCAGAATTTATCTAAATACGCGTCCAAACAGCACGAAACTAACAATTTGTGGTCAAAAGAAAAAGGAAAGCTATCAATATTGAAGAAATATGCTAAAAAGTGGCTCTTATTTTTGTTTATATGTTGAATTTCTTTAACTTTTTGACTATTTTTCGCTCTATATATCTTAATATTTATTTTTTCTCTAAAATTTTTATTGTTTGTCGTTTCCTTATCTTTTCTATTTGCGTGATTACTGTCGTTGATTTTATATTGTGATTCAAATACATATTTATTGTAATTGCATTATACATTTTTCTTTTTGTTGCCTTTGATTGTGTTTACAATTCTGCTTTTGCTTTTTCTGTATTAATTTAACAACACCGTAATATTATAAGTAAAGTTTCAAAAAAAGCTGCATAAAACTCATTAGCAAATTTCAGTTGGTAATAAATAAGCGTCCGAATCATGTAGTCCATTTGTCCTTCATCTGCTTAATTATCGACATCGCTACCACATATTTGCTTCGTACACTTTAATTACGTGTCGATAATGTATATTTGCCAATATTGTTTGCATTGAACTTGTCCGTTAATTGTACAATTACTTTGTTTGATTACACCGCTGGTGAGATACTAGTGAACTCTGTCGTTCACTTACATAAAATTTTTGGCATTCTAAACGCTTCTGTTAGCTGCATGGTAGCAGTTATATTTTATATGAACATAAATTTTTATAAGATAATTCTAATTGCACGATTGCTTGTTAATGTTTATAATGACGTTACATCAGGTATTCAATCTATTTTCAGCTGAAATATTTTTATATTATCTAGGAAAAGCTGAACCGAAATTATCAAAAATTATTTGCTAAAACATTTCAATACTCTTTAGAGATTCTGTACTATATGCCGCTCCGTATCAAATTGTTTATGTATGGAATTTATGCCACAAAAATGGCATTTTAATAAATAACAAATTAACAGCGACTATCTGTAAGGAGCTTAATTTGTTATAAGCAAATGAATTTTAATTTTTATCCAACCTCTTTTAGCCGTTTTAAGACTGCTTGTACCTCAAGTTTTATTTGAAAGTGTAAAAATAATTTTATTCATTCACCCGCATCATTGAGAGCGTTTACAGTTAAAGGTAGTTAACGCGTGATATATCGTTGATTTTACGATTTTAGTATACAATACTTTGACCATTTGGCGGGAATTGCAGTATGATTACAATTTTCGGACGATGGAGCGCTTTATAATGTTAAATGACACCTCTATATGACGTATCATACTTGCGTTGTCATAGCAAATAAGCTATAAAGCTCTTGCTTAAAGACGACATCTTGGACATCAAAACAAATTTTCATTTTTTGTAAGCGCAACTTACATTTTGATCTATCATTGTATTTTATACGACTCAACACAAGAACCAGCGAGAACATTCCAGAAGGAACGTAACGATTTCTGAACGTCCCAGGAAGACCCCAAAACATATTTTGGATGTATAAATGATATACAACGGAACAATAACAGTCACTCGAGTATCAGAAAGTGAATCGAACAGTTCTAGTATATATTTTGTAAATAAATAGAGTTATAGAGAGTGATCTTATACTAGTGAATAGTATATATAAATATTATCAAATATTTTAATTCTGTAAATTAAATAAGTAGGTTAAATAACTTTAAGCAAATTCAAAGGTTTTATTCCACATTTTAAGACCAACAACATTATACTTGGTGTAAGGTATAGGGTAAATAAAATAGTGATAAATGCACAGAGTAAAAAAATTAATATCTTTGAAGAGAGCATAAAAAAAAATTTAAGGTAGGCTTAGTGCGCCCATCAGGTTTGCTTTTAGTACTGTTCCCGCAAGTCTAATGAGGTCAATCAAAGAAGTCAGCAAGTACAGGGCTATTTTTAAGCGCCAATATGATGAAGGTACCAAGTCACGCCCCCAACTTTTTATGGAAAATTTTCTTGGGAAAATGATCAAAAACAGTTTGAGGTGATTTCTAAAATAAATGGATCTTCAAAAATTGAAAAAAATCTGGCGAATTTTACTATACACAGCTTAGAAATCAAGTAAAAATCTGGTGAAACTCTTCAAAAATTTGAAGCAAACCTAGCCCGTTTTGTTCGCATTTCATACTCAAGAGCCCTAGGTAGGTTTCTGGAAGTATTAGCTGTACGAATATTTATTGGTGCACTAACGACAGGAAAATACAACAAAAAATGGGATTGGCCAAACCGAAAATATTAATTAAAGCGCTCGTACACGCACTAGAATTTGAAGCTGCCAAACAAGCGTCCAAAGGGATATGGTGATATAAGAGAACTGAGAACAAACACTAGTGAATTGAATAAGACAAACTTAACAAAAAACATTACAAAAAAGATCGAGGCAATTACGCTTTTCAAATTACAGTAAGACAGACTATGACAGAAGTTAGTGCAAGAAGCCATGAAAAGTTCACAATGATAAAGCCTCAGCCTTGAAAATTTAAACTACGCCGCCTCTGGAGTATAATTTCAATATTTTTATCTCGATGGCTGAAACGAATGAAAAATTGTGTGTTTTTATTGAATACAGAATCGACGAAAGCTATTGAGACCCAATATTATCGAAACTTCCGAAGATTTTCTGCCAACCAACTGGAAACTGCTGCCTTGGAGCATGAGGTATTGGAAATAAATGGAGAAGAAGTTGTACTTTATGGAACCAGACCAAATCATAGCGCTGGTGAAGGTAGGTGATAACACGATCCTTCCAAAATGCAGTGAAATTGTAGTAGGTATAGCTTTAGATTGTGATCTTCTAAAAAGAGGAGTCGTTTTCATAGAACCAAATAATGATAAAAAGGGGGGTTTAAAAAGAAGAACAAACATAGTGCGTCACAAAATAATACTAGTAGTGCCAACCCTATATAATAGTGTGTCAGATGACTGCTGCTACTAGTTAAAAGATAAGAAGATAAAAAACAATTTTAGATAGGAAAAAAGATGATACGATTGAACCTTCAAGTTTACGGACTTTATTAAGTAGTAGTGTTAGTAAGGGTGTTGCGAAGAAATATAGTTATCCACTAGAATGCATTGATAACACGTTTATCACTCTGACCGGATTAAAACGATGTTTGACACTAGATTTAAAGGGTGGATATTAGTAAAACTAAATGGATTTAAAAGACAAAGACGAAGCTATGGGTGATCAAACAAAAATGTTTGGAACCTACCAATACCAAAATTGGCGTAATGATTGGATGATCTAGACTAGAGAATATTTAGATATGTGGTAGAAGACTTTTACTTTTATTTGACATGGCGATGCAAAAAAAGTTAAGATTTCAAATTCCTCTGACTCATTTAAACGTCAGGCGTGAATGACCCGGGGAAAGGACAATGTAACAAATTTCTAAGCGTCTCGAAAAGACTCAAAACAGATGTTGGGTGTAGAAATAGTATGTAGCTGAGTACTAGCAAGCAGTCAGTCGAGTATGGAAAAGCAAAGTGACGGTTCTAATTCAATATAAATTACTCGTATATTCTAGATATGTAGAGCAATTTTATATTAGTAAACGCACTTTTGTGTATATAAATATTGCTATACCGTTCAGTTTTTGTAAATAAATCCAATAAGTAATTTAAAATGAATTTGAGTGCTTTATTTACTGCTTTAAAAGCATAACATTACATTACCTACACTAATGGGCTTGTTTTTAATTTAAGCACAGCACTCTATCCATATTTCTAGATAAACTCAAACTTTAGCACATTTCTTGTTATTTTCTATTACAAACTACTTTGGTACATTTTAGGTAACATATTCCGCTCAGCGAACTTTAAATAACATATTAAAACTTTCGAAAGTTGGAGCGTTTCGGCTAAATACTATTACTTTCACATAACGAAACGCTGATGGAGTAAATAATGCAGCACGAAGTGCTCCACAACTCCTTGGCCGGACCGCTTATTACATTTGCAATATTTAAACCAAAATTAAATTGCGGAACAGTTCCGTGCAGTACGCGAATATTGCATTATGAATAGATCTCTGGGGGTTTCTTTTTTACTTGTGGAAACAAAAGTCCTACTTTTAATAACGGACGCTGTATATTAAATAAACCTCTTTAAAAAACAAAATTATTTGATTTATTAAATATTAATTGTCAAAAATGTGTGTGAGTCATGATTAATAAAGTATTTTTGTGAGCTTTTATTAAAAAATTTAAGATGTTTTCAAATAAAACCATGGAGTTATTCAATTTTCCGTGGAAGTGAGGAATTACGTTGAAGGTGTTTGATATAGATCAATATATAGCTATTTTAAATTTTGTATCTAATTAATTAAATAAAATAACATTTACAATCTTACCTACACTCTCATAAATTCGCCAACACGCCTGGCAAGCGGCGTCTTAATGACAAATACCCCTCTTAAAGATGGTAAACTTTAAAGCTCAAACGAAAATTTCTCAAGCGGGTTAAAGCAGGAGAGCACTCGCACTGACTTTCAAGGATTCTGGGAAAGGCAAGAAATTGGAAAAACTTATGATAACCACTTACAACTACAGATCACTGAAAACTGATGATCAGCTATACGATTTAGAAAATAAAACAACTAAATAGTCGATTTAAGCACCTAATTAGCCTCTCAGAAGTTAGAAGAACAAGAGAGAATCTTAGGATATTAAGTCAGGTTATGCATTACACTATAAGGGATACGACACAGAGAATCAGACAGAAGTAGGCTTTATAATTAGTAAAAAATTACTATCTCTTGCTGATTGCGTCAAAGGTACATCGGATAGGGCTGCATTCCTAACTATAAAACTTTCAAAGAGACAAAAGATCAAAGCAATTTAAATATATACGAAAAAACTTTCATCCACGATGATAAAGAGATAGAAATACTATATAAAGACACAAGAACGGCAATAAAAGAAAACAAATATATACAGGACATCGTGATGTATTCTGGGGCGCCAAGATGCATATGTGGAATACCTAGATAAATATGGCGTAGGTAAGAAAAACACAAGAGCATATATACTGGTTAGCTTTCTATAAGAACTATTCTATAAATAATCTAAATAACAAAAAGCCCATAAGATAATCGCCATGAATTAATCCTGATACTAAAACTAAAAACTAAATCGACTTTATATAATCATCTTCTAAAAAACTTGTACATGATGTAACAGCCCTAAAAACTTTTAAAACGGGTAGCAATGATAGATTGCCCAGAGCAGAGATAAATGCCAACAAGATGATTAGTAGAAAAAGATACATAATATTAAAAAGACAAACAAGTATAAGAAAATATCAGAAGCAGCAAAGAAAAATAGAACAACGAAGACAACTACATTGAACAGGACCATATGCTATAATATATATGAAGATGAATAAGAAAAGAAACAAGAGTAATGATCAGAATGAATATTATATCAAAATTGTAACAATTGCCATAGAGAAAAACAAAAACTTAAAATGCTTGAGAAGAAAGGAAGAGATAAACCAAATCATTACGCTAACGAAGAAGAAAGCACAGAGAAGATATAACACAAAATATTACGAATCGCACAAATAAAACAATCATGACAAAAAGCAAAATATTATAACAAATATATAACAAGAAAATTTTCTTTGCCCTAAATTACCTCAAAAACAACAAGGCACCAGAAGAATATAAAATTCTGGCTGAAATAATTAAAGACGCAATAATCCCGAAGCTAAAAAAATAATTTAGCAGCTGTTTGGAACAAAAAAAGACATACTCAACACGTCGAAGAACGCAATAACAGTGATAGTATTCAAGAAAGGAGATAGAATACGACCAGTTCTATAAGCGGTTTCAAAGAATAATAGCAAACTTGTTAGAAAAATAAATCGATAACTACTAACTTGATGAAACAGCAGCACCACGAAAAGGCTATAGTACATGTAACCACCTTTTGATGACAAAAATCCTGCGGAACAGAATACAACTTTTCGATGCACATAGCTTTTGTAGATTACAAAAAGGACTTTGATTTCGTAGAACAATTGGGTTATAATGAATAAACTGGATAAAGTACACATAGACTCCTGCTACACAAACCTAATAAAAAACATCTATCAAAAATTAAAACCACAATAAAACTTTATAAAAACTGGGACAAGAAATAGATTAAAAGAGGAATATAACAGGATGATACACTATCACCAGAATTATTTACCCTGACCCTGGAAGAAGTTTATAAAAAAGTAGACTGTACATCAATGGTGAACCCTAACATTTAAGCTATGCGTACGATGTAGTCAAACATAAGCAAAATGCTGCAAAACTGAACAAATAATCAATGAAGATATGACTAAAAATGAACTTAGAAAAAACTGAAATAATAATATATTATAATAAATGGAAAACAAATGGAAGACGTTGAAGACTACTAAATAACAATTGGGAAATAAAACGAAGACATCAAAGTAGAAAAAAAGAAGATTAAGATGTGCTGCATTTGGAAAATTAGCGTATATTATAAAAAATAAGAAAATACTAAATCTCAAAACGATTAATGTGTGCTACTAGCTAACACGGGTGGAGCACGGTCGTGGAATAAAATGCCTGATATGCTGTTTGAGTGCACGTGGCTTCTATATTGCGTTCGCATGTGATGTTTCAAAAGGTTCTGCAACGCCTAAGACGAACTGGTTTGTTGCAAAAAGGTCTCATGATACCGGGTCATAAAAATCAGCATGTACACTGGAGGTAGAAGCACAAATTTTGAATACTGTTGATGAAAACCCCACAAGTGTTAGCTGAATTTGTTTGAAGAACTATCGATGTGAAACTTCTACACCCCTACCATATTCAAGGAGTACAAGCTCTTACTCTTCCGGATTATCATGCAAGAGTGATATTCTGCCAATGAGTTTTACGGAAAGCTGCTGAACGCTCAGACTTCGTTGTTAACATCCTTTTGACTGATGAAGCCGGTTTTACTAAAGATAACATTTTTAATTTTCATAACAACCACGTTTGGTCTGACAAGAATCCTCAAATCGTTGTTTAATCCAGACATCAACAGCGTTTCAGTCTAAGTATCTGGTTAGACATGATAGGAGATGATTGTTAGGACCGGTTGTTTTGCCACAACGCTTATCAGGTCTTGCATGTCTTGATTTCTGGGAAAATATTTTTCCTGGTCTTATTGGAGATTTACCTTTAAATTAGAGACTAAATGCAAAATTGAGCTCCACTGCATTTTACGCTTGGTGTTAGAGAACATCTGAACGGGAGATGATTAGGCCGAGAGAAATCCATTGCATGGTTTCAAGATTTCCCATTTAACTCCTTTGTATTTGGGGTTATTTAAAAAGTTTAGTTTACGCAACACCTGTAATGAATCTTCCAGATTTGCACCAACAAATAGACACAATGTTGTTAGATAATTCAAGCTAAACCCGGCTTTCTTGAAAGAGTGCGGGGTTTCTTTGAACAAAAATGTAGATTTTGTGGTGATAAGGAAGAGCGGCATTTTAAATATATTCTTTTATTGTAATTTTTTATGGCAGAAACAATAAAAGAGATTATTATATATTATATATCGCTGTTATCTCCAAAACGGTTGATTTTCGGAATTATATGTATATATAGACTTTTAAATTCTCTCTCGGCCGTACGTTATTTTGGAAGACCCTGTATTATGTTGTTTAACATTAAATCCTATGACGTTTGCTTGTTTAAGATTCTTTGCCGTGGCTGTACTTGAATAATGGAACGCGTTGTTTAAAGATTTTTATAGAGCACTATTAATAAACATGCACAATGAATCTACCCCAGCGCTGATTAAATTAAGCCAATCATTAAACGGCTGACCGACAAGACAGTTTCAAAGATTTGCGAGGCTATAAACATCTTACTGTATTATAGGCGCCCTAATTTGCTCACGGAATCACCCTTTCTCGATGGGCCGGAATTTGGGGTTCGGTTAGCTGTTTTGTACGTTGCCGTTGATGTATTAACAATACTTGAGTCCTAATTTCATTAGCGTCGCGCCGAAACGCAGCAAGGCGTAATTCAATAACAAACAAAGATGGGTTCGCTAGGTAAAGCGTTTTAATTGTTTGACAATCCCAGATTAGCCTCAATTAATACATAGCGCTTTGGAAACCGAATACTCATGTGCGCTGTAAGTGAACATGTTGACTGTGCTTTTGCTAGTTAACACCAGCGTGAATATCATTTGTTATTGCTGAGCTTTGTAGATAATGAAAAATAACTCCATTTTGATTTAGTTAGTATAAATAATATGTGTTTGCACATATCAGTATGCACGAAATTTAAAGTGTATACTTATTGAAAATATGTATATATATATATATATATATATATAGAGGGATTTAATTGAGAAAAATATTAAGAAGAGTTTGGTTATCTAGGCAGGATCTTAACTAAAGACGAAAAAAGCAAAAAAATCGTTCGTAAATTACAAGCAAAAGTAATTTTTCTCAAGTAAAGCAATTACTAACATACAATAAAATAGCTTTGGACAGGAAAAAACAACTTCTACAAACCTTCGTATGGAGTGCCGCACTATACAGGACTGAAACTTGGACAAATGCAAGGACTAAAAAAGAAGAATACATGTATTCGAGTTATGGTGCCACAAAAAAATGTTAAAGACAAGATGGGTTGACAAAATATCGAATAACAAGATATTAGAAAGAATGGCAGAAGATAGAAGGCTAGTGAAAGAGATGATGAAAAAGAGACATACGGGTGGGACATATATTACAACATGCGGATCCACTACAAATAATAGAAGGTGTGGTAGATGGGAGGAACACACAAGTCAGACCCAGACTGCAGTATGTGCCCCAAATAACAAAAGACCTGACCAAGACAGGAAACAATGGAGAAAAATAGTGTTGAAACAAACCAATCCGAAAGATTGACTAACTAGAGGAAGAAGAAGAAAAAAGTATTATCTAACAAATTTACAGGAATACACTTCTAGTTTTTGTTTATAGTTTTTACTGCATTTTACAATAGCATTTTTTTATGGTTTCACTATTAAACTCCTCTCTAATTTCTTGATTTTGAAAAGTTCAATAATGTCTATGTTAGTTTTATGTGCCTCATAACTGTATACTATAACACCATGCGAGTTTTATAGCTGCTGCATAAACAAATAATTTGTTCCAAACAGATGAAGCTGATTTGGGTTCAAATAACCAGTAATATTTTATTAGTTTTGCAACCCAATTGATATATTTTCTTTAGGTTTTTTATCCAAATAGGTTTTAAGGTATTTTATATTATCTTTCTGTGGAATTGATTGTTTTTTAATAAAAACCACGTGTACTAATTTGCTTTGATTAGCTTGATACTCCATTGACCTGTCCACTATTCTATTGTATGTAGATTTAATTGTAGCCAACGAACAAACTCTATTAGATTTGTATAAGCAACAACGATTGTTGTATTATCAGCAAAGTTATATATTATTACATACCTACTGGTAGATTGGATATTTAGGTAAGATGTAAGAGCGGGCCCAGTACATTACCTTGAGAGACTCCTGACTTGATAGGATATATATTACAAATAATTCTTGTTCAAATTTGACTCTTCTAAATATGACTTTATTATAGTATGGAGCGTGCGTGACAGCGATTTTTAACTTATACAATAAGCCTTTGTGCTAGACCTTGTCAAACTCCTGGTTAACATCTAGGAAGACTGAAAAGCATTAAACTTTTAAATGTAGTATTTTATAATGTCATTAACTATGAACTTGTTGAACGTTGATCTTTAAAATCAAATTGATGATCCAGTATTAGTTTGCTTTTTGTGATGGTTTCCATTAGCTTAATATTTTTCCATCAACTTGGATAAGATTGAGAACAAACTCGACTCCAAATAAATTTGTTTTGTTTGGATTTACTAGGTTTATCATTAGAACTATCTGGGCGACTTTCTATTGCCCCCAAAAAAACCCTGTCTAATTACAATATTAAAGATGTACGTAATCGTAAGTTGTTTTTTTTTGTAGTTTTTATATTAATCTTTCTGTAACAAGATCACACTCAAGCAATTTTATTGACTTTAGCTTAGTGGTTATAGTCTTCTTTACTTTTTTATATAAAAATTTCTGCAATGAAATATCCAGTTGGTGTAGTGTTCTTCTATTCTTTATTTTTTTTATCTGAAAGAAATGGCGCAAAAACTTGTTTTCAATGTTGAACACAAGTTTTAACTTTTTCCAGCTTTGTATTTGCCCGTGAGTTCTCCTCTTTTCTTATGGAGCTATGGGTTGGTTTTGGTTGGTTCAATCGTCTAGTTACCTTTTATAGGTTAGTCTGAGTCAGTTGTTGGGTTAATTGTATAAGGTAGCTTTTATAAAGCTACTGATCATCTATTTTAATTGCCTTGCTGCTCGATTGAACCTATTTGTATTTTCCGGGTGCTTGATCCATTGCCAAGTTTTATGTAAACGTCCCTTTTCAGCAATTTTTTATTTTATTTATAATCAGTCGCCTCGTTTACACTTTTTTTGAGAAGATTTTTGGTGTTGATTTAGTTGTTGCTTCTTGAATGACTCTATTTTAATTTTCTCTTGCTATTTCCAAGTTATATTGGAAATTTAATGGGATAATTCTTCATTGATAATGTATCTTTAAAGTTCCCAATCTGTTTTGTTTTTGTAAAGTGATGAAAGTGTTTTTTACTGTTAAAATGACGCCGATCCTTCATATTACTGGCCTATGGCAGAATGTCAGGGTAAAGCGTCATTTGATACTGAGGTATCCATATGTAATTCCTTTCAAGATAAAAAGTTTTGCAGATTTGGAGGTTTCTCAGTCCGTTGGGCAATAAGTCAGTTCAAAGTTGGAAATAAATACTAATTGCTATTATTCTATAACCTTTTTCAGAACTAGACCTTGTATAGACAGTAATTGTGTTTAATCGTTTGTGGCGTTATCATTGCTACTAAATCTAGGAAACTTTCTTTGCTTGCTCTATAGCTGGTGCTCAATAAATTGCTGATACTAAGTGGTCCTATTAATTAGTGACTGTTACACTCGTTGCTTGGAGATAACCGTGACTTAGAGAGTTAGGGTACCACATTGAACATGCATTTCTAATTCTGGATATTTTGTGTCGCAAAACATATACACAGAAATTAAAAATTGTGGCCGTAGTATAAAATAAGTTTTGGTAATTTGCCTAAAACTGCTGTAATGAAGATAGGTTTGTAACTTTCCGAAATTTGACATTGATGATTATTTGAAGTTTTTTTTTCAAAACAGATCAGTGCATTGAGTGTAGTTATTTTTCCAGGTAACGCCCCCGAGAATACATTTATGGCATCTATCACTGGATCCCTGTATATTAATTCCTTAACGACTTGAAACTAACATACGGAATAGCTTAAATTAAATATAAAAATGTACTTCAACTGCAAGGGCAAAAGGTTAATACACGCTTAGATACCTGATACATTTTTTGGTTCATTTGTGACTTATGATGTCATCGATTTTGTTTAAGTCATAGAGAAAATCAGGAGTATACTTTGTCCTTGAGGTCAAATAACGAATCTACGCCCTTCGTATCTTATCTGATTGGTACATTTGAAATTAATCATACCGAAATTTGACCATAAAAGGATTAATAAATAAGGTGACAATGGCTGCCTATTACATTCTTTTTACCTAAAGAAAATATTTTATTATATTTAGATAGTGCTAGAAGCTTTGGTAAAATAAGTCTCACTTTAAAAGAGGTAAAAGAGTAGGTATCTGATTCAGTTGTGTGTAAAAAACCTAATAGTAACAATTTTAAGACGTTTGCGTACTTTTATTATAAGTTTTATAATTTTAGAACTTTTAAAAACTGTGGTTGAGATGTAAGGATTTTCTGTTATCAAGAGTAAATGAGTTTGCAATTATTAATGTAATGTGTGTAATACAATTTTTGGATAATAAATGATTAAATGAGCTGAATATGTTTTTATTTTACTGAAATAATTATATCATCAAAAATTATTATTGTATTGTGTATTAGTCTCTACTACAGTTTTTTTTCTGGTGAAAAAACTTTTAAAGACAACATTAAATTTACGGTACTACAATCCCGGCAAGTTACGATTAAAAAATGTTGTTTATGTAGCTCTTGATTTTGTTCTAAAAAAATTATGATCTAACTATCATATGGTCCATCAGTCCCTATATCCCTTCCTTTTTACCGCACTACGTTTTAAGACGCTTGATTCGAGTAGTGCATTCTGGCTAAAACATTCTCTATGATAGCTTCGAACAAACAAAAACCTTTAATCTCCATTATCAAGCTTCTATTTAACAGTTACCACAGCGGTCATTAAAAACCACTGGAATAGACAAGTATACAAACCGGACAAAGAAAAGTACCGTATTCATATTTATGTACAACGTGCAACGTGTTTAGTTGATAAACGATTAGATGAATTAGAAAATGGAAATTCCAGAGAGGATTTTCATCAAGGTTGTAGGACCTTGTTATTCCTGTGGAGGTAACACAGTATTAGAAAGCAGCTCTATCGGTCAGACTTAAAATTGTAAAACCAGAAATAGGCGTTTAAGAGCCAGGCAGTTATAAGAAAGAGCTGAAGTTTAAATGACTTTCTAGGGATAAAAAAAGAAAATTTGGAAAGCCCACAAAATAATTGTACGCGTAAATTAGGGCGAGTAAACTAGAATAAACCTTATCACAAAATGAAGGAAAAGGAAAAGATAAAAATAGAAAAGAGGAGGGAAGGGTGCATAGAGATTTTGCTTAGACAATTATACCCATTCCTCTCGACAATAGAAATTTAAGAAACCTAGAAATCAAACGAAAACCGGACCTTACAGTAAAGCCACAAAAGCTATGGGGATGGTGATATATAGACGCTACCTAGATATGATCTTAGATTAGCAGAAAGGGGACCTGATGAAGGCGTTGGACAAAATTTTCTTTGGTAGTAGGAGTTTGAAAGTATAATTTATATAGAGGAAAATTATTTGTGTATACACTAAAAAAGATCTCTATAAAGAAGTAAATTTAATTGTGGTCAAAGCAAAGGACAGTTCTAAAAGATCAACATTCGTATGACTACCGAGAATATGCAAAGGAAAAAGCGTCAGAAACCGGATCGGATTTTAAAATCCTGGTTTATAAATGAGATCGGCTATGGTACTAATCCTCACAAGTACTCTGAGGAAACTCGGATACCAATTTTAAAAGTGGTTTTCTCGAAATTTTTCATGATAAACAATTTAGACATATTGAATAAAAACCTACCTTTGTAATAGGTCTAAGATAGAAAGTAACTAATTTTATAATAGGCACAAGTAGCTTTGTTAAAAATTATCATGTCCCTGATAAAGAGAGCTAGTTAGACTCTAGATACGTAAGGTTTACGATCGTAGGCTTAAGTTGCAAGAAATCTTATAACAAAGACGTTAATAATAAGTTATCGAGGATTAAAGTTAAGATTGATAGTAATTTATACATAGAAATGATAGTGAAGTAGTTGACGTTATTGTTTTTGCTTATAAGATTAATTATTTATCATTTGTAAGGGCGTTTAACAAGAATATTCCTTAAAGGAACGAAGAACTTACAAGGAAAAAATATAACGAAAACTATTTAATAAGAAAAACGTTCAAAAAATCAGGGAAAGAATTAAATACAATAAAATACCATTATGGAGAAGACACTACGATGGTATCAATGGTTTCCAGCATGTGTCAAACTCCAAAAACTAGTTTTCAAACATTAAAAGTATTCAATAAGTACTCTAGTAACTAGCACTGAAAGGCATACCAAAACAGAAATGGAGACAATAACTAAACTATTTTGGGTACACTTTTTCGAATCAAATATTCAATTTACCATTTGGTTAACAAAATTTAAGCTCGAATATATCTGCAAACAAAGCAACAACTGGTAAATTTCTAGGTAAGTGGTAGCTCTAAAATCAAATAGCAAATTCATTTGAGCCATTTAAATTACCATGCTGTAGTAGAAATTAAAATTTGTACCTTTTGGTTTTAAAAGCAAGCCCGACGGTTAACTATATGTCGAAAATATAGAGGCTAGCTAGGACACTATTTATATCAAAGACTAGTATGTCAGAGTATTCTCACGCAAAAAACTACTAAACTGTTAGTATCATATCATATATGCTTAGGACAATAGATAAACTGCTTGACATGCACACCAGGAACAAATAATATGTAAACGGTTCTTTGCCCGGTTATCAACTGACAAATTTCTGCATAATTTTACTTGAACAGCCCAGGAAGTGCTGGATATTAACTCTTTTAGGTGCCATTTTAAACAAATAAGAGGCTTTTTACAATACATCTTGTTACAGCTTGTTACTTCTAGTATTAGAAGGCCAAGGTGGAGGATACTTTCTGCAAACAGATTAAGTGCATGTTAAAAGAAGGGGTAGCATATACATCGCACTTGGATGAGATTAGAGATCCGGGTGGTAGGAAGGTGTGTACAGAGAGTAGTTTTTGGTTTTGGTTTGGTTAATAAAATGTCGCCAAGATTGAATAATTTTGTTCGAAAAATGGTTTTAATCGACAATCTGTTTAGAGAAATACAATTGTGAATTAATATACGACTAATTTTAACAATATAAGGATTTTAAATACAGCAACTTAACTTTTCCTTTAAACATTTTTTGTAAAATCGATTTTGACATTAGTTCACCGCCCTTAATTTTACGAAAGGTGTACTCACTTGAAGTCAGCTTACTATTTTCACCTAATATAAAGTTTTTTTATTTTCTGAATAGTGATTTAATGTTAATGTTTGTAAACAGTTTGTTTGAAGCCCACGTTGTTCTTTTATAGATTTGTATACTGTTCTGCTTTAATATGGGGTCCGCCAAGTCAGGCGCAGGAAAGTACATGCTTATTGAACCTACAGTAATGATTTTATAATCAAGTAGGGTATTTTATTTTAAACATTTATATAGGCCATTTATGCATGAAAAATGATATTATTCAAATGTTTGCCAGACGTCGATATGATGGTCACAATTTTCAATGACATTTTCATATAGTCGATTCAATTGCATGTATCATCGCAATTATGTTGTTCTTGAGGTCTTGGATAGTGGATAGTTTATTGACGTAACTTTTGTTTTCAGATATTCTATCAAAAAGTCTAAAGGCGTCAAATCTCACGAACGAGGAGACCAATTGACACCTTCATTTCTCGAAATTAAACGTTTACCAAACTTCGACTGCAATAACTCGATATTCTCAGGTGTTGTGTGGCATGCTGCTCCGTCTTATTAAAAATAAACATTATGTCAGTTAGATTAAGTTTCGGGAAGAAACGGTCATTAATCATTCACAGTAACTGCATTTCTAGCCTCACTTTCGAAAAAAAAATAATCTAATGACAAATTTTGACCACAAAGCATACCAAACATTTACTTTTTAAGGATGCATTGGTTAGTTTTGATATTCTCTTGGATTCTCGTTGACCAAAATGCTACAGTTTTGCTTGTTCACTATCCCATTCAATGTGAAATGAGCCTTATCGCTGAAGATGATTTTCGATGAAAAATGTGAATCAATTGCAATGTTGAAAGAGCCAATTAGAAAACATATATGGGTTGAAATGGTTAATTGATTTGAGTTCTTGAATCAATTGCATCTTATAAACGTGTAACTTTAAGTCATTGTGCATAATACAGCGTAAAATAGTCTCCGAAATGTGCAATTCTTCCGAGCGACGAATTATTGAGAGTTTTGGTCCTCTTTCACACTCTCCGTCATCGCAGCGATATTTCTCAGTGTGCCAAAACTTTTGGGTCGTCCACTCTCTGGAATATCACTAACAGAACTAGTGGCCTCAAATTTTCGCACCAAATGGCCGATGGTGGTCTCATTTAGACGACGGTTGTACAACGACCAAAATAATCGTGGAGTTCGAAAAGCGTTTTTTTTTTCACTATTTCTGTAGTGTTCTTTAACCACTTTATCGGGGCCTTTAATTCAATATGATTATACCAAAAAATAGCAAATTTTAAACTAAAAAAATTATGTTAGGTTGGCAGAAAAAAACATGGCGTCTGTGGAAAATTAATGTTTACTTTTCTGCGTACCTATTGGCCGATTTAGAGATACATTTTTAACAATGTAACCATATTTGTAGTGGGTTAATTTTGTAGTTTCCTGGTTATTTGTATCTCTTACCTTCCAACAGTAAAAAACTCTTATATATTTCATAATCTATAAACTCTTTTTTCAAGTATGTAATATCCTAAATATTTTATTGCGTTATATGCACTTATTTCAGTTTTATCTTCTCTTAATTTTAAAAAAGATTCTACCTTTTTTTCATACTTTTTTAAGCTTTTCATGCACATACAAACGGTACTAGACTTTAATATGTAACTAATACAACTTGACACTTTATCATTTATGAAGCTTGGTAATTAATAGTGACTATTTGATTTTAAATGGCTTATATGTACGACTTATTATTATCTTTCTAAGCTCTGTAAGTGTGTTTTCGTAAAACAACAACTAAATAATATAAAAAATAGAAATACCTTAATTTAACGATTTGAAAATATATAATAAAAAAACTTACAATTGCTACTTTAAAAAAGACCAATAAGTAAGATGATTCTTGTAAAAAACCTTAATAAAAGTTATTATTTTTGTAGACCTAGGAAAGCAACAAACAAAGATAAATGAGAGTAACTTCATCAGTGAACTGAAACATTTAAATCCAAGAAAAAAATTAACAAGACACAAAGCCAAGCGTTGTATTCTAGTTGAAGTCAACTTGAAACAAAGGCTCTTTGAGAACGTTGGGTAGTGCACACATTTGGAAAAAAAATTATTTTTTTATAAAAGAGGTAATAAAGATCAAATAAGTAGACTAAGATAGCTTTAAAAAAACAATAATATAATTTTTAAAACAAACACTAGGGGATTATTTTTTGTCTAACATTTTTATGTTGTTATTATGGCAGCTCTTTTATGTGAAATAACTATAGTTATCAAATTGATCAGTCAGAGAGTTTATTTTTGAAAATCATCAAAATAAGTAACACTACGCGTTTTTAATTGTGAATAGAAACGGAATATGGTAGTTTTTATATGTTTCTATTTTTAAGGAAGAACTACAAAATAAATTAAATTCCAGTTGGATACATCATCAATTGGGTCTAAACATTTTTTTTGGAAGGTGAGTTTAACCCCATAAGTATTTTTACATAAACTAAATTTGGGCTTACATACTATTTAATAATTAATTCAGAACAATATAGTTATATATTCTAGTTAAAGAAAGATTAAACACGGACTATACGAATTTAAAAGCAACAAATATGGTTAACATAAAATTTCACGTAAATCCCAATTTTTATCCCAGATTTGTTATAAAAGCTGCACTTGTTCCGGGAAATTACGATTAGATTTGTACTCACAGCAATATTTCACTTTAAAATCCCCCAGACAATTACAAATTTACATTGGATGTTACTCTTGCTGCAGTTGCGACTGCAACGGCCGTTGCGTGCTTATTCTGCTTTCCGCAGTTGTTTAAGTTTGGGATTACCGCAACCCGTTTGATGTAATTTATGCAGGTGATGTTATCATTATGAGGTACAAATCTGTTAAACAGCCCTACATTGCTTGTTGCGGCATTATTCATGCAAGTTACCTCAAAGGTTTTTGCTTAGCATAAAAAATTAACAAAACGCGCGTTGCATCCTGTGAAAGTCAAAGTAAGCCCGCATAACCTGCTACAGAATATTATGGCAATATATATATTAAAGGAAATTTTGAGTTAAGAAGTTATCTATCTACAATTTTCTCAATCGCTAACATACGAGTATTTGGTCTTTCCAAGAAATGTTACGCAAATGTATTTTATGTTCGTTTAATTTAAAAGCTTCTGCCAGCAATGAAGAATTTAGAAGTTTTGATAACTCCATGATATTTCACCGAGCTTACTTTTAATAGTCACGAAGGTTGTAAATTTAGGGAAACCGTTCGTACTAGAGCTGTCATTTATTCAACTAATTCTCATTCCAACAACTAGAGAGCTTGAGTTCATTTTAAAAACATCAGTTATAACTACTCACACTTAAAAAGTCGTATAACTACAAGTGTGCTTGCCTTGGATGTTACAAAATGTAAGCAAAACAAAATTTTGTTGATTATCTCTATCGATAGGGATCTATCATATCTAATTACATAATTACATAGTAGATGATTGCAAAAGTTTATGGATGTAGAAAGATTTCTGAACAACTGCGCTGGTGTTTGTTTTATAGATTTACTGTATACCAAAGGACAAGTAGCATAATGAGTCAGTATGGCATAGAGATTATTACGATTTAAAAATGGAAAAGAAAAAGTTACATTTGCACTATTTTATTAGCTATAAGTTTTGGTAAGAAATAATTATTAAAAATGCAACAAAAAATATGTCTCTCTCTCTTTAGAATTTTACGGAATAGTGACTATTTATTATCATGATGAATGAAATAGTTAAGAACAGCAGGAACCCAAACCTGAACACTAAAGTAGGACACTGGAACATGGGGGCAATCAATATACAAAGCCTCGTCTTCGCAGATGATATACTACTCACAGCCGAGAGCCAAAGGAAACTACAACAAGCAATAAATAATTGGAACAACCAAATTAAAATAAAAGGAATGACAATAAATGCGAAGAAAAGCAAAATAATGAGAATAAGTAAGAGCACAGATGAAGAACAAAGAAACCTGAACGTGAGATGTGAAGGAGAGCAATTGGAACAAGTGGAGAGCTATGAGTACCTTGGAGTAATAATAAGCCAAGACGGAACAGTAACAGATGAATTAAGGAACCGGACCTCCAAGGCGACTAGAGTATACTATCAGATCAACTCAACATTAATCAACAAGAAAGAGCTGAGCAAAGAGACTAAGCTCCACCTGTATAAAACAATATATTTACCTACATTAACATACGGAATAGAAAGCATACCGCTACAAGACAAGAGAAAAAGTAAATTAACGGCTGCGGAAATGAAGTACCTGCGACGTATAGTCGGAAGAACAAAGAGCGACAGAGTGAGGAATATCACAACAAGAGAGGAGTTAGACCTAGAACCGCTAGTGGAAACACTACAGAAAAGATAACTAATGTGGTTTGGGCACGTGACACGAATGGGCGAAGAAAGGCTGCCAAGAAGGGTATTAGAGGCAAGAAGAGAAGGAAAAAGAGGAAGAGGAAGGCCAAGGCAAACATGGATGGAAACTATCAGGAAGGAAGTGGAAAGGAGGGGGAAAAGCATGGCAGAAGCTAAACAAATCGCTAGGGACAGGAAGAGATTTCGAAAATGGATAGAGGACCCGACACCTTAGGGTATAAGGGATGGACAAAGAAGAAGAAGAAGAAGAAGAAGTGAAAAAGTTTTTTTGGTAGATTTCTAAATAATAATTTTAACCTAGATGATTGACCTCGCTCCAGACATTGATAATTAAGTTGCGTACTTTGTGGAAAAATAACCTGAGCATTATAAGTCAAGAGACTGTCGAGAATCTAAATGTCATCAATGCGTCTACATTTTGTCATTTAAAAAAATTTGGGTTTACTTTTAAACTCACTACATAGATTTTACATTCTTTGATGAATAATATTAAGTTAGAACGTGTTTCTGTAGTTATTTTTTTGCTGAGACCCCGTGAGAATATTTTGTAAAAGTGGGTTATGTATAAAAGATATGGGTCTCGGTAATTGCTAAAACATGCATAACACTCAAAACCCTAAGAAAGCCTACTAGTTTCAGATCAATTCTGCTAACAAATTCTATCCATACATCTATTTCATAAATCCCGAGTAGGTAATGTATAGCGTACTGTGGGTGTACATTATGTAGCAGACGTGGGAAGGTAAACGACGAGTTATGGGTACCTTAAAATTTGTTACATTTCTGTAAAGAGAATAAACCCCGATAAAATTCTAGTCATCTAGGTTGGAACAAAAACCTCCTATTTAGAATACATTTTTTAAAATGACAAATATTTATTATTGCAAAACGTGAATTAAAGAAAAAGAAATGTTGGCAAGTTTTGGCTATGGAACATCGGAAACTAGACCAACCTAACAGTCGAACAAACATTCCACGTGGGAAGAGATAAAAAAGCCTTTAAAAAAGTAGTCGACAACTTTCTATAGAAAAAAGCATTAAAAAAGTTAAAAATTAAAAAACGTGGTCCAATACACCATATTTTAGTAAAAATTCTTAAAAGTTAAAATTTTCAACCGCAACCTCGGGTTGTGAATATATCAAGGTACAGAAATTTGCAACGGAAAACGACTATGACTGGTTATCTTGAATGTATACGAAATTGGTTCTAAGTAACGAAAATTAAAAAAACACAAAAAATGAAAGCAGATACAGCAGTTCTTAATGAAACTAAGAAACTGCAAAGAAGAAATAAAAGGGTAAATGGCTACATCTAATTCTACCGCGGTATGAACGAAAATTTCGAGCAGGTAAAAGAAGTAGAGGAAGACCGTAGACCAAGTGAACAGACGACATAAAAAGAGTGACAGTACGATTGGATGAGGAGAACACACAATAGAGAAGAACGGGAAAACTTGAAGGAGACTGATTAATATGCTGCTGCTGCTGATGTTGATAATGATAAATAAAAACAAAAGAGCGACGGAAGAAGTCTTTATGGCTGTCCAATAAGATTAAAAAATATATAAAAGCTTCAAAAGAAACAAGTGACAGATTAATTACCACAGAACTGAAGAACGCGGGATTGTTTTCGTAAACGATGTTATTCTATATCAAAAAAGTCCGTTGAAAATAAATGTAGTAAAGGTGTGTAGAGGGCAAAAATGTTCTCCCTGTATAAAAAGAAAAACACGTAGAAATTACTAAATAATATAAATACTCCAGAAGATACAATAGAATATCCACAAAACGGCTTAATTAGCCTCGAACTTCTGACTGCTGTATGGATGCAGCTTAGTTGATGAGCTGTAAAAGCTTAAAAAGGATCAGCTGGAAGACATGTTCGATCAGTTAGAAAAATATACCCATAAGGTGGCTAAGAAGAGAAATTGAAAACAGCTTGAAGAGACGGGTGGTCCTTTGAAGTAGAAAGCTTAATGAGATTTAAACAAGCAGCTTACCACAATTGTCTTCTTTACTTTTTTAAATTACATCTATAAAAATAAAAAACTGGGGAAATCATTACCAAGCTCTGTTAACGGAGGTAAGATTAGGTAAGATTATATACGTTTTATAATCTTAGACATCAATCAACAAAAAGACTTCATATGTTTAGAAGACTAGAAGACTAAATAAAAAAAACGAAAAATAGAAAAGCAGTAGGTCTAACAAGTAAGAGACGCATAAAACAATTCGAAATGTAAAAAAGTGCAAAAATAATAATGGAATAAAAGTGACTGGCTCTATAGGAAGGTTTCAAAGGCAAGAATAGAACGCCACTTTCCAAATAAAGACAAAAAGAGCTTGGTGTGCTGGTCGTTTCTGTATAGACAATATGTTCACTTGACAACAAGTGGCTGAAAAATGACTAGAGAGGAATATAAAGATTTACTTGATGTTTGTCGACTTAGGAATAATACACTACTGTCTTAAATTATTTAAAATATTAGCATTGGAAAACATATAAGGAACTTCTACGAGTAGAATAGAAATGGGTAAATACATCTCAAAGCTTTCTAAGACATCTGAAGGTCTTAATCAAGGATGTTTCATGTATCTTATGCTGTTTGCTCTACATTCAGAGAGTCTTTACAAAATAAATGCGAAAGTATTGACAGATGGATATAAAGATAGGAAAAGACTGTTTTTGTACCCTCTCGTTTTCTGACAATCACGTCTTTCACAAAAATAAAATTATAGAATAATACAACAAATAAGATTTAGACCATAAATCTGAAAAAAAATTAATATCTACTAGTTTGAGATAAGATATACAGGGTTGTATTCAGAAGTAGTAGGACTGTCTTTTTTCCGCGCGCGCGGAGCGATGGAGGGGTCTGCAAGGCCGAATGTTATGGAGGGGAGCCTTGGGAACAGGTTTAGACCTACGGCGGTCGCTTGCGTGGGTTAGTTGAGTGTGGACCACTGCTTAAGTGACCTCCTGTTGTGACGCCTCGTCGTCAGTTGCGATGGAGCGAAATTTGGAGCAGCGGTACGCCATCAAGGTGTGCTACAAATACGACCCGGAAACAAAACTTCAGAGCGAAGAGTGGCACAGCGCACAATCACCCCATAAAAAGAAGTCCAGAATGACGAAATCGATGTTGATTGCATTTTTTGACCTCCGTGGTATTGTCCATAAGGATTTTGTACCTCCTGGACAGACTGTAAATGCAAGATTTTATGTGGAAGTGCTCACACGGCTGCGAAATCGGATCACACGCGTGCGACCAGACCTGGTAGGGAAGTGGAAGCTCCACCATGACAACGCGCCGTGCCACGGCGCGTGGATTGTGAGGGATCTCCTGGCCAAATTTGGTGTTTCCACGTTGCCTCACCCCCCTACAGCCCTGTTGTGACACCACCGGACTTCTTCCTGTTCTCCCGGATCAAGGGGCAGCTCAAGGAGCATCGTTTCGACGCGGTGGAAGCAGTCCAAGCGGCAACGACGAGGACGCTGAACAGCATCCCGGAGGACAACTTCCAGAAGGCCTTCGCGAGCCTTCCAGAAGTGTGTGGATGTCCAAGGGGCCTATTTTGAAGAGTATTATGTCGATGTACCAAAATGTTCAATAATTTAAAAAAAAATCAGTCCTACTACTTTTGGATACCACCCTGTAGACCTAAAAACGGAGTCATAAAGTACTGCAATAAATGAATTTAACAGCCTCGTTGAAAAGCATTCAGTTAAAAATAATTGTAAACATATGTTGTGCCATCGTGGAACCTATTACTACGCGCAGAGAAAGATGATGATAGTTTACTCAGTAAAGTAAACGCAAAAACTGAACTTTTTAAAATAATCCCACAGGATCTCAATAAACGACTACGTAAAAAATGACGTCATAGTAAACGAAACACTTTAAAAAAAATCATAATAGATAGAATTGAATTTCGTCAGCTCATATAAATGCTGAACGTAAAATTTTTAAGGTAAATTATAGACTAGGACTTTACTAATAGAAGAAGAAAAAGTAGCCCACAAAAAACATGCAAATATGGAGTTTAGCAGGCTATAGAAAAATATGAAATTGAAAAAGACAGCTGGCGATAGAAGACTGTAGCAATTGAAATTTGAGATGTAATTAATGCTATATGACCCTCACTGAGGTAGAAAGATGATGTGTAATGAAAAACAGCTGGAAACAAGTGAAAATGCGGTACAAGCTGCCTTACATCCAATGAAAGCTTTGCTGATTATTCGGAAAGATTGAAGGGAAATACTTTTTTTGAGCTTTCTCCATCTGGTAAAAAAATCATGGCAAACAAATACCGCGAACAATATACCAACCTCACTATAAAAGTTTATAAAAAATGTATGGTTTTCACTCGAAGAGGTATCATCCTTTATTGCGAAGGCCACAAACAGCATCTGGCTCATCATGCACAGTGGGCCAGAATCCGCAAAAAGTGGACAAAAATAATTTTTTTAAATTGCCTGTATGGTTTCTATATTTTCTGAATAGTTAAAAAGGAAGGTCACTGTATCCTTTCCTGAAATATTAAGCTCATTAGGTGAAGTCTCTACCTGCTAGAGGATCGCAAACACGACCCTTCCGCCTAGCAGCGATCGGTCGGGTTTACAGCTCATTTTGTCACTAACTTTTGAAGAGAGGCTGTGAATTGAAAACGTGTTAATTGTTTCTAGAAGCTCATTTGAGGTATGTACTTTATTTTAATATACGTTATGAAAAAGAATTTGGATTGAAATGTTAAAATAAAGTATTATATTTATGGGGTGTTTTTACAAGTCAATCTAGTTTTCTGTAGAGAAACAAAAAAAGTCTTACTTAGTCATGCCTTGAAAAAATATTTAAAAAATACCTTAGGCCTTCCTTTATAAGATACTAAGAAAACTGTAACCACTTTCAACCGCCTTTTCGATATTTATTTATTTCTGTAAAATGCGACACTCATTCATGGTTAGAATCGGCAGACCGCACGCGGAGCGCACAAGCGCTCGGTTGCCACATGCAGAATCAATTGTCAAATAATGAATGTTTATTAATTTTTGCAATACTTACAAGAACTTATGATTATTATTTGGTATCAATTGTTAATCAAATATGTGTTTATTGTTTTTACTCATGGTTATAATTTATAACAAAATGATTTATTAGTTCAGGTAATTAACTGCTGATTTTGTTTTAGTTATCATTCAAATTGCAACTATAAGTACAATGAAGTTAATGTTATCGAATTCTGTTCAACAGTCTTTATAACCACCTGATCAAACACTAATGATGAAAATATGATGCATGAAGACGTTTAATTACAAATGCCAGATTTATTCAAAGATTGATAAGTGTAACCAAAAAATTCAACGCTTTTTGGAACAAAATGAAAGTTGGCTCAAGCAGCCCTTTAATTTTAAAGTCGAAGGCGAAAAGACTGAAGAAAGTAGTGATCATGAACAACCAAGTACATCGTCGGGTAGTGGCGGCGCACGTACACGTGGTCGCCTTGAAGTAAGCTTCTCTGAGGGTAGTTCGAGGACTAAGAGGAGAAGAGCTAATAAGCTTTTGGACAAGTTCGCAGTTGAGGAAATTACCTTAGTCACTAAGAAAGGTCTGAAACAAGAGGGAAAGGGTCAAGCTTCAAAGTTTATTTCGGAGGCGGTTTTTACTACCCCCACTAGAGCTTCCAGAATACAAGTTTGGCGCTCAAGTCAGAAAGTACAAAGTGTTGTGCTACTTACACCTGACCATGCTTTGTCAATGATGGTGGAGGCGAAAGACAGCAAACATTCTTATTTAATTCATAGACTGACAGCAAAAAAGCAATTTGCAGATATTTATCCCTCTTATCACAAGATTAGGGCAGCCAAATTGCGTTGCTATCCAAGGAAGGAAGCCCAAATTATCACTGAAACTTCAGTGGAAATTCGCCTGCAGGATCTTCTTGATCACACTATACACCGAATACTAGAATTGCAAGAGCCAATTATACAAAACCTAAAGCACGATGAATTAAGCAATCTAATTTTATTGGTAAAATGGGGTTGTGATGGAAGTATAGGCCATTCCAAATATAAAAAAGCATTTTCGGAATTTGGACTTGGTGATGGCGATATGTTCTTAACTTCGCTAGTTCCCTTACAGTTATATGCTGAAAAGCCGGGTAGATATAAAATAATAATTTGGCAAAATCCAAGACCGTCTTCTACTAGAGTTTGTAGACCGATAAGGTTCCAGTTTAAGAAGGAAACGACGGAATTAACAATGCAAGAATCGACTTTCGTGGAAGAGCAAATCAACAACCTTATTCCAACAAAATATAATACAGAGCAGAATCAGAACCTGTCGGTACAACATATTTGCATGATGACAATGGTAGATGGCAAGATATGGATTTCACTTTCGAGACTTCCTCTGTTATATTTGTAAGGCGACCCAAAAGGAGATGAATGTCATCAGTAAAGTTATCGAGCTACCGATCAATGAAGAAGTACTACGGTTCGGACTATCTTCTCTTTATGCCTGGATCAGGTTTTTCGAGTGCTTGCTACATAATTCTTACAGATTAGACATAAAGACGTGGCAGGTACGAGGGAAACAAAACAAGGTGATTTTTAAGGAACAGAAAAAAATTCAGGCGGATTTTCAACAGAAAATGGGATTGCTCGTCGATATCCCAAACAATGGCGGCAGCGTAACCACAAACGATGGAAGCACAGCAAGAACGTTTTTTACTGCTAGCACCCAATCAGCTTCAATTACCGGGCTAGATGAACGCATTATTAAAAGATTTGGAATAGTACTACGTACATTGTCTTGTGGATACGTAGTTGATGTACAGGCTTTTAACGAATATGCCCTACAAACTGCAAAACTCTATGTTGAAAAATACCCATGGTATTATATGCCAGCCTCAGTCCATAAAATATTGGTTCATGGGGCAATCATAATTAAAAAAGCAATGTTTCCCATTGGACAATTGTCAGAGGAAGCCCAAGAATCGAGAAATAAAGACCTGAAGCACTTTAGAGAATTTCATTCCCGTAAAAGGTCTAGAATATGCACCAATCAGGATTTATTAAATAGGCTACTTATTACATCAGATCCGCGTATTTCTTCATTCCGGCAACTACCCCCCAGAAAAAGTTCTACAATTTGTAATGAAGTTTTATCTTAATTGGAAAAGCCTTCGATAGAAACCTCATCCGAGGAAACACCTAGCTTCTTTACTCCGGCAAATTTAGAATCTACATTTGAGGAAAGTGATGATGATTTCTCATCAGAAATCGAAAGCGATGTTGCGCTTAATGAGTAAAGTATTATCAATAGTATAAATTAGAGTATAAATATAAGTTTATAGTTTAAATATAGTACTATAAATAATATAGTGGTATAAATATAGTATTTAAATGAATATACCTATACATATATGTACATGATAAATCTTAGATTGTTCCCGACAATAACTTGAAAATAAATGTATCCGCAATTGAAGAGAGCGAAAATAAACAATATTGCTCAAAAACTAATCTCTCTAATTCACTAAATTCACGTTTATATGGTCATCAGGAGCCAGAGAAACAAAAGTGCCCCTTTCGCGCGGAACTGTCCATATACTCTCTCCAAAATTGAACGCATTTTAGATTTTTATTAATTTCTTTTCGATTCACTCTTGAACTCACCCTCTTCAATCATGATATTTTTAAATATTTTTTAATTGAATACATTCCCAAAATTATAGATTTTTTAGTAATTTATTTAAGTTTCACCCCATTCAAAAATTGTATTTATTTAAATATTTTTCCAATGAATGTCCATCTTATGTAAGTATCATTATGATTCAAATGTACGTCCATTCCTCAATACTTCGCCTACGTACGTAAAAGGGCTTTTGACATTTTTGAATCTAAAGAAAGAGGAAAAGCACTGAGGAATGGACGTAAATTGGATCACCGATATATTTCCAAAGTTTCAGATTTATGTCCAATTGAAGAAGTAAAAAAAAGCCTTTAGGGCTCACTATATTCTCCTCTAAATATTTACTTGTTTTGGTTTCTGCAAAATAGTTTAAATAGTAAGAAATTTGGTTCGGTGGAGACTGTTGAAAACTACCTTACGATTGTTTTGAACAAAACCATACAAGTACTACTTTTCAGGAAAAAATTGTATAAAATTTAATAATTCATTGACATCAAAATCTGCAAAACATTACTGGCATGCAACTTTAAATTTTAGATCATTCATGTAAGAATAAAACATTGAAAGAATATAAAAAAATATTGACAGAACTGACCTATTTCAGGTTTCAAAAATAGTGACATAACTAATGCCCAAAATCGTTCTACATTTTTTTATCTAGAATGTTAGTGTTCAGTAATTACTTTTGGCGAGCCCTTCACCTCTTCGCGTTCTTCATAACTCCTGCAGATTCTTGAAAGCAAAGAGCGCTAAAGCGGGTGTTTTAAAAGCAAAACAAATAGCGCAATTGCTAGTTCTGCGCATAGTGGGTTGAGTTCGTTTTTGTTGCTATTTTTTTAACTAATTTGTTCCATTTTTATTTGTTTTGTCCTATGCATATGGCTTCGCTTTATAATAGAATTTGTAATTATAGATTTGGTAAAACGTTTTTTTCAGGTATCTTTCGGTCTTTATTTTTCCCCATTCTTAAAAACTAATTCTAGTTCTGTTATGTAGTTATACGGTTTTCTAAGTATATCTATTCTATTTCAAAGTCGATAAAGGCAATACATATTTTTTTCCTTTCTTGTTTTTTTTGTTTATTATGCTTAGCGTGCATATGTCATCTATGAAGGAACAGTTTTACCTAGATTCCTTTGATTCTCTCAAATTTTATTTACTTCCAACAGAGGCATTATGGGCCGAAAGTATCAGAAGGATTAGATCTCCCTTTTTTGTTATCAAGATTTAAATTTCCGTGTCCAATTTTCACGAATAGTTTCCTCAGGCCATAGCTTATTCACTAATATCTACTGTATTTGTCTATTTTTAGTAATTATATTGTAATATTGTATGTGTCTGTTGTTTTTCCATTTACTTTTAACCGTTTCTTTCCTTTTGTCCGTTGAAAACTATTTCTCATGGAGCTGTTGCTACTTATTTTTTTAACTTCTTTGATTATTTAGGTCGCTGTAAAATATTTTGTCTGCTTGTTTTATATATTTTGATTTGCATTTTTCTCGATAATTTGATTTGTTATCTTATATGGGGTCGTTATATTTTTGTTATGGGGAGTTTTTCGGCTTCTTTTATTAAATTTTACATGTGGATTTGTTTAATTAGTATTACTTTATTTGCAACCTCTTTATTTTTGTCTGAATAATTTTTCTGTACTTCTGCCTTTGTTTTCTTGTACATTGTGTTTAATATTATTATTTTTGACGTTTGATTTTCTTCCATTACGTTTATTTTAACAGGAGGTTTTTAAATTTTAGTTTTATGACAAACAATCCCTCGGGCTGTCTTTTTGATTGCTTTTTTCTGCACTCACCATATATTCTTTACGGGTACGTTTCTTCTATATCTTTTTTAGTACGAAGGATTTGTTTAGCTTCTTAGCAATTGTATGGTTAACTTAAGTTATGTCCGCTTTAGTTATTTTTTAGTTCATTTTTATTACGATTTTATAATGTGGTGGTCGAAAACCATGTTGGTGTCTCCCGTCATTTTTATATTCTGTATCATTATATAGTCAAGTTTAATTTTTGTATTGTCTTTCGAGTGACACATGTTGTCATTTTTTGGTCTAAATATGTTCTAAGCTACATCAAACAGATGCAAAGGATTTTACGGCCGATGTTATGCTGCATCGTGTGGGTGAAGTTCAGAAACTCTTGACGTTTCGTCCACAACTGCGGCGGACATCTTTAGAACAAAATTTCCTAAAAATTAAGTGACTGTCTCGTGGGTTTTTGCTTTTATATCGAGATGGTAGATAACGTAATTGGGCTAACTGCTGAAGTCAGTCGGGTCGTTGCAGGTAATATTTCGGCATTTTCTGACTCGCTCTTTTACCGTATCGTCTGTTTTAGGTAGGTTGAATCCGACGTTCCTGTTAAAATTATTTTTATATTTATAAAATCTATTATATCTATAAAATGCCTTAACCTCTCAGTTCGCAGGTCGTGCTCCCACGCGGAGCGTAGAGCCTTACCATTATTATTATTATCCTATAGAAGACTATACAATTTTAATACGATTTAGTTTCAGATTTCTGTTTTAAACCTCGTTTACTCCATTAAACTGTGTTTACTTGTTTTGTCAACTATTATTGTTACCTATTTCTCTTTCTGTATTGATCTTTTTTCTAGCCTATATTAGCGAGCTCTGCGTTTACACTAACACAAAATATTTAAGAAAATGGTAATAATTATTATTTTAATTTTTATTATAATGCAATGCTAAATCTTTACTCAGTAATATCAAAATATTATCAATATAGTTAATAAGTTAAGCACAAGTGAAATTGACAATTTAGTAAAAATTGTGGAATATACATTTAAAGTTAAATACTTGGACGGATATTGGCAAAAAGAAACCTTTATGTTAGGGCGTTTGGAGTTTTTGGTACTATTTTTGGAAATTAAGTATATTCGTATAAGTTACGGCCAAAATAGCTTCTGCCGTATTATTCTACTTCAATTAAGTGTACATTTTTGATTAATATAAGAACTTCGTTTTGTTTCAGCGGTATTATTTTTTCTAGGTTCTGAGTTTTTCAAATGCTTTTTTTCCATACTTAGTTGCTCTACAATTGGGTAAAATAGGTTTTTTCACCTCTAGTCTTAGATTTTTCTAAAATTAAATATTTGTTTCTACTTTGACAATCTTATAATTCATGTATTAGTCAACTCCCATAAAGACTATGGCTCATTCAGGACAAAAATTGGTTTTTTTTCTGACAAGCAGCTATATGCTTTATTTCTTTCTATTTCTGAGTGAGCTGACACGCAGTAGAACGTAACTATGTAGTAAATAAAGTGTTTAACACATGTTTGTTGTTCGGTATAGTCTAGCCAATGATGCATGAGTACAGTGTTTTGATTGTCTAAACTTTTACTTGGAAAATGCTAAAATATTTGCTCATAGAAGCAGAATGCTTGGTTTTTGATCCACAGTCCTTTCTCTATCCGTTTGTGTACTAACAAATTATTTTGTTCTCCTTTTGGTAAGTAAAAAAGAAAGTTTATATGAAATATTACCTATCGTTTACATCGTTCCTCAGTGCTTTAAGTAGAAATATTTTTTTACTTTCTATTTATGTTAAATACGACATATTGTAACCCTTTTGACCGTTAAATAAACAGAGGGCAATCTTTACTCGTTGAAAATATTTCTATCGCACTTGCAATGCAAGTTTTTCTACTTTTTTAAGCCTTTTATTTGTTCTGCGCTTTTAAGTCAGGGTAAGATATTAGATATTTTTAATTAGCTTCTTCTTAACCATTTATACAGTGTGTCACTTCTTATTAAAGATAACCCCCATGCATATCATTTTGTGTTTATAATCAATCACAATGTACTTTTTATTAGCGGTCTATGTTTTATCTTCATTTTATTGCAGCAAGTTTATTGCATTTTCTTTTATTATTTAACCACTCTTTATTGCATTCTAAAGTTTACAAATATTTTTCTCAGCAGTAAGAGTAAGTAAAAAGATGTGGTTAATTTTATAAAATGCGGGAAAAATATTTGAAATTGTAATATAGGTGGCAGCACCATACAATGTACATAGATTGAATTACCGCCATTGCAATGAATGTTATTTTGTATACTTCAAATGACGTTTAGTGTTCAAGTGTAATCATTCATTTTCTCCTCTTACGCGGTAAAACGCCTATTGAAATTCGTTGCCAATTAAGTAAGACATGCGGTGAAAGCGTTATGGATGTTAAAAATATGCATTTGTGGGTGTGAAAATTTAAAGAAGGTCGAGAGTTGTGTGACAATGAACCGAAGCAGGGTCGGCCACAAACCAACCGGACCGAAACCACGATTGCGCGAATGGAGCAAGTTGTTATGGAAGACCGTCGATTAGGTATTCATGATATTGTCTCTAAACTTGATATTTCTGTAAGATATGTGGAGTCCTTTTTGAAAGATGATCTAAAAATGCAAAAGTTTCTTGAAGGTGGGTGTTACGAATACTGACCGACGAACACAAGGTTGCGCGGAGTGGAAATGTCTCACGACATATTGACACGTGATGCCGCTACAAAGGACAGTGTTCGTGGCCGCTCATTTTCCAATCGAACCTTTGTTGCATCAGCGTTTTTTCAGTGAGCAAAACACATCCCCAAAGAAGTGATCTCAGCAGCCATGAAATCATGGCGATGATGTTGTAAAAAGTGTCTACGTCTAGATGGAGTTTCAGTTGAGAAGTAACAGAAGTTTCAACTTTCTTGGGCAAGTACTTTTTCAGAACTTGAACGCACCTCCTATAGTCATATAATTTTTTGTAACAAATTATATATAAACTTGTGGATACTACAATCATCAAATACGTTTGATAAACTATTATAATATTCTAATGTGTACATTTTTAATACAAGTTGTAGATTAAGGACATGAAGCTATATCTAAAATATTAATTTTGTATGTATGGTTTTGAACAGTTAAATGATATAAATTAAAATATTTATTTCAGCCATTAACCGTGTGAGATCAATTTGTTTTAAGGCATATATTTTACAAAAGCATTATAGTGTTATAATATATGCCGCGTATTCTTAAGATTTTAATTGCATAAAGATTATCTTTCCTACAGAGGCAAATTACATTAACCTTTTGTACAAAATTCTTGACATTTTAATACTTCCATCTTTACGTTCAAACGTTTAGGTTGTGTTATAAATTCAATAACGAATTCTGAATGTTGAATATCGTTTCATTAATATTCATCAAGAGCAGCTGAAAAAGCAGAAACGACGACTCGAGAAATACCAGTTCTATGACACGTGGCACGTAATTTCGTTGCTAAAAACACTACAGCCGAACGTGATTCGCCAACTAATTGGGAAATATCAGTCCCTCCAGAAATTCTACATTGAGTTTATATCTCGAAAGGAGTAATAATTGGCCTACATTTGTCTTGCAATTTCGGATTCGGAATACAAAAAAGAAAAAATGAATGTGGCCAAAGAATACTTAGTGTTTGAATTTTACAGTTTATTTTTGTAAGTGAATTATTACGGCTAATTAAACAAAGTTACAAAGTTTGGCGGCCAATTAGTAATTTATTTAATTAACAGTTGCATATGTTAATTATTGGAGACTTATTATTTGTATTTGTACCAGCTTTAACTTAATAAATTAGAGCCAAATTTATTAAAAAACTTCGAAGAGGTATCATGCTATAAAAAATAAAGCATTTATTATGTAGGGCATTACTTTATAACAGAAAATTTCTTAAATCAATCCGTGATATTATTTATAAAATATGGTGTCGCTGAAACAACTCTCATTAGTGGCATGGTAATGTAAGCTTTTTGATCACACCTCTTATTCTGTTTGTGCATATTTTGAAGGTAATATGTCCAATCTAAGTGTAAATGTTTTATTTGATATTTGAACAATTGACATTATGCTACCTCAGTACTCAGGTACCCGTATACTTCTATGGGCGTTAGGAAAATAAATAAAATGATGAGTATATTTTAATACAAACACTTAAATGCATTTTTAATTAACAAATATGCACTATTTTCAATAAGTCATGGACAATTTTTATGAATTAAATATGTAAAAGGAAACAAATTGCAACAAGGATCTTTCATTGTAAGTCTATTATTATACAGCACCAAACACAAAGAAATTAAATGGCCTTCTATAATGTAGCCAACTGATATAATTACGCTAACGAGTTTCAAGATATCCGCCTTTATTTTTAGTACAAAGCTATTAACGATCTGCGAAATATTCAATTATGCGCCCACTTTGTCTACCAACAAATTGTTTTACTCAGCTGAAAGATGTGTCTTTAGCAACTCCTGACTTCTATAAGGGTTTCTGACAGACTCAAGCCTTTAAAAATTGAACAGATGTTGTAAGTCACAAAAGTTTGGCGTCTATGAGCGAATATCTACCGAAATCTTCAAATCTAGCCGCCAAAATGTTTCTGTGCGATAATATGACGACCCATAACCATAAAAGATAGCCTTGGACATTTACGAGGCTACTTCCTATGGCTTTTGTAAGGTTTTTGATCTCAACCGTACTGATTAACGCGTAAATTTATTAAAACTTATTTATTTTGTTTATAGGCGATTATATTACTTAATAATAATTGTGTATACAACACAAAAAAATTAATATTGTAAAATTACACCGTATTTATCACTATTCATTTTGAACTCGCACAGAAGTTTCTAGTAAACATTTGGAAATCACCCATTGTTCGGGCTCTTTGACAGGTGCGACTGCATTATGTCGGTCGCTTAACTGTAATGGGAAAGCGTCTGCCACGGGGGTGCTCAGAAATTTGTTACGTTTTGGTTATTATGGATCAGCCTTATTGTAAACATTTTCTCGTCTGTGAAAAGGATATTCACCAACAGGGACAAACGCGCTTGTTCAGATCTGCAAAATGCTGTCCTTTTGCAATGGTTTCAGATCCCTTTTTTTTGGCTAAGTCAGCTGCGAGAATGTTTGTATGTAATATTGATATTCTGGGCGTAACAGACGATCTATTGGACAGGAACAGGTAATTTCTCTACTAAAAAGTATGATGTACTATGCTAGAAATAACAGCACGTATTATGGATATGGTGCCGTTATCATTCAGATTTGTTGAATTCCATTCATAAAACAGAAATTATCCCGATACAACAGCACTCTTTTACGTTTATAACAATTTAGAAAACAATAACGATAAAGATTGCACTGGATCTAGAACCATGGCATCGCCACTCTAAAAGTTTTCTTTAGGATCATCAACAATAAATATAATATATAAAATGATCGAAGAAAGCTTAAGTGATGCACAGTTCGGGTTTGTAAATGAGCTTGAAACACGTGAGACTATTTTTGAATAAATGTGATGTTACAGAGATGTTTAGACATGAATCAGAGAAGTTATGCCTGTTATTTAGATTTTGAAAAAGCGTTCGACAAAGTTTGCCGTAAAAAACTATTTAAACTTCTCAAAAAGGAAGATATATATGGACATGTCAAAAACAAACAGCTACAATACAAAAACATGATTTAATAAAATAATAAACCGGACTATTTTGTAATCACGTTTTTTCAGATCATCGTGTACAAGCATAAACTTCAATAAAGGCAGATATGAAACGTCTTGAAGCATTTGTGATGTGGTGTTATTGAAGGATTGTACAAATATTATAAACGGATAAAATTAGAAATAGTAAAGTATTATGGCAAAGAACAAAACACATTATTAAAAGAAAAGAATACTTCGGACTTCGGACTTTAGAAAGGTAAGATAAAAAAAGGAGAGCAAAAAGAGGGGCAGCCTGATTAACAACTAAGAGAGCAGTTTGGCTGTAGTACATCATAATTCTTTAGAATATCAATAACTAAAATTAGAATTGCACTGATGATTAACTTCCGTTAGGAAAAAGAATCAAAAGAAAAAGAATACTAAGAAGAATAATAAGTTTCTTATTTTGACATTTAAGACATACACGGTGGTAAAGAGCCAAAAATTTATTACTAATGTTATAAGGCGGCCTTGTTAATTACATAAATCATTAATATTAATAATTATAATAATAACAAAATCATTACTATTATGTTTGTAGCTGATGAATCATTTATACATTGATTTTCCTAGTAATATATATATATATATATATATATATATATATATATACATAATATATAATAATATATTATGTTTGTAGGATAGACTGTTAGTGAATCAGTATATATAATATATATATATATATATATATATATATATATATATATATATATATATATATATATTATATATATATATATATATATATATATATATATATATATATATATAGTTTAATAAAAATTATAACGTAAAGGCCGCTTCCCGACCTTGTTAAAGTATACTTCTATGCATGAGACGGTAAAGCTTTCGAGCTGTGTATTGAGGCGCCTTGTAAGAAGTGCGAGCCTTACCTTCTCCTTCATTTAAATTTAGCTACTTGGCATATAAATGTAAATTTTTTTTAGGCCACTTGCACTGGTTTTCTTAAATTTCTGATCGAGGATTCGGATTCTACGTCAAAATCGGCTGCCCTTTTTGTTTTTCCAGGGGAAACTGGCGGCTAGGGGATTTTATGTGCTAACCTTATTGTTTATAGAGAAAAGAATCTTATTCTAGTATGTCAACCATATTGTTTATAATATAGCAGATATTATTTAAGTCTTGTACTTGAAGCAAATTCTGTATATATTCTATTTACCCAAATTTATAACTATTGATCAATATTTATTTAGAACACCCCAAGAGTATAATATATGAAAATTGTTAATAAAAAAAAAATCTATTAAAATCTTCCTTCTATATTTTAGGTGTATAAAGTTCTCAGCTTTAGATTTCACAGGACGCAAATCACCGTTTACATGTAACGTATTAGTCCGCCCTCTTGCGATTTTAAAGCAATGACATTTGGTCTTTCGAAACATCATGCGATTTGGCGTTTGATGCGCATAACCTCAATAATTAGCTGTGTTCACGATGGTAATCATAAAAGAGCATATCCGATTTTCTATCCACTTCGCGTTTTATCTTAAGAATAGCGCTGCTGAAGCCACCGAAATGATTTGTGCTGCATACGGTGAGAATGCTGTAAGTCATGCAAGTGCAAAAAGTGGTACCAAAGATTTCGCGGAGGAGAGTTTAGTCTTGAAGATCAACCACGCGCTGGATGCCCTCAAACATTTGACACGGTTGAGCTGCAAACATTGCTGGATCAAAACAATGCGCAAACTGAAAAAGAGCTTGCAGAACAGCTTGGCGTCACTCAGCCAAACATTTCCATACGTTTGCATGCAATAGGTAAGTTACAAAAGGAAAGCAGATGGATTCAAAAACAAAAATCGACGGCGTGATACCGCACTCCATTTGCTTTCAAGAAACCGAAAAAAGCATTTTCCGCATAATATTTATTACGGGCGATGAAAAATGGATATTGTACGACAATCCCAAGCCCAAAAAATCATGGGTAGACCCTGGCAAACCTTCGACATCGACTCCAAAGCCCAATATCCATGCCGAAAAGAATTTGCTGTGTATCTGGTGGGATTGGAAAGGTGTGCTGTACTATGAAATCTTGAAACAAGGTGAAACAGTTACGGCGGATCGCTACCAACAGCAACTCATCAATTTCAGCGACGCAATCGAAGAAAAGAGGCCATTTACTGGACAAGGAAGTCGCAAAGTCATCCTGCTCCATGATAAGGCCCGACCACATGTTGCAAAGGCGACGCAAGAACAAATCTTCGCGTTACGCTGGGAACTTCTCCCACATGCGGCGTATAGCCCAGGCAAGGCCCCTTCCGATTATCATTTATTCCGATTGTTACAGCATCACTTGGCTGATACGCACTTCAAAACAGAAGAGGAAGTCCGAAAATGTATCGATAACTTTATTGTCTCGAAGCCGATGAGCTTCTATCACCAGGGAATTCGTAAGCTACCCAAAAGATGGCAAAAGGTCATCGATGCTAACGGAGAACACTTTGATACTTAAGCTTTTTTTGTTCGTTTTTAAATAAAACTTTAATTTTACAGAAAAAGCTGAGAACTTATTTATACACCTAATAATTGATAAACATATGATGTAGCAGTTAAGAATTTTATTTTATTATATTAAATACTCATATTTTTTAATACTCTCGGTAAATTGACTATAAATTTAAGTTATATAAAATTAAAATAAACTTACCCTATAGCAATGTACCTCCAAATCGCTAGCGCCAAGGTGAGGCATATAGAAATAGTGTGCAGGACTTGCGTGAAATTCGCATGGAACAGGATAAAGGCAGCCCCCCAGTAGGGGAAATTCAGCTTCCCGGGCAGCTCGATGTAGTAGTAATACGCGAAGCTGGTGTACTCCACCATGAGGAACATGTCGACTATGGCGATGCCCGTCAGAATTCTGTTGATGGGGGCGCAAGCCATGTCCTTTCGGGTCAGAACGGCTATGGTCAGCATGTTGGCCACGATGCCGAAGAGGCACACGGCGATGGCCACGTAGCCGTGGTAGTTCTGGGAGTACTTTATGGCCAGGTCTTGGATGAGCCAGTCGCACTGCTCGCAGTTGGAGTTCGAGTCCTTGCTGAACTCGTTGATGTAGTTCTTCAGCAGCTTCACGTCGCTCATGCTGATGTTGAGGTTTTCGATTGCTGTTCTGTTTTCCACCATTGTAGATATTAAACGAAGGAACATACTAATATTTAACATGGCGTCATGCCTTTAGTGGTGAGGCATTCCGAGAAGTGTTCCTGGGTACCCAGAAGGTGAGCTCAAGAACGCCATCGATATTGGATGTTTATAAATTTTTCAACTTTAGTTTAGTTTGTTGTGTTTTCCACTCCTTAGGTTAAGATCTGAAAATAAAAAAGTAACATTAATTTTCATGAAAATCGTTACGTTACAATTTTAGCGTTTATCTTTTCCAAATTATTAACGCGAAAAATCCAAACAAAGCATTTTAACTTAAAGTTGGAGTTTATTCTAACTGCTAATTGTTTAACTGAAGATAACAATTAAACACAAATACTGAACTAACTCGTAACTTGCGTAAACTCCTTTTTTGAAAAGAAGTTTTGAAAATACATAACTGGATTCGAAACTAGTGCTAGCATTATTATCAGTACGTATGCGACTAAAAAATTACCTGGCCTGGTTGTTTTTTTGTATATCTCTTTTATGACAAAGAGGAAATTTGAATTTTTATTTACTAATTGCACATAAGGGCATGTCTTAGTTGAATCTGTAAGTATACTCAGCTTTTTGAACTTCTTCTAATCGTTATCATGGCTTTATTACGAAGAGCAGTTATAAAGCTACTTTTGCTTAACCCTTGTACGTAGACAAAGGTATTATTATTATAATTCTATATAGGCGAGGTAAGTTTTGCTGCCTTAATTTGTTTTTAGATAGGAAGCCTTTCTAGATGTGTAATTTTTAAGAAAATTAGAGTATAAAAGCTTTTATAATGCTTTACTTAATATTAGTTTCTATGGTTAATCTTCTAATATTAGTTTCTTAGTTAGTTTCTTTATAGTTCTCATGGTCCTCAAATTTGTAAATTTATTCCAAATATATCTAATAAAAACTAAGAAGACAAACTCGTAAAAAGAGTGAATGCCTCTGTAACAGAGACACTGGGTTTTATTAAATTATAATTGAACATGTAAAAGCTTTTGAGATTGAGTGTCCTTGATAGCAGGAAGTAAAATGTTTGATTTATCTGTGCTCGAATTGCTTCCCGGTGAAACCAGTGATAGTTGAATTATAATAGTTTACGTAACACCACTTTTATTCCCGTAGTTTAAGTTGACAATATGATAAAAAGGGCAACTTTAAATTTTGTTATAAACTGAGGAAAAATACTTTCGAAACTTATACAATGTCGCGTCGAATCTATTGTGGCAAGTGTTTGTCCTAAGTATGCGTGTTTAAATGGAAGTGGAGGTTTGGAGATGACAGAAGAGACTTTAAGAACTCCCAAACTGCAAAAATAGATCTTAAATCGGTGTATCATATAAAACATGCTTGAATATTGCAAGCCAGGTAATTCGTACCTGTAATACGATAACGCCCCGGCTGCAATTTAAAAGTTTTTTTTTCGGAAAATTTAATCTCTCCAAAGCTTCCAATAAAAAGAGTTTTTTGTATAGACATTTTAGCCATTCAAACGACCGCAATTAAAAACTTGAGGACAATTTCACAAAAGTACCTTTACTAATTTTTATATGCTTTACCTGAACGTGTCCAAAGAGTGTGGATGTCTAAGAGGTATAATTGAAATAAGATACTTTTGGTATGTATCTAAGATTAATTTATCATTTTTAAAAATATGTTTGCTTATTGACTTTTGAACTAGCTAAATGATTGTTGTTACAATTTAAGTAGGCAATAGCAATGATACAGGACCAACCTTATTATTATTATTGACAACAAATGGTGATATCATTATAGCTGAAATATTTTACAGAGATATATAAAAAAAAACTAATATAAAAAACATAGGGTTGAATCAGAAATCTAGAGTTTAACAAATATATAGAATACTGTCAAAATTACTATTGAAGGTTTAAGGTCAAAAATGTGTCTCGTTTTTTTTTAAGTTTTATGTTAGTAACTTTATTCGGTGTTGTGGAGTAAAAGTATTTCAAATAAAACAAATAACTCCATGCTTAAATTTATGGTAGAAAGTTGTATCACCTATAGAGCAGGAATATAGCCCTTAAACAAAAAATGCAAAAAAAAACTCAGTTCAATAAAGATGATATACTGGAGAAGACGTAGATCCACATTACAAGACCACATAAGGAACAATAGAATTTTGAAATATTATGCAAATAGAAATATCGCTAATAGACCAAGTAGATATTAAACAATTAAAATGCTACGACCACATAAAGCGAATGAGTGAAGAAAGACTGCCACAAAAAATGTAAGAACAGAAGTCTACACAAAAAAGAAAGAAAGGAAGAACAAAAAAGCTGAAATCTTTATATAATAGAAGTGATGCGCAGTGAAGTGTTTGTAGAGTTTATTTAATAAGTCATAATGCCTTCAGATCTTGTTGTGTCAAGAATTATAGTCTTGCTACAAGATGGCCAAGGATAACATGAAACTGCAAAAATTGTTAATAATAGCCTTTGTGCTGTACAAAAATTTACCAGCGCTTTGAGAAAACTGACTTGATAATCAGAAGACTCGGATTCAATTAAAAAAGAGTTACTACTCAAAGAGATGACCTTTTTTTTGATGTCCGCAAGTTTTCGGAATAAAACAGCTTCTGAACTTTCGTTGCGAAATTAATACTAAGAAGTTGTAGATATAAATGTTAGTTAATGGACCATTAAAAGAAAACTTTATGCTGCAGGATTGTCTTGTCACAGTTCTACCACTGCATCGAATTGTAAACTTGGCTCTTGTCCAAAATTACCTGGTGTGGAACAACGAAGATTGGAGTAGGGTACTGTTTTCAGATAAGTCGCGTTTTTGCCTCACTGGATCAGACGGACGTCGGTGAGTATGGAGAAGATCCGAAGAAAAATACGCTACAGTTTGTATTGACAAGCAACTTCCATTTGGCGGTGGGTCAGTTATGGTTGGGCGGAAATCTCTTCACAAGCACGCACAGAATTGGTTTTCATACCAAATGGCTCCTTGGCAGCTCACAGGTACATTATGGAACTTCTACAAAATCATGTTATATTTTTCATGATCACTATGGGCGAGCATAGCATTTTCATGCAAGATAATTCTAGAGCTTACGTAGCCAGAATTACAAAGTCAGTCCAGACTGAGGACTGAATCCCATTGAACATGTCTGAGATGAGCTGAGACGACGTATCTGAAGGCACGCACCAGCCCCAAGAACTGCCCAAGAGTTGAAAGAGTTGCTTTTACACGAGTGGAAAAACGTAATCCAAAATGTCACCCTCAATTTAATTGAAAGTATTCCTCGTCAATTTTAACCAGTTATTGGCCCAAAACCGTCTAGAATTTTTCGAGTAAGGAGATTGAAATATCATTAGAGGCAATCATAATTTTTATATCCAAAAAATTGCAGAGAGTGGTATGGCACTGAAAATTACACAAAAGATAATGATACAAATAACCGATAAACTAAATTTATATATGTCTAGAGCTGTAACAAGATTACCTTGAAAATTAAATAATTAACTCTTTTAATATTTAAGAAAAAGATGTCTCAATTGTCTTAATAGTCCCTTGACTGTTGCTTTTTCAAAATCGCACATAGGTAGCATTTGAAAATTGCAGTATTGCAGATTATTTAATATCATTCAGTCCGCTCATTACTTTTTATTAAAAAATTTTTATTTCAGAGTTTTCTTTGAACACTTTCTTCTTTAGCTTTACTTAAGAAACTTTTAATAAGTAAAGTTTTGAATTACGGCGCAAACGGTAGCCACACGTTCAGGCGTATTAATTACAGTTTATATACATATATAACATACTGCAGCAATGAAAAATAATTTTAGAAAAATAGAAACACAATAAACTAAAAACTATTAATAGTTCTGGAATAAGTTACTTGCCGATGATATGCTTGTGATTAGGTTTAATAGAATAAGAAAATATTGACCTCAGCACCCAACAGTAAGTAACGCAGCTATAAAACTCGCAATATCCCAGGCTCGTTTCAAGTTCTTTATGTCGAAATCACACTTTAAACTTCCAAAGAACGTGAAAATGTAGCAAAATTTATTACACTAAAAAAGTCATTTCCTCAAACATAAATCCCAATGTGATAAATTAGTTTCAAGTTGTCAATCAGTTGACGAAAGCATGGCAAAATTTAAGGTAGTTAGTTTATCTTTGAAATAGCACTTGCCAAGAAAACATGTGAAATGAGAAGTTAAATTGTTCGACAGAGGATTTCTTGGCAGATTATACATACAATTTAAATATTTATAGTGGAAAGAAAGAAAAACCTGCCGAAGGAACATTAAGAGAAAGAGCACTGCAAAAATTAACATCTGCAATATTACAAAAAGACGATGTAATATGTTTCGATCGATTTTTTCGTTAGAATTATTGATGAAGTCTATTCCTAACTGTTGGAACCTGTATTGCATCGTCGAAAAACATACCGAGTGGGATAGAAAACTAAATCCCAACGAACCTGATTTTTTTGTAGATGACGAGATAATAAAAAGGTTTTGGCTTGGAGCTAAAAGTGGAATAATAAATAAAAGAATACAGTAAACTGCTTATAAACGGTGTATTATATAATAAATACACTAGCAGCCTAATAGACTATTTGGTAGATCTTTATAAATTTGTCTGAAAATCAGCCAAATGTCAAAATTAACTTTTTATAAACTTTTGATCATAAATAATGTAAATTCATTTATCACCTATGATGAACTGAAGCAAAGAAATCATTATTTCTTGATTTATGATAATGTTAGCACAACAATTAGTTGAATGTGGCAAATTATATTCAATGGTGAAGAGATGATCAACAGTTGGAAGGTCATCGAAAGAATAGCGTTTCTTTATCAACGTAGGACATTATAAGCCAATTGTTTAAAAGAAGAAAAAAGTGTGCAAGACATACAAAGAATAGCAATATTATCTGTTCTACTTCTAAAATTGGTCGTTGTAATATAACTGCTTATGCCCTGTCATAAGTATGGCAGTATGAGCTTGGGAAAACCCATCCAACAATGTTATTCCCATTGGGTGTAAGATTAACTATGGTTGGGTTGGAGTATTAACTCGTTCGATTTAATCTTCTGGTAATGGTAGGTTCGGCATATAACTGTTCTACCAAGATAATGGTCATGTCTTACTTAGAGTAAAATGATAGACAGTTGCTAGGTCTGCACATAGTGTCTGGTTTGATATATACGATGGTTCATTAACAATGAAATGAAGTGTTTTGGACTAAAATCGTTGCAAAATGTTAGTATTAGATGGTTTGCTGCAACCCTACATTTGAACTACCGTATGTTAGAATTGGTGTGAATCTGATTTTATAGAGAAGCACTTTGTTGCCTAAAGAGAGCTGAAATCGGCAGCTTATCAGCGAGTACATTTGTTTGAGTTTTAGAACAAGATGTTTACTCTTAGCTTTTATGTGGGGTTTCTGATCTAGGTGCAGTTTCAGGTGTTGAATCTCCGACTTTAGTGGGATAGTAGCGTTGTTAGTCATAACAGGTGGGCAGACACTACGCTTGTTTGTAAATGTGTAGATTTAGTGATGTTTGTGCTAATTTCACACTTATCAAAATAATCTTTCATAAGTTTATTTCCATGTTTCCAGTATTTTAGTAACAATTCTATGTCTTTGCTATGGTTAAATAGTTCTTGCGAAAGCTAAATTGACGTAACTGGATTATATATGTAGCTTAAGTAGATCGAGTGCTCAACTCTGCAAAGGAACAGCCTTTTGAAGATGTTAGACAAAATTGGAAAAAGGCTTATTGTCTTATAAGATGATGTTCCTGCGAGTGGTATACAGAGCTTGGGTATCATTATAATTTGGGTAAATTTCGGCCGCAATAGGTAATAGCATAAACGTAGCATACTATTATAGATAGTGAAAAGAGTTTTTTTGTGTGTATTGTAATAGTTGCTCAGTTATGAGATAAGAGCTTTATAGAGATTTGTGTATAGTACCTTTTCTTTTACTTCAGCAAGGCAGACTAGTCGCAGTGGTAAAAAAAGTTTATATTTTTCACATTTGTCCGAAGTGAGGTGAAAACTTTGGTAAGATGTTTAGCAAAAACATTTGATCTATTGATATCTGTCTCGGTCGGTATTCCATCGCATTGTAATTGGAGAAATTAAGATATTTTGTCGTTTTAATGTTTTAGAGGCTTACCATATTGAGTGATTATCCGTTGTTAAGTATGTGAAGTAGTTGTTGAAGGTTTCATTGCTTACTTCACGTAATTGATGAGTGAGCCTAGTGTAACACATCATATCTTGTCTATTATAAGTTCTCAGTTGTAGTTTACGTGCTTGTCTCCTTTCTTGTATTTAGAGTTATAGTGCTAGTGAACAAATTAGAAAGTGTTGTTTCCCAGACTGCACTCTGTAGGAGTTGAGTGAAATATTAAGTGCCCGCATTAAGCTCTAAAAGTTTCTTGATTTGGATTCTTATATTAGCGCGGACATCTAGCAGTTGGCTAAATAGTTCCTAATTTGTGTGTTGGAAGTAGAGTCTTGGCGGATATCTTTAATTATTATTGAAGAGCTTAAGACAAATGAATGGTCAGATACTAAATCTTTGTTTGATTCAATGTGTGGGTAGTTATTGTATATTTCGTTAGTTGTTAACTTTCTACAGCGGAGCTTATAGTAGAAAGTTAATGAGATTATCATCCTGTCTGTCAGTCTGTGTTCCTGGAGACAAGATAACTTCCGATATATCCAACGGATTCAATTCACCTTGGCATACACACATCTTAGATCAGTACCTTTAACGAAATTGATTTTCAGCCAAATCGGTTAATGGGAACTGGAAGTGACCGTTACGATTTCGCACCGCTGTAGAAAGTTTCCTTTAGGGTATTACACAGTTCTTGTTATAAAATTAAATAGGTCGGGAATTTTATTGGAGTCGCTTGGCTAGTAACTTCTGGATAGCTCCTAAGAGGTTACATCTTTTTATAATTGTAAGTTGTGATCATTGATGACAAATTAATGACCAAGGTTCTGAAACAATTCTGCGTATTCTTCAGTACTGATGGAATATTGTGGAGGGCTATACATTGCTATAATAATCAGGAAACACAGATTTGCTTTGTTGTATTATAAATTGACAAAAGAGGCGCAATACAGCATCTCTTTCATTATTATGTTTTTTAATATCTTTTCGGATATCAGACGGCAAAAGTCATTAAAGTACAACCACATTCGACGCTTCCAAGCCTACGTGATTCATATTTATGTATACTATTCTTACTAGGTTAATAAAACCCGTAATTGAATCTTAGCCAACCTATACCATTTTCAAATTTTGCTAAAATTTGGTGAAGGAATAGCACAGAAAACGAACCTGCGGCTACTGCTTTAGTTTTTTATACTGAATGGATAATATATAACTGACTGATTTAAATATATTTTGCCTAAAATAAAAGCCATTATTATTTTTATTACTAATGATTTATTTAAAACTACAAATTATTTTTTTGAGTGCAATATCTAATAAATATCAATTTTTGGGTTTCGAATAGATTCGGTCTATCTGAGTCATACAGATGCCAGAGAGTATGTTTTAAATAGATTTTTCCTCTTCCTCAATTGTGCATGGACGTAAACCTTATCCCTGAGATACCTCCACAGGAAAAAGTTAGGGGTAGTTAAATCTGGTGAGTCAGGGTGGGGGGGAGGTTGTCAATGCACAATACAAAACGAGAAGTTAAACGTTCCGGAAACACTATTCTTAGTATGTTCATATATTTTCCTAGTTGTAGGCCATGTCGCGCACTACTTTCCTGAAACCACTTATTTCTTAAGTTCTTCAATTTGAGCAATAGCAAAGGAATGGAAAAAATTAGGTATAATTACACTCCTAAACTATTGCTCGACGTCGATATAACGGTCATTCGTAAAACTTTTTTTTTTGTATATATAACTTCCAAATTACAAATTTCGACAATGCTAACGTTCACAATGGCGAATAATTCGAATCAATCAGCTATATATTGCTCATCCTGTATTACCATGCTAAACGCACAGTTTCAAGTTCTTGTTTTTTTTTCGAAAAGATGGGCAGGTCTTTGTTGACCTTTCGAACTACAAAAATCTAGTCTAGAAGATTCCAAAATGTTCAGTTTTCTTCGATTTTTTTTAAACTAAATGCGTGTGCTTGACAGATTTAAAAAGCTTTGTTTTTAAAACTTATAAGTATCCACGTAGCAGAATAAACAAAAATATATAAGCATATCTGCAACTTTCAACTGATGAAAAATTCGCGTTTTTGTTTGCGTGCCCAAATACACAATGTATGCCAATTTTTTATTGACAGCAACAAGCAAAATTGCGAACGGCTATGGAGTTTTTGAAGCGGAACATATTTGAGAGGGATTTCGTGTAACTCTTCGAATGCTGTTTTAATTGGCTTTTTAGGTGTTCAATAGTATTCGAGAGCAATGTTGCATAAATACGCAATTTAACAGTTCTCGTTAAACGGTTAGGCAATTAAGTTTTATTTAGCCAGGGTTTGTGGATTTACGAAGGGCCGACAGAAAGTTTCGGCGATCCCAAAATTAATTGTTTTGTGATGTTAGTGGGATATTTCAATATTTATTATATTTTGTTTTTTCTTTTTGGTAATATACAAAATATGGAAAGCTGTGGACCTTACTAATTGCGTCAATACCTATTTTGCTACATTTATCTATAGTTCTTGAGTGCATTTTTTGTAACTTATTTGGCCTTTGAGATTTTTTATAATACTTAAGACCATTTTTAATTTGTCTAGAGGACATTAAGTAAATGAGATAACACTATCAAGATTATTATATCTTAGCTAAGACTTTTTTAGTTGCTACTGCTAATGTCTGCTCTAATTACTACTACTGAAAACTATTTGATATGTCTGAAGGTTTGCAATATTTAAGACTACGTGTATACGTAAATTTGCACATCAACTGATTTGGATGTACTGATAATTTTATAGTGTAAGTCGTACAGGTTACTTTCTTTACAGTAGGTATCTACAAGTCTCTTCTAAGTACTGTATTGGTTATGTACTATGGGCACATCCTTAGAACTCAATTTTATAGCTCTAGATAGATTTTGGTATTACTTTATATGAAAACGTGTTATTTTATTGTGTTAATTGCGACCTTCTTCCAATTAACTGTTATAGCTGTCTAGTTTTGACGTTTAATTGTTTCCTTTTTATTTCAGTGTGTAGTTTTTAGATTAATCTTCTGTCCTGATTTATATTTTAATATTTAGCTTTCGTTTAGATATATTCGATGTTTTTTTTTGTTAAGGTTGAATGTGTAGATTTCATTTTGTTAACCTTAATTCTTCATGTTTTAAGGAATATCTTAAATTTGTTTAAATTCTCTTGCGCTACAGAAGATGCTGTTGCAGAATCTCTGCGTAATATAATTACAGTTGTGTCATCAACAAAATTATATGATTGGACTTAAAATAGTTGCTTGTGGTACGCCTAAATTGGTAGATTTTAAGCTGGTTTGTTCATCTTCACACCCAACATAGCATTGACAATCTTTTGAATACAGTTTTAAGAGAAACCAAAATTTTTGGTGGTTATTATTATTATCCACTTACATAATTTTTACTAGGCCTTACTATTAGTGTAATTTGTGCCATTTTTTAGTAATTTAATATTATAGATATATTAAAGGGTACAACTATGTCTATAACCGTTTTTTTGGAAGTTCTTGAATACTTTTCATGGTGCTATTTTACCTTTCAAATTATTTTCTATTATTTGTTTAACTTTTCATATTTATAAATATATAAAGGGAAGTTTAAAAAAGTGTGAATTATCTTTCATCTTTATTAATTATTGTACGAAAGTTTTATTGAAGAATTGCGTTGTTGAGAACGTTTGATGTTTTTTGTCGTTTTTATAAAGAGTAGCTTTACCTGTAAACAGTTTCTTAGAGATATTTTGTATGAACGCATTTTTTTAAATTTTTTTAATTCTTTTATTGTTTTGTTGGATCTGGTTCGATCTTAAGGATATTTTTGTTTCTATTTTTTCTTAGTTTATAATTTTGTATTATTTTTTAGAGGTGTTAGGTATGGTTTTTAATGCAAAGTCTTGTCCATACAGCTTCCAAATAGCTTAGGCTAACAAGGCTAAGTCAACATTTGGTCTATTTCTTCTTTGGTTGAAGCTGTTTTCGCTTGGTGTATTTTTAAACAAAAGCCAAGTTGTTTTGCTGCTGTATAATGTAAGTGTTTTAGTTTGTGTGTTTTGGGAGAATAATCGGATAATACAGTATAGGACAAAAGTAACTAAATTTTTTGGAAATCGCTCTAGCTTTTTAATCAAGAACCGTCCGCAAAATCCTCTGGAGTGATGAGAGCAAGTTTTGCTTGTTTGGATCCGACGCCGTGCAGTGGGTTTGACATCCCGTGGGCGAAAGAAACAATCCGAAGTACCAGAAGTCGACTGTGAAACATGGAGGTGGGCCTGTAATGGTGTGGCGTTGTTTCAGTGCAAAATGAGTTGGTCTACTTGTTCGGATCCACGGCACAACAGACCGCCTTGTTTATGAAAAGTTGTTGTAAGACTATGTTCTCCCATACGCACGTGAAAACATACCTCGCGGCTGGGTATTTTAACATGACAACAATCCGAAGTACAAGTCGGCCCATGTGACGGAAATCATGGCGAAGAAGAAAGTGCGCGTTTTGCTCTGGCCTTCACAGTCCCCGGACTTGAGTGCGATTGAGCATATTTGGGATGAGCTAAGACGTTATTCTAAAGGGAAACGGGCCCGAAACACCAACGAGCGATTCAGCAAATTCAACAAGAATGGTAGAAGATTGGGCTAAATGTGATTGACCGATTGATGGATTCCATGCCCAAACGTTGTGCGGAGACGATCAAAAACAATGGCTATGCTACCAAATAATAGTCTGTTGTTAGGTTTTTGTTATTTCTCCTAGTTTATTGGTTATTTTTATGAGTTGGTAAAATTAAATTACTTTTGTCGCGGTCAAAATCGTTCACCTGGTCTAGTGACGCTCTTCTTGTGTGGGGTTATTACCTAAAGGGGCCTTGCTATTTGCAACTTGGTACATGATTACAAAGCTAGAGCGATTTCCAAAAAATTCAGTTACTTTTGTCCGATACTGTACATTGTATATTTGGATGTGTAACAAGTATTATTATTATATATACAATACTATTCATATCTATTGATTAATATAGCGCTTTTAGTGTCACTTTGAAATTTGTCTTGTTTTTTTTTTAAGTGTAATAATATAAGATTTCTTCAAAAATTCATCTAATATTATGGGATGCTTTTTTGTCTTTGTTACTTGCGTATTTTAGCTTGATTATCGCTTATTATTTTAAGGTGTAATGGTTAACAACTAGTATTTAATTTAATAAGTTTTTAGGATAATTACGTTTTATACTTACTTACAATTAGATAAAGAAAACACGAGCAACGAATCAAATGTATAACTTCAGAATACAATTAAGATCCTCACACTTTATCAGATAATTTTTTTATAACTTTTTTTGTGACAATTGGCTTATTTGGCCAATATTTTTGTGGGATTGTTTTTATTACTTGCACTTGGGCTAGGCTAGCGTTGGGTCTTTTTTTTCAATTATTTTCCAATTCGCGTTGGTTCTTGCAATTTTATTTCAATTTTAAATATTACCGGTTAATGATAGTTGGGTTTCTGAAACTACATTACAGTTATTAACTGTAGGAATAACATATTCGTAAGCATTTAAAGTAAACTTCTTTATTTTTATAAATAATAGACTTAAGCATCTCTGAAAATACAGTACAATTTTCCTAGCGGCTATTAAAAATGGGAAGATTAGTTTTGGTAATATTAAACATTTATTTTTCATTTCGGCAGCTACTTGAAGCATTTAGTTTTATTTCTGATTCATTCTGATCCGATTGAGTGACAGATTCAATGAAATCTAACGAATCAGACATTATCCATATATTTAGTTTCACAATCTGGTTCTAATTATAAATTAAGTTGCTTAATATACAAATCTAGGTCATACAAATTCGACACTGTTTTATCTAATTGAGTACATCAAATTTTAAAGGTTTCTAAGAATTTGGGACCTTTGCATTGTTTTAATAAATCATAAAAATTTTGAATCCTTAAAAACAGCGATTTGCGCTTTTTTGTAGATGTCTTTTAAAAATTTTTATCATTCTTAAACAGGAATGTGCCCAATTCGACTCAGCTGATAGATAGAAATTCATAATTAATGCGTAAATCGGACGCACTTCTCAACGACTTTGCCTCGTCTTCTTCCGCGGGTGAAGGCAAAAAAAACTAGGAAAGAAAGGAAGAATAAGTCAGGGTTTGATTGCCTTTGAGGTCCGTCGATATACGTTTTTATTTTTTATAATCTTTGTATTGCTGGAACGAACCCTTTCAAGGGATTTACGAAAGCGGATCTGAATACAAACAAGCTACGCTTTGTTGAAGCTCTCGAGCGACAACGATCGGTAAATTACAATAACCAAAACTGAAACTATCGTTTTACAATCCACAAAGCAACCAAATGAAAACAATGCGAACAAGGCGGCCTTTGAGCCAACAGGTGTTTTTCCCATCTAAATTGCAGATACGGTCGTTTACGAACCCGCACATTTCCGTACTTATTTTGGGATCTGAAACCTCCCAGCTTCTATATCTGCCAGGAAAATGCATAAATAGTGTTTAAAGAAATCACTGACTGTGTCCATGTTTCACAGTCGGCTTCTGGTACTTCGGATTGTTTCTTTCGCCCACGAATTGTCAAACCCACTGCACGGCGTCGGATCCAAACAAGCAAAACTTGCTCTCATCACTCCAGAGGATTTTGCGGACGGTTCTTGATTAAAAAGCTAGAGCGATTTCCAAAAAATTTAGTTACTTTTGTCCTATACTGTATTATCCGATTATTCTCCCAAAATTGCTAAACTAGTTACGAATATGGCATAACAAGCTAAAACACTTACATTATACAGCAACAAAACAACTTGGCTTTTGTTTAAAAATACACCAAGCGAAAACAGCTTCAACCAAGGAAGAACTAGACCAAATGTTGACTTAGCCTTGTTAGCCTAAGCTATTTGGAAGCCGTATGGACAGTGACCCTAGATATAAACAAGACTTTACATTAAAAACCATACCTAACACCTCTAAAAAATAATACAAAATTATAAACTAAGAAAAAATAGAAACAAAAATATCCTTAAGATCGAACCAGATCCAACAAAACAATAAAAGAATTAAAAAAAAATTAAAAAAAAAATGCGTTTATACAAAATATCTCTAAGAAACTATTTACAGGTAAAGCTACTCTTTATAAAAACGACAAAAAACATTAAACGTTCCCAACAACGCAATCCTTCAATAAAATTTTCGTACAATAATTAGTAAAGATGAAAGATAATTCACACTTTTTTAAACTTCCCTTTATATATTTATAAATATGAAAAATTAAACAAATAATAGAAAATAATTTGAATGGTAAAATAGCGCCATGAAAAGTATTCAAGAACTTCCAAAAAAACAGTTATAGACGTAGTTGTACCCTTTAATATATATATAATATTAAATTACTGAAAAATGGCACAAATTACACTAATAGTAAGGCCTAGTAAAAATATGTAAGTGTATAATAATAATAACCACCAAAAATTGAAGAACTTATGCATAACATATGGTTTCTCTTAAAACTGTATTCAAAAGATTGTCAATGCTATGTTGGGTGTGAAGATGAACAAACCAGCTTAAAATCTACCAATTTAGGCGCACCACAAGCAACTATTTTAAGTCCAATCATATAATTTTGTTGATGACACAACTGTAATTATATTACGTAGAGATTCTGCAACAGCATCTTCTGTAGCGCAAGAGAATTTAAACAAATTTAAGATATGCCTTAAAACATGAAGAATTAAGGTTAACAAAATGAAATCAACACATTCAAACTTAACAAAAAAAAAATACATCCAATATATCTAAAGGAAAGCAATATTAAAATATAAATCTGGACAGAAAATTAATCTAAAAACTACACACTGAAGTAAAAAGGAAACAATTAAACATTAAAACTAAACAGTCAATTGGAAGAAGGTCGCAATTAACACAATAAAATAAAACGTTTTCATATAAAGTAATACCAAAATCTATCTAGGGCTATAAAATTGAGTTTTAAGAATGTTCCCATAGTACATAACCAATACAGTACTTAGAAGAGACTTGTAGATACCTACTGTAAAGAAAGTAACCTGTACGACTTACAGTATAAAATTATCAGTACATCCAAATCAGTTGATGCGCAAATTTGTTAACAAAACTAATTATGCACGTAGTCTTAAATATTGCAAACCTTCAGACATATCAAATAGTTTTCAGTAGTAGTAACTAGAGCAGACATTAGCAGTAGCAACTAAAAAAGTCTTAGCTAAGATATAATAATCTTGATAGTGTTATCTCATTTACTTAATGTCCTCTAGACAAATTAAAAATGGTCTTAAGTATTATAAAAAATCTCAAAGGCCAAATAAGTTACAAAAAATAACAGTTATCAAAAAGATAACCAAAAAATGCACTCAAGAACTATAGATAAATGTAGCAAAATAGGTACTAACGCTATTAGGTAAAGTCCACAGCTTTCCATATTTTGTATATTACCAAAAGAAAAAACAAAATATAATAAACATTGAAATATGCCACTAACATCACAAAACAATTCATTTTGGGATCGCCGAAACTTTCTGTCGGCCCCTCGTAAATCCACAAACCCTGGCTAAATAAAACTTAATTGCCTAACCGTGTAACGAGAACTGTTAAATTGCGTATTTATGCAACATTGCTCTCGAATACTATTGAACACCTAAAAAGCCAGTTAAAACAGCATTCGAATAGTTACACGAAATCCCTCTCAAATATGTTCCGCTTCAAAAACTCCAGAGCCGTTCTCAATTTTGCTTGTTGCTGTCAATAAAAAATTGGCATACATTGTGTATTTGGGCACGCAAACAAAAACGCGAATTTTTCATCAGTTGAAAGTTGTAGATATGCTTATATATTTTTGTTTATTCTGCTACGTGGATACTTATAAGATTTAAAAGAAAGCTTTTTAAATCTGTCAAGCACACGCATTTAGTTTAAAAAAATCAAAGAAACTGAACATTTTGGAATGTTCTAAACTGGATTTTTGTAGTACGAAAGGTCAACAAAGACCTGCCCATCTTTTCGAAAAAAACAAGAACTTGAAACTGTGCGTTTGGCATGGTAATACAGGATGAGCAATATATAGCTGATTGATTCGAATTATTCGCCATTGTGAACGTTAGCATTGTCGAAATTTGTAATTTGGAAGTTACATATAAAAAAAAATGTTTTACGATGCGACAGTATGTTTCGTTAAACCGTTTTACCAAAAGTAATTCATCAGTTATTGCTACTTCATGAAACTTAAGGCAAAATAATATGTCCATTCTTAAGACGGTTCGTCATACGATAAAAAAAATGAAGATATTTCAAGATCTGTCTATGCTTGTAGCATATGTACCCAGGATAATACTGAAATAGTTCAACAAAAGTATGGAAGAGAATAACAGCACATTTACTAAGCGTCGCTCTCTAGAAACGGGCATTTGTTGAATGTCTTTACCAACTACATTAAACAAAGGCTTGCACCTAAAGCTGTACAAGGTTTAGTCAAATCAATATCTTTAGCCTCAAGACTTCAAAACTTAATGAGCACCGGGGTTTATTCTAACGTATTTGCGTATATTAATGAGCAAATTTTACGTACCTGAAAGGAGGACAATACGAATGACCGTTATATCGACGTCGAGCAATAGTTTAGGAGTGTAATTATACCTAATTTTTTCCATTCCTTTGCTATTGCTCAAATTGAAGAACTTAAGAAATAAGTGGTTTCAGGAAAGTAGTGCGACATGGCCTACAACTAGGAAAATATATGAACATACTAAGAATAGTGTTTCCGGAACGTTTAACTTCTCGTTTTGTATTGTGCATTGACCGCCCCGCCCCCCTTATGTAACTAGTGCTTGAAGAGCAGGTCTCTACCGATGATTTGCTAACTTGCATAGTAAACGAATCCAAGGCATTTGAGTACATTGGTGTAATATGCCGAGCCCATCCAGTTTCCATTAGGTGGTCGTAAAAATTCTATTATAGTAACGGCAGACATTTGTCTTTTTGTTTGCTTATCAACGAAGGCGTACACATAGAGTTCGTTTTAGAATTGATGACAAAAATGTTTAGCTGCGTTTAAATGTCATTTATGACAACGGAGATACCGTCGAAAAATGTATTTGAACTGCGATATGAACTTTATATCTGCTCAAATAGAGTTAGATAATATGTACTCCATCTTTAACTCCTAAACTTAGCAAGATTTGCTTAAGCGGGAATGATTAGAGTCAGAGATTATTTGGTAGTCTATCCAAATTTTATCTGCTTTTTCTTTGAACTGTTTTTCACGAAAATAAAGATAATTATGTACTTTGATGTATACTATTTTTATTAACTTATTCGTTTTTATTTCATATGGTGACCAAAATCAAAATCATCTTCACAAAATTATTAATCTTACTTTATATATTGGAATACGAGGTCTGCCCAAAAATATCCAATCAATATTAATACGCGGCCGTCATGTAACCTGGCAGCCGACGAGAGTTGACTGCAATTTGCATGCGTGAATAAAAATGACTTTAGTAGTCGGATTAGTTAGAACTTACATATGGATGAGTGGTTGAGTGAGTAAAGCAACTGGTTTGATTTGCATGGCTTTTAGGAATGACTCAAAGAGTGCAGTCATAATAGAGGTGATTTTAAGAGGGCCGGGAACATTTTAAAAATGGCCTACTTTCTGAAATGCTACTAATGGCCAGAATACCGAAAAATGTTAAACGTGTACAAATTACAGCTAACAAAACTCAGAAACTGACAGTCGAGGATCAAGAACATGAGCTAGAAGTTCCAAAGCGTAAAATTTTGAAATGAAACGTATGGGACCAAAACTACTTCTTTAACTAATCTTACGAGAACAGAAAGAATATAGTGCTAAAGATGTTAATGACTTGCTTTGAACAGAATGTTTTAAGTAGTGAAAACGGCATTGGTAGAAGAGTGAGATATTAAATAGATACTTTAAATAAAACTGAGGTATGTATGTTTCTTGTATCTTATATTTAGCATACACAATAAAAATTGTAATTTTTTATATTATACAACTCGATACTTTCGGAACAGACTACGTACAGTACTTCAAATAAAAAAAATTATTTTTTACTGTATAATAAAATTATTTTCAATTAGAAAAATTCTTTATTATTCCTTTTAAACAGATTTTGGGCGCTTTTTTAAATTACACTTAATTTACTGGTCTGCAATGATAGGCGCCCAGCAACCGGCGCAAAGCATAAAAACTCGTCCTTTTCCACCCTGCTTCGATTCGTTTCGCAAACAAGTAACTTCATTTGAACATTTTAACAGGCTCTTTGCAAAACCCCTGGGATTATAGTTGAGCCGCAAAAAGTTTTGTAATTACAGCGGAATAAATGGGGTTGATCAAAATCTGTAAATGTTTCAGTCAAAAGAAACCGCAGATTGATTTTGAGGCGTTGTAATTAGAAGAAAACTTGCTGACAGGTTAGCGAGGGTTTCTAGCAGTTAATTAGTTGCTCGGGAGGGGTACGGCAACATTAAAAAGGGAAAACGGATGTCGCTCGAAGCGGATTGAACTGGGGCAATAACTTTATATTGCCGTGTCTTAGAGAAAGCTCGCGAAAGCGAGTAGTTTACCCCCGTATTACTATAATTTTCTGTTTCGAAAAACTGTTTACGTTTGACAGAAAATTAATAAATAGGTAAATTAGAAATATAGGTAATTGTAGGTTACAAATAATTTAATTATTAGTTAGTATTATTACAACAAGTGCTTTTGATGGTAAATAAATTATATTCAATTTGTAATTAAATATCGAATTCAGTGGTTGTTTTAATAGCAAATAAATCGGATTAATTTAATGTATCAAATGCATACAAAATAACTGATTATTTTTAATTTAAATTTCACTTATCATAAAATTGTAGTATTTATGATTCATTTGGTAAATTCTAAAATAAATTTCTTTTCAATCTTAAAAACTCTTTGATCTTACTGATTTTAATGTTATACACACGACTCTCAAAATTTCTTATATTTTTAAAGTTGAAGTCCGGTCCTGTGTTAGAAGCGAGCAGGTGTGTACCAGTAGCTCTGATTTACTAATTCAAATATGAGGAAATTCAAGCACCACAATTAAAAGTAAAAGTGTGTTTCGAAGCTTGTCACAAACAGAAATATACACGCAAGGTAAGAGTAGATTAGATAGAAATACAAACTATCGGCAGTAAGAAGAGTAGAGTCCCCGAAGCGTCGAGGTCGACGAAGCTCTTATCGCGCTGTAATAAAAGGAATCGGGCAAACAGGCCTTTACTAAATTTAAAATTTAAAACGCTGTTACAAATAAGAGTCGCCAAAACTGAGTAATGGAAGATTCATAGAGCTACTAATGTTATTCAACGGACGATGGAAAACGGAAGAAGAACGTGTTCGAGTACGATAATGGCCCCGGAAAAAGCAAGAAACCTAAGAAGCCTCCAGATAGATAAACAAGAAAATAGGAATATAAACTTGAGGAAATAGTGGATATGCTATCATAACTAATACAAGTCAAAGAACTAAGAAAAAAACAGAAGGAATTTAAAGGGCAACATAAACAAATTAAAGCGAAAAACGAAAACATCAGAAAGGAATACGTAGGATTTAAGGCAGAAATTAAACTAATCAAAGACAAATTAAAAATAGCCGAAAGAGAAAATAATGTAGTACTTCAAGGATTGAATATAGATACGAGAGAACAAAATATCCGGAAAGGAGTAATAGAAAGTTACATGGAAAAGGAATAGGGAATAGACGTAGTGGCAAGAGAACTAAGAAACCAGACATGCTTAATTAAACTTTGAAATAGAAACGAAAAGGATAAAGTAATAAAAAACTAAGAGCCGTGGTGGCTTAGTGGATAGATCACTAGACTACGAAACCAAGAGTTGCGGGTTCGAATCCTGCTCTCGCCAATTCGATCACTGGCGTTTTTACGGCCCAGCTCGACTCAGGCTGCAATAAATGAGTACCTGGAGGTCAAACTCTGGGGTAATAATAGGCGGTCGGTACGTAGCGCTAGCCACGTTACTACCCTTGTGTACCGTAGGCTCTAGATTGTAACAGAGCTATCCTGTTACGACCCCCATAGGCCTTCGGGCCTGCTACGGGGAACTATTATTATTATAATAAAAAACTAAAAAGAAAGAATAAGTAAAAGTACATCAATGGCGAAATGACAAAGGATGATTTGAAAAATAAGGAAAGAAGACAAAGAAAATTAAAAAGAAGTGAAGTATAGTAAAAATAAATTTTCAACAATTAATCGTGAATAATGAAGAATGAAGATGGAACAGAGATAAAGAAAAATTTGAAAAACAAAAAGGGGGCCAAAATACTAATTACAAAAGAAATAGAGGACGGACATAAGATAACTATATGACGAGAAAACGAAAACCAAATGAAGTGACAAATAAAAGGAAAAATAAAGGTAAAAGCAATACAAAAAAATGAACAAAATGGAAGTTTTTTTAATACACAAATGAAAAAAAGGATACTATTTATACATCAGTTATCCAGTTAAAAGGATATGGAAAGCTAAAACACCGAGGAAGAAGAGAGAGGACGATTTAGGGAGACCGGCGACAATGTAATTAGAAAATTCCTAACAAAAAAAGCAAAGAAAATAGGCTTGAATAGAAAGGCCTGGATAAAATTTGAAGTGAAGTAGTTTATTTCATCCCTACACTCTTTGAGATGAAATAGGAAAACTTGATTATATATATATATATATATATATATATATATATATATATATATATATATATATATATATCTTTCTGCCCGTTCGTCGCGCACCATCTCTGATGCGGGGCGATGTGCGACACCGCACCTTAGACGACCGCCATTATTACCCCCTTGTTCGAATGAACCCAGGTACTCAATTATTTTAGTGACTGAGTAGGCCACCCGCCAGGCATCAGAAAGCACCGGGAATTGAACCCGGGTCCGTCAGCATCGCAGCCCGCCCCTCATCCACGGGACCACGCTGGCTGTCATATATATATATATATATATATATATATATATATATATATATATATATATATATATATATATATTTAGAATTCCCTTTATGTTTTAAATGTTTTCAAAACCAGCGGATTAATGTAATTGCATGTGTTATCTCATTGGCAATATGAATTACTATATAGTGTGCTGCACAGAGATTGCAGCAAATTATCCCCAGTGCGCCCACTTGATCCTTAACCCGAAAACGTTTTAATGGAATGTCGAGGAGTAGTACCTCTGTACTTAGGATTGTCGGACCTACACGTCATTCTGAGATATTGGTCTCCAGACGAACTCTCATGTATGGTTTCTAAAAGCTTATTTATTTAAGAGGCCAGATCCCGGTAAACTGTGTCGGCACGCAAGCCAAACTAAGTGAGAGGCTATAGAAAGCAACTTTCAATTAATTAATTTAATATCTCCTATAGTGACTATACTTCTCGGAAAGATTGCAGGTATAAGTTGTCAGCACTTGAAAGCCAACAGCTTTGGGTGAAGGAGCTGACAAGTGAAAGGGCCTGAAATTGAGAAACTGGCTCTAAATCCAAATGAACCTTTATAGAGGTCAACGACATGAAAATGAAGAAGGCATTGAAAAACCACTGCGGTAAAGATCAACATAGATATCTCTAGTACAAATATCATGGCAGATTTAAGAACATAATATTCCGGAGCTTCTAGTCTCCCGTTTGGATCTCCAGGGGAGACGGCTATAACAATGTTTTGAGAAAGTATTTCATGAAACCAATTAAAATTGCAACTTGGAATGTAAAGAGATTGTTTTCAGCAGGAAAATTGGCAAATGCTGCAGCAGAAATGAATAGACTTAAACTGAGTATACTTGAAATTAGTGACATACACTGGCCAGGATCAAGAAGCTGTATAGCCGATAAAGGTGTTTTATATTATGCAGGTAGTGACGACCAAACCCAGTAGTAAGTTTTACTTCTTATTCTAAACCTATAAAAATAATACAACCAAGCTCTAACAGAGGACAAACCAATATAATCCAAGTATATACACTAATGGCATACAAAAAAGACGATAAGATTGATATCTTCTATACACAATTACAATTTGTTTTAAAATCTACTAAAAAACATGACGTAATTCTAATAATGGATGACTTCAATACTAAAGTAAGCAAAAAAATAAACTGAAAAATGGGGCTAAGGCTGGGACTGGGAAAGAAAAATGACCGAGGAAAACGACTGATGGAATTTTTATAAAGCGAAGAATTAGTAATAATTAATACAATCTTTAAGTTACCAAATAAAAGATTGGGTACATGAAGGTGGCTCAGGTATAACAAAAAGAGAACTTCCAGAAATTAAATAGATTAATTAAACAGAAATAATTAGGAACAGATTTGAAAATGCCACTACGACAGAAAAAATATATCCTGGAGCTGACATCGGCTGAGATTACAATCCTGTGGTAGCAACATTAAATATTAAATCAAAGAAGTTAAAATTTAGTTTTAATAGGCAAATAATAAATGTAAAGACCCTAAAGGAGAAAAGTACATACAATAACGATAAAGAAAAAGTTAATCATATTCTTACAACTGCTGAAGAACAAAAAAGCGTAAATGAAAGTTGAAACACATATAGGCTACTTTATTGAAAGTTGGTAAACACCTTAATTCCCACTAGAGTTAAGAAAAAGCTTGGATGACAGAAGACATTTTACTATTTATGGAGGAAAGGCGGAACAACAACGCTAAAAATGAACAAAAATATAAATAAATTAATGGAGCAATTAAAGCATTAAAGAAGCAAAAGAAACATGGTTGATTGAAAAGTGCAAAGCAATTGAACAATACGAGTGAAAATACGATAGTTTCAATATGTACAGAAAGATTAAGGGCCGAGGACGTATTCAAAAAGCAAAACAATCAAATATATTAAAAGACGAAGATGGAAGAATAATCACTGATATAAAACAAAAATTACAGAAATGGATAAAATAATAAGAGAACTGTTTAAGGACGACAGACCTAAACTAATAGAAAACGAAACGGTAGAGACAGGGCCAAAAATATTAAGAAATGAAATAGAATATGTTATTAGGAATGCAAAAACAGAAAAAGTTGCGAGGCCAGATGGAATTCCAGTAAAATTAAAGCTTATAAACGATGATATAATGGACATAATGCAATTTATAGAACAGGTGTTATCTTGGAAAAATGGTTGACGTCAACTTTTATACCAATACCAAAAAAATAATGCAAAGAACTGTAAGGAGCATAAAACTATACCACTGATGACTCATGTATTGAAAGTCTATCTTAAAGTCATTCATAAGATAATATACAAGAAACTTGAAGAAGGCATGAACGATACACAGATAGGATTTAGAAAGGGATTAGGAACGAGAAAGGCCTTATTCGGAATAAATATATTAATAATAGAGCGATATTTTGACATAAACCAGGACCTTTACGCATGCTTTATCAATTTTGAGAAAGCTTTCGATAAAATCAGACATAAAAAGCTGTGACATACTTAAAAGGAAAAATATCGATAGCCGTGACATAAGAATAATAGACAAATTGTACTGGTATCAAATAGCTAAAGTAAAAGTGGAAAATGAAATAACAACAAATTAAGATATGTTGAGGTGTCTGTCAGTGATGTACTTTTTTTTCGATTTTGTTCAGTACATACAGTAAGCAATATGTCAGGAGGCTTTAGAGGAAAAAAATCGGATTAACTGTAAACGGAGAAATTATAAACAATGTGCGATATGCCGACGATACACTAATAATAGCAGATAAATTGGAAGACCTGCAACGTTTAGTTGGAAACATAAACTTACACAGTAATAAATATGGCCTGAAACTAAACCTTAACAAGACAAAGCTAATGCTTATATTAAAGAAATTAAAGGTTTACGACAATTTGACAATTTTTAATAATAAGGAAACTATGCTATAAAAAAGGTTATGACCCTGGCCCTGCCTAACGAATGTTCAAGACTATACTTGACATTTAAAACTAAAAAAACAACGATAGACATCGAACAATAGTCTAAAATCTTGGGAGAAGCTTTACAGGAAAACTTACAATGATTGAAAAGTAACCACAAAAGAGAAGTCTAAAATTTTAAGAAACTACAAGAATTCAGGGCATACTCAAAGCAACAAACCAGCAACTTAGTAGTAAAGTTTTAAGAACATTCTCTAATTTTGAGACAAGAATTAAATACAAACACGGAAGAATGCTTTGTAAATGTAAATGGGAATATAAGAATGGAATTATAAGAAATTACAGTTGACAGATAAACAGGAATTATAGACAAATACAGAAAAATATTCTAGAAATTTGCTTGGAAAATCAAAAGAGCAAAGATAGATGCAAAAGTACAATCTAGAAGTGTCAAGATGTTGAAAGAAATTTTCAGAAAAAGAGATCAATGCTAAAGCACACTTCTAGAGTTTAACAAAAAAATAAAAACAAGTACGAAAACACATTCCAAAAGTTTTTTAGATAAGTTAAAAAGACAAATGCGGAAGAAATTTTTAGAAGTTTGGAAAAATAATTAAAGACAAATGTAAAAATAAAGTTTAAAAAATAGATTAGGAAGATTGAGGTAGAAATGGCTGTTTGCTGGTATAGTCGTGCAACAATAAAAAGGACTATTTGTACCTCCGGAAATTGCTATATTTAGCGATCGGTGGTTACCATAGAAGCTGCATTGAGAACAGAAGCTTGATTCATAATTAAGAGTGGTGCTGAAACAATGCTTCAGATAATGATACCACGGTAAAAGATATCGGCGCACTAAACCCAAAGATAAAATTTATAAAGCACAATGAAATTTCTTAAAGTTAAAGATGCTCTTTTAAAGAACAATGACGATGCCAAATCTAGGTCGCGGTTATAAATGTCGAGAGTATCGGAAATCTTATCATTATCTGGATAGTATCGTTGGGAGAACGATTTGGGATTAAAAAGATGCCGCAGAAGGTTAGAGGGAAAGAAATGGTGTTGAAAGTGCAAATCGTGTGCGTCAAAAAACAGTTCCTTTGAAAGAAGCCTCTATGAGACAGTACGGTGTAAAAAGTTCACAGAAAAGAGGATAGTTGACATTTCTAGTTTGTTTTTAAAGATGTACATCGGCAACAATGGTATTATTATTATTATGAGCTGTTGTATCAATGGGTTTACAATGTGCACGATACCAAAATAAAAGTCAGATATAATTCGGGAGTAATAAGGCAACTTTTCCATAACTCCTTCTACAAGTGACATCGCGGTTTAGGGATAATAAAGTCTTCCGTAACGGTCGAACTTTAGGAGCGCATAGAAATCCAAATAGTTCTAGATAGGTCACAAAAAAAATTTAGTAATCTGATCGGTTCATCTGACGTAAAGTTGCGACATTTCTAGAATTAAGTGCACCGAAGAATATATTTAATTAATGACTTGTCCAATACGAGGTAATTGGGACGTGCATGAATTGCGCACTTTCTTAATCCCTTAATCCAGAAACTTTATTTTACTTAGGATGGATACATGAATTCGCACTGTACCCTTGAAGGTAGATAATAACTTCCTAATTATTTAATGTATTGTTGATACTAATCTACAATCTACGTATACAACATTCAATTCTAACTTTGTAAATTCACTTCTCAGAAAATCTTAGAAAATTTTTATATCAGAAATGCGATTAAGTATTTCTTTGAACCTGTTAAGTGGCAAGTGCGTAATTCATGAACGTCAAAATTTTATAATCCGATGTGCAGTGCGTACTTCATGAAAACTGATTAGGGACCAGGTAGAGAGTGACACAGCCTGGTAATTGTACCTGTAAATTATAAAATAACTTCCAACTAATAAATAAATAATAAATCATAAACTGAGCTGGCTACAGTAATTTTTGTACTCGTCTATTAGAATAAATAATCGAGTACATTTTACTTACTTAATTTCCCCAAAATCATTTGAGATGGGAGATCACACGAAAACCGTTAGAGCAATTGATTTTTCAAAGTCGTTTGTAGCAGGAAACTTCAAAGAATTACGCCAAAAGAAATTCTCCAATTTTGTGCATTTCAGATGAAAGAAACCGAAAAATCCTATCGAACGTTTTCCTGTAATTGCCAATTTTCCGTCCATATTGGCTTAGAAATCATTTACATGTCGCATTAGAGCACTGCATGGGTGTACAAAAACCACCCCAAGGCGCACAAGAAATTGGCTTATTAAAATTATCCCGCAGCTGTGAGAACTTATTTTTAATCTTCAATATAATTCAATTTATATTTACACTGGCAGGATATCATTTTTGTGTTTAGCTGGCGAAGGCGCAGTGTCAGCAGAAGCCGGGCAAAAATTTCAATTAAGTGAGGCGGAGCCTGGCGGTCCTGAAATTCCAAACTCGCGAAAATTAAATAACACCCTCTTTGTTTGAGATAATTTGCCCGCAGTGGAACATTCGCTTATCTGTTGAAGCGCACTGGAAAAAAGAAATTTTACCTGAAAAAGCATTGTTGGGAGTCTTGTTTTTGGATTTCTTTAGTTCCCTTCAGCTGGGTAATCTGAGCCCTCTGCGTACATTATACCACAATTATGTTTTACATTTTTGCTTGTGACACGTGCGGATTTCGCAGAAAAATTGTTTGTGTAGTCTTTGCGCATATGAGATGCTTTGCAAATTATTTGGCGCTATAAAGCAATTATTTTATAAAACTTTTTTATATTACACGTTTTCTGTTTTCAAATTTAAACAATTTTTAAATCTTTTTCTTAAAATTTATAATCTTATACTGCAGTCTCTAAAAATGTTTATCGTTACAATTTTAAAACTGTTTTACACATTCTTTTTTATTAAAAACAGTACCTGACAAAAACCGTTTTCTTCTCACAAAGTGCCATTTTGGTGGAAGCAAAGGTGATTAACTAACTGGCAAGTAATAAGCCTCTCCACGTAACCATCCATTTTCTGCGCTTATTAAAGTTCTAAGATTAATTCTCTATTGTAAAGTTTTTGCCTTATGTCCATTAAACTTTATGTATTTTGGCATAATAAATAAATATATATATATATATATATATATATATATATATATATATATATATATATATAAACAACATTTATGTTTGTCTCTTTTTTATTTTTCGAATCGCACAATTTCAAGAAGTGCAATATTGCAGACTTATTATCTTTTTAGTTAGCCGTAAAATAATTGTAAAAATTAATTTTTTTTGTATAGTTTAAATGAGTATTCCAAATAACAATGAATTAGTGCTGCTTTAAGAATTATCCCTTTTTAGTAGTATTATTACTGAACGGTGTACGGAGTATGCCCTACCAATCGTACAGAATACTATTTTTGTCCTTTTATTAAATTTATCAACTTACCTGTTGTTAGGTAAGTCGTAATTATTTAACAAAAGAATACGATTTTGAATATGATGCGTACAGTTTGTTTGACAAGAAAGTGTTTATTTCTACAGAAGTTCTCGCAGAAAATTTAAATTTGCCATTTTAGACTTTGTGAGACGACTCACTTTAAAGCCTTGTATCTGCCGATACGTATGTCATGTGTGGTATGATTTGAAAGTCGGTGCTTTGTTTATTATTGCTACATGCACAACATGGGAAATGTTTAACTATAGAGTATGGCAGCATTATACAAATTGTCCCCACTTTACCGTTACCGAAAATATGTGTATTAAGCCTCACAAAATTTGTGTTGTTCTATATTTTTGAAGTTGAATACGGAACAATTTTAGCATTCCTTTTTAGGAACAAAAATCACCAACACTTAATAGCATAAATAGAGTTATAAAAAAATAGAATAATAAAATCACTGAAGCCTCATTTTATCACGAATGTCATAGGCTTTATTTACTAAGTAACGGCTACGCCGGAAGATGTTCTTAGCTTTACTTGTAACGGAAGTTAGATCAATTTGTGGTAGACTAGTTGGTTTGTGGATTCGTAAATATTATCGAATGCGGCTTGAAGTTTTAAGAAATTGTCAAAACATCTAGTATAATTCTTTTAGTCTGGAGGATCGTCAAGGTATACAAGAAAAATTACAAAGTCTCTTTAAAAATAATTTAAGCCATTCTGCGAGGAGTTGCCTTTTGGTAGATATTTTTGTGACTCTTAGCTCATAAAATCACCAAACATTGAAGTTGAAACTCGAGTAAAGCAAAAATTTGCAAAACATACATTATTATTGAAGGAAAAGCGAAGAGTTACTATAACAAGTTAATTGTGGGTCGTCCTTTTTGTAATAAGGTAAGATGATTACAACTATAAAAATACAACTTTTAGAAAAAGAAGGAAATAAAAATAAATTTCAAGAACTGCAGCTAAACGTTTAACATACATTAAAGACATATCCATTCTTGAAAATCCATTGGTACTACTGAAAGTTCTGAAAGTGAGTTGGAAGAATATCAAACTTGCTATGAAGTTGGCTGGGCGCTGGGTATTCTTGACGTACTTCAGGTAAAATCTGAAAGAGAGATTTCTGAGAAATACCAACGTGTGAAAAAAAACTCAATAATCCATTTAGTACAATGGCGAATCGGAACATTGTGGGTTTACCGCCTGGATGTGACAATTGTGATCGGTTACTTGAGCAAACAAAATCATAATTTAAAGATCGTCATCAAAGGATGAAATACGTAACAACTTTTTTTTATAGAAGTATATTTATTAGCAATCAGAACTACTACATTCTATGGGCTAATTGTATATCAGAATTTCAGCTTGAAATGACGTGACGAGAGCTCTTCCAGTGAAGGACTCTCTTAATCCACAAGAAGGTCTGCTGGCCAAAGTCTATGTAGTCGTCTGGATGTTCTCTTTCCAGTAATGATTGAAGCAGGTTATTTGTTTTCTAGTGGAAAGCTTTGAATCTTCACATCGCCATAGGTTGGTTTGATCTTCTAGCAATCTGATTCCGTTTTACTTCCATCGTCTTGGCCGTAGAAGGACATCGCAGGTCGTACGGAGCGTGGTTTGAGTCTACGCACGGTTGACTTCAGTACATACTGTAGATCACTTTATTGTCTTTACTGTTGACTTAATCAGATTCGAGGATGGACTGCGCACCGTCCTTAGATTAACTATTGCATACAGCCAAATGCCGAGATGATGACTTGTCCTTTTAAATAACAGATTGTTCCGGGACGTTTTGAGCAGCGCACAGGACCGAGACAATTGACCCGGTATAATATATAATAATGGGATAAGGAGAGTCGTGTGATGTTCACACCAGATTTTTTGATAATGTGATCTTTCCTTAACCTAGTGTCCAGGTGGAATCCAAGATATTTGATAGATATAGCTCGAGGGAGTTCGACGTTATTGAGAAAAAGCGGAAGACAACGTTCGTGTCTTAGAGTGAAGTCTATGTGCTGTGATTTGTTTTCGTTTATTTTAATTTTCTAGAGATGTAACTAAGCCTGGAGTACATTTAAGTGGATTTGTACTAGGTTAGATCCTATTGCCGGGTCTTCATGAGCTGCTAGTATGGCAGTGTCATCAGCAAAAGTACAGATAGTAGTTTCAGTGGTTGTTGGGATGTCGGATGTATATAGGTTGTAGAGGGTCGGTCCCAAGACGCTTCCCTGTGGTACACCTGCTTCTATGGAATGATAGTCTGATTTGGCATCTCCTACTTTGGTTCTAAATTTGCGGTCTGAAAGGTAGGATTTCAAGATGTCAAAATACTTTAGTGGGAGGACCTGGCTAACGTCCAGTAGAACTGAAGTACAATAATGTTTTTGTTCAAAAGCGTGGTTAATAACTTGGATTAATCTATGTGTTTGCTGAACTGTAGAATGTCCTGCTCGGAAACCAAATTGATGGGGAGGAAGCCAGGTATCTGGTGAAATATCGGCATTTAGTCTCTGTAGTAATAAGCGTTCTAATACCTTGGAAATTGTAGGGAGCAAACTAATTGGACGGTATGAGGTTACGTCATTTGGGTTCTTTCCTGGCTTATTTATTAAGATTATTTCTGCCGTTTTTAGCATTGGAGGCCAGTGCTGCAGTCTTAAAATGGCATTAAAAATGTAGGTAGTAAAGAGTATCCCTTTTTTCGGCAATTCCCTGAGCATTTTTGGCGTCACACCGTCTGTACCTGGTGCTTTTCGGATGTTAAGATGGTTAAGTTCGTTCTGAACTTCGTGTGGAGTGAAGGATTTAATTCGAAATGGGGATTGTGGAATGTTGGATAAACTTGTTACGAAGTCATTAATTATATCTTGATTGTTGGGCTTAAAGACAGATGCGAGATGATTTGCAAAAAGATCAGCCTTTTCTTGGTCGCTTCTCGCCCATTTAGCGTTGTGATCAGCAAGATTTTTTATTGGAGCATTGTGTTCTTTTGGTTTTTCTTGGATTTAATTGGTCTCCAGATAGAGTTGTCGAATCTATTTAGTCTTGTCACGTAGTCAGTGAAGGATTGTTCACGGAGTTCTCTAAGTTGCGCCTTTAATTGATTGCTAATGCGATTCAGTATATTTTTATCCACGGGTGCCTGGGTTGTGTGCCACCTAGACCGTGCCTTCCGTTTTTTACCAATTAAATGTCTTATTTCAAGTGGTATTGATTTTGCGGTATTAGCTATTTGCAGAGATGGAGTACTTTCCATAACTGAATGTTTAAGAGTACTTGTGAGGGAATCCAAAGCTTCTTCGACTTTTTTATGGGTTTCGAGGCTTGTTTTTAGATTAATCTGTTGTTCCACTTCATTTTTGTATTTATCCCAGTTGTTCTTGTTGTTATGAAGTTTAGGTGTAAAATTCTTAATAATTACGAAAGTACTAATAGTTGCAATTATCGGGGAATGGTCAGATGACAAATCATAACTAGGAAATACTTTCATGTATGGTGAGGAGATTCCGTTGGTGATGAAGAAGTCCAATAGATCAGGAGTTTTATTTGTATCACTGGGCCAGTATGTTGGTTTACTGGTGGATAGAAATAAGTAGTTTTTTTCCTGGCTTAGATTAGATAGTTCACGACTTTTGGTAGTTGTTGGCCGAGAGCCCCAGAGAGTATGTTTACTGTTGAAATCACTTCCAGCAATAAATTTGGAGCCGAGTGTGTTGAAGAAGTCCCTGAAGTGGTTGAGTTTCAAGTAGTGCCTAGGAGGGCAATATACTGCAGAAACTCTCGTAGGAAGACGTTTTGACTTTGAGTGAAGTGGTTTGCAAGTGATTTGTTTCATACTTTGCTAATATGTAGTGACTTATAGTATTTTTTATTAAAATTGCAGTACCTGCATGTGCAGTGTTGTCCGGGTGGTTTCTATTATAGGTTAAATAGGATGGAATACGAAAGAAAGATCTGTAGGTAAAGTGCGTTTCGCTAACAAGTAGTATATCGATTGAATTGTGATGTAGAAAAGTCTCTACTTCGTTTTTGTGTTGAATGATGCCGTTGACATTCCATTGGCAATTCGTACAAATTTATCGAATTTTATTGATGAGAGTTGTAAGCATGGTAAGAATTGAGCTGTTTTGTTGCATTAGCTGTTGGAACATATTTTTAAACTCAGTTAGAAAAGTGCTGAGAGTAATTGAGTTTTCCTCTGGTGGTTTTGGTGGTTTTTATTTCTTAGTATATTCGAATACATATTGGCCTGTTGTGCCTGAATTATTGGTTGTATTCTGTGTTGTGGGATAGGGTGTATCGGTGCTGGTAATTGTTGAATATTAAGTCTGTTGTTGGCATTATTGGGTTGTTTGAGGAGAGTATGGTAGAATTCGCATCCTCTATAGTTGGCAGGGTGGGGACCACCGCATAGTGCACATGTGGCAGGGGTGTTGTTTGGTTTTGTACAGCTTGTGGAATTATGGGCTGCTCCACATTTCACACAGTAGTAAGGTCTGTTACAATATGTTTTAGTGTGACTATATTGCTGACAACGTGTACACTGAGTAAGGCCCTTGGTTTTTCTGGGTGGCTCGACTTCTACTATTCTGTTCTGTATACCTCGTAAATTATATATTTATTTATTGTTCTCCGCTGGCTCGAGGTCTACAAAGAATAGGTTGAATGGTTCTTTAGACACTCTACTTCTTCCATTTAAAATATTCCTGACTTGGTGTCCCTGATTGGCTAGCTCTTGCTTAATTTCATTTATGTCGGTTGTAAAGTGTAGGTTTTTGATAACCACTCTGAAGGCACGGTCCTCTTTTGGCTGGTACGTATGGTAAACAATGTTGGCATCTTTCACGTGGTGAATTAGTTTCCTGTAGGTTTCCGGAGTATGACAGATTATTTTTATGGTGTTATCTGTTAAAGTTTTTGTGTTAAATTGTTCAGTTTCCGCTACTGTATTTAAACTTTTGATCATGTCACTGTAGTGCGTAACTCCGTACACAAATATCGGAGGAGGTTTTATGGTTGTATTGTTTATTTGTCTGGTAAGGGTGCTTCCCTCTTCTTCTTCATTTAGCTTGTTATATCTGTTTGTTAAAGGTATTTGCGTAGTTTCTTTGATAGGTTGGGATAGTTTTCTACGTTTAACGGTTTGCCATTTGTTAGTGTTGGTGGAATTACTGTTTACGACTTCTTGAATTTCTTCGTCACTAGTAGACGACATTTGATAGAAAATTCTGTCGTTGTTGGTTAAAGATGGTGAGTTAGATGCCATCAAATTGTTGTTGAGATTGGTGGGAGGATATTGATTTTCAGGTAAGTTAAAATTGTTACCTGTTGATAGCGGTTGGCTTACGAATTGAAGGTTGGTGGGAAGTGGAAGTTGCATTGGAGCACCCTGTGCGTAGTTGATGTTCGACTTATTAGGTTGTCCGTAGGCGATGCTTGTTTGTTGATCCATTTCCATTTTTGTTGTTTGCTAGCGCTGTTTAATCACAGGTATGTGGCTGGGCCGATGGCGCGGCGCGGATGGCGCGGTGCAGATGGCACGGCGCGTATGGCGCGGCGCGGTCACCGATACCGCGCGAGAAAATCGCAGGAAACACTCTGAAAACACTCTAAATTCGCACGTCTGCACTGCTTGAGCTACAAAACTCGAATACGTAACAACTGTAACAAAAACTATAAAAAGAGTAAAGCTAAGAACATCTTCAGTTGTAGCCGTTATTTAATAAGTAAAGTCTATCACATGCGCCATAAAATGGGGCTTTCTCATATTCAGCAGTATGTGTTTGAGGTTCTTCCAAGATATCTGAAGCCCGACTTTATATGACAAACTGCAATAAAAGTATGACTGATTAAATGGACCATATTCGACTTTTACTATTTTTATTTTTTCGTAAACAGAAAGGTAATCAAGAATAAGTGCCGGGAGAAATACAATAACTCATACTACACAATCTGGTAATATAATAAAACCCAACTTTACAAAATTGAAAAATAGTAAATATCCAATCAAGGAAAAAAGTCCTAGGTAATTGCACAATACCTACATTATTATTGTTTCAATATTACAGCAGTCCCATTATTATTGAATAGACTATACAGTGGACATAATGATAGTTTTCTCAAACTGAAACATTAATTGAAATATAGATGAAGGTAACATCCATAATAAACAAAGATAGAAAAATAATATATCAGGTAATGGTGATAAAACTAGAAAAGAAGATGCAACGAAACATACTTATAAGGTTAATGAAAAATGTTAGGAGAATAAACGGTAAGTGATATTTCTTTTACTGTAATTTTTTGATTTTTTTTATTTAATTATGATAACTTGTAAAAGTATTATTGTTAATTTTAAATTATATTATTTGTATTTTTTGTTTTAATGATTTTCTTCTTTAGTATGAGTTTTAATATATAAAAGAGTATTTGACAGAAAGATACTTCAGAATTAAGCAAGAAGGAGCCTACTTTAAAGTAAAGAAATTAAGGCAGCAGCACTGAAAGAAAGTGTATTGGGCCCAACACTATGTATTATATAATAAAGACATTTCTAACCTCAAACAGAAAACAATAGCAACATTTGTAGATAATGCGCTGTTTTAAGTGTTCTTAAAGTTCCAAACCTTCACAGATAGAATTTACAATTGACTAAAACTTGGTGTAACAAGTTAAATAGAAGTAACTCGATACACATAAACTTTACTAACAAACAACAATAATATATACCCATTAGGATAAACGACACTCTGATTCCACGTACTGAAACGGCTAAATATCTGGTCATGAGTCTTGACACAAGGCTACACTGGAAAGTCCACGTAAAAAAAGGGGAGAGCTTGAAATGAAATATAAAAAAAATGTATTGGTTGCTTGAAAGAAATTTCAGGTTGTCTACATTATAAGCAAATTTAGAAACCTGTGACATACAGCATCATCGATTCCAAAACAAAGCACTACGAAACATTGGTACGTCCTTAATAGTGACTTTCATCGATACCTTGGAATAGACACAGTTGATCAGATTATTGTCAAATTTGCCAAAAGTCACAAACAACTGCTGTTAAGTCACGTGAACATCGAGACAATCCGGCTCTTTGATAGCACTAACGTAGAAAGAAGACTCAAGAGGACTAAACCGTTTGAGTTAGCTCAGTAAATACAACAGCAGAGTGAAGTTCGGCAGTGTATACAATAAATTAAAGTATAAATATGTTACCAGATACTAAGAAGTAGCTTTAGTTTAATATTATATCCGTAGTAGAGTTCACATTGAATTTCAAAGTGAGCACGTATGCTACGTCCTGTTATCTTTGGAAGTGCTGAGAGTCGGGCTATCTTTTGACAACCCGTATCATAGCAAAACTGTATGTACAATTTAAATCTATTACTGTAACAGAAGTACGTGTTAACGAATGTTTCCAGTGGAAAACGACTACGACTCCGGGCTTCCGGCTGCACCAGCATCCCCTGAAAACTACGGTTTTTCGTTCAGTGTTCCTAAACGCACGAGGACATTAATTTACTCAACAAAAAAATAATTACAGTGGCCAACCTAATCCATAGCCCATATATCCCATGCATTATCAAGCATACCAGTCATATCCTTTTTTAATTAATCCATAACCACTGTCTTTTTCTCAAGCGGTGTAAAATAGCACCAACCAACAAATAATGAATACTGCAAATAATAATTTCAATCCCGAAGACTTCAATACGCACGTAAATGCAAATTTGATCGAAGAATTGGATACATGTACTAGCAGTCTTAATGGCACGCAAGATAACTCGACAAAACCAAAATATGGTTGGTAAACAATTAAAAAACGGAAAAGAAATAATCAAAATCCAGGCTTTAATCAACAACAACCTATTCCTACGAGTACGTCAAACAAATACGAGGTTCTCTCATAAACTGACTCCAACAATGCTAGTCAAGAGCTAGTACCTAATAATCAAGAAACTAAAATCGTGAAGCCACCACCGGTTTATATCCACGGAGTAAACAACTACAATGAAATGATTAACAATATTAATAAAATTCTAGAGAACGAACAACCCTACACAACAGCCTTGCCAAACTAAGACAACAGACTCACACAGAAAACTTACCAGGCACCTTAAAGATAAAAGAAGAACGTTCATACAGAATGGCTATTCTTCACTTTCACCATTCTATACCAGTGTCAGAAATAATAAAAGAACTTGGGTTCTTGGCCACATACTGCGTAACATTATTGACATACGTCATAGTGACCAAATAACCTTTATCACTGTTCATGGTAGACCTAGAAACTAAATAAAATAATAAGTCGATTTTTGATGTAAAACATCTAAATGATATGATTATTACAGTTTAATCTCCCAGGAAGATACAAACCATACTTAAGTGCACCCGCTGTCAAGTGTACGGCCATACAAAATCATATTGCAATAAACTATTTGTCTGTGTCACGCAATACATTTATGCAAAAAAGACACTGCAGTCGCCTATGCTTTAGGTAATGGACAACACCCGGCCAATTACAAGGGGTGCTCTGTATACTAAGTCATCCAGAGAGTCAGAAACGTAACATTTAGATGACTCACAAACAAAACCAGACATGCTAGTCGCACCAAACATAACCAAATTCCCACCACTTGCAAAACAACGTTAACTTAAATTCAGAAGCCATGAACCATCCTTACCACAAACCTCCCTTCTTGCAATCACCAGACAGAAGAGTTCCTACTCATACACTCAACGAACAGCAAACAAGTATCAATAAAATGCTTCCTAACTTTTAATGAAATTTAAGCAATGTTTTTGAAGCTTATTAGTCAAAACACCATGGTTTGAAACATGCGCTTCACTGTTATAAGATAAATTAGCTTAATAATAGCAAATTCCCTCCGTCTAGTGTTTTGGAACGCCAACTGCATATCAAACCATATATCTCAAATAATAACATTTTTGCAACTACAAGATATAGACGTGTTCTCGTTTCCGAAACCCATGCAACCCTAGAACGGTAATCAAAATTTTGCGCTATTCTGTATATCTCTCCAACTGTCCAGATGAAACGACATATGACGGATCAGCTGTAATTATCAAAAACTTAATCTCCCACCATGAATGAACTCCTTTCAAACTGACAAAATGCAAAGCTCCGGTGTAAAACTTTAAGTACTACCCTACCTATTAATCATAGCAGTATAAACTCTGTCCTGACACGCAAGAAAAAAAGTGGCAGCAAACTAAACAAAGACAAGACAAAATTATATATAGTAGACTCGCTCATCAACTCCACACTGAACTATTAAAAGTCAGCATTACATCATTAATTTATCACCTGTTGATCGCACGATATGGAAGATAACAAAAAAAAATCAAAAACCAACAGTATCGACACATTTAATCAAAAAGCTCGACTATACATGGGCTAGATCACACAAAGAAAAAACGGCCACATTTGTCGACCATCTCGCTATTGTATTTTCAACACCTCAACCGGTCGGGAACAAAGGTGTTATCGAAACTGGATCATTTCTTTATATGCCCTACCAAATGTCCTTACCACCTAGACCCTTCTCACCAGCCGAAATAAGCTAACAGATCAAACTAGCTAATCTTCGTAAAGTACCTGGCTACAAGCTAATCATAGGAAACGTTTTGCAAAACCTGCTCCGGAAAGCGCTAGTGCTACTTACTACCATATACACATTCTACGACTTTTCCTCTTCATCGCCCAGTGGAAACGTGCATTAATCATTAAGTTTTCTAAGCCTGGCAAACCCCCACATAACCTTTCTTCTATAGATCTATCAGCCTGTTATCATTCATGTCTAAAATATTTAATTGCTCCTCGCAAGAATTCATAAAAGTGTACACCTATATCAAATTTTGTACTGTTGCATTAATATATCAATATATTTATCATTATTTAATTACTTTTATAGAACTTTATCTAAATCGTATTTTTTTGCCCTTTTTTGTCGTTTAATGTGCATCGTACTATTGTAGTTTATATGTTTACATTGTTATTAATTTTATACCTGCAACAAAAATAGCAAGTCCATATTGCACTTCTTAAAAAAACAAGGCAGTTGTATACAACACCATAATATAGCTATTTAAAATTTCAAAAATTGCATACTCGCAGTTTTGTTACGTTTGCAGCAGCTGCTATAACTGCTTTACATATTTTCATTTTACTTTGCTGAAAGCTTCAACTGTATCAGATGCTAATGTTTTACTTCCGCCTGAATATGTAGCAGGTAAAATGCGAAATCGCGGCTCATTCTCCACCGCCGTCTTGATTTGCGAATAAACAAATATAGGATATTACAGAATTTCCTGGTACGTTAGTTCGGGTTCTGATGGGCCTTGACAGCTTTTGCGAGCGGAATTCTAAAATGTTACGTATATTAAGGAAGTACTTGTGTGGAGTTCTAAGTGCCGTCTGTTCTAAAAGTTCTTTGTCGTGTCATACAAATTCGAATTTAACTGTAATAAGCTGCTAAAATATGTGGAAGAAATATATTCTTGGAAATACATTTTATACATTACCGTTCATAAGCGTGACCTGATTAAGGTATTTGACTGACAATTATGCATCTGCTTTCACTCAAATTTAAAAAAAATTAGAAAATTGTTTATTTAAACAAAACATTTATTTGATTTTCGTCGCATAATTTTTTTGTCGAGGCACACCTACTGGTAATGTATCCTTAAGTGTTTTTTGTGCTTTCTACAATACAACCTTACACTACTTACAAACTCAAATCTAACTCCGTTAGATTCACGCATAGAAGCTCGTAACCACGATGCCGTTACATAAATACACTTCAATACAATGTTCACATACATTCATACATCAATAAGAAAAAATAAAGCAAGTTACCAATTTATCTAAAAACTTTTATTTAAAAACATTTCTTTTTCTAGCTTTAAAATTAGCTGCAGTTGGCTCTGTCCTCTAGCCGGCGCGCGCGAGTTCGAGTCTCGCTCAATCCATGGGTGTGTGTGAATGTCGTAGCATTAAGTGGACATAATGAGAAACTATAGAAAGTGCATGGTCCGACATTTTTTTGTTTAATATTCAATTTCAAAAAGTTTTTCACTCTTTTATGAGCTAAAAATGATCGTTTTCCATTGCAGATAGTAACTGCCATATTTAAATTTTTTTTAGAACGACGTCAGAATTATAAAAAGCAAACTCTACGACCGACGACTTTAATAATACTAGGAGTCTTTGTGATTCCAACTGTAGTTTTTGGTTTAGTATTCTTATCTGAAGGATACTTTTACAATACCCTATTGAACTGCTCTCTGTCGCATTTTACTTTTAAGTGATTTTCTATAGATTGCTTTAATGTGTCTGTATTTTTCTTCTTCGTACAAAGTTAAGTCTTAAAGAATCAATTGCAGCATATTTCTATCACAAAAGAATGTTATTCAGAAAACTCGTATTTTTATTTTTGTTTTTATCCAAAATGAATTTTTGACTTCCTACTTTTTACAATGTCTGCTTCATAGACGTCAATTTCACACATCAATTTTAATTTGCTTTTTAGTCTTGAAAATTCATCTCTGTTTAGAAGAATTTTTATAAATTTTTTTTCCAAAATACTGCACTTACTTCTCGAAACATTTTTTTGTATTTTGTGCGCTTAGTCTAACCACTGTCAAGGGTAATGTAAACCTTTGGTTAAAGGATTAAAAGAGTTATAACATAGATTTGCTGAAGTGCAAACTAGCTGTAAAGTAGTGGCCAGAAGATTTACTTTTTTATTCTAGCCTGGAGACCTTTGTAGCCCCGAGACACACATTGGCACACTGGCATTGTAGTAGCTTTATATGATGAATTTATTTACAGTTGTACTTAATAAGTACAAGACAGCAGCTCTTTCTTTATTTTTAAATTTTGCTACAGGTTCCGTTATAAAGGGATGGAATTTTGAACTCGGTTCTACACAGCTAAGAAAGTTGCCATTCTCTACAGAGTCTAATATTTTATTGTCGCAATGAATTAGCTGCCCAGAAATAGCTAAAAGCTTCACAACTTCAACAACTCTTAAGAGAACATTTCACCAACACAAAGGTTATTTCTTGTATTATTTTGTTATTTTACTAATACGCTTTTGTGAAAATCGACTTCTATTAATAAATTTGGAATATACTTTCTGTTTTTAGAGCTGTTGTCATGGTAGTTTATTATATTTTTTTAATTATCAAACCCTTAGTTGTTAAGAACGCCTTTCATTCATAGATTTTGAATTGATCACAAAATGTTATGATTTTGAACAAACCAACCATTAACTTTTTATGAAACAACCAATTAGTACAAAATCTCTCTTGAGTGCCATACTGTCTTTCAAATTTTTTAAAATCAGAGTCATAATAATTGTTTTGTTGAATGCTATTGTAGGCCACTAACTCATCAAGTTCATAATTTACACACGGGTCATTTAATGATATAATTGGGTCTATCTCTTTGAAATCACTTTTAGAACTCTGTGAGCACGAAATATTTTATAGCTGTACATTTGATGCACTTCAACATACTCGTTCAAGTTATTTTGAATAAACCAAATTCGGTTGATGCGTTCTCCATTCATTTGTTTATAAAACGACTAATTAGTACAAAACCTTTTTTGAGTGGCATGCTGTCACTGTTAGATTTTTTAAAGTTAGATTCGCCGTTTTCTTGAATGCCGTTGTAGATTACCAACTCATGAAGTTCAACATTTATGTACCAGAATACCAGATTATCGAGTTATATAGTTGAATGTATCTCTTTGAGAGTATTTTCAGAGCTGAAAGCCATTTGAAGCCGCACATTTGATACCTTACAACTTGGGCTTTAAGTTACTGAAGTCGATGGCGACGATGGGGATCGCCTTACTGCTTACTTTATTTTTTCTATGTATTTATTAGTTAATTACAATCTGTCAATTACATCTGACAGTCCAAGCTGCAGCCTCTTCTTCCATACATGAGTACGCCATGTAAGCCCTTTATCCAAGTGTATCCCTAAATATTTAACGCTATCAGCCTGTGGTAGTGGTTGACCGTTCATATTTACTTCTGGGGAGTGCCCTCTACATTTCGTGAAAGTCACGTGGACTGATTTATTCTCGTTCACCTTGATACGCCATCTTTGGAGCCACTGCTGTATTTTATCTAAATGCGTCTGTAGTTGTTGGGCAGCAGCTGTTGGATTTGGGTACATTGATAGGATGGCCGTGTCGTCTGCATACGTCGCTGTTATAGCGCTATTATCAGTGGGTAAATCGGCTGTGAAGATGAGGTATAAGACAGGCTCCAATACGCTGCCTTGCGGAACACCGGCTTTTATTTGCATCAATTCTGTTAGTTCATCCTGGTATTTAACCTGGAAGTATCTTTCCTGTAAGTACGATTTCAGGATAGTAAAGATTGGATAGGATAACTTCAGCTTAAGCTTGAATAGTAGACCTTCGTGCCAGACCTTGTCGAAGGACAAGAAAACCGCAGCACAGTAAGCTTTTTCCTCAAATGTATTATTGATGACTTCAACGATTCTATGGACTTGTTCGATGGTTTTTCCTAAAGCCGAATTGGTGATCGGGGAAGAGATCTTCTTCGGTGTGTGTCATCAAGATTCTTTTAGTAGGAGTTTCTCCATTAGCTTAGATAAGACTGGTAATAAACTGATAGGCCTATAGGACTCGACGTTGTGCGGGGGTTTGTCGGGTTTTTGAATTACTATTACTTGAGCGATCTTCCATGGGGTGGGAAAGAATCCTGTTCTGAGGATAGCGTTGAAGATGGCGGTTAACATTGTAATCCCTATTTTAGGAAGCTCCTTAAGTACCCTGCCCGTGATCAAATCCCAGCCTGGTGCCTTGTTAGGTTTTAGTAAGTTGATCATTTCTGTGACTTCACCAGCTTTGAACAGCTTTATTGGAGGTGAAAGTTGGTAAGGGGCTTCCAGGTATTCTTTTATGTCGTCATCTTCATCCGGATTTCTAGTTGGTATTTCTACAGGTTGGAAAACGTTTGACAGGTGTTCCGCGAAGATTTGTGCCTTTTCTTTGTTATTGCGCGCCCAGGAGCCATCCGCTTTACAATAGGAGGTACTTGTTGATTCGGTTGGTTCAGGGCCTTCGTTGCCTTCCATAACGAGTAGTCTGTGCTAGCTGTAGCTGATAGCCCTTCTACGTAGGTGGCAAAATTGTCATTTTGAGGGTCCGTATTAGCTCCTTGAGTTCTCTAGTGGCATCGTTTAATCTTCTTTTGTCGTCAGGATACCTACAACGTTGCCATTTTTTCCTTAGCCGTCGTTTTTGGGCTATTTTTTCTTTCAGGATAGTAGGATACCTATGTTCTACTTTGTTGGGTGGGAAATTTGGTGTTGCTTCCCAGGCAGCACTTTGTATTGTTTTGACAAAACTTAAGACTGCATTATCAATTTCTTCGTTCGTTTTGAGAGATACATCTAGATTTATGCTATCCTCAATTAGTACTTTAAAGTATTCCCATTTTGTTTTTGAGTTGTAAAGTTGGGGTGGTTATAATTGCATTGACAGTAGCTATCACTGGAGAGTGGTCAGACGTCAGATCAAAACTGGATTTTATATTTAAGAGTCTTCGAGAAATACCTTTGATCACAAAGAAGTCCAATAAATCTGGAACTTTTGCAGGGTCCGTTGGGCAGTACGTTGGTTCGTAGGTGGATAGATGACCTAACTGTTCTTCTTGTAATACATAGGATTCTGCCTCTGCCTGGTGGGGATAGGCGCGATCCCCAGTGGGTATGCTTGGCGTTGTAGTCTCCGCCCGCCATGAAGCGATTTCCAAGAGATGTGAAGTATTCTTTCAAACTGTCTTTGTCAGGACGGTAGTTCGGTGGGCAGTATGCCGCCGAGATTACCAGCGGACCATACCAGTCCTCTATTTCTATACTAGTTGCTTGCACTTTTGTATTCTGGCAGTACACAGTGCTTTATTTGTTTTCTAATTATTACTGCTGATCCTCTTACTGCTTACTAGGTCAGAAAAACGTTTCTAATTTTAGTATTTTCTTAATTATAGCGTTTTGTCGCTTAAGACGTTATTTAGAATGTTTTCTTGGCAACTTATTGTTCAGCTTTTATAGTAAGTGGAATGTGAATTGAATGACGGTTGATGGTTACTATAGCAACACTAATTTATTTGCACTACCGTTGTTTCATGTACGATTTATTCGACCGCCGCAAATGCTCATCTGCTCAAACGTGTAATTCTGTAAAAAATCAGAAGATTCCAGAATTTGAACTCAACGGTGTCCTTGGAAATGGCGCGGATGGTAACCAATCATTCTAGAAAGTTCCTGAATAATTTGTTTGTCATATGTTGTTTCTGTTGCAATATAAATTTTATTATACATCGATGAACGATAAATGTACGATTTCAAAGTTTGATAGTTGTAACCTGTTCAAAGTTTCTCTTACTGAGCTTACTTTTTCGTTTATTTTACTCAAAATTTGGCTTGCTCAGGCCATGGGTTGGTCAGGTACTGCTTATAGGCGACAATAAATGTCTTGTATCTTAAATATTAATGAAAAACGTCCTATTATTTGAATGTTCAAAGTGAACGTTTGCAAAAGAGAAAAATTAAAAAAGATTTGATATTTAAACACGAATTTCGTTAAAGTAGCCGAAGCTATTTTGTTAACCGGTGCCTTTAAACTTCCTAACCTATATATTTTCTTTATTGTTTCTACAGTATTCGCCAAAGATCCTGTAATTTTGATCTTAGGAATGGGGTTGCGGAGGCCACACCATAATTTAAAGCTCTTCTTCTACCTGCTTTTGTTTGAGGAACTCCATACATAGTTTTAATAATTTACCAACAATTATTTTTTCAGAAAACACAAATCCTCTTGTAGATTTAGTTGTTCACGTTTCATTTCATTTTAGCAACATTTCCTAAATCAATTTCCATGCCGCAACATCACATAATTATTGACCCACCACTGTGTTTAACCAAAGTATTAATTTGATGTTTGCTCTCCACCCTATATCCGAATGAAGACACGTCTATATAAACCAAGATCTCAAATTTGGTTTTGTTGCTTTACAAAACATTTTGCCAATTATCTGTTGTGAAAAGCTTATGTTCTTTTAGACATTAAAACCCTTTTCCTTTTATTTATTAACCAAATATGTGGTTTTCGAATAGTCATTCTTCCTTATAATTTAGCTTTATTGAATCTTATTTTTACAGTAAAAACACTAACTGGCTTTTGTCGGTTGTCGTTGACTCAGATTTGCTTATTGTCAGTATTTTTGGATTTTCTGTATTTATTCTATTTTTCGGACGACCGACTTGATAGAATTTTTGACACTGCCAGAATTCTTAATACTTTTTCATAACGTTGTCTATTGTCTTGCTAGATATTTTTTAATTTTGTGCAATTTATGATACGCTATAATCATGGACTGAGTTTCTAATGAATATTTCTTTACCTTCTTCATTTTAGTGGAAACTTTATAAAAATTATTATTAAATTGAGTTTGACGACGTCACTTGAAGTTAATAAATGTGAATGATTTCAAACTATTAAACCATTCGAAGGGTAATTTTTCTGATGTGTACTGTAATTGCAGGATTATCTAGAAAAATACAGGAATATTGTTTTTTGTTTCACTACTAGAATTCTATAGAACTGTTCTATTTTTGCTATTACTACTATTTCTGAATTTTTATAATTTCATTTACCTCCTTAATAGTAGCAAATGTACGACAAAACAAAGCAAATTAATGTAGGGTGATTCAAATTGAACTTTGGGATTTGAGTTGCGTCTATTTTCGTTCTGTAAATGTTAAAAATTTGCATTTGTTCAATTGGTATCTAAACACATGGCAAACTCCACCAAAGACCACCAGAAACGCTGTAAATTTATAAACTGGTTTTTAGAGAACAGCTCAACTTGTTTTGGATTTTGTAAATCTTCAAGATTATCGTGTCTGGGGTAAAAAATTTTAAGTGCCGTTTGCGAAAAACAATACTTCCACCAAATGCACTATTTGGTATGCAATGTGGGCTGGAGAAATTATCGGGCTTTAGTTTTTTGAGGACAAAGCTGGCAACGCTGTTATTATCAATGGTCTATGGTATCGCTAGGTGTTAAACTACTTTTTTTCAATAAAATCAACAAGATGGAGCTACATGTCACACATAAAGTGAAACACTCACTTTATTTTCCATCGATTAGCTGCCGCAGTCTTGCAATCTAACCCCATTAGAATTTTTGCAATATTTTGTATTTTTTCAGGATGAGCATCTTAAAGTTCAGTTTAGATTACCCAATAGATTGCAATAGATCAACGGTAATATTCGTAGCTATAGAAGTGGCTGAATACTTATGAGCGGTAATGTATGCAATAAACGTTGTATCAGAAAGCGAGAATAATAATATTGTAATGAATATAAAAATTAAAGCTTTTAATACATTTTCGATATATTTTAAAATTATGTTCCATGGCAATTAATAATTTTTATAACAGGTGATTAAGAAATTAAAATATATTTACAAACGCATAACATTTTTCAGCGACGTTAAATTTTAAATCCACTTTATCACCAATCCGGTCATAATATTATAATTTTTTTTTATTTAAAAACGTTTTCAATAAAACGCACAAAATATTTTAGGGGCACATATTAAATTTTACTTTTAATAATACCATTTTGGAAAGTGAGTAGTGTCGAGTGCAAAAAATATTCTTGGCGTTTCATTAAATTTACGCTTAAACAATTTTGAGTTGAAAACGAACAAGTGATAAAATCTTTTTGAAATACGTGTTCTGTACGGTAAAAAGTCTTTAAATAGTTGCTAACAATAAAGGTAGATTCATTTTGTTCTTAGATATCGTGAAAAAAACTATCAGAAAACTATTTTACTTGAAATTTCGTCTTTATATTAACATAGAACTAAAGACTATTATTAATTTAAAATTATTATTAGTTTTTAGTTAATGAATGAAATCTTATCCGTTAGATACGACTTATCGATTTTCTTTGAACTTTTGTGTTTCGCAGAAATTACATTTTTATATTCAAATATACTTGAGACATATCACTTACATATCACTTGTGGACAGTCAACTGAAACTTATCATCAGAGGAGAACTTCCTAGCTCGAAATGTCTCGTTCATTTCATCAAACAGAACATAGTAGTTTGATCCAATATAGGAGAATATGATATGTAAGTCAGCGCATGAGAGTCAGGTAATGATGTAGCGACCGATATGTTGAAGTAACGTTCTACAGCTTCATTTCCCGTGAAACTCTTCTTAAATATGTCGACTATGTTGTTTCAGTGACTCGCACAAGGGATCGGCCAACACATCAGCAGAATCTCATTCTGATTTCAAAAGGCAAGCTCATTTTTTTTTGAATTAATAAATCTGACCGTAGCTTCTTGGCACGAGATTTTTATTCCATAAATAGGAGTCTCTTTTCCGGCGTTTTATAAGAATCGTTTGCTATCATCAGATACTCACAGAACGTTTCTGGGTTTAACTTGTGCAGCTATAGCAACATATTTTTACAAGTATGGAAATTTGATTTTATATTTTTATATTAAACACAGATCCTCGTTATCTTCAAGTCCCCTGAGATGATAACTTGCAAAGTTTTACAAAACAGACCCATTGTATTCACTTGTTTTGCTATGATCGAGCCAGTTGCATTTTGGATTATGCGTGGTATTTATTGAATGCGCACTACTTTTGCATTTCCACTATAGCACTTGACCCTTTTGAATTTCCATATTCAGCAAAACACAACTGTGCGACTGGGTGCTGTGTTCGCACATATAGCTCATACGGATGTCCGAAACAAAGAAACCGCTTCGTCCATTACTACTTGTAATGTTTTCATGTTTTTTTTGGTTTTATATCCAACTGAACTTAGTATTGTGCAAAGGACTCACTATTTCTAATGTGCGCTGTAACATCGTGCGACACATGATAGCGTAATTTATCCTTACACATGCACTGGGCGTGCCTATGAATTAGCCACACACGAGGAATTTGAAGGGGAAATACTAATTATCTTTAAAGGCCTTAAATGTATTAAAAAGTTAAGAATATAATTTGAACAAAAGTTATCTAAAAATTCCTCTAAAATACGGTAAAACGGGAAAACAGTATTAAACCACCGATTATGATTATCCCTAAAAATTAAAAATGACTGCAGCAGTTACATATATTGATACTCAAATATAATCAGGGTAGGCTTAATATACCCAATTTTAAAAATTGTTAGTTGTAATTTGATTTTTTTGGTTTGAAGCATCCACATATTTTCTTCTTCTCTTTTAACCCTTAATGCGCCCAGAATTATCCATAGATCTACCTTTGTTCTCTCTATTTTGTTCGATTTTAAGCGATTATTGTCATATATCAATGTGTTATTTTCCCTCTCGATCGCCTTCCAGTCCATTTCTTCATTTTGCTTATTATTTTTTATATATTTGTTTCTATTTTTAACCCAGCATCCTCCTTTCCAAAGCTCTCCCATAGGTTTTAAATTTATTTACCATTTGTTTGGTAAATGCCCAAGTTTGTGCACCATATGTAATTACTGCAAAATACATTGGTTATATAACCTTGTTTTCAGGTGTGAAGGTATCTTTTTTGTTTGTTAGGATTTTCTTTAATTTTATGAAAGTTGCCTATCGAAGCCTTACTTGTCTTTCAATTTCAATATCCTTGTTTTCTTGCTTGGTGCCCACTTCTCCTAAGTATGTATAGTCTCTTGCGTTTTTAATTTCTGGTTATTTACTTTCATTTTTGCGTTTTCTAGGCACACAGTTGTGATTTTATTTTTATTTATTATTAGCCATGTCTTTACCAATTCTTCTTCTAATTTTGTTATCACTTTCTTAAAATCGTGACCATTTTCTGGGAACAAGATTATGTCGTAGGCAACTCTTAGCTGTGTAAACACTCTTTACAATACTAGGGTAAACATAGTTTCAGTGATATTGTAACACCTTGTCTTATTCCTCTCGGCATTTCAAAGAACTCTGCCGTGTCATGCGTTTTTACTGCAGCTTTAGCATACTGATACATGGTCATCTATGATACACACATACTCTCGCTAGTTCGTGTAGTATGGTCCAGTGTTCGACCGAGTCAAATGCCTTTTCGTAATTAATAAAGGCTATATTTAAGGCATATTATATTCTAACATTTTCTGTTAAAATTTTTACAGTCAAAAGGTGACCACAAGTACTAAACGCTTTACTATATGTCGCCTGTTCTACAGGCTGGTAGTTTTCAAGCTTTTTATTTATCCTGTTTACACTTACTCTTGTAAACAATTTATAAGTCTGTTGTAATAGGATGGTCAGTTTATAATTTTGCAGAAGGATTGGGATTCTCTTTTCAAAAGAGCCGATAATTGTCTAGTTCAATTTTTTGGTACGTTTTCTTGCTCTATGCACCTGTTAAAAGGTATTTTCAGCTTAGGTGCGATTATGTTTGCTGCTTCCTTAATCATCTTAGTTATTATCTCGTCACTTTCAGGAGCTTTATTATTTTATATTTTACTTAAGGCGTGTAATGTGTCTTCTTCAGTTATTTCCCGAATATCTTCTGATGCAGCGTTTACTAGTTTTCTTTTTTATTGTCTTCCTGGAGGTTGTTGCATTTACGAACTTTTGTAGAATTCTTCTGTTATGTTTAAAATTTTGTCTCTGTCTTTGTCTGTTGATTGTTAGAGTTTTTTAGGGTGATTGTTTCTCTTCTTATTTCAGTTCTTAAGATGCTTAAGAATGTCATGTTTCTGTTATTTTCTATTTTTTTTCGTAATGTGTGTCTAAAGCTTTGTATCATTCTTCTTGTCTCTTTTGTTGCTGTATTTTGTTTTCTCTGCATAGCCGTCTTCTTCTTTCTATCACTTGTTTTGTTTCTTGGAACAGTTTGTTTTTTGTCTATGGATGTGCTTTGCTATTTTGGTTGCTGTTTTTTTACTTTTTATTCTGTTTTTTTCATTTTATTTTAATGTACTATTTAATCTAGCTCTCTTTTCTTTGCTGTTGTTGTTATTGGTGTTATATTTACTGTTTGCTAGCTACTGTATTTTCTGTTTTGCGTTCTTATTTTCCGATCTTTCTTAAACACTGACTTTTGTAGTTTATTTTATTTCATTTTATTTTTTTTGCAGATACTATTATAATTTTATTTTTACCATTGTTTATATTCCTATTTATTTCTTCTAATTTTGTGTTTTATATTATTAAGTTAAAAATTGAAATAATTTTCCAAATCTTTCAAATGGCGAGAGTTACATATGCCTAACTAGATTCCTATTTGGCTGAACGGCGTATTCAGTTCGATCGACAAAGAATACGGAGTACTTCAGATATAATTACAAAATGTCTCAACTGTACAAAATGTGCGTTTCTAAAGCTATTTTAATTGTTATATCCTTATTACATATAGAAAGTGTTATAGCCAATTATCATTCAAAGTAATTTTAAATTGTTCTAATAACTTATTTTTGTTTATGATGACTCCATTAATTTCAGCAGGTTATTGCGTCTACATTTGAATACATGTTATGCTGTATAAGGAAAAATTCTTAGAACAGGCAACTCTTGAAACTGCAGAAAAACTACTAGATTCACGTAACATATTAGAATTCTGCCTGCAAAAGTTGTGTCAAGACTCATGAGAACTCAAACTAACGTATCGAGAAATTTTGTAATTTCCTATATTTGCTTGCTCGCAACTCAAGACGGCGGTGGAGAACGAGCTGTGATTTTGCATCTTACTTGTTACATAATCAAATATTTTGTGCGAAAGCTAAAAATTAGCATCTGAGGCGGCTGAATCTTTCGATAAAGTAAAATGAAAAATACGTAAGATAGTCATAACAGCAGCTTTAAACGCAACGAAACCGTGGTTTTATAATTTTTGAATTTCAAAGCAGGGATATGTTTGCCTTATTCAAATGTATTACTTCTTTAAAAATCGTATTACTTGCTTGTTATTTTTGTTGTAAAGTTATTATTAGTGTGGGTTTCCGTGAGACTACTGCTAGTGCCACTGGAAATCTGAAAACATCGACTTAGGACAAAATTACTGACTACCTCCGTCATCAACTGTTTATCAATCCTAAAGTGGCTTCACACTTTAGTCGAAAAATCATCTTTTTACGTAAACAAACAAAACTGTCAAGTTTGGGATTTGAAACATCCATTTAGTAACCCATGAAAAACAAATGCACCCCAACAAGTCGCTGTTTGTTATGGATTGTTAGTGGATCGCGTGATAAACCCATAATTTTTCGAAAACTATGCTTAATATGTTACTATTGTAAATGAATAATTAATTGCACCAACAATTTCCGACATCAATTGGCCAGCAAGATTTTGTTGTATAACACCGCGCAGCTTTTTGTCGGATTATTTAAAATCTAAGAAATTCATAATCATTTGGTGATCTTAAGAGTAAAATCTTAGATGTTGTCATGTGAGAAATTGCAAACGAAAATTTTATGACAAGATTTAAGATGTACAGACGAAACCAAGGTGAACAGTTATCAAACATAATTTTTTATATTCAATCTTCGATTGAAGTTTTACTAATTGTATGTAAAATCGCAAGATATGATAAAAAAGAAGATATAAATAGAAACATAAAAATAAATATATATATTCTATTCTTTATAAAAATTTGGTCCATTGAGTCAACACATTATTTTTTATATATCGTCGAAAAATTTTGAAACGGGGATCTAGGTACCTCATCGTTTGTTTCATGTTATTTTGGTAAATATTTTTCATTTCTGTAGTTTAAAATTAACTGTAGAAAGCCACCAAAAATATCACACGGCAAAGTTTAGCCATTCCACCCATACAAAAAAAAGATGGTTTCTGGGCGAGATCAGGCAAACAGAAAGTCGAAGCTTCTTCTACTCATCTTGAATCAGTATTTCAACCACTACCAATGACATTAACCGCTGAAATGGAAACGGAAATAGAAGAAATCTTGATGCACCGTTTCAAATGTCACCACTTTCAGACCAATTTACAGTTAGCTAAATTAAGGGAATGATCAAACCACAGGTTTTGATCTTGTTACTGGCCAACTGATTAAAGAACTGCCCGTAACGGTCTAGTAATGTTAACAATAATATACAATGCTGTACTAACTAAAATTAGGGCACCTAATAGTTCAATGTGAGGTCTGGCAGGTAGTTTTAATTCCAAAACTCGGCAAACCGCAAAACAAAGTTTGCTCTTACAGATCTATAAATATACTACCTTAACTAGAAAAACTTTTAGAGAAGTTGCTCGCGAAGAGACAGCCACTTATCAAAAAAATAAAATTAATCACAGACCTTCAATTCGGGTTTAGAAATAGCCATTTGACCTCAGAATAGGTGCACAGTATAGTCGTACACCATAAACCAAACTTTTAAAGGAAAAGAGTTTTGCAGAGCAGGATTTTTACATGACAACCAGGCCTTTAATAAAGCATAGTACGATGACTTCTATTCAAATTAAAAATATTTACACCGCTGTTATTACAGTATCTTTGTTATTCCTGGAAGAAATGACAAGAAATGACAAGAAATAACAGACCTGCATTCAATCAAATCAAGTTCCACAAGGTAGCCTACTAAGCCCAATGCTGTTCACAGCAGATTTCCCCAAAAATAAAAATTCTTTTATTATAAGCTTTGCCAACGATAAAGCAGTATTAGTTAAACACAAAGATCCCCCACTGTTCGGGCGCTTTACTACCGGGCGCTCGTGCGCTTTTACAAAAGATACTTAACTTAGCGCAACTACTGAGTTAGAGGCGCTGGCCCCTCTCTCTCTCTCGGATGCGCCGCCGCTGGGCCTTAGCGAGAATTGGATGCACGCGCTCGCGTGTGGCGCCGCGCGACATTCAGCGCAGAGACTTGACTCGAGTCCGTTGAGCCTTCCAGACGTTATCGCAAGTACGCTGCTTTCAAGGGAAAGAGGACTGCGTGACAAGGAAACAGGTCAGTGTGGAATCGTGATGATTGATGTGTATGCGTCCTCTTGTGTTGTATGGATGGTTGTGTGTGTGTGCCTTGGGAAGGAGTCACGGAGCGATCGTGGCCCTTCTGCGGCGTAGAGCTTTGCGGCAACCCTGTGTTGCCCGAGCCTGCGTGACAAGGACACAGCTCAGGGCGGATTCGTGTCGATTGTTGTGTATGCGTCCTCTTGTGTTGTAAGGGCGGTTGTGTGTGTGACCCTGGGGAAGGAGTCACGGAGATGCCGTGGCCCTTCCATGGCGAGCCCACTGCGGCTGTGACCGTCTCGTTGGTCATCCCCCAGTGAGGTGCGGTGACCGTATGTGGTAGGCGGTACGGCACACACACACGTCCAGGTTAGAGAGCTCTCGCTGCGTGCGGAAAGATACCTTGCGGCTTGCGTAATTGCGTTCGCGCCTTTAGCGGCGTTGCGACACCGTTGAGTTGTATTGTCGTTTACTATTGTTCCTTTAGTTTGTATTTAGTTAAGTTTTACAACTAACAATAAATCCTACTCTTGCCCCGGCTTTCTCTCTAATCGCGAGAGGTTTTATGCTTAGGCAAGTAGTAACTTTCGCGTAATCCTTTGTGTTTTATTGATTGGTCCTGCTCTCACTCCATCATTAACTAAATCTCACCCTTACAGTAATTCTAATTAACCATTTTTAACCTTCACTGTATCTGGGTTATGTGGAATCTAAACACCCACTATTCTTCACCAAAACCTGAACGAAATAGAAAAATGGGCTTATAAATAAAAGATCAAAATCAATGGACAACAGGTGTAAGAAGTCGAGTATCTAGAAATTCACTTGGACAAAGTAGAACTTACGTTAAGAATAAACGAAAACAGAAACCACTACTCTAACTCCAACATCAGTCTTTCAAATAAACTACTAGTTTCTAAAGTGGTTTTCAAACGTATTTAGACATACCGTCTTCAGCTCTGGGGTACCGTAGTCAACTCAAGAATTAAAATAAACAAAATGTTATGTACAATTGCTAATTAGATTATTTCGTTAGAAACGCGGACATTTAAGTAATTTGAAAATAAACTCAATAAAAGACGAAACTTAGAAGTGTAGTGCTAATTATTTAAATCAACTATCAAATCACCCAATTCGGTGAATCTTCTAGATAATAATGTGCAAATTCATAGATTTAAAAGGTTTAGATATCTAGATTTGCCACAGAGATATTAAGGTCTCCGATACAGTTTAAAATTGTTCCAATTTGCTTTTAATAACGCAACCAAAGAGAGGTGCTCAGTGGAATGCCTCTCCCATGTCAACAGTCATTATCATAAACTTTACTTATTGTATTTATACAAATTGTAAATAGAAATAAATCATTACACAATTTTTTTGTATTTTTTAGTTTTATCTTATAGTTTTATATATGTACTCTTTTTAACTTTTAACAGTTTTTAGCCTTCACTAAAAGCAATTTATAATAGAGCCCCTTTAATTGATTTATTCACTTTTGTATATCTACGTGTATCTTCTGTATTTCAATTTTAAATTTATTACTGCAAAATTATTTTCTGTTTCTGTTGTGATGTCTTACCACAAATTTCCCTTGTTGTCTTTTTTATTTTTTCATTAGTGTAAATTTTATAGAATTCGGTTTTATATTATTTTGTCATTGAGTGCGTGTGCTACAATTATATTCTGTATATTTATCTAACTTTTTTATTTTACCTACTGTCATTGTTGCTCTTGCATGTGTGGATATGTGTATATACCCGCAGATGACCAAAATTGACAAATAGCCCCTCGGCTTAGGCTGCAAAATTATCGATTTATTCTGATTATTTGATCATCAACTGTTTGTAGATTGCTGGGTGAATCTTAAAATTTAAGTAACTCTACGAAAGAATTAGAACGGCCCAAAAACCACAAGATGTTGCTGGCTAGTTGATATCGAAATTTCGTAAATTACGCAACCAAGAAAGTTTTAGTGTAGTAAATCAGTTATTCCTTGAGCTGTATGGTAGGTGACGCTGACTTATTGGAACTACATTGTTTCAGATCCATGTTATCCAATTGGTATTAAAACACTAGATTATCATATAACGCTAATGTTCTGCACTCACAATTGCAAAATTTCTAACATAATTTGCGAAGAAGTGTGGACTTGTCATGCCATCTATCCAAAATCCATACCCATCACTGGAGTGCATTTGCTGTTCGTAGATTACGGCCTCATCTTTAAAGATCATTTTTTGACTGAATTGTGATCAACTAACAAATTGCCGACATTAAGGAATAGCCAAAAAGCTTTTCTGCTCAAGAAGGTATAGATCTTTAGCGAGTATTCGCCGAAGGCAGCTTCTTAAAATATCTAATTGATATACACGATATCGATGTTTTATGGTTTTCAGGGTTAACTTGACTGTCACTGGCAGTATTCTCGGGGGAATTTACCCACGCTAATGCTCACTTTACAACAAAATTAACGAGCAAATAACACGATTATTGGGAAAATGTAGGACATTTGAATACAACACAGACATATTTATATTTTAAAATTTAAAAAATTACAAACTCACGGTTTCGTTGCGTTTACAGCTGCTGTTATGTCTGTTTTACGCATTTTTTATTTTTTGGTGGAAGCTGCAGCAGCCGCATCAGATGCTAATATTTTGCTTCCTTACAAAATGCTTGAATACGTCGCAGGTAAGATGCGAAGTCACAGCTCATTTCCCATCGTCGCGTCTTGCGGACTAGCAAATCTAGGAAATTACAAAATTTCTCGGCACGTTAGTTCGAGTTCGGATGAGCCTTGACACAAATCTTGCGAGCAGAATTCTAATATGTTACGCGAATAAAAAAAATAGTTTTTCTATAGTTTTAAGAGCCGTCGAAGAATATTTCAATATACTGCAACATATATTCCATTGCAAATATAGTTTATATATATTATATACGTAATAAAAGTTTGATCAACATTATTGATCTACAGATAAATGCTGAAACAATAAAAAGTAAAAGTTTCTACTATCTTTTATATGGCATAAATAAGTAATTGAAATTATCTTGAATAATAATTAACGATAACCCTTTTTATAATAAGAGACAAAGAAATTAAAGCAACAGTAGAAACACATTAATTTTAAAAATTTCAGATTTCAAAAAATCGACCGCCATATTAAATTTTTTATTTAAAATATTTCCGGTTAAGCGCACAAAACATTTTAGAGGGTTATATTAAATTTTGCCGTATTTAAATTTATTTTTGAAAGTGGGCCATGTCAAGTCCTACAGACATATTTTTGGTATCTCATTAAATCCATGAGCAGATAATTAAATTTTTTTCTAAACTTCTGGTTTGGACAACATAAAATTAAAATTCAATAGTAGTTCCTGGTTGTTAAACGAAGCCTTTTTTAGACTTGCGCTATAAAAACAACTTTTCTTTGAACCTTTGGATTTTGCAGAATTTAAATTTTACATTTAAAAATAATTAACTATAATTGTTTTTTCCTTATTTATTGTCTATTAAAATTAAGTAAGTACATATTCTTTTTTGATGTCTATAAACATTTGCTGTGGTCAGTTTTCATACAACTATTACATATCATTCGTTGAGTGTAGTACCGCACCACATGTGGGCAGCTGACTAAAGCTCTTTATTGCGTTAAACAGTGACTAGTGCAAAATTCGGCGAATATTAGACGTGTAGTAGCACCAATCACGGGAGAGCCTGTAAAGTGGAAACGATGTAGTAATTGACATGCGTTTGCACATTGTCATGTTGAAACAACGCTCTGATTCTCTATTTTCCATAGTTGCGTTGTAAAACACGTCGGTAGAATCTCTTCAGTGATTAATCAATCCATCAGTAAAATCAATTTATAATTTCAAAATACAATCCCCATTCGCTTTGGTCCCGATTGTAAATGTTTATGGCGTCTCATTACATAATCAAGATGCCTATGTTGTAATTAAGCAGTCAAAGAACGCTCTCGGACCTACCCAATACAACTGTAGTATTGTGTGTAAGAGGATTTTATTGTGCACAGATCTTTGTAATATTTAAATCCTCATGTATTACATACAGTACGCGAAGTTCTGCGATACAGACCTATTGCATCAGCCAATGCACTGAATGTAATGTGCTGGTATGATCAAGTGAGACACGCGTTGGATAATGTGTGCATTTGCTAGATGCTGCTGTTACCTTTCTCAATACAGTGATTGTCATCTTTAAATTCCGATGTTTAGTAAAATACAGCTTTGCGATACGGCACTGCAATCCTACACACAACTAAAAATTGTATATGTATGTCAAAAGTTATTCTTTCTAGTCAAAGAAACCTCTTCATCTCTAATTGTCCATGTTTATCTGTTTTCACAACCGCACTCTTAGCACTGTAAGAAAGACTCACTATATATCCTTATATGCGTTTTATAACGCTACCTGGTGGTACGAGGAAGCAATATAATCTATTTTAACACACACGAGGCGTTATCGTCCAATACTTGGGCTAAAAGAACCTTGATGAGAAAATTGTATTAATCCATCGATTATGAGTATTTCTAAGAATTAAAATTGAATGTTTTGCAATGCTTTCTATGTACAAGATGGCTCAATAGGGGAGAGGTGGGGGTATTTTAAATCGTTGTCCCTAACTACCTCATCACAAATTCATGGATAAAAAGATTGTTCTGATTTGGCTCGGTACTTGTTTCCTGATTCGAATGTCAAATTTGACAAATTTAAGATTTCGTGATTTTGGCCGGTACAATAGGTATACTAGATAAGATTTTTATTTTAAATCGTTGTCCCTAACCCCTTAATTACGAGCACACTGATAAAAAGTCTTGTAATATCAAAGGCAGTAGAAGTTTGCAATTAACTAAGCTCCCTTAAAAGTTTATTTTGTTTTTACTATTAGTGCAGTTAGATTTTAAAAAAGTTACTTTATTTTCCTAGATATTATGTACAATAAGAAAATACACCATAGAACATAAAATCTTCATTGTTCTGCCTTACCATGTTAACCAACCCCTCAGTTCAAAATCTTAAATTTTGCAATTTTGACCTTCGAAGCGGGAAAAAGTACCGCGCTGGATGAATAAAATTATGGTGAATTCGTAATCAGATGGTTAAGAACAATGATTTAAAATAAAAATCTCATCTAGCATACCCATTGGGCATCCTGTAGACCAAATAGAAATATGCTAGGCTCAAGTGAGGCAATTTAGTAACTGATCTACAGGTACTTTTAGAAACCATAAATGGTGCTTCTTCTTTAGTAAAACCTACATTTTGTAAATCCAAGTTACTAAATTTTCATATTTTGTGTACATTTTGCTTTATTTGTTTTTTTAAGTTCATAAGTTTTCTTAAAGAGGAGTTGATGTATGTTTTGACTTTTAATCTATATTTATTGTTTTACTTGCTACCTAACCCGACATTTCTTTATAAATTTTAACGACAACGAAGTAATTTCAACACAATTAAAAGCAAACCCACCTAATGTTGTAAAACATGTTATTCAAGCTTTTTTTACAATGTTTGCTTTAAAATTTATAGAATTTGTAAATATCTATATTAACCTTTTTTTTACATATCCCTATATAAAATTGTCAAGTAGTAGCATATTTAGCAAGCACAGTTGTTAATGTTTCTTCGTGTTTGTTGGAAAATTACTCAGTTTTGCCCAAACTAAAGCTTTATAAGTGGGATGGTGTTACATATTGCTATCAATATTAAAATGTTAAGAATTTATATATACTGAGAACCACGTGTAGTCCAAATACTCGAATTTATCTGAACATATTTGAGACCACACTACTCTTTTTATTTAATTCGTTTTATTTAAATCATGGAGATGCAGTATATATGAGGCTTCACCTTTTGCACAATTTATTGTCAAGTGTTCATAGATAATCATTATTTTTGTAAAAGTGGAACTATTGAATTATTGGAGGATGTAACCAATTAATAGTTTATATTCTGCACTTGCTCGGCGTATGTTAACCTGCATTCTTCTCCAAAAATTACTACTAACATTAACTGCTTAATTCTGCTTTTCGTGTACGAATAATAAACACTCACACCTTCTGAACATACCGAGGCATTTTTCCACATACATAAATAATATGACAGTATATAGCAATAAAGAGATTTGTCAGGTAGAATTGAGGCTATTGAAACTTGTTAATTGGCGTACTGCTACTTCATGTAGTAGCAATTAGACGCCACATTACAGATAAGTTCGTTTTCGTTTTCCACAAAACATAATTAATATTATTCTTGTCTAAATTGCAATATCATTACTAGTATTAAGAAATTCTGAATTCGATATTTCGATATTTCTCTAACAAAAATAAATAGAGAGCCTGGACTTCCTGATTTATTTGTCCTAGGCAATAAAACCCATGTATCATAGTCTAAGAAAATTAGCACTTGATTTATTTTGCATATGCATACCGAAGGTTGGAGTATTATGTATAACTTTTTATTTTTTCACAAAGAACATTACAGACATCACTAAATATATTATTATTACAACTATATGTACTTTGAGGAGTTGCAGATAAAAAATTACAAAAACTTCTCTCATTTCATAAAATGTAACATGTTGAGATCAGGGTATTGCATTTCCATTAATACACACTTAACTTAAAATACATGAATAACTATCATTCATATACTCACACCGCAAAGAATTGAGCCTTGCAAATGCAGTATTGAGACGATCTATAGAAAATGTTATTTAAATTATTAGTAATTAGTTTTTATTTTTTATTTAATACAGACACTACAATCTGTCATAAATTGACATTCAGTAGATTATTTAATAGAATGATAAAAGTGATAAACATGAAGGTGGAGCATCCAGTGATGAACCCCTATATTACACATTGAGTAGTTTAGCGGTACAAATTACAATAAATAACATGAAGAACATCCTGATGTTATTCAAATCTGTTTACAAGATCGAAAGGTTTGAAACGTTTTAAGCGCGGTTGGACTACATCGTCACGATTTTTAAGACACTCCACTGAGGTATTTGGGTGGTCGCTAATACGATCTCGATAACGCGCACAATATCGTTGAATTTCTTGATACACTGTAGGAACTGCACGATTTCTGCGAATGGTTTCATTGGGAATGTACCATGGGGCGTTTACTATAGATCTTAGGACTTTTGACTGGAATCTTCTTAAAATTTCGATGTTGGAAGAACTAGCAGTACCCCAGAGTTGAATGCCATATGTCCATATGGGTTTGAGCATAGTTTTATAGAGAAGTAACTTATTCTCCAACGAAAGCTGTAAACGACGTCCTATCAGCCATTGATTGTTAAGCATCAACGGTGGGCAGGTACCTCTCCTAAACGTGAAAGTGACTTGGACGGATTTGCTTTCGTTTAGTTTGATTCTCCCTTTCTGCACGAGGACTGAATTGCGTCTAAGTGGGTTTGTAAGTGGCTAGAAGCTAGGTTTGGGTCGACATGAGATGAGAGTACTACTGTGTCATCCGCGAAGGTGGCAACCATATTACCAGGTGTGGTTGGAAGATCTGCCGTAAAAAGGAGGTATAGAATAGGTCTCAGTACACTCCCTTGTGGAACAACGGAGTTGATGGAATAGGTGGGTGTTAGGGCACTACCATATCTTACAAGAAAATTCCGGTTGGAAAGATATGACTTCAGGAGTTCAAAATAATCCATGGGTAGGGATTTTTTGATTTTACAAAGTAGGCCGTCGAGCCAAACCTTGTCAAAGGCCTGTGTTACATCCAAGAACACTGCTGCACAATACCTACGTTCTTCAAAGTCCTTAGTGATTTTGTCCACAACTCGATGTACTTGCTCTGTTGTTGCGTGTTGCTTGCGAAAACCAAATTGATAGTCGGGAAAAAGGTTTTTGTCTATAAGGATTGTATAAAATTTCTTTAAGAGCATAATTTCGAAGACCTTGGACAGTGCTGGTAATAGGCTGACAGGTCGTAAGAAGCTGGTTGATCAGTAGGTTTTCCGGGCTTTGGAATTAGGATTATCACTGCAGTTTTCCATGATTCAGGAAAATGGTGAAGCCTTAGGATATCATTGAATAGTTGGATTATGAATTGAAAGCCTTTTTTAGGCAGATTTTTAAGAATTAAGCCAGTGATTTGGTCATGACCCGGTGCTTTGTGGAGGTTTACATGTTTGAGAATGGTATTTTCAACTTGGTGTACTTTGAATTTTTTTGGTTGCAGGCTCATTTGGTACGGCCTCATTGTCAAGTTCTGCCGGAAATGGTTTGAAGACCGTAACTAGATGGTCAGCAAGTGCCAGCGTTTTTGCCCAAGCATTGTTGATAATATGAATCGGGGCTTTATGTTGTTGTGGTTGTTTAAGGTACTTTGTGGCCCTCCAGAGCGAATAGTTATCTGCTTCGGTTGGAAAGAGTTGTTTCAGAAAGTTTTGGACATTTTGGTTCCTGATGGTAGAAAGTAGGTTTTTGAGTTTTTATTGTTCGGGTGTCGTGTTGTTTGTCAGGTTCTTCTTAACCGACGCTTCTCGGCAATTTTTTGTTTGACTAAAATTGGGCATTGAACTGGGTTGATGTGTCGGATTAATATCGGGGTAGCTTGGCGGGCTGCTACTTGGATTACTTGAGTGAAGTGTAGCACAGCTTCATCTAGATCCGTGGTAGTTTTTAAAAGTAGATCTGTGCGTAGAGATATGTCAATCAGCTCTTGAAAACGCGTCCAGTTGGCAGCTTGTCTTTGATGATTATATTTGTACCTAAGGTTACTAAAATCGGGGAGTGATCAGTAGAGAGGTCTAGACAGGAATTTGCGGTAAGGAATTTAGTGTTAATTCCTTTTATAAAACATAGGTCAAGTAGGTCTGGCTATCTATTAAGGTCAGTGGGCCAGTATGTTGGTTCTCCTGTAGATAATGGCGACAGATTCATGTTATTTACTGCTTTTAACATTTCTCTACCGTTGGTGGTAGTTACTCTGCAGCCCCAGTAGGTGTGCTTAGCATTATAGTCACCGCCCGAGATAAATCTGTTACCTAACGTTCGGAAATAGTGTTCATACGTTTCTTGCTTGTTGTTATGACGGGGTGGGCAATAGGCCGCTGATATTGTGAGAGGGCCATACCAGTCTTCAACGACTATAGATGTGGCTTGTAATTGAGGTTGACTGTAATTGGGTGGTACGTGATGTTTAATTGAGTTTTTGATTATTATTGCGGAGCCCGTATGAGCAGAGTCATCCGGATGATTTGTTCCATAGGTTGTGAATTTAGGGATTGTAAAATACGAGCGATCCGTGAAGTGGATTTCTGAGATTAGTACAATGTCAAGACAGTGATTTGTAATGAAAGCGATGAGTTTATCCTTATGTTGTGACAGCCCGTCGGCGTTCCATATCGCTATTTTAAGGTGATGATCCATTGGATGTTCTAGTTACAATCGTGGTTAAAAGGTTTAACATTGTTCCCATCTGTTCCATTAATAGTTTTAGCATGTGCTTTAGTTCAGCAATATCTGTTGAGCTTTTTGTCGGTCCAGTGTTGTGTTGGAGGGGGAAAGCTGTGTTGGATTGTTGGTTACTGCCATTTACAGCTTGAGCGTATGCTAGTCTTGGTTGATAAAATTTTGTCGTAGTGGGGGAAACATTCTTTGGTGGAGTTCTTTATAGATGGGGCACCCTTTATAACTAGCAGGATGATTCCCGTTGCAGTTCTTTGTGTTGGCATTGTAACGTGTGGTGCAATCCAGTGCACTTCACACATCGTGGAGATCTGTTGTAGAAATTTTTTGTGTGCCCATGTTTCTGGCATCTGGAGCATTGGGGTATGTTGCGTTTAGCATGAGGGGGTTCAAATTTTACCATAGTATGCATAAGTTTGTCAACTTTATATATTTCTTTATTTTTATCGGATGGTTTCAGATCTAAAACAAAGAGGGGTAGCTCTTTTTTGGTGCCTGCTTGTTTTACGTTCCACACATTGATAGCTTCGTGACCAAGCGTTTGAAGTTCTTCCTTTATTCCGATGATGCTCGTGGAAGGGTGTAGATTCCTTAGAAGAACACGTAAGCTCCGTTCTTGTTTAACCTGATAAGTGTGAAATTCGGTATTTTTATCTATTAAGTCTTTGGTTATTAGTGAGTATTTTTCAGTTGTTTTTGGCATTATCTTAATTTAATTGTTTGTTAGGGCCTTTAATGAGTACTCATCTTTGGCTATCGAGTCTAGGAATTGGATTAGCGGTTGGGTGGTCTTGACACCCGAGACAAATATCGGAGGCGGTTTTGGATCTGCTTTTGAGGTTCCTTGTCCTTGTGTAGCTTCGTTACTAAGCGGGCTGAAACGATTTTCTGGGTCCAGCCAGTAGGTTGAAGACTTAGTTTGCTTATCTTGATTAGCCTGGGTATCAGCACTATTTACACGACCGCGCTTTTTGTGGTTAACTTGTTGCTATGGAGTATTGTGTGGCGATGAAGGAAATTGGTACAGTTGGTAGGACGGTTGTGACTGATACTGTGCCATGTTAGGAGGTTTAAATGTGACTTGTGCGGTTATATGTTGTGTGATCGTTTGGTTTGGATTTGCAAAATTACTATCGTATTGATAGCATTGTTGAACCATCTGCATCGGTTGAGATTGATCAGTTTGCATGGGAATGTAATGTTGAGCGTTCGGCATCGTTGCAGTTTGATTTGGATAATAGTAGGCCATACTGGCAGTTTATAGATAATAATAGGCAAGAATATGTATAAATATAAATAAATGATTGCACTTGACCCCGAGGTCAGTGCGCATGATTAACTCGACTCTTAATTCTGATATTAATAGGAAATGCAGGCCTGACTTTAATAGCAGCAGGTAGTGTTTTGGGGCACTTATTATCAAAGCGTGGCACTCGACCGACCGCTCCGAAACACAAGCGCAGAATCAGTAATTAGTAATAATATGTAGGAGAGTGATTCAAATAAAAACGGATTTTATTTTTACGCACCGTGGGGTGAACGGAATTTCTTAGATAATTTGGTAAAAAATGTTATTGGTTGTGGTGTTAGAAAGTGTATAGTTTTTAGTAATATTTTAATTAAAAAAATGTACAGCCTTTTTTCTCCATAAAAAATTAAACCAAGTGTTACAAATGTTTAAGATGCAGAACAATAATAAATATGTATCAGCATCTATAGAAGAGAACAAACCTTTTCTTCAGTAGCAATTACTTTTAGTAGTTTTTTTGATAATATCTGAATTACAGCCTCTTAAATATTATGTATGTTACTTATTTTACATGTACTTTTCAAAATCCCAAAAAAACTGCACGAGAAATATTTGTTTTCAGTTTTCGCTTTTTAAAAATTGAATATAACAAACTCACTGGCACACTCATAACTTAAGTTACATTAAAACGTTTATAAAAGCAACAGATCAAATGTTTATTCTTTGCCAACTTCCTGGATTCTTTGATGAATACTTAACCTACTTTACTTTTCGTAAAGGAGGTTAAGAAACTTTAAATTGCGAAGTTAAATTTTGATTGAAATTTTTCTTTGTTGTAATTGCCTCACAAATCAGAGCTACTGCTTTTCTGCTCTACCAATAAATGCAGTAAACTTTAGTGCATATTAAAAATTATATAACAATAAAAATCATGTGTAGGGGTGAATTAAATACAAACAAGAATTTTATCATTACGCGCGATGAGGTGAACGAAGAAAGGCTTTTTAAAGTTGTGGGTAAGGATGCCTAAAAGAGGTTTCTGCTGTATGATATCTCGCGCTATCACTTTTTTAGTTCACATCACGATGCCAAAGCAACAGACTATTATTTATTAAGTTTCTCACTACAGAGGGTTTAAAACTGTCTGCAATTTTGAGAAAACTTAAGGCACGGGTAAACGACAATGTGCTTAAGAAAAGTCAAGTCTAGACGTGGCATAAATAATTTTTGGATCAGAAACAGTTGAAAATAAAAGTCATTGAAAGCTTAATAAAGAAGAGTATTGGAGTTATTCTCCGACTTTCCAAAGATGACTCGCGTTAATATTTAGTAAAATTCCTTTTGTCAACAAACCAGAAAAAAAATTAAGGAGTTATTTTGTAGCCCCCTTCCTTCAATGCGGACTTAGTGTTCTGGGATTAACACTTGTTTGGACTACCAAATGAAGCACTTTGAGGACAATGTTGCTGTCAAAGCGTTTATGTCCGTTATGTTGGTGTTGTAACCACAGCAATTTTACGATAGCGGAATAAAAAAACATATTCGCTGAGAAAAATGTGTTTCTATGTTAAGAGATTATGTAAACAAATAACTTTGTATGTTTGTATTTCTATGAGGGTTCATTAAATAAAAAATTTTTCAAATGTTTTTGAATTTTTTGCAATTTTTATAGGCCTCGTCGGATCTGATGAAACCCGTTCTTTAGGAATTTACCAAGAGATATGTATATAAATATTTTGATCCATACGCTTAACTCACATTAAATTTTGATAGGATTTACATCAAATTGCTACATTACGAAATCCATTTACTGCTTGGAGGCTTTGTCCCAGGTGATTTTTTCAGTGCACATCTTAAGACATAGAGGCTCTTCTGAGTGCGACGAAAATCGCTTTGAAGCACATCTCCATAGACATTTCGTATTTTATTCTTGAAGAGCTTGAAAATACAATATGGTCTTTTAGATTAATTGTATTTATTTTCTCAATTTATCGAATCCTTTTATATTAAATTTTTCCAAAAAGTTCAGCTTAAAAATCCTTGGCAAACTTGACTAGCCTTAATTTTGCTAAAATTGATTTCGTGTTTCGTATTTTAGAAATATTATTAGTAAATTCCATAAAAAAAATATTTTAGGTTTTAACGTTTTAAATAAGCGATTCTTTGTCTTGATTCCTGCATTATTTCGTAAGATGTAGGGCTTATAAATAATTTATAAAGATTAATGGCAAAAAAGCGCGCATTAACTTACCTATAAAAGCTTTTCACGAAAAAATTATATTCGTCACGGAAGATGTCACCCAAGCAATTATGCAAATCCGGTGTTATTCGAGCGAGGAGCACGCGACAGGCGCTATTTTGATCTTATTCTTGCGAACCACTTTTCGCTGTTTTCCAGGTGGGGCATGTTATTTAATTAGACGAACACAGCCGCCGTTCGGCGTAAATTCGGCACCGTGTGGGAGCGGCACGCATTGCTAATAAGGCAAAGGGCCCGCCGGCATATCACGTGATAACGGCGCATTTTTAGCGCGCCACGTGAGGCCGTTCTGATACGACGTGGCGCCCTTGCTCCAGCTTAATGGCTGCTAAATCAGCCGCGCGACACCTCCGCCGTAACTTTCGCCCGAAAGAGATAACCGGGTTAGGGGCGCGCAACAGGAGGCGCCCTATTTACGGTGCCTGACTGCATTCGCGTGGGCGGAAGATTGTAATCTGATTTGCGAGTTTCCGGATTACAGCGGATTCAAGGCGCCCTGAGAAGTTTTAATTGCGGGGTCGGAAGAGCGAGATGAGTGGTCGGGCAGCTAAACGTCCCCGGCAGACCCTTTGGTTCTTCTGGATAAATAGGAGGCAACAAATCCTGCCCTTCTCATCTTCCGGACACCCACTTAGACGGATTATTTGCTCTACGTTGCGCTTCCGGGATTCGGTAGGCTTGCGTAGCAAATGAGTCTAAACCAGAAGGAAATAGATTGAGGTCAGGAACTCGAACATTCGCGCTAGTTAATTAACGACTCAACACTAGGAGAAAGATTATTAGTTAGATAGAACCCAATTAGTGCAAATGCGAATACAATAGGAGAAGCTTTGTGAATTACTACAGTAGTTAATACAAACGGAAATTTTCACGTAATTTAATTAAGCATAATTAAAAACATTTTTAAAGGACTTTATTCAAACTTTGAGGGGCTTGGGCCCCCGCTGTAACTTGGCAACCACGCATCCAATAAAAAAAAAATGCATTGCGTGCAACGGATTCCCGTCTGGGCCAGAACGATGTTTTGTTGTACTTAAAACGCTCTTTCGAATGAGCTGTCAATTGTAACCATTAGATGCTTGGTTGCCAAGTTACAGCGGGGGCCCAGGCCCCTCAAAGTTTGATTATGGCCCTTTAATTGTTGAAACTCAATTCTATTGTATACAAAATATTTTGCTATGCTTTTAAAGGTGATTGTGGCAGTTTACTTTTCTGGATTGACTAGTTTCTTTCATACTTTCTGCCAAGGTTTTCTGTTTTGTATTGCTTTTCTGGTTTGTTTGCAGGAGATGATTCTTTTTACAATTGTAAATTTTACGTTTATGATCTAGGTTCTTCTTGGTATTCCTATTAGCCTCTTTTTCACAATTTGTCCTTTATGTACTTGTCTGTTAGCAAAAAAGTAAATAAAATAGGACTATAAATGAACCTAAACAAAATAAAGGTGATGTGCAAAACAGATCCTCAAATAAACTCAAATAAAACTAGAAAAAGAAAACCAAACAGCTGAAATGTATTGTAGAAGAAGACTAGCATGGTCGACATTCGGAAAACTAGGGCATGTTCTTAAAAACAATAACATCCATCTGAAGCTCAGGATACGGCTATTTGATGAATGTATCCTCTCAGTACTGACGTGTAGATGCTAAAGATAGACAATGACAAAACTGTCAATAAATAAAATAACAATAACACAGATATCTATAAAGAGGCTGGGTATATCTCTTAAAAACAGAAAAATCAATATCAGGATTCAAAATACTACGAAGGTGAAAGATATGATCGAAACAATCTCCACACTAAAATAGAACTCTGCCGGTCATATAGCCAGATATGAAGACGAAAAATACTTTACTTCATTAGAGATCGTATCTAGTAACGATTACTAATGCGCTGTACAAACGACCTAAAATGAACAGCGGGACTTAACTGGATGAGGCAAGCGCAGAATAGAGAGAATTGGAAGCATATGAGAGAAGCCAATGTTAAGCAATGGACCGTAGAATAAAGGCTTTTGAGATTGAGTATTTGTCTAATTAATTTATTATCTGACATTCTTCTTACATGCCCATACTCATATTCTTTTCACTTTAAGTTTCTCTTTGAACATTTTGGTTTTACCCTCAATTGTTCTTAATACTTAATTTCTATAGCTACAATTTTCTTTTTTCGTAGCTCAGTTAAAGTCCACGTTTCTTCAACAAGTAAAAGCATCGGAGTAACCACTTTTTCAAAAAAATGCACCCTTGTCTTATCTGGTATTTCTTTTTTCCGAGGAAGACCGTTTAATTCTGTTGAAGTCTTCCTCCATTTGTGATTATTCCTTTTATTGCCTACTTTTTTATAATTATTAACCCTAAAAATTTAAATTTTTGTTGTTGGTCTAGTTTTTTATCTTTTGAGCATATTGTGTGTTTTTGTAGTCTATTTTTGTTCTTTATTCTCCCTTATGATAACTATGTCGTCTGCATAGTAAAATTCGCTTATTTTCATTTGCCTCATCTTCCAGCAGCCCAGTTGGTACGGTCCATTTTTTGCTTTGTTTCTTTCAGTGTCTTGGGTGGAACCATTTAAAACAAGAACGGGCTCAGTGTGCATTTTTTTCTTGCACCTGATATTCAAATAGATTTAGTTTTTCAGTTTTGTTCTGTATATTATCATATAGATTCTGTATTTCTCTAATTATTGTATGTGGCACTCTTCTTTTTCATAGCCTAAATTTTTAATAATGACATAGAGATTATTAAACTGAATATGTAAGAGAAGTATGTAAAATATGTATATTGTCTTGCAAGACATTTGTTATTTTTCCACCTGCTTACGCTTGGAGCATTGCTTTAGATGGTTTTTCTCTATAATAAAGTTCAAGGAGACAGAATTTGATAAGAGGGTAAATTCGGAAGTTATCGTAGGAGGCACTAAACATGTTAATGGAAAGTGAACTTCGGGAAGGCTTCTAAGGACTTTCAGGGGTTATTTGGAAAGAGATCTAGTCAAGACTGACGAGAATTAGATTTCTCTAAAACATACAACCACTTCAAATCTTCCTAACTTTAGTTTCATGGAAACAAAAAATATTATTGAATCACTTCTCAGGCAAGCGCACAGATATATTTTCATTGCACACTCGCATAAATACATGCTGTGACATATTACACAACTTGTAGCGAGTAAGTGAGTTTTGGAACTAGGAAGTTTAAACACTAAGAATTACTCTACAATTATTTTAATTGCATCCAAAATAGAATTAAACAAATAACACATTCGAGATGTCGTTGGTTATGAATACATAAAAATAAGTAATGTGATGTGGGAGAAGAAATGTTTATTTAACATGAGTGAATAGTTTTAACCCGCGATGCAAAAAATAGTTTTTAGTAAATCATATGATTAGAATAATGGAAACATGTAAAAGAGTTCTTCAGTGAAAGCACTCTGTTAACTGAACTTAACCTGGTTATTTGAAGTAAAACTCAAAACTTACTTAACAACATTAGTCCAGGCACCTGGGAATTTTAGCTGTGAAGTTCTGAACGAGAAATAATTTGAGGTGTTAAATACAAATTTGAGCCTCGCCAACAATGAAAGAATCCATTTTTTTGACGAGAATGACAACATTTTTCGACTTTTCTGTAGGACAAATGGGTTAAGAAATAAAATTGTATTTCTATATTTTTGTCAGTGAGTGAGCGGCTACTATAATATTAAAATAGGTTAGGTTAAAATAGGTTAGGTTATTTTATTTTTTAAACAAATTGAATAGACGGGGTTAAAAATGAGGAAGATTATTTGTTAAAAACATTTAACTAAAAACTTGCAGATTTCGTCATTTCACTTTCAAAGCGTCAAGACGTGCTTTATCGCTGTCCCAAGTGTGTGAAAGATTAAAGTGCATTTATCCAACGAAAAGGTCTTATAATATCAACTTTAAAAGCAACATAAATTGTAAGTTACTTTCAATTTATTAAAATAACCGAAAACATTAATAATGATAACCCAATGGAAATTCAAACGCTAAACAAGCGTAAATCTGATTCATTAACACCGCCACTTAATGAAATGCAAAAACCCTACGCATGGACCCCAAACATTCCAACGCAAAACAAATATGATCTACTTGCCAGTCAAGAAGTTGACCCAGTTAATAACCCTTACGATAACCGTAATCAGCAAAACACAAACGGAAAAACTGAAACTTCGGCAACTAAACCTAAATACCGCCTATCTATCTACACAACGCCATAAATCACGCAGCCCTGACTGCAGATATTAAACAACTAACATCAAACGAGTTTGTAACACAAACACCTTAAGAATCAACCTAATTGAAGAGAATGACTACGAATTTTCACAAAACACCTTAAAGATAACAACATCAAATTTCATACCTTCCAAAACCCTGTCGGCAAACCCCTCAATGTCGTGATCAAAAACGTACCACCATCCATAACAGAACAAGAAATATTCACCGAACTTAGCAAAACCCTATCAGTTATCAAAGTCACACGCCTGCTTACAAAAAATAAACAGCCGCTTCCAATTTGCGCAGTCGACCTGAAGGATAACGAAAACGCTAAGAAAATCTTTACATTAAAAAGCATGTACTACTCAATAGTCACAGTAGAACCGAGAAGAAAGCCATCCAACATTCCACAATGCCACCGCTGTCAAGGCTATGGGCACACCAAAAACTACTGTACATTAGATCCGCGGTGCGTTAAATGTGGCGATAGCCATCAGCATCAACAATGCAAGAAAAAACCTGAAGAAACACCCAAATGTGCAACTGTGGAGGACCACACCCGCAAGCTATCGCGGCTGTAGCCACCACCTAGAGATAGTACAAAAACGACAAAATAACATCAGCAACTTCAACCAATCCAGCACAAGACACAATAGGAACTATTTTGTCAATCCGAACCGCTCATATGCAGATCAAGCTCGAAACACTGCACCGACCAACTCCACCCTTATTAACCCTAACCAGACAACCGATCCAATGACCTCACCTAACATAAATAATATAGCCAAAATCCTTGTTGATCTCCTTACCCTTACCTCCCCATAATTAAAAATTTTATCACTAGTACATCCTTCCTCTACTCCTCAATGGATCCTAAATCGCAGAAAATCATCGAAAAACTATCAATCCTAAACTGGAATGCTAATGGCGTCAAAACTCAAAGATCAATCCTTATAACCTTCCTTGACAGACATAACATAGACATCGAGTGCATCACAGAAACCCACCTATCTGAAGCAGACACGTTTAAAATTCCAGGATACCAAATTCACAGAGCAGATAGAAGCGCCCAAACAGCTGCTGGTGGAGTAGCTATCCTCATTAGAAAGAAAATTTGCCACAATCCTGTCCCCGAAACAAAAAACCTAAGCCTTGAAACAATAGGAGTTAAAATAAAAATAAACGATCAAAACCTCACACTAATCAGCACATACAGACAGCCGAACAAGAAATTAATGGAGGACGACATAAAACCATCTTCAACACAAACGAGCCACTCCTGATGATTGGAGACCTCAACACCAAAACCAATTATGGGGATGCAGAGCTAACAATCCTGAGGGAATCAAGATGGAAGGCTACGCGACTAAATACTCCTTCCAAATAACAGCCCCGAGAATTATACCTACTACCCGTATCGCAGTGATCACCAGCCGGACATACTAGACATAGTACTCCAAAAAAACTTCGATAAACCAACTTTTCAAACTGTAGTAGAAGAACTAGATTCTGACCACCTACCAGTTATAATAACATTTATTAGCTCACCTCAGCTGGTACAGCCAGTACCAAAACTAATAAACGGGATAATTAACTGGGAACAATTCCTAGCCATCCTAGACGATCAGCTGATATGCCCAACCGGTCTTATCAACCACGAGGACATTGATCTAACCATATCCAAACTAACATCAATAACTGACAGTGTGCAAAGATCAACACTAGCGCCCAAAGCTAACAAAGAACCTAATCACCATAGCTTGCCTCGAGAAATCACAGCACTAATCAAAAGAAAAAGTCAAGTCAGACGCGAATGGCAGAGAACCAGGATACCGGAAACAAAACGATTACTGAACAGGTTAACACACACCTTAAAAAGATGCTTGGATGAGCTGAGAATCAACTCATATCAAAAATACATAGAAGATCTCCAACCAGGTGACATCGGAATGTGGAGAGCTACAAAGCGCATATTAAAGCAAAGAGAGGACATCCCAACATTAAGCGTGAATAATACACTACTTGCTACTGACGAAGAAAAATCGTCAGCCTTTGCTACCCACTACGAAAGTGTATTCACTCCAACAGTCACTTGCGCTCCAAACCACGCAACATATATAATTAATCACGTTGAAACTCATCTCCCAGTAGTTACAGAACCGATAACTCCCTCTTCTCCCCTTGAAATTAAAGCAATAATTGACAGTCTCCCTAAAAGTAAAGTTCCTGGGCACGATCTCATTACCAACCTAATATTATCTCAGCTCACCAGCAAAACCTTAGCCTATCTAGCAACAACTTTTAATGCATGTCTTCAGCAAAGTTATTTCCCACAAACATGGAAGCATGCACACATACTGGTGATTCCTAAACCAGACAAAAAGTTGATTAGTAGCTACAGGCCAATAAGCTTACTGACATCACTTTCCTAAGTTTTCGAGAAGATCATCCACTCCCGGCTAATGAATGAATTAACATCACTCAACATCCTATTAGCATTCCAATTCGGCTTTAGGAAATCACACTCTACGCAGCACCAACTCCAACGCATAACTGAAAAAATAGAAGAGGGCTACGAAAACAAAGGTTATACAGTTGTAGTTCTCCTCGATATAGCCCAGGCCTTCGACAAAGTCTGGATCGAAGGCCTAAAAAGCAAGATCATCAAGATAAAAATTCCCAGCTACCTTAAAGCCATAGTCTTCTCCTTCCTAGAAAACCGCACTTTTGCGGTGCGCATAAACTCCGCATCTTCTGAAACAAAGTCCATCCATGCAGGCGTACCTCAAGGAAGTGTACTGGGACCCCTATTATTCAATATTTTTACTTCAGATATCCCTAACATAGAGGCAACCCTAGCGACCTTCGCGGACGACACCGCAATCTTGACCCAACACACTGACCTTACCTTAGCTATCGAAAAGCAGCAGACTGCACTGAACCAAATATGCTCGTGGTTCAACCAATGGAACATGCACATCAACCACACCAAATGTCAGGCAAAAATATTTTCCCTCAGAAGAATTAGAAACCCTCTCAGCTTAACAATCAACAACAACACTATTGCCTGGAATCCCGCCGATGCCGCCATCAGGTATCTGGGAGTGCTCCTTGACACTCGACTTACCTGGAAACTTCATATTAACTACAAGTTAAACCGAGGATACGCGCGATTGGCACAACTTTACCCTCTCATTAATAGAAAGTCATCTCTTAAGCCCAAATGCACCATTATGATGTACAAATCTCTAATACGACCGTTGGTGCTATACGCATCAACAATCTGGAGCAACACTGCAAAGTCAAACATAGAAAAAGTCCAAAGACTACAGAACAAAATTCTCCGCATAGCAGTGAATGCTCCTTGGTTCATTCGGAACGAACAACTACATTACGAACTAGACATACCAACAATCCAAAGCTACATCGCCGCGAGTGCCAAGAAATTCTTTGAAAACTTACATAAATGTAAAGGTGCAGTTCTATACAACTTAGGCAGACCAAACATACACCAAAGACTCAAACGAAAATTACCACAAGATTTATATCTAACCGAACTCGACATTGATTAGTTAATATAACAATTAATTAACATACTTGTAAGGGTACAACCTACCTCATAAACTATAAAAGAACGTACTGTTATTGCTTACCTTACTATTATTATCATTGCCATGTATAACATGTAACTGATTGTTGAGCTGGCAAATAAATGATTAAAAAAAAACTTGCAAAAATGAATGCAAAAGGAATAATTATGTATGTGTACGATATTAATAGACTTTATTAACGCAATCATCGAAGCTTTGAAGCTTTCTCAGACTCTTTTTCTTCATCTCGTTTGTCTTCTTCACCCGAGAGCTACTCTATTTTAGGTTTTTATTCAGGAGTCATAAGAAGGGGATAGTCCGGCTCCTATGAGTTGTTGACGAATTTCATTATTGTTGTTGGTTGGTTCAAGTTCTCATTTACCATCTGCTAAAGAATATTATCTTCGCTAAAAGCCTTATCTTCCTCATGAGAATCTTATTGGCTACCATTGTCACAGGCACGACTGCAGTTTGCTCATATTATGAAGCAAATCAAACTAACCTTACAGCAACTACAGGCTGTGCTGAGCAGCATTTGCAAGAAATTAATCTCATAATTGAGTCTGGCGCAAGTGGTTGCAGCCTGATGATTGAAACGAATCCTAAAAGGCTTTTTTACCATTTCCAATCGTGAGATTCTTTCATTATTCCAAGTAATTGCTGAACTTTTGATGGTATGATCCCAAGAATGTTGCTTTGCAGCTTTTCTGGAGGGAGGTAAAGAAGCGATGTTCGATTTTGTTGTTAATGCAGATATTATGAACTGTTTGTACCTTCAATTATTCAGCGTGCTTGTGGTTTATAGATTTCATTCCCTAGTTTCCATTTGATGGATGCAATACACTTTCTCTTTTTTATCATTAGGCTATTTGGCAAGAACTTCTAATTTTACTTCTTTAGAACAGATTAAACAATGAGTTCTAAAATTAAAAACATTTTATTTTGATCTTGTTGTTTGTGTCTGTAAAGTATTTGCATTAAGTCCGCGTAGGTGAGCTGCTATCATTTTTTTCCACATGGATTATGGATTAACATAGATCAAGTCTGCTGAGAAATTGTTCTTACCGTCCTTCTGCTTCAAACTTGATTGGCGTAAACTTTGTAGCCCTTTCTCTTTAACCACTGTTGTTCTATCATCAGCTTCTTCTAAAGTTGCATCACATATAAACATTTTGACATAATGGCGACTGATAATTACTATTGTAGGTAGGTACAAGATATTCTTCTAAAACTCTGATTATATAACACATGCAACTCTCCAGAAACTTGCATCATCAGTTCGCAAGAAAAAATGAAAAATTAAAGAGACCCTCCACGTAGACTGTTGCTATGCAAAGGTGATAAAAAAGGGGGGAGGAATGAAGGAAAGCCATCAAAGAAAGAATTGATGGGAGGAGGGATGAACGGTTCGTTGAAGGAAAGAAATAAGTAACGCGATGACAACAGGGTTAAGGCCTTTCATTTCAGTGAAATAAGGAGGCGAAATGATATATCAGTTTTTCTCACTCATTTTTGATTATCATCCGTTTTTCCTACAGAAAACTCAATCAAATCAATTTTGAGAAAATTTCTTTTAGTTTTCAAATTTCCAATTGCTGATTCCGTAACTTTTACAGAAACATAGTTGTCAAAAAAGCGTAAAAGACAAAAAACTTCGTTATTTTTGTCAAAAAAAACTTCTCAGTCAAAATTATTGTTGGAAAGCCTCATATTAGTGTTCAGCACCCTAAAAACCATAAAGGTACAAAAAATCATATTCTTCAGAACTTTACAGCTAGACTTTCCTTTTTTAGCCCAAGTGCCTGGACTATATAGTTATTTAATTGAACCTGCTAGGTAGATCAAATGAATTATGCTGTTTGAGTTGTCCAAGAGATTAGTTACAATTTTATTAGTGCATGCACTGGATTTATCACAGTATTTAATTTTGTAGACTACTATTTCCTCCATTATTGCTGATATCCCGTTTGGTATATGTCTAATTGTTCCGGATTATCTTGTTTTGGAATCTTTGAAGTATTTCCAGATTTGATCCTCATAATTGAATTTCATCCATGGGGCTGCCGAACAGTTTTGTGTAGTAGTAAGTTATTGTTTATTGATGATTTTAAAGTTTGTCTTAAGAGCCATTACATTTGTCTATATTTCAGAGTTGGCTAAACTTGTTTTTTACAGATAAGTGTTCGCTAGGCTCATTTTCGATCAAATACTTAACGGAAATTATTTGATGTTTAGAGGGTTGGTTTCTTTACGAAAGCTAATTGCCTTATATACGGACTTGGCTTTGTGGATCTTAATCTACTAACTGTTGAACTAGGTATAGATTTATCTAGGTTTAGTTGCACAGGGTGAACTGTCGAAGGTAGCAACAATTGTCTAAGAGTTAGAATATCTAATAGGTAGATTAGATAAAGTGTGGGCTCTACTACAATCCTCTGTGAAACGCTCGAGGGATAGAGTATAGCACTCAGAATTATTGAAATTTCACTTAAAATACCTATTACTTAGATATGACTTAAGGATATTGAAGTACGCGAATGAAAATTCTTTTTATTTTCTGCAGCAAGACCCTAAGCTAGACTTCGTTAAATACCTGGCCAATTTCAAGAAGCGCAATACTTTTTCGAGTCTAAATCTTAATTTGTTTTAGTCACTACTCTATGAATTTGTTCTATGTTACTATGACCTTCTCAAAAAGTAAACTGATATTTTGGCAGGAGATTAAGTTTGTCTAGAATTGGGTTTATAAACTTTTTAAATTAATTGGCTGGTATAAAAGAAAACTTATCACTCTATAAGATGAAATAAATTTCTGGTTTTATTTTAGCCATTTTAATTTGTTTTTAAGTTGTTCTACAGTCTGAATATATTATTCAGCTGATTTATGAATTAATTTTTCTCCTTTAGCAAAAGAGATTGAAGGATAAAACTGAGAAATGTTTTAAAAATGGTTGGCAAAAGCATTTGAGTTTTTGATAAACATTGTTACGCAATTGCTGTTGGGTATCCTAAGAGGCGAAATAATAAGCTGAGGTTTCCAAGTTCTTTGTCGCCTTCCATATGGATATATTTGGCAGATACTTAAATTTTCTGATTTTAGTTTAAGGAATTATTGAGTAAAGCTTAGTGTTTTCTAAATCCGCTTTAGTTTTTTCTTTCCTGTATTTTCTGCTTAAGAAGGATCTCCGACTTCTGAGAATCAGGTGTGATAATTATTGTAGCGTTCTAAAGACTTGTATTTATCTGCAGCTGTTTTCAGTAGGACGTGTGCAAATTTACAACTCTCTAAAGTAGCCCCGGTTAATTTTTTGGTGCAAAGGCTTGGAGTTTTATCATTTCGGTACAATATACGACGAAGACCAAGAAATGACTGGAAAACAAATCCAAACATGATTCTATTTTTAAATAATATAGTTTGTTGCTATTTCGTTTACAACACAATAATTAGTATTCTTAGTAAACTCAACAGCTAGTATGTCTCTTTACCGGTTAAAAATACTGTGTTATTTTCCTTTATTATTAGTTCGTGCTTCAAAGTAACCCTAGATCTTTACTCCAATATTTTTAATTATAATCTCTTTCTTTTATACATCTAAATTTAAAAGTGGTAAAGAATATTTGGAATTGTTCTTGCTTAATGATATGTTTGGGAAAACAATACACCATAGAAATAAATGATGACTCTGAAGTGGTAGTGTTGATATTTTTGTATTTGGTGATTATGTATAGCTGATTTGATTATAATTGCAGTTCCAGCGAGCGCTTTGCCACCTAGAAGAGTCGTTGTATAAATAGTACACTTTGGAATACAGAAATTAATATAACTTCTATGTGTAGTTTGTTAGAAATTTTGGGACTTCTTGATATTGCCGAACAAAGCTGTTGAATTTCAGACTGCTAACTTAAAAAAGAATAACGTACATTTTGGATATAATGCTCGTAAATTAATTTAATGGTGTTTCTATTTATCCCATTCATTTTATCATCATTGCTAAAATGTTGCTGTATTTTTGAATATTTCTAAGGTTTTGGGTAGGTAGGCGATTGTTGACTGGTTAATGTTATAATTGATTTACATTAGTTTGTTCCTAAGAAGTGGAAACATCTTTTTTGTGTTTCTATAGCAATTACGCATCACTTGTAATTTGCTGAGCGATTCCCCTGATAGTTTAACATTTAATCTAATGCTTTTCCATTTTCGCTTAAAATACTCTGTTAAAGCTTCCCGCGTGCATTTGACACATCTCGCTCTTCTGCAGATAGCATTCTTCGTATGTCTGTACAGCTGGTAACTACGATACTGAGGTACCTTCCGTTTAACATAAGGAGGTTTAAGTGTTCTTATCAGATTCATAATAAAGTCATACATTTTTTGTTGTTTTTGATTTGTTGGGGTTGAACGAAGAACACAGATAGTAAGGTTTTTTTAATTTTTTTTATAAACAATAACTTTAGGTTGGACGCTAACGAACGTTCCGAATAGTCTTCTGATTTTAATATTTATTTTTGAAAAATTTGGTTTAAAAATTTGCATTAAAGTTGGCGAGCTTACAAAAAGATGTAAGTAATTCGAGCATTAGAAATATTTAAACCAATTTATAGAAGCTAGTAAAAAAGAGGATTTAGTTACTGTATGATCTATCGTTAACAGAACTTTAATATCGCGTTTATATATACACGCCATTGCACTCTCCGAACTTCATACTTAGAATAAATTGTTAATGAGGAAAAAATTAAATGTGATATTGAAATATTTTTTTAATTTAAACCCAAAAAAGTATTCATTGAAAAAAATAGATATTGGATTAAAATTATTGGAATTTATAAGAAAATAGTAAGTTATATTCATTGTTACAACAAAATTTGTTACTAGCTGATACATTATTTACAAGATAAGATAGTGAGTTAACTAAATAAAGAAATAAAATGTAGCACTTTGAGTGCTAATGTTGTATATTAGAATTGGAATTTTTTAAGAAAATTATAAAAAAAATTAATATTTATTTAAAATTAAAATCTAAAACAGTATATGTTTTAAAATATTGTAAATTTTAAATATAGCGACATGACAATGTGTTGTTTAACATATCTTTTGTGATACTAACGGCTATAAATTAGTAAAAATATAATTAACGTTAGTTTTACTTTATTCACTTACTTGTCTAGTACTTATTTACTTACAATCTGCATTACAATAAGGGTAATAACTAAATAAAATCTCGTAATATCTACTTTAGTAACCTGAAAGAATTATAACCATAAATTTATAATGTATTTGGGTCATCTTATCGAAAAGAGTAGGTCTTGAGACCATACCAGTTTTCTTTCTTTTATAGTCTCAAACTATCCAATTGTAAACAAACATTTTTATCAGATCTTCCCATTTGTCTTAATATTATACTACACGTTTATTTTACCTGTAAGTGATATTTAGATCTTTTTAGGTTTGTATTTTTTCTATAATTTTATTGTTTGGCGTGATACTGGCAAAACTCTATTTTTATCTATGTACTTCTCTCACTGTTTTAGTTTTAGTTACATGCCTGATTTAGGTACTTATTTTTCCATCTAATATTATTACCCGTTCATCAGATTAAAGCTGCTACAATATAACTAAAAAATATAGAGCTTTAAGGCCAGATAAAATCTTTGCTTAAATTTTGAAATAAGGGAGAAAGTGAATATGATACAGAAACCGCTTAACCGTTTAACCGTTTAACAGTTTAACACAGTAATATTACTCTTCAAAAAATAAAGACAAAACTTACAAACGTTATCTGTCCATGTCTGTGTCATTAAAAATTTGCATAACTAATTTATCTACCCAAAAATAAATGGCTCAAGTAATTGAATAAACTGGAATAAGGAAGAGTTTTAGCATATTTCACCATCTACAAATTATAAAAACTTTAATAAAGAAGGCAAATTATTATATTTTGCCCTTGAAGCTTTGATAGCGTGGAACTGTAGGCTATAGAAATTATTGATTATCAATAGAGATATTTTCAGATTAGTAACGAAAGATACCTTCAAACAATTAAAATGGTCAAATATAAAATAAAGGTATCTAATTGCATAATGCTTTATATGCTTTGAAAAACTTTAAACAACGATAACTTAATTCCCAGAAGTTTCCAAAAAAATGTGTTTTACACTGAATACCATACTGAAAACCAAAATTAAGACTAACGCAGTAGTTGTTAAAATCTACTTAGACAAATAATGAAATAAAGAAAAAATATCAAATAATATATTTAATATCTTTATTTACTACTATGAAAGCTGAAAAATGTAATATGCAGATTCACCAGCCAGAACGACTTCTAATCGTCTCGCTCATTATTACTACTAGTGATGTAAGGTGTACTAATAACATTTCATAATGAGATAATTAAGAAAAACTTTTTTAACCTAGAAATATCAGAAATATGAAGATTAGGTTCATGTTACTAATAATGAGTTGGGCTAATAAAAAATTCTATCTGCTGTATGTTTTATGTAAGCTTTTATTAGCTGTAACAAACTCATAAGAAAACGAACGGTGGTAGTGTCAGATCTGTTGGAACTCTAAGCATATTCAGTTCTGCAGGTTAAAATCTACGAATCTTATCTATCTTCAATCTTACCACCCTTATTAAAAAGAAACTTCTGTCCCAGAGTTAAAACAGACAACTCAACCGATTATTTTAACCATCAAAAGTACAGTGGATTGCTCGTCAAAGCTAAGATTCCTCTTAAAACAGCACTGAAAAGTTAGTTAACGAGTTTGCTAATTTTATGTAGCGACTAGCTGAGATATTAACAAACAGCATCTCTACAAATTTACCTATCCACAGAAAGTTTATATTGTAAGAAACGTACACGAAGTCTTTACTAAACAGTGCCAGGTGGTGTAGGTGACGTACCCAAGCAGACGTTACAGCGCTCAGTATTATATACTAGTAAAAGGGCCTGTCCCATAGTCGGGCCACACAAATCAAAGTTGTGCCGCATGCGCCTATTAACGGAAAGGATTAGCCACATACTGCATGAAACACTGATAGGTGACGCAAACTGATTAATTACTTTATGATAATTTATGTTTTGACCTATAAGAGTCCAACCGTGACCTAAATCGAAAATATTTATGCGAGGTTTGACAACAAACTGGTTTGAATGAGCTGTGTTAGTTAGATAGTTACATTTTTGCTATTTTTGTAAAGTAGATTTATTAAAATTGGCAAGGTATGGATGGCGTAGGTCTAGTTAAGCGATGACATCGCCATTTTCTTGCTAGATAAATTTCCAAGAGCTGATATTCTGTCCAGTATTCGTAAATTAAATTTTTATTTTATTTTCTAAGAGATTTTCTCCAGAACCTTTACTTTTTTATTAAAATAATTATTTCAAAACTCAAATTTAATTATGAACTTTGGAAACAGTTTAACTAATTTTTTATACTGAAGTAACAAGTTGCAGCTCTTCCTTCACCCCGTCACGCCAACAGATTTTAAATTAAATGAGTTTTATTTCTTAATCAAAGAACTTCTGATTTCTGGGAATTTTTATGCCGACTTACTGTCCGTCGTTAGAAATTATTTGTTGCTTGTTTTTCATAGAAATTGCAAAAGTATATATATTACATATTTCACGTAGATTCGAAAAACAAAGAAACAGTAAAAATAATATAAAAATACAAGAAATACTCAATTAATTTACACACATCTTAGTACAATTAAAATACTAGGTTGTCCCAAAAGTTTTTAGGGGTTTTAATTTTTAACGACTAAATTGGTACGATTTGGAGCTCATTGAAAAGTTTACTAGAAAGCTTGATTTCTCCCAAGAATTTTGATATATAACATGTCATACTCCATCTTTATTTTAAGATGGCGTTTGAAGAAATTTATAGACATGTTCCTTTGATTCCTACCTCAAGAAAGAGTCAAAAGTTGCCAGGAGATCTTTGCTATTGAGGGTGAAGGTGCGATGAAAGAGGATACAACTGGTTGGTAGTTTAACTCTGTGGGAGATGCCTAGGACTACATTTTGGAGTGCTTCGCTTCAATAGATTATGATTGGTTTCGCAGAGAAATCGAGATGATCGCTGGATGAAGTGTGCCGAGGCTGATGAGCTGTTTTCTTTTGAAATAAATATCACGTGTTGTATGTTAAAATTCTTGGGAAAAACGAGTTTTCTAATAAACCCAAAATCTTACCAACTTAGTCACTAAGAATTACAAACACTAACAAATTTTCAGAAAACCTAGTAAATAATTAGTAATGAGAACCGTATTATTCAATGTAGCTTTCCATTAGTGAACACAACCTTTCGAGCCGAGACTTAACTCTGCTGCAGGCAACTTCCACCTTGTCCATATGTGTCATTATCTGCATGGTGGATTAAGCTGTTCTTGGTGTTACGATGCTTCACATTGGCCTTTGCCTCGACAACGCCTCACATGTAGTAATCAAAAGGGTTGCAGTTGAGGCTGAAGGATAGTAATAAGTCGGTATTCTAGTGATGATATAAATTGTTGTATAGCCATACCCGAGCCTTTCTTGGCTTATGGGCTAGAGCGGAGCTTTGCTAAAACACGTGCTGCCGACCAGTGCCCTTTATTCAGGGCTTGACAACTGTCTGCAGTACGTTAACATAATTGTCGGAGGTCGCCTTTAAGTCTTCTTTTAAGAAATGGATCGTTGTAAAAACCCCTTTGCTGCTCATAAACACCAGCATTATAATAAAAGCGGTAAACTTTGTATGCATAACAATAGACATTTCAGAGACATCTTGACAGATACAATGGTCATTTTGGAGATTTACTTTATTGTTCTAGATGAAGTTCTTTTGATGCAAAAAGAATCCTAGGAAGTTAGCGCTGTCGTGTTTGTTGTCGTTAAGAAGTGCTTGGGTCTTTAACTTTCTGTCCATCTAGTTTTTCTGTAAACCGTGGGTGGTGTCTCAGAAGATAGAGAGATTGTCGACATCGCCACGCTCATTTTTTTACCAGGTCAATTATGCTCAGTCTACGATTCCGATCAATCTATTCTTTCAATTCGTAGACGAACTTCTTTTTCGATTAGACCATCTACTGTAAGTTACCATGTTAACTGTCTTCCGGCTGGTCAGAGTCCTTGTGCTCCTTACCTACGTCTCAAAGTTGGGTCTTTTTATGGCCAAATCACGGTATAATTTCTGTCAGCGATTTTTTGACGTGAAGCGATTTATGTGTAGCAGCTCTGCAGTGGCTTTCTCGGCTCATTTTGTTGACAATCATAGGTTAATAGAGGGTTACGCATACGCATAAGACGTTATGTTGATTTTTCTAAAATATAAGCTAAAAAAATTCGGATTTGCCTCGATGGGCCTATAGAAATCTCTGTGGTTCATTCTATTTTCTAATTATTAAGGATTAACAAGGTAGACGTTTACATACCATGAACAGTTGTTTCGTTCCTGGAATGAACTCATAAAGTTAGGATTTCATTTCCTGTAATTATGATTTCAATAAAAAAAATCCTCTTAGTTGATATTGGGTGGGATTTTGAAGTAAACACTCATTCTATTGGTTTTTTGTTCATCGGGGAGCATTTGCGACACTCAACGAACCGAAACTTTGCGGAAGTTTAAGTTGCATATGATTTCACGAACACAACTCTTAGGAATACTAGTTATTTCAGCAATATCACGAACTTTAACGCTACGATCTTCTTTAATTGAATGTTCAAAAATCGTGCCGTACATGAGATCCCTGGTCTGCTTTTTTTTCTCCAGATCATCATTCACTTCCGTTCGTTCATTTTTGAATTGTTTACACCAAACGCTGACTTCTTTTTGGTTTAAAATGTTCGGACCATAAACGCGCTCTAATCTGCGATAAAGTTAACTCTTTAGGCTTGCAAAAATCTACGTTTCTCACACTCGTAATACTCTGAGAGTACACACGCCATGTTTGTTTGCTTCCCGAAAACTAAATTGAGTTTTGAATAAAACAATACTCCAGACTCTACCACTACACGCATAAATGTGTCTATCCATGTATATGATGGCGATATTGCGCATGCGCAGTTTGTATAACAGCTACCTATACTTTTAAAATCGAACATCCCTTGTGTATACCTCCGAAAAGTAATTTTGGTCTAGGCAGAAGAATCGGGGGTTGAGTCTTTAGGCCTAACGATTGATGGAGTGATATTAAGTAAACGGTCTATTGAAACGTCGCGGGTCAGAACACAGCGCAGTGTCGATCAACTATACATCATAATATTCTACGTTAAACTTGAAAAATCTGCAACCCAGATGCTTGCTGTGATACAGAAACCCTAGCATATATGTGTATATATTTAATGTATGTAGGAATGCTTTCTCTGGCCATTCTATTATCAGGTGTCGGGGCGTGTAGGAATTGCTGTAATTGCAGTAAGTTTCTTTGTTTCTCAGATCGTCTATTCGACTTATATTAAGTAATGGAGGAAAATATCTGCTCGGCGCTTTGACTACTGTTCATCAATAACCATATTATAAAACACCATTGGCTAATGTTTAGTAGTGATTATATTATGTTCTACTAATGTGCTGTTTATTTCCCAAAAAATGGAGAACAAACTGACCATAGACGAAGCTATACTTAATATTATTGAAGACGAATCGATCTGAAGATGTTACTGAAGGAGAGGTCGACCTGAATTGAAATCTTTGACCATAGTGATTGTAATGTCGAAACAGAAAGTTTAGAACAAAGTTTTCTAGTGATAGTAATCAATCCTTAGAAAATAAAAAATAGGGGAAGAAAATGAAACAGTAGAAGGTTTTTACCCGATTGTTGATGTGGCAAAATGTGATGACTACTTTCTACACGTCGAACGGAATGAGTTAGCCTCAAAAAATGGAATGATCTAGAAGACCCCCAGCCTGAAAAGAAAATTAGGGGAAACTGCAGCAATTAATGTAGTACACATTCGTTCAGAACCGACATCATTGCCTAAATATAAAGACAACATTCTTAAAAGTTTTTTACTATTTTTCCAGTATTTTAGAAAAAAAGTGGTAAAAACTAATCTGAAAATCAATCTACAAAGTTTACAATGCTAGCCGATACATGTATCGAAGAGATAAAAATTCTTCTTAGCCTTAGCATTCTCAGTTCTCAAAAGTAATCCCTTTTCAACAGTCTTGTTCCATACCAAGAGATCAGGTGACTTACTTTCTGCCACTGTCCTTAAGTGCTGCTTTGAATTTTTCATAAACTGCCCCCGCTTTGATAATATAAACAACAGAGACAAAGCCCACCCCTGTCTGAAAATTATGAAAAAAGTTGATTATAAACTGCATAAAGCACTACAAGCCATAATCGTATCGTTGACTGAAAAATGGTTTCGAAAACAACTCAGTTTTACTACACAACATCGGCAAGTAAAGGACAAGATTGAAAAACTGAGAGGATTGAGTTGGGAGACCGCGGGATAGACAAGCTATACGAACAAATCAAGAAACCGAAAAACATGTCAATATCGTTCTTACCAATCGAGAAGAACGATCAAAAGTGCTTGGGCCAAATGTTAATTTTCTGTTTGCAGTGAACACCAGGTTACTCCATACCATAAATGCTGTACACTCAGAATTTTGAAGTAAAAGTTTTTGGTTTTTTTTAAACATTTGTTCATGGTTAATTTGCTACATACTTGATTTCATCACTAAAACTTTTTTAAGATTAATAATAGTTTTGAGACTGTTAACCAAAATCGGTAATTAGTTTATAGTTCACAAAAGACTATTTTATTTTTACCTTATTTGAGTATATAAGAGATTATTAGAATAATTTTAAATTATCATAGTGAATTTTTATGGTTATACACGCTTATATAACATTTCCGCTGAAACAACGAGTGTTAAGTAGCAAAGAAAAAAACATTCTAATGATGAAGTAGACGAATATATTGCACTCTTCAAGCATTAGGCTATTAAAAATACAGAATCTGTTAGGAAACTTTTGTTTAAAGTGCTATCCAAGAATTTCTGATATTAAAAAAGTTATCACAAAGGAATATTTAGCGCGGTTGTTTACATGGTGCAACGCGTCTACATTGTACTGTTGCGAAATATTTTAAAAATTCGAATTGTTTATTTTAAATTTTGAATGGTAGCGATAGAACAATGCTGAATAATAAAAGACGTTTTTAATAATAAAGTTATGGGTCAAAATTAATCTCATAAATATCTTAAGTGCTTCTAAAACCACCGCCGTAGATTAAGAATGCTTGAGACGTATTATCACCTCAAGAAATCAAAATGGGCAGCAAGTAATTTGATTGGAAATTATAATAGTGCCACACACAAATTATTGTATAATCGACACTCGAAAAATATTAAAATATAAAGTTTTAAAATTGTAATAATAAAGAAAAAAGTGATATTAAGCAAAGTAAGTCTATTAATTAAAAATACTTTATAACAGTTTAATATAAAAAACATAACGAGTAGAATTTTTTTAAGTAAAGTGAAGTTAATATAAAATAATGTATGATCCGTAATAATAATAATATTGATTAATATTAATATTATTTCTCTGATTGACCTTTAAAATTTTTTATTGATAAATTAACACAGTATACACTCATATTGTTTCTGTAGGAATAGCATTTATTAAAACACTTAAAAACATTATTCGAAGAAAGGACTTGATCAATTCGTCTCGTAGCTGATACAAATGCTGAATACTTAACTATTTAATCTTTTAAAAAATACTAGACCTTCCTTAAATTACCTTTTTATTTTTAGCACTTATTGTTACTTAATTGCTGTTAGTAATTCTCAAATTGGCGATACCTGTTATTCAATCATATTGATTTTCTATTTCAAAGCAACATTTATAGTAATAGGCCTGATTAAATAATTCTGTCTATTTGAGCCCATTTTATTTATAATTATTTAAGGAAACACTATTTCAATAATGCACTAATGATAACAAGAGAATATTCGGCCAGGCTATTATACGCTAAAATTGTTGTTTAGCCTACGTTGAGAAAGAATATCACGTTATTTCTTTAGATATCCTATTTCTTGTTTATTTTTTCTACAAAACATCTCTTACTAAAAGTTATCTGGTACCGGAGATATTGAAAGCACCCAAAATTAAATCTATACTTAATGATGATTAAAATGAAGTTAAATTTATCCTGGTCTACTGCTGTAAAGGTACTTGTTTTAAATTATAATGCGCACTTATGGGAGAATTTTTCGTTTGTAACTTCGTCATCTGTCTGGCATACTAAAATATCTGATTCGGAAAGTGGTTTTCAATAAACTTCCATATTATTTGTCCAGTTAAGGTAACATACAAGATGGTCACAAATATGATCGGGACTAATTTGTGTGTAAACAAACCGCAATGTGCAGCAGCTGTGTAACCTTAAAAGGATAGAGCCACAATCTTCACCCACCCTCGTGTCGGTTAGAACCTGTTCGGTCCTGTTTGAAAGTTTGCTAGAGTGAGGAGCAAACAGAAGGTACCGCAGAACGTAGAACAACGCATTGCGATCAAATTCTTAGTTGGAAAAAACGACCCGTCTGCTGAAATTTACCACAGATTCTAACAATAATATGGGAAAGAGTGTCCCTCACCAATCCGTGTGTTTGAGTAGTGTAAATGTTTCAGATAGGATAGAGTGCGTGGAGAATGAACCGCATGATCGTCGGTCGCAAACATCCGTCATTGCGACAAACATTGATCGTGCAGACGCGCTTATTCGTGAGAATAGGCGCATCACTATCAACAAACATAGAGAAATGCTATTCATCAATGTTGGTAGTGTAGAAGACAACGTAAAAACCCATCTGCACTATCGCAAGGCGAATGCACGGAGAGTACCACACCCTTTGACGGATGTGAACAAAATGGTGGGCATGCAAGCTACCAGGTGTCACCTATAGCAGTTTCAAGACGCGGATGATGCAGTTTTGAAGTCTACCGATGAAACATAGGTGTACTACTTCATTCCCGAGTTCCAGCAGTCATCGAGTAGCGGCATACTAGTTCTTCCAAACCCAAGAGATCACTGAGATGTTTGGCAAGAAAAGCGATGCAACGTTCTTCTGTGACTAGCAGGAGGTTATCCCTGTAGACTTTCTGGCGGCTGCCAGAACAGCCAATACAGCTTATTACTCAGACCTCCTCGTAACAGACGTGAAGAAAAAGGTCAGATCCAATCGGAAGGCATATGGAAAGCGGATAACCTTTCTTTAACACAAAACACGCCGCCATACGGCCAAAACAACAATGAAAACCCTTCGAAAATTCCGGAAAATCCCTATTTGACTCCAAGTGATTTCTCAAATCAGACAATGCATGCGATTTATGGACAACGACGCCGTTATCTAAACTATTCGGGGTGGATACGCTGCCAACCAAAAGCCTTCTTTGAAAAGGGCATCAGGATGCTTCTAAAACTTTGAAAAAATGCGTTGGCTCCGGAGGGAAGTACGCTGAAAAGTAACTGATATGTGCAAGTAAGTGATTGGAAATTTGTTTTTCTTTGTAGAAAGAATGAATTTCGGTCTTGGTGTCAAAATGCTTAAAACTGTGTAAATAGCATAATTCTTAGTTTAATACTTGTAGTTTAAAAGAATAAATTTATCTATTATTGGTATAATGTTATTCATTTGATGATTCAGTTAGATAATGTGTTCATCATTCGTTCTCAGTGTTTTTGGTTTTATATAGCAGCATAAGCTGCAGAAGTTCAGGTAGTTGAGTTAAATCTAATAATCTAATTCTACAAAGCTAAACGCCTTATGATTTAAACCAGCGGGGTCAACCGGCGTCTTCCGCAAGTTTCTCATTATGTTATTCTAAAATGTTTTACTAACTCTGTAAGTTTTGTTATTTCAATGATATTGCTCAGAGAAGTAGCTGCTGTAACTACAGCTTTTAACCATATAGGAAAGTGATCGTGTCGGAATGATACTGGTGAAATATTTATATATCTCACTGATAATTTTTTGTATCAATATTACATAATTGTTATTCTTTAAAGAAAAACTAAAATCTTAATTTTGAGGTTCATGCATCCGAGATTATCTCGTAGCTTTTAAAATCCGCGGGCCTGCACAAATATATCTCCTGGTATGAAGAGCTTTGTAAACCAAAACTGTGTTTTTTTAAAGAGGATATCAAGTCTGATTCACTACTTTCTAAGAAGCTCTCTAAAAGCATTAATTAATTCATGTGTATTTAAGCAAGATTACGATGCTTTTAGACGCTCCATGTATTTCTTTGGAAACGACTTTTTATACTCTTGTTCAGATACAAGTGTGTACCATTTCAAACAGTCACAATGTTATTTTCACAAAAGCCGTATAAACGATTCCAAGGTGTTTGCGTACGAAGCCGCTTAGCAACTTTTTGCGAGCTTTATATATATTCTTACTACATTAAGTCAAACGTTGATACACTCTCTTATACGAAGAATAAAGTCACCTCTGTGTAACCTAATTAGATGTACACAAATAACGGTTAACGCAGAAAACTATTTTACGAGCGATTACTGATCTGTTTTGGAATATTATATATTTATTTGAATGATTAATGTTGCCATAGTTTTACACAGAACTAAGTTAATTATTTTTATTACTGCAGAAAGAGTAAACCTAGTGGTTTCTTAAGTTGTTTTTACATCATCCCAGAGAACATCTGGTTTTCCTTTGTTTCTAGATCAGTTTTTGGCAGTATGTATATCAGATAGTTCCTTAGATAATGCAAGTGCACTACTGCTGGTATAGTAATAAAGTTTTTATTTATGCTTTGTAATCTTGTGGCTAAGAGATATTTTTTGACTTTCTAGTGTTATCGGTAGAATAATATATTGTTGTTGCACGGACGACTCTCTTTTTCTCGTTAAACGTATTTTTTATGATATGCCTTGTCATCGGCCTTTATCATGATTTCAGTTTTAGTAAGCTTTGTCAAATCTTTTGTTTTGTAGGGTGAGCAAAATTTTGTGAGAAGTACCTAAACAACAACAGTTAAAGAGCTAGTGAAAGGCGCTTTATCGCTCACAATCCCTCTAACATCAACTGATGAGCTAGAGCTTTTACATATCAAACCCGATAAATTCACTTCAGATGGGGTTTGTGTCTGTTACAATTCAGCCACAAATTAGCGTACAAAGGTAACTGCCTTCCTAAGTTATGCTCATGGCTTCTTGTCTTCATATAATGTTTAGCAAAGAAATTAGTCCTGTTATTTTCAATAGCAATATGTTTTTTTTAAATCGATTAACAATCGATTAAAGTTTCTTGCTCAATATTTATCAATCGTTCAATATAGCTTGATGTTTTAATGATTTTTCAATCTTCAACAGTTCATGCTCTTAAACATGAACCATGTCTCTTCTATTCAACAGGGGGGAATAGATTGTGACAAATGGTAATATTTTGATGATATACCAAAAATTTACTTGACCTCGCGATAAATTTTATTAATTTATAATACCCTATATTATCCCTATAATATATAGTTTAAAACCTTACAAAAATTATTTATCCAAAAAGGACAAAACCTAGTCCTAAAAATGTAACTTTCCGGCATGGCACTTGAGCAAATTCTGTATCATTTTAGTTAGCAGCAATTATAATTGTAACTATAGATGCTTTTAATAGCGCATGTTTTTGTGTGATTTTTATTTCAAAGGTGAATGTAGCTCTTTAATCTCTACTATTGAACTGGTGCGCCGCCACTCGTGTGATGCCTGCTAGGACTCGGGAATGAAGTAGTGTACCCACGTTTAATCGGTGGTAACTACATGTAGACTTCAAAAGTACACCACCTTCGTCTTCAAACTACTGTAGGAGACGCCTGCAGCTTGCATGCACACCATTTTGTTAACGTCTGTCAAAGTGCGTGGTACGCTCCGTGCATTCACCTTGCGCTAGTGCAGATGGTTTTTCACGATGTCTTAGCATGTGACTTTTTGCGATGTCTTGTACACTGCTAACACTGGTGGACAGCATTGCTCCAAATTTCCCGATAGTGCTGCGACGATCAATGTTTGGCTCTGTAATGGATGTTTGCGGCCGACAAACATGCGGTTCGTTCTCTACGTATTCCCTGTCCTCTATGAAGCACTTACACCACTCAAACAAACGGATCCATGATAGACACTCTTTTCAATACTGCTGTTGGAGTCTGTGGTAAATTTCAGTAGACGAGACGTTTTTTCCAACTAGGAATTTGATCACAATGCGTCGTTCCACGTTCCGCGGCACCCTCTGTTCGCTCATCACTCTAGCAACTTTCAAAAAGGACTGAACAGGTTCCAACCCGAGCAGGAGGGAGGGTAAAGGTTGTGGCTTCACTCTTTCAAGGTCGCATAGTTGCCGCGCAGTGCGGCTTATTTGCTCACAAATTAGTCCCGGTAATATTTGAGCCTTGTATTTTTCACAGTAAATCAGTAAATTTATCAGTAAATCTGTCTATGGCTTCTTTATGGTAACATATTTGATTCAATTCTTGGAACAGTTTTGTCATTTCAGTTTAAAGTACCAGTCTGGTGTTGATATTTCATTGACATGCGTAGCATAGTAACTATCATTGAAACGATTTAACTAGTTTTAGTATATAATGTTTATTGCACGAGGATGGTTTAATACACATATGTGTCCGATTTAAATTTGTACATTTTTTCTAAATTAAGTTATACTATCATAATAGTAAAATAATAGTGCATTAAAAATAATAGCCAGGTACCTAAGACTTTTGTTAGACTATAGATTAATGCAATAATCATTTTTCTTACTTTTTTGCTAAGGTTATTATAAGGTTATATAATATATGTTATCTATTATAAGAAATTAAAGAGCTTGTTATATGAAGTATGCATTTGGCAAGTGTTGTACTGTATAAATTTCTTTGATACAGTTTTAATGCTTATTTAGAATAGCTATTTAACTATCAGGTATCTCTTCGTTTGTTCAGAAACTGAAATTTTACTTTTGTGTATCTAACTGTAACACAAGCCCGCGATAGGTGTTTTTTTAGTTCTTGATAATAAATTCTTATGTATATTCATTTTTTACCATTATGTCTATATATCACTTTGTGACTAATCCAAGAGATTGTACATAGAAATTATAAGCAAATTCGTTTTCCTGCTATTTAAATTAATTAAATAAAAATTTGGTGTGCTTTTCTTCTCTTTCCGGAAAAAAGTTTATCTTCTACTAAAAAATCCCTTATATATTTTAAAAAATCTCCCTACATTTAAATCTATAAAAACATTTAGTATTAGCATTAGCATTTATAGTAGCATTTGCTACAGTTATGAGGTTTTCTACAACTTCATTTAACGTGGGCTTGGTTACACTGATTTTTGTGAAATCTATCTTTTCTCTTGAGCCCTACTGGCCTTCTTGTTACGTTTCTTTCTGAAAATTAACATTTCTAAAACATCTTCGCTTGCTTACCGTTGCTAAAAACCTAAAATCGTTAAAAAAAATTCTGCCTATTGTTAGACCTGTATATAGAATTAAAGTTTCTATAATATGAATACCCGTCTTACATCGTTATTTTGTCTTATGTTTATCGGAATGTACAATTAATCAAATCAGAATTAAAGTTAGCTTCAGATAACTAATCTCTTGAATCATAATTTGTAGTCTGTTTTTAAGTTACAACATTAATTACCTCGTGAAATCTTATCTATAATAATAAATGAAATCTGAAATATTTAACTGGATATTTTTGATTAATGCTTAAAAATTAGTTTTATATGTAATCTTTCAAGCTACCAGCTATATTGCCTTTTTATTTAATATTTGCCCATAATAATTACTACTATTCGTAATTATGTACTGAATAAAATTAGCTCTGAAAACCGTTTGGCTTACAGTACAGCTACTTCATTAAATGACCAAAAATTTGGTTGTTTTCATTACTTATTGAGGAAGCGTTTTTTAATTTTTCTCCCTTTCGCCACTAGGGGTTACCGTTAACTGCTCGTGTTAATTTTCGAAATTAAGCCTTAAATTAAGTCTTTAATGATGATGGGATAAATGAAAAAACCAAATCAAATGATAATACTATTTACTGATAAAATACGGAATGCTGAGAGAGAAATATTTACGCCAATCTATATAAATGCGTTTCCATTAGGAAAGCAAATCAGCTACAACACTAAGCCAGCAAAACTTTCTGTAACAATTATTTTGCTAGTGTTATAGATGCAGAAATTAAACTACAGCTTAGAAACGCGGCCTGCTTTATTGGAACTAATTATAACTTTAGGGCGTGTAGTTTAAGTGGAGACAAATCCACAACGCCAGAAGTTGCTGTTACCCTTTGTATAGGTTGCAGAATAATATTTTCTAAAGTTACAGTTTGTTTTAAAATCCTTTCTTTGCGGAGCTAGGAAAATCTAGTAAGACTTGTATAAAGAGAAATTTAACATAAAATTTAAAATTTGCTGTATTGTATGAAATGTATCCAATATCCTTAGAAGTGAGATTAAAATGTGTCTTGAAATCTAGAAACTTGTTGTGTTATAAAGAACAAGATTATATATCCAAGATATAATGGATAAAGAGCTGATATTATTGTTCTAATTTGCATTTGCTTGGAAAGTTACAACAAAAATATGATTCGAACTCGTTTACGCTAGTTTAGACGTACAAATTTACTAAAAACGAATTTTTCATGAAGTCAATTGTATAGCACAGCTTAATTATTTGAGAATATCTATCCAAACTAATAATTTCATTAATACAAAAAATATATTAATATGCAACACTACCTCAACTCATGTGAGAAGCTTATAGCTGCAGTTTGGTTACTGGCTGTTATGAGGAACTAAAAATAAAATTAAGTAATTTTGAAAATAGTGAAGCAAAAATTATTATTATATATATATATATATATATATATATATATATATATATATATATCTAGTAAAAAGAAATCCTTATTTTTTCAGGAAATTGAAGGTTTTATTTAACATACTTAAAATGAGCCGATTTAGGTCAAATATGCGCCGTTTCGTTTGATAACTTGTTGCCATTTTGAAGGTAATTCCATTATGCCCTTGTCCCTATTGACAAAAAACTGGGACAGTCGATTTTCACAAGTCTCTTTTGGGGCGAATTTTTCACCAGCAAAATAGTTCTCCATGGACAGGAACAGGTGGTAATCACTTTGTACCAGGCCTGACTATAAGGTGGACGCATAAGAACCTCCCAACCAAGCTCCCGGAGCTTCTGGCGAGTAGCTATCGATGTGTGTGTTCTGGCGTTGTCTTGATGAAACACAATTCCTGTCCTAGTGGCTAAAGTTGGGCGCTTCTGGCCAATTGCTTCCTTCAGACGGTCTAATTGTTCACAGTACTGGTTCTAATTAAGAGTTTGGCCATAGGGGAGCAGCTCATAGTATATGATTCCTTGCCAATCCCACCAAATGCACAGCAAAACCTCACTGGCCGTTAATCCTGGCTTGCCCACCGTTTGCGCCGGTTCACCGCGCGTCGGCCACGACCGTTTTTGCTTGACGTTGTCGTAAGTGATCCACTTTTTATCGATAATTACCATTCGCTTCAGAAATGGGTCGACTTTGTTGCGATTCAGCAGCGATTCACAGATAGAGATTCGGTCCATAAGGTTTTTTTGCGTTAACTCGTGTGGTACCCATGTGTCCCGTTTCTTTTTGTATCCAGCCTTTTACAAATGGTTCCAAACAGTTTTTTGTGTAATGATTAGCTCCTGGGCAATAGAAGCGGTCGGACTCGGCCATTTCCATGATTTTATCCACATTTTCGACAATTGGCCTTCCAGAGCGAGGTGCATCTTTGACATCGAAATTACCTGAACGGAATAGACGAAACCCAAACTGCGTTTTATTAGCTGTTACAGTATCAGAACCAAAAACACTATTCACATTTCCAGTCGCCTGGTTTGTGTTTTCACCTTTATCGAAGAAAAATTGTAAAATATAGCGTATTTTCTCTTTGCTGGTGTACATCTTTGACATAAGCTTAAACAAAACTAAGTCAACCATTCACAAAACTGTCAAATAAGTTTTTATAGTACGAAATGTCAGCTGTCTAACGCCATCTAGTGTAAACCGATCGGGCTTTTAGAGCGCGAGATACAATTTATTAAAAATTGGAAATAATTATGGAAAAATAATGGATTTCTTTTTACTAGACCTATTATATATACATATATATATATATATATATATATATATATCACTCAAACCGAACAACACATGCTTCTTCCTTTTCTCGTACTATGTTTTCTCTCGAAAATTATGATTTGTAGGTTTAGTCTATATAGCTTTTGATTATGTTTTTTTCATATTTGTGTGTCTTGCGTATTTTTAATGATTTCTTCCAATTTTTCTCCGGTTCATTACGTAACTTTATTAAATCTCCGCCTTAATGATTTGTCTCTTAGGCCGTATTTTTCCTAAAACATGCATTTTCCAAAACTGTCATCCAGTTTCCGCTTAACGTATCCAAAAACAAACTCCAAAAATTTATTTTCGTATGTATTACGTTTTATAATACTTAAGAAATCCATATTTTGGGAGTTATGAATCTACTTGTGCGATATTCTGTTTGATTTACTCTTAATAGCTTCCTCCAGTAACATAATTCCTTTTTTTATTTGCCTACCCTTTTATGATACAACGTTTCGCAGTATACAATGTTATATGAAATATAAAGTAGTTGCTGTATTAATCTTTATATGGTTATACTGTTTTTCCAGATTTTGGTCAATTTGGTGATTGCTATCTTGGCTAATTTAATTTTTGTTCTTATAATGTTTGAGCAATTAGCATTATTTTTAATATAGGACTTCAAATATACATATAATCAACTGTAACTGTGTTTACGACTATTAATAGTTATTTTTATTTTGTTTTATTTAAAGCTAAGCTTAAATATTTACTCTTGGCCTCTGTTATGTATGTTTAATAGCTTTCTGATTTATTCTGCGAAATAATGTTATTGTAATACATTCTCTCGTAATAATGAGTGTGCTATGGACGTTTGTGAGGTAGCGTTCTGGAAGCACACTCGGACTGACTTGTGGGCTGTCATTAAAGAGAGTCACTTTTTTAACATTTCTTTGATTGCTGATTCTAATAAAATTATGTAACACACGACATAGCAGTCTGCAATATTAATTATAAGAGCCGTATCGTTAACATAGCTCAGATTACCTATTTCTATAGCGATTATTTTATTGAACAAGGAAATTTTCAAAAATGTACTTTACAACTGTGGCCAGTTTATTGTAATGTTTAATTTAATATTTCTTTGTTACATTAGTGCCCTGTAAAATTTTTTTTTATCAAAAACTATCAGTATTGTTATTATTAGTGTAGAACAATTTTATCTAGCGTTTTACCATTTCGTTACTCATATTATAAAACCCCATAACTTTTTTTACATTATTTTTTAATAGCATTATGTACTACAATTTTCTTGTTTGTATTTATATTTTTAGTTGCTGGTATTTTTCATTAGTTAATTGTATGAAATATTTTTCTATTTCTTCAAATTCATTTAACAATTCTTTATTTTTGTCTAAATGTTCTAGCTTTGTCACTTATAGCTTATGAATTACAGGGTGTAAACCCACCTGTTTCACAGACGACCTGCATGGCCAACAGGTGGATTCATAGATTAGATGTTATGGTTCAGTTTCAGTTATTTATGGCTTAAGTGAAACTCCTTTATATTTACAAAAAGTATTACTTTAAGGTGGAATTTGCTGTAGAAAACAATATCGTGTTATTCTCATTTATGAGGTACACAACGAAGAAATAAAATTGTATAAGAGTATCCCAAAATTGTTTTAAGCAAAAAATAAAGTTAATCCAGATAGTTTATTGAGAAAAAAATTGTGAGCCAACACGACGGAAGTAGCCTGGTTGCTCCAGCTACCGTTAATATATAGAGTTTATATCTCTATAGCTCCGCTCTTGCTACAGAAATGGAAGATCAAAACTTTGCTCCAGCGATACTTATTAATGCCCCGATGCCTTTTGTTAAAACTTAGAAACAAGAATATATACATTTTTTTAAAGCGCTCTTGTAGTCATGCTACTCAAGATGCCAACAGAGAAGAACAAAAAAGTCTGATTTAAAACTGCTGACCTTAAAAAACAACATTAAGCTTTTTAGCAATTTGAAATTCGCCCTACACAAAAAAACTCAATATTTGAAAGCTTAAAATTTAGAGCAAACACTAACAAGACATAAGAAGAATCTGTTTAAAGAAAAGAAGAATGGAATACCCATCGTAAGATGTGCACTAACCAAAAAATAATTTTATTTTATGTGTAGATTGCCAAGACTAAGTACAAAACATTTGCAGATTTGCATTTTATTCAGTGTTACTATTTGTCTGGATTACGTATATGAAAAAGAGTAAGCAAACACTGGATGTAAATTTAATTTTATTATATTGGTTTTAGTTGTCAGGATCTTAACTCAATTATAGTACCTTTCCAAATACATATATCATGTCCGTTCTATGGTCATAATAAATTGCCGTTTATTAGTTTTACAATTCACTGTAAGATAAGTCTGATCTATCAACATAATTTAAACAAATCCGTAGAAATGATTTGTGAGGCTTTAGAAGATGACTTTGTTTACTATGCTACCTGCAATAAATAGTTGCAGTAGTTTAAGTTAAATAACAAAGAAAGTAAAAAATAAACTGTAATAACTTCTGAATAGAGCATTTCCGCCGCATATCGTCAGAGTTTCCAAAGAAATTTTAAAGAATGTTTTAAGTTGGAAGAGAATTCACAAAAAAAACGATGGCTTTTCTATAAGTTCATAGCTAAGAGCAAGTATAAATGCTACAATCTATGTGGTTGCTCTTCAGGTTCAAGTAAGAAGATGAATTTTAGCATATTATGACCTGAGAAGAAAATAAATGCTTTACGAGAACCCAAATAATCGAAAATCTTAAGATTTTGCAAGTGAAGCATTAACCTCTACTGCACGACTAAATATCCAAGTATATGGTATAAATAACAGAACATCGTACACTAAGGGTTGATTTCACTTGGCAAAATAATAACTGCCTGGTGTTGACATCAACAACCCTGACGTGTTAGTGATGCGATGGGCGCAAAAAGGCCTTATACCGTCAAGAACGGTTTTAGGACAATTCGCCGCTCACAATTCGCCTCAGACATTTCGCCCCCCGTGTCTTAATTATCTTGTATATCGGTCCCTATACTACAACGGTTCTTGTTTAAAATTTAAATAATTCAAAAAATAAATTTTTATTGTATTAACACAATACAATATACTTAGACAAACAAGTACATCTACTAAATAAATTAAAATAAATTTTATGAGCAATTCCTCTTAAAAAATCTAAGGTATCCCTACTTTTGTAATCTACGACTATATTTCTCAAACGTTGCGATAGAGCAGCATATTTTTTATTTTGTGAGGGAGCAGGTCCGCCTACTAGAAATTGGTTTATTTGGAAGTTATTCAGGACTTGCTCCTTTTTTAAGGCGTTTATAAATTTAAACATGTTTGTGGAAGCATCACAAACTCCTTGAAAGTGTCGATGGCAACATGATTGTTGGTGCGAAACGTATTTTCAACAGTTCGATTGTGCATATTCCAAAGATCAATAGAAAATTTGGACGCACGTCTTTGTCTATGCTAATGGCGACCAATGTAGTTGTCTTCAAAGTAGTTAACAACTGGCTGGGGTTTTGGAGGAAAATTTTCGCCCTCTACTAAAATATCGAAAACTTCTGCCACATTTGCCAGTTATACGAACGCAAGGGCAGCCATCGTTCGTATCCATAATGCAAACTCATGATTTCTTTGATAGTTGACTTGTAGTCCTTTTCTCAAAAAATTTGTGCCAAATGAAAAAAACATCCAGATATTTGGATTTCGGGAAAAACTCTTTTAAAAGCTTCTATTGAAGCCAATTCGAAGTCGAGAAGTAATTGAGTTGGGCGCATACCTGGACTAATATTTAGTAATTCTTTTAAGAACTTTCTGTAGGTGGCCTTTGTTTTGTTTGGCAGTAAAGCGTAAACAATTAGTATTATGGTTCCTACGTACTCCACATGTAGCGTATACAACTGGTAAACTAAATTTGAAGCAACAGAAAACGTACCGTTTGCATACCACTTATCACTATTTGCTAAAATATTTAAATTTGCCGTTGTCGAAAAAATAAGCATCCTACCAGGTAACATAGTTTCTTCCGAGTCATATCTTAGAAACTGATGTTCTTCACCATTAATGGTAATCGTGCGATATTCTTGTGCAACTAGCAAATGCTCAGCATCCACTGAACTTTCAGGAATGCGCGACGAACTATTCGTTTCATAGTGTCTTTCATGGGTAACTGGCATGTAATATTGTTATGGACATTTTCTAAGCAGGTGGCCATAATTTGTTGTAGTGTTTCTTCGGTATTAGTTGCTCTTTCTTTCAAAGTGCGGAGGACTTCTAAAGTATCCGGTCTTGTGGCATCGGCAGCGTGATCGTGTGTAACGACAGTACGACTAACATTCGCGGAATCTCCTAAAAAATTTAAATTTACACAAATACTTAAAGTAATCTAAGAACCAACGGTCATCTTATCGTTGTTACTCACATGTTGTCCAAACACAAACTTTGCATTTCCCTCTTCTTTCACAAACCCAAATACAATGTTCACCATTCGCAGTTTTTTTTTAGAAAATACATAAACAAAATTATTTTCACACACCAAGTTTTGTGACTCTTTTTCGAATTTACAAATCTTAATGTTCAAAATTATTTAGAAGCGTTCACGACCAAAACTAAGAATGTAGTGAGTAGTTAACCCTTATAGTGAATTCCACTTAATGGTAACAATAATGGCATAGGAAACCATAGAAACTATGTGGCAATTAAGACTTGCTAATCCCTTATTGCAAATAAAAATGTTTGGAATATCTAAATACTTCTAACCGGCGTTAACGACATTTAGATGAGAATGACCAGTAATACTTTTATTATTCTATTAAGGGCCTCTTAGAAAAATACCTGCTTTTTCAAGTGCTCAGTAAATAATTAAGACACGGGGGCGAATTGTTCTCGGGGGCGAATGTCCAGGGGCGAATGTCCAGGGGTGAAATGTCCGGGGGCGAATTGTGGGGGGCGAATTTTTCCAAAAACGGTGAAGAACAACCGCCTACCGTCAACACGAATTTTAAAGCGATTAGCAGTTTGTGTTGGAAGACTTTGTTATACCCACCGCACTTCATATTTCTGCAACATCATCTTATTAGTACCTTCTTCACTCCTGTGGAAAATATCGAGAAAAGTTTGGATTACTTCATTAACTCAAAATCATGTTGTTTTTACCGCAGTGAGATTAGGCAGCTCCCCAAAAGCGATGCACGTCCATAAAAAGCGAACAAGATTATTGAGTGCAACTTATTTTTATTTAATTTTGTACAAAAGCGTAAAGATTTATTATTTGGAAGGCAAACTAATTACGAACTCCGGGGATTCAGTCTTAAAACTTTTAGAATAAATAAAAGAGAAAATACGAATCACTATCCCAGTATTTAACGTTTTATAAACACAAAGACACTTTTTTAATATAACGTATTTTTACTAAAAAAATTATCTTTACGAATGTTTAAATTGACGATCCTATTTTGAAATACATTATTATAAAACATTTTATTTAAAACCGTAAGACACTGTCTTTCAATTTTTGGTTTTGACCAGATCAAGAAACCGTACAATTGAGGTAATCCATTGAAAATAAAACTATTTGAGTGGAGTCTGAGGTACGTTCAGGGAACTCAACATATCAAGATGGGACTTTATGGTAGTGGAAACGTGCTTTATCTTGCTGCAAATAAATCTCTTCGTGATCCATCAATTATTTAACACATAAAGTAACAAATTCCCATAGTATATGTGAGTGAACATCACCGGTGATAATCAAAAAGAAGTATTCTAATATGTTCCAAAATACACTTGGTAAGCTCAAATAATGTTCTGCAGCGTTGATTTTAAGGAGATTAGTAAGTACAAATTTATCGATTAGTGGAGATTCTAGTAAAAAGGGAGCTGTGAGAAAACAGAGAAATACGGATAAATATGATCAACAAGCAAGCTTCAAGGAAATGGTTGTGTACTACATTATTGAGATTATGGAAATTTAATAGCAAAGCAAAAAAGCATAACTGATAAGAGATAACAAAGCCCCAATAAAAAATATAAAATTAACAGCCATGAGTTAGGCAAGATTAGCTGGGAGATAGTAATGTTTGATATTATTTTTCTTGATAAATAAAATATATGAGTAATTGATAAAAAGATTGATCTAAATAGTGACCTATGAGTTGACCTTGGCTACAAAAATAATATATAATATAAGTCACAAAATAGAGTAAGTAATTTAAAAGATATAAAAATAAAAGTGGTGACTAATAGATGATAGTGTGAAAAGTGTTTCAAAGAAACTATTTCATGAAAAGTAACGAAACTGTAAGATCTCCGACAAAAAAGAAGATCACTTAGGTCAAATCCTAAACATAATGAGAAGTATGGACAATGGCTAGGAAAATATATGAAAGAGAATTAAAACTTGAAGATGGAAAATTAATATATCAAAAACAAAGCAATAAATAAATTGCAGAGCATAAAAAAATAATATTGACACCTTAGACAAAGTGAGTAAGAAGAATAATATTTTTATTAGCAGATTAGTCGTAGACCAGATAAAAGGTTTAAAAATGCGATTAAAAAAAGAATTAAAAGAAAGATTAAATGTATGAATAAACCAAGTAAGAAAAAGAGTTCAATAAAAAAGACAATTAATGAACTGAAGGTGCATAAAAAATACAAATTAAATAAGTACATAAGTATTAGAAGTTTTATGGAAAAAACAAATAAATAATTAAAAAATTTGATAAAATAGGTATAGTTATATTACGCACAACTAAAACCAAAAGATAAAGTAAATAAATGTTGTTCTACAGTAAAGTAGATTACAATGCTAAAGTAGAGACAGCCGCAGGATGCATTATAAGTCAGAAGAATTTGAAATATTTAAAAATGTTTAAGCAACACATAATGAATAATATTAATAGAACTGAAAATGGAAGAGAGAGAAGTGCTCATAAGAATAATTGTCATTTATGACCAAATGAAATTAAAGAAGGGCGAGTTTTTGGAAAGATTAGCAGAAACAATACAGAATATTGAAGGTGGTGCGACATTACTGGGTGTTTTATTGGATGTGTAAGGAAAAAGAACGATAAACTAGAATGAGCACTTGGTAAATATAGCGAAACAATTAAAAGTTATGGTTTGAGGCTGATTAAACTTTATATAATTTACAATAGATAACAAACAGTTTTATATAACATAAGCACATACCTAAGTATTCGAGAAAAGCTAAAGGTAGCGGAAAGAAATCAATAAGATATTATGTAATAGCAAGGAAACTTTTAGAAGGAAAGCAAGAGAAATAGGAAAAACAGTAGTGCAGGTATAAAAGTGACCAAAAGACAAAATACAAACGAAATAATAAGTCACACAAAAATATCTAGCTGGCGAAATGAGTCGAGCAAAAATGGTAGTAGAATTTAAAAAATTGTATCAAATATAATAAAATAAATGTCGAAAACATGGTAAAATAAACAAAATGACAAATAAGGGAAGATGTTTATGTAAAGATAGAATAGGATGGTTGTAGAAATTACAAATTATTTTACAAGGTGGTAGAGTGTTAGAAAAGAAATACAGTAAAAAATAGATTATCAAGTCAAAAGGATAAAATTATATTCATCTATATAATTCACAACATAAAGGAATGTTAGAAGGAACATTTTCATAAACTGCTAAATACAGTATAATGGACATAATAAACATAGAATATAAAAAATTTACCTGAAGAGAGAAAAGTAAAGGAGTATAATGGTATGCGTATCGAAGGAAGAAATGATGTTCAAAGATTGGAAATTACAAATTACCTGTACATAAAAAAGAGGAGCACAATAGCCCCGGCACGCAGGCCTCGGCCTGCCATAGGTTAGACTTCCGGGGAAAAAGCAACGGTCAATACCAAATGCTTTTATTAAGCACATTCTCTTTCTTCTAAAGTAACAGGTTAGACTAGCCGCCTGACTAGGGTACTGCCAATATAGCTGTGTAGTTAAAAATAAGTTAGTGGCCTATACAAAAAGTAGAAGAAGAAAAAGCCAAAAGGAGATAGAGACGACTTTTAAGAGAAATTATGATAAGATTATATGAAATAATGCCAGAAAAAGATTAAAAGCAATAATTCAAAGTCAATTAAAGAAACGAAAAAAGTTTAGGAAAGGAGAAAAGTCCAGGACTACGTATTAACAATAAAACAACTGGTAGATAATAATATTAATAGTAACATATTCGCAGCAGTCATTGATGTCAAAAAAGTTTTTGATCATATACCCAAAAAGACTGAGTGGAAAAGCTTAAAAAGAAGAAAAGTAAATAAAATACTGACAAATAAAGTAATTAGTACACACAAGAACATGGGGAATTACATCAAAACAGAAAATCTACAGTTTAAACAAATTTTAACCAAGAAAGCACTAAGACGAAAGGATGTATTAAGTCTGACTCTATTCCGTATTATCCTGGATGATATAACAAAAGAGAATGTGTGTTCATTGTTATATGTAAAAAACGAACAAGAACTTCAACAGTAACTTAAAAATATGAAGCATTGTTTTAAAAGATAGAAATCTAAAAATAAACACAAAAATCAAAAGAAATGGTAACAAAGAAACAATCATGTAAAATTCCAATAGAACTACTAGCTGGTGGTGACTTTAAATTTAAATAATTTAAAAACATATAAGGAGAAAATGAGTACATAAATTAAAAAATTGCAAAAAATATATATTACGCGATAGGTAATTCCTGCATAAGGTATAACAAAATAACAAAAGCAACTATAATTACAGTATGTAACTTTACATTTAAACCAATTCAGACGTATAGATGTAAAAGCTTTATTCCAAATAAATAAGTAGAAGCCAAAATAACGACTATAGAAATGAAATATTTGAATGCTATGAAAGTAAGAGACATAATTCGGAATGTATTAACAAGAGAGGAATTCAAAGTGGAAACGATATTGACGTACATAGCAAGACAACAACTGAAACGCTTTGGACACATAGTAAGTGAGATGTAAAAAATAACCTAAATTTATTTATACGTAAATAAAATGATTAAACATTTTTGCATAATATTTTTAGGATTTATTAAATGGTTATTAGTAAGTATAATTACAATTGATTTATTTAAGATGACCACCCTACATCTTTTGGAAAAGTATTGATTGCAGTCGTCAGGACTCATTTCAAAGAATCATTCTCGGGGTGTCGTTTTGAGCACATTTTTAAGGGGGTTTAGTTCTTTACTCGTAATCTCAATCTACCTATTACTTCTCCTTAGGAAGTATACAGAATGACGTTAACATTGAGATGAATGGCAAAATAAGGTGCCTAGCATATTTTCTAGGAATCCCTGACGTTGGTGATCCATATAAGCGTTTCCTAGATGCTGGAAGTTTATTAGTGTCCTAGATGCGTTAGTTCTTGCCAACCATGCCAAGGATGGTCTTTACGTCTTCCTTGCGGGTCATTAGTCCTGTAACGATCTCTATCAGGCTGCTGGTAGCCTGCATAGCAGCCGTGATGTTGTCAATGGCTTCCAAGAACGCGGCGGGATGCACGTTATAGAACCAATTATCCAGGGTTGCCCAGTCCTAATATTTGGGCTGCTGGGAGGTAGCCTGCGGGTGACGCAGTAGAGGTGGGTGTAGTCGATATTCAGTAAGAGCGGGCTGGAGAGGTCGCCGCTTGACGGTGAGCTGGTCGGATGAGTTTCCTGGCGGTTAGCACAGGTGGCTGGTTCTGCCCTGTGCTCTTTGTAGTCGCTGGGGTGATGTCTTTCTCCGCACTTGACAAACATCGAGGCGGCACTGCAGCAACACTGAACGTTCTCGAAGCGTTAGCACTAGCAGTACTGGCTAACTATTTTTCTCCTTGCTTTCTCAATTGTGACAACAAAGTCCAAGATACTTCAAAAGTGGTAGATTTCTTGCCCCTTATTGGACCGCTCAAGTTTAAGAACACGAGCGGCTTGGGATGGTATGGGGTCTCTTCCTCATCCCCCTGACTCTGAGAATTGAGAATCAGAGATTTCTCTCATGACTACCCAGAGCGGCTTGTCAGCTTTTAAGAGATGGTAGTGGAACAGTATTTTTGCTTCTGCAAGGAAGTGGGTCAGCCACTTGTGATTGGTGGTCGTAGTGGGCTTTAAGAATACTACGCTGTTGTTATGTAGGGTCTTACGTACTAAAGATTAGACTCTGACTACTTATGGAATACCCTGGCGAAGATTGAAAACGACTGAAACGTCTTGCTGAGGGCAGCTGGCATTGCGACATCATCTTCGCAGTGGCTAAGCACTTCGAAGAAGTTAGCTGTTGGCGAAGATAGCAGAACCATCATGATCTTGGCTTGACAGTGCTTGCAGACAGGTTGTAAGTCTTAGTCTGGAAGTGGGCTCACCTGGAGTAGCTGCATTGCTGGCGGGAGAATACCGGCAATACTTGCTTGCTAGTTATTCTTGAAAAACCTTCTATTATGTTCTCCGGATGCTCGGCGAAAATACAGATTAGCTAGTCACGAAAACTGAAGCACTGCCTAACCGTCTCTTTCGCCCATGGGCGGGGGAGTCACTACCAGAGCGAGTACCAGCTAGCGCATGCACCGAGCAAAGAATTTATTGATAATCATCAAAGCATCAAAGTGGATGCTTAAACGTCGGGAATTTTCCAAAAATTGACGCGGTTCAACCCGTGAATCTAATTTGTAATAGTAATTTAATATATAAGTCAATATTTGCCCTTTTTTATTATTGTTAGCAATAAACAATAAGTAATTTAAGTAGCAATTATTTTTGAAGTAAACGACATAAAGGTATATCTGTAAATGGGTAATTGATAGTCTTATCATGTATGTACGTATATCCAACAAAATGAATACCTTAAAAATACATTTATAAGCACGACAAACCTTTATAAATTACTTGTTTATTATGTTCATAAAACAGACGGAGCCTTTAAAGTTCTTTTGCTAAATATTACTTTATTTTTGGTTATCAACTAAAACATAATTTATAAAAAGATATAGCGTTGCCTAACGCGCCTTATCTGAATGATAAATGGTTGCAGTTGTTTTTATTACTACCTTTGAAGCAAATATTGTACCTTTTTATGCTTTTCTGGAAAAACGTCTTCATTTACGCAAGCTATAAACGTCTACTAAAATAGTTTACTTCTGCTAACTATCGTAATAATATATATGACTTATAATGCTTTTTAATAACATTTGCACTTATGCCTAATTTACTAATAACTTATAATAATATTAACAATTTTTATACCGAGCGGGGATCTAATGTGAAAATCATTTTTTTATATTTATTTTAAAGTTATTGCAGATGTACTTGTAACATCAGTGTTTAGTTTACATAACAAATTTGAGAAATACTGGCAACATGCAATGCCTTGAAAAAGTAACGGAAGATAAACAGTTGCAGCTGCTTTTGTTATTGCCATATAAAAGAAAATATTCGCTAAACTTTTAAAAATTTTAATATTTTTTCATACTGCAGATATTAAGGTAGCCTTCTTACAAGTTACGTAGTCTGATCCAAAAATAACAGAAAATTGCAATTAACGTAACAAAAACCTATAAAAAATGGTATAACATATAGAAAACATTATGTGTGGTTTTAGTCATCCCTAAGTAAGCACCTTCTTCCAGCAAATTCCTCGTTGGGTCTTCAAATAAAATGGATTATTGCTTGAATCAAAAGGTCAGTATTTTATTTAATTTATTTTACATTTATAGATTGAAATAGTAAAACATTAAATCAGTGAGCTTGCAAGTGTTAATTGCGTGATAACTCTAGTTAGCGGAAATTATTTATTTGTGCAGTTAAAATTACCTTAAAATTATTCGATTAAGCAATTTAAGTTATTTAACCTACATGAGTGGCCCACTATGGCCTGCTTTCCGGATTTCCTGTAAATGTTAACTTCAATATTCCTACAACCACCTGTGCTGACACTTAACCAAACTCAGATGTGTACTAATCAGTTTTCGTCAAATACCACGCAATTTTTCCTTACACTTTACGTCTAACCTTATCAGCAAACTCAATATCATACCTCCCCATTACTCTAAATTATTAATAACTAAGGAAAAGTTAAAACCAATTTTCAAAATAAACATCTCAAAAAATTACATCTAATTACTACTTGACCGTAAACAATACTGAGAACAAAACTCCAAAACCAAACTTTTAAAATAAATAGCCAAATGGTAATATAAAATCAAAGCCGTTGTTAATGAGGTAAAAGTCCAGCTTAAAACATTGAAATTTTTATAGAATAGTTATAAAAGTTCTGGCTGATAAAAAAAACTAAATTTTAAACTTAAAAATTAAAAAAGAAGCTACAAAGGAGGATTAAAAACATTAGTTACCCCATTGATACTGATAAAATCAATGCAAATATTGAAAAATTAAGGGCACCAGTTCTTGAACATTTCAAACAAAAACAATCTACAATAAAGCAATTCTCCAATATTTTTTATTTAATTAAAATCAGTCCTCAATAAAGACATTTTTAATGTAAAATATCCCTAGCAATATAAAGTTAAATTTGAATTGCTTAGGTCAAAAAAGGACATCGTACCATATCTAAGTTGTCAAAGCTATCCCCAATCAAAATTATTATAAAATATATTTTATATGTATTATATATGAAAATTAGTAATAATATCGATGTATTGTTAGTGTTAAAAAAATTTATCTAAATAAGCTTTAACAAAAGTCTTGAATTATACAGGGAGTATGGTATGGCGGCCTTTTCGACCTTGAACCGCCTGTGTATCGCGGCGGTGTGCTGGTGGCTTTGATATCTGCCGCCACGTTTTGCTATCGCACACTTAAGGCATATGGGCTCTTGCTCAGCCGGCGAGTCTGCATACGCCGTCGGCGGCACCCTTTGAGGCGCAAAGTGCTGTCGAATTAAGATTTCCCGTGGATGATCCGCCGCTAAGCCCGGCACATACTCGAACCGCAAACCGGCCAGTGCGGCCCTGTTTATTTTACTCATATTTAACCAGCCCGCAAGACCTTCGCATCGCATCCCGGCCAATGCGGTCATGTTCCAGGCACGAAGACATCGTAACAAGGTGGCCACCGTGAAACCAACGCCGCCGAAGCCAAAGCCGATTACAAGTGAGCGATTTGGCAATTATTCATCGGTTGATATCGGTAGCCGCCCCCATCCGCTTTTGCGCCGGCGGTTTAAGGGACGATTTGGGCCTCAGCGTTTTACTTTTTAAAACGGGCCGTACTTAGTTCCCCACCCCGCGCCACGAGGGCAAGGCTATTTACACGCCTGTCTCTCCAGAGTCCGAGATAAATTTGACAGATTGTAATTATATTTTTTTACACATTTGATACCCCTACGTTTGTGGAAGTGGGTGTTATTGTAAAGACTTACATATGTTAAAATCAACTGCAACAAGTGAAAGCCACTTGAATATTGGAAATGGTAATTCGTGCCGGGCATCAAGATTCTGCAATCATGACAGTTGCTCAATGCTTTTGAACGCTGTGAAAGCAATAAGACATAAAATAAAAAGCTGCAACGGAGGCTACAAGGCTTGGCTTTTAGAAAAGAACCGAGCAGACATTCTAATTGCCCTCGTACACTAGAATTTATCCTACAACTGCAGAAGAAAGTAATGGAAGACCTATGCGACCTTTAGCGCGCGAAATGAGTGTTGCAGCTTTCACCATTAAGCTGGTCTTGAATGAAAACCTCCAATACCATACAAAAAGTGTAAAGGCCAACTTCTTACAGAAAGGGCTCATGGAAACCATCTGATAAAAGCAAGAAAACTCCTTAACAAAGTGAAACATTCTGTTGAACCAGGAACAATCTGGTTCACCTCAGATAAAAATACTTACTGTCACGACCAACTGTACAATACCCAGAAAAATAGAGAGCTTGCCTACAGTCCAAATGACGTTCTTCGTATAATAAAAGTTAGGTTTCCCCAAACTGTGATGGTGTTTGCATGTGCCAATGTGTGAGGGTTATGTATTGCCACCTCATATCTCTAAACAGGGGCTTAAGCTTAATTCGGATAACTATTTGGAATTTTGAGTTCTGTAGTCAAGCCTTAGTTGAAGATGGTTGCTACAGAAAGATCATATGTATAGTAGCGAGATTTAGCATCCTATTACACAGTTAGGAAGACCCAGAAGTGGTTGTTTAAGAGCTTTTACGATTTTACGAACCACCATATTTGGTGCTCTAAATCCCTGAATGCAATCCGATGTATTATTATGCCTATAGCACAAAAACCCAGCCGATAGGCAAAATTAAGGAGGCATTTGAGGCTTTAATTAGGAACATCGTAAAGATTGCATGTGCCAGATTCAGGACCCAGATCGAGACTGTGCCTTCTTTGAGATATTCTATTTTGACTGTTTTAATATCCATACCACCTTTTTCGTTTTTCAAATACATTTATTTTTGCTTGAGATGTCTACATTTTCACCTCTATAGAAAACTGTCAAATTTATCTCCAACACCCTGTACAGTTGGAACAGTTTGAAGTGAATCTGCTGTAATAAGCAAAAGCAAATATCGAAATATTTCTAAACGTTCTATCACATTTCGGATTACTTCTAGAAGAAAACGAAAAAACTAGAACAGGCTAAGAAAATTTTTCTACTTATTAGAATTTTTCGTGGACAAGAAGTAATAATGAAAATATATATGTTTTTGTAAGCAAAAGCCTTTTATCCACGTTTTTCAAATAGTGGACCCCATGAGTGTTTCCAAAACCAATAAGTTTTTCAACTATTGTTTTTACAAAGTTCATTTAAAAAAATTATTTTAATTGACAAAAATGAATGAATAACTACCTATCAGTTTGACTTGAGAAGGATGCACTATACAATACAATAAACGAAATATCTCGAGTTCGATATCATTCCTCAACATCTTACATGTATTTAATAAAATGTGGAATACGAAACTCTCATACAAATTACGATTATTCCTTCCCTCTGACCTACTTCATTATTTTAAAATCCCACTTTCTTAATCTGAACTTCCTGGTAAAATACAAAACAAAGTACACAAGCTTCTTCCCAATAAATGCTGAAGTACCTCAAAGTAGTCTCCTGGTACCACTGCCGCACGTTTTATAGAATAATTATATAATAATAGTTTCATGGACACTGCAAATTAGGCTAACTGCTATTAAAAATGGTTAAAAAGAAGAAGAACTAAAACCAACAAGCAAGTTCATCCATATAACTTTTACCAAGTCCAAAGGAACCTGTCCGCCGCATATAGAGTAGTCAACTTCTTCAAGAAGAAATAGTTATGTATCTTGGATTATAACTTGATAGATGAGTTACCATTGATTTATATTGTCGCCAGACTATTAAATGGATTTTTTTGTTGATGCGATTGAGCTGTATGTTGTCACATACTAGCATTTTTACTTTTCTTATCCTATAAAAAGCAGAAAAAATGTTTGAATTTTGATTCGGCGACAGAACTTTTGGGACAACGTAATACTATAAAAATAAATACTCATACTTTGAAAATTACAGAACCAAAAGAAGAGAAAGCTTTTAGAATAGTGATAAAACATTTATATCACACTACATAAACAGAAGAGGAGCTATCAGATAGAGTCTACAAGGTTTGCAACATAATAAATAAGAGACAGAATGACCAAAAAACCCCGAAATTTATTCTTTGTCTACTTAAAACCCTCTGCAAATAACAAAGATGTGTATAGACAGGAATATTTTTAAAATAAAGCATCTCATCTCAAACGCGAGTATATGTAGTGGTGCGGAATTCCATCAACTCTTTAAAACTAATATTCACACCAGGCTTAAACGCAAATTACCACAGGACCTAGTTATAGCAAACCATCGACAAAATTAACCAAATGTGAATTCACCGCGCTTATTATTTTGTCGCACTAGTCACAATATATTTATATTCTGTTGTAATATGTCACAAAATCTTCTACCTATGCTATGTATAACAAATAATTGTTGATCTAGCAATAAATGTATATTAAAAAAAAATAAAGCAATAGTCATAGAACCACCAAAAAAAGTAATTGGTATCATTCAATGTGTTAATGTCAACAGTATGATCACTTTTGGGCTTATTATAACAGTCTATATGTTTGTAAAATGTAGTGGAACTCACAACACCACTACTTATAAAATGACTAGAGACACCCCAGCTAGATGCGCTCTATCTAATGGTGCACACCTCATCAATTATAAGGGTTGTGACTTTTATATTCATCTTATTAAGCCCCACAACGCTAATAATAGGCAAACCATAACCAAAGAGTACAAATATTCCCACAAAAAGTGCGATAAAGGCTGTGCATTCACACCATAAATGTTACCAGCCAAACATCAGTTACGCAAAAGCAACAAAAATTAACGTAACCATATCTTAAGCAAATTTTAGGCTAGTAAGTGAAACACACTTTACAGACAGAGTTTACATCAATATATGATTTTTTTTATTATATAAACCATCCAGATATAACGGTTGCTAGAATAATAAAAAATATAATTCATCATGCAGAAATTTATAAGTATAAAGAAGATTACTCGGAAGTCACAATTATATGAATCAAAATGTTGCCGTATAAGAAAACAATTGCGTCAATATACTGCTCTCCACAGCACAATATAAAAAAACCATAACTTTGAAGACTTCTTTCAGACCCCATCTGGGGTTTACGTCTTATTACAATGAAAGACAGAGATGGCAAACGTAATACAAGCAAACAATTATTCCTTTTTCAACAGGTACCTCAACCTAGCGGCCCTCCGACCAAAATAAAATTTCCGACCACCTAGATTTTTTCATTACTAATGGAATCTCCTTGCCATACATGACAGTAGATCCTAGTTTCAGCAGCCTTTTCATAGACAAAAAAAAAACTACCGTTTTATTTACACAACAAAAAAATCAACTGAGAGCAATACCGAGCTGAATTACAAGAAAATATAAACTTAAATGTAAACTTAAAAACTCAAATTAAGTGGACGAAACATTATGAAGCCTAACCAACATATACATAGAAGCAGCTCAATATCCCACGCCTACTTCACAACTACAAACTCTAAATTTTAATAATATTCCAATTGAAATCAAAAGACTAATAGCAATAAAAAAGGACAAAAGCTATTCGGCAACGAACGCACGCTTTACAAGGCAAATAGGGCAACAAACCAGTTAAAAGCAAAAATTAAAAAGAGTATGACAAGATTCCATGACTAAATTACTAGTTTAAACAGATTTGATAATTCAATTTGGAAGCCAGTCAAGCACTGAAAAAACCCAATCAACAAGTACCTCTCATACGCGATGATAAGGCACTGATTCCACATTTGGCTAAAAGCGATGCAAAGAAGACAGTGGTGCTTGCAGAACATCTCAACAAACTATTGACTCCTACCAATGAGAAAACTGAGGATAAAATAGAAGAACGGTTTTTAAACATTCATCTAATCATACCAGAAATCAAAGAATTCACCCCGAAGGAAGTATAAATAGAAATTAATTAACTAACGTCAGAAAAGTTCCAACGTAAAGAAAATTACACCAAAAATAATAAAGGATTGATCGCGAAAAGGTGTAATGTTAATTACTTATATGTTTAACTCAATTACTGGCCAAGTCAACTAAAAATGGTAGACATTATACAAATACCCAAACCAGGTAAAGATCCAAGCAGAGTAAAGTCGTATTGACTAATAAGTTTACTTTGTATCATAGCTAAACTGCTCGAAAGACTTCTGGTTCAAAGAATAGAAGCCGACTCTAAAACTGATGAATAGATACCCCACCACCAATTTAGATTCCGTGAACATTACTTCCCCGTTCAGCAAATCCATAGAGTATGTTAAGTTATAAATAAGGCACTCGAAAGCAAAGATTACTACACATAGGTATTCCTAGATGTTAGCCAAGCCTTCGAGAAGGTTTGTCATAGAGAATTGTTATGCAAAATTAAAGTTTTTACCTATTACTTACTTCAAATTGTAGTAGAGAATTTAGGGTCAAGACCAACAAGGCTGTATCCAAAAACTTTCTAATAAAATCTTCCACAGGCCTATGTGATTGGACCCCTATAATATTTATTATGCACGTCAGATTTACCAATTCACAGGAACTGATAATACTGTCATCCTTGCAAAGAATGAAGATTTAGCAACGGTTACGAAAACATTACAAAACCAAATAAATGAAATACAAATATGGCTCAATAAATGGCAATTCAAGATTATCAAAACTAAATTAGTCCAAGTACCTTTATACTCGGCAGTGAACGGTGTCCACAAGTCCACTTAAATATTGTAAATATACAAGGTGTGGCAGAAAAGTAATGAGACTGGCAACACTGCAAGCGATCTGGCAACGCTACGCTGTTGTCCTTGATAGAGCACGTGTACAAATATCCTCATCATTTCGTTAACTACGTGATTTTTGTGACTGCTAAGAGTGAAGTTGTATTTTGGCTGTGCGTCACACAAAATGGAACAGCGGAATTTGGAGCAACGTTGTGCCATTAAATTTTGTGTTAAGCTTGGAGAATCGGCAAGTGTGGCGTTTAAAAAGTTAAAACAGGCTTATGGGGAACTTGAAATTTTGACTGAACATTTGCAGATGCGAAAGGTCTGTGCCAAAATGGCGCCAAAAACCCCACAATTGAGCAGAAGGACATTCGCAAAAACAAGTGTCTTGATCTTCTTGACAGAATCGTTAATTGTCATTTTGGGACTTTAGAAAACATCCAAAAGAGTGTAACGGACATGCTGAAGACCATACCGGTTGAAGACTTCCAGAGCTGCTACCAACAGTGGGAACAACGTCTCGATCGGTGTGTAGCTGCCTAAGGGAACTAATTTGAAGGGGATTTCATTGATGTTTGAAAAAAATAGAAACTTTGGTAAATAAAAAAATCAGTCTCATTACTTTTCTCCCACACCTCGTATCTCAGTCTCCGTGAACCAAATAGTTGATATCTGAGTAACAATATTATTTGGAAAGATCATATAGTCAAAAAAAGAAAAAAATTAGTTCTAAAAACAAAAGACCTATAGTGTCTAATTGGAATAAGATGTAGCTTGTCGTTGAAAAATCGAATTTTTCTCTACAAGACGATAATTCAGCCGATATGGGTCTATGAAATAGAGCAAATCAAACATCTCAATAATCTAGTGAAGCGAATAATAACAAACGCGCCTTGATTATGTAAGAAATCACGCACTGCATACAGACCTAAGTATATTATATGTTAAAGACGTCATAAAAGAAAAGTGTCCAACAATACAAGCTTGAATATCACCGAAATGCCACACTGCTACGACTGATTGAACCACAGCTCAACAGAAGACTTAAAAAACTCTGACCAGCCGATCTAAAAGAGGACTAGCGAGGACTTTAAATGAAAAAGTACCTTATCACGTCGTTAAAAATTTTTACAGCTCTTTTGCCAGCATGACCTATGGGATTATAAAAAATTCTAATTGTCAATAAAAAACAAAATCTCTATACTTGAAGAGGCGCAAAGTTGCGTAACTTGAATGTCAAAAATAAACTGTTTCACGAACAAATTTGATTCTAGCAGTCAATAAATAAAATAAAATAAGGTAATGGTCCAATTTTCGATTATTGTTTTGTGTTAAAATTCAGTTTTTACCTTTTTCAGTGTGTCATAAATGATATAAAATAATAACTCACAATTGTGGGAGCTTTCTTAAAAGCTTTTAATACATGTAATAGATTCCCATTATTTTGATCGTTTTAAGCTTCTGCGAGTAAACATTTTTTATTATTTATTTTTGTCGCCTGCTAACCTTTTAACTCGTTCCAATAAAAGGACCTTTACGTCAGTTGTAAACTATCAGCTCCGGGTGAATTTTTAATGATTATGTCAGAGCCACTTTGAATAGGTAATGTAGCTTCGGCCCTGAACTGAATTAATATGCAAATTTGCCCTTATTTTTGCCAGAAATAAAGTGCTATTGGTGTATAATCAGCCTTGGTTGTTTAGCAGGATTATTAATAAATCATTGGATAGTATAATATGTGGGTGCGTATATACATCTTCTGGAAAACCTCAATTCCGTTCTCTTTAAATTTATTTTAGTCGAAACACAATTTTCTTAGCAGAATGGCAAATAAAGTTATTTTACTTTTTTGCTAGATGAAATAGTTAATTGTAACGTGAAACAAAAAGTTACATCTGCTTATAGAGCTTACTATTATGTAATTGCTATGGGTATATAAAAGTTGTTATCTAAGCCTTGCAGATGCGTCGGAAGTTATGTCGTCTAAAAATAAATAAAGGCAAGATCCACTTACAGCAAAACACAACAACTTAATTTTGGTTGTATTGGCTTCTACTGTCGTACAAAAATAAAATCTTTTGTAATATCATTTTCGTGTCGTATCTACAAATGCTGCAAACTGGGCATAGTTAAAAATATTTGTCAATCCATTCATCTGCAGTGAGAAGTACGTGCAATTTTTACAAAAATATTTTCAAAAATTTATGTTCAAATATTTTTTTTTCATTCATTTATTCTGTTTTAGATAGTACTATCAGAGAGAGGTACTGTTTTTTAATGTAGTAGCCCCCTTTACACTAGTTTTGCACCATTTCAATAGCTGCTAGTAAAATCAGATCCCGATTGCTTATTTAGCTTACTGGTTTTTAAAATGTAAAGCAGGTTTCAGCAACTTGCTAATATGCTTTTTTAGTAGTAGCGGCTACTAATATAAAAGCAATTTGCTCCTTGTGGGAGAAATTTTGTTTTCTTTCAAAGAATTTTACAAGCTTGCTTTATTTAGCTGAACGTTTGTTATTTATATACCCAAACAGCTTTGGTGGTTTTATTCTTTCCTTTGGAAACTTCTAAACATACATTACGCTTCAATTTACTTAAAATTACAGTAAAATTATACTTACAATATTAATAGTTGTGTAATATTCTTTTAATCTTGTTACTTTCGGATGCAGATTACTGTAATAATCTTTTTAAAAGTTTAGGCATATTTTATAAAATAATTAGTGTAACTCCTAATTCATCCTTAAATATTTGATATAGGAGGTGCATTTAAGTTATAATACCTCCAAATTTTTTTCTATCAAACTAATCACACGGAAACTGTGAAACTTGTGTCGCTTCTCGACGTAATCTCTCTGCAACCGTACACATTTTCACAGCGTCGACGCCATAATTTCATGGCTGCTGCGAACGCTTCTTTAGGAGTCTTCCTTGACCAATAGAAAATCGCTGATGCAATAGTAGCACGACTAATGAATTTGCGACCACGGAAAGTATCTTTCATCAGGTCAAGTGTGTAAGGAGCATGAACAGTCACTACAAAGTTGTCAGCATTCGTGGTACCCACTTGGAGGACATTTTTCGTATTTTCAGGTTTTTATGCAGGATTGTGTCCACAGATCTCACAGAAATGCCAAATTTGGGGGCGATGTGTTCCACATTCATTCGGCGATCCTCCAAAATAAGTTTTTCCACTCGCTTAATCATGTCGTCAGTCTGGCTGATGCGAGGCCAAGATTGTTTTGGTTTGTTGTCACACGACGTTCTGCCTTCTTTGAACTGTCGTACCCACAAACGTATATTAGACGCGCCCACCACACCATCACTACATGTCTCACTCAACTAACGATCAATTTGAATCAGTGTAACACCACGCAAATGGAGAAAACGAATGATTATACGCTGTTCTTATAATAAAAGCGTCGCCATTTTAAGTATCAAAAGCTATCCTCACTCTCGCCGATGTCTCTGGAGTTCTGTGTGCCGTGCAGTGCTGCCATCTTTGTCACACATTCACAAAGAGTGCACGCATATTTTGAAACAAACCGCATGTTTATATCTGTTCCCAATCTTGAGAAAAAACTTCGGAGATGTTATAACTTGAATGCACCTTGTAGTATGTAGTAGTTAACAGCACAGCATACAAATTAAGAATTTGCCTCGTCGCGCATCGTTGCTCATGTAAAGCTTAACTGAAATTTCAAAAAGAGTAGGGCTAACTAGCAGAGTATAGTAAGAAGTTTAAAAAGTGGATTAAGAAACAAAAAACGAATTGATACACTTGGTGAAAGATATTTAAAACTACTTGGACATGTTATTTTATTATAAATGAAATGGGCAGAAAGCTGCGGAAGGAGTTTGCCGGTAAAAGTATTCCAAAAAGATAGTTTTGCTTCAAACGTTTGTTAGCTGCTGGTATATATAAATTAATTATGCAAACTAATCATTATATTATAATCTCAATTTTTTTCCTTTGTGCTCCCTACTATACCGTCAGAAGATAACTTTTGCATTTCAGAATTTTTTGTGTTCTAATTTGCATTAAAATTTAGCAGTTCTAGATAATTTCGTTTTAATCACGGTTAAAATAATGATACTTACGCCGCTACTCGTCACTTGGATCTGACGTTTAATTACACTTTATCAAATTTAAACGGCTCCCACAATTTTAATGCGCATTTGCTGGATCATTAGCGCTCTCGAATTTTTATTTTCGCTTTGTTTAGACTTCCAATTAAACACAGAATTGTTTTATTTCTAGTTTGAACTGCTTTTAATTGCATCTATTAAATTTTCGACACACCCTTTGAACTCGCTGGGCAAGTAATTTAATTTTTGTTTTTTGTGTCCCAGAATAAAAATGTGAAATACGCCGTTTGTGTTTCTTCACGCCACGTTTTTTAATATCAAGTTTTTTTAGCCGAGTCGTCGTTACTTGCAAGACCACCATCACCGGCCCATTGTTTTCGAAGGTAAAAATTGTTTTATGTTTGTGTTGGTAAATTCGCCTTTGCCGATTAAGAAGTAGTGTAGCCGCCATTACAAAAAAAAACTATTTTGTACAATTTTGTTCTATAGTTTATTTATTTCAAAACGCTTTATATAGTTTAATTTTATTATGTTTCTATTGTGTTATTTAACACTTAAAGATTTGGATTTAGTTATTATTACTTTTTATCCTTGTTTTCTGTGTTTAGATAAACTATATTTTTTAGATTTAGGCCTTTTTTGACTTTAAATTAACCAGTGATATCCAATAACTCTTCTGTAGTTTAACACTCTACATTACGATATTATTCTTAGTTGTGATTTTGCACCATAGTGTTTGCATTTATCTTCAATGTCTTAGGAAACATTAATGTCCGGTCTCACAAACGGTTGTCTCCTGACAGTGGATTAACACAAACAGTTAGTACGACTATTCAATTCTCGATTGGCTATATCCCTGTTTAACTATAGAAACTAAATACTTAAATTTATACACAGTTGACAGGAAAAATATCAGAAATCACTAGATTTTGACAACATACACTGTATTTGTTTACATAAATGTAAATAAGTAATACAAAACTTATTTTTAATTAAATTGCAATAATCATATACAAATTAAAATGTAAAAATATTACGGGTCTGCATATTATAACAAATAATGGGTGGACACTTTACGATCCTGATGAAAATACTACTTCAGGCAAGCGACCCCGCCAAATGATCCTTGATTCTCTCCCATCTCTTAACATTGAGAGGAATCAAATCCAAAACTCCAATTCCTAACCATACCATATTTAATCACACCCCCCTCTCTATTCTAACCCACAATTGGCAGAGTAGAGTGGTAAGTTCTGAAAACCGTCATAAATTTGGAATTAAGTGTAAGCTCTCAGTCACCAGGATTCCCGGAAGCCTCGACCACGGCAGCAGTCGGATAGATAAAAGGCAAGAGGGTGCTAAGAATCACTGGGCTAAATCTGGCTGTCGCACTACGACGATAAGGATGGAAACATATAATACTAGAGAAATTTCGGATGACAAAGTATAAGAATTAGAAAATGAACTGGCAAAAATCAGATATGACATAGTTAGATAAGTAAATTAAGAAGAAAATGCAACGAATATATAATTATGAAAAGTGGGAACCATCTAATATACAAAGGAGACATTTATAGTGGAGTGGCATTCATAGTGAACAAAAATATAGTGTCATAGATAGAAACATACAAAGCAGCTGTCGATAGAATAGCACATACAGCCATAAGAGTTAACAAAAATATAAAATTGAGGGCAATGCATCTACTAGCGGTGATATAGATGAAGAAATAAATATATTTTACCGCGAGATAAGACCAGTTTTATATAAAAATATTTCAAATTCTAATGGAAAACTTTAATGTAAAATTGGGAAGACGACAAAGGCCTGACGAAATGTATATATAGATGAGAACATGGATATTGAGAGAGAAATGAACAAGGGGAAAAACTTCTAAACTTTAAGGAAGAACATAAAATATTTATAATAAATTTCTTTTTCAACAAAAGCATAAATCGTAAGTAGATATGGAAATCCTCTAATAAAGAACTAAATAGACTATTTTATAACGAATTTTTTATAACTTTTATGGAAGTACTATAAAATTTGTGAACGTGTTAAACAGTTTTGATGTAGGAAGTGATCACAGACTAGTCAGATCTACAATAAATATAAATAAGAAATTGGAATAACGACGATTACATACGAAATAATATTATAAAACACGAAGAACTATAGTGTTAAAGAGATAACAAAGAGACTAATGAACGTCTACTTAAATGAAAGTAAACAAAACGTTGAACTAAAAAACAGTAAAAAATAATAAACAGCATAAAAGCAATAAACAAAAAATGATAAAAAACAAAGAACCAAAAATTGATGACAGTAGTTCTACAGTAGGCAACAGTAGATATGACATTAAATATGCAATAAACTGCAATCTGCAGCTATTAGATTGGGAAAGTAAGGAAAGCAACAAAGAAAGTGCTTGCCTCTTTATAATTATTAAGTTATATTATCATATATTTCAAAATGTCGAGTTTTCTGCTTTATATTAGTAATGAATCAGGCTGTGATTTTTTATTATTACTTTGTATTAGCTACATTTGAATAAGCATTGCATTTGTCTGAATGTAATTGGAAACTGTAGAATTGATAAATAAATATAAAAGAATTTAAAAATTTTTACTCTGATTGATAATACCTATAAAAATATCTAAAACAAACTTAGATAAGTAATCAACAAACAAAAAACTACCTTAGGGTTATATTTATGATAAATGGAAAATACTACTGTGTACAAATATAACCCGCAATTTTGTTATAATTTTTGAAATCCTTATTTATTCTTAAAAATCTGTTTCATCGACTTCGCACTAAAATCCCTCGGCTGCAATGCACTTATGCCAGCGAATTTTCCACTCATCAAAACACTTTGAAAAGTCCTGGTTCGGTATGGCCTTCAGCACCTTCTTCGATTCGGCTTGAATCTCTTCTATCGTGTCAAAACGGTGTCCCCGGAGCGGTCTTTTCATTTTGCTAAATAGCCAGAAGTCACATTGAGCTAAATCAGGCGAATACGGCGGTTGCGGAACGATATGGGTGGAATTTTTAGCGAAATGGTCACGAATAAATTGAGGGTTTTTGGAACCAAACGAGATTTGACTTTTTTGAGGCACAAAACTTTCTTCAAAATGGTGTTGACTGATCCATTTGAAATGCCAACGATGTCAGCAAGCTCTCTAGTTGTCAATCGATTTTGGAGCACCAATACCTTAATTTTCGCGACGTGCTGTTCGTCAGTTGATGTTCTTGGACGTCTTTGATGTGGTTCGTCTTCAACGCCTTCACGACCCTCTTTGAACATTTTATGCCATTCGTATATTTGTGTTTTAGATATAGCCTGTCCACCGAAGGCTTTTGTAACATTCTGAGCGTTTCCGCAACAGAAATATCATTTCTAACACAAAATTTAATCGAACTTATTTGTTGAATATTTTCTGACATGGTAAAAATCGAAAAAGTTAATTTTGGTTGAGCGTCACTCTTCAACTAATTAAGATATTAACCTAAAATTTGACACAGGTGTCAGTAGCAGTCCTACCAATTTAAAACTAAAAATTCCCGGTTATATTTGTACACAGTAGTATAAGCTTACTTTTTCAGAAACTAATTAAAAACTCTTAAATACACTAATTTATTTTATATATTTAATTTTATTATAATATTATATTATAAATATAAAAATACGTTAATAAATGCTTTTTGAATGATTAATTTCATAAACTGTCAAAGTGCATTTAACAAACCATTCCAATTCATAATTGCTTTATACAACGGAAATACTTGCAACATTTGACAGCCGCGTTGGTCATTTCATCGTTCGTTTATATTTAACGTGCGTTTGTGCAACTCGTTTATACCAAGCCATGTAAGAAATTTTTTGTATCAAAAATTGAATTTAATGGTGGCTCAACGAGTTCAAACATGAGATTATTCCCAGAGACTAACGTTTGCTGAAAGAATGTTTGAGACCTTCAAAGAATATCCTTTGGTTATGATGAGTAATGAAGCTCATTTTTACACAATTGGCACGATTAATAAGCAAAGTTGTTAGTATTAGGCTGTTAGTTATCCGCAACAGTTCACAAATTTGTTGCATGGTTCTGAAATGACAATTTTTTGTGGGATAAGTAAAAGAAATGTTGAAGGGCTTCGTTTTTTGAACACAATTCTAATAAATTTAAAACGATATGCACCAATTTTTAATGATTTCTTACGATTCAAACTACTCCGTCAAAGAAGATTGTTTAAGAGATTACACAGCAGTTAAATTAATAGAGGTAGTTTGTCGCATGTTTCATAAATACGTCATCTCTTGCTATGGAGATGCGTGGCCGCTTTGTTTCCTGACCTTAACATTTGCGATTTCTTTTTTTAAGGGTATTTAAAGGTAAAGATGTATATTAGAAAATCTCGCACAGGCATTGATCACCTGCTGCAAAGAGTAATGTAAAACTAGACACCATCTACTTAATGTTATCTGGAGAGGCAGGCGTGTAAATAGCCGCTCTCGTGGATGCGGTGTGGGATACGATACCGATGCGGCTCGTAAGGACCAAAAAATGGAGAGGCAGGCGTGTAAATAGCCGCTCTCGTGGTGCGGTGTGGAAACGTAGTACGGCCCGTAGTGGAAGGTCAGCCGGTAAGGCCAAAATCGTCCCTTAAACGGCCGTCGCATAAGCGGATGGGGGCGGCTACCGATATCAACCAATGAATTGCCAAATCGCTCACCTGAATCGGCTTCGGCTTCGGCTTCGTCGGCGATTCCAAGGTGGCCACCTTTGCGTTGCGGATCTGGTATCTTCGGGATGTTGAGACACGACCAAATTGGCCGAGCTGCGATGCGTGAATATTTGCGGGGTGTTGAATATGCGTGAATGTATGCGGGGATGCGAAATGTTTCTGATGTATGCGGGTTAAGACACGGCCGTAGTGGCCGCGCTGCGGGGCTTGAAAATGCGAATTTATGCGGACTGAGACACGACCGTAGTGGCCGCGCTGCGGGGCATGAATGCATCGGCTGAGCAAAAGCCCATGCCGTTCGTGTGCGACGGCAAAACGTAGCTGATATGAAAAGGTCCGCATGCCGCCGCGATATAAAGCGGTTCAAGGGCGAAAAGGCCGCCACACCATTATCTTCGAAAGATACCATTTTTGATTATGTAAAATGGCAATACATTACCTTTATTTTGGTTACATCATTTTTTTTGTAAAATTGGTATTTTTAATTGTTATTTGAATAACGCCAGATTTGCATATCGCACCGGTTATTTCAAGATTATCTGATTTCTAGAAAAAAAATAACATAATCCATACATTTTTTTGTACCATGTAGCATGCAGCTGCTTTGCAGTTCTAAAGTCTCAAGTGCATATTGAGAATTTTATAAAGATAATTATTAAATTATGATGAAATGGTTTAAATTTAAAAAAGACGTGATTAATAAACTAATGAGAGAAAACATAGGGTACTAAGATAGCTTTGCAATGTAGCATAAGTTATATTCGTAAAAAGTTTAAATGCGTTAATACAAATACACTACAGGTCTAGTTCCATCTCGGCCACAGAATGCTGGTCAATTATGTATTACAATATATAAAGTTCTTGTATTGGGAGATGGTAATACTCATCGTATGATTATATTTAGGTATTATTGAAAGTTATACAAAGTAATACAAAGAAGACACCCGAATGTTAGAATGTCCATTCTTATCACAGGAGAATATCGCTGATGTCGGGGAGATATTCGCGTCCAACAGACATATGACTTATCGCCACATAAAAGATCATTTTGATTTTCTTGCATCATCAATTTATATCATTCTGCACAATTACCTTCAAGTAATGTGGGTTTATTTCCTTTGGATATGCCATGTCTTAACTGATTAGCAATATATTCGATAAATATTAAAATATTGTCGTATTGAAACCATAAGTAAAAAATAGGATAAAAACGAGACAGTTTTTCTATTTCAAGTTCTTCCCATTGTGTGGGATGAGTATTATATTCAAATTCCTGAGGAATATAGAAGGTATGTAAAAGTATATCGAGTGTTTTAGAAAGGATTTTTTTTGTAATGTACATTTTATTGCTAGCTCAACAAAAGTCGTCTGTTATACATAGATGGATAATAAATATAAATGAATAAATTAACTATTACATAACATAAGGAAACTACTTAACTGTCTCTATGGCATATAACATTAACAATATTTGACAATGACAATGTCCTGAGGCTTAAGTCTAATATGAATGTTTCTTTAAAATAATTTATAATAAACTGCACCATTACAAGCACTTAAGTTTATTAAACATTTTTTAGCACTTATTTTGATGTACTCGTTGATGGGTAAGATGCCTAATTCCTCATATAGCTGTGAATGGCAAAAGTACGAAGGAGCATTGACGGCCGTCCCTAATACTTTGTTCCAAAATCTCTGTAATTTTTATATATTGGTTTTTTGATATTGACACCATATCGATGATGAATATAAAATCAATGGTCGTAATAACCTTTTGCACAGTAGGACATCACAATCAATTTTTAATGCAGAATTGCGATTTATCAATGGGTACAGTTGTCCAAGCTTGATATATCCTTAGGTTAATTTCTGGTTTATGTGAAAGTTCCAGCTTAACCGGGTGTTCAGATAGATGCCCAATTATTTGACTGCCGAGTTATTAGGTTTCCAGGGTATGACTTTATTATTAATGTGTATGCAGGTTGGATTATTGAACCTGCACGGTGAATTTATATTAATATTCCATAGCTAGAACTGAAAGGCTGTTTTTTTGCTTGTTGTAATGCTAGTACAGCATCGTCAAACATCCCTGCCTGAGTGAGGATGGCTGTGTCATCCGCAAATGTGGCTAATGTAGCGTTTAATGTCAGATAGATTGGATGTCTATATACAGAAGAGGATTGGACCCAAGTTGCTCTTCTGTGGGACGCCAGTGTTGTTTTTGGATTGGGAAATGGTTGAGTTAACTTTGACAGCAAAAGTTCGATTTTCGAGAAACAAGAATAAGATTACTTTGAGATACTGGGATATATCTATATCCGAGATTTTTTTCAAGCTTCTAGATAAAGAATGTTGCTGTGGTATATTGCTTGTTTTCAAAGCTCCGCTTAATGAGTTCGCTTACCTTAAGAGTTGGTGACAAGTCGAATGGCCTTTTCTAAATGCAAACTAAAAGGTTGGCTGTATATTCTGGTTTTCTATTACTTCGGTTAGCTTTTATGAATTACTTTGTCTAGTAATCTGGATAAGGTAGTTGTTTCCAAGGCTGGGGAAAATATCCTAATCTGAAGCAGTCGTTATAAGTTGTACTAATATTAGCTAAAGCTTTTTTAAATATGTGGATAAGTGTAATAGTAATAAAGGGCATCAAGAGTGTTTCTAAATGCCGTAGCTTTTTCTTCATCTGAGCTGTAGTTGTCAATACCGGAGTCTGATAAGTGTTTAGGTAGTTGTTTTTGGTGGTTTTCTACATACCTTTGACTCTTGGGCTGAAGTTTGCTATGTGCTGTTTGTAAGTGTTATTCCTTAAGTGATCGAGTACCTTTCTGTCCGATATATACGATTATTTAATCTGTTTTTGGTTATTGCGTTTCTTGTCCTTTGCTATTCGTGTCGAAGTTGGCTTTTTTCTTTAATTGTTTTGTTGGTTGGCTTCCAGGCTTGTCTAGCACCGACTTTGACTGACGTGATGAGGTGATCTATCGCTGCCTCAATATCTTGTGTGGTCTGAAGGTTTGTGGGACAGTTTAGCTTGCTGTTGAGCGAGTCTTAAAAGTAATCCCAGCCCATCTTGTCGTTTATAAGTTTTGGCGTTGGTTGTTTTATTGATAACTTGTTGGTAAAGGATACTAAAATTGGTAGGTGATCTAAACTAAGTTCGGTTGCTGGAGCCAGTTTTTTTTTAAATTTATTATTGCATTATTTACTAGCTTAATTTCCTCAGGGTTAGAGGTTCTTCAGCTCTGCAGGATATTTTTAAAATTTGTGTACAATTAACCCTTATATAACGTAATACTGTCATAACGCAGTTTTCTTATAATGCAGTAGGTTTCTATATAACGCACTAAGAATTAATTGGGTTATAAGGAGATTTATTGTACGTATTACACTCCTGTAACTAAAATTAATGGAAAATCGTCTGATTTTTTTATGCACGAACGTCAATTTTAGTTACCAGACAATTTTTTTGTAAACACAGAAACAATACAGCATTTTATTAAAAATTTTGGTAAGAGATTTGTTTTAAACGAATATAGATGTAGGAGAGTAGTGGTTAATAAAGTCCATTTTGTGCGCTTGATTTGCGTTATCATAATTGGACATTATTACACAATAATTTAGGTAACATTGTTTATTTCTTGTAATATTCAATGAAAATAGTTTTAAATCCCAAGTTTGCATAATGTCAGGCAAAATTTAAAAAAAAACTTTAACAAGAAAGATCTGCAAGAAGTAACAAGAAAATTCGGGCTAAAAATCAACATTACAAAAAAAATATGATGGCAAACAATGACGATACAGCACCTATTAACCTAGAGAATGACTTGTTGACGAATACATATACTTAGGACAAATGCTTACTTTTAAGACAGATACCCAGGGGGTAGAAATTGGAAGGACGATAAAGTTAGTTTGTACTGCTTATGGAAATCTAAGGAATGTGTTCAAAATACCAACATACCCGCAACATCTTAAAACTAGAGTGTTTAATGAATGCATTCTTTCAATACTCACATATATATCTAAAAAATATGGTCCTTTACGGAAACCGTGATAAAGTTACGCAAAGACGAATGGAAAAATCGATGTTGAAAGTGAGATTGCAGGATAGAAAATCAATCGAATAGATTCGAGATAAAACCAAAGTTGAGGACGTGGCACGACGCATTGAAATGGCAGGTCACCTTATGCGATAGATGGAGCAAAAAGGTAACAGAGTGGAGGCCAAGGTCAGAAAGAAGAGAACGAGGATTGATATATATTGATTTATAGGGGGGTGTATTGAAGAGCCTTGCCTCTTTTCTCATAAATTTATTAATAAACTAAATATTTTCTATGAGCTTAGAATGTTCTTTATTTAAATTTGTCATATTCTTCTTTAAAATTGTCATTCTCTCCCACATACGCATTTTCTTCATTTCGATGGCCAAAACATCAAACATAAGCTTGTTTAAGAAAAATCCAACAGTTCCAGCGATATCCTACTTCATGCAGCAAGAATTAGTCTAGCAAATTTAGCCTAGAGGTTATTATTAAAGCTATGGCTTATTCTACTTAAAGGGAAATTTAAGATATGTCATTGTTTTCTACTTTATTTGTTTTTGATTCGTTCTTTTTTTCATCTTCTCGTTTTTTACATTTATTATTTTAGTTTCTAATTTTCCGAAACATTTCCATCAATGTTTGTAACAAACTTCTAAAATTTGTTAATATTCCAATCTTTATCTGTTCTTATTATACTATTTTCTACAATCTTTTACTCGCTAATGCTATCATTTTTATCCTTCTCGTTCTCTGTTTTTAATTAGTGATCTCTTTGCTATTTAAAATTGTTTATTATTATAGCAATTTGCTACTTGACCTTCCGTAATCTTTATTTTTGTAGTATTTATATGTAAGGTCGTACCGCGGTCCGAATTCAATTGTCCGATTCTTAAAACACTTTTATTTACATTTATTATTTACATACTTATTATACTACGCGGTCCGCAGGCTATTCCTTCAAACTCAAGCAGTTGTAATTAGCTGTGGGTACTTCTTTAATCACCGTTACTGTTAAACTTTAAAGTTGTTTAACAAATAAATTTTAAAAACTCTTAAATTGCCCTATTCTGTTATTCGCTAATTCACTCTTGTCGCGTTAAAAATCAATGTGATAAATTTGCTATACGAGTTAGTTATCAGCTTCTTTATTAATATATAAAAATAATTAATCAAAGAAGAATAATAAAATTAAAAAATGTTTTCTATTGCTATTGGATAAACTTTGTATATTTAAATGATGAAACAAAGAAAGGACCTTCTAGTTAAAGAAATAATAAAGTGGAATTACTTTTTTTTCTCTTGAGATACTCGATTCCGCTACTATAACGTACTTTATATTAGACTGCGTATAAATATTTTAAACATCAACACACAACTTTGAAAGTTCGCGCTTCTCAAGAAGAGCACCACTACCCTTAAAGTTAGCAGAAATGCTAAGGGAGCAAACACGCACCAAAGACGCGGGACAACCTGTTCATCTTTCGGGATAGCTTTCTCCAAACCGCTTATTGCATTTTCAAATATGTAGCTTTAAAATAAACGGCGACAACTTTGAGCGGCACGTGGGTATTCTATTAGCAAACGGGACGCTCCGTAAACTTTCGCTATAACTCTGGGGCAACGGAAAATTTTGCATTCTAGTTGAGTCACGTTTTGCGAACGACAGTTTGTTTAATTTAACACTAAACAAAATTTGGGCACCAAAAAGAACAGAAATGCCGTCTTTGCACACTTATTATTAAAGAGCAATTTATAAATTACAATAAAAAATTTGTTTTAATTTTCTTGATCGGCAATCTACAAAGAAACACCCATTCAAGTGTTTGAAAATAAATATTTCTTGCTCAAGCTTTGTTTCTTTGACGTTACAAATTAAAGTTATAGTGCTTCTTTGCTTTAAATCGTTTTGCACTTTACATGAAATAATTATTACCATAATAAAACCTTGGTTATGTAGGGTTAGTAAATCTTTTACTATCAAAAGAACTGTTTTAGTTTAAGATAGTCATCAGATTTTTTGTTGGTGTTATGTAGAACAGTAATTATAAGAATATTGCACACAACCATGTTTAGTTTTGCTACCAATTTTTTAAGTAAATGTCATTATGTAGCATTTGCGACTTAAACACATATTTATTTAAAATAATTTGATATTAATTATTTTTAAAAAGCTAAAAATAAAAAGAAAAATCAAATTGATTGAAAATTTTTTAGTATGTAAATTTCAACTCGGTCACAAGAGACAGAAGTGTAAATAAAACTTGAGTTGTTCTAGAAATGCTAGAAATTTACATAAGGCAACTGAGATCTCTAAACTCAAACAGGCTCAGAAAAACTTAGTACTGTACATTTAAAAGTCATATTTGGAGCTGTTCAATTCAATTTCACTAACAAATAAATGTAAATTTCCACAATGAAGTTTTAAAATTATCTGCGCATTATCATCTCGTTGGGCTTAGGAAGATGAAAGAGTTGTAAAGTTGTATTACATGATTGTAGTTGCAAGCACAATTATAAAAATTTGTAGGCAACTTTCTACAAGTTCGATTTGTGCACCCAAAATGCGTGACATCAACTGAGACAAAAACAAACACTCGAAGGCTATAAGGACAATAACATGCAACCCGGGGGTTAAAATGTTGTACAGATTAATACCTCGTTGAGCTTTCAAGTAAATTATATAAACAATAACTTTATCTCGCGGTTATCGTGCTCGTCAGAGCACATTGATCCAAATTATTTTACATCAATACTCTGACTTGATCACTGAGCTGATTACTTGCTAACTATTATAACTTTAAACAGCCAAGTCATTTTTAAAGCAAAGCTTCCTAGCATCTTCAATAAACAAAGTGGATTTTTTTTCAAAATGACAATCGATTAAAGTTTATAACTTAATATATCTTTAACGTCAAATTTTAATTACATAATTTAACAATCCGCATGGCTGGTAATACTCTCTAATGACCAAAATATCAATAATAGTCCTATTTTAGTCAAAATAAATGCTGAAAAACGTGGGTTACACCGCAGATGATACATAAAGAAACACGCCGATGATAAGTGAAGGCTCAATTATGCATCAGTAGAGTTTAAATATTTTTTCTCTAATATCAAAAACACAGTAGTGCAAACTTACCTGCAAATATTTATGGTTATTGGAAGCTACAGAGTACTCTTTAGTAAGCGACTAAAAATGAAGCAACCACAGAACTATATAACAACTATCCGTTTTTATAATAATATTTAAGCGAGAAGTGATTAGAAAAAAGCATTTGTTTTTAAAAATCACGTATAGGCTGTATTACAAACGTTAGGCTCTGCAATCACAAGAGTCGAAGAGGAAGAAATTGTTCAAAATCTTGAATCTTCTTTCCAGATGTCTTTATCAGTTAAAAACTTTAAGGTTAATGGGATTAAAGCTATAACTACGCCAGAAATTTACGCAAATTATCTGGCTATAACCTAATAGTGGAGTACCAAAAGAACTACCATTTAATGAATGACATTTTGAGTTTTAGGTATTTGTCGGGATAATGGAATGGAAAGTCGCCACTTTTACAAATAACCATGCCTGGCAAACTAACTGTAAATAAATGCGAAAGCTTTTATGGTTGATGTTATGATGCATCGCGTGGTTTGTTCTTAGGCTATGGTGAAAGCTTGAAAACTTCCACTTAATTTTTAGGAGATTTTCTTCTGAAGATGTCCGCTGCAGTGGTGGAAACGTCAGAGTTTCCGAACTGTGGCCACGGTCTAACTACAGGTATTACTTCTGCTGGTCCAATTAATCTGTTACAGACTTTATCCAAAGTTTTTAAAAAACTTTTATTCTAAAAACTACGACCAATACAACCATCTTACACCTAGTCATAAATTTGAGAATGGCATTTTTCCTTAAAGGCAAATGTTAGTCTTCGGATGGTTTCTTTGATATCATACAAGCTTCTCACAGGTTTCTTAGGCAAGTGTGTTGGGGTCATTTTTACATCTCGTCTTTACGGATGATTAGTTTACCACAACACAAACTACATTTGTTACAGTCGCCGGAAATCCATACTTTGAACACACACTGATTTTAACATAGCATCTCAAAATCTCCAAGAGTATCAACAGAAGATAAAACGCAGACAAAAAATAGTGTATTAAGATCTATGAAAATAAATCAGTATATGTGACGTTTTTGCTCTGAGAAGGAAAGAAACCTATATTGTATTATAAATCAATTCTACAAAATAAGCACTTCAACTATTTGAGAATTTATTTAGATTGAAGAATGGCATGGAAAAAACATAGGAATAAAAAGAAAGCAGTAAAATCTCAAAATATTAAAAATTTATTGACTTATTGGGAGAAAATTGCTATTTTACATTATTTATTGAATATCTCTCCAGACAAATTTTAAATAATATTAAAATAAATAAAAACTTATTACAAATCATAATGATCAGTTGATTAACCCAATTGTGGAACAAAAACAAATGTTTCCTGTAATTTAGACATTCATAAGCCATAATTAAACCTATAATAAACATAAACACCTATTTCCAAATTAACATATTTATAAATATTATAGATTTTATGTATTTGTAGGAACGTCAAAAGTGACAGTACACTTAAAATTTCTTTGGATAGCTCTAACGTCACTGCAAAACTTTGTTTTACTAAAACATATCTACTTCCTTGTGACCCAAGTGCATTTTTTACTTGTAAACATATTGTAAAGGTCGCCATATATATCTCAAACAGTAAAGGCTAAAATCAAGGAATTTGAAACTATTATATTCTTATGTTGTCCTCCATGTAACGGGTCTATTACCACTTATTTTGACCAGACTCGTTTTATTTGCGATGGGTAATTGAAAATCATCAGAAATATAAAGTTTCGGATAATTTTTGTTTACCGCGATTTGAAATGCTATTAAGTTATTGCTTTCTTTTATAAAGTTAAACTAATCAATTGATTGCAAATGAACCAGTAAGTAACAATTTTTAAAATACAAAACATTTTCACTGACGACGACTCCTCAATACAAATAACGCTAAATAAACGCAAATTAGACACCCTAGCGCTTAAAACTTTATATATAGACATCGCCACAGCTATCACAAAATGAATTTAAGTCAAACCGATAGAATTAACAACAATTCAGATACGACAAGAACAAAAATAAAATTCCACCCATTTACCTTCAAAAAGATATTAACCGTAAAAGCTGACGTTTGATATTAAGAACCTAATAACTAGAGAGTTCTGCAACATAAATAAATATGCCTCGAGTAATTTTTTGAAAATGGGAAGATTATAGAAATGTAACAAAATATTTTAAACAAAATAAAATCAAATATTACACCTATCAAAATTCAATCAGCAGGGTGCTGAACATTGTAATAAAAACGTTATAATTTTACTTCAGTACTCGTTTGAATCTCGAAGCGTAAACATCGCAGATACACGCGCTAAGAGTTCAAGTTCAAGTTCGATAAAGCGGCTGCGGCCGCCTTATCTCGTATCGCGAACCCGAGTTTGCTTAAGTTATTTTAATCAAGAAAGAAACATAGTTAACAACAGGTAATTTTTATTTAACAAATACGACAATGTTATCATCAGGACACGAAACTGGCTTTAACTACAATTTAAGCCAGCCCCTACCTCATAATATACAGAGCTATCCTTCGCCAAATGTACACTTCACACAATTTCCAAAATCAACCTATGATAAACACTCAACTATCATTACCCTACATTGCACCAACTAGTCAACCTTCACAAGGACCAAGTAATCCCTTTCCCCCTAACCAGGAATAATACTTAGCAATGCAATCTTCAGGACTCTATCAGCCTCGAAATTCCCGGCAACTATACAGGTTAACCTAAACGACTGACGACGAAATGAGAGACGATCCCCCCTCAAAAGAGAACATCGCATCTAAAGAAAACCCCTGGCAAGTATTTAAGACTACTAAACGAAAGAAAGTTAGAAAATCACATGACACGGTATCCTCAAATACTTTACCCCTTTCGAACAGTTTTTCTGCACTAGCTAATTCCTAAAATCCAACCCCCATCGACAGTTCAACAAATAAAAATAATACTCCCAAAGATAAAACAATAGAATCTGATCAAATCCCCAAACCCCCGCCTATATTTGTTTATGGAGTCCTACATCTACCAAAAATGAAAGCTACACTAGTAGATGTAGCAGAAGAAGAGAAATATGTCACTAAAAGCATGGCAAATAACACAATTAAAATCTCATCAAATACTCCTGATATATTCCGTAAACTAGTTAAGTACATGCGCGAAAATAAAATTATACATCACACCTACCAACTAAAAGACGAACGAGCGTTTAGAGTAGTCATCAAAAATCTTCATCACTCGATTCCACTCGAAGACATAAAAACAGAAATCACTAGACAAGGACACCAAATTAGATAAATCATGAATGCTAAACATAGAACCACAAAGGAGCCAATGATTCTATTTTTCATGGAGTTAGAACCATCTAACAATAATAAAAAGATATATTCCATTAAATTTTTACTACACAATCGCATAACAATTGAACCGCCAAGAACAAACTGAAATGCTGTCCAGTGCATGCGATGCCAAATGTATGGTCATACAAAAGCATATTACTCCCGTCCCTTTGTGTGCGTCAAATGCAGCGGTAATCACAGCACAGCCAGCTGCAAGAATAGCAAGGACACGCCAGCAACGTGTGCACTGTGCGGAAGAAATCACCCGGCTAACTACCGAGGATGTACTCATTACCACAACTTCTACAAAAGTGGAAATACCACTTCCAAACCGCCAACAACCCAATCTCCAATCATAAATAGACAAAGTTATATATCCAACCTCCCGCATTCACCTACATACGCTAGTATTACCAGTCACCAAGAACCCCAACAACAAATCCCTTCTGACCAGTCTTTTAACCTTACCTTAAACAAATTTTTAGAAGAATTCAAATCCATGTTCTCGCAACTCATTCAGCAGAACAGCATGGTCCTTAACATTCTGACAATGTTACTAAGCAAAACAAATAATGGATAAATTCCTCCGCATTGCACAATGGAACGCCAACGGCCTCTTAAATCACAGAGACGAAGTAATACTATTCCTAAAACATAATTACATCGACATAATGCTAATTAGTGAAACGAATTTCACGGAAAAATCGTACATCAAAATTTCTAACTACCATTTATATTACACTAACCATCCAGACAAAACAGGACACGCTGGAACCGCTATATTAATCAAACAAAATTTAAAACATTACGCTCTCTCCAACTACGAGAAGGAATCTCTCCAGGCTACTTCCATCAAGGTGCTCACCCTCCCCTATGAAATAACCACTGCGGCTGCCCACTGCCCCCCAAAACACAATATCAAGCAATGTGACTTCTACCAGATCTTTCATACCCTGCGTCCCAAATTCGTATCAGGCGGCGACTACAACAGTAAAAATACTGCGTGGGACTTCTGCCTAGTTACTACAAAAGGCAGAGAGCTATATAAAACTATACAAGACAATAAATACGTCTACCCTCCAACAGGGACCCCGACATACTGGCCATCCGATCAGAACAAAATCCCCGATCTCCTCGATTTATTCGTCATTAATGGAATATCACCAAACTACATGGGGATCTCCCCAAGCTACGACCTTTCCTCTGACCACTCCCCGATCATAGGAACTATAAGCGCAAGTGTTCTAATCAAAAATCCCCGCACGGATCCATATCGCTTCAACTGATTGGGATTTATATCGGCAAGCTACCCCGCCGAAGGTGCAGAGAAAAGTCAACTCATACACACATGTTCCTCTAGAAGTTAAACTTCTAGTTGCCCAAAAGGGGAAAGCCAGAGCCAAATGGCAAAAGAGCCATCATCCAGCAGACAAAACAACCCTCAATAACCTTGAAAATCAGCTTAAGGCGAAACTCAAATCCCTGAGGGAAGACACGTTGAATACCTACCTCTCAACCATGCCGATATGACAACTCAATATGGAGACCAGTCAAATCATCTTTAAAACCTCAAACCACATCCCCACCAATACGAAAACTACCTCCAGCTCTAGGATGGGCCAAGAGTGACAAAGAAAAGGCGGATTTGTTCGCTATTCACCTATCTAGAGTATTCCAAACATATGATGAACCACCCAACGTTAATCTTCCAGACCAACCAGCATCTGAACCGAGTACACCTCCCATACCACTAATAACACCGAAGATTGTAAAATCTGAAATTCAGAGATTAAATCTCAAAAAAGCACCGGGACTGGACAAAATTACACCGAAAATGCTCCGTGAGCTTCCACGAAAAGGAATATTTCTGCTAACGTACATATTTAAAGCTGTACTCCGACTTCAATATTGGCCGAAAGAATTTAAGATCGCAGAGATAATACTCATCCCTAAACCAGGTAAAGATCGCAGCTATGCGTCATCAAAGCGCTCCATAAGCCTGTTACCAGTTTGCTCTAAACTTCTTGAAAAGTATGTCTTACAAATCTTAGACCCAGAATTCACGGCAACTAACTGGATCCCTGATTATCAATTTGGCTTTCGCCGACACCATTCTACCATACAACAGTGCCATCGCATCACGCAAGAAATTAACACAGCATTCAAACAGTCAGCCTACTGTATAGCTGTTCGTTCGCCAGGCGTTTGATAAAGTCTGGCAAAAAGGACTCAAACTCAAAATACATCAAATCTTACCTCCTCAATTTTATAAACTTTTGGACTCCTATCTAACAGACAGTAAATTTCGAACACGCGTTAACGACGAAGTCTCTCCAGTGTACCCAATCCAATCTGGGGTCCCACAGGGTAGTGTTCTGGGTCCCTTTCTTTATACGTTATATATATCAGACCTTCCAACCTCCCAAACCACTACTATAGGAGCATATGGCGATGACACAATTATACTTGCGAGACACACGGACTTAAATTTCGCTGTGGAATATGTCCAAACTCACCTCAGCTTACTTGAAGACACTTCTCCAGCGCTGGAACATTAAGGTAAATGAGTCCAAATCTACTCATGTGACCTTCACTCTTTGCAAAGGGATATGTCCTCCACTACATCTTAATAACATCGAGATACCACAATCCCCACCAATGAAATACTTGGGACTACACCTGGACAGCAAGCTCACCTGGAAGGAGCACATTACTAAGAAAAAAAAACATATAGAGCTCAGATTTAAAACCCTTTACTGGCTACTAGGCCGACACTCCCCATTATCCCTCTCTAACAAAATCGTTATCTACAAAACCATCATTATACCAATCTGGTCCTGTGGAATAGAACTTTCGGGCTGTGCTAGCAAGACTAACCTCGCAATCATGCAACGAAGTCAATGTAAAATCTTAAGATCTCTCGTTGATGCTCCCTGGTACATCACCAATCAGATGATACACGACGACCTCGGCATCCCGATGCTCAATACGGTAATACAGGTCAGAACCAGGAAACAGCTTGAAAAACTTACCACCCATGACAACCGTCTTCTCCAAGAACTTCCACATCATCAAGTCATTAGACGCCTCAAGCGCCGCTGGCCTACAGACCTCCACTGAAGAGAACCCCACATGGGCCAACACCTTAGCACTATTTTCTAGGACGAGGACCAGTCACTGGACGGGCCCTCATCATGCCAATTTATAAACCAAAATATTAGCTTAAAGAAATACAATGTATTCTGATTGCTAATGTAAAAATAAATAAAATAATTTTACTTACAAATAACGCAGTTACCAAAAATAAACAACTACAGCGAGTATGTTCCGTATACACCAATCAGTTAGTGAAGCACTAAAAATATTTTTACTAAATCACTATATTATTTAATTCTCACCATGGGGATAATAAAGGATTCAACAAATGTTTTCCAATAACATTTTTGCTATTAATATTTCCATACTAAAACTATAGTACCTATACGCTTGTACCCAGTTGCGTAAAATGCACAGAAAAACTCCTTCATAATCAATGCCCTAAGAAATAAAACGAACTATTTATGTGCTCTAACTGCGGGAGTAATCATGCAGCGAGCTACTGTGGATGTATCTATCATGTTAAATTATTTTAAAAACGGTTAATTAGTCGACCATATACTAATAGATCGCTACAAACATGAAGCAATCCCAATCTCACTCATACTAAGAATAACCACAACCCCAATACATTCAATATACTCCATATATCACTATAATAACAGTTTTCTAATATTGAGCCATGTAACTAAAACCCTAATACAACTTTAAATCACATTCATCCCTCAAATTAAAGCATATGTTATAAAAAAACAGTATCTATTTTCTCTTTAATGGGCCATAGCGACCTTTTGAAAAGTTAAAAGTTGTAAATTGGAATTTCATTCGTATTAAAACCCAAAGATCGAAAGACAACTTTGAAATAGAAAAAAACTATAGAACACTGAATCCATAAGCCTATTAATTATCCAAATTATTAGAAAAGCTTATCCACTCTCGGTTATTTGATAAAGTGACTTTCCTTAACATTCTCCTTCCGCAACAGTTCGTGTTAGAAGAACTTATATATCTTCAGAAAATAGCCAAAACAATACTATCTTAAAGCAATAATATTATCTCTCTAAGAGAACAAAACCGTTGTTGTGAAAATAAATGCGGAAATCTAGGAAAATAAAAGCATACGAGTCGGAGTCTTGCAAGGTAGCAATTTAGGACTATTACTTTTTCATATTTTTATCTCAGACAAACCGAAAAAGTAGACGTTTCTTTAGAACGTTCGCTGGCGATGCCGCTATATTGCCTCAAATAATGATAAAATGGAAGCAATTTTCCTATTATAAAATGCAATTGACAAAGTATGTTTGTGGTTTAGCAACTGAAGCATCCAAATCAATCCACCAAATGCAAAGCTAAAATATGTACGCTAAAAGGAATTCGGAACCCAACCAACATCCACATTAACAAGAAAATCATTGAATGAAATTCTCTTGACCCGACAGTTATGTGACTAGATACTAGATACTAAATTATCTTCAAGTTGCACATTAATTACAAACTAATGCAGAACTACGCAAAGATTAACATAAATAAGAAATCTAATTTAAAAATCAAATGTACAATCATGATGTACAAATGTACTTTAGTATATTATGACAGAAATTCAAAGTCAAACATCATCGATGCCAAACTACGTTAACCAGATAAGTCAAACACAATTAACCCCTCACTTATCTCAATGGTACCAAAATCAGCTTTTATTACCATAATTTTATCAACAATAGCTATCTCAAATCCCAACTTTAATACATCTGAATTTTAATAATAATTGTACAGAAGCTTAATCTGAACAAATTAGTCACAACAATGAAATTGATGAATATAAACAAATAAACGCAGAACAGGAACCTACTGGTTCCAAGCACTCCGAGCAAACTTATAAAAAAGAAAAAGAATGGTCTAAGTATCAAATATAAACATACGCTCAATTAGTACAATAAACATATTTCAGATATTGACGGAAACTAAAAACAAGGTTCAAGCTCCAGACTTCAGCCCTCCACTTATTTATATTTTTACGGAGTCACTGATTATCGAGGTATGACTATTACCTAAATGAATTTGATAGAAAGATTTTATGCTTATTTTGCGCTATAATTATCTAACAATACGATAAAAATAAACGCGCACACCATCGATGCATGCAGGAAGCTAATTTTCCATTTCCGTAAAGAAAGCATTGTGCACAATACTTATCAGATCAAATAAAAAATACGCGACCTCCACCACACAATCCCTCTCCAAGACATCAAGGATGAGCTACATAAATCAGGCTGCACTGTAAGAAACCTAATAAACGCCCGGCATAGAAAAAGCCCAGTCTAACAATAAAGAAATCTATAAACTGGAATTTATACGAAATACTAAAATCGGAATAGAAGCACCTTGAATTAAGAACAACGTAATACAATGTACACGTTTATAATACTACGGTCATTCTAAGAGCTATTGCATGAAGTCTTACAACTGTGTAAAAATGTGGAGGACCTCACAATAGTAAATCTGTAAAAAGACCAATGATGCTCCTGCCGTATGTGTCCTCTAGAATGCCAATTACAAAGGCTGTACTGTATAGAGACTTAAAAAACAGAATTACGTCAAAAAAGCCACCCACCAAAACAACCCACAAAATAAATCCATCCTTATTTCCAGCACCTAATCATCAATTTCTGCATGACTCTTTCCATACCTCTTTCTACTTGCAAATCACAGCTAGAAGAACTAATAACAATAACTTACCTCCTCCCTCAACGAATTCAAAAACATGTTCTCTGAACTGCTAAACTAGAATATATTAACTATGCTCACTACTGTTGTTAACAAATTAATAAACTAATAGCTAACTCATCATCAAAATTATGTACCGCTAAAACGGACTGGGAGCAATTCTAACTCTACATCAATGACAACATCAATCTAACACAAACTGCACACACCTAGTGAAATTGTCGAAGCAAAGCTCATACAAAAGGCTACTTAACGAGTTAATCCAATATACCACAAGATAATATAATAATAATGGTAAGGCCAGCATTCACAATATATACTACATATTAGATAACTTGTAGCAGAAAAATGCAGAGCCCATGCTAAAGTCAAAGATCTAGAAACCTTTAAGATAAGAATACATTGAACATTATTATCCATTAACTTTGCAATGTTGTTCAAGAAAACAGAAATGCAACACAGTTATTACATTTTCGATCTATAGAAAACCACACTATCTGGAAAGCGACCGAAAGTTCAAAAAGTCCATTACCACAAAACACAACTGAAGCAATCAGGTAGAAGCTGGCCTTACCCTCGGAGATCATCTCGACCAGCCCCATTACCGACCAATAATATTACTTGTGTAACGAGGTAGAGAAAATTCTCAACTTTCATGGACAGTTATCCCTACCCTTGAGCCCAATCTCATCTGCGGATGTGCGTAGACAAATAAATATAATAAAACTATTTAAAGCTCCTGACAACGATTAAACATTTCTTCAACAAAACAATAGTGCTCATTACAACAATCTCTAATCGTATGCTTGCCATATTTCACTTTCTTATTCAATTAAAAAAACCCTCGTAAGAACTCACCTCTTGTCGACTTATAATCCTACTGGCTCTATTGTCCATAATGTTCGAACACTTACTATTATACCAAATTCTTAAAACATAACCTTTAGAAGAGCTGATTCTCGCTCAACATAGATTAGTCAACTACATTAAGAATAAGCTTGAAGGAGAAAAATATAGGCCCCCGTTTTCTTGGATATTCAGCAAGCCTTCTACAAGGTATATAAATAGCACTCTGGATTGTTATATAACATCAAAAAAGCTACCCCACTAAATTTTACTTCTCCTTAAATCCTACTCAATTCAAGAACATATTCAAGTACAGTTCCAGGGTACCTCTCGACCCAGCATCCTATCCACTTCGGTGTTTCATAAGAAATCCTTTCCTATATTTCCTTTACACTAAAAACATCCCTACTACAGACAGTACTGTAATTGCTATTTTTGCCGATGATACTATAATTTTGTCATTTGATACCAACTCAATCATCGGAAAAGCCTCAGTCCTATCTAAAATTTCTACAAAGCTGCTTGATAGATGGCAGATTAAAGTAAACAGAAATAAATTATCTCAAATTACCTTGACCATCAAACACTCTATCTGTCCTCGTCACCATTTATGACCAGCTCATACGGATAAAAACTGAGGTCAAATACTTAGACCAACAACTTCCGAAAACGTCCGAAAAGCCCATATAAAAGCCAAAAGACAGCAATTAAATCTCAAGACTAAAAATATGTATTGGCTACTTGGACGTCACTTCCAACTAACTCTAGAAAACAAGCTTTTGCTTTATAAGGTTATTCCCACACCTATACAGTCCTACGGCATCAAAATTTTGAGCTACAGCAAAATTCTGCAGTCTTATCAATTGAAAATCCTTCGTGCTTTTGCCAGTGACTCCTGGTATGTGAGCAATCAAACCCTCCACTTCGACCTTAAAATTTCCTTCCTCACTGAAGTCATAAAGAACTCTGCTGCCACAAGCAAAACACGCACCTTCAAACATATCATCTCATTACCGACATCTCACTAGCCTGAGGTGGGAAGGTTAAATAGGATTTGCCCGGAACACCCCACTGAATGACTCCTGGAAGCCCATTAGTGGATGGTGGCTTGTTCGTGTCAAATACTAACTTTGTCACATGATTTACTTATTACTTTTTATTGAGTAGATTGTAAATTGACAACTAAAAATTTTAAAAATTTAGATGTGTAAATAAATCAAATATTGCTTGCATGTAGAGTCTTCTTTATTTTAATAAAAGAGTTTCCAATTATATACAAAAGAATTTTTTTATAAAAGCTTTACCTAAATAGTCTACTTACAAAAATATTACAAAACAGCCAATTTGTCATTTTCCTACTCAATTGTTTCCTATAAATTGTAATTTTTTTGAATTATGCTTATTTAATTTATAGACTTTTGCAGTAGTTACGAAGATTAGCGTTGACAACTAACTGAAAAGGGTTGATTACGGCGTTGTACGAAAGTAATGAGAAATATAATTACAACGACTTTGAACAAGGGGAAAGTTTCACTAGGAGTACATAATGATACTCTATTTGATGCGTTTAGTTTATTATTATTATATAATTATTGCTATTGTAGTTATTTTTACTAATAAATAAACTGTCTTTAATTATTGAAGATTTGTAGATAATAGTATATAACGAAATCCATACTTTCTCTAACTTTTTTATTACTACTAGACAAAACATTGATTACCATAAGCTGGAAACTGTTCATATTGAACGTATATATTACAAAATAAATATATCCAATTGCTACGATTTATTTTATTTATGACAAAATTAGCTAGATCTTCCGAAAGCAGAAAGAGAAGCTAGCACTTATTAGGGAAGTAATATTATAAACGGAGAACAACTGGTTTATTTTAGGAGTCTTTTCAGCAATATTTAAAAGTAAATCAGATAACTATGTTATAACAATTTCGTGGGTTTATGAAAATAAAATTTATTCGTTATATATCATACCATATTTGACAATAAAAATAAAAGATCTCATAAGATTAGGAGACGTGAAGAAAGTAGTCGAGAATATTTGCGAATCTTTTATCAGAGCCAACGAAGTGTTATATTTGAAAACCTCTCCACCAGATACAAACTTGCCTCTAGATTGTTCTCTAACAGAAAAAGAAATAAAAGCTTTCAAATTTCTTATTTAACAGCTGACAATATATCTACAAGATTACTTCTATTTGTTTTTTAAAAGGCAATGTTTGTTATCCACAACTGCACCGTAGATGAAAAACGTCGTAAATCAATACGTGCTATAGTTCCACAAAATAAGAAGTCTACATGTTGGATTAAATAATTGAACTTTAACTAAGTCTAAATAACATTCGTGAGGTAGCTTTATTTGTTATTTGGAAAATAACATACTCCAAAAAAAAAACAAAGACTTCATAATATTCGCTTACATAAAATAGTAAGTACTAATAGACTTGGCAGATTGGTCTAAATAAAAGTTATACTTTGTTAATTCAAACCACATTGCAAAAAGTACCAGTACCAGTAGAGTATTCTAATCTACAAGTAAAAGAAATAGGTGTTATATTTGATTAATAAAAAGAGCAAGATATCAATTCATTTTACAGTTATAGTATGTGTGAGCAAATTGTACTGACATTTGGAGAAAATACTTGCAGAAATCTAAAAGAACAAAAATAAAAGTTTATATTTTAACACAGAATGTTTCTTATATGTGCCTTATGTCTTTATGTATTTAATACCTTAATTAGAAGTAAAACCTTTATGGATGTGTTTGTATAGCTTTATATGACTAAGGTTACTAACATTACCATTTAGTTTTTTCTCCTTCTTCTTCTACTTAATATAGGCTATTAATTAGCCTGTTTCTAACTACACATTTCGTGTACTATGAGCCATGTTGGCGTACCGCAGGTGGCTAGTCTGACCCGTTAGAAGAAGGAGAATGTACTTTACGACCGCCAAAGGTGTTTGTATGATGGCCGGAGAGCACTCGATGTTTGCCGTTATTTTGACCTGGGAGTCGAACCCACGGTCCGCCGCGCGTTAGTCTGGCAGGCCGAAGCCTTTACGTCGCGGCTGTCGTGCTCTTAGTTTTTGGTTCACAAAATGTTGAGATATTTGTGAAACACTTGCTATCTATGTAAAGAGTTTTTTTAAGCCCGATAGAACTTAAAATTGTAAAAAATAACACAAAAAATTAAATTTTAATCAAAAAAATGTTTTTATTCGAAAGATCATTTAAAAATGATTTTGGGCATATGGCCACCGCAGCTGTTCTTGACGAAGCGCATTCTGGACGTCCAATTTTGGGCCACTTTTTCGAGCATTGCTAGCCGTATGTCACGAATAACACGGATAATATGTTGGCCTCCAAGGCGTCAATTGTTGCTGGTTTATCGGCATAAACCAGTGACTTTACGTGGCCCCACAGGAAATAATCGAGATTTCAATAAGACGATGGTTGCGATCGCCATATGGCACGTAGTACCATCTTGTTGAAACCTCATCTCGCCCGGATCAATGTCATCCATATTTTCAAACAAAAAATCATTGATCATGGTGCGGTAACGATCTCCATTGACCGTAATGCAAGCTCCGGCTTCATTTTTGAAGAAATAAGGTCCGATGATGCCACCAGCGTGTAAAACGCACCAAACGGTGCATTTTTCTGGATGTAACGGAGTCTGTAGGGTCTGTTGTGGATTGGTTTCACTCCATATACGGCAATTTTGTTTATTAACAAACCCGTTAACCCAAAAATGAGCCTCATCGCTGAACACAATTTTGCGATAAAACATCGAGTCAGTTTCTAACTTCTCTAGAGCCCAATCGGCGAAAGAACGACGCATATGATGGTCTCGTGGCTGTAATTCCTGTACCTGCTGGATCTTATAGGGGTGTAGGTTAAGATCTTTGCGCAAAATTTTTTACGTAGTGGACGGACAGAGCCCCAATTCCTGCGACTGATGACGAATCGATAAATTTGGATCTTCTTGCACACTTTCATTTAGAGCGGCGATATTCGATATGTTGGTGTTATTGCATCATTTAGAGAGTATCTGGTATGAAATCTATCCACAGTTCGACCGATGGCTGGCTCCGATGGACGAATATGTGCGCCATAAAAATCACGAAGTCGTCTCTAAGTTGCGCGAATCGATGACTGATTTTCAAAGTAAATCTGGATAATTTGGTAGCGTTGTTCAAGCGTCAATCTATTCATGGTGATTTGCCAGAGTATACTGATCATAAATGTCAAAAAGTGAGCGCAGTATGACAGTTCGTTTGACAGTTAACACTTTCGTAACTTCTATCGGGCTTAAAAAACACCTTTTATAAGACAAACTATAACAATAATTTGAGATTATCAACGACGCGATACTCTAACCTTTTGAAAAGATAATAAAATGACTATTGAAGTAGAAATGGAGATATGGAAATGTTACACATCACGTCGGTTGCGAATAGAAGATAAGAAAATAAGTCAAAGAAAAACTTACCGTCAACTTGCTCTTGCTTTATATTCTTCGGCTTAACTTCAGACTTCCAAGATTACACCTGAAAAAAACAATAGTAATTAAACGCAGTTCGACTGCGATATGCATAGCATAATTTGGCCAAAGAAGTAGGGTGCAGGCTACGACGCATAAACTGCATACTGGTGGTTTATATGTAAAACATTGTTTACTATAATTTCGTAATGTAGAGATGAATACAATAGTTGTACATCTGAGGTGCTCAGAAAAGAATGACTACTAAAATATAATTCAATCACATCGCCTATGTCTGTATTTTTTGATCAATTTGTACAGAAAGTATAAAATAGTTTCACTTTCACTTTTACTTTTCATTTTAATGCATTTTAAAGAAAATGTCAGTCAAGTGGTGTTTCTTATTTTCATGCCCTGTTGCAGTCGTATTCTGAAATTCTTCATTACTTTTCAACATATGTGTTTAGAAATACTCTTGGTTTATTGTCGTGTTGCTTTTCTTGAGGATCTTTTCAGTTTTAAGATATCTCTATAGCAAGAAGTCAACCGGGGCAAATTTGACGAGTGGGTTGACCAAGCGATACCACTGCATTAGACACAAAAATTCTCACGCAGAACTTAAAGCTTGGACGGTAACTTTATTTTGATGAAATAAAATGTTGTCCAGTTGGAATGCATAAAGATTCGGTACGAAAAAGCGTCACATCCTTTTTACGTATCGATTGGTAGTTATAAAAAACATTAGCCTCCCTCCAAGTAAAGGCCAGTAACTCTATGGAGAGGCCTTTCATGGATGTCCCGTGGATTGTCATCATTCCAATAACAAACGTTTTGTTTATTAACGCATCCCGAAAGTAGTGTAATTCGTAGGTAAAGCAAACAAATGTTATGTGGCATTTCTTCCAGACAATTTTGCCAATCATGTTGAAAAAGTTTCTATACAACAAATATTAAGGCATAAAGGTCTTGATGCAAAATTTACTACAAATAAAGAGTTTAGACTGCAACGTAGAATGTCTCACTGCATTTATGTTCTCGCACTCTGAGGTCTTCCTCATTCTCTTCTTACTGCACAACTAATACTTTTAAAGTACACAACTTACCACAAAAGCTATTTTCGATCGGAAACTGAGGGCATTGTTCCGAATGTACACTTCAACAGCTCTCTGTTGGTTCGTCCACGACACATTATCTATTGTGGGCCCTCTAAGCGAAACTTTCCGACTTCCTCTATCTAATGAAATCATTTCTCCCATCTTCAGACTATTTTTTGCTTCATGAAGTTTTTTGGTATATTTTAGGGGGGGGGGGGAGATTTTATCCCGTTCTATATGTTAAAGTAACAATATGACACCTTGCGTTCAATTAAAATAATACCTATATTTTGCTTTCGGGCCCCTTTTAAGCATTGTCTAGACGAGACTATGAATTTAAGTCTGGTTGAGATAAAGTATTAAGGCACTATTACAACAAAGTACTTTGGGAGCAGTTTCTATCAAGAATAATTTTTAGCCAATTGACTATATGACATCGCTCTATAGCTGTAGATGCGAACGACACCCAGCTGCTGTACTTGACAGAAATGATTTATTTGTACAAGTCTATTTTGAAAGAAAAATGCCAGTTATAACGTTACTGATAAAATTTTAAATTTGATATAAAATCAAAATGATCAAATAGATACTAAAACTTAATTTCTTTAATTTGAGGTCTATGGCAGACATGTGCGAACAGTATCATAAGCAAGTCTTTTAATCCATCAGGTCTTAAGTCTATTGTAAAAACGTGACAACGGTATTAATCGACAGCCTTTCACCTAGATCAAAATTCTTGAGGGACACTTTCTCATCTAATAAATGATTCCCAATAAACTAAGAAAAAAGTACACATTAGTAAATCTAGTTGCGTGTGTTCGAATTTTGTTTTGATAATAATCGCCATTCCACTTGCAGTTATATGAAAGTTGCTATCTCTGCGATAGATAAAACTTGAAATTTAAAATTTTACAGGTTTATGAAGATGTTCTTTCAATATACAGGAGAAGCCCACATTGTGTCTAGACAGAAATGCAATAAATAAAAAACGTTGGTTGTTTATTCCTGTTGTATTCTAGTTAAGGATGAGTCTGAATCAGATTACTAATTATTGTTGATGCATTGGATGCGGTAGTGCGTTGTTACTTAAGTCTAAGTCTCTGCAAATATTTCTGTGTTAGTTACGTATGACTTTCTAAATTGGATTCTTGTTTTGTATTTGATGCGGTGAGTATAGCGACGATGGTTTGCTCCAAATTTTTTCCATAGTTAGCGCACCTTGGTGAACATTTGGTTTCTTTTGCAACCAGTATATAGATAGTCACCTGTCTATTTAACGCATACTGGTTTTAAACTATAATAATTTTTAGTATATCCATACTGTTAGCATCTATGACACCGTGCTACTTACTTTTCCATTCTTTTCTTTCAACTGTGAGAGTAAATGGAACATTTTTGATAACCACTTATAACAGTATATCATTTTAGTTTTGGTAAGTGTGATGGTGTATTGCTTCGAAGTTTTTTTTCTATGATAAAATTAATGGATAATTTAGATATATATATAGATGTTGTAAAGGTTTCAGACGCTTGTTTTTGATATGCTAGATAAGTAAGTAGGCGGGATTTTAATATTTGGTAACTGTTTCATAACTACGCTTGAATCATTGTTACTGAAAAAACTTGTTTTCTAAATTTTAGGGAACATTAAGCTTATTACAAAATAATTGTTTATGTGCGGTTTATGCGTACTATTTTTGAATCTCGTTAATAGCCGCTGATAAGCTATCGATATAAGCTTATTACTCAACTGATAACCCATTTTCAGTTCATGGAAAGTGATTGTTGTTAGTTTTGTAAATAAAATAAACTTACTACGTTTGCTACCAATAGCGTTAAGGTCAAGCGTATCGCACAGATATCAGACGGGGCAAGAAACGTCTGCACTGTTCCACTGCTCGTACCCGACTCCGAAAATGTAACTAAACAAGACCGTTCTTTGGAAGTATCAAACCGTTGGTATTTAAAAGAAATAAATAAATAAATTAAGAAAATTAATTATAAGTTATGATAATCATTACGATTGACCTGATAAGTCAAAATTACTGTAATAGGTCTCGTTTGTAATTTTTTTGCTTACCCGAATTTGATTGCATAAACGTAGTGGTTGATAAATGCTAAAATAAATTCAATTTACAAAACTCAGATTGAACTTTTAAAGATTCTCTCTTATGCCTTTCAGCGACCGTGTCAATAGAAAAATCTCTTTGAAATATTTGGAAGTTTACAAAACTTGAAACACTGTAACCAAATCGTAATATCTATAATATTTATTCACGTACCGTGTAAAACTTTTAACTTAACAAATATGCATTTTAATGTTTATACATCTGGTGCACCATGTAATTGGAGCTTAGAAGCTCCTTCTAAAAATTAAGTTTTTGTCCCACAATATTTCACTTTTATACTCGTGCGAGTGTGGTAGGGATGGTGTTAGGGGTCGTTGTTGACGTCACCAGGTTAGTTACTAGCGTAATCAGGCTAGCTGATGACGTAAATCAAGACGTTGCAGGTAACTTATGGGCATTTGTCGATGTCACTTCTTCTTTCAACGTATTGTGGTCTGTTTTCTGCCCTTCATAGCGATAGATCAAGATTTGGGTAGAATGAATCCCTCACCCTTATTAAAATTATTTTTATATTTATAAATCTACACCTCTTTTTTTATATAATCTCGGGTAATAATTCCTACAATTGGATAAAACTTGTGTTTGTCTAATCTCAATCTCGTGGCCAGAATTTTCCAAAGAATGTTTAGCAACCGCTGATTTTTCGGGTTGATTGAGGCGTAGATGACGTTTGTGTTTCTTCATTCTGGAGGTAATCGTTTGACCCGTAGTTCCAGTGTAAACCTGCTCACAGGAACAAAATCTTTGGCTTGTCTTGGTGGTAGTAGTATACATGGTTTCTACCTTGTATTTGCTGAGAATTTTACTGTAACCAATTTCGGTCATGTTTTGCGTACGCATTTGTTAGGTTTCATTGCTTTATTTATCTCCGTCCTTCATAAGCCATTTATTTGTAAAGATTATTCCAAATATTTTAATTGCTTATTAAAGAACTGTGGTTGATATATTAGCCGTGCTCGATTTGCCAATGTCTTTACAATTGCTATCTTTTGACTTGGATGGTGATTTGACTGCTTATAAAGGTATTGGTCCCTATGCGTAGGTTTTCTGCATGCTGTGTGTTGTATGTCTGGTTTCCGATCTCAACACCTGTATGTATAGGAAAGCAATTCTATTTTCGATGTCAGTCTTATGGTAAACTGTATCCTCGAGTGTATGGAATTCAAGTGTTTAAGAAATTGTGGTAGTGTTTTCTTTCTATGTTTCCATACCAAAAACGTGTCATTGACGTATCTTAACCATATCGCCGGTTTTAATGGAGTTGTATTGATGGAAATATTTTCCAATTTCTCTTTGTAATAGTTGGCGATTACAGGGCTAAGCAAGCCACCTATTACTGTTTTTTTTTGTTTGTAATATATGTCCTGCTAAACAAAATAATTGGACGTAAGGCACTGTCAAAATAGCCATAAGGTATTGTTGGGGAAAATTTGTTTCCGATAGTCCAGGACATCTTAAATATCTTAAATATCAATCTTAATTAGTAAAAAGGAATGATACATTAAAACTGACTATGAGATCTTTCTCATTCACAGAGAGTAACAGACTGGATAATTATGTGGTCAGCTTTACTTACAAGTTATGTTATTAGTCTCTTCTTAATTGTATCGTCCAGTAAGAAATTTGTTTGTGTCATGCGGTATTCGCGCTGTGGGACTGCGTTTGATCATGGTGTAAGTGTTCGTATCAAAGAGTTTGATCGTCTTCTTTGGGTAGTCCTCCTGGGATAGTATATTGTTTTTATCTGCTGGTAAGACCATGATAATGTCGTCATTCTCGAGTTCACGTAGAGCATTTCCTGATGTTCTGGGCATGTTCTTTTTAGGCGGCTTAATACGGCCCAGGATACGTTGTCCCGACCCGTGTCTACTCTACCTCATCTGCTGGAAGGTTTTATATAGCTGCTTTTACGTTAGCTATGAACCAAAAGCTCAGCCGAAATAGATTTTTGTGCTACCGCAAAATCTTTATCTTTACTGAGAGCACTGATGACTTCTTAGCTAAGCTTATGTTTAGATAGGTATATTACAGTTTGTTCACAATCTAGCTTTATAGGAGCGTTTTTCTTTTGTAAACGCTGAAACTTAACACATTGTGTATTGGTGGCAGCAGCTCCGTCTTTTTCCGCAAATTGGAAAAAATCAGCGATTGTTAAACATTCTTTGGAAAATTCTGTCCACAAAATAGAGTTCGGGTAAACACAAGTTTTATCTAATTGTAGGAACTTTTACCTGACATTATATGGAAAGGCAGTAAATATTTGTAAACGTTTTTTTTTTTATTGGATTAATGCAAATTTACAATCTACTTAATAAAGTAATAAGTAAATGGATTGAAAGAACTTCACTTGTCAGGGGCCATCCATTGACGGCTCTCTGGATTCACCTAGATAGGTCTTCTGGCCATGTTCTGTTAAGTCTTCTATTTTCCATTGGTTGTTTGAACAGTTCACTGATTAGCTCGTTGCTGTGGGTTATGCTTCGATTTTTATGTTTAACAGAGTAAGCACCGACGACGTCGTGTATAAACGGTATTTTGAGGTCGTCGTGTATGGTGTTGTTGGAGACATACCAAGGTGCATTTAGTAACATTCTGAGGGTTTTAGATTGAAAAGTTTTGTATTAAACGGTTTGCTGCAGCCCCATAATTAGACACCATATGTCCAAATAGGCCTAAGAATGGTTTTGTATATGAGGAATTTGTTCTGTAGTGAGAGCTGAGATCTACGATTTAGTAACCAAGACATGTTCCTCACTTTTAAATCTAATTGACGTCTTTTTGCCTTAATGTGTGTTCTCCAAGTTAGTTTTGCGTCAAGATGAAGGCCGAGATATTTAACTTCTCCTTTGACAGAAATGGGAGTGTTATTGAAGGTAAGAAGAGGACATTCGGCTCTTCGTGTTGTGAACGTGACTTGACACAACTTATCAACGTTTAGATTAATTTTCCAGTGCGTAAGCCAAATTTGGAGTTGATCAAGATAAGCTTGCAAATTTGCAGAAGCTCGTACCGGATCGAGATCTGTAGAAAGGATGGCTGTATCATCAGCGAACGTTGCTAGTAGTGTATCCTCGCTGGCTGGTATATCAGCGGTAAACAGTAAGTACAAGAAAGGTCCCAGAATACTTCCTTGGGGCACACCAGAGTTGATAGTCTGGTAATTAGATAATGAGTCTTCGAATTTAACTTGGAAGTAACCGTTGGACATGTATGACTTAAGGATGAGGAACAATTGATTTGGTAAGTGTTGTTTAAGTTTGAAAAGTAAGCCTGCATGCCACACCCTGTTTGTTTTGCTTCTAAGCTTTCTTTGATTTTATTAACGATTCTATGTCACTGTTGGATAGTGGAGTGATTGGGTCTGAAGCCGAATTGGTGGTTAGGAATTAAGGCATCTATATGTGTTGCGTTTGCAATTCTGGTGAGAATAAGTTTTTCAAAAATTTTGGATATTACAGGAAGGAGGCTTATTGGCCTATAGGAAGTGGCATCAGTTGGAGGTTTTCCTGGCTTCAGTATCATGATTATTATTGCATACTTCCATAGTATCGGATAGTAGCACAGGCGTAGTATGCTGTTATAGATGGTTGTGAGTAATACAATAGCTTTTCTAGGGCAGTTTTTCAGTACTTCACCTGTAATGAGATCATATCCAGGAACTTTATGAGGGTTTAAGAGACTTATTTCTTTTTTGACTTCTGCAGGTGAAATAGGCTTGGATGGAAGAGACATCTGACAAGGGGCGTTTAAGAATGTTTGTATTTCGACATCATCTTCATCATCGTTGAGGAGCGGAAAATACACTAGCAAGGTGTTCTGCAAATCTGTTGAATTTTTCAATATTTGTCCGCGCTCAGGTCCCATCAGCTTTTCGGAGAGGTGAAATAGATACTATGGGTCTTTTAAATTTCTTTGTCGCGTTCCACAGAGAGTGATCATCAGTAGATAGATTGACGATGTAGTGTTCCAAGGATTCGTTTTTTGCTTCTTGGGTAGCATTGTGGAGATTGTGCGTTATTCGAGTGAAATAAGTTTTGTCAAGTGGATTCCTGGTAGTCTGCCACCTGCGCCGAGCTCTGCGCTTTGCGATGATCATTTCTCTAATATGAAGCGGAATGTTCTGATTGTTGCGGGTGAGACCATGGGGTTCTGGAGTAGAGGTCCAGGAAGCGCTTTGTATTAACGTAGTTAGGTACTGCACAGCTTCGTCTATGTCCTCCTTATCTTTTAAGCGGATATTTAGTGATATATTATCGTTGATATATTGACGGAATAGGTTCCAATCAGTCTTTTTGGAAGACAGTCTCTGTTGTGGCTTTTTCCATATAATACTGGTGCTTAGAGTTATTATTACAGGACTGTGGTCAGAGCGCAGATCTAAATTGGATTCAATATCACTATCTAGGTCTGAGATTCCCTTAGTTATCGCAAAGTCTAACAGGTCGGGGATTTTATTTCGATCGGTCGGCCAATAAGTTGGCTCTCCAGTCGACAAATAGTTGAAATTATTTAGTTCTAAAACTCTCAATAATGTTCTGCCTTTAGGAGTAATCAGCCTAGATCCCCAGGCTGTATTTTTAGCATTAGTCTCCGGCAACTAAAAAGTGCGAGCCGAGTCGTTGGAAGAACTCGAGGTATACATCGCATGTTACAGAATAACGTGGTGGACAATATATTGAAGCAATTGTAATAGGTCGGGGAAAAGTATCTACTTTTATGGTTGCACTTTAAATTTTGTGTGGTATGTATGATTGGAGTACGTGATGTTTTATTGAAGGTCTGATTATGATTGCAGACCCTGCGTAAGCCGCATCATCAGGATGGTTAGCATAGTAAATGGAATAGTATGGTATTTTAAGAGTTGTCCTTTGTGTTGAATGACTTTCAGCGATTAGGAGGATATCAATTATATTTATGTTAAAAAATAGCTTAAGTTCCTAATTATGGTTTGATGAGCCATTTGCTTATTGAGTTAATTTATTGATAACTGTTGTCAGCATAGTTAGAATCATACTGTTCTTGTTGAGTAATTGATTGAACATATTCTTAAAATCATTAAGGAATATAGTAAATTTGCTAGTTAGGTCTATTTCGGTGTTGTTAGATGAGATGTTAGGTTGCACTGTGGTCATTTGGGCATAAGTAGGGGTTGGGGTTGTTGGATGTAGTGGAGTATTAGTTGTAATATTTTGTGACAAAGGACTAGGCCTGGTTGGTCTTAGGTGATGTTTTCTGTTTATTAAGTCTTGATAAACTTTAGAGCCTTTGTAGTTCGCTGGATAATTTTTCTGACATAGAGCACATGTTGCTGGTGTATTTTTAGATTTGCTGCAAATAGAGGTGTTATGTGGTCCTTCGCATTTAACACATTTAAAGGGTTTCCTACAATAGGTTTTTGTGTGTCCATAGTCTTGGCATCTTGTGCATTGTACGATCCCACCTTTATTTCTTGGCGCTTCTACTCGAATTTTAGAATGACACAGAAATTCTAATTTAAAGATGTCTTTATTATTGTTTTGTGGCTCGAGATCTACAAAGAATAGAGGTAAGGGCTCTTTAGTAACCTGATGCCTGACATTTGTAATATTACGAACTTTTCTCGAGTTCTTGTGTAATTTCTGGTAGGGGAATAGAAGGGTGGATGTCTCTTATGACTACACGGTATGCTCTATCTTGTTTTAACTGATATGAATGGTGCACAATTTCTTCTTCACGAACGTGACGGATGAGTTTTCTATAGGTTTCAGGAGTGTTGGGGTTTATTTTAACAGTATTGTTTGCTAACGTTTTGGTAGTGTAACTTTCTTCTTCAACTACTTGTGCTAAGTTATCGATCATGTCTTTGTAATTTGAGACCCCGTATATAAAGGTTGGTGGTGGATTCGGTTCTCTTTTTGGAGGAATTGAAGTATTAGACGTGTTGTTATTGCTTCCAGAGAGAAGTGAGAACTGATTAGCAGTTCCTATTTGGGCATCAATTTCAGAAGAATTTTGTCGTTTTGCTCTTTTTCTTTTGGTTACTATTTGCCACGCGTGTTTGGTTTGATTTTGTGTTTCATTGTAGTTCATTGTTTCATCATCACATGCTAAGTTATCTTCTGTGGTTTTATAGTTTATATTGCTGCTAACAGAATTATCATAATTTGCACTAACCTGCTGTGCTGATAGTACAGGTGGAAATTGATTATAAGTTGATGTGAATGAAGGTGCTATTTGACTTGGATGTTGATTGAATCCTAGCAAAGGTGCTTGATTCGCTGGGGACCGGTTGGGGTACATTAGTGGCATTTGTGCATTTACAAACGATTGTCCTGGTATGTTTGATGACTGCACAATAGGCTGATTATAGTAATTACCATTTTGTCCGAATCCATTATTGGCTTGAGTGTTAAATTGTGGGGTCCCAGGTCCTGCGTTACTCGTGGAAGGGAACATGTTCCCTATTCCGAGTGTTTATCGTTCGCATGCAGTGTAATAGGATTCTTAATAATGCGCACTTTTACATATTATGAAAACGTTTAAAAATATACACGAGTTTTCGAAATTAAATTAATAAATATATAAATTTGCCTGACCTTAAGCAAGGCTACGGGTACGGCTGCGGCTCCGCCGTTGTGATAACTCAGGTATAGCTCGGCACGCACGTTCGGTCTGCTTGTAGGCACTAGCAAGAAATATTTATAAACGTAAAAATATTTTAATGGGGGCGACGGATTAACTCTACTTAATCTTGGTTTATCGCTCTTAAGGGGCAAAAACTATAATGGTCCAAGCGGTTAAGGCGCGGACTGCAATGCGGGCGCACCCGGATTCCAATCCCGGAGCTCTCTGATGTCTGGCGGGTGACCTGCTCAGTCACTAAAAAAAATTGAGTATCTGCGCTCGCTCGAGGGATAATAATAGCGGTCGTCTATGGCACGGTGCTTGCCACCTCGTCCCGCATCAGATGGTGCGCGATGACTGGATAGAGAAAGCAAATATATGAGAGGCATAATCTCGCAGTTTACGGGCCGTGCTCCCACACGGGATGTTGGAGCCGTGGAAAAAAGGGGACAAAAAACAGACCACAATACGGTAAACGAACCAGTGACGTCAGAAAATGCTGAGATGTTACCTGAACTTGATTGACATCAGTAGTTAGTCCTATTGCATTAATAGTTAACCCGGTGACGTCAATAACAGCCTGCAATACTTGCACGAGCATGAAAGCGAAAATGCACAGGAGATTAACTTAATTTTTAAAAGATTTTCTTTTGAAGATGTCCTCCGTAGTTGTGGAAGAAACGTCAAGAGTTTCTAAACTGCAACCACGGCCTATCAATCCGAGAACCAACCATACGGTATACAAGATATATGATAAGCAATGCAACTACAACTTCATTGTAGCTAATTTGACAAATATATTTTGTATAGATTATGTAAAATTACACATATAAACATTTATTTATTTAAGTTTTTATGTAATATAACTTTCTGAATTTTTTTGATTTTTAATGTTAATTAAAATTTTAAATTAAAATCTCAAGAAAAAAACTGAAATAATATCTTAAAGAAGTTAAATTAATTAGACCTTTGATTTCTATCGACAACTTTATAGTATTATAAATTCAGTATTTTGAAAGCGTTTTCGCCATTAAGTACTTTTTAAAAAAGACAAATGCTCTTAAGTGGTATTACACGCATTGTATTTTTTGCTAGTTTATTGTGCGGGGGCAATATTAAATTTTGCATTATATAAAAGTATTTTTCAGAATTAAATAAATATAAAACAGCTTTATAGAAAAAAAGTCTTAATAATCTATTTAATAAATCACAGCGATTGTTTCTTAAGTTTTAGTAAGTAATAATATTTAACATAAATATTAATAACCACTAACATATTGTTATATACCTAATTCTAATAAGGAAATAAAGGAAGAAAAGGATAAGTACTTTCATGCTGGTGTTCTATTTAAGACCAGATGATGGTCATTTAGTTATTTACTACAGTACCTTCTATTTAGATTAACTAGTCTTTTGATGCTCTTAAACAAGATGACTGGAGATATGAAAATATTGATATATTGAAATATTGCAAATATTGTACAAAGAAATCTCTTTCATCCACTTTAAAAATGCGAATATAGATTTACCAGTTTGATTATACGTACTTTAATCACTCTTTAAGATGCCAAAAATGCATTATTTAAAAGCAATTTTCTAAATTGTACCTAATAAGATGTAATAGATTCTTTCATAATTATTTGGACAGATACGGCTACACTACAGTTAAATGGATTTCACTTACTTTGCTTCTAAAAATTTGCAGAGGTTGCAATGTGATGATGAATATTAGCTGTGGCGGCCTAGGGCCATTCTTTTTTGACCAATAATATTTAATTAAATATGCTGCATAAATCCATATGTTCACGCGTCAAAGAGTTGTTTAGTGACGAAGAGATTTATTTTTAGCAAGATGGAGCACCTTCTTATTACCATATAGGTCAAACAAATGGATTAGGCGAGAAGTGATGTTGAATTTCCTGTGCGTTCCTTAAACTTCATTTCAATAGATTTTAGAAACATCTCAAAGACAAGCTTTACTACACAATCGATGTGCTTCAAAAGGAATTTAAAATATAATATCGCTCAGTTTCAAATGAAATGCTTTGTAATACTGTCGAATTCGGGTTATCATTGTATAGTCATTTTAAATATTTGTAAACAAGCATTTAATTGCATTGAATGTTTTTAATTGTTTCTAATTCAATAAAAAATGCGTTTATAGTCAGTTAAAGGGTAAGTATATTTTTTATAAGACCCTATATATCATTTATGAGTGTGTTTTGTATATTGAATTTAACATAAACTTCATGAGAGGGACGTTTTGTACACTGAGAAGATCACCGAGCATAACTCACACCCAACTGACCTTACAACAAAAACAGCCGTTTCTATAAATGTCAAGACTAAAGTATTTGACAAAAAAGAAGTAATTAAAGATAATTGTACAGTCAAAGTACTGAACCTAAAACATGAGCCACCTTGTACCTTGAACTTTTCGATGGAGCCGGATAACAAGAATCTTAATATCAAGTTCCACTCTTTATATTCCTTTCTGTTTCGGTGCTACCGACAACCTCAGATGTTTTCGGAAGTAAACTGATATGCCTTGAAATCGGTGCCAGCTAGGCGACCCTCGTGGCTCATTAGCGTTTGATTTCGCGGCTCGCCTAGAGCACGAATTCCGAATTGCATATTTTTCGTATTTAGAAAAGGTGGTCCTTGTAGACGATGAAATATTATTACATTTTAAATTATTTACTAGCAAGAGGTAAGAATTGCGAGGCAGCAAAATGATTAGACAACTAGATGGAGTTTCACATAAACTTCGCGTAGCTACATTTCAGGAAAGATGCATAAAATAAAATTTCTCGTTTGGCGTTCAGCAAACTACCTTCTATGAACGTAGTTTATTTCATGCCGGAAAGGCTGTTTTACGTTCCTACAGATAAATTAAATTTGAAACTTTGGAAACTTTATAAGTGAGGTTAATGGAATTTAGTGTAACCTTTTAGACATTCTAAACATCTGTAGTAAGTATTGTAACTTATTCCAAATGGCAGGTTAAGCATACATAATATTGTAACACATATGAATGTGAAGTTTACCTAAATTATTCAAGTTCAAAAAAATTATAATATAATTAATATTAGTAAAATAATAAGTAAAAATTATTTTTTGTAGAAAATAAAATGTGCTTTTTAGCTTTTAAATACTACAAATTTGGTTTCTGATTACAAAACTACCACTCTAAGATATATAATAAAGTCTGTAATAGATGGTTTTATTTTTCAGGTCTGCATAGGCATATAGAGTCGTTTTAGCCTAAATGTAAAAATGCATTTTTTAAGGGCTAAATCAGCTAAATCAGATTATTCAGCGTTCTTGAACACTGGGTTCCATACTTTACAGTTCTTTCTTGACAATTGAAGAAACTGGTAAATTACGTTGGTGTCATGCTATAAAAGTTAACGACTAACTTTATTGCAGCATTTGCACAGACCGCCTATTTTCTTAACTTCTGTGGAATCAGATTTTACCTCAAGTAAAAGAAAATATATGTTAAACCACAACTTTTGAAATTTTAGCAATCTACTACCAGCTTTTAAAACATTTGAACCATAGAGAAGAAAAATTATTTGTGACAAAGTTCACTGCTGATTTCAAAATCCAGAAATTCTAATCAAACTATTTATACCAAAAAATCTCATCAAATCAAGGCAACAAGATTATGTTTTCCTTTTACTTCAATAAATAAGCCTTTTTTATTATAAAACATTTTTTATTAAAAAAAAATGATTAACAACTTCAAGTACGTTTTATCGCTCCTTGTTGGGGGTTTTGTTCTAAAATTAAACTCAGATCACTTATTTTCACCGATTATCAAGTTATGACACCAGAATATCTGTTCAAAAAACTGCTGTTTACCTGAACATGCAGAACGATCAGCTTTAGTTAAATTCGAGAAGATTAAAGAACCAGTCAGATACCACAAAGCATTAATGACCACTAGCTTAAGGAAAATTCTTTACATTCCTTAATTATCCAATATTAAAAGTTACTCTAAAAACGATTATAGAAGCCTGGTTAAAAGTTGCTTGGCAAACAATATAGGACTTTATATATACCAAAATCCCTAAAGCAGACTTTCTCTCTTGTTCATTAACTGAGGAACATACACAAGCAGAACTCGCAGTTTCTGACAATACAAATTATAAGACTTTTAAACAAGGATAAAGCACGTACGCTAGTGTACGTAGTACTATTTATAGTAAGCGACAAGGCAAAAGAAATATTCGACGTTAATAAAAGTTACCACTCAACAGTTACTGTAAAGTCACGAAGGAGTAATAGTAAAAATCATGAGTGTCATAGATGCTTACGTAGTGAGTACACAAAAACGATTACAGATTAAAACAGAGACGCGCAGTCTATAAAGGTAATCACTGCGATAAACCGTAACAAAATCCGCCGCTATATACCAATCGTAATAAAATTCACCCCACTATCTATAGGTGATGTAAATATTTCTTAGAACTAGAAAATTATTAAGCCAGACAATTTGAAAATAAAGTTAATAAAAAATTTAGAACAAAAATTAAGCTTACACAGTAAACGAAAATCTTCCTTTAATCTCTTAAGCAATATCCCTCAAACCAACTCATCCTAAGACTGAAAAGGCCCTTAATACCACTTTTAAACCAGATGTAACCATTAATTGAACAAATCAAATAGATTTTATTATTATATTTCCTGCCTTTTCTTTTTATGGTTATAGTTCACTTAAGAATCTTTAACTGCAATTCCAACGAGGTCAAATTGTAACTAAACTCATTTAAATCATTCTTTGTAAGATATCATGAATCTCGGAAACGTACATAAGTTATTCGGAAAAACTTAACATATCTGGATACCAGAATTACCGCACAAATAGAAATACTAGATTTTTATTTGGAGACGGGGGCATTATTGTAAAGTACAATATAATTCATCACACAGATCAGCCAAATAACTTGGAGATAATTAAAACTAAAATCAAAACATAATGGCACAGCCGTTAAAATAGGTGCTTATAGGCAAGTCAACAAATGACTTCTAAAAAAAACATGTTCAATATTTAACAAAAACAAATCTATTCTTTTTATTGGAACTCTAAATTTAAAAACACAATATAGGTATGTAAAGCAACAAATTCAGCTGAAAGTAAATCTTACGATTTAGCTTCTACCTTAGCTTAGCCAATAGAAGTTCCTAACGAACATATTTACTATATGTATAGAAAACATTATGAAACTGATATAGTAGAGATTGTTAATGAGAGAATCTTCAATAAGCAAGTCTTATAACAAGTGATCACTGAACTAGATTTGGACCACTTACCTGGCTTGTTTATAATAATACAAGTAATACACCCTTGAGGCCAGATTAACCAATGAGTTAGCTAGCTGAAACATTTTCATATAATTCTTGACCAGGCACCTCAAGTATTCAAGCAATCTTCAGTCTTTGAACCAAGTTGATGAAACAATCTTACACACAATAAAAACCATTTGCAGCAGAGCTGAAAAAGCTACTATAGTAATGGATAAGGAAAAAGTGTATTAGATAATTTGTTACCCAAACATATACCAAATTTAGTTAAGCGAAATTACCTTGAGGAGATAATGACATTGCATTAAAAAATAGTTTTTATTAAATTGATTTATATCAGTAACACATTGGCAATTTCTTGCAGAAGGCAACCAGGCAGATATTGCGTCAATTACAAAATATAGTATCGATCTCTTTGGGAGCACAGACATATAATTCGGGAGAAGAAAATGTGATGCCTTAACAGATCACCTGAAGAAAACGTTTACTTCCCACAACCGCAAATATCTACATAACCACAAATTTTATCAAAACCCATCAACCAACTTCAGAAACAAATTCGCCTTCATAATCAAAACTTTCCCAATAAATAATCGAGGGGTTATGATAAAATACCTAATATATACTAAATAAATTCACAAAAAAGCACTAGCTACTTAGCAACTACCTTTAATGTTCTCTTGAGAATCAGGTATTTCTCCAATTTATAAATAAAAGGATAATGATAAAAAGAACAATAAAAGTGCTACCATCAGTTATAGACCAATTAGCCATTAATCAACGACTATGAAACTATTCGAAAAAGTTATTCGTTTTATACTTAAAAAAGAAATTGGAGAACTGATCATTTTTTAACTTTTTCAATTTTGTTTTAGAATATGTCACTCGTTATTAATTAAAACAAATGACTGAGATCATATAAAGAAATTTAAAAGTAAGCAATACATAACTACTTTGTTTATAGACATAACACAAGTTTCACATTGCGTGTAGACAGACGGTCTAAAAAATAAAATTGCATTCTAAATTCCTAACTACATGAAGTTTATATTATTTTCATTCTTAAGACATCCCATATCTATAGTCAAAAACATAGCTATAAACTTAGTTATAATGACAATGAATAAGTGGGTAAACAAAACTTAAATTTAGTACACCCATAGTGAACCTAAGCTAAGTAATACCTAATTGTAAGCTTTAAAATTACTTAATATGTTATATGTCATTTGTTATCAATGCCTTGTATAACAGTGTACATTGTTGAGCAGGCAAAAATTTTAGTAAAAAAATCAATAAAACGGGTGTTACGATTTAAGTTCGAAGGTAGCCAATTTTTTCTCGGCAGTGAGAGTAAGTCAAAAGATGCAAGAATTAGAATTAGAAGACATAAAATAAGAAGAAACTTTGAGATCTTTATTATTCATAATCTACACGACATGAAATAGTTTTGAAGTAAATAAAAAATAATGAAAAACTGTTAATCTTTACTTATGACTTAGTAATAATGGTTGATTTTAAATAAGATTCACAAAATAATACAGGCATACTAAAAAGCAACCATGTAGGCAAGACTAGAATAGTGTAGTATAAGGTAGTGAGGATTTTAATTTATAGGGAAAGCCGTCATTCCAGATTATCAAAAACCTGAATATTATTTAGGAATGCTACTGTGCAATATATCTTTTCTTCTAATGATTCGTTTGTAAAGTCTACCACACGATGGACTTGATGTATGGTCGAATGTAGCTCTCTAAAGCCAAACTGCTAGTCTGGAGTAAAATTGAGATTTTCTATAATAGGGATAAGCATTTGAGTAGTAGATTCTCTAATATTTTGCCAAGTAGGCTTGTAAGAGTTGGGCAACCTTTCATGGCGCTGGGAAATAGTCCAATTTTAATACAGTGTTGTAAATAGCTATTAGCATAAATATGCCTTTACATAGAAGTTCCTTCATCAGTTGCCCTGTAATTAAATCAAAGCCAGGAGCCTTTTTTGGAAGAAGATTAGTTTTTATCATGCTTATGATTTCCCTGACTGTAAATAGATCTGGTATGGGGTTTCTAAAGCATCCTTAATTTCAAATTCTGCTTCAGAAATACTTGACGAGGATAAGGGTCGAAATATTTTTACTAAATATTGCCCAAAGGTGTCAGTCTTGTCCAAGTCAGTACGTGTCCAACTGCCATTTTCTTTGTGTATAGGGGAGATTGGTATCAAAATAATGCATTTTTATATTAGCCTGTTACAACACAATTTCCTTCGGTATTTGATTGGAAAATGGTTGAAAATAAAAAATGAGGACGTAAAAATAACAACAGATCACAAAAGTAACCTAAATATTTGGAGTATTGGTTAAATCTTACAATCTGATTCCAGTAGTTAGATGACAACCAAGCAGAAGATGATGTAAATCAAAATAAAGAAACGGACGAAAGGGCATTCAAACCATTGCCTGTATATATATCGGGTGTTAAAGCTATCGAATTAATAAAAACTGTAAAAAAGTAAATGAAGAAACGATGAAGTAAAATATTACAAAAAAATTGAAAACTAACTCTAACGAAAGAAATACATAATTCTACACTACCAGCAAAAACAAAAGCAAAGCTTCGGGATAGTTTTGAAAATTATACACCCATTCGCTAATTTAGAACTTAAAGCAAAGCTAAAAGCGCACGAACATTTAGTTACTAATATTGGAAATATTAAACTAAGAAACACAAAAATCGTCTTGCCACTGTTCTTTGTAGAATTGAAACCGGCCGAAAACAACAAAGAGTGTACAACGCAAATAGTCTGGCACATTCTGTGGTGAAATTTGAACCTCCAAAAGTAAAGCACTAATATGCAAAAAGTTTTATGCATACTAAGAACTTTTGAAACCATTTAACTGCCCAATGCAAACGGAAAGAAAAAAACTTTCATATTAAATGTGTGAATTGCAGTGGAAAGGACCCTGCAATTTATAAGGGATGTTTTGTCCACCAGTAACTACAGAAAACACTGTTACCCTGATAAGAAGTAGATAATTTGTACATACTCGTCAATACACAGCACAACGGATTCAGTCAAACATTAGTTACGGCCAAGCAACAAGGGAAGCAACCAGCAATTTGAACCTAATACAACGTCAACCCAATCAACATCTGTAAATGGATCAAGTGAGTTATTTAAATTTAAAAACATGTTAAAAACCTTAATGCAACAAAGGAAATAACTCTTATGACTACCGTCGTTTCTAAACTAAATAATGGACCATCATTCAACCTTCCTGTTAAATTACTGCATAGATATGCTAATATCTGAATCTCATTATACAAACAAAACTTAGATAAAAATCCCAAAATAGGTGATATACGCAAGACAGCTTCTAGACGGCGCGGCTCATGCTCCTGTGATCATTGTCAAAATCTCAACCAAGCACTACGAACTTTCAAAATATAACTCGAAACGTCTTCAAGCTACTATTATAGCAATCAAAGATTAAAAGAGTCTTTAATGGTCTCAGCAGAGCTTACTGTCCCTCTAAGCATAACGAAAATTGGGACACTATAAACATTATTTTCAAACATTGGGAAATATATTCATCTCCAATGGTGACTACAATACAAGTGGGTTTTATGACTCACTACGACTAAAGGCAGAAAACTGCTAAATGCGATAATAAAAAAATAATGGTTTGCATTATACATCCACAAGAGAACCAACATACTGGCCATCAGACAAAAAAATACCAGATTTACTCGACTTGTGCATTGTAAAAGACATTAACTCTAATTATTTTAGAGCAACATCTTGCCTCGACCTTTCAGCTGACCACTCGCCAATTGTGAGCTTAGGGATCCAAATGATGTCTAAAAATGAAATTTCTTAGCCTCTGTAATAAACAAACGATTTGGGATTTCTTCAAAACAACAGTTGGTGAGACTCTATTGCTCGATATATTTTTAAAATCAAAAGAGAAGCTAATCTCCATTGTTGAGATATTTCATAAATCTATCTGACAAGCTGCATGGTTAACAACCAACACCTCGAAGGCTGAAAAAATAGAAACCACCGACTGCCCTATTATGGTCAAGTTAAAATTGCCGAGAAACTTAAGTTACGCCGAAGATGTCAAACAACAAACTATACCGATAATAAGCGAAGTATCAATCATGTGACTGTAGGGCTGAAGAAACTTCTCTTCGATATCAAAAACACATCAATGCAAAATTAACTATAAAATTTGTAATCGGAAGAAGCCAGTAACTACACCCTTTGGAAAGCGACAAAGAAGCTAAAACAACCACAAAACTACATAACGCCCTTGCGCCTCGAAAACAATATTTGGGGCAGAAGTAACTCATTTCGCCCATTTTATTCCGAGACAACAATAAAAAAAGCGAGAAATTGCTCAGTTTCTAGAATGTCTTTTCCAGATGTGCTTACCAACTAATAACTTCAGGATCAATGAGTTTAGGACTATAGTCATGGATCTAAATCCACTCAAATAACCCGGTAAGGATTTATTTACGGTTAGAGTATTACGAGAATTACCAGAAAAACATTTCATGTTCCTCACTTGCCTAATAGATGCTGCTTTATGAGTAAGGTATTTTCCCGAACGATGGAAAGTTTCCACAATTATATTAATACCTAAACTTGACAAATCTACTACGGATGTAAGTTCCTACAGACTAATTAGTTTACTACTGATTGCATCAAAAAGTTTTGAGAAACTATTACTAGAAAAATTAACACCAATATTCGAAGATAATCGTCCGTTACCAAATCATCAATTTAGATTCCAAAATAGCCATGCCGCATTTCAGCAGGTGCACAGTGTGATAAACAGAATTGTGCAAGGTTTCGAAGGCAAACGCTACTGTTCCTCAAAATACGGTATCAAGATTTATTATTTAAAATAAGGAATGCACTGTTTTCGGATTGATATAAAATACTAACCGACAGACGTTTCTTTGTGAAAATATTAATTGTGGAGATAGTCATACATCTTTGTTTTCAAATGGCGCTAGAGTTCTTCAAGGAAAAGCGTTAGGTCTCCTTTTGTATCTTTTTTATACTGTCAATCTACTCACTACAACAAGAACTAGAATATTCACCGACAATGCCGCAATATTCTCGTCGCACGCCAACCTTAATACAGCTTTTCAACATTTCCAAGTCCATTTACAAAAATTAGAAACCTGAACTGACAAATGGCGCATAAAGGTAAACGAAGGTAAATCACTGCATGTGAATTTTATTCTGAGAAGTGGTACCTGTCCATCTGTATTACTCAAAAATAAACAAATACCACAAGATGAACATATTAAATATCTAGGCGTGTATTTGGACTGATCAATGATATGGAAGAAACATATCTGGATGAAAGAAAGTAGCTTGATCTCAAAACATAAAAAATGTACAGGCCCCTAGGAAGAAAGTCGCAGTTAGTTCTTATTAAATATGACATTTACCGAATGGTTGGATTATTTTTGCAGAATAGCCAACAACAAGTTAGTCACAAAATTTGGGAGATGGGTAATAATGAAAAAAGGCGAAATAAATAAACTGAAAAAATATTGGAATAAAAGTGGTACACTTAGGATGAAGCAAACATGCAAACAATGAATTCCAATGAGTTCTTTAACACCTTTGGTAAGGAGAATACGGATAAGATAAATACAAAAATTTAAAATAATAGATTATTGCTTATTTTCATAAATTTGTCTGTTCATACACAATACAATTTTTTGTATTAACATTATAGATATCTTGTTATATAATAAAAGTTAAACTAATTGTTAGTAACATGTTAATAGGGTTGAACTGTAACGTAAAAATTAAAAAATTTTATATTGGTTTCCACTTCATTTTCCTCGAGTGATATTGTTAAGTTTTATTCAAAAAAATTAAACAATTAAAACGCAATCCTGTTATGAGACTATAAAGTTACTGAAACAATACACATCTTAATATGTGTAAAAATATATAAGTAGCCTAATAGCTAAAAGAAAGCGGCCTACGTTTCTTATAACAGTAATTATTTTACTTAACAATAAAAAGACGGAGAATTGTCAAAAATAGCAATGAAACAGAATACAAACAAATAAATAGAATTATACAAATAAAAATTAAAGAAGCAAAAGAAAAATGGATGTGCGACAGATGTACAGAAATAGAAAGCTTGAACCAACAACACAACATGTTTGGTCTATATAAGAAAATAAAAGAAGTTGTTGGCACCAACAGAAAGAAAACACAAATGATGATAAGAGATGACAGCAACAAAATAATAATGGACGAAACTGAGAAAATAAGAATCTGGGAACGATATATAGAAAAATTGTTTGACGACGAGAGACCAGAAACAATTATACAAAACAGAGGAGAAGAACAAAAAGGACCCACAATTCTAAAGCGAGAAGTAAAGAATGCAATACACCAAATAAAAATAGGAAAAACCCCAGGACCGGATAACATATATATGGAACTAATTAAACTAATAAACGAAGACAACCTAAAGATACTAGTTGATTTGTATAATAAAATATATGAAACGGTAACATTCCAAATGACTGGTTGGAATCAACATTTATTACTTTGCCTAAGAATGCAAATGCGAAATCTTGCAATGAGTACAGATTAATAAGTCTCATGAGCCATGCCCTTAAAATACTCTTGAAGATAATGCAAAACCGAATATATAGAAAATGTGAAAAGTAGTGAGACAACCAATTCGGCTTCAGAAATGGGATGAACGTGAAGCTCTTCTGCTTACAAGTAATGATGCAGAAATGTAGAGATCAGAAAAGATGTGTATCTGTGCTTTCTCGATTATGAGAAAGCATTTGAAATAAGACACATCAAACTCATAGAATGTTTGGAAAACATTGGCTTGACGAAAGAGACATAAAACTAATCAAAATCTTTATTGGAACCAACGTGCTAAAGTAATGGTGAAGAGACTGAAACAAACAACGTAGAAATTAAACGCGGGTACGTCAAGGCTGCATACTGTCCCCAATGTTATTTAATCTCTATTCGAAGTAGTTTTCAGAACGCCTTCACAACTGCAATTTAGGAAAAAAATAAACGGAAACGATAAATACTTATAAGATACGCGGATGACAGCAGTACTAATTGCACGACAACCCTAGAGCATTACAACAGCTAACTTAACAAAGTATAACAAGCCATTTACAAATTGGGCCTGAACAATGCAACTAAAGAGTAAACGAAGTAAATCACTGCATGTGAATTTTATTCTGAGAAGTGGTACCTCCAAATGTATTACTCAATATAAAGCAATACCAAAAGATGGAACATATTAAATATCTAGGCTTGTGGTTGACTGATCAAGATATGGAAGAAACATATCTGGATGAAAAAAGTAGCTTGATCTCAAAACATAAAATGTACAGGCTAGGAAGAAAGAGTAGTTCTTATAAATATGACATTTACCGAATGTCCTTACAAGATTGTAAATTTTAAATAAATAAATTAAAAATAAACTAGTTTATGTAATAGTCAGTATATATATGGTCATATGTATATATGAACGAGAAGGGAGATAATAAACACAGCATTAGACAAAGTATTTGTATGAAGAAAGACAAATAGGTGTCAAAAGAAATAAGAATGAGAACTTTTAAATTTATACATGCACATTACATTATCTATTGATGCTAGAAGTGTACATTTACTTAAATAGTAAATAAAATGCAAGCATAAAATTTACTATGTATGATATACATGTAGGATATCGAGAAAAAAACAAGATAAAAACGGCAAACTAGAAGTAAAAATAAAAGTTAAACTAATTGTTAGTAACATGTTAACAGGGTTGAACTGTAATGTAAAAATTAAAAAATTTTATATTGGTTTCCACTTCATTTTCCTCGAGTGATATTGTTAAATTAAACAATTAAAACGCAATCCTGTTATGAGACTATAAAGTTACTGAAACAATATACATCTTAATATGTGTAAAAATATATACGTACCCTAATAGTTAAAGAAAGGCTACGACAAGAAGAAGAAGAACAATAAAAATATGCAACCTTAAGGTCACTTTAAAAAATGAGCGTAAATGTTAAAAAGGGTTTTACGAAGGCGATACTACATGAAAAATAATAACAATTCAGGCTTTTTTAAGACTTTCTTTTAAGTTAAAAAGTGCAGCTAAGAGAATTAACCCGGCGGATGTATTTCCAATTTTAGTTCAAGAGGGTTGCTGAAACACTAAGATTATTTTACGTTGTAAGAAGGAACGTAGCCGCCTAATCGGCTTCAATGTAGCCAAAGGAAAGTAGAGGACTGGAAAGTTAAAAACTTAAAGAAGTTAAGTGCTTCAAATCTGTATCTAAATATTTAATAAACTAATGATATCTCTTTGTTTTTATCACTACATTAGCTGCGCAAGAAATTTTTTACTTTTGCTCTTTAATGTTAATTTCCTATATTTGTCATACTAATAAAGACTGATCTCGCTTGAAAATATAAGAAGACGAAACTAGAAACTCCTATACACTATGGTTTCAGAGTAAATTAAATACTAAATGTAAGTTGATAAAGTAAATTCTGTTAAATATATATAACTGGCTGTTATCCCTAGGGGATTTGTCGCCGCTCCTTGTTAAATAACAATCTAAAATATCCGTGGATAGCTTAGTGTTGGTTTAGCCATGTCACGCTTACTTTTTTTTTTTTAAATTTATTGAGGAACTTTACAATCTATCCAAATTTGACATTTAGTAAATTATGTGGTATTGTACATGCATATTCTGAAGGAAAGAGTTCAATAACAAATTCCTTAAGTGGTAGTAAGTCAGTTTGGCTTGCAGCTAAATGACACTATGAACTCGCGCACTCAATCGAAGCGGTTTGGAAGATCCAGAGTTTTAATCCGTTTAAGTCGTGGCTCATCTTCGGCAACATCGAGAAGGCCCTCGACAAGGGCGTTTGGGTAGACATGAAGCCTGTCACAGTAGCGTACCGTGTGACGCTGGATTTCTTCATTTACTGAAGGTATGCCTAGGTCACGATGTATAATCTCGTTGGATACATACCATGGTGCGTCCACGAGGTTACGCAACGTCTTGGCTTGAAAGCGTCTCAGAATGTCGATGTTGGACGCTAGCACGCTACCCTGAGCTGAACACCAGATGTCCATGATCGCGTTTAAATAAAGTTGTTAGGAGGATATTTGCATTCATGTTTGACCAGTTGAAAGTTGCGTCCTAGTCAGCAGTAGATTTCGAAACTGAAGTTAAAGTTCTATCCAGATGTGCAGTAAATCTTCCATAGTCAGGCCTATCATGAAGTCCTAAGTATTTACACTTTCAGATCGTAGCTGCTTGATTGTACATCTAAAAATGACGGGTGGCAGTGACCTTTGTTGCCTCAAAGGTCTATTGGACAGACTCTTGTCTCATTGTCCTTAATCGCCATGTAAACCACTGTTGCAGTATCAGGTGAGATTGCAGATGTTTGGGTTGCCAATAGAGAGTCGAAATTGATGCATCAGGTATCGTCAGGTTATTATCCTGTAGGATTTATAGGTGTGAGCTGAGTTAGGCGAGTTTCAAAACCTTGGTATAGGACTGCTAGCACGGCTTGATTGGTCCAAGACGATGCAATAAGTTGTTCTATAGTTTTCCAGGTTTGGGACCATGACAAGTGATCTGTAGCGATAGGATTCAATTGCGGAGGATAAAGCACAGTCTTAACATCGCGTTAAATAGCAGGCCATCATACCGAAAACCGTATCGTCAGGGGCTTACATCTAAAAATACAGCTGAGCAACTTTTGCCTCAAAGTCTATTAGGTGATCTTCATACGACTCGATGTACCTTTCGACGTGGCGTGTAATGTTGCCGATCAGAATTGATGATCAGGGATAGGTTATTATCCGGCTATTATAGGTGTGAGCTGAGTTAGGAAGATTTCAAACATCTTGGATAGTGACTGCCTCAGGCTTATTGGTTGAGATTAGTATTTTCCTCAGCTTAGTGTGATTTCCGACGGTTTGGGAATGACAATGATTGTAGCGACTATGTCCATTGCGGAAGGAGAGCACAGTCTTAACATCGTCAGTTAAATAAGCCAGTGATATACCTCAAAACCGTTCTCAGGGAGCTGTTTAGATTGGTCCGTTATTAGGTTCTCCCAGGAGCTTTCGGGAGTTAAGGTTGGTCAGAATTTGGGATTTTATTTCGGCTATTGTAAATTTTGTTAGTGGAAGACACATCTGGAGTGATGCCTCCAGGGATTGTTGAATTATATTTTCCTCAGCTTGTGTGATTTCCGACGGGAAGGGTTGAAATACCTCCGCTAGTTGTGTTGCAAAGGCGAGAGCCTTTTCATTGTCAGTTCTAGCCCAAGTTCTGTCCTCAAAAGACATAGGGGTGGTTTATATTGGATTGGTCGTTTGAGCTTTAGGGTTGCTCTCCAGAGAGAGTAATCAGTTGCTTCCGTCGGTGTTAAGGACTTCAAATAGTTTTGAATACCCTGATTCTTTATGTCAGACAGAGTTCTTTTGAGGTCAGCTGCGGCTTGATTAAATCTCCGCTTGTCTGCAGGATGTCTGGTTGTTTGCCACTTTTTCCGGAGTTTGCGCTTTTCGGCGATTTTCTGTTTGACCAATAGGAGGCAGTCAGTGGTAGAGATGCGTTAGGGTTTTTGTGGAGTAGCTTGCCAAGAAGCTTGCTGAATAATTGCAGTAAAGTGCTCTATTGCTATGATAAAGTCGTTTTCTGTTTTTAAAGGAATATCCGTTGGAAGAGTGTGTTCAATTTGCTCTCTGAACAGGTCCCAATCCGTATGTTTACTGCACAAGGTGGGATTACTTTGATTGATTAACACATGCGTTCCCAATGTTAATATGATGGGTGAGTGATCAGCAGATAAATCTAGGCAGGACTGAATGGTTATATGGTTAAGGGGGATTCCTTTAACTACAGCAAAGTCTAGTAGATCAGGAGTTTGTCAGGTCTGTTGGCCAGTAAGTAGGCTCACCCACAGTGAGAGATAATGTGTTCTAACGCTAGTAATTGCTTTTAGCAGTTCTCTGCCTTTGGTTAAAGTTATTCGAGAACCCCATTGTCCATGCTTGGCATTAAAATCTCCGCATGTGATAAATCTGTTGCCCAGGGTCAGTAGATAATGTTCATATTGAAGTTGTTTGTTGTTGTGGCGTGGAGGACAGTATACTGCAGATATTGTTATTGGCCCTCTCCAATCTTCTATGACTACTGTTGTTGCTTGGAGATGCTCTAGCTTATATTCGGAGAGTTCATGATGTTTAATAGTGATTTTAATTATCACCCCTGTGCCGGCATGAGCCCCACCGTTAGGGTGTTTGGTTGAGTAGACTGCAAATCCAGGGATTTTGAGGAAGCTTCTGTCAGTGAAGTGCGCTTCTGAAATCAGCATGACATCTATTTGTTGATTTATAAGGAAAGAAGTTAGTCCTCTTTATGTTGTAACAGCCCATTGGCATTCCATTGTGCAATTCTAATGTGATGAGTCATTGTTGGGTTTAACGACGAGAGCGGTTAATAGGTTAAGCATTGTTCCCATTTGTCCCGTCAGACGTGTAATCTGTTCCAGAAGGCTGTTCATCATTTTTTTCATTTCATTTATGTCATCTGATGAAGTAGTTGGTGAAAGTTGTTGAGGTTGGAGTTGGTTTGGAGAGATCAGTGGTAGGTTACTTCTCACCGCTTGGGCATGTGTTAGATTAAATTGAGTGCGTCTGGAGAGGATATGGGAGGCATTATCAAGTTGCTTCCTTTGTAATAGAGGGTACATTTTTGTTGCAATTCCTTATAGACTGTGCAACCCCTATAGCTGGCGGGGTGATTCTCGTTGCAGTTGATACAGCGTATCTCATTATTTTTGTCTTTACGTAGACATTGAGAAGTCGTGTGACTTCCGGTGCACTAACACACCTTGGACTTCGATTGCAGAAGTTCTTGGTATGACCAAAACGCTGACACCTAGCGCACTGTGGGATTTGTCGGGTAGGACGAGGTGGTTCAATTTTTACTACTGAGTGAGCAAGTCTAGTAATGTTGCATACTTCTTTATTACTATCGTCCGGTTTCAGATCAACAAAGAATAGCGGTAGTTCTTTCTTAGTGTATCTTTGTTTAATGTTCCATACATTAGTAACTTGATGACCGTGCCCATTTAATTCTACCTTTACTTCGAAAATTGCGCTCTTGCTTTGTCTGATAGGTGTGGAATTCCGTGTTTTTCTCCGTTAATGCTTTAACTATAAGCCTGTATTTATCTGAGGTTTTAGGTGTGATTTTAACCTCATCATTATATAATATTTTAATTTCATATTCTGCCTTTGCTACGGTTTCCAGTATTTTGATTAACGGTTCAATAACTTTGACACCTGATATAAAGATCGACAGCGGTTTGGGGTCCGTTGATATTGGTTCCTGCTGGCCTTCGTTAGTTCCAGCTAATAGTGCAAATCGATTTGTGGGATTTAATCAGTAGGTTGCTTGTTTTGTTGTTACGGTTTATCACTGCTGCGATTACGTTTTCTGTTTTCAGCTAGATGCCATTCAGAATCGTGAGGTGTTTGTGGTCTTTGCATTTGTTGATAAGCGATATCACTTTGGAACGGAATATTTATTTGCATTGCATTACTCGAAGAGTGCAAATTATCGTTTATTAAAAATTGTGTTTGTGAATTTGCATTTGGTAGTTGTTGATAAGAGTAATTTGGTTGTACATACCGAGTTTGGTTGTTGTGGTCTACTTGCATTGGGCAGCACTGTTGACTGGTTTGAAATGTTGTGGCAGGAGCATATTGGTAGGCCATAATGGCCTCTGCTATCTCTGGCGGTGAACCCTACGATTTGCGAAGGTTCCCGGGGGCTCAAGATTCGCTGCGGCGATCCGCCGGTTTCCGCGCGACGCTGGCGGGCCAGTTGCCGTTTTCACGTTGCGATATCCCAAGTATAGCTGGCTCACACACGTCTGTTCTGCTTCGATGCACGAGCCGAACTTGTCACGCTTACTTAAATGCAAAGATCTAAGATGATTGCAGTTGCGAGTGTATTATATGCCTGGTAACGAGAAAAAAGTGGGGACCAACATTGCCAAGACTCTGTTTTTCAGGCCCCTCGGTGCAAACGAAAAGTGGTAAAAGAAGTTATGGGGACCTTTCAAAAACAATAGACGAAATGACGTAGGTATTAGAAAAAAGTAGAGTACTATTCAATGTTATTTGCATAGTATGGGGCTATAAAAAATGTTTTGCAAAAAGAAACCCTCCTAGAAGAAGCATCAACCGAACTGACTAACAGAGATGTATTTTCGACAGAATGGTTTTGTTTTGTTATTTTTTTAACTAAAGCCGATATTGCTAATTTAGCGATAGTGATTGAACCTAGGTATGTGGTGTTCGTTTAATCAATATGAGGTTAAATTTATTCACCAGATTGTAAAATGTGGTAGTTAGCATGATATTATGGGGAGTGATTTGGTATGGTGGCAGATTACAATTAATTTGTATGGTACTCTAATTGTAAGTGATGGACTTTTCCTATCTTCAGGAATAGTATTCTCCTTAAAGAAATTTTCTAATAGAGAATAACGCTCCTTCCTATTAAGCGCGTATAACTGCTGCTTAAAAGAATAAATAAAAAATCCTATTTTGTCATGGACGGGGGGTGGTATCTACACGTAAACCAAAACGCAAAACCTTTAGCATATTATTCCAACAAAATATGACCACAAAAATCAACAAATCCGAGTTAACGGTGGAGGTGACAAAAAGCAGAAATAGCTTATAAAAGGATAAATGGTGACAGTAAAAAAAGGTTAAACCAAGTATTAGTCGTATTTTATTCTGAACCCCTAATATATAAAAATCTAAAAAATAATTTAGATAAATTCTGTACAAGTTAAATTATAATTAAATTTGTTTGGTCAGACCATTCTGCTAGCTTCCATTACATACTCTTGTGAAATTTCAATAATTTAAAATTGTAACATTGTATTGTACTGTACCAGCTATAGCATTACATCTGCAATAGTAACCTAAAACTAACTAAAACTTGCTTAGCCGCGTTAACCACTCAAAATATAAATGTTTCGATTCTAACACAAACAGGCACAAGGCAGCCATAAAAACAGCTGCTGTCAATGAAGGACTATATAAGATATTTATGAGAGAGTCAGGTGCTGGCTGAAATTAACTATTGTAAACGATTTATGGCCCACATAAACAAGAAGTTTTTCGCACACGAAATCCGCAAAACGCGGCGATTTTTCGAGGCGCCGGCAAGAAAATTGGGAGCAATAATAGAAAGAAATACGTGCGGTCAGCTATTTTTTCTGAAAAAATCGTGCGCATTTTACATCAACTTCTCTTTTTGTTGCTTGAGTTTTGCGGTGTAAGGTTGTGCCGGATCGCAGCTGCACCTAGACAAGGTAAGCAAGTGACCCCGCGGTCACGTACCGTAACAGATTTCTATTATTAATTTAATTTATTTTTGTTATATCGGTAACTTTAACTGAGACCGGTATGGCCTATCTCTAAAATCAGGTCACACCATTCGCAAATTAAAATCAAACAACCACATATCAGCATCACTTTATCTATCAGCAACAACAAATTTCTACAGTTTCACACGACACAGAATGGCAAATAGTTAATAATAAAAAACGTAACCGACAAGAAAACACCAATAATGATCTTCCAATTCGAAACAAACAGTCTAAAACTACGAGCTACTGCCTAAACCCTAAAAACCGTTCTAGTGCATTCACCTATGTAAATTTACAGAAACAGGATTTTACTTTATCTAAAAACAAGTACGAATGCGGAACTCCTTTTCTACAGATGTCCGGGGCTTCTACAAATAAACAAAAATTTGCGGCCACTTTCGGTCAAACTAGTCTCGGATTTTCCGATCAGGCCGATTTTTTGGCATCTGGACTTGACTTATGGTCCTTAGTTGAATACTGAAAACGTTATGTCTATATCTATCACAGATTCAAAGTTATAAGGGGCGACAGACGGCAGAGATGACAAAAGTAGAAGCTGGTCTCAGCTCGAAAGCTGCCGTGATCAAAAGTTATTAGAAATGACATATTAGAAGCTGGGCCCGCTAAATGTATTTAATTTCAAATGGTGAACTGAATACTAAAAACAAAAAAATAATAATAACACATAATAATACACTTACATTCTCTATAGTTGACCCACCACTTTAAAGCTCTTTAAAATTGTTTCATATCTAGGGGAGATTTTACATCAGCTGAGTTTTCGGTTAGGTCTGGTACAAATAATTTCATTTTAAACTCAAAAGTTTCTTCTCCGCAGTGTTGTACCGGGTGATTAAATCCTGTTTTAATGAAAGGGATTATTTAATTAAACGTTAGGGAAAATCCACTTCATTATATAATATGACTCTGGAATTCACAGATTAAAAATCTAGCAAAACCAGTATAGAAAAAGATATGTAATAATAAACTTTGCAAATAAACAAAAAATAAAGTAAACTAATTTCTATTTAAAATCAGTTTAGCAGCCTAAATAATTAATACATACGTAAATAAAAGGAAAGACAGGACGACAGCACTGCAACTAAAGCCCTATTTTTGTGTCGAGAAGTATAACAAATGGAACTTTTAAATAGGATTATAAAAAATGTATACTCATTGAGAAGCCTATGTGGTGATCAGAAAAATTCAGCTAAATTAAGACTCCTGATCAATATTTAATAGTGTAAAAGCATTAGTAGCAAAAAACACGAAATTTTACATTCACCAACCCAAACAAAATCGAACGTTTCATATAATTAATTGTAACTTCAATTCTCCATCCGAGGAACAATTAGGGCACAAAGCTTTAAATGCGTACAATATTGGACACAGCAAAACAAAACTAGGACTCGTAAGTCAAACAGTAAAGAGATTTATAATATAATAAAGTGGCTGAATTCCGCTGTAAAAATAAAACCTCCAAATCCTAAACGCAAATTGCCAAATGCCTTACCGCAAGCGATTCAGGCATCCCCAAAATATTGCTATCGAAACCCACGTTGTGTGAAAAGCACTGGTTATCACGCCACACAACAGTGTTCTCAAAAGGAATGTACAAATAACGTAAAGTGCGTCAATTTCGGAAACTACAAGGGCTGTTCTATACTACAACAAAAAGAACATCCTTTAGCCTGGAATCTCCTCAGCCCAAAGAGCAAGATCAAAAAATCAAGAATTACAAAATCAAAATAACTTTACCAAACGCAAGCATAGGTATGGCGCTTCGTGTAGTTAAAGTAATGGGTAGTAATAAAACTCAATATACTTGCCTGAAACCCTAATGGCCTGATCAGTCATAACCAGGAAGTAAAAATGTTCCTTACTAATTACAAAATTTATCTTATGTTAATCTCAGAAACGAATGCGATATAAAAACGCCCAATTACAAAACTTACTTTACCCAACATTCAGAGGAAAGAGCCCGCAGAGGCACAGCTATCATTATCAAAGAAAACGTGGGGTACTACAAAGTTATCAAATATAAATAACAAGTAAATACTTCAACATTGGAATATAGTAATAGAGCAATATTGCTGTCAGCATTTCGGTGACTTCTAAATTTAGTAATTAAGAAAGATGAAGTCTAGGACTTTTTAAATCTCTTGGACCCAAATGTATAGCTGGGAATGCTTTTGCTGCCTTCCGCAGAAGACAACTTTATCAGACTATTATATGCAATAATCTTTTAACACATTTATCCGAACAGCTAAACATCTGATACAATAGACTTTTGTATCATAAAACGTAAAATTACTTAATGATTGGGTTCTGTCCAGATTTATTTTCAACCAATTTACCACTTCTAGTTACTTTAGATTTTTAAATCAAAGGTAAAGATATACCACCATTTTTGGCCAACTATAACCCTAATTGAAATACACTTTGAAACATCCTAGGAAAACGCCCGAAATAAAATTTTTCATTTAAAAGCAAAACAATCTGGACGCAGCTATAGAATATTACACTAGAGCTATAAAACTGGCCGCTTAAAGCTCTACCACACTTAAACAAGAAACAAAAGAATACACAGACTATCTAAATTTTATCAAGAAAAAGATTTTAAAAAGCGAATGTTAAGGAAGCGTTAGCTTATCACAAAGAATACTACTGACGAGAAAAATTTCAATCGAGGCACCAAACAACTAAGAAGATTACTTAATCAAACAAAAAACCACGAGGTAGAAACTGCCTTATCCATCGACACAACTAATCTAAGTTTCTGGAAAATTAGTGTTCTCAAGTTACAAATTTTTCTGCCAGGGAGCTAAATAGGAATTTGGCTAGAAACAGCCGAATATATATCAATGTCTTTACCTCGGAAAAGAATCGCACATTTACCAAAATAATCGATGCTTCCTACCAACTGGATCTTCCAGTCATATCTTGTAATATATTTGAAATCGAAAGATTAATACTGATTTGAATCTTAAAAGAGCTGTACATTACGGCCCAATAATGAAAAGATAACTGGAACGCCTACGGTATAAAAGCTTCAAAACGATAACCGAAATCTTTAATGCCATATTAAAATTGGGATACTTTCCCTCCCAGTGCGAATGGCAGAAACAACCGTAATGCTCAAACCTGGAAAAGATCTTACAGAAGCAGCTTTTTGCCGTCTTTCCATATTATCGAAAAACTTTTATTAGCTAAGTTAAACTTGTTTTAGAGAAAAAAAAGGAAATTTCATATAACTAATATGGAATTCTCTAGAAACATTCCACTATTGAACAAGTTCACCGTGTTGTCAAGAATGCAAAATTTAATCTAGAGAACAAAAAGTATTACTTTGACATATTCCTTAATGTCACCAGGGTATTTAACAATACAAAATCCCATCTTTTCTACATGGTACGAGTACTACAACTCTATCTGAATTATAGACGCTTTATAAAATATGAAGCATTCCATACCCCCCTCGGTGCTACTCAATCTGAATTCGTACAGGGAAAAATTTATAGCTTTATCTTCTATCTCCTATACACACTTTCCAAAAGTTATAAATATAGACACACTCTTTCTTCCTAATTTATACAAGAACATCTTAAAAAAATAATAAATTATTAAAAATATGTCGTATAAAAACATAGCATTAAATTAATCCATATAGTCCTCACTCTAAAGAAAGGGACATGAGATGAAGTGATGTTAAGTAACGTTTTACTCTCACTAAGGCAAGATATGAAATACCTTGCTTACATGTAGACATGCGTCTGACATATACGACAAAAACGACTTCAGATAGGCTTCATGTAGTATAAGATGTATTGTTTATTAAACAGCAAAAGTTAAAGTCTAGAAAATAGGCTTTTGTTATACAAAATCATAATAAAACCAGTCTGAACATGTGATATTTATGCTATATGTAACATTTAGATGAGTTATAGAAGCTGCATCATCTATACCAGTATTTTGTTCAACACATTTACTTATTGTCCTTCAGAACATATTGTAAAGTATTTGTAGTCAATGAAAAAATTAAATAAACAAATACATAAATATGTGTACTTTCACAAAATTACCTGAAACTATTACAAAATTAGTTTTGTACTTTACATGCTACTTCTCCAAATCTCCATATTTTTGGCCGTCAAAAATATTTAAAGTTTCTAGTTCATAAACTTTTAAAAGATAAGAAAAACATGTTTTTTTCAACGGTTATTTGTGGCAGAGTACATTATTAGATAATTTACGTAGCCATAAAAACGATGAGCAAAAATTGTTTTGGTAGATATGTGCTACATCATTTTATAGCTTTTAATATTTATGAACTTTTTATCCAACTGAAGTTTATCCAAAATGCTGTCGAGCTAGAACATCACAGTGACCTAAAAGTGTAAGAAGTGGAAAGTTACTAATTAATAAATTATTGTGAGGCTGACAAAAAAGTCCCGTCACATGTTCAAATAATTTTTTTGCACCTGTTATTGCTAGTTTGTTTACATTTTGTCTTTAAAGTTGTTTTTTTAGCAATTTTAAACTTTGAGTGTTTAGCAGACAATTTTGTTTTAAAAATTAGCACAAAGAAAGCACTTTAATTTGCTGTTAGATTTTATCTAATTAGCAGCATAAATTTAATGTCAAATTTTATGCACAAATGTTACAGACTAACAATAAATTTTAAAAGAACAGACTGTTCGTATACATATATCTATTCTACTTGATGACAAAGAAATGTTCACTTGCGCAATGAGTAAAAGTATATAAATTACTAATTTTTTGTTACCTAAGCACCTAAGCTCGAAATTTACTTTATAACTCAAATTTATTTTCATTATGAAAATCTTAACAACAAAATTCATTACTACAAACCACTTACCAAAGCAATTGCCTCTAAAAAGGTTTTAAAAAATAAAGTTAAGGCATCCTAAAAGTTAGGGTTTAAATTCTCCTACAAAATCTTGATTTAAAAGGCGCCCTAAAAAGTGAGTCGATACGGACAGACACGATCACCTGAATAAGTAAGCAGCTTCGGAAACACCGCTGAGCACTTGGAGAGTACTGGACTGGAAATGGTACTGCGAATTCAGGAGCGGCAACTCATCTAGGAATATTTACGCAAAACGTGCTCTTCGTGAAACCTATGGTCTACATAATCGCCCTTCTGTACTTGTTATTCGTCGAATCGTTGAAAAATTTGATGCGAAAATACCAACAAGACATAGATGTAAGAAATGTAGAGAATATTGCTGCTCTAAGAACTATCGATTCCCCGTCGTGTTCAAGAATTATGGCTTGGAAGAACGATAACTTGGCGTATTTTGCAAAAAAATTTGGGTTAACACCCATATAAGATTGTGTTGGCTCAAGAACTGAAGCCATTGAACAATTGGGTTTTAGAGCAACTTGAAATGAATCATAATTTTGAGCAAAAAATTATTCTCTCAAATAAAGTTCATTTCTGGTTAAGTAGATATGTTAACCTACAAAATGGCAGTTTTTGGTGTGAAAACAATCCACAAAAGATACACGAGAAAACCTGCATTTGCAAAAAGTCACTGTGTAGCGTGGTTTATGGCATAGTGTTATCAGCAGACCATTCTTTTTTCAAAACAAGGCAAGAGATGCAGTTACAGTGAGTGGTGAGTGGTACCAATTAAGGTTATCAGATTTTTTGTGGCCAAATTTAAATAAAATTGATTTAGAAGACATGTGGTTACAACAAAACGATATCATATGTCATACTGCTAATGCCACTATTGACATATTGGAAGAAAAGTTTGGCGAAAAAATAATTTTGAGAAATGCAACTGTTGATTGACCTCCAAGAAGTTTAGATTACATTTTGTAGGATTATTTGAAATCTATAGTCTATGCAAACAAACCACGAACCCTTGATGCATTAAGATTGGACATTATTGCTACATCCTGATATGAGACCTGTGTTATTCATAACATAATGTAATATACTATGCTTCAAAGTAGTATAAAATGGTTATATCTAAAATAGTTTTTATTTTATTTTATTTTAAAATCATATCGTTTCAATTAAAAAAATATTTACCTATGTTATACTATCAAAATGTTTTCATAAAGTTATGCTAAATTAACGTAGTATTTTTATTTGTTTATAGTAATAATAATTAAAATATGCTTTGTTACCCTGTTAGTAAGCCTCTAATAATTTTGTTATACGATTTACTGCTGCTGGATGTTGCCTTTTCAATGGCTAAAGGATCAAAGGCTCTGTCATTTATGAATAAAAAATTAACTGCGTACAGGAGCGATTTTTATTTTTTAATCTTTTTAATACGGATTGTTATTAAAAGTTTAGAAATAAAATGATTTTGCTGAAAACTATAAAAATTTAAAAATTTGGAGGGTGCATCTCCATTAAATTTTTGCATTAAGGTTTTTTTTAATAAATATAATTGTCAGTTTAACAAATACATATTATTCGTGATATTGATATTTATAGCTAATTAAACAATAACAGAAACTTATTGCTAGGGCAATGATTATAATGTTAATAAGATTTGCATGTTTATCTTATTTTGCTTTAGTTTACGCTTGAGCCTGTGGTGTGTGTTTTGTACCGAGTATTAAAGTTTTAAAACTAGTAAAATTAAAACGGTATATATTTTTTATAAATTTATTAAATAAATATTATAAAAAGTGATTGAATATTGCTGTTTGGATTCCAAAAAATCCAGATACAATAAAAATTAAAAATGGTTAATTAGAATTACTGTAAGGGTGATATTTAGTAAGGGTTGAGTGAGCGCAGGTCCAATCAATAAAACACAAAGGGTTACGCGAAAGTTACTACTTGCCTAGGCATAAAACCTCACGCGATTAGAGAGGAAAGCCGGGGCAAGAGTAGGATTTATTTGTAGTGGTAAAACTTAAGCTAATTACAATTCATTCAATGAACAATAGTAAACGACTATGCAAATCATCGTCTCGCAACACCGCTAGTGGCGCGAACGCAATTACGCAAGCCGCAAGGTACCTTTCCGCACGCAATGAGAGATCTCTACCTGGGCGTGTATCGCCGTCCGTCCGCCCCACGGACACCGCTCCACAGTGAGGGTGACCAGCTAGGCAACCTGCCCCACGGACACCGCTCCTGTGAGGATGACCAGCTAGACGGACGAGTCCTTGCCCCACCGGGCTCATGGAAGCCACGGCACTGTGCTTCCTTCCAGTCACACACACCGCCCTTACAACACAGTAGAACGCATACGCAACAAACGTACAGATTTTGCACTGAGCTGTGTCCTTGTCACGCAGGCTCGGGCAACACAGGCTCAAAGCTTACGCCGCAGAAGGGCCACGGCACGCCGTGACTCCTTCCCCAAGGCACACATACTGCCCTTACAACACAAGAGGACGCATACACATCAATCATCACGATTCCACACTGACCTGTGCTGACACTGAGCTGCGTACTGGCGCTAACGTCTGGAAGGCTCAACGGACTCGAGTCAAGTGTCTGCGCTGAATGTCGCGCGGGGCCGCACCCCATTCTCGCTAAGGCCCAGTGGCGGCGCATCCGAGAGAGGGGTCCAGCGTCTCCGATACAGCGGCGGCGCCAAGTTAAGTATCTTTTGTAAAGGCGCACGGGCGCCCGGTAGTAAAGCCCGAACAATTGCTATATTACATTATGTCGTTTATGATAGAGCGTAAAGCTTACAAAAACCAATTCCACCAGTGGAACAGGCAGTGGTAGTTATTTTATTTATATTATTTTTGTGCGTCTTGCTCATCTTTCCCTTTGCTTTTAAACAATTGACATATTATATTGTATGTTAATAAAATAATGTTGTTTTTGGACAGTCTTCCAGCGGTTAATAGTCTCTTCTAGCTGAGTATAATTTGCCATGTTCAATTATTGTCTTGCTAACACCATTACGGATTCAACAAATTATGTATTTGCAGTAGCTATTATTGAGGGGCTTATAAAATGTTTTTTCGCCGTTTTGTCGATTTTCTGTCAAATTTATAAAGACATGCCAAGTAGTCCATACCTCTCATGTATTTATTGTAAAATACTTTCGCTTCTGAATAGTTTACTGAATTCTGTTACCATTCCTTTTTACTCGTTATGTCAGCCATGTCAGTTGCTCAAAGCCAATGTTGTTTAGTATATTACCATTTACAGAGAATAATTATATTACTTGTACATAAAAAAATCAGTTTTATTAAAGTTTACCGTTATATTTTTCTGTGATGCAAGTCAGATTCCAATGGATAGAAATCAATAATTTCGAAATGAAATTTCACTCAAAGTATATTACAAAGACTTTTTATAATATTGAAGACATTAATGTTTCTTTAACCTGTTCTTCCTTTCTACTATAAACATCTAAGTCGTAGACATAACTTGCCAAGGAAGCACTTTTAGCATATAATGTAATTTCTGTTGCATATGTAACTACTGTTTTAAAGATGAACCACCTTCAAACTTTCCCATGCTTTAGTCAATTTATTGATAACTTGAAACAATTATAGCACGTTGGAATATGCGGTTGAAGCATGCTATGACTTGTAAAGTATAATAAATTTGCTGCAATTTGTTGCTCCTTTGGGAATATAAAAGTATAAATTGGGCATAAGAAACGTGAAACGATGCTCATTGATGGATGCTGAGATCATTATTCTATCATTACAACCATAACACCAGTAACATAATTTCAGAAATATCAGTTGGATTTAACTTATGTGCTTTTGTTTTTCTACTTTTTTTATTTTTTATTAGTTCAGTGTACATTGGACATACATATGGGACATTTAAGAAAAGTTTTCGAAATATGTCTATTTCCGTAGATTTGTGATTTACGTCTTTCAGAATTTTAGGGTTCCTAAAAGCTGGCAATTCCATTAATGAATTCTGGACTGGAAGCACTTGGAACCTAATAACTAATTCAGAACAATAAGATTTAGAAAAGAAGTTTCGGTCGTTTCCCTTATTTTTTTCGCGGCTAGTTGTATTAAAATGATCTAAATTTATCCCATCATTTTAGTATCATCGATTTTCATCCTCATACTCATTTCTAAGCGGCTAAAAGTTTAAAATGGTCCCAAATCCACATACCACCTATAAGAAATCAAACGGAACAGTGAGCAGGATCGGACTCAGAGAAATTCAGTGTTTTCGCTCAGTATCTCGCAGAAGTGTTTCATCCCCATTCGAAAGAAGCCAACGCAAAAGTAAAAGAATATCTAACAGTGCCCCTACTACTATCATTACCTATTAAGGCCTTTTCATCTTTAGAAACAGCACAAGAAATAAAATATTTAAATAGCAAGAGTACCCGGCTAGGATATTTTTAACGGAAAAGGCACTGAAACAACTGTCTAGAAAATATATTATTCTGCTAGTCATACTAACTTCGTCTGATATATTTTCCATTGCATCTCAAATTTGCGCAAATTTTTATGATACTAAAACCAGGAAAGCCTCCAAATGGGTGACTTCTTATAGATAGTTTACTATAAGTGATTTTCTAATTGTTAGAAAAATTAATTCGGAAAAGAATACGCGCCGACACATTTTCAGATTACTTACTATCACATCATCAGTTCGGTTTCAGGCGCGAGCATTCTACCATCCAACAATGCTATCTCTTAGTTAATGTAATAAATAAAGCAATGAAAGACAAGAAATATTACTGTGCAGTATTTGTAATGCTCAACAGGCCTTCAATAAAGTCTTATATCAGGGGCTGCTATTCAAGGTTAAAAAATCTTTTTCTCCTTCTTAAGTCCTATCTTGCAGATTGTTACTTTCAAATAAAGTTCGGGTGTAAAGTATCAGATATATCCCAACAAAATTTCGTGTTTCGCAAGGTAGTGTTCGTAGACCTCTACTGTATCTTATTTATACTGCAGACCTACCCACATCTGAAAACACTGTTGCGAATCTTCGCGGATGATACCGTTATTCTCTCCTATAATGAAAACCCACAAATAGCAAGATTTTATGTACAAGACCGCATAAACTCTGTCCGTAACTAGTTAACAAACTGGAGTTTAAACTTCAACGAAACAAAATCTGCCCATGAGAAGACAGCAGTGTTCACCTAGATTAATTAATGGCATTTAAATACATATGAATAGTAAATTCACGTAGAAAACACATATAGGAAAAAAAGAACAGAAATGGGTCTAAAATTAAAAACACTTTACTGGTTTATAGGTAGAAACTCCCGACATTCTTGTTAAAATAAGATTCTACTATATGAGACAATCATCAAGCCTATATGGACGTATGGTATCGATCTGAGGGGTGCTCTAGTTCCTCAAATGTAGACCTGCTATAGAGATTTCAGTCCAAAACTCTGCGTGCCATAGTTGGTGTCCCGTGGTAAGTATCTAACCGTACGCTACATAAAGATTTAAAGATACTACACGTCAATAAAGTGGTACATTATTACATGACCAAGCATATGCGTAAACTTCAAGCTTATCCCAAACCAACTATTCGGTCTCTATTAGAAAATACCTAGACGCTTGCGTAGAAAATGGACAATAGATTCAGTAACTGAGGTTTAGATATGCTCAAAATTCATTACATTCAAAAAGGATCTGTATAATTCAAATAATCGTATTATTTTATTGTATAAGGTAACTCTAGAGGGCGATACTCTTAGCATGCCATGTACATAGACAGCAAATTAGCTTATGGAATGTGTATGTATACCAGAGAACCCCGCAGGCTTCGTCGACGAAGCCTGATCTAGACGCCAGGCAGTCGTGTAGAACATTCCACATGTTTTGCGTACATTTAACACTACAAACAATAGAAACATTGGGAGGACATGAAAACCTTCATATTTGAGCATTACAAATGCCACCAATCTAATTTAGCATTGATGTCACGGTATTTATTAAAGAGAAGAGTAAACACAATACAAACCAAACAGTCATCATCTGGTTTTCTGCGACAATAATCAAACTATTTAAATAATTCAAAAACGGTTAAAGTTAGAAGGCTGATTTTTTGCGCCAAATTAGCAAATATAGTTGTGAATGTGGTCTACAAGTTTCAAGGAAGTCGGTTGAAGCGTCTAGGAGGAGATAGAATTATAATTTTAGAAAGTTAGGGAGATAATACAAATATTACTTAAAGGTATAATCTGTAATCTGTAATCTGTTTCACTCTAATTGAGAGCATCATCACTGCTGCCGTGAAATCAAATAGTTTTTAGCTACTTCTTTTGTAACAGCAATTTTTTCTATCTATCCTGTATTAAAGTGTACGTTCTACGAGATTACTAATATATATAATCCGCTAAACAGAACCTGTTGGGATATATCCAACATATAAAAATTATATTTCCTGAAATACCAAATTTGAGCCAAAAAGTTGTGTGTATATATAGGATTTTGTAGAAAACTTTGAGTATTTCTTTTAATATTTTGTTAAATAAAGTAATAAATACATTTAAAAACACTCATATTTTGAGCACATGTGAACAAAGCCCCGTTAAAATTTAAAGTTATGTACTTTATGGAGGGAAAGTCATAACCAAGTGCATTTATATGCATTAAAAAGACTGAAGCGAGCTAACACTACTTATATTCGGGATAATATTGCTCAGAAATATAAAGAAAAATTATTTTAGTTTATATTGTCCTGTTAATCTTCAAAACGTTTCTAAGTTTGAAGATCATTTAAATTTTATAACCATTTTATAAATTTTTTTATTTTATTTTTAAAGGTAAAGGTATCGTCAATGAAATACGTATTTGCATAATATAATACAAAATATTGTGTATTTATTTTTGGCTTATTCATTAAATAAGGAGAATGGAGGCTGAACGTTATCTACATCCAATATAAAAATTGGCCGAGATTTAGGTTCAGCATTTTGTTTTTATGTTCCTGCTTCTTTATCCATGTTTACTTTCAAAATTGTACTGTATATGTTACTGGTTCCAAGCCAGTATTGATTTTTCTTTGTAGATATGGCTTCATCTTTTTCTGTCTGCCTGTCTCTTTTTTTGTTACGTTTTGACACTGATTTTTTGCATTTCGTAACGATGGGTATTATGGATTTTGCGTTTATAATGAATTTATTATTGGAGGAATATTTAATGGTTGGCTGTTGTATATTATTGGATTTTATGTGTGCTCCTATATTGGCATGGGTTGCAAAAATAAAGTGTTCAATGGCATTTGAAAGTAGAGTCTGGTCAGATTCACCAAGCGCACTTTTACGATTTGGTGCGCCTCGTTGCTTATCTATCGTGTCTGAATTTGTTTACCCAAAGTCAAAAGATCTCATAGAGCAGTCATAAGTCATCTAATATAGGCAAAATAACTTCAAAGATTTCTTTCGCTGTTTCTCTTTCTTTACCTCTACAAGAGGAACGTACCACGAATTCCAATTATTACCATTATACAGCGTCATTTAATACGCTCGTATTTAAGAAACTACCAGACAACAAATTAGTATTAGAATTTGTAACCACAGAATATTTTTGTATTCGAAGGAATATATTATAGTCATATATAAATACGTGAACCAAGTTATCTATCACACTATGTTTGTATGTGAAATATGTCTTATACGAGAGTAAATCAAATACAAATCCAATTTTCTCAAAAGCCATTTTTCTACATCTGACTTAGAAACACATTTTTGCGCTATTGTAAAATAAAAATATCTGCGCCATCAATCACTGGCACCATTGTCGTCAAATATTTGACGTTATTGTTAGTAATTCAAACAAGTGATGGACTGAACTGAGGATGTTTTGGTGTAGCCTAGAACAAATCTTCAATTTTTTGTTGAGTTGGAGCAGTTGTACGGGGATGGACGTTGTGAGCACTACTGTAGCTTATTTCGGTCTCAAAAGTCATTTTACCAAGAACTTGATCGGTGACGATTCTCAAGTAAAAGATGAAAATGCATACAGTCACTTCAGTCGCGTTGGTATCCATGTGACGTCAATGATCTTAAGAGTGTTGTTCTTTAATTGTGCCTTAAATCTTCACAAGATGTCCGACGATTTTTATGGCTTCTATCATAAGAAACTAGACAATAATCCGTTGCGCAATAGATGAAGATACCTCTTAACTTGACATCGTGATATTAACTAAAAAATTAGTAGTGGAAGGTACCCTAAAAGCAAATTTCGTTTATGCACTCCTATGTAGAACGCTTAGAAGTCGCACCATTCCCCTCATAGCACATAAAACATTTGGTTTATATTGGATTCACACTAGTAGTTGTTATAAGCGTAAAACATAAAATATTAGAAAAACTAAATTTACTTAAGAATTGAAAGAAAAACATTCGTATTACTTCCTTTCATTTTTTTATTCATAAATGCTTATTGTTCTAAAAATAAACATAAAACTAAAAGCAGCTGAGGTTAACAAATTTTGCGCGATTTATTACATGCAACGCTAAAAATTAAGTTTCTACAGTTATCTTTACTAAATAGCATTTCTAGAAAATTAATCTGTAGAGCGTCGTAAAACTCCGAGCGATTAAGTGAACTCCAGTAGTTTTATTTCAACAGTAACAAAAAAAAGTTTTATGGCATATTATTATAGTTGAAAGTATTATTTGTCAAATAACTCATAAGTTATCGTAATTAGCATAATAAAGCCTAATCAATAATTGTATATTTAATTTCGTTTACTAAATAATGGTATAAAGCTCCTTAATTTAGTTTTAATAACAAAGTGGACGTCAAGAGATGATTATTTTTTGTTTCGATTTTAGTGTCACTGATGTTTAACCCTTCTGTAGCTGTTTTCTTTTAAATACTCTGAAGTTAAAAGTAAAGATCAGGGGATTGAAATGTTTTGAATTTTTTTTTGCAAAAATATTAAATTTGAGAATACTTAGCTTCGATAAACTACAACAAATAAGATTTTATATTAGATTAAACAAAAAAAAATGTAACCAATTTTTCATGCGAATCCACCCTTATTTGAATAATTTGGCTTTGCGCCTTTCACATATTCCGTCAGGATATATATATATATATATATATATATATATATATATATATATATATATATATGGTCTGGTGTATTAGCATGGAGATGAGCAGTGGGACCCGAAAGAATTGTCAAATTGCGGAGTACATCACGCTGTTCGAGAGGAAACTGCGGGAGCTCATGCACGGAAATGTAACAAAAGGAAAGCATGGCGTGGAGATTATTAAACTTTCTTCATTATGGTTCGTTTACTCTTCAAAGCACTTTTGGATAGTGCTCCGGGTTTAATGTTTACTATTTCGATAACCGCATAAAACTTTAAGCTTACGCCCTCGGGAAATCACGACCTATTCAGCAGATAGAGATATGCCCAAGTATAAAGCAGTCCAGATACTGCAAGTAAATGGCAGAGTGAAATTACTGTACATAATCGGTTGTCTAATAATAAATATAAGTGTTACAATACTAAATACATTTAGAGCTCAAAATCTAGTTACTTGAAGACTGAATATTCTAGCATTAATTTACACAAAGAGCAATCGAACTATTTATTCATTTATACTTTTTGTAGACGTAATGTTACAATGAGAGTTAATGTTTGCGTCAGAAAATTTCTTAAAGTCACTTTTTTGAGATAAAAGTTCGGCAAAATTTAGCAAAAGAATTTTTTTTAAATTTATTTGTAAATTTTCAGTCTACCAATAGTGATATTTAGTAACTGGTTTGACATTTGATATGACATGTAGAAAATTGTCTAACAAAAATTCCGTTTTATTAATACAAACATAACTTTAACACTACAGTTTATCTTATATAAAACTGTTTGGTAGGTCCGTTGGCTTAAATCTCTTAAGTCTGGGTTCTTTATCGTCAGAGTTTAAGAAATCTTCGTCTAGCGAGTTAGGGTGAGCACTTATTCTGACACGATACCAAACACCGCACTTTTGAATTTCCTCGTTTAGTGTTGTAATAAAAAAAATCCTGACGTATGACCTCGTTCGGAACGAACCATGGGGCGTCTACCAAGGAGCGATTGAAATTTTTCGATAATATCGATGTTTGATCTGTTTGCAGTTTCTCACGGTTATATTCGATAGGATCAAATAAGTCGATTTATAAAGTAATATTTTACACTCCAGAAACAGCTGTGATCCAGTCATTTGCTCCAGTCTTTTAGTGAAAATATGTTTGTGTCTACGTAAAATGTCTTTTTAAATGCATAGCTAAATACTTGACTTTGTCATCTTGCGGTGTTTGCTTGTTATTTAATATAACGGGCGGAAAAATGCATTTTTCTTATCGTGAAAGTTGCATGGACTAGATGTTACATTTGTATCGAAATGCAATAAAAGAAGTGCTGTATACCTTTTAGTGAGGTAGGTAACTCTCTTTTATTAAGAACAATGGGATAAAAGAATCCTTGTACTTATCGAAAAAGTGTCTATTGGTGAGGTCGGATTTAAGTACTACAGTCTACTACTTTTTAATTTTGAATAATAGACCTTTGTGTCAGATCTTGTCGAGGACCTGCAAGATATCGAAAAATACGGCTGAATAATATCTCTTATTTCCAAAGCCTTTTAAAATTATATCTACAACTCTATGGATTTCTTCATTTATGGTGTCTTGCTTGCGGAAGCCAAATTGATGGCTGAGTATGATGTTACTTTCCAGAACTATAAGCATTACTTTCTGCAAAAATAGCTTCCAAAAAACCTTGAATGATATTGGTAGAAGGCTAATTGCTCTAAAAGAAGGTAGCTCATCGCTTGGTTTGCCCGGTTTGAATATTTGTATGATTGTTTCAACCTTTCTCTGTTTGGAAAACTACTGTAGACTTATCAAGACGTGGAATAAATAAGTAATGTATTTGAAACCTTTTTCTAGTAGGAAATATTCCTGTGATTAAATCGTAACCCGCGCTTTTCTTCTTCTTAGAATAAGTCTGCGGCTTGTTTATTTATCCAATTACGTCTCCGTCTTTAATTTCTTGGAAAGTAAAGGGCCAAGATTCTCGCCATCGCTTCGGTTAGGGGCTTTCCAATTCTTGCTATTCCTACAAGTTATTCTTCTTCCATATATAACACGTGTTCGAGTCTCTTCTTCTTCCCCCGACTAATCTCACCATACCTAGTATATCGCATATTTGTGGTATTGTCGTCGCATTTGGAATTTTGTTCAGTTATTCTTCTTACAACCTTTATTTCGGTTGTTCTTAACATATATTTTGTTTCTGTGGTGTCAGCTCTTGTTTAAGCAACGAATATCATTATTGGTTACACAGGTTTTGTATATATGTGTCTTACTCTCCTTTTGCATATGTTTATTGTTCCATATGGTGCCTTTCAATGCTCCAGATATATTTGTAGCCTTGTTTATTTGGCGTCTTACCTTTATTGCATCGTCAGCGTAACAAAGTATTTTTATTTCTCCTTATATCTGTACTCGGCCGTTTTGATACTATCAATAATTTTATCTATCCCAATACTGAACAGAAGCTTAGAGAGCCACCCCGTCGTATTCTTGTAGCCATTCGTATGTCTTCTGTTAAGGTGTTGTTAATTAACACCTTTATCATAGAGTTGGTGTTCAATTCTTGTATTACTCTATTTATTCCAGGTGTAACATCTTTTTCTTTTAGAATATTAATAAGATCTGCAAGTTTAATTTCATCGTATGCTTTGGTCAAATTTATAAAACATATAAACCCTGGTGTGCTAAATTCTTTGGCCTTTTCTATGACCTGTCGTAATGTAAATATAGCATCTGTGACTGACCTGCTTTTTCTGAATCTCTGCTGCTCTTCATTAATTTTGGTGTATTTCACCGCCGTATTTAAGTAATTCATTTGGTATTCCATCTGTTCCAGGCGCTTTTCTATTTTTTAGCTTTCTCACCAGCTCTATGGCTAATAATCTCTCTACCTGAGTTGTTATGTCTTCGGTCATCATCTTCCTTTCAAGGAGTATGTTGTTCTCATTATATAAGTCTCCAAAGTATTGTACGCATGTATCCTCATTTATAGTAGATGCCTGATAGTATTCATTTATTTTTATATTTTTCTTTGGGCACCATATAAAACGTGTTCCATATCCCAGTAATTGTCTTTCAATTTCGTAATCTTGTTGTTCACTTCATTTCTGATTGTTTTATATTTGTTATACTCTTCCACTATTTTATTGTTCATATATTTTAAATGTGCGTTCCGTTTTGATTTGACGCAGTGTCTTTTCTTATGGTCTGGTTCACCGTTCTCTTCTCTAGAGCTTCCTATGCGGCATTTTGAATATTATTTCTAATCTTTTTCCAGCTTACTATGACGTCATCTCAAGGAGCATACTTTGTTCTTCAATTTTTTTCGATAGCTTTGATGTTATTTACTGTGAAATGTTTCATTGGTAGGCAAATTAAAGGAAACATTGAAATATTGGCATCTTTTTCAGTTATAGTTAATTGCAATTTAAATAAACTAAACACCTTTGTTAAGTGAGTTGCAAAAGTACCAGCTTTGCCAATGTTAATTTTAGCCCAGTTATTGTTTTCTAGTCGTATCGGAGATGTATATTGCTGGGGCTGTTCTAATTTTTTAAGCAGTTTTGAATCGAATTATTTTTATATTGAAAAACAATTTTATAAGTTCTGTTGTTAGTCCTTGTTAGTTTTATTGTTTGCCACTTTTTCATTTGTTTACGCTTCTCAACTATTTTGGTTTTAACTTTAATGGTGCATATTAGGTTTATGTTGTTTAGCATTTTCTTTGGTGTTGCCTTTAGGATTTACTTTATTGAAGTGTTCCACTACTGATATTGAGTTTTATCGTTTTTTACAGATATATCAAAAATTAACGTTTCATTTACTGTTTTTCTGTAGTGAGTTTGCTTGTGAGAGTAACAGAATTTTCTGTGTGCTTTACCTGAGTAGATAATGTTACTATTACTGGTGAGTAATTAGAAGATAGATAATATGACTCAACTTTGCAGTAGTTGGAATTGATGCACTTTATAATGTATAAATTTAGTAGATCAGGTTATTTCACAGTCTAAAGACCATAAGTTGGGTCGTCTGTGGACAGGTAGTATAATCATTTGTTCGTTATTGCCTTCAACAATTCTTTGTCTTTCGTGGTGGTCACTCTCGATTTCCAATAGTTATGTTTGTCATTGTAGTGTCCGACCGAGATAACCTAATGTTTGGAAATATTCATTGAAGTATTTCTTTTGTAGTATTGTGTTTTTAATTGATTGTAAAAATTGTGGGTTTAATTTGGGTAGTTCGTGGCGTTTGATGCTATTTTTAATTATAATTGTTAAACCAGCATATATGGAACCATCTGGACGTTATGTGGACTGGACTCTTTAGGTAGCTCCTGATTATGTAGTTGGATTTTGATGTTAACATGATGTCAATAGATTGATCTATAAGGAAAGCTGTTAGTTCTTTTTATGATTCGTCAGGCCATTAGCATTTCACTCTGCTATAGTTACAAGATTTAGTAAGATTCCCATCTGCTCTATTAGGGTTTTTGATATTTTTGTAACTCGGCTAGCTCAGTGGGTTTGATAGATGGCTACTACCGTGTCATGTTACTACCAGTCTAATTGATTATATTTGTTACTACTTAAGCAAAGGCGGGGTTTTGTTGCTGCTGTTGCTTTGTTTCATAAAGGCGGATACACTTTTTGTTAATTTTTTTTTTGTAAATTTGACATTCTTTATGATTGGCTGGATAGTTGGCGTTACAAATTATGCATTTAACGTTGCTATCTTTTACTTTTCTTGGACTTTGGGAAGTTGGATGGTTATCAACGCATTTAATATATGCCGTAAAGTTCACATCTGGCACATTGCAATATCTTACGATCAGCAATTTGTGGTTTAATGCTTGCCATAGAATGGACCACTCTAGTTTGTTATAAATACCTTTATTATTTGCCGCCACTTTTAGTTCGACAAGGAATATGTGCTTTAAGATTTTTTTTATATCATTTATGTTTGTTAATGGGTGAAGATTCTTGAGGACTACTCCGAAGTTTTGCTCAACTTTTCTTTTATATATGTGAAATTCTGTATTTACTTTTTGCAGGGTCTTAATAATGCTATGGTTTTCAACAATTTTTCGTAGAATATTTATTTTGATTTTATTTAATTTTTTAATATCATCGTTGTCTTTTGCTATTATTTCTAGAAGTTTGATTAGTGGTTGTATAACGTTGCCGCCGGATAACGGTGGAGGGTTAAGCTCCTTTTTACTACCGTTTGCATCTTCCTCTAATGCATCTTCATTTAAGATGTCATGCCTATTAGAGATGTTTAACCAGCATGTTACATTTTTACTTTGTTTGGCTTGGATTGTTTTAATAAAATGAGCTTGTAGATATATTTTATTGATATTATTTATTGGCAGATCCTGGAAGAATTGATAATTTTGTTGTGGGCACTGGAATTGATAGTGCTGTTCGACTTGCAAACTGCTGTGTATTTTATATAGGTGTGTCAGTCATGTTAGCTTATTGTCTGTTAAATTGGGTTTATGGGCTAATTATATAAATATTTCTTCATAATGTCGCACGATTATCTTTAAAAATACAAAATAGGTATAAATATTAAAAGTGCAAGCCTGACCTAAAGCACCTCGGACAGCTTGAGGCACCTTGGGCATTGACTTGCCTAAGCAGAGACACACACGTTCATCTGCTTTGAAATATAAGTGCAGAATTGACTTTATTATAACAATTTCTTATTAATTATAAATTAAAATCTGCAAAAAGTCGTTATATCCTATTTAGTACATTTTTTTAAGTTCTGTTTTTCAATGCAATGTTTTAGTGCGAGTGGGAAGCCAAATTTCTTAGATCAAAACATGTTTACGTGTACATTGTTGAAAACCTAGTGTTATAAGGCATGGCTTATGCGGACCATTCTGTTATTTTGACAAAAAATGTACAATTTCCTGGAAGCCACGTTTTATCCATAACGCCACTAGTATTTTAGAAGTACTAAACAGATTTCCTTGGTAGTTGTTTTTTCTTTAAAAAAAGCGGTATGACAAAACGTTTATAGAAGACAAAACTAGGGTTGTAAATTGTGACCTGGCTAAAATAAAATTATGTTTAGGGTTACGGATGTAACCTTTGACAAGGTTTAGCTCGACGGCCTACTTTGTAAAATCAAAAAATCCCTACCCTCGGATTATTTTGAACTCCTGAAGTCATATCTTTACAACCGGCATTTTCTTGTAAGATATGGTAGTGCCCTAACACCAACCTATCCCATCAACTCCGGTGTTTCACAAGGGAGTGTACTGGGACCTATTCTATACCTCCTTTTTACGGCAGATCTTCCAACCACACCAGGTAATACGGTTGCCACCTTCGTGGATGACAGTACTCTCATTGAATGTCGACCCAAACCTAGATTCTAGTCACTTACAAACCCACTTAGACGCAATTCAGTCCTGGTGCAAAAAATGGAGAATCAAACTAAACGAAAGCAAATCCGTCCAAGTCACTTTCACGTTTAGGAGAGGTACCTGCCCACCGTTGATGCTTAACAATTGGCAGATCCCGCAAGCAGATAGTGCCAAATATCTTGGTACACATTTAGACAAAAGATTGACCTGGAGGAAGCACATATGGACAAAACCCAAACAAATGGGCCTCAAACTTCAAAAGATGTACTGGCTGATAGGGAGTCGTTCACAGCTTTCGTTGAAGAACAAGTTACTTCTCTATAAAACTATGCTCAAACCATATGGACATATGGTATTCAACTTTGGGGTACCGCGAGTTCTTCCAACATCGAAATTTTAAGAAGATTCCAGTCAAAAGTCCTAAGATCTATAGTAAACGCCCCATGGTACATTCCCAATGAAACCATTTGCAGAGATCTTGCAGTTCCTACAGTGTATCAAGAAATTCAACGGTATTGTGCGCGTTATCGAGATCGTATTAGCGACCACCCAAATACCTCAGTGGAGTGTCTTAAAAATTGTGACGACGTAGTCCAACTGCGCTGAAAACGTTTCAAACCTTTCGATCTTGTAAACAGATTTGAATAACATCAGGATGTTCTTCATGTTATTTATTGTAATTAGTACCTCTAAACTAGTCAGTATGTAATATAGGGGTGCATCACTGGATGCTCCATCTTCATGTTTATCACTTTTATCATGTCTGTTAAATAATCTACTGAATGTCAATTTATGACAGATTGTAGTGTCTGTATTAAATTAAAAAAGGTTCCGGAGATTTATTTGGTTTATATAAGCATTATTTATAGAATTAATTTATTGCTATGGAAAATAGGTAACGCAACTTCATCAATAGTTCATCTGTGTAAAAGAGTGGGAAAACTCTTTAAGTTATGTAGAGTAGTAATAGATTCGAGCAAATTTATTAATAAATTGTTCGACGACTTGCTAGTTGCACATGAAATAAGTGATGTTATTCATTTTAGGTGATTTAATAAGGACACTTTTAATAAATATGATAATCATATTTTGGTGTTTATATTAGTTGCTGTGACCGAAGAGACCAAATATCACGGTAATGCTTATATTAATATTTTTTGTAATTCGAGAAAGTTTTCTATAAGCCTAATTAATTTTTTCAGCTTGGGCTAAAAGGATGTTAGCCTAGATATATTTTTCAAGGCTTCTAGTTGCATTCAGATAGAGATGCGTATCAAAGAAGAATGTCTGAGTAATCTACTTGCATTGAGCATACTTAGTATTCAGTTATTTTGGTGAAAATGCTGCTTACAATATTTCTTTGGAGATATCCAATATGTAATACTTAATAGAGTTTTTAAAGTAAATTAATACACTACTAGGTATAAAAATTCTATAAATAGAGACTTAAATCACAGGAAAAGAAAAACTTAATATCTGCAAAATAAATTTTGGAAAGAGTTTAACAAATAAAATTAATAAAAAAAAGCAATAAAGGCACACAAAATTATGAAGAATAATAAAAATTACATAAAATTTAATAAACCACTCAAAAGCGTGTTAGAAAATCATAAACAGATAAATAAAACAAGAAGGAGATTTATAATAGAATAGCAATTATTCGACTGATTTCTTAAATGACTTTTCTATTATTGAGCTTCAAAAAATAAAACACAAATATAAGTTAAGGATATATGCAATTGGACACCTGATATGTAATAGCCTATATCCAATTGTATGAGGTGCGTTTCTAGTTCTGAGGTCTCCAATTATTTTCTCAGTAGTGAGAGTAAGTAGAAGTATGTGGTTGATTTTAAAAGACGCATGAAATATTTTTGAATTTGTAATATAGATAAAATGTACCCAGGTCGAATTACCGTCATTGCGGTGAGTGTTGTTCTATATACTTTACATGGCGACGTTTAATGTTCAAGAACAACGTGTAATCATCCGTTTTCTCTTCTTGCGTGGTAAAACGCCCATCCAAAGTCATCGCCAATTAAGTGAGACGTTGTGGATGTTGAAAATGTGCGATCGTAGGAGAGAATGTTTAAAAAGATTGGGAGTTGTGTAACAAGTAACCGGAGCAGCCTCGGCCACAAACCAGTTAAACCGAAACCGTGATTGCGCCAGTAGAGCAAGTTGTTATGGAAGACCGTGCATTAGGTGTGCGTGATATTACCTCTCAACTTGGCGTTTCCGTAGAATTTGTAGAGTCCATTTTGCATGGTAACCTGAAAATGCGGAAAGTTAAGGTAGGTACCATGAATACTGACCGACGAGCACAAGGCTGCGCGGATGGCAGGATATGTTAACACGTGATGCCTCTCTAAGTTTCTAACCATAAAGAACACCCTTCATAGCCGCTCATTTTCCGATCGAGCCTCTGTTACATTAGCGATTTTCCAGCGGGCAAAGCATACCTCTAAAGAAGTATTCAACAACGTTATGAAAAATATGTACGTTTCAATTTTCTTGGGTGAATATTTTTCCAGAAAAATATTAGATACCTTAGAACTTGAACGCATCTAGTAGTAGACCATATTATTTCTAATATTAATAATTTGGGAGCTAGGGTTTGTCACAATGTAAGCAAGTTTCGCTTATTTATAAAAAAAAGTCATAACAGCAGTGGAAACATAGGGCTTAGGATATTCGAATTAGCATTTAAAAAGCGTTTACTGACTTTTTGGCTTATAACAAGACCCTTTCTGCCACTGAATATGGATTTAGAGAATATCTTAGTACAAATGGCTTACTTGGAAGAATCCTAACAGTAATATTGTGTGAATTTGAACAACTATACTATGCAGTCTTCGACTCTTTGACCCCCTTCCTAGAAAGCAGAAAGCAGACTGTATCGCTCAGAGGAATTCTTTTGCAAGAATGTGTAGTTGCAAATGTAAGGTACATCAAAGTAAAATACTTGGATCTATTTTCTTTGTAAATGTAATTTTCTGGCTATTTTAATCTTTTGAACAACAAAAAGCACTTAACGGTTGTACTTCAATATTTGAAATTAAATATCAATGTCAAATTAGTTTGAGACCAACAATCTAAAGTTGAATAAAGAAAAGACTTAGTTGGACGTGTTTTAGTTTGGATTGAAAGTTGACTTTTATATTGAAAGTTTATGTAAAAAATTATCATCGATAAACTATATAGTTTATGTTATATAAGAATACTCTCTTTATGTTGAGACTAAGCGTTCATATTCATATTTTAAAATTGGTTTACACTGCACTGTTCCAGAGAACAGTACAGTATCCTATGAGATGAAAGTAATATTTTTAAACTCTTAAAACAACAAAAACTAGTATTAAGAATTATATTCCACGCCAAATGAACTGATGACTTTAGACCTCTATTACTGCTTTTTGGGATACAAATTGTTGCCGTTTTGAATGTACTTTCTAATTCGAAATATGTGAAAAACACGACTCCTTTAAAACAGTACATCAAAAGCACTGTTATTACACAAACCAAATAGGATGCATATAAAGAAATTTAAGGCCGCAAAAATGCTTTAATTTGCCAGATAACTAAATTTTCGTATTTTTAATCACTATAAAATCATTAACGTTTAACCACAAATTTGTAGAGTACTTTTTTCCGTCGATGTAATACTTTTTTTATTTTGTTTATTCGCATCATTGCAAGCCACAGCAACTATGCTGTTAGAAATTAAAGTTATTGTATAAATTTACGTTATGCAAATCACTTAAACACTAACTTTATGGAAGTGGCAGGAACAGCAGCTGTTCCAATAGAATTAAATCTGTGCCAAAACTTTACTGAAATGTGTATACAAAACAACATGTCAACAGTCAAACTTTGAAGGGCTTCAAAATCTCGCATGCCTCTATTAGAAAATTGCAAAGTTTAGAAGAATTTTATATAATTGCAATTTATAAACGTTTGAGGGTTAAAATTTTTGTTTAATGCTTTCTTGTTTTATAAATCTGAAAATGTTTATTTGATATCCCTATAAAAGTTAACAATTCTTGCTAATGTTTTGATTGATTATTAAGTGATACTACTCTTATTATTTAAACATAATGTCTACAATTTTAACACTTTGATAGTATAAAACAGTACTAAAACAAATGGAATTATCTTTTAAGTGCAAGGTGCATTCAAGTTACAACACCTCAAATTTTTTTTCTCAGTACTGGGAACATATAAAAACATGCGGTTAGTTTCTAAATATGCGCCCACTTTCTGTGAATGCGTGACAGAGATGGCAGCACTGCGCGGTACCCAGGATTCTAGCGGCAGCGGCGAAAGTGAGGACTGTTTTTGATACTTAAGATGGCGACGTTTTCATTACAAGAACAGCGTGTAATCGTTCGTTTTCTCCATTTGCGTGATATGAGACCGAATGAAATTCATCGCCAGTTGAGCAAGACATGCGGTGATGGTGTTATCGATGTGTCTAATGTGCGTTTGTGGATGGAACAGTTCGAAGAAGGCAGAACGTCGTGTGATAACAAACCAAGACAATCTTGACATCAGCTATTTTCCAGTGGTCAAAGAGCACTCCTAAAGAAGCGTTCGCAGACGCCATGAAATCATTGCGTCGACGTTGTGAAAAATGTGTACAGCTGCAGGGAGATTACGTCGAGAAGTGACACAAGTTTCACAGTTTTCGTGTGATTAGTTTGCGAGAAAAAAAATCGGAGGTATTACAACTTGAACGCACCTCATACGATAATGTTAAACTGGTTATTGTCTTTAGATGAAGTTTAATCTTCAACCTGACAAAATCATTAATACTTAAGCAATCACAAAATTTTAAAAAATAATTTTGCATATTCAATGCGCAGTAAGTTAAATAACAAATAGATGATCAATCAAAATTTAATAAATTAAAGGAGTTTATGTTGTAAAATATACAATTTTTACGTGTGTATTGCAATATTTGAGATATGTTACATAAAGGAAACTCATCTGCGTTTCTTAAGCAGGATAGGCCTACTTCAGGGAAACAAATCTGCTCAGATGAGTCTTAATTCTCTCCACTGTCCAATACCAGGAAGGAATCATTACCTAACCTTAATATTATCTAATCTTATACATGCTCTGGAACAGGCTAGGCTTTCAATTCTATAGAGCCCTTTACGATGTGTAGTTGGGAAACGAATAAAAACTATAATAACTCCAATACGAGCTAAAGAACATAAAATGGGTTAGTCTAAGAATATCTGAAATTATACACAGAGACAAACAATGTGTCACTCTAAAATTAGGCCATGTTTTATTATAAAAAGAAAACGATCAGAACATTGAAAGGCTGGAAATTAACTTACAAACTATTTATTTGCAAGTAGCAACATGCAAAATCATTTTGGATAAAGTAGTATATGGAGCTGTACGCCCCAACAAGGCAACATCAGGATGAAAAAGTGGAGATTCTAGGTAAAGAAATGTATAACAGAAAAAAAATTAAGCATCGGCAAAGTAGGAGGCGGTTTTGGGAAGATAGGGGAATAATCAATTAGACAAAATAGGCATATTCATTGAAAAACTTTTTGTTAATTAATAGGAACATATATTTTGAGACGCAGTAAACCAATTTACAAGGGTTATTAACTATGGGATGGCAAGATGTAGAATTAAAGTAGACAGGAAAATAATAAAAATAAAGAAATTCAGCAAAAAGTAAAAACAACAGACAAATGATTTAAAATCCAATAAAGATAATTATGAAAGACAATTAAATAAAAAACTTAACACACATCTTAAAAGGGCAACGAAGTTGAATAAGGTTCTTAATAAACTTTCAAACAATTCTTATTACCTTAGAAAAGTCTAGTAAGTTGGGTAAAAGATTTCAACGAAGAACGCTAAAACGAGGCATATATGTTATGTCTCGGCTTGTAAGTGAAAAAAAAGTGTTGTTAAAGAAAATGTATAAAAAAATAAATGTATTAATAGCGAAAAAATAGTTAAAGAAGAAATTTTAGAATTTTGTTGAGCCAAGATGTAGAAAAACAGAAATACTTTATATTTTACAGCTTTTATAAATAATATATTGGCAACCTTTCCAAATTTGTAGTCTTATGTATTTTTTATTTATATCATTTTGTTTGCCTTTTCTTTATGTTATCATCTATTATCACCTATGTTAATATGTTATACATTTTGTATCTGACTCTTATTATTGTTAGGTATATTTTGTTGCTCATGCTTTATTCTTTCCATTTTAAATTTTCTACTTATCATTTTACCATTAATTTACATCTTTATATCTTCCGTTCATCTTAAGTGTAATCTTTCTTTTTCATTTTTTAAATACCTTATAACTCCATCATATACTACTACATTCTGCTGTTTACAGAAAATTTTACACATTTCCGCATTGAATTTGATGTCACTAGCAGGAGAGATTTAAGTTAACTGTTTATTTAAGGTTTCAAACTGTCTACTTATCAGACAGAGCTATGAGTCATAGAAGAATACTAGTCTTTTGTTATTCTGTTGTACTTGGCTATTTATTGAATCAGGAACGAAAATTTGACGAAGACTTGCACGATGTTGGGAAAACTTGTTGGTTTAAGATAATAAACGGTTGCCAAATGTTGGGTACATTTTGACTATCGTACAGAGCATTAAAGCATGTGTCTATTTCAGTTGCTTTACAAATGATTCTAATGGTGGGATAGAAAATAGTGAGTGTTTTTGTTTTGCAAAAATTAATTTTGCGGCCTGTTTTTTTATTATGTTTGGCAAGTGCCGAAAATTTATTGCCCTTTCGTGTGAGTAAAAAAATGCTTGTGTATAAAGTTTAATATTTTCCGTTTTTGGCTTATGTAGCTCCTATCAAAGTTTCCGTAAGGTGTTTCGTAAATTTTGTGGATTTCGTGTGGGTAATGGTTCTTAGGTGAACAGACGAAATCAGATATTATATTGTTAGACGTAATAAACTGGTTTTGTACATTTAATGTTTCGACAAAAATTTGCACGTTATCGTGATGAATTTGCCAATTATCAGTTGACTTTATTCCCGCTGTATTTGTTGTTGCTTTTGAATCATGTGATTCTTAATTAGTACAAAATGTAATACAGATTTGCTTATACTTACTCGGTTACTAAAAATGCGACGATCATACACTACGTGTGTTCACTTACCTAGCCTAACGTACGAAAAGTATTGGTCTGCAACAAATTATAAACATTTATAAGTGCACTTTCATAATATGTAACAGAGTAAAATAAGAAATATATTATGTTGTTATTGTTATCACAATTTAATATGTTTATTAATTCTTCTTAAAGCAACCTACATGTCTATCATACACCTCTTTACATTATCATAACAATGATTTACGTCATATAAGTTACATAAATGAAAATTTTCTTAAATTTACACACACGACTTTTATGTGGTGTAATTGTTATCTTTTTATTTTTAATCTATTATTAAAAATTATTTTGAAATTGTTTTTTTGTTGTTTTATTACTAATTAGTGGAAATTATTAATTCGGGATATCTTTTATTATTACATTTTAATTTATTGCTGTAATTTATTGTTATACGAGGTGTGCAGATAATTTTTTATTTCCAAAGTTATCAACATCAATGTTCAAAGTGTGGCAGTAAAAGTATTGTATGGTAGCGTAAGTCTTCAACCGGTTTGGTCTTCAGCATGTCCGTTACACTCTTTTGGATGTTTTCTAAAGTCCCAAAAAGACGTCATTTGAGGACATTTTTCAGTTTAGGAAAAAGGAAAAAGTTACAGGGACTGAGGTCAAGTGAATAGGGGGCCTGAGGAACCACAGGAATGCCTTTTGAAGTTTGTTATGGAGAGGGCAGTGTGACTTGGGGCGTTGTCGTGATGGAGCATCCATTTGCCTGCAATGTTTGGTCTCACGCGAATGACACTTTTTGTGAGCTTTTCAAGGACGTCTTTATAAAAAATGTTTCCGCTATTCCATTTTGCATGACCCACAACCAAAATACATCTTCACTAATAGCAGTCACAAAAATCACGTAGTTAACTGAACGAGTTGAAACTCGCAATGAGCTATGGGAGGGTATTTATACACGTGCTCTATCAAAAACAACAGCGTAGCGTTGCCAGATCGCTTGCAGTGTTGCCAGTCTCATTACTTTTCTGCCACACCTCGTATATTATTTCGTTTTACATCTTTTTGCATAAAAACTACTTTTACCACCTTTCTTAGTAACCTTTAATTTTTTTGCTCTTATTAAAATGTAATTATTTTATGTGTTACTATTACGTTAATTTTGTTTCTTACTTTGTCATTTCTATTCATCTTTAAATTTATTTATATACTTTATTATATTTTGTATTAAGTTTATTATGTATGTTTTAACGATATATGCAATTAAGCAGTTGTCGCTTTCTTAAGCAGTAAGACACAACTTTTACTGCAACTCGTTACTTGATTCCATTTTTAATTAAATTCTGACAGTTTTCTAATATAACTATTAATATGTTCTTTATTCCCGCAAACTGTTTACAAAATAGGAAAACGTATTAAGGATGTTTAAAAAACTACTAGAAGATAATGTAGTTTATTACAAATTTTCCCATTTAGCATACTGATATAAATATGTTTATAGAATATTTATCTACTGAAAAAGCTAGTAGAAAGGGTGCGTGACCTAATAAAAAGCTATGTTTTTTGAGTCCTCCTTTGTGCACACAATAGAATTTTTTTGTTTTGTAACTTACCTCAGATTTTTTTAACTTTAAATAGTGCACATTTACAATTTGTTGAACATCAATGATAAGTAAATAGTAATAGACATGCTATATGTACTGTAAGAATAAAATACACTGACTTTATTCTTGCTTAGTAAAATCGAATTGCGTCGGTGATGAAGAGGTCACTGTTCACCGAAATCGTGTCTCTAAGTCTAATGGATCACATCTTTTTAAACTTTGAATACACTGTCTCTCAAAAAAATTTACTGCTAGGGTATTGAAGTGGCTACTAAGTTTTGTTAGATAGGTTGCACTGGACTCTGCGAATTTCCTCGTGTATGTGGGTATGTGAGAGGCTTCTGTGAGTAGTGTAAAGGTTGTTTGTACGGATTTTGTTTTGTTAACCTGTATACGCCATAGTTGTAACCAGGTATGTATCTTATTAAAGATGCTTTGAAGGTAGTTAGAACCTGAATGTGATGCTAGCACTGCTGTATTATCGACGTAGATGGCTGTGAGTGTTTGAGGGGTTGTGGGCAAATTTGCTGTATATATAAGGTAGAGAACTGGTCCTAGAACACTTTCCTTTAGTACTCTTGAGTATATTGGTTAGAGGTCAGTCAATAATACTTTCCTTAGTGTGATTTGAAAAGTTTGTCCTTGTGAAAGATTGCTTATAATTTTATATATTAGTCCCGTGTGCCACACCTTATCGAAAGCTTGTCTAATGTCGAAGAATACAGCAGTGCAGTATCTTTTAAGATTTAAGTCGTGGTTTATTTTTGTCACTATCCGATGAACTTGTTCTATTATGTCGTGTCCTTCCTGAAGCCAAACTGATGCTGTGGGAGTGTATTCCTATCTGTAAGCATGGTATGTATTTTGTAGAAGCAGTTTTTCAAATAGTTTAGAGACTACAGGTAAGTAGGCTAATTGCCGTGGGTAAATCATACCCTGGTGCTTTAGGCGAATTAATACCTTCGACAACAGTTATTACTTGTTTGACTTTTACGGGCTTTAGAGTAGGTTGTGCTTCAAATATTTCCGCTAATTTGTCTTGAATTGTTTGTTGTCCTTCCACTGTGTAGGTTCTAGGTAATGGCTGTAACACTGTAGACGTGTGACTTGCAAATGTTATTGCTTTTCCTTCGTTGCTTCGAGCCCAGCTACCACCTGGCAGTCTCATTGAAGGTATAAACGTAGTTGGTCTTTTTAATTTCTTCGTTGTTTTCCAGAGTAAGGCATCTGTGGACTTCGTAAGTTGTTAAACTGGATAGGTAATTTTGTATTTTCCGGATATATATAGCATCGTTAAAATTAGTTTTGTTTTGTGGGGATCTACTGTTTTGTTGGTATTTAGCAAAGTCAGTCTTTATTTCTCAGCTATTTTCTATTTAATAATCAGAGGTTAAGTGTACCCTGTTCTTCGTTGCCAGAAGTGGCTTTCCAGGCAGCATCCTGTAAGGTTTGGTTGAGAGGTTCCATTGCATTGAATAGGTTTATATTTGCTTTCAAAGGAATGTTTAATTTTACCTTTTATTGGGTAATCCTCCCAGTTTGTTCGCTTACTGTACAGCGTGAGAGGGGTACGTCTTGTTAGTATCTTTGCACTGTATGTTACGATTATCGGGGAGTGGCCAGACGAAAGATCTAGATTGGATTCAGCTTTGGTGTATCTATCAGATATTCTTTTAACCACAAAAAAATCCAATAGATCAGGAAGTTTTAGTCGATCGGTAGGCTAATAAGTAGGCTGCCCTGTTGATAGGTATTGAAGATTGTTATCTTGGATGGATTTCAATAGCTTTCTGCCTCTGGTGACCGTAACCGTAGATCCTCAAGTTTGGTGTTTTGCGTTATAATCTCCTCCTGCTACAAAGCGCGGTCCAAGCGTTTGGTTATGTTGTGCTTCGGCAGTAGTAAATTGCAGAGAATGCTATTTTCTTGTTATGTTCTTGTACAACGATGGTGGTGGCTTGTATGTGTTCCTGGTAGTATTTGGGAAGTTCATAATGCTTTAAACTATTTTAACTATGGGTGCAGTTCCTGCATGAGCAGTGTTGTCTGGATGATTGGTTGCGTAGATTGTATATTTGGGTATTTTCATGTGTGGTTTGTGTTTAAAATGTGTTTCCGATACCATCATAATATCAATGTTGTTGTTTATGAGAAATTGTTTGACTTCTGAACTGTGTTGTGCTAACCCGTTGGTGTACCAGATTACGATTTTTAAGGTGTTGTCCATTATGATTGAAATTTGCTGAGCAGGATTGAGCGTAAAGGGAGAAATTTTTTTTGTATTTTCTTGGCTACCGTGTATCCTTTACAATTAGCTAGATAGTTGCCCTAGTAATTAACATCTGTACTTTTAGTTTTACGCGTACAGTTCTTGGTTAGGTGTTTGCTGGCGCATTTCACCCATCGGATTGTTCTGTGGAAGTGATTTTTAGAATGTTCGTATCTTTGACATTTTTGATATTGGGTAACCTCTCGCTTAACGTGTGACGGTTCAAATCGTATTTTAGAGTTCATTAATAAATCAATTCTGTAGATGTCTTTGGTATTACCTTATTGCTGAGCAAAGAGGAGGAGTTGCGAAAGTTTTGTAATTATGTGTTATATGTTATGAATGTTCAATACTTGATGTCCGTAGCTTGTAATTCCTGCCGCGAATTCTTTATATTTACTATCAGTTTTATTTTGAAACGAGTGAAACTCTTTGTTTGTTTTTTAATATTTTAACAATGATATTGTAATGTTCGGCTTTGTGGAGCTGTATTTTGGTTTGCGTGTTTTCTATCAGTTTGAGTGTGTAGTAATTTTTGATTCCTTCTTTTAACATGTCGATAAGGCATTTGGTGTTATTAACCTCGTCAATAAATATTGGTGGTGGTAGTACTTTTTCCGTGCTGATATTTTCTTCTGCGGAAGGTTGATATTGGTCTTAGGTTTCTGTAGAATTTAACCAGTAATTGTGTGTTTTTGTTTGCTTCGAATGGCGATATGTTTCATTGTCAGAGTACTTTGTCTTTTTTAGATTTGGCGTTTGCCAGGAATCGTCATTATTTGTTTGCATTGGCGTAATTGCTGAATGTTGATTTGTGTTTTGCGATGAATAGTTTGGGAAATAATGCGGCGTTACTTGAACTTGTAGCTGCGGTTGCAATTGTGAGACTAAGTATGGCTGTTCTAATTGCTGTATTGGTAAGTTTTGTTGAAATGTGCCTTGATTGATTTGTTGGTCGTACGCCACAGGTTGTCGATTTTGCGGGTACTGATACCCGTAATTCGGCACACCTAGCATGGCGCCTTATTTCCGTGAAATACTATTAAATGTAAATAAAATTTATAGCTGACTTTTTATCTGCTGTGACACGTTTGCGTTATACGTATCGCCTGGTGAAGAAACACAAAACTTTATGAAGTAAAAGTTAAGCTTTAGGGAAGATTATTTGAAAGTAGATTTATCTCCAATATCTAAATCAGAATTAGGGAAACAATAAATATATTTATTTTTAAAACATTCGGCAAGATCAAAAATAAAATTTTATAGGAAAAAATCAATTTTTATTATTATTTGTAGTTTTTTAAATTATTAATTATATCCACCTTTACTACTAATCTTTTTACTTTTCTCTTTGCATATTTATTGTAATAAACTGATTAATTGTACTAGTAGCATTGTTTTAAAAGCCTTTTTGCTCTGGCTTGTTTCTTTAATTTAATAATTAACATTTTGGTATTCCACTATATTACAATAAAGCATAAATATTTAGCTAGTGGGATCCTATATAATCAGACGTCTGCTATATTTCAATCATTCAATAAGATGAGAAAAATGTCTAACAACTTTAAATGGCAAATTTGAAATTCTATGTAGATTTGAATGTTGTTTACTGACATATACGTTCATAACTAGCGTAACTAAGTGTTGGAATTGTAAATAATTTTAATCTTTAACTCGTACTTTGAAATATATTGGCTGAAAATGTAATGGCCTTAAATATTATAAATTATTTATGTATGCTGCAGACACAGAACAACGTTTTTGGCAGTTTGATGTAAAAAACTAGAAAAGTTTTCTGAAAGCTGCTAGACTATGGATACTTTTTATGTCGTACCTATTATAGTATCAATCCGAAGATACTATAACAAAAACGAAAACGTTTTAACAATATTGCAGAAAATATTTGCTACTCCTAAACAATTCCCATACTACGAATTCTATGTTTTAACGTCTAGCTTGATAGCAACCTAATAAAACTAACAAACCGATCACCGCTTTCATTTGCACATAGTATTAGCCACGAACAATTGTTGCATTAAAACTCAAGAGTTTATCATCGAACACTTTTTGCTCTGCTGTTAGCCAGTGCTGCGTTTTGCCGCTTTCTCCACTCTCAAGCAAATTATCCTTTAGCAGGGGCGCTCGGTTCGCGCAGTTATTCGGTTTATGGTCACAAAAGGCGTAAAACCAATTCAAATTAATCTTCAATTTTCGAAGAGACAATTGCGAAAGTTGAATGAATCATGCTTAAAGATAGGAAAATCAGTCTCGATGACCTTTGCATTTTGGTTTCTGAAATTTTTTGAAGCACCATTCATAAGACTTTGACTGAAAAGTTGAAATAAAAGGTTTTTTTATATAATGAAAAGTTTCATTAGCAATCAGAATTAACAATCCTATGAGCTAATGTGCTCGCTTAAGTACTAAATATTTACAGTACTATGACATGATATGTATATGGAAGTACCCTCCAGCGAAGTGTCCTCTTCAACCGTCAATTAGGTCTATTGGCCAGCTTCTTCTCAAACGTCTGTCAGGGTGGTCTTCAAGTAGTGGATGTAGCAAAATGTTGCTGTGGCTTTCCAATTTGTCATGGTGGCGAATTCTGCGTTCTTTGATGACTTCTGTGACGTACTAAGGTGCATTTGCAATCATTCGTAGAGTTTTCGATTGGTACCTTTGGATTATGGTTATGTTACTTTTGCTTGCACACCCCCAAAGTTCAGCTGCGTATAGCCATACAGGTGAGAGGACGGTTTTGTAGAGCAGCAGTTTGTTCTTTAGGGATAAACATGAGTTTCTTCTCATCAGCCAGTGCATATTTTTTGTTTTTAAGTCAAGATATTTGCGCTTTTTAGTTATGTGTTCTTTCCAATTAAGTTTACTGTCCAAGTGAAGTCCTAAGTACCTGGCCGAATTGGACTGCGGTATATTTACGCCATTGATGTTGACTGGTGGACATTGATCTTTCCTCAGCGTAAAAGTGACATGCACTGACTTGTTTTGATTAATTTTTATTTTCCATTTTGTTAACCATCTTTGTAGCTTATCTAGATGGTTTTGTAATTTAGTGGCGGATGTTTGTGGGTTTTGGTCCATGGCTAGGATTACTGTGTTGTCTGCGAACGTTTCGGTTGTTGTGTTGACAGTTGTTGGTAAATCACATGTATAAAGCACATACAAAACTGGCCCGAGTACGCTTCCCTGTGGAACACCTGGTTTTACTTCACATAGTTCAGACACAAAAAATAAAAGGTGTGAGCAAGATGGGTTCCACAAATTCTTACACCAACGGCAACGCGTTGACTCTTCCCACGAATTACTTCGACGTTATGCAGACGAAAAGGACAACTTTTTGGATTTGATTGTCACGGGTGACGAAACCTGAGAGTAAACACCAATCGTGTGAGTGGTGGCATTCCTCTTTACACGACCCGCGAAAATTCAAATAGACACAGTCTGCCGAAAAAGTTACGGCGACTGTGTTTTGGAATCGAAAGGGGGTATTGTTGGTCAACTTCACGGCTCGTGGGGGTACAATAAATGCTGACAGGTATTGTAAGACGCTCAAATAATTCAAACGGGCAATTTAGAACCGAAAAAAAGGAATGTTGAGCAAAGCCGTATTCCTTTTCCACGGTAACGCTCACCCCCACGTCACCCATACGATCGTCGCTCTCCTGCAACAGTTTGGATGGGACATAATCACCCATTCATCCTATATTTCGGAGTCGGCACCTGATAACTACAATTTGTTCGCTAAGTTGAAAGAACAAGACGATGGCGAGGTGAAAAAAGCGGTTCAACGCTTCCTCAACGACATGGCGGCGATCTGGTATGACAAATACAACTAGTGCTACATTACAACATTAAATGGAAACTGAACATCATTTAGTTAATAGAAAGGTACTGGATAGCAACACAACCTATGTAATGGTAAACAAAAATCGCAGTCATGAGAGTGAGATGTTTTCTGTACTCTACGAAATCGTTTACGTATTAAATGCGATGAAAAAGTTCTGTATCAATCATATACGATATTTTTTCTCTAAAGTACTAATTAATTCTCACGCCATTTTTATTCTAGGACACCTCCCATTTAAGAAATATTAGAATACAATGAGTAAAAACATAAATACTACATAAAATAATAGTATAAATAACTATTCTAGGTTAATAAATATCCCCAACAAAAGTGTAAACAAATAAAATCTTGTGGTGTAACTACATAAAATTATATTATTTATTAATTTTGTTTGCAACCTATCGCTATTTTAGTTTTCCGCGTAATTAAATTTGCAAAGACGATTTAAATAAATTAACAGGATAATATAAATCTAATTACGCCATGCCAGTTTATACTGCAAAATCTTCAAACTTACTAATTGCTTTTCTTACTATTTAAATAGTTTATCTAAATTTGTAGCCATAAGTTTTAAGAGATGTGCCATAATCATTAAATTGGGTTATAGAGATTAATCGTTAATAATTATTTGTGCGTACAAGACTTAATTAGTGTTTTATAGTTTTTTAAAATTTATTTTAACGTAAATAGGCTTTTAAGCTATTAACACAAACGTATTGAGGTCAATTGAACGTTTGATTGCAGTTGTGCGTAGGTGTGTGGTTGTAAACAATTTTATATTATTAATAGAATAACAAAAATCACAGTTAAACACTTACGAATTTTTTATTGTATATACTTAAAGGGTATTGGCAAAAGTGTAAGAGCTAACTCAATGAAATCTCACCTATATGTGGTATACTATGCTAGATAAATAACAAGGGTTTGTCAACCACATACTTTCGCTGGTCAACAGCTATATGCCAAGAAGCTAGCAAGAGCAAGGGCACTTTATTGTATTAGAGGCGAGCGCGGATGAACCAACAATTAATCAGCGGTATGGATATTTCCAATATAACTACGACGGCCGATAAAAACAAACTATTTTTTACTGATCATAAAATTTGGAGCCCAGTATTTGATTGCGATTGATTTTGCGATTAGACAGTTGATTCTTCAAGGTTCTTAGATCGCGGATGTCCTGCTTGCAGTACTATACTACAAAATTACACAAGATTTCTAGGATAGCGTAGATGCAGTATAAAAAAAAATATTAAACAGAGATATACTTGGTTACAGTGAAGTTATTTACCATCGACGTTAGTATCTGAGCTTATTTGCTAGGCTCTCATTTTGTTGTGCATGTTTTTAATAATTTATGTCTGAAGACTGCCCTAACTATGACAAAAGTCAAATTTGTAACTCTTCTTTCCACCAAGTAGTCGTAAGAACTCAAAAACAAGAAGCGATGTTTCTCATGAAAATACTTTCTTTAACGAAAATGCTATTATTAAAGACGGAAGTCCGTCGCTTAAAATTTCAATGTATAATATATATATATTAATATATATATATATATATATATATATATATATATATATATATATATATATATAGAATCATATCAAATGACACTCCATCCTATTATGCTAACTCTTTCACATTTTACAGTCTGTTGAATGAATTCATCATTCATCAATCCAAATGAATGTATTAACGCTTAAGTGATCAATAAATTGGTAGTATCTACCTTCGTTAGAAAGAAAGACAAATCACTAAAAGTTGTTCGAATGAGAACTCATCTCTGTTAAATAATTCTGTTAATGCTTTTTCTGGGAGGGAGATATCAAGGATTTCTTATTGACGACACAAATAGAGTTTAGTGGTATTCTTGATTTTTGACACTTGCGCGGTCATTATTTTTTGTTGCTTCTAAAATAAGTAAAAATTCGATCCACTGTTGACTTATTTCTCATTACGAAGCTCCACAATCGGCCTCACCTATGACATCTCCACCGCCGAAATTACCTATGTATTTTTTATTTGTGTAAACGTGATATGGTTCGAACAATACTGTCCACAGAAATTTAAAAATGCCATTTGCAATTTTTTCAGAATTAAACACATTTGATTACTAAATTTGATATAGTATTTACTAACTGACCTTTATTCAACACATCCTGCAACATATATTCCAATCATTTTTGCAAAAAAAGGAATTATTTATACAGATATTAAATAAGTTACTTTAAAATTACTAAAATAATATGTTCTTATTACTCTGAGCTAAGTTTAAGTTTAGGTCTTTGCGTCGTGCAACAATTTTGTGGGCACAAAGAATACGCTACAAACTTATGAGGTGTTATTGTATAGACTTAAGCAGGGTTCACGTTCAGCACTTGTACAGAGCTGCTTATTAAAGCTGAAAGTATTGTTAATGGTGGCAAGTTCAAAAATAATATACTGAAACCATAAAGGGAGGTTTTTAAAACTAAGAGGTGCTACATAATATACGTAGACAATAAGGTATGTTCGTACAGTTATAAATGTGTTCGTTAGATCCAACATCTGAAGATAAAGTACTTGTTGTCTTTAGAAACCTTTGCATTACTCTCAGTTGGAAGCATTTGCTTAGCATCTCGTGATGCTTATGCTGAACTACCAATATTAATACGTAAGCTACTAATCTAAAGAATAATAAACATTCAAGTACATAAATAAGTGCATTACAAATATAAAAAATATTCACTAGCAAACTGCCACAACTAAGAAACATGACGCACATTTGCATCTCTAGGAAATCGATGCCTGCGTAGGTATTGCCTTACAGCAATACCTCCGTGTGTTCTCTTTGAAATGGAGCCGGCAGAGCACTGACTTCTCGAGTTTCGGCGGTTTAGCTGCCAAATTCGTTTCCGACTACTACATAAAATTGCTTCAACTTTGTTTTTGTGTCTAGTATAAATTAAGTTAATTTTTCAATGTGCTTTTGTACAGCCATGGATAACGTCACGGGAACGTTTGTATCTTTCAGTCCTTCAGTACCGTTCGAGATGGAGACAAATTAAATAAAGCTAAGGCTGGCTATGGTTTCAGTTTTTTGGCGGGTTTCATTAATTATGAACTTTGAGCACGAGGGCTACAGAACTTTTTATAACTTTCTTAGCCCCAAAACGTAATAAAAGACTTTTGCGGCTTCCTTTAAAAACAAAGGAAATGTTTCTTACGACGGCTGAATTGTTTTGGGAGAGCTTTAAATAACTGTTTCAACTAAAATAAATTGTGTTCACATCTGTTTGATAAAATGCCCTTTAAGATTAATCAATATATACATCACTTTGCTAACATATAAGGAAATATTTTATTGTTTGTTCTTTTTAATTGTGTTGCGATTTAGTTACCTACTACCCTTCATAAAATGGAAGAGGGGCAAGCATTTATAGGGCAATAACTTTCTGCAGTGTGCTTTAGGTTTAAACTGTTTACATGCATCAATATGTAGGAGGGATAAGTTCAGTTTTAAAATATGCCCTTAAAAGTTGCGATCTTGACAAAAATAACTTGCAAAACATATTATTCATGTGTATTTCATAAAAGTTACACGAAAATCAGACATACCAGCACTATAATAAAATTCGTCGAAAACAGCGTAATATTGGCTATGCAAAATATGCATAACGATTGGGATAAAGTATTATTTAGGGCAATTTTACTATGAAAGGTTTGGACAATGTGTGAAAAGTTTTTTATTATAGAGGTCACTTAAGCATCTTAAGGACTGCTTATGTACACCTAGACTTGGTGCTTTATGCGTCTGCACTCTTAACGTTAAAAGAACACTGGGATCATACCAACAAAGTCTCCTATTCTTATATAAGAAATGGTTTAATAAATATAGTAATTAAATGACTGGAATTCAAAAACGCATATACTTAAAAAAAAATAAATCCTAAGTTTAAAATAACTACCTTCAGAAATAAAAAAGTTGTGGTAACGTATGTACAGAAATTATACCGACAGATACAGATGTACCCATTTGTTACAACGTAGTTGCCATTATTGCATAGCTGCTGAGAACATCTCTTTAAGGGTGTGTTTTACCAGTTAGAAAATCGATGATGCAACAGCGACTCTATTAGAAAACAAGCGGCTACGAAGAGTGTCGTCAGGTGGCCTGAGGCATTGCTATCCGCGCAGCCTTGTGTTTGTCGGCCAGCATTCGTGGGACCCACCTTAAAGAAACTGTCCGCATTTTTAAATCATCGTGTAAGATTGACTTCATAGATACTACGAAAATTCCAAGTTTAGAGGCAGTATCAGGTATATTTCATCGATAGTCTTCCATAACAACTTGCTCCACTCGCGCAATCATGGTTTTGGGTCCGGCTGATTTGTGGCCAAGACTGCTTCCGTTTATTGTTACACAACTCTCGACCTTCTTTAAACTTTCGCATCCACGAACGCACATGTTTAACATCCATAAGGCCTTTATCGCATGTCTTACACAGTTGGCGATAAATTTCGATAGACATTACACCACGCAAGAGGAGAAAACGGATGATTACACATCGTTCTTGAACACTAAAGTCGTTATTTTAAGTAAATTTATATTTCCCGCAACTTTTAAAATTAACCGCATCTTTCTACTTACTGTTACTGCCGAGAAAAAAATTGGAGATCTTAGAACTTGAACGTGCCCTTATGAAATGTCATTAAATACATAGATATTAGCTGAATGATTAGCTTAAGAATATTTTTATTGTTATTTATTATTTATTATGAGAATGTTGCACATAAAATGACTATATTAATTTTAATTACATCATTTTAAAATAAACAAATAGTTGTTCAACATGCATGCCTCAGTTTTGTAAATACTGTATTCTTTTCAGGATTTTACTAAACAACTACTTTGTTCTAGAGGATAAATAGCATTTAATGTATTTCAATATTTTTGAATTTTTGTATGTTGAAAAGAATCTCCAAATCTTTTTTAATCTTTAGTGTTATTTTAAGAATGTTCATTGAATTAGTCAAAGAACCTAAAAGATGCCTTAATTCGCCTTCATTTCAAAGCTTCTCATTTTTTTTTCATTGAAATCTTTTACACCATAGATAAATAATATAAATCACTATGTCAAAGATCAAATGCAGTTATTTGTATATATCTTTCTTATTTGGTAGGATCACTGGTCGATTAGGAATAGGTTTTTCCATTTTATCATATCCCTTGGAATAATGTTAATTGCTAGACCTTTTAGTCGATTAGGTCTTTGCATTCAGCTACATCGTCTTAGTGTTTTCTAAGGTTTTGTCTAAAATTTGTCGTAAAGATATGAAAGTAATGTCAATTAACATATATGAGAGTTTATAATTAAAATATTATGAGAAAAACTAAAAATGCGGATTAATGGTTTTACAAATAATCAAATCGTACGAGGTTGCAGCTTAATTTTAACAAATATAACTTTTTGGAGGTGTTCAAATAAAAAAGTTAATAGTTACTGCATTCCGAATACTAACTTTCAAAACACCAATCTTAAGAGCACCGCTGGAGTTGGTAAACTGTAGAAAATATTCTAAGTTTTAGCATCTATAGAAGAAAAATATATACGTACACTACTAAGTTGCAGAAAAACTGCAATAAATCTTTGGAAATATGAAGTTACTCAGAACAGCGTCAGTGTCCCCAGAAAAAGAAAAAAGTTTGGGGTAGCAACTACATTCATTCCGATCGAGAACTTCATAGACGACATGAAGACAAACACAAAATATTCTAACTGATAAACCAGAAGAAGTTTTGGTTAAGATTTTACGCATTTTATACCATAGTAAGTCGTCAAAAATTCTAAACGCGGAAATAAAGACTCTTTGTAATCCTAAGAGTAATGACGGCATCATCTTAGCAGCGGATAAAGGTAATACCACAATAATACTGCCACAGAAGTATTGCACAAAGAAGTTGGTTGAAATACTCAATTTACAATATTTTTGACGCAATCCTGCAGCATATATACTAAAGATCGTGAGCAAATACACCAATAGTTTTTTTTTTTCTATATAACGCCACTAAGGAGAGAAGAAAACAAAAATATCCAAGGCTCTGCCTACAAAAATATACAAATTCCTCAAAATCTACAAATATGGTATATCACTATGACCAATTGTCATTGTCGACTATGGCTCTATCTATAAACAGCCTTTTATAGCCAAAAAGTAGTCTTGATAGCAATTATATCAAAGAATATGCACACATCGTCAAGACCTAACGGCCAGTTCTGTTGTAAAATGCTTTGCAGCTCTTTTGCCAATGTCCTACATCCAGTTACTTTGTTTGACAGCGTATATTGTAAATAAAAATAAGAAATGACTGTTCAAAGTTTTGTCTATTCGTAGGAATTATTACCCGGTATTACATAGCGAAGTGGTAAAAATTTATAAATTTAAAATAATTTTAACAGATGATCGACTATATTTATGTAGCTCCTAGTTTGCCGCTCTTAAGGGGTAAAACACAAATTACAATAAAGTGACGTCGGCAATTTCCGACCAGATGTTGGCTACAGTGAGTCGATTGATATCAGCAATGGTCATTACTATCATCTCTACTGTATTCCTGCAAGTATAAAAGCTAAAGTAACTTAGGCAAGGCTAAAAACGTGTCAAATACGAGTGTCGATTGCATGGTGCCGTGCTAGCACTATGATCTTTGTATAATTGCAACGACGAGTCAATGAAAGAGTTTTTCGTGTAACGCTTGCATTTTCGAAGATATTCCTTGGACTTTGCGTCTTGAGTAAAGAGGATCATCGCTGTCCTCAGAGAAATCTAGAGGAGCAAGTCTAAGACAGCTTTCTCTACCATTTTTGCAGGCACCTCAGCGATCAGCGATTGCCTTCACCTTCCTCGTTGGAGAGTAACTCTGAGCACTAGAAGTCACCAGCGCAGACCAGGAGGGTTTTAAATCGTCATCAAGCAGAGATGACGACTGTCAACGCTTTTGACGTCCTTGTTGAGTGGAAGGAGAAAATGTTTTTCATCGCCAGCCCATTTCGTCAGGCACGCGTTTCTCCAAGATAAAGGATCTCTCGTGTTATCCTTCGAAAAAACCAAGTTTGACCTATAATTACGAAGATCCAAGATGAAAATCGAGAGACCAAATTGCTTCCTAATGAAAGCAAAAATCCAATGCCACTTCTGTCTGTTTGAAGCTGTTCGCGCTATTATAGGTGGTGTGTCGGAGTACATCCCAAACAAAGAGCTGAAAGGCTGACTTCTGGAAAACTACATCCCTATGTTAATAGTGGTAAGCATGAAAAAGAACCCCCAAAGATGCCCAACTTAAAAACTTAAGTAGAGAGATAAAGACAAGAATATTTTTGATTTGACTATCACAGTGAAACAATTAAAGAAGAGGAAATTTGTTAACCAATGACCTGGCTATCGACGCGTGTATGGTGAAGCTGACGCACTAACCCTTAGTGCGTTCACTTCGCGGAATATAAAAAAAACGGATTGAGGCCACCATCTGCATTGACTATTAAAGCCCTTGGCACTCTGCCAAGCAGCGATTTTCTTAAATACTTCTTAGGTCACACCATCCGTGGAAGTGCTCCAGCCTCCGCCATAGCCATTTTAATATCTTAGGACTAGGTTGTCAATGCTGATGGGTTCCAGAATGTAGACCTCTCCACGTTTTTGACAGCCTTCTAAAACACCAATTCCTATGAGATCGTTGTAAGGCTTATGCCCTGCACGAAAGACGTTAGTGTCATCCTTGGTATATTAAGAAAACATTGAATATTTAGGGCTTAGTCAAGTTTCTGCCATGCTGAAAGTGCTTAAACGGTACACTAATTTCTAATGCCAAAGTTTCCGATAGGAGAAACGGTAAGGGCTTATTCTCAGTACCCTTATATGTCAAAGATGTTAATAAAAAAAAATAACAATAGCTTAACATTCGAGAATATTTCTCTCTAAAAATGTTCCTCAAAGCTGAGGACAAAACGTTAATAGTTTCCAAATTCTGAACAAGATATAACAGACAAAATGAATTATTAAAACATTGGTCATGAAATCATGTTATCTTTGTAAATAATTTAATCAAAACTTGTATATTGATTTACTTAAGATTTAAGGCAGACTGCAAGACACTTTATTATTGTTTGAGTTTTATTTATAGTGTGATTTTTGGAAATCTCTGTATTTAGAGTAAAATATATATATTTAATAAATATTAAGGATGAGTATCTACATAGTGATTTGGCAATAAGTAATTATTTGGTAGACATAATGTTCAAGAATTAATACTTTTGTATTAGTTTTTAATGGAAAGACAAAGCGATTAACATTTTATAAGATTGCTATTTATTTTATAGATATTTTTAATACAAATAAAAAGCATGGACAGAGACTGCCTTGCTATATAAGAATTGAATCATCAGTGAAGTTAGTAAAACTGGCAAACTAAAAAAAACAACTTACAAATGACTTAAACATTATTTCTTCTCCTTTTAAAAACGGCTATGGAGCTACAAAAATACAAAATGTATATAAAAATTACATTATACGTATAGGTCTTGTCAAAGTAATTGGCGATCTATACACAGCTGGCTCTTTCTTGAAGTTATAGCAGTAAGTAGGGAAAGCTGTGACAGTCGTTTGGATTGATGCAGTTTCTTTAAAACTTTTCTTTTGAGCAATAGTTCACAGAGAGGCATGATGTTTGGCCAAATACACCTGGACCGGTACAACAGTATAGGGTAAAATTTGTTGATACGCATTCCTATTCAATTTCAGCTCTTTTGATATTATATTACATAATAATGCGACAGTTTTCTTGCAAGAGCTGCCTCAAATGTTCCACATTTGCAACGACATGAGATGTTGACGGGTCACCTTAGGACCGTTTTGCACTAAATTTTTGCCTACCAGAAACCTTTTGTGCCATTTAAAGCCGCAACTATTGGATAAAGTCTCAACACCATATAATTGCTGTATCATATTCCATGTTTTACTAAGGGTATTCTGTAGTTTAACTTAATGTTAACTCTGCTCGGAACGCGCCTCACTCATGTATTTTCCAACTAAATTCGTGAAAAATGAGTTATTAAGCACAACTTTGCAACTTAGTGAATTTATATAGAATTCTCAGGCCATATTTACTCAAAACACGTATGATGTGACTGAATAACACAAAAAATTAAAAAATTGAGCCTGAACCTTTTTTGATAAAGGATCTATGTCAGCAGACGGTCACAAATATATTGAAGTTAGGATCTCAAAAATAATTCCTTAAACGAATATTTAGTTACAAACCACTACCAAAATCTAATTTTTTCTTCATATTGATTTTACAATATAATTAAATATGAGACAACAATAAAATTTAACTTTAACCTTTGTAACCAGTTTTGAATTTAATATGCAGCAATCTCTGCAAGCGCTTCATTTTCTTATAAATTCTAGATTATTTTGCTGTCTTTTTCATTTTATTATACTTTTAAAATGTGTCAGAAGTAATTTTGCATAAGTACAATGTAAAGAAGTCTTATTTATTACTGCAACGTTTTGAGACGTGATAAAAGAGCGTGTCAAATTAAATTACGTTTTGTTTGTGCAAGGACTTTATAAATGCAATAACTGTCACGAATAGTAATAGTCAAACATAACTGCTTTTCTGTACTTTATAACTACCAGTTTAACTTTGAATGCAATGTAAAATGTATTATTTTAAGAACAATAATACATATTTCAATTAATAAAGATTTTTTCTTATATATATATATTATAAAATTTTCATTATTAAGTTAGTGTATTAATAAATTTTTTTTTTTTTGAGAAGATGCACAACTACAAATATGTTATTTTTTTATAACATGCTGCGTCTTATTAATTCCTTCAGCTGGTTTGTAATAACTATTTATAACTATAAGAGGATATTTTGAAACAAATTTTAAAATATAAAAAATAGGTAATGTACATGGCGTTAGATTAGAAAAGTATATCGTATTATAGAATGATTTAATTAACATATTTACGGTATATGAATTGCCAAAAGTTGTTACTATTTAGGTTTGTAGCCTACTTATAAAGTTAGAACCCTACAGCAAAATAAGTTTAATAAGCAATGTATTGAATATTTGTTTCAAATTTAATTCTTACTGGAATCTGTGACAAACATTTTAGATGTTTAGGAATTAAGCAACTAACTGAAAAATATACTTAGGTCTAAATAATAATTCAGGTGAAAGGTTATGCATTCTCCAGGAAGTATGACTTGCAGGCTGCAAAGTCAAGGCTCATCCTTACGAGGTAAGCGCCAAAGTGCTTTGGCCTACACTATGTTTCAATGACAGTAGAACTGAAATAAAGGTAGTATCGGTTAGCATCGTTTATGGTTGGCTTAGTTGGTTGTAAAAGTTTTAGTAGCCAATATCGTCTGTGGCGGAAAAGCATCAAAACTACGTGCAGGTCGGCCAGTTGAAGTGCTCGTCGAACATGAGCACTTGTAAGATTTAATCGTAGAAGGATTACACTTATCAACAATGATTTTGGTTGGAAAAAGCAAATAGCTGGCCTAAAAGCATTTTTTGATTTCAGAAATATAGTATGTATTTCGCTATCATGTACAGATCGGTAGATTATAAATTCGCTATTGAATATTAAGTGCTTTCTGAATAATGACAGGTTCTTCAGTCTGTTCATAAGTTGTCACCTTTTCCAGAGCAACTCTACTTTTACCCAATAAGGTTGTCAGTAACGTATTATTTAACTAATTTTAACAGTTAAAAGAAACTATGGAACAGTCCTGACTTATTGTTGGCTTCTTTGCCGTAACGTAAACTATGTATTGTGCGTATTTCAGTGATTGCCATTCAATTGTGTTCATAATGTACGTTAAAACTGATTTCTATCCTGTGGTGCATGTAAAATAAATCCGTGAATGAACATATAACCTAGAAACATGTCACGTAAACGTACAAATATAAAAACAGTTTATTACCTGCATTTTGGGAGCAGTGTTTGTGTTTTATGTGCAAACAGGTTGCGCCAATGTCTTAGAAATTCTCCTTCATCCATGCCTTTTGCTGTATCAATGGTTTGGAGGAAACAGCAGGATTGTTATTTTTATTATTTTTGGATTTGAGAGATACTGAATTCGATGCAGTTTTAGAAGGAAAAGAAAAGATACATGGGAATGCTTTAAATACTATCACAAAACATTTGTTATGGAACAGGAAATCCGAAAACTATAGAGATTATTTTAAAAGAATGTTAGTGGCTTACCGTGAAATGGAGTGCGCCATGTCTTTAAAGTTCATTGTTTGCACTCCTATTTGGCTTTTTTTCCAGACAATTAGAGGATGTCACTGATAAACATAGAATGCAGTTCCATCAGGACATTTTGACAATTGAAAAGCATTACCAGGGCAGATAAAACACAGCCATATTAGCAGGTTACTGCTAGCAGGGAGGGAAACACCAGCAACATCATACAAACGGAAGAGGGCAAGAAGTCAAGTAAACTAAATTAAGCCGATTATTTAAAAACTGCACCTAATAGAAAAAAACGAAAGGCACATCTGTATTCAGCAGGCAATTTTCCATCATAATCACTGACTTTTGCCCAGGAACCAAACAAAAAGATATCAAAATTGTTGAGGTGCGTTATCAGTAAGGGCTTTCCAATGTCATGCGACGCATATTGTATAAATGCATTTTCATATAAATAAGGTCAATGCTCTGACTTTTGTCAGGGGTTTCAAAACATATGTTACAAACATTTTAAACTTCTGTCGTAACAACGAAGAAGATGTTCTTTAATTTATTGCCACAAGAGATAAAACTATAATCTTGTACTAACCTCACTAGCAAAAAAAGTCAGTGGAATGAAGTAAACCGAACAAAAATCAGTAAAAAAGGCAAACATAGTTAATTAGATAAAAAAGATTTAAAGAAAATCTTGCCAAGTGATTTTAAAGAGGAGTTCTATGTGGAGTCGAACTGTCCGCTTTCTGTACGATAACGCTCCTATCCGTAAGGCCGCAATTTCCTAGGTTGCTGCAAAAAACTGTGACTGCGGAGCTTTACCACCCACTCCACAACCCAGAATTATATATACTGCAATTTAATTCTAAAGATAAGACTTTAAAGAACATTTGGCAGATATAACTTGAAAGTATTGAAATGCTGACCTTAAAGTGTAATAAATGGGTGTCAATACATAAGCAGATATTTTGAAATGTAACCCTATTGTTTTATTCCTCGTATTTCCTTGAGCTTCTCTAAAAAATAACATGTCACCACGCTCAATTCTCACGACTCTTAACTTTTTTTTATTAACAGTATATTTACATAAATTATTAAATAAATTCAATAGTGTAATATAGTCAATATAAAAACCACTTAACAGTGATATACTCCTGTAAGAGTCTTTTTAATTTTGGTTACTCAGGGGGGTGAGATTTAGACAGTTGAAATATATTGTTTGTGTTCTTGGAGTTTATTACGGTAGTTCAAGCAAATCTATAGATTTATTCTACAAAGAATGGAATATTTGAATCTTCGTATAGCGCTTAATTGATAACATACTCTGGGCGTCTATTAGAGCACAATGTTTTGAACTGAAATTGTTATATCGTTTTTATCCGGAATGATTTGGTACAACCCCAAGGTTGCATAAGTCCAGATTGGCTTGAATATTGTTTTATAAAAGATCGTGTTATGTAAAAACAATTTTTATTTCTTCTGCGCTGGTTAACAAATCTGATGAAAGTTAAGTTGTTAGAATTGAGTTTGGTTGCCTTTGTTCCACGTGTCTATATATTTTTTAGATATTGCTGATAACTTTGCCTGTTTGTTTTTGAACAAGAGTAATTTATTTATTAATTGACCTGATACTTAAGTTTAATAATGCGGGTCCATGGTCATACGATAAATCAGGATTTGATTTAATTAGTGTAGATGAAATCTAGTAAATAAGAAATCATATTCGGGTCGGTGGTCAATATATCGGTTTATTTGTAGGTGCATAGTTATAAATGTGTACCATGATTGTTGTAAATAAATATCTACCGTTTGTTGTGGTTCCTGAGCCTCAATGGGTGTGGTTAAAATTCCAGTCGCCTCTGGCAAGAAATCTGCCCACTGATGTATGAAAGAGTTGATTGTATTTGTTAGTAAAAATTGTATGCTTAGAAGTGGAACGAATTGCTAAAACTACAAAGCTCCAAGGTAGCGCAATTACTTTAATATTTGTAGCTTGTTTTGCTTCAGTTAGGTAAGGATTTAGTTGATGTGAAAGAGTTTTTCATAATTACTAAGGCTGGCATATGCGCTGTGCCGTCGGGATGATTTGTATTATTAATAGGGTAATTTGGAAAACGTAACACATCTCTGTCTGTACACTTCGAGTCTGATATTAGAAGATTATGCTTATTTTATTTAAATTTAGAAAAACTATTAGCTCTTGATTATCATTTAAAAGATCATTCGTTTTTTAAAAAAGGAATGGCAGTAGGTTTGGACTGGATTATAATTTTGATTTGCTTTGTTAAAATGTTTATTCTTGGTTTTTATTATTATAAATCTTGATAAACTGATTAACCCCTATAGCTGGGAAGACGATTGCTTTCACATATATTAATTTCAGTATATGACAGTAATGCATTATCTGATATAGAAGGACCTGTAGTGTCTATACTTTTGTCATCTAATACATTACATAATTTCTATTTTTTTGGAAAGGTTTAACTTTTATTTTAATATTATAAAAAAATTCTTATGTTTGTATTAGGCTCTAAATAACTGTAAAATAGTGATAATTGTTTAGCTATTTTGTGTCTTGTGTTTTTGTATTTCCTATCTTATGTACCCACACTTTTCAATTTTTTTTTATTATGACTTCATTAGACACTGAACAATATAAATATTTAAAGACTACTCTGTATAATAGTTTAGTTTCAAGTTAATATGTCTGATATATGGCTTTGGCATCTTTCTTGAACTTAATGATTTTCTTGGATGTATTAGGCGCGTAAGCGTTAATTTTAACTATGTTATGTTTTAATATGAGCCGTGCTGGTTTAGTGGATTGGTCGCTAGACTACGAAACCAAGAGTTGCGGGTTCGAATCCAGCTCTCGCCAATTCAATCGCTGGAATTTTTACGGCCCAGCTCGACTCAGGCTGAAATAAATGAGTAGCTGGAGGTCAAACTCTGGGGTAATAATAGGCAGTCGGTACGTAGCGCTACCCTTGTGCACCGTAGACTCTAGATTGTAGCCGACCTACCCTGTTACGACCCCAAAGGGCCTTCAAGGCTTGTTACGGGGAACTATTATTATTATTTTTGTTTTAATATTTTACTTTGGTACTGTTCAATCTTAGCAATTTTTAACATGTAGTCCAGCATAATACTGCGTTTTGTTACACAGTGTATCGAAAGGGATTTTGGAACTTCTGTTATCTGTTTGTATTACGTTTTAATTATTGTTCGATATTAGAGGCTGTAGTATATATTGTTTTCATTTAATAGCCTACCATAAACGATTATTAGCTGGTATCTTATTGGTACCATTTTGTTTGTCGATTATCTACTCGTTTATTGACGAGGATAGATATTAGCGTGTTATGTTATAATAGTAACTAAGAATTTGTACCCAAAAATGTAGAATTTGAAAGTGATGTGATGTAAGATTGTCTGACTATTAAAATGCCATTTCGTGTTGCTGATATTGTGTTAATGGTTACATGCCTAAGCACAGATACTATAATATGCACTGATTTAATGAAGCATTTTTTATACACCAAAAGTTAAACGCAAATTTTGTTATGTTTGCGCTTCAAAAATGAGGTGGATACTACCGACTTTTAATTCTTTGTTTTAGAAACAAACACTCGAAATGCACTTTGTAGATAACCGCACAACCGCGATCTTTTGATCCCAGATAGTACCATACACAAACATTTAATATGTTTGAGCACAAAAATATGTTCGTGCACAATAAAATACAAAATTGAGTCATCCTCTTAATTGCGACGAATTACATAAAAAATGATGATAACGGTAAAGGATCACCTGCTAAAACAAAAAGTATTTAAATTTCCTAACATTATCTCAAATAAACAATACATAGATATTAAAATCAATCAAGAGTTCTCGTTTGACTTTTGTGTGTAAATAACGACAACACCAACGTACCAGCAGCGATACGGGTGCTAATCGCGATTATTTGCCGCATGTATTTACAATAATCATATCCTATACAATCTCAATCTACCCAGTATACCGATAAATCTGCAACTATCTCAGATTGGCTTCCTAGCTTGAAATAAATCAGGATATTAATTCTACACAATGAATTACAGGAAAAATAGATGCTCTGAAAATACACAAAGTAATAGTAAATCGACCCAAGAGAACCCCATACAAATTACTGACAGATATGAGCTATTAGATATAAAAATCGATAATCAGGCAAACACTCCACAAGAAATAACTAATCCGAAAGATCTTAAACTATCACTTACACGCATCTGATGTTAAAAACATATACCCTGTAACAACACTACTAAACAAAGTTTCCAAAGGCACTAAAAGCATTCGGCAATAATCACCCAATTATAACCCAAAGTAAAACAAGCAAATCTTATTCTGCAATTATTAACAATTTTATGTACAAGAACACAAAATTATACATACAAACCAAAACGAGAGCGAACATTTAAGGTAGTGATGAACAAGATTTACCATTTAATAGATATATCAGAATTCAAACAACATTTAAAGATCTTCCGTCAGAAAGTATTTAACATATAAAACAACAAAATAACAGCTCCATAGTTGTAGTAGAAGTTAAATAAAGAAATAACAACAAAGAAACTTATAAATAAACTTATTTATAAACACAAGCAGAATTGTTAAATCTTTTAACCTTCTCCTCATTTGAGAAAACAATTCCGTAATGTACTAAATGTGAAATCTATAAACAGTCCAAAATTTTTCAAACTCTCACATATGTTAACTGTATGAATCTCAGCCAAACAAAGACTGCCTAAAGAAAAGTAGAGGTAATCAAGTTAAATGTGTAAATTAAGCCGAAAACCACCTCATCGACTATAGAAGATATACAATATAGGCGACTACAAGAAAAACTTTTCTCGTGACTGAAATGTAAAGTCACATCATCTAAATGGTCATCAGCATTTCGTGTCCCAGAGGTTTACATACACAGAATGAACAATGTAAAACATGCCATCTCCACAATCTGCACAAAAATTACCTACCACATAACTCCACAATCACAGGCCGCATTTTAAAACTAACAGTCAAATAACATGAAGGAACTAAAATCTTTGATGAGAAATTTAATCACGCAAATGACGACCTTCGTGAACCTCCTAATCAGTTTAATTAGCAAGATGACATAATAGCACAATTCTTAAAAATGGCTTTTAAATGCCATTGGGCTTTGCTAGCACGCACAAGAAAATAATTAAATAGACGTACTTTTCATATTTAATTGCCACTTCAGTTACATAAAATTTCCGAATTGCAATATTTATAACATGAATCATCCTAATGTGGTTCCATAGTGGATCAGCAGGTAGAATAAAATCTAACATAAAATATTATTAACCAGACGAAAATGAGAAGACAAACACTTATGAGGTATTACTAAACAGCAATTCTAAGAATCTCTGCCATTTATAGACCTACCAAACACTAAACACAATTTTTTTCCAAAGTGTAGAAAATGGATTTTTTGTGGCTAGCGACTTTAACGAGAAAGACTAAGACCGAGGCTCTTGCATTACAATAACTTAAGTACGTGAATTACTAATTGCTATACACGAAAATGTATGTATACATGAAATGTCGTAGATATCTTAGAAACAAGAAGACTAGAAAAAATGCTTAACTTTACAAAGTGGCCATAAGCTATACTATAAAGGAAGCGATAAAAAAATAATAGGGGGAGTTGCATTCTCAGTTAATAAAAATATCTCAGAAAACGTTATGCAGTATAAAAGTATCTCACAATCAGAAAGGGTTATCTTTCTAGACCTCAAAATTAATAGAAGAGATCCTTGTAGAATAGTGAAAGTATATGCTCAACCATCGCAAATGTGAAGAAAAATAGATGAAATATATGGATAAAAAAGAAACAGTAATAATAAGGTCACATGGACTGTTTAACAGAGAAAGCATGTTGGTAAATTACCCATGCAAAAATAATCTGTATATTACGAATACTTTCCACAAAAAGCCACTAAAGAGACGATGGACTCGATAAAGTCCAGACGAAACTTATAAGAACGAAACAGACTATGTGATCTCAAATAATAAAAACATTATAATGGATACAGGTGTAGCAAGTACAGTTAATGTAAGTAGTGACTATTGGATGTTAAGAACAAAGGCCTATATAAATAAAAAACAAGAACGAAGAAAGCTAACAACAATGAAAACTTACAAAATAGACACCCAACAATTAAAAACAAGAGCAACAAAATATCAAGAATAAATGTAAGAATTCATCCAACCTACAAACAACGAAGAAACTCTTGACGAATATAATCGACGGATAACGAATAACATATTAGACATCTCAACAAAAATAGCTGAAAGACAACAGGAAACAATAAACATCAAAACCGAAAAAGAAAAAATGACGGGAGTTGTAGAAAAATACTAGAAAGATCTATACGATACCAAGTCAAGGTCGCCATTAGAGAAAGTAGAACAACACATAATTCAAGTTTTAAATGTGGGGTCAGAGAAAATATTAAATATTATGATGGACAAAACGAAACACGTTCTGAAGAACGGTAGAGCACCTATACTAAATATATTAAAACAGCTGTATGTTAAAAATGTATTACTGGACAAAAGAAAACGGATGAGTTACACAATGCTTTGGTGGTTTTCGCCACAGAAAGAATAATAAACAAACTGGATGAATATCACCCAAGAGAGCAAGTGGGATTTTGCAAAGGCGACAGTACATTTGACCACCTACAAGTTACAAAAACCTTAATAGAGAAAGAAAATGAATACAACATTACGTTATGGACAGCTTTCATAGACTATGAAAAAGCGTTCGACTCTGTGGAAATTTGGGCACTCCTAAACGCAATGAGTAACTGTAGAATAGATCATAGATATACTAATATTATAAAGCATATATACGAAAATACTATATTTTAAGTGAACTGGGAGGAAAGAACTAACAAAATCAAAATATACAGAGGATTGAGGCTAAATTGTTCACACTGGCAATGGAAGACATGTTCAGAGAGCTTAACTGGTATAACAAAGGTATATCTATAGACGTAGAAATGTTAAACCATCTACGTTTTGTCGACGACATTGTGATATTCAATGAAAGTAAAGAAGAATTACAAACAATGTTCAATGAGTTACATGAAAAGTCAAATGAAATAGGTTTAAAGGTAAACATTAGTAAAACAAAATATATGACGAATGATATAAGAAATAACAAAAAATAACCTAAAAGCAGATTTAAATGCGAGGATATCTTTAGCACGAGCCAGCTTTGGCAAACTACATAAAATCTTTCAATCGAATCTGCCAAATACAGTTAAATCAGGAACATTTGATTAATACATACTCCCCGTATTAACATACGGAACGGAGACATGGGCTATTAATAAGGGCATAATCGAACGATTACGAAAAACGCAAAGATCAATGGAAATACGTATGCTTAATGTAATCCCAACAGACCGTATTCTAAATACAGAGATCAGAAGAAGATTACGAGTAGCATCTATCAAATATGCTCATTAAGGTGGAATTGGGCTGGTCACATCGCCAGAATGGAAGATGAAAGGAATTGTTGAATAGAGACCGCACCAACATAGAAGAAGCGTGGGACGCCCGCAAACTAGGTAGAGTGACGACATCATAAGGCCAGCAGGCTACGACTGGATGAGAAAAGCAGAAAATAAATTAAAATGGAAAAGAAGAAAAAGAAGAAGATACACGAAAATAACCCACACTATTTATTTTCTAGTGAATACACGTATTGGTTCATATATCGCCGGAACATCCCTGATTTAATCGACTTTTACATTATTAAAGAGTTAAACACCGAACAATTTAAAATAAAATTATCTCTAGAATTACATAGATGCAAACTATTCCTCTCGTATAATTACATTTTATTTAAATATAATGCAATTCAAATGTGACTCGCGCTGCACAACACCAAAACGGACTGGAAGTACTTTCAAAGTAGACTGACTAACCTAATAAAATTAAAAATAAGAGAGACTACATACGGTATCGAAGAAGATTATAGTAATCTATCAAGTTGAATTAGAGGTTACACCCATAAAAAAAAACTCTTAACAACAATATGAGACATTTGATCATAGAAGAAATAATTAAAAAAAGACGCTTCAAGAAACGCTTCCAAATTACTCGATCAGATACAAACAAACGAATTTTAAATTCTTTTACAAAACCATTAACGAAACTTCTATTACAATGTAAAAATAAATACATTTAACATTATCTAATCGATCTTATAGCTACTGAAATCTCTGAGTATTCGCTGTAAAAAACGCTTAAAAAGATTAAAAGGCCTATAGCACACCTACCACCTATTAGCAAACCAGACGCGTAACGGACCAAAAGTAACAAAGAGAAAGCAGAAAACTGTAATAATCACCTAGCCAATATATTTATATCTTTCTCCAAATAATGTTTTTAGGAAGATGCTAAATCATAAAATTTTTAAGATTTCCGTGCCAGTTAAGCTTACCGATTCAAGCTCTTAGAAGTCCAGAAAGTTATTAGTAAAAAGCTAAGCCTACAAAGGGTTTGACTTTATTAGCAGGATAATTCTCCAACAGCTACTTGAAGCTACAACTCGAGCTGTAATATAAATATACAATTATATTCTTGCAATCAGATAGTTTACAAGTTTTTGGAATGTGGCTCAGATAACAATGATGTAGAAACCAGAAAGAACACCTACTGATTCAACATACTCTAGACCTAATAGCTTTATACTAGCACTCTACAATGTCTTTGAAAAGTTACTATTAAAAAGACTCCAACCAATCCTAAAAGAACAACGATTAATCACTAAGTCCCAGTTTGGATTTGGACACTTATAGAGTAGAACAAATTAATTAACTAGTAGATCAAATCTATAGCGACTTCGACGAGTGTAGATATTGTCCGGCTCTATTTCTCGATATATTTCAAGTATTTTTCAATGTTTGACATTTGGAATTTTATTCAAATACGTTAAAAGCTACGATAGTTATCTTGTTCACAACGGTCCCTTATATCAGCCTAATAACATCGAGTAGAATTCAACAAGTTATAGTTATGCAAAAAATAAAACACTCAAGAAGTATAAATAATTGTTGACTTTTCCTGCTATTATATATTTCAGAATATGAAACCAAGAAATTAAATGAATAAATAATAACATTGAAAGCTTTCGAATCTAAAAATAAAAAAGAAATTATACTTAAGATACGTATTGAGTAGCTACAACTACTGCTTTTATAATTAGTCTTCTAAGTATTTGTAAATACAAAAAACGAGAGTGTACTGAGACATATAGTTTTTATTTAGGTAATTATTTTGTGCTGCGCTCAAGGAGTAACTGTAAAACGTATATTAAAATGAATTCTAACATTTATTTCTTGAGATGCCATTTAAATAAAGTAAAATTTGTTTTTATTACATTATTAAGCTTTCGTAGCTCTTGTATTAAGCTATGTCGCAAACATTTAAATCGTAAGCATTAAATGTGCAAAAAACTTCCACAAAAACTGTAAATTTAAATATAAAACGCTCAGAGTATTATTCAACGTCCTCTTGTTTCAGTCAAATCAAATAATCTACAGACTTTTTTAATTTATTTAAAATACTAATTCAGCACGAACTGCCATTAATGGCAGAGTTATATTTCAATTTAAACTTATTTTTACTATCTAAGTTATTCTACTATTGGGAAATAGTCATACAAATTAACCTATTGATTAATAACGGCGTTCGCTATGAATCTCATTGTCACTGCCCTTGTCTCTGTTTAAGGGTATTGGCAACTTTGATTTTAGTCTGGTGGACATGCTCTTTTGTTAGTTATAACGAGTGAAACTTTTCACATTGCTCAAGTTTAGTTTAAAATTATTTAATCGCTTACATAGTATAGTTGTATAGTATAAATTATTTTATGATATGCAGTGCGGTGCGGGTAATAACGCGTGTCACTCTATTTCACAGAGTTTGCAATTTTGTTTAAATTAGTTTGAAAGTAGCACTCTAAATACTTCGCTTATAGGTGAAAATTAGTTTTATTACTAATTTACAAATTACGAAGCAACACTTTATTTTAAGTAAGTATTGCTTGTTAATAATTGTACAAAGATAAGTCTTGCATATTCATCGAACAGCTTTTTATTTGTTTGTGGACTTTACTGTCCAGGTATAATCCGACATATCTAACTGCATTATTTTTTAGTTCTACGATTTTGAGACGTTGCTTATTACAGTATTAAGCGGATCTAAAGGTTAGCGTAGCGTAAAAATATTTAACTCGCATTTATCTGGCGTGTAAGAAGTTACACAGTTGACCACCCGAATGCCAACCCTTCCTGCACAAAAGTAGAACAAAACAAAGCGATGCACCCTACTAGACAATAAATGAGGCTGTAGCGACCCGGAATTTAGAGATATAACCTGATACCAGTTTAGTCGCTGGACCTGCGCTAAGTATATAAATTCAGAAGAATATGACAAGGCTTGGAAATGGAGGTTTTAACTGAATATAACTGGAAAGAACAAAGGTTAAATCTGAGTCAAGAAATATATGAATCTTCATCAGGAAATAACCAGAAATTGTAGAATAAATAAAAAATATGAATAAAGATAACGGAATAAAGGTAATAAATAAAAGCTATACTATAAAATATACAAGCATACCTATAAAAAACCGAACCAAGTAAGGAGTAGGTATAATCCTCGGCAATAAACTAGATAAAAATGCAACACTATGGGAAGCAATCGATTCTAGAATCTTGACTATCAATTTAGAACTTCAGCAGAAAGATGCAATCGTCCAAATTTACGCATTTGCAGGATATGCGTTTTTTAAAGAATTACACATAACACTTGAAAAAATGCAAAACAAAGACAAATATAAAGTAAAAGTGGAACGCGTACATAGGAATTAAATAAATTGAACACGAAACTATGAGAGTACATGGGCTACAAAGAGAGGTATACACAAGTTAGGAAAAAACGCTTAACTTTAGTATAACAAATTAGATGACAATAGAGAACACTTGGTTTCTACATAAAGATATACCCCAATAACATACGAAAAGCTTGAACATAAGAGAGTGATAAACTATTCTAGAAGTATAAGATATAAAATTTTATCACGAAAGTAATAGAGGCGCTTAATTATATACCAAACGCAGATTGGAGGTTGCGGATACGCACATACAAAGACCAACCCGAAAACAGTCAGGCATTCGCCAACAAATAAATTTAGAAGTGGTTCTAGAAATAAGTATTTACGGAGAGATATAATTACTATCCAAAGGAGGAACAACAACAACGGTGTAATACCGTAAAGGAAACTTTCTACAGCGGTGCGAAATCGTAACGATCACTTCCAGTTGCCGTTAACCGATTTGGCTGAAAATCAATCCCATGAAAGGTACTGACCTAAGATGTGTGTATGCCAAGTTTGAAGTGAATCCATTGAATAGAACGGAAGTTATAGTGTCTCCAGGCACACAGACAGACAGACAGGATGATAATCTCATTAACTTTCTACTATAAGCTCCGATGTAGAAAGTTACATACCTACGGTATGTGGACGACATATTGGTAATGTCAAGAAATTTGCAACATATATATGCAAGCAAATATATATTCATAAATACAGGGACAAGTAAGTTCATGAAAAAGAAGGGTAGATAGACATAAATATAAACATAAACATTCTAAAACAAGTAAACAGTTACTAGAAACTTTAATTAAAGTAAAGATATTTGATAGAAAAATAACAAGTAGAATTAGTAAAAAAATGAGCAACAAAACAAAAATGCGTTTTTGTAAAGCTATCTACACTCCCACATTATTATATGCAAGAGAGTCGTTGGCAATAATAGACAAATATAGATCCAAATTAACGCTTCTAAAATAAAATACCTAAGACACTACAATAAGATTCTCACTGAAAGCTTTAGAAAGAAAAAAACTGCAGTGATATGGTTACATAATTCATTTATGGGATGATAGATATTTAAAAAAGGTATTTTAAATGAGAGATAAAATGGAGAAGATCTCAAATAGATTAAGAAGAAAAATATCAAGAATATCAATAGCAAAAAAAAGCCTGACTTAATACCCCAACACCGCGAGGTAAATGGGAAAAGAGAAAATAACGAAGCATTTATCTGGGTTTATTTGATTTGTTCAACAGTTTATTGGTCAATTTAGATATCATTATCTTGCAGTATCTTAGTATCATAGGGGTTTTTTATATAAACTTGAGGGTCATCTAATATAGAATTAGTTAAAGATGTATATTAATTTATAACTATCTAAAAAGTTTTAATTATTGAAAACTACGTTCAGTTTTGTTCAGATTTTATACTACTCCAACGAACGTGTTGGAGTAGTTTGCATAAGGAATTTGACGTTTTACTTAGTGTAGTGAATAGCTTTGACCATTTATTCAAAGTTATGGAATAATTTCTGGTTTCCTAAGAATTCTTTTAATAGCCCTTTGCATATTTATATCTTCGTGGCTAATAAATTCGATGTTGTTGTTGTACGTAGAAATTCTATGTTGATACAATTCTTATTTTAGTATTTTTACTAACCATTCAGATAGACTTTGACTACTACAATTGTGTACTTGTCTACGAGTTTTAGATATCTTTTCAGTGAGGTTAAATATTTACATTGGACGGTTTAGCTGTGAGAATGGTGATGTGATCGTATTTTCTTGTTGAGTACTAAATAACATAAACGTCTACTGTGTTTGTCAAAAATTAATTGTAGTTTGGAAATTATTCCATTTAACCAGGCCATTGAGTAATTTTTGAATTCAAGGATGGTAATTTGAAGAACAGCGTCGAGTAAATGCAATAAGTGTTTGTATAATATAACATCTAAGATACCCGGAACATACTTCTAAGGATAGTAAGTTCATTTTGATAGTGTCGATACTTGCATTCCAATTTGAGATGTGATATTTTCAAGTTTCACACTGTTTGTATTGATTACTCTGCAGTCCTAGTAGTGGTGTTTACAGTTAGGCTACCTTATGATAATGTTGGTTACCAAATAAATGTTAGAGTTGTTCTTGAAAAAGTTTTTTGCCAGCTTCTAGCTATAAACAATTTTTAGTAAAGTAGTGTGATTAATCACTACTGTCTCTAAATGGAGTAACGGTAATATTGCGTTTTACGATTATTACATATCCACTCTACGTGATTAGATTTTCTTTCTCTTTTTTTTTAAATATTTGATATTTTGGTATAGTAAATTTTTATTTTTAAATAAGACGTATTATAGTGAGCGCTAAGAAGTTGCTCGATGTTGTTTGAGTTTAAAAAAATTCTTTATAACGTATTATTTGTTGGCAGCATGTTTAGCTTCTCTATTGGTAATGTTTGGTGGCTTTAGTAGAAATTTTCCCAATATATTCGTATTCATATGTATTTATTAGGTAGATCACTGCGAATAATGTGTATTTTATTCCAATTGTTATTACAGAGAGTCGGATAATGTATTAACCGAACAACAACACTGAATTATTTATGTTAACAAATTAATACAGAGAATTTAAATCACGTCTCTAAACAAACTAACTTTACATGGAACTCTACAACGATTCTCGTGTGTGAATCTTTATTAAAAACTAAAAAACAGTACTGTTTTCAAAGAAACTTCAAAGATATAAGCAAAATTAAAAAAAAATATATTTATTTGCACTAGTAACTCTGCGGAGAATATTTAAATTATAACTAGAAGTAATACAAATTAGACACATAGAATGCCCTTAAATGGCTCAATCTAAAAATTAATTATTCAGAAGTATCAAATATAATTCAAAGCTGGAAATATTGATAAACAAGCCTAACACGCCAGTTCCTAATATTAAATTAGTAATTTCATAGGATGTTGCAAAACTGTTATAAGAAGATTGTAAATGTTTTTTTATTAGTTCAAGAACATGCTGCAGAATTTAATACTGATCTGAATACTGAGAGGTTACAAATATAAAATTCTACAGGAGCACAGGATGTGGCATCACGAACTAAATGTAATTTTAATATTTATGATACAACGGATATTATTTATTTTATTTGTGTACGTCTAAGCTACCTCTCTTAAACAAAACTAACAAAATACATGAAACTTTAAAATCACTTATTTTAGATCTAATTTTATTTATGGTTTGTTAAACATTTTCGACTGTGTGTATGACATACTCTTTATTTTGACATTTTAAAATATTAAAATTCTTGCATAAATACAGTAGTGTTTAATTAATAAAATATTTAACGTTATTTTGTTCAAACACAGAAAATTAAAAGCTACCACAAACGAAAACTGAAAAGCAATTAAAGATTAGAAGATTAGCGATGTCTAATGGCTTAAGATGTTTTAAAGAAATGCTGTTAAATTAAACGAGATGGATTTATGATAAAAAATAAAGTAAAATAGTCTTTAACAAATTCAACTTGTCTGAGATTTGCCAAAAAAATCGAAATTTTCATCATCTTATACCCAAAATGTAAAACAATGTATTAAACTTGAAGAATTTAATGCAGTCAAATTCCGCATGTAAAGTAATTGAAAATTAATCACATGACAATAGACTTCCAGGAACTATCAAGGTAGAAGTTTTACATAGTTACTAATAAGAAAATAATAGCAGATAAATCTAAGAGAAAAAACCTTAGATATCCTCTTCGTTTTCTTCTTTTTACGTTTTTTTAGGCAATCTGCCTATTTTATTCAGATTATTACGCAGATTCTTTCCATCTCCTTACCGGTTTCTCTCTAGGTTTTTCCCTATTAGTGTTTTATCTCTAGGAACCTAGACTATTCTATTTTGCTTCATTCTAGAGATGTTTTTGTCTCATTCTGTACTTCTCCTCGTGGTTCAATTGTTGCATTTGGTACCGGTGTTTTATATTCTAGACGCGTGCTCGATTCCATTTTATTTTACCCCATATGCTTTGTAACATCCTCATCTCTGCGTTTCTACTATTCGCTTTTTTTGTTTTAGAGCAAGCTTTTGCTGTACATGTGGATATTGATCATATTGCAGGCTTCTAAATTCTGCATATTAGAAGTTTCCATATTGGACTATTTAGGGCTCGAGAAATTAAACTATTCTTTAGTGTATCATAACTTAAGATGGCTAGAACGAAATACTTATAGTTAAGAATTAAAAACATATGTACTTTGGAAATGAAGCTTTATGTCATCAAGATCGGCGCCATCTTCCCATTCAAAATTTTGCAGAGCGCAGAATCGATCAGGGTTAGTAGTACAATGCAGACAGAAGACACCATGTAGGTTTGCGAGACCATAGACATCGATCACCTCCACTGCACATTAACATTTGTAACAACTTTTCTTTGATAAATATATTGATAAAGCTAAAGGTCTTCGAAGAACATTTATCGACTTTTCAAATTTGAGAAGGTATCGCAAAGATGTGAAGGTTAGTCCAGTCCACTTTCAGCAGCATTCTCTGAAATCCATAATTGATTCTGAAGTTTCTCTTGTACTTGTAACACATGTTTAAATAGAACTCTCTCTAAAAGCTTATCTAGATCGACTATGTACATATATACGAGTTTATTAAATTTTATAGCTATTTAATTTTTTTACTGTATTATACAGATAGCATCTAGGTATACAAGATCTTCCTCTTTAAAATTCCTGTTTTTTGTCTATTAGTGTAATAATGTTATCCAGTTAGTATTTTTAAAGTTCATTTTAAGATATTATCTTGTAGTGTTATACCATGGTAATTTCTTTTTTACTGTTCCGATTTTTCATATATCTGGTATTTTGATTGCAGTGAATATTTTTGTTAATTCTTCTATTAGCATATTGCAATAGCTTGTTATATGTTTAATTAAATCCTGGCAATTTTCTACTTTCAAGTTTTTTAACAGCTCTCTCAACATTGTTTCTATTTCTCATTCGTCCTCAATTCTTATCAAAAATTCTATTAGATCATCGCTAATTTGTTCTTCATCTTTAATTACTTGGTAAAGAGAGCACCTTAAAAAATCTGTCCCTGCCCCCACGTCAATACTATTTAACTCGATTAGTTTTTTGTATTATCCTAACAGCTTCTTTTACGTACCATAAAAATAATTTTTCATATCCTTAAAAAATTTTTTTTCTTGTATCTTTGCTTACTTTTTTTTGTTTGTGACACATTGCATGTATTCCATTTGCTTCTCTTTGGATATTTCACTTCCCTAGTAAACCACAATGTTTTTGTTATTTGCTTTGGAAAAGTTACTGTAATATTTACTAATACACTTATTTTAATATTAATCTCTAATATTTTCTAGGTTTTGTCAATAGATAGGCATATCCGAATAACAATACAGGCTCCGTACAGGTCGATCAACTATAGACGCTGTAAAATACCTAACCGCTTATGCCCAAAGCGCCAAAGAAGGTGGCTGTAACCAACGCGAATACTGCACAGCTGTACATTGGTCGTTAAAAATGCTTTTAATTTTGCATCATGGAGGCAAATTATTAAAAGCATAAAAGATGGAGCAACCTTAGGAAATCTGATAGACATATTGAAAAGTTATCTCGATCGCAGAAAAATAATATATAATAATAAGATGATTAAAATTACATGCGGGGTCCCACAAGGGTCCGTATTTAGACCCATACTGTGAAACATACTGTACGATTTAGTACTAGGAATACCCCTCCCTATTGGTTGCAAATTAATAGCATTTGCTGATGACCTGATGGCAATAACCGTAGACAAAAGCAAAACCGATGCAGTAAGAAACACAGAAATCGCCATAGAAGATGGGCCGAATGGATGATAGACCATGAATTACAATTTGCACCAGACAAAACAGAGGTAATCGTGTTGACCGGCAAAAAAAATAACAACTATCCATACTACTAGTCGTGTCCATCCTTATAAAAAAATTGATTAAATACTTAGGAGTAACGATTGACCGACACCTGTTCTAGACTAATCATATTTATACAGCTACAGGTAAAGCTTGGAACATATGCAAATAGTTTAGTTAGGCTAATGCTTATGATTATGGGACCAAAAACTATCATAAGGAAAATAATTAACTCAGTGACAACATTCACACTCCTATACGCTGCACCTGTACGGATAGGGGGGCTCAAAACAGCAAAAATGCAAAAAGCTAATATCTGCACAACAACCCTCCCTCATTCGAATTGACTATGCGTACAGGACAAGTTCGACCGTGGCCTTACAGGCAATAACGACTATTCTCCGAATGGAGTTACTAGCAGTAGAGCGAGCGGCCAAAATGTATAACAGACAATGCATGCTAGATAGATGGCAGAAACGATGGGACACAGCTAACGAAGCACAGTGGACACGAAAACTCATACCAGACATTCGGCCATAGTACGAGAGAAAATTTGTACAACTAAATTATTATCTAACGCAAATGACAAGTGGACATGAAAATTTTAAGCCTTACTTAAACGATTTGGAAGGGCAGAAAGCAATAAATGTATTTACTATGGCAAACTGGATAATGTAGAACACACAATATATATATCTGTAAAAAGTGAGAGAAAACTAGCTGAAAAAGCAATCGATGTTAAGATATCTCATGAAAATATCTGCAATAAAATGTTCCTAGAAAAGCCCAAACGGTAGATTATAAGCACAAGTAGACAAATTTAATGTAAAATGAGATACAGCCCCTCACCCGAAGTAATGCTAAGTTTAGATGAGCTTTACGAGCGAAGAGAGAGAGGTAGATAGGTTTAGTTGGTAGGCGAATTCCTTAAGAGTCCGAATCCAACATACACGGGTCGCTTGAACATCTAGACCCGGGCGTATTTTGAATATTCTTAATCCTCCCTCTACAAAAAAAGTTTTGTCACTAATATGTTTAATATTAAAGGCAAAGCGGTAACATGTTTTCAAAGTAACTGGGAGGAAGCTTTATTTAAAAATTAGAAGTTTTAAGCAATTGTGATAAATTAAGAAAAAAAAGGCAAATCTTTTAACCAAAATTTTTTCTTTGTCTCAACATATTGTTAGCAGAAATTTTTTTGTTTAAATACGTCAATTTATGGTTCAATTAATATAAACGCACTTGAAAACTAAAACTCTTCTTAAATTACATTTCTCGAAAATTGGTCGATACAATCAGGTCTTGAAAAACCCTAACAATTAGTAAAACAGGATAAAAAGGTAAACTTATATGTTTAACGTACGAGCGACACTACGGATGAAAACCGTAGAGCTAGCGAAACCGGCCCTAAAGTATTCGTTAAATACAAAATTAAATTTAGCACATTGGAGCAAGAAATTACATTTCTTATTAACTGTTTTATAACACTTTAAAATTAAACTAACTAATTTCAACGAAGTTATTTTATAAACGAGCATTTAAAACTTTAGGAGTGTATTAATTCAGTGAATTATATTTTCGGGATTATAATTACTCACGCTAAAATACTTTCAATGTTTGCAGCACTTAAAATGGTTTGACACATTTAAAAGTAATGGAATAAAAGAATCAAGAATCTGCACGTAGGCTAGAGTAACTTTCTGAGAACGGCAAAGTAAATAAATAAGACTCAAGCTAGAACTTCGATTTCTATTCCCAAAGCTAAAAAATACCAGATGCCAGATATAAACTAGCAATAAAAAGTTTCGTGACTTAGTGGGTAACACGTTTATTGAAATGCTTTTTGCAGCAAACAATAGAGAAAACTGGCAAGTTTTGATGAACATCAATAACAGACGTCCAGACGGTATTTAATTTCTCGTCAGGTAATTTTCAGTATATCCAAAGTGACAGTTTCACAGCGACCACTTAAGAGGTTTCTACGGCGTGTTTTTAATTTGCCATTCATTTTAGCCCTATTCATCAACAAGGGTGGTAATTATCAAAATGATCCATCACGTCTGCTGTGTGGTAAGAGAAAGCTCTTTATTTTGAAACACGCGCCTATATTTATTCCCATTGGTAGTTTCCTATATACAGATTAGTTGAGGTTAACCCTGAAAATAAGTAATAAAAATATTTAAAAAAAATAATAAAAAACTTAGTACAATTAGAGTGAATAGTAATAAGAACTATATGGTTTAACATAACCTCCATCAAGTGATCACGATCTTCTCAAGTCAGAACCTGAACCCATTGCAGACCTTTCTTGTCTAGGATGCCTTACTTTGGTCTTCGTATCGGCTACTATCAACATGTAGTAATCAGGGGGTGGTTACAAGTCGGGTAATCAGTGATAATACAATGATAACTGTCTTTAGCATGTTGATATGTCTGTCAACGGTGATCTTTAAGTCTTTCTCAAATAAATGGGACACCATAATATCATCTTTGGTGTTTACAAGCCCTAGCATCATCACAGAGACACTGCAGAAGCATCTTGGCAGATCCAAAAATTATTTTGGATAACTGCTGTTTCGAAAAGAATGTCGTGCTTGATGTCATTCAGCAGTAATTGGGCCTTTAAATTTCTATCTATCTTGTTTTTCTCAGTGAAGAGTTAGCAGTTTCTCAGTACAAAAGACCTATAGTGCAGGTCCGGTGCACTGCTAGACTAACCGTTGACCTTGTTCATTTCTTTTATTAGGTTAGTCATGTTCCGCGCAGAATCTTGATAGACCTTCCCTTTCATTTCGCGGACGAATTCATCACTTCTCTTGCGACAAAATCGCTTAGTATAAGTTACCCTGTCACCAGTTACCTTTCTACTGGTGATCGGATTTGCAGTATTACTTGGCTACGTCATAAAATTGGGTCTTTTGTAGCCAAACTTGGCAATAATTTCTGTCAGTGATTTTCTAGCGCGAAAGAATTTGAGTATAGTAGTTCTACGGTCGTGTTATCGGCTTATTTTGTCAAAAATCGTAGGTTGTTGATTATGCGATACTAACTTGTGTTACCTAATAGGGCATTATGCATGCGCATAAGACTGCACTTAGGTTCTCCCGTAATGCAACCTAACTTACATCGACGATCCTATAAAAAGAAGAAAGGCTATACTAAACATTAATTTTAGGGCTGTCTCCTTTAAGCTTGCTTATGACAGACGAATTGATCATCGACAGCTTGCCGAGAAAGAACTTGTATGGTCCAAGATTGTCGTTAGAATCAAACTATGTACAAATAAAAATTTCTGTGTATAAAACAACATCACAGTTGGTTAACTTAAGGATCATCTATTGACCCAATAAAAAGAATTAGTTGGATAGATCTAAAACTTCTTCAATCACTGATTTACTGGTCAAATTCTAACTTACTACGCGTTGTTTCTACGAAAAATTTGATTTAAGCACTTGTTCATGTTATGTACTTATTGTGTGCCTCTCTGTTTATCATTGTTATTTTTATTAAAATATTTTTTCCTCTTCTAAGATTAATTTTAAATTTTAAAGTCCAGAAACAATACTAGAATTTCTTTGAATAGATACTATCATACGCTGATGCCGATATTGAAACTCAAAAGTGGCATTTTTTCCAAACGGCACTTGGTATATGTACCCTATATGGAGCTGCAAACCTTACTTTGTTAGTTTTTACCCAGCGTACTCAATATAATTTTTTGTAGTATTTCCACTTGCAATATAAATAAGAAAGCAATATAATCTGTCCAATAGAGCAATTCAGATTTCATATAGCTGTTATAATAATATTATAAACAGAAAAAATATGTACAACTTAATGGCAGGATCTTTCAAAAGGGACAACTGTGGGGATTCTAATATTAACAGTTGCCCTGTTGGGCCACATATGCACGAATTTTGCTTTGAAACGGACGCCAACCGCTGAGCACCGTATGTCCGATATCGCGAAAGAGGCCAGACGCAGCCTTACATCGGCAAAAAAAGAAGAAGAGGAAAATAAGGCCCTGGAAGGACAATTATATGGTGCAGGGATAGCAGACTGAAGGTACAAATATTATTATGGACTATATTTTTACGATACTTAAGATTTATAGCATTTTGAAACTTGAAACGCGTTTTTCTCGAAACCATGTTTTCAAAATCGGCAAGTAGTACAACTCGAAAAGTTTACATTCGATCGACTTCAAATTTTAACTGTAGCTTTATCGTTTGATTATCTAGTAAAGTACATACGATTTTAGAGAGTTTTTAACAAGAAAAAAGTTATAAACAATTTAGGTCGATTGTTTTCGTCAAAAACGCGATTTTTTGTTAAAACAGTCGCCATTTCGCGAAAAAAAATTCTAATAATGTAATCATGTGTAGTTCACTAGCAAAACTCATGTAGATAATGACAACATTTTTTTTTTGTTCTAGGTGGAGTTGGACGAGATTTCTACTGCTTGCCGCGGAAGACCTTTTTAAAATAGTGGTTTACGTCTATTACTATACAGCCGCCATTTTGTAAAAACATATCAATAAAAATTTTTTTTCTTACCTTCAAGAGTTGCTTAATCAAATGTTATATTACTTTTACATCATTAATCTCAAATGGCTTTGAAAAAAAATCATTAAGAAAGCCTTGTTTTTTGGAGTGTTTGGTGGTAATAATCCCTTAAGTCCACAATTATGGTATAACACTAGGCATTTACAATCTCCTGGACAATCTTTGATTTAATTGTATAATAAATTCATTGTCAGTTGTACTTGATAAGTATGAGGAACAATGTTTTCTTTATTTCCAAATTTTGCTACATGTTCAGCCATAAAAGGGTGGAATTTTGAAATCAGTTTTACACACTCAAGAAAGTTACCATTTGTTAAAGAGCCTAATATTTTATGATTACCATTAATTAGTATTTTGCAAAGAGATAAAACTTTATATAAAACCTCAATAATTCTTAAAAGAACATTTTTCCAATACAAAGCTTCTTTCTTGTACTTTTCTGCTATTTTATAATGCACTCTGCGAAACTCGACTTTTAGTGATAAATTCTGAAATACACTTTCTGAATTTCAGAGTTCTTATCATGATCGATTTTTTAAATGGCTATTTTTTTAATCATTAAATGCTTTAGTTCCCAGGAACGTCGTTGCACGGCGCACAAAATAACCGTTGGCTTATTCTTAAATAAACCAGCCAGTTTCACTTGTTTCGTTCTCCGTTTATTCAATGTTTATAAAGCAACTGATTAGTAAAAATTCCTTTTTGACGAAAATACAGTATTTTAGTTTATTTAAACTCAGAATCATTGTTTTATTAAATGACATTTTGGCTTACCAAGTCAAAAAATTCATCATTTGCTAACAACAATGCTAGGATATCAAGTTATACCTATAATTGGGTCTGCCTCTTTGAACACATTTTCAAACTTTTGTGAGTTCAAAGTCAATGGCGACAATTATGTTTGTATGAACACTATGTGATAAAAAAGGGTTTAGTATTTTATTGATCATAGCATCCCACCTTGTAGTCGAGTCAAATTAGTAAGAAAAACGCTAAAAGCTCGAAATATTTAGTGGGTACACGTATCGAGATGTTCCAAGGCACATTCAATTCATAAGAGCATCAGAAAAAATGTTACCACATATTTTTTTGTTAGTGCATTTGTGCACGCAAAAAATGCATTTATTTGATGCACTTTTTGCAGACCCTGAAGTATATTTTATTTCTCGCTTAATATTGCCCAAAATAAGCTTATTCCCATTACTCAGAAGTTTTTTGGGTCACTGATCACGAATATGATGCTTAGAAAGTGCCCCAATGTACTTGGGGCGCATAATTCTGGGGATAGGTGTGATTTTAGGGAATTACCTCAAATTTGTTTGTTTTCCGAGTTTAAACTGTCTATATGAGAGTTTTTTCGGGTCGCTGATAAGAAATATGATGTTTAAAAAGTGCCCCGATGCACTTGGAGGGTAGCATAGTTCTGGGGATGAGGTGATTTTGGGAAATAATCTCAAAAATCAAAAGTAAACTTCAAAAGGAAGGACATATACGTAATATCATAAACGTCCGACATCGAGTAACAAAAACTTTGTAGATCTTGAACCTGTAGAAAACAACAAAAAGTGTATGAGATAAAACACATTAACTATCAAATGATAACAGTCGAACCGCCACGTAAAAAAATTCAATCATCCAGTGCCAGTCTTATGGTCACAGTAAAAGCTACTGCAATAAACCCTACTTGTGTGGTAAGTGTGGAGAAGAGCACAGCACTACCATCTGCAAAAAAAGAGAAGCTCCCGCCAAGCGTGCACTGTGTCAAGGACCACACCCAGCAAACTACCAGAGATGCCAGATTTATCAACAACTTCTACTAAGCAGAGGAATGACAGCAACCTCGTTAGAACCACAAAGCACAAAAAATGTACCGATCACTGCTAAACTTATATATTCTGCAAATGTGAATGGGGAAAATTACGTCCAGTCATCACAACAATATTCAAACCCAAAATACCAACAATAACGATATCTCACTAACTCAAATTTTGTCTAAGTTTGAAACAATGTTCAATAAATTAATTAACCAAAATAGCATGATGATAAATCTGCTTGCCACGCTAGTTACCAAAAACAAATAATGGATACACTCCGAGTAGCATCCTGGAATGCAAATGGGCTAGCACAACATCGTCTTCTAGTCGAACTAATTTTAAAAGAGCAAAAAATTGATGTATCATTGATCTCAGAAACCCATTTTACACCTTACACCTACCATCCCGATGGAATAGTTCACGTTGGCTCGGCAATTATTATAAACAACAAAATATCTCACTTCGTCATGGATGCTTTTGTAACTGATTATATACAAGGTACTATAATCAACGTCCAAAGTCCTAGTGGTCCACTAATAGTTGCTTCGATATACAGCCCGCCTAGGTAGGTTGTCAAACAAAACCAGTATGAAACATTCTAGGTAACATATTCTTAACTGGTGGTGATTTCAACGCCAAAAATACAATCTGGGGCTCGAAGTTAACAACAACCAAAGGACGCGAATTACAACTACAACTACATATACACCGGGGAGCCCACATACTGGCCGGCTGACCCACATAAAGTACCTGATGCCGTAGATTTCTTTGTTACCAAAGGATTATCTCCAAGACACTGTAAAGGAGAAACGTCCTTCGACCTTTTTCAGATTATTTGGTTATAATAGTTATAAATAATTAGCACTTCTATTATTACAAAGCAAAAAAAGCCTTTCCTTTACAACCATCACACGAACTGGGACCTATTCAGAGAGTACCTAACGAACAATACAACAATTAAAGCTTCATTGAAAACAGAAGAGGAAATTGCCAATGCAGTAGACCAGCTAACTAAAAAGATTCAGAATGCAGCCTACCACTCAACGTCGACTGTTCACAAAAATTCAGAAGTTATCGAAAATTATCCATTCTACATTAAAACTAAAATCGAGCAGATAGCAACTACAGGCTTTGGAAAGCAACAAAGAATTTAAAAAAAGTTCGTAATCCTATTCCACTAATAAGAAAGGTAGACGGCTCTTCGGCAAGAACAGAAGCTGAGAAAGCAACACGTTTTGCATAACACCTATCTACTATATTTCAACCGCATCATATAGCTGCTACCCCAGAAGAGGAACAGGAGATTGAAGACTATCTGCAAGCTTCTTTACAATTAAACCTCCCAATACAGTCTTTTACCCCTGAAGAAATTATAACTAAAATCTATCATCTAAATAACAAGAAAACGCCCGGGTATGACTTAATTACTGCTAAACTACTGAAAGAACTGCCACATAAATCTACAATGGGCATACTACAAATATTCAATACAGTTTTGAGATTTCAGTACTTCCCACTGTTACGGAAATTCGGCCAAATAATACTAATATTGAAACCGGGCAAACCTGCACATGAGGTTACCTCATATAGACAGATAACACTCCTACCAATACTGTCAAAGGTATTATCAAGTAAGGTACGGCGACAGCCAGTCTGGACTCTACCCAATAATGGCAGGAGTTCCTCAGGGCTGTGTTCTGGGACCAACCCTATACCAGATATTTACAGCCGATCTACTATGCAATGACAACACATGATGGCCACATACGCGGACGATACGGCGTTATTAGTTTCTCAACAAGATCCACTACAAGCTTCGATAATTCCATAAAGTAGTCTCGACATAATACAAAAATGGTTGTACAGGATGCGCATACAAATTAATAAAACCAAATCTACAACTATTACGTTTACGACGAAACACAACTCTGCTCATCCCATCCAACAGGAAGTAAAATATCTTGGGTTGATCCTCGACAGGCGATTAACATGGAAACTCCATATTACAAAAAAGAGAAGACAACGGGATGCTATGGTGAAAAAGATGTATTGGCCTCTAGGGAAAAAATCCAAGTTATCAATAGAAAATAACAAAAAAAGTTTGCTTGTGTTATGATATTTCTGTTGCAATTTAAATATTTTTAAAAATTTATTATGCGTCTATAAACGAAGAATGCACAAATTCAAAGTGTAATAGTTATAACCCATTCAAAGTTTCTCTGATTGAGCTCACTCTTTCGTTCGCCCCTAAATTCTGGCACCCTAGACTGCAATTATTCAATCTATGGGTTAATCAGGCTCTGATGGCGCGTAAAAAACTCCTTCTATAATAAAATCTACGTCACTTAAATATTTCTCCAAGACTCTCAACATTGTTTAGCTTCCTGAAATCGTTTGCAATAAATTTTAAATAGCGTATTTTGAACAATGAAATAATTTTATCGGAATTTGTGAAAAAACAAAATATGCGTTACTGGGTTTCAGAAAACCTCCAAGTTTTATGGTAGGACTGCTGTACGGTGTGATCTTAGGATTTCATAATGTCCCTGTGCTCTTATTTTGTTCTGTGTTTTATCATTTTCTAATCTCTTGCGTAAATTTCTCTTTGTATATTTTCCTCCCCTTTAAACTTTTAGAAACTTTTAGAACCTACATTACCTTTGACTATTTACCAAGTTTCACTAGTGTTGGTCTAGTTTTTTATCCAGTTTTCTGGTTTCTACTACCTATTACTATTATTATTTTCATATCCCTTAAGACCATTCTTATTTTCTCTTTTAACTGTAACTTACTCTCCTCCTCTTGATTATTGATACCGTATATAATTATATTCCTTTTTTAATCTCTTTGGCCATTTCTTCTATATTCCTCTCTTGTTTTGTAGCCCTTAATTTGAAAAGTTAGTTTTTATTTTTGAGTTGTTCATTTTTTTAACTTAATTTTTGTCTCTTTTGAAGTTTATCGATTTTATTTTCTATAAGCTGATCCCTTTCTCCCATTCTATCTAATTGCTTATTTATTTCTTTTAGCATTGCCTGCATTTTTTCGATTTTTAATTCTTTCTTATAAAAAATATTTTTTCTCTATCTGTCCCTGTTCGTTGTTCATAGTTTGCCTTTATCTGCACCTCACGAAGCAGCTAGCCCTGGTCGGCCCGTCTAAGCCCCTTGTCCTTGCATGCGTTCTAAACGGCTTTAATTTACTTAAATCTAATCCTACCTTAAATATGCTTCTGCTAGGTTGTTCTTCCTAACTTTTGCTTGATTTACAATTCTTCCCACTAAATTTACTTCTAAATCCCCTAATTAGCGACACAATTTTGAATCATAAGAATGTAAATTTCTGCTATCCCAGGATCAGGCGTATTACCTATTCCCCCAAAATCCGACGAGAAATCATTTGGTAAGCCTTAACATTTTTTACTGTTACGAATAATTTACAAAATTTAATAGTTAAAATCTTATTTAAAAAAAGTATTTTAAATTTTACAGTTTGGCCAAGAAATGATGGAGTATCGCAACTATCCAGAATAACGACTGAAGAGAACATTGCAGGAATTTAAAACTACCAAAAAACTTTAACATCAGTGAGAAATGCATCGGAAGAAGTGGAAATCAAGATAACAGCTCTTCGCCAAATCAGAAAAGAATTAGAGCTTTTCGTTTATAAAATACAAATTTATGAACTATTGAGTCGCAGAGCAGTTGGAAATTGAAATTAATTTGCTATTCAATCAAAGCACATCGATTATAGAAATATGTGGTTCTCGCTGTAAATTGGAAAAATTTGTAAACACCATATGCGAGGGTCGCAAAAACTGGAAGTTATAGAAGTGTATCCTTTACACTCGAGGCGGATTACAGTTTGGTATGCCAACAGTTTTACTTTGGCATTATCGGACCATACTTTCTGATAGACACAATCATCAGCCAGATATATAGGGTATCCCAAACAAACTGCTGAATTATAATTGCGCGACATTTTCTTCTGCGAAGTTGACATCATTCTGCCTGGTAACATTCTGTAGTTGTTTACTACTATTGTGGTTAGTCCATATAAAGTGCCACTAGATAGAAGACGAACGAAGATTTTTAAAATTTATTACAAGTACTGAGAATGCTATGCCGAAACTGTATGCAAATTACTTGGCATTTTTGAAAGAAAAATGCACTAAATGAAATAACAGTGACTAAAAAAAAGCCGACGTCCTACTTGCCGTTCAGATAAAAACATTGCCACTATAAACGATAGTGTGCGGTGGATTTTAATAAAAAATCTGAATCTGCACTTCTTTAAAAGGAAGACTTATTTCCCAAAACAATGAAGTGAATTGACAACCAAGCTCTTGCGACCTCACACTATGTGATTCTTCTCTAGAGACTTAAAAAGATTAAAGTCTATGCTATATGGAATAAAAACAACTCCTAAATTAAAAGCAAAAATTTGAAGTCACAGTTTTGCGAAAAAGTGATTAAGAATTTCGTCAGAAGAATTTGAAAGGCTCAAATGCGCCGTGGAAGACATTTGTCAAATCTTCTATTCCACGGTGTATAACCTTTAAAATAATGCTACAGTACTAACAAATAAATAAATGCTTTTTTTTAAATTAAATACTGCATTTATTTTAAAACACCCTTTACAAAAAAGAAATTTGGATCACTTTTTCAGCTATGAAATTGCATAAAGTGTAAATTATTGTTTATGCAACAATGTCCCAGAGTCTATCTAAACTTAAAAAATATGAATACTATCTCAATAACCTTCGAGACAAGTTAAGGTAAAGACGAAAGCTAATGTTGACTGGCCGATCTGTTTACCTGATTTGATCGCTGTAATTATTGACTGTGGGGTCTAATCAGATATCGTGTACTATCTAAGTTAAAAATATATGAAACATATCGAACAGTGAATTGGATTATTTAAGAAATCTGGCATAAAATAATTGATCACTAAGAGTAAGGGATTACATTTTGAGAATAAATACATATAATGGGTGACTCAGAACGGAATTCATATTTGTCTTTAAAATAGCGCGGGATATAATAGTGGGAGAGGGATGGGCGGTCATGTGCTAAGTAGTAGGGAGCATGGAATTTCGGAGGAGCAACGTGCCTTTTGTGTGCGCAATTATTACGAAACTAACAGTTACGTAACTATGTAGGCGTTTTCGAGTTAGATATTATATGAGCTTCATGACATACAGCAAGTGCCAAGTGCCAATTTAATAAAGCTTTAGTAGTGGTTCTACCGTAAATTTCAAACCTGTTGGCTGCCGGCAAACACTGAGAACGCCAGCAAATATAGATCGCGTGCGCGCTAGCGTTCGGCAACATCTCCGAAGATCAATCCGTAAACGCGCGACAGCTTTAAATTTGAACCGGTCCACCGTTCAAAGAAATTTGCAAAAAGACTTACGTTTTTATGCTTACAAGATATAGTTAGTGCAAGCTCTGAAAGCAATGGGCTACCCGTTACGCCTCGGTTTTGCGCCCGAGATGCTTTTGCAGTTTGAAAACTTTAATAACATTTTGCTTAGTGATGAAGCCTATTTATTCTAAATTTCTCATTTAATGTCTTCCATTTGTATAATCTAAATTTTATCTAAATCAGGCAGAAACAGTAAATGTTTAAAGAATTTAAGAATATTTAATGGTTGTTTTCTTCAACTACTTTGACCAATTTTGACTAAGTTTTGAGACAAATTTAATACGAAAGGAACAAGATTAATAAAGTTAATAACTATACGATATTCAGAGGAAGAGAAAGGCAAATTAAAAATTTTAGCTGTTTATCTAGATTACCAAAAATAAAATAATGCAATCATTTTTATTTTGGAGTAGACCTTATACTAGTAAAATAATGCCATTAAGTTACAGTGTTATAGGTTTTAAAGTGGTGAATTGTAAAAATAAACACAATCGATGTGAGAAAAGTATATTTTAATGTACGCGATACCGTGGCAAGCAAGCCAAAAATAGCTAGCAATAAAATTTTTATAGGCAGACGTGCACCTGGTTAAGGCTTACCACACTCTACCATGGTGGAGACTGATGTGCTCCTTGCAATAGCTAAATTCTAACTGGTTGCTTTTGTCGTTTGTAAACCCATCGCAGATAAGGGTTGAAACTTTTCCATCTTAAGGACAATGAAGGAAAATATTTTCTCTAATTTTGGCAGGTAAAAAAATCAAATGCTAACTGCTGTCTGCACCGACCGACCCTAAAGCCATTACAAATATGGTAATTATAGGAAATATTTATCGAGTATTTGCTCCGCTACATAGTTAAATAAGTTCTTTTTCATAAATGTCATAAGCGATAGTTGTACAATGTAACAAGTTTAAGTATGTCGAGGTAGACTCAAACCTGCACTGCATTCAGCAAAAAATTTTTTGGGTCTTGCTTTTACAGTGTGACAGTGAAACTAACTTGCAATGTCATCTTGTTAAAAACCAGAATAGCGCGCAAATGTGAGCTGCAACTTTGTACGCGATTTGGGTGTTGTCCAGTGTTGTCCTCGTTGTACTACCATCTTTAAGTGGTACGTATCAGAAGTTCCAGAGAAAAAATTTCAACTTAGAAGGCGTCTATTAGTCGCTTAGAAGAATATTTCTGCTATCAGAAAAGTAATAGTCCGACAAACGTGTAACCTATCGCTAAACCAAATAAACCAAATGAGTGATAAAAGCTTGTTTATTGCACAATGCGTTTTGTAATACTTACTAAGTTTGAATTTGGAACTTTTCGCTATATCAATAATATTATAATAAGTGGCATGCCCATTAAAGACTAAAGTAAAGCTTTTTAATAATGTGAACCTTCTAATGATGTCAATAATGTTTTTATGGATTGTTATTACAGTTTTAATTTAAAATGTAAATTTTGAATAAAAAATGTAAGTTTTTGGATAGTTTGCCTTACATAAATGTAGGAACTACAAAGCTTTCTTATTTAAAAATTAAGAATTTATAGTTAGTTACTTATATCTTAATAAACAGTTACTGTTTAAAGGCAAAGAACAAGTTTTAATCAATTTTTTTTATATATTTAATAACCTAGTAAATATTCTAAAGTAATCGTTTTATTATTATATATTACATTTATTATGAAATTAGCACTCACAGCCACACATAAGAAAATTAATTGTTTTTATTTTTTTATAACGTTAAAAAAATTATTGTTAGTCAAATAAAGAAAGAGAATAAAATAGTATTATCATTAATAATAAATGTTATAATGTGATTTCTTAAAATAAGTAAGTTTACAGTGCCTTTAATCTTTTATGTGATTTCTTCAGTTATCACGAAACTTAAATTTACATAAAAGAGTATAAGATCTTTGTTTCACTAATACTAGATGTAAAAAGGCATTTAAAAGGCTCAACTACATTTTTGTCAGTACCAATTGTAATAACCAGACAGTCATTGCCCAGTGTTATTCAACATTGCTTTATAATAAAGTTTTTAATAGAAAAAATGTTAAAATAACCGGCAGTTGTCATTTGACTTTCGGCCTGTAAACATCGTATCGATTCTGGCTGAAGCAAAGTGGTGATTAATTCGGCCGCAAGGCCTGGCTCTTATCGCGCCTGCGATATTGTCGCTCGAAATGAATAATTCACAATCCTATAATTTTAGCACCGGAATTAATAATGACAATGGTCAGCCTTTACCCCCGCAATACCAATACCCTTACCAACAACAACACCAGCCGTCAATCTCAAATGCATATTCCCAACCAAATCCACTGCCACTTTTACAAAATGCATCAAATAACTTGCCTCCTAATGAATATCAGCAATTATACAAACATTTCCAAACACTCAACACAATTTTAACATAAATCCGCCACAACTTCACCTACAAAACGAATCCTCACATTTAATCACCTTACCGTCTCTGCCACTAAGTGATGAGTCTGCAATGGAAAATAGCGACACAGAAGCATAATAAATTAATTATCGGAAAACTGTCAGACCACTCAAAAAACGAAAAAAAAACCTAAGAAATTATCGAAAAACTACAAAAGCACGGACACACGGTGCGTAACATAATAAACATTAGACACAGAGTAACTAAACAATCTCGAACCAAAGCAAAATAACAACCAAGTATACGAAATCCAGCTTTTAAATAACATGAAAATAATTATAGAACCACCACATAAAAAAAGAAATATAATTCAGTGTACTAGGTGTCAATTATATGGGCACTCTAAGACATATTAAACCAGGCCATATCATTGAGTTAAATGCGGAGGAAATCATAGAACACCCAATTGCAAAAAACCTAAACACACAGCTGCTAAGTGTGCACTCTGTAATGGAGACTATACCGCTAATTATAAAGGATGTACGGTCTACAGGAACTTACTCAATGCAAAAAAAACACAGAAGAGGGCAGACACTGCATACCCCAAATTGCAACCATTGCAACAGCAAAATACATCAGGGAATAACCCACATACAGAAACATTAAATCATGTGTCCTACGCTCAAAAAGTAAGTGGTGCAAATCCAAACAAACAAACTACAGATTTAGGAGCTCAAATGAGTGTTTTCCTGAATGAATTCAAATCAATGTTCTCGTAGCTCATAAATCAGAACAGCATGGTTTTAAGCATGCTCTCCACTATACTAAATAAATTCAGTAATGGACATTAAATCAATTCGAATTACCGAGTGGAATACAAATGGCTTAGCCAACCATAAAGCAGAATTAATAACTTTTCTACAACAAAACAAAATAGATGTACTTCTTATATCGCAAACATACTTCACTGACAGAACATTGTTCAATATTCCACACTATTCCTCATACTGCACCAATCATCCTCATGGAACGGCTCATGGTGGCTCGTACCACACCACGAGGAAACAAACCTTCAAACTGACAAGATACAAGCTACAGTAATCCATATTACTGCTCAACCATGGTCCTTTAACATTGCTGTAATGTACAGCCCACCAAGGTACAGAATAAGCACACTTGAATATGAAGACTTCTTTAGGCAATTAGCAGATAAATTCATCATTGGAGGAGACTGGAATGCTAAGCATACACAATGGGGTTCAAGATTATGTACGACAAAAGGAAGAAACTTAAGACAAGCTATAACAAACTTAAACTGTTTTTATCTATCTACAGGGCAGCCCACCTATTAGCCAACAGACGCAAATAAAATTCCAGATTTGCTTGACTTTTTTGTCCTTCGAGGTATAGCACCTAATTATATCACCATAGAAGCATCCTGGGACCTTTCCACTGATTATTCACCAATAATCGCCACACTTAGTACTCACATAATAAACCGTCCTAAAGTTCCAAAGTTAACATCATCAAAAACCAACTGGCATATATTTAAAAACTATGTACATAACAACGTAAATCTGAATATTCGCTTACAACAACCGGAAGATATTGATAACGCAATACATCACCTCACACAATACAGGCAGCAGCACGTATAGCCACGCCCCCTGAAAAAGTGAGATAGAAACCAGAGAATAACATACCTGTGCATATAAAACACCTTGTTGCCCAGAAAAGAAGAGCACGGCTTATATGGCAAAGAAGTCGCAACCCTAGAGACAAAAATGACTAAAATAGATTAATACGACAACTAAAAATAGTTCTCCATGAAACCAGAAATGCCACATTCGAATCGTACATCACTAAGTTATCAGCAGACGACCGCATTATCTGGAAGGCAACCAAATCATTTAAGAGACCTATTCAGCACACTCCACCTTTAAGGAAAGACGACGGAATCTGGGGAAAAACAGAGCAGGAAAAAGCTTCAATGTTTGCTGAACAGCTTTCACAAGTCTTTAGTGCACCTGAACATAATAATAATAATGATGACGACCTCTTTAGACATTCCTTGGACGTTCCTTGCCCGATGATGTTGCCGATTAAATTTTTCACTCCAAAAGAAGTACTTTCAAGTACGAATTAATACAGCAACCTCAAACTATTACCCCATAAGCTCAGGAGTCCCTCAAGGTAGTGTCTTTGGTCCACTTCTTTATTTGATATTTACGGCTGACATCCCAACTACAAATACTACTACAATCGCTATGTTTGCCGACGACATCGCTCTATTATCCATAAGCGAAGACCCACAAATTGCATCTGAAAATCTGCAAACGCATCTTAATCAATTGCAAGTTTGGCTGAAACGATAGAAAGTCAAAGTAAACCATACAAAGTCCACACAAGTCACATTCACGAACAGGATCACCATCTGCCCTGCAGTCTTGATAAACGACAAGTAGTTACCTGTATCTACTCAAGTCAGATACTTGGGATTAACACTTGACCATAGACCTATATGGAAGGCACACATTTCTGCTAAAAAAACCCACATAAACCTAAAAATTCGTCAAATGAGCTGGCTCCTAGGTCGCAAATCATAACTGTCAACAGAAAATAAATTACTCCTCTACAAGTGTATCATAAAACCTATCTGGACGTACGGTATCCAGCTTTGGGGGTGTGCTAAGCCATCTACTGCTAAAATTATGCAGAGTCCAATCTAAGATACTTCGAATGATCTTCAATGCACCATGGTACATTAGTAATAAAACCTTACATGAAGATTCTGGAATACCGTTTGTGCAAGAAGAAATTATCAAATTAACAAGAAACTACCCCGAACGTCTCCCTGATCACCCCAATGAAGAAGCCAGGCAACTATACATCCAACCTGAAATCAGAAGACTTAAAAAAAAGTGGCCTACAGATGTATTAAATCAACAATAATCAATAGTTAATTTATCCGTTCATTTATCGCTGGCTACCATCTCCCCTCCTGTATTGTACTTTAAGCACATTTACTTATAGCCATCATTGGCAGGTTGTAAATATTTACCACAAAAAAACGGTATTCTCTCCAAATTACGCCAGCAGCTTTATAGAAATACATTCTTGAGATGATATGCGTTTAAATGACATAATTTATTTATTTTAAAGCAAGATCGAAAATGTAACGCATGTGTATGTGATGAAATATAAATCAAAGTAGGTACTAGTCGTGATAATGCCTAATTAAATAAGAGAAAACGTTGAAATTTTGACGTGTCCATAAAATTGGTGGAAAACTTTGTAATGCTGAACAAAACGCTATGCAATTTAAGATCTCTTTTGCTCATTAAAATAAAAGGGCACTTACTCAAGACTTGCGTCTATTACATTATGTAATGGTAAACGTAAGAATTGCAATTTATTAATGAATGTATATTACACTTAACTTGCAAAAAGACGAGACGTTTCTTTAAATCAATGGCTGCTTCTATATCGCCGCTATAATACGAACCGAATTAGAAAAATGTATTGGACGACAATGGACCGTCCTCCCTATAATTACGACTTGAATCTTTGCGGCAATTATTTGCTTAGGCCTTTCAAGGGCAGACAGAGGTTTTAAAGCAACAGAGTAATGGAATTGCCTTTGTCAAAGATTATTCTACAATAAAATTTTATATTTCACTATGGCACTAACTTGGTGTTATTACTCTTTTTATGACCACTAAATAGGTCTAACCTTCCCTTATTGTAATTATAAAAAATAAAATGTACTGGTAGTGAACTGCGGGACTTGAAAATTCAAAAGTGTAAAATTTGTAATTATAGCGACAAGAGCATCTTAACAATTTGTTCAAAGTTGTGAAGTTCGTGAAACTCACACAAATAAATAATTGATATAAACTTTGTAAATGTTACATACGTTAAAAGTTAGAACCCACAATGTTGTATAATTTATTTTTTAAGTTATAAATATAAAGTATTCATTTGCAAATTAATTTGGAATATTAAAAAGTACACTTTTATCCACCGACATTTGTATTGAAATATCGGCAAAGTTAAATTAGCAATCAAGACTGATGTTAATCCTGTTTGTCCAGCAACAGCTAATAGGTATTATAAATCATTAAGCTTGCTCGCGACTGTTAGAATTAAATCCGAATATGGGGGCCGTAAGCTTCGATATTTGCTTTTTGTTTTAGCTGACAAGAATGACAGGTTACGTGGTAATTCTCAATTAAGGCTTCCATCATCCTGCAAGTATTAAGTATAAATGAAATGTTCGGATGTCACTGCAAACATTAAGCGAAAAAACTGTGATAAAAATGTGTCTGGCGTTTAATGCGCAGTTCATTAGTTTAAATTATAACAAATAACAAGTTTTATTATTTCCTTTTAAAGAACAGGTAATAATCTATTAACAGTATTATTCTTAACCTAAAAGAATGCAAGATAAATAATACAAATTCTTAAACAAATCTGCAATTACACAAGAAATGTTGGATTTTTTAGAGTAAAAATAAAAGTCTGTAATTTTTAACTAACAAATATTTATTTTGCATAATAATTAAATTTCACAGCGATTGTTATTGACCCTGAATAAACAGTCTATTTTCAAAAATCTAAATATTGATTAGAGAAGTTCTTGAAATCTGAAATGACAGTCTTTCAGTTAGCATAATGCTAATGTTGCGTATAGTTACTCAGACTATAGAAAAGATAGAACTTTGTTGTAAAAGAGTCAAATGAGTAAGTGGCAAAGGAGAACTTCGTAGCCTAACTAAATTAAGTCTCGCGGTGACTATCGTATTACATGGGGTTTTGCGCTATCGTGAGGAGGTATCGGCCTATATCGATTGGCCAGTTATTGTCAATTTAAATGCAATTTCTCGATACCTCTTCATGATTTCCTAGCAATTTGCTCAAATTTTATATGTACTTCTGGTGATTTTAGATTTGGTAGTTTAGATTACAAGTGTTAATCATACCGAGAAGTACAACACATGGTACTTGAACAACTGAAAAACCTGTATGGGAGAGTAAAGTGTGTACTCCAAATAAGTTTAAAATACAATTGAAAATAAAAGAAGTACATGCTTTTATAGAATAATAAACATGTACGTATTATAAAATTTAAGTTTACCACCAACTTAGAAGTTTATGAAGAAGGTTATAAATAATAAGAATAAGACTTTGTGCTATAAGAAAGAATATTGCTCGTGAACTGCAAGATCAAGACTTTTATATGTTGGTTCTCACTGCTCAGCTATTTCTGATATGGGAAAATGTGGCAAAGACTCTTTTTTCGAATTGAATGTTAGCACTCACTTATTTTTAACGACCGAGTAGATCATCGATTAGGCATCTGGAGCCCAATATACAACTCGGTTGCTCGTACCTTATTTTTAGGCTATGAATTCGTGTAAGTTCTTAACATAAATATGCTCACTTATATTTTGTCATACCCATTTAAGGGCAGTAGCAATAGATAAAAAAACATAAACAATTATAAAAACCAAGCCCACCAATATCGCATGTGGAGATACCAACAAAGTCATCTTATTCACAAGCAATGTCAATGCATCAATGATACATACAAAATGGAACCAGATACAGCGATCAGCCACAAATTAATACCCAAGCACCTATAATAAATGCAGCACTGTCGATATAGAAGAAGAAAATGCAATAAAGTCACCAGTGATATTCTTAGAAGTTAACAGCATAAAACACTTAACTAAATTAACAAATTAAATTGTCAAAGATAAATAAATGACCTTCATCATGTCACGCAAAAAAGCTTTTTTATTATCATGGTTAAACTTTTCAGCCAATTTTAAGTTTGACGTTAGTTATAGCCAGATCAATATTTGTAGTTTTGTTTAGACTCTAGGTCAACACTGAATATAATGTCAGCTAAGTGCTAGTGAAGCACTAACTGACTTCAAGGTCAAGTTTAACAAGCACACAACTTTGTCTGTACTCTATAATTAAATTGTCTCTTTTACTGTTACAATCGGCTGATTGAAAAGTTTGAAAAGACAGGAAGTGTACTGAATGACAGTTTGTCAAGAACGGGCTGACCAATCACTGTGGCGACTCCTGAGACCGTATAACAAGCTCGGGAGTTTTATGAACAAGAGCTCACAACTTCCATTTATAAAGGCGCAGCTCAACTCGATGTGAGTGTCGGCTCTAAGTACACCATACTCATCAAGAAATTAAATTTATTTTTGTCTAAAACTCAATTTCAAACATTTCTGGCTGAGGTCAATATTGATAAAAGATTCACTTTTACAAAAAAGATCACGGAGATGGTTCGAACCAAAAAGTTGGACATAAATCGCGTCCATTTCACGGATGAGGCATCTTTTCAACAAGATGGCTATCTTAACAAATAAAATTACCGACATTGGGGTACCAAAGTTTGTTAATTGCACTTAGAAAAAATAAGTACATAGCGTGCAATTTCCCGCTATGGAATTGTCGGCCCACTGTTTCTCACAAAATATGTGAATGAAGAAGCACAGAAATTCTTGAGAAATTTATTTCAATTGTAAGATGCAAAAGACAAGTCAACCAATATTGGTTTCGGCAAGATGGAGCCATCGCTCATAGAACACAGGGCATTTTTGATATCCTCATAGAAGTCCTTGGCAAAAGAATCATGTCTGGACACGGCCCGTAAGATAAAAAGTGGCATCGAGCCAAATTTCTCCAATTGAAATCTATGTAATTTTTCCTTATGGATAGGGCGTATTGGAACAAACTTCGGTCTATCGACGAACTCAAGAATCGCATCACAGAAGAGGTTCTGTTCATTTCTGCAGACAGAAAAGCTGCAATTGAGAAAAGGGTTGAAATGATCATTTCTAGTGAAGGCAGTCATTTTAAAAACATAATGCACTAAATTACATTTATTCATTATCATAATAAAAAAAAATAATTGAAATTTTTTTATAATGATTTTTTTATCGCTTGTGTCACATAATGAAGACTCTGTACGTACTAGAAACACAGTATGGCAATTAAATAAAACTGAAACTGTCGGAAAGCTTGGTATGCACTATAATAATAAAAGAAATAATAGAAAAGGACGGATTTTTACATCTATAAACCTAAAAAACGATTTTTTTAGAATAGACTCAAAAACTAATTGAAATAGAAGACAAAAGCAAATCTACAAGAAAAATTAAGATAAAATTTTCACTAGCAATGTACTTTATAGACCAAGAACCAAATGATAAAAATAAGGTTATATATAAAATAGACTTACTCCTAAATTTTGACGTGCAATTTAAAGCTCTACATGCAAAACGAGAAATTCCTAAATGCAACCGTTGCCAAGGATTTGGGCATATAAAGACTTTTGCCAAAATAACCCAAGATGCATCGAACGCGCAGCAAAACGCGTAACAAACGAATGACTTAAAAGAATTAAATAGGTTAATTTCAATAAATACTATTTGGACAATTATGGAAGTTGTTAAATTCACAAGCAATAGCAACAAACATACTACCCAATGCCAAGAAAGCGTAAAATTCTAATACGTTCTATTCACGTAGGACAATACATCTAATGTATCAGCAACTCAAATTGGCCATAACTACCTAACAACTTATCTGAACTACGTGAAACAATGAAAAATCTTATAGATCAATTAGATACGTTCTTAAACTTCATATCATTGTTAGTCAAGCAAAACAAATACAAATGCACAGTGCCTTGTGCCAATATGCACAAGAAATAAAAGTATTCATACAAAATTCAAATTTGGATATGCTTTTAATAACTGAAACTCCCTTCGCTAATAGAAGTTATATAAAAATATCTAATTATTGTACAACACAAATTATCCTAACTATAAGAGACACGGGAATACGGGAATAATTTTTAAGTAAACAATTAAATATCACAAAGGAAATGATTATAAACTTAGCAACATACAAATTGCTAGTCTTGTAGAATATGTTACAGAGGAAATCGCAATATCAGAAACATATTGCCTGCCCAAACATAACAATAAACAAGCTGATATCACCAAATTTTTTGGAATATTGAAAAATAGGCAAAGACAAAGTTTGGAGCTCAAAAGAAAGGGCATTTATTAATACCATTCAAAACAAAAACTTAATGTACCTAATAGTAAGAAAATTCACATATGGGTCGTCGGGTCCTAAGAGGATTCCGAACTTCCTGGATTTTTGGATTGCAAAGGGGTTCAACTCAAGAAAAATCTTAGCTCATTTTGTTTTCAACTTACCTTTAGTCATACACCAATAATAGTTTCCACAATAATTATTACAATCAGAAAGCAAAAAAAAAACATCTCTCAAAAATTTAGAAATGCCGCTAAAAACTACATTTGGTTTAGAAGATTTAACTAAAACCATACAAATGGCAATGTACCAAATATGTTTGAGATACAAATAGAAAAATTCCCTGTAATTTAAAAAAAAAGAAGAAAAAATATTTTAAGGATTAATCCCGACTAAAGCCATAGATTGCTCGCTTTAGAAAGCTTTCCTTGAACTAAAGCAGCAGCACACCTATAAAGAACATGATAACATCTAGGTAAGAAACAATCAACAAAAAATTATATCCTTTTCCCAGAATTTTAATGACAATGTTTCAATCTAGTTCTCAGCTTCTAACAGCGGAAGAAAAAATTAATAACTACTACATATTTCATATCAGATAGCCATTTTGCTCAAAAATACAGTCAAAAGGAGGAAATAATTATAAAATATAACATTAGTAAAATACCTCTTAATATAATATTACTAATGGGCAAGTTTTAAGAAATATTACATCTTGAATACGATCTTTGTCAATAAAAAGTTGCAGAAATCATTATAATCCAGATAACAACCCAAAGAATGTCATGACATACCGGCCGATCAGTCTAGAAAACACCAATAACTAATAAACATCGACTCATACCTAAATATCACACAGCAGAATTATGTTAGTAAACGAAATCAACCGAGACTTTAAAAGTAAGTCTATTGGCTTATTCTACAAACAAAAATGTGGATCTTCACATCCTGCGTATTCATTATTAAAATCCTATATCACTAACAGAACAATTTGAATTACGTATTAAGAAGTATACATTGAACAGTTTCTAGTTCTATCAGGAGTGTCATAGGAACATACTCTGCATCCTAAAATCATGCAAATTACGATCGATACATATCCTAACAATTAAACGATAGTAGCGTCACATAAACATTATATCGTTACCCTCAGAAACTTACAGATACATTTAAACTAGGTCGAAGGATCGCTACAGTTCCGGAGAATAAATGCCAACAAAACTAAATTTACCTGTATTACATTCACATTGAAGCCCAAAAACTGTCCAGTGTAACATTAAATAAACCTCAAATAGCACAAAAAGATGTAATTAAACACTTACGCCTTCCTCTAGATAGAATATTGATATGACTCACTCACATTTTTACCACAATAAATTAAATGGGCACAAAATTTGACTAAAAATACTGTAAAATTGGTAGAAATTCCAAATTAACAATTAAAAATATGATTTTGTTATATAAAATTATTGTAAAATCAATTTGGAAGTATAGAAATAATACGGAGATATTAGAATAAAGGGGGGATATACAATTAGACGCCAAAAAAAAACGCATTCTTCAAGAATTTTCTTTAAGTAGAAGTTTTTATTCAAATAAGTTGAAATTTTGTGGGATTATTAATCGATCCTTAGAGTATATTAAAAATATTTTTATTTTTTATTTTAAACAAAATGACGGCTATACGATGGGGCTTACGGAGTCCTTGAATTTTGTTGACGGGCGCTCTGTACCGTAATTTTGATCTGAAACAGTCGGGCAAAAGAGTTTACGTGAATTATACTTACAGTTAGTCGACGAATTAAAGAAAAGTGAATGAAAAAAAATTCGACATTTAGTGCAAGTTTTTCGAAAAACCGGGGTTTTCCACCATTTTAGCAATAATTTTTACATTCAGCAATAAAAAAATTACAAAAATTCATCTAGAAGCTAATACTATAAAGAAGAGATGCTGTAAGTTGCAGCTCAATCGGATAGTTAGTTTTTGAGTTATCACGCCCGCCAATTCAAAAAGTGCTGTTTTGAGAAAAACGCGTTTAAAGTTTTGATTACCGAAAAATGGCATTTACCTTCTAATCGGGGATTTCAGGACCGTACAAAAGGCTTTTAGTCTCTTCGAAAAAGTGATTCTCTTTAGCCAGTAAGTCACATATACAACCCTCCTAGGTACATTAATTCCTTTCATAAGTATTCCAAAATAAGGCGATTGTAAATTGCTCCGATAATCCGCTAGGTCACTAATCCCTGTATGTAAATTGATTCTTTCGTCTAGGTAATCAAAATTTGAAGAAATGTAAATTGCTCCGTAAAAATTAAAATCTCATTATCTCTTAATCTCTCACCTATACCTTTTCCCGAAATTGACATAAATACTTTCTTAGTAATACCCCACTAAATATTTAGAACAGAATATATAAACTGCCTTTAAAAATAAAATATTCAGATTTTTGCTGTAAAGATACCAGTGCAGTCGACAGATGGCTAATTTTAATATAATTTTGAGTGAAAAAATCGACGGATGTTGTTAATAAACCACTACAGACAAATTGTTCAAGACTCGGAGGAAAAATATTTGCACTAATAAAGTCCACGTAACAATATAACAGAGAGGTTTTCGCGTAGAAAAAATGCGATTAAGCTTTTCTGCATTATTTGAAAACAAAACCGGACCCTAAGTATAAAATTTCTTTATACAATAAAACAGAATTAGATTTTTAAAAAAGGGCGCCCTTGGAGGGAAATGGATTCGTTACGGCTATCAAAGAAACACGCCAACAACTCGCAAAATATAATAAATTCTTCTTTTGTATAGTTATGAACGTACATTATTTATCAAGGGCTCTTAAATGACTTGCAGTTTATGTCTGCACGATAACATAAAGCGCTTTTGCGCCGTTGAAAGAAGTAACAATTTTATAACCAAAAATAGCTGTGGCTTCATCGATTACCACCATCGAGGCGGTGATCAATCTTGTCAGTTTATCTTCAGTGCAGCGTCACTGCGTTGCCATTTTATTTATAGAAAGCGCTTTAAGGGGAAGCAAAATCTCAAGGTTGTATTTTAAACACTTGAAAATAAATTGGTAGCACATGTAAGCAACAATGATTATAACTAACTTACTCCATATTAAAAAATAAATTAAAAATTCTAACTTTAAGTGTTATATAAAAGTTGCTTGTTAGTGTACAAATTATTCATTAACAACTATTTAAAATTTAAATAGTAACATTTTAAGATAAGCAAAGTAAAAAACGCAAAGTTTAAATCCAATGAGAATTATATGCACTAAGTACGTTAAAATATAAACAAAGCACTAATAAAAATATTAAATTATACGAGGTGCGTTAAAGTTCTAAGGTCTCAGCAGTGAGTAAATAGAAAAATGCGGTTAATTTTAAGACTTGGGCAATAGTTATGAATTTGTACTTGAGATGGTAGTAACATAGAATGTACACAGATCTAATTACCGTCATTGCAGTGAGTGTTGTTTTATATAATTTAAAAAGCGACGTTTAGTGTTCAAGAATAACGTGTAATCATCCGTTTTCCCCTCTTGCGTGGTAAAACACTTACCGAAATTTATTGCCAATTAAATTAAGATGTTTTGGATTCCAAAAATGTGCGTTTGTGGGTGCAAAAGTTTAAAAAAGTTTGAGAGTTGTGTGACAATGAGCTGAAGCAACCTCAACCACGAACCAGCCAGACCGAAACCATAATTGCGCGAGTGGAGTAAGCTGTTATGGAAGACCGTAGATTAGATATGCGTGTTTTTGCCTCTAAACTTGGCATTTCTGTAGGATATGTGGAGTTTATTTTGCATGATGACCTAAAAGTGCGGAAAGTTTCTTCAAGGTGGATCCAACGAATGCTGACCGACAAACACTAGGCTGTTTGAGTGGCAATGTTTAAGAATATGTTGACACATGATGCTACCATAAATTGGCGATCAATAAGAAAACTCTTCCAATCGAGCCGCTGGTATATCAGCGACTTTTCAGTGGACAAAACACACCCTAAAAAAGGGTGTCATTGGAATCATAGCGATAACGTTGTGAAAAATGTGTACATCTAGATGGGGATTAGGTTGAGAAGTAACAAAAGTTTCAACTTTCTTGAGAAAGTGCCTTTCAAAAAAAAAAAAAAAAAATTGGAAACCTTAGAACTTGAACGCACTTCGTCCATACTACTCAATAGGGTTAAACTGAAATTAGCTTATATGGAGTACTTATAAATAAAACACCATCGTAATTAACTACAATTGTATGTAAACTGTCATTGAATATTTATCAGATATGTATGAACATTAATAAAATGTACATATGCAGTTGTTAAAAAAAAGAATTCAAATACAAAAAATGTTACAAAATAATTTATTGGACATTATTATTACATTGTGACCCCGCATTTCGGGTCAAATGAAAGCTACTGGTCTACAATTAATACCAAGAAAGATACCAACATAAGGTATATACTCATCAAATAAAAGGTGGTTTTTTAAGCCCGATTGAAGTTACGAAAGAGATAACTGTCAAACGAACTGTCATACTGCGCTCACTTTTTGACATTTATGATCAGTATACTCTGGCAAATCATCGTGAATAGATTGACCCTTGAACAACGCTACCAAATTATCCAGATTTACTTTGAAAATCAGTCATCGATTCGCGCAACTTATAGACGACTTCGTGATTTTTATGGCGCAAATAATCGTCCATCTGAGGAAGCCATCCGTCGAACTGTGGATATATTTCATACCAGATACTCTCTAAATGATGCAATAACACCAACACGTCGAAGGAATATGCGTACTAAAGAGAATATTGCCGCTTTAAACGAAAGTGCGAAAGATCCAAATTTATCGATTCGTCGTCGGTCGCAGGAATTGGGGCTCTGTCCGTCCACTACGTGGAAAATTTTGCGCGAAGATCTTGGCCTACACCCGTATAAGATCCAGCTGGTGCAGGAATTAAAGCCACGAGACCATCATATGTGTCGTTCTTTCGGCGATTGGGCTCTAGAGCAATTGGAAACTGACCCGATGTTTTATTGCAAAATTGTGTTCAGCGATGAGGCTCATTTTTGGCATAACGGGTTTGTTAATAAACAAAATTGCTGCATATGGAGTGAAACCAATCCACAATAGAGCCTACAGACTCCATTACATCCAGAAAAATGCACCGTTTGTTGCGTTTTACACGCTGCTGGCATTATCGGACCTTATTTCTTCAAAAATGAAGCCGGAGCTCGCATTACGGTCAATGGAGATCGTTACCGCACCATGATCAATGATTTTTTCTTTGAAAATATGGATGACATTGATCGGGCGAGATGTGGTTTCAACAGGATGGCGCTACGTGCCATACGGCGACCGCAACCATCGACTTATTGAAATCAAAATTTGGCGATAAGTTGATTTTGAGAAATGGACCTGTCAATTGGCCTCCAAGGTCGTGCGATTTGACACCTCTCGATTATTTCCTGTGGGGCCACGTGAAGTCACTGGTTTATGCTGATAAACCAGCAACAATTGACGCCTTGGAAGCCAACATTGTTCGTGTTATTTGTGACATATGGCCAGCGAGGTTCGAAAAAGTGGTCCAAAATTGGACGTCCAGAATAGCCGCGGTGGCCATATGCCCGAAATAATTTTCATATGTTAATGGCATGTATTGATCTTTCGAATAAAAAATTTTTTGATTAAAATTTAATTTTTTGTGTTATATTTTACAATTTCAAGTTCTATCGGGCTTAAAAAAAAATACCCATTATAAAGTAAATCGGTCAAAACAGACCAACAGGATAGTGATTTCATTAATTTTTTCCTACGCCTTACAGGCTTTCGGGAGTTAATAAAAACAAAATGGGACAGATAGCGCTATCTATGGTTGAATATTCGTAAAAATGTCAGCAGTCGACTCGTCTCAGCAATAGTCACTTGAGTTAGTAGTGCTAAGCTGTTTTGCATAATGCACTATTTAGTGCCATTGAGCATCTCAATCAGCTTTGAAAACTACACTACATTGTGCAAACCAACATGTTTTAAAATAAAAAAATAAAGCCCTATGACTGTTAAACAAAAATTCAAGAAAAATGAACACTAAGAAAGATATGGCAAAATATCAAAAATCCCAGAAATAATCAGTTGCCAAATACGCAATACTGTTTAGGTAATGAATGCATTACTTCTATTACTTTCATTTTTATGATATTGGAAACTTCTACAAATTGTGATTATATCCAAGCCCAGAGGAAGTCACTTCATATCGACCCATCAGCTTGCTACCCGTTTTATCTAAAGTCTGAAAATATACTACTACAAAGTTAAAATCAATTTTATAACAATAGACTATACCCAAACAGCAATTCGATGTTCGGGAAGGTCAATGTAATATACAACAAGTGAATATAGTAACTACCTACAAAAATAAATACGACCTACATCTAAAATGGTACTGCTTGTCAGTATATTTACGTATTAGCCAGACCCTCGATACGGTCAGCTATATATGCAGATGACAATGTAGTTCTGACACATACAGCGATCTAAAAGCAGTATCACTGACACTTCTGCAAAATCTAGAAAAATACAAGGAATGCGTTAAACTATGGAGGATAGATGTAAAGTCTGTTCAAGTAACAATAAAACAGTACTTAGTGTTTTACGTAAATAGGAGCTTGGCTTAGGAGATTTATAGAGTAAAAAAATATTCTAACTTAGGTTATTAATACTTCGTAAAATATAGCTAGCGAAATGCTTTATACAAAAAAAATCAATATAAACTAATATAATTCAGATAAGAAGGTCTACTGGAAACATTAATTTAGAAATATTATAATGATTTAAGATAAACTAATAATAATAATAGGCGATGCTCCTAAGTACGTTCGTAATTGGTTACTCCAAGACATACCCGTCCCTACAATCAAGGGAAAAATTCAACGAGCCGACACCAAGCGAAACTTAGTGTCCACTCCAATAACATGACCAATGCACTTTTAGAAGTACAAGAGGCGATCTACTAGATTTGGTTAACAGTTTTAACTGAATTTTAATAGCTTGTGGTGTATTTTATAGGTTTAGGAAAATTTCTGGAGCTAATGTAATTACGATATATTATAAAGTAAAGAAGTCATGCTAAAGTATTATTTCTTTATGTTACATTAGCAAGAGGCCCGTTTCATAGACGGGTAACCCAAGCTAAATATTTTATTTAGAATGGAAAAAAATAAGCCTATAATCGTTTAACAGCCATATCTAAGTATTATGACATTCGTTCAGTTTCATATAAATCAATGTTGTACCGTATGCGCCTACTAACAGTAAGAGTTGGCCACGTAGTGTATGAAAGACCGATAGGTATTGCAAACTGTCAAATTATTTATTTTTTTAATCATTACTGCTAAGTAAATGGGCTAAAAAGTAATTGTTCAGACATGCAAGGGTTCAGCCAGTGCTAAATGCACTTATGTAGGTCAGCGTGCAGAGTATAATTTCTGACATACCAAGAGGCGTTAGCTATAATACGTAAAGCTTTCGATTGAATTAGTTACAATATTTTAATATGTGATGCTTGATGATTTTAAGATGAACTTGTATAATAGAACCTTATTGGATAGAGAGTTTGAAGTTAAGTTGGTCCCTTTTGGTCTTTATATGTTTCGCCAGGTGATTTTTTGCTCCATATATTTCACGTCAGATTTAATTGGTATTGGAGTATTATAAATCGCTAATTGTGGACATTGAGCTCGTTTATTGGTGAAAATTATTTGGGCAGACTTGTCACCATTGACTGTAATTCTTCAGCGTTCGAACCAATCTTCTAATAAATTGAGGTGGTTTTGTAAATTTTTTGCTGTTGTTCCTGCTGAGTAACTTACGGATAACAGTACTGTATCGTCTGCGAATGTTGCAATGACGGTGTGCTGGGTGATGGGTATGTGGGAGATATAAATTAAGTAAAGACAGTGATATTATGTTGATTGGATACTGAATCATTAATTTTTAATTGAAATGTTCTTTCGCTCAGAAAGGATTTGAACACAAAATATAGCTGGCTCGGAAGAAGTATCTTTAGTTTATAGAGCATGCCCTTATGCCAGACGTTGTCAAATGCCTGCTTGATATCTAAAAATATGCCTGCACAGACTTTCCCGGTTTCTAAGGTCTCCACGATCATGTTAACAATTCTATGACCTTGATGCACTGTCGAGTGGTGTTCTCAAAATCCAAATTAATCTCGTGGAATTAATAAATTTAGGTTTAGGGTGTCATTAATTCTTTTAAGGAGTAGCTTTTCGAATATTTTTGACATTAAAGGCAGGAGACTTATGGGTTTATAGGACAGAGGCTCTGTGGGTTGTTTTCCAGGCTTCGCAATGCATCCTTTCATTGGATAGGAAAATGACACAATCTCAGAATGCTACTGTAGATAGTAATAAGGAAAAATAGTCCTTTTCTAGATAAGTTTTGTAGTATTTCTCCTACTATTAAGTCGTATCCAGGGGATTTTCGAGTTTTAGTAGTCTGGATTTGTTTTCGGACTTCTGTTGGCGAGAAGACTTTAAGTGGAGGCGATAATTGACAAGGTGCATCAAGAAATGCTGCAATTTGCGTAGCATCGCCATTTACTGGAGCTGGAGATGTAACGAAAACGCTTGATAAATGTTCGGCAAATGTATTAGGTTTCTCCTGGCCTCACCTAGCCCAACTATCGTCCATTTTTTTAATTGGTGGGGTTGCTATAGTATTCCGTTTAAATTTTTTTGTGGCTTTCTATATAGTGGTTGGCTGAGTAATATATTGTTTGAAGGATTCGTTGCGTGCATCTTCTAAAGCCTTATGCACTTGATGCGTAAGTCTGTTGTAGATAAGTTTGTTCGTCCTGTCCCTAGTTCGTTGCCACTGTATTCTAGCGCTGCGCTTTTTCACAATCAGGTTTTGTAGATGGCGAGGAATGTTATTAATTTCTAACGAATTTTTGGGTTTACCAGGTGTTGCTTGCCAAGCAGCATTCTGTATTAAGGTTGTAAAGTAATGTGTGGCTTCTTCAAAGTCATGTGGAGTTTTAATTCTGATAATTACTTTATGATAATTTATGTTTTGACCTATAGCAGGTCAGTCGTGACCTAAAACGAAAATATAAAACCCTTACGTGAGATTTGACAACAAGCCGGTTCGAATGAGGTATTGATTTTTGAAATCGGTTTATAACTGTGTGAGGGGTTGAAATATTAGTTACAAACATATATAGTTACATTTTTGCAGTTTTATAGAGTATATAATAATTCAGATTATTTACGTAATATTAGTATTTGATAGATTTTAAATATTCAGAACGACCATCACGTAAAACATTTTTATCTATTTGGATTATTGCTTTTCTAGAACTATTTTGATTAAAGACTAGGTATAAACCCTCTTTTAATTTAAAATTCTTTTTTTTAATAATTCTGTTTTTTCTTTCATTTTTTTGCAAATTTATGACAGTATCTACTTCTAGATTTTTTGTTCCCGTTCGTGTTTTATACCTCCAACGTACAAGGTGCGTTCTAAAGTTTTTATAAAAAGCTAAAACATATGTTCTCAACACGATCTCCCTCTAGACGTACACATTTTTTACAACATCGTCGCCATGATTCCATGGCTGCCGAAAACATTTCTTTAGGGGCGTATTTTGGCACGGGAAAATCGCTAATGCATCAAAGGCTCGATTGGAAAATGAACGTCTATAGAAAATGTCCTTCATAGTCGGTACTTTATGGCGGCTTCACGTGTCAACATGTCTTGAGATATTGCCACCCGCGCAGCCTTGCGATCGTTGGTCGGCCTTCGTAGAGCCCACATTGAAAAAATTTTCGGCACTTTTAGGTCATCATGCAAAATAGACTCTACAGATCTTACGGAAATACCTAATTGACGGTCTTCTATAACAACTGGCTCCATTTGCGTAATCACGGTTTTGGTTAGACTGGTTCGTGGCCGAAATTGCTTCAGTTCATTGTTACACACCTCTCGACCTATTTTAAACTTTCACAACCACAAACGCACCTTTTTAACATCCATAACGTCTTTACTACGCAAGAGGAGTAAACTGATGATCACACGATGTTGTTGAACACTAAACTTCTCCATTTAAAATATACAAATCAACACTCACTGCTACAGTGGTAATTCGACCTTTGTACATTGTATGGTGCTGCCATCTATAGTGCACTTTCAGAAATATTTCCTGCATTTTTTAAAATTAACCGCATCTCTCTACTTACTCCCACTGCTGTAAAAAAATTGTAGACTTTATAACTTGAATGCACCTCGTTACTGTTTTCTACTGTTCTCAGTTTTTTGTTTTATTCTTTTCTATTGAGAAGGTTTAACATTATATTATATTGTTCTTCTTTTATTCTTTGTTCCTATATGTAATATATTCTATTTCATATTTTTATGTAGTTCTATTTATAACTCTCTAACAAATAGTTTGACTTATAATTGTTTTTGTGGAACTATTATCAGAAGCTTTATCATTGGTGTTATTCAAAATTAGAATATAATATCTTAGCGAAATTATTATCTTCACATATATAAAAAGTGTCCCAAAAGAAACCCAGGATTTATATCGTACATCATTTTTTTGTGTAAGCTTGGAAACATTTTGATTGGTGGAATTTGGTAGTAAATGCATTGCACTTAATCAACATGGAGCGCTACTCCTCGAAAAAACAAGTGACGACTATTCAAATTTGCTAGAAGCACGGAAAATGTTTCGCTGAGGCTGTAGATAAATTACGTGGTATTTTCAAAATAAACAGGTTCGATTGCCGATAAAAAAAACCAAGCCGTTCAGCTGAGAACATGTAACCATTTGAAACGTCGGGTATTTGCCTATAGAATTCTAAAGAATCAACAAGTTGAGCGCAGTTTTGTTAAGAAAACCATTTTTAGCAAAGAAGCGCATTTTCATCATAGTATGTATATCAATAAGTGAAATGCTTCCATTTGGGTCACGGAAAATTCTCGAGTCTTTCAAGAACGGCTTATGCATGGCCAGGGAATAACAGTTTGGTGTGGATTTTATGATAGTGGAGCGACAGTTTTTTTTTTTAAATGAGGACTGCAACTCAGTAACTGTTAATAATGAATTATATCATGAGATGATAGATTTCTTATAGCCTCATTTGGGCGGCATGGACCTGGATGACCTCTGGTTCCAGCAGAACGATGACGCGCGAAACAAGCAAATTGTTAGAGGCGAAATTTAAACGCCGATGTGAACTCGCACAGGGCGATTTTTCCTCTGGAAATTTATAAATTTATGCTACAAAAATAAGAACTATTTCTGATTTAAAATAAAAAATTCAAAAAGTTATCGACAAATTTAAGCCACAGTTATTCGGAAAAGAGATTTCAATTTTTGTTAGAAGAATTTCAGGGTACCAAATGAGCCATGAAGGACATTTGTCAAATATCCAATTTCACATTTAATAGTAATGTTAACCTTTTGAAATAATGTTATATTTTCAACTAATAAATAAATTTTTTTTTTCTAAACTTAAATCCTGTGTTTCTATTGGGACATCCTTTCGTTGCCATAATGTCAATAGATACATTTTAAAAGCTATTAGGATTTTGATTGACAGCAAAATTTTTTAACTTTATGTCACTATCATTAGTTAATTAAGGACATTGTCGTTTAAGTAAAATCTAGACTCTTATCTGAAAATACTACTTACGTTGGTTATGTAAAAGTGTTCGCGTATTTCAGTTTTAAAATTGCGATAATCAAATCTATATGTATAAGAACAACACATTATTAAATTGAAATATTATTTCAGACAAAGTAGTCCCAGATGTTTTTTTCAAAAATAGAAGCAAATAAACTGCAGTATATGTTCAATGGCTGTACGGCAATTTTAAGTTACTTTTATTACTTATAACGATACATTCTGTACATTTATAAGGTCCGCATTAAATAAAGAAAAATACATTCAAAATGTAAGCTCAGTTTTCCTAACTCTACGAGCTTTTCAAAATTATTTGAAAATGGCAAAAATTGAAACTTGGGAAACTAGGCAGATTCTGTCAGAGTCATTAGCCTAAGATGTGTGACGCCTGTTACTACCATGCTGCTGTATTTCTTAAACAATTCTTTAATAAATATGCTCAAAATGCTTTCTTCGCCCAAATAGAGTTAAACACAGAATTCTGGATGCAGATAAAATAAACAAATTTCAGCTAGATGCTGTTCCGGGATTTTATGACGATTAAAGAGACACATATTTCTGAGGACTTGAAGTCTTTGGTAATTAGCTATTATCATTCCAATGAAATATCGAGAAATACCTAGAGCGTAAAAGAAGGTACTAGTGTATCAAAGAATGGCAAAAAATAAAGAAACAGAAGCACTTTCTGCGCTACAAAGTTACTGAGGTTTACAATTTGTTTAAATCCCAATACCTAAAATTACTTATTGGCTGCCCAACAAAAAAGTTTAATTATTTCTCTATCACACGATGTATTAACATGTCTATTTTAATTTGCAGAATCATTTTCATTTTTTAAAAATTTTTGGTATTCCTAACTTTCAATAAATATTGACCTGGCCTAGCTGGCCATCCTAAAGAAAATATCATTACAGGTGTGTGATCATCTTTGATAGGCTAACAAATGACCTAACTCATATGCCATAGGTTTCTACTACTATTGAGAAAAAGTTATCAAAATGTTGATTTTTACCAAAATTTTCTAATTTTTTTCGATTCTTTAGCATGCATTGAAAGTTTCTCAAATCCTCAGTGTGCAGTCCTAGTACAATTTGACAGAACATATCTAGCTGGGTTTTAAAAAAATTTCAAAGTTAATAGCAATAACTTTCAAAAGCGCTAAAAATTAAGTAAATTAAGTTTCACTTGTTAAAGTTACTTCAGTGTCTTATTAGTAAAAAATTATGATCGCTATAGGCAAATATTTTGCCAACATTGGTCGATCCATATATGTACATTAATTTACACAAAATATACTTAAATGTTTATATAGGTTTTTAAAAGTATTAAAAGCTAAAGTGACGATACTAATTATGTCACCGTTAATAATATTTTGATAATGAAACATAAAATGCTAATAATAAACAAAAATCACTACAAAATTTGATTAACAATACCGTGTAATAAATATATATATATATATATATATATATATATATATATATATATATATATATATATATATATATATATATAGTAACTGTGGCATACATATAATGTCGTAAAATAAAACCAAATCGTATTCAGCAAGACATAAAGCTCTTGCTATAAAATTCAGAATATTGGTCGAAAGGCTAATAGAGTAAAATTGGAAATATCCCCAAATAAACTTTCTGTGCAACTTTAGTATACCTGGCATCTATTCGGCTATTTTAAGTTAATTAGTCTCTGGAGCCCCCTTAGAAGAATGTTTTCATTAGAAAATATATAAGAATGCGCTTATCAGAGAAATGCAAACGCAAACAAAGAAGCCCAATTTAGAGCAGATAATTTGGAGTCGGATGGATTTGATTGACTTAAAGATCTTTTTACAACGAATTAAACATATACCAGGGAGCAACTGCTATTTTCATGCTTTATTTGGTTTTAATATGTTTCTGTTTGTACGAGATGTGTAAAATTATTTTATTTTAATAACTAAAGAAGTAAAGATCTAAAGAAGAAAATCTCACATCAGCTATTATTTGTTGCATAAATCAAAATGTATATTAAATTTAGGTAATTTTTAATTTAAATATTTGGTTTCAATTATCCCGTTTATGCATGTGTTGATAACTCTTTGAGTGACGACACTGTGAACGGTTGACGCCTTACGAAAATATTTGATCCATTATTTTTAAAATGCTATTAAAATAAAACAGTCCTTTACGTAATTGTGATTAGAAAAAAAATGAATTTGTTAGGTAAATGTGCATTGTATTACTTTTATTTATATGCGTTTTTTATTTTTATGTTATTATGGTATTATGGAATCTCTTTAGATTTTTTTAGAAGATGCACCAGTTTTTTAATAAATTGAAATTTTCTTAATTTACGTTTAATTTTACACAATACATTTTTTTGGAGTAAGGGAGTAAGGGTTTGTGATATTATTAATTTAATAAGTTTTTATACCGAAAGAAATTTGGTGCTGGAAGAATTGTAAAAGTTTGCAATCCATTCTAAAATTATATTATACAAGGTATTATATTATTTTCAGTCGCCTTTCTGCTAGACATTGATCATAGAGTTTGTTTACAGGCCGACATAGACGCGAAGGCTGTCACGGCCGGTGTTATGGTGTATCGTGTGGTTGGTTCTCGGGTTATTAGGTCGTGGTCGGAGTTCGAAAACTCTTGATGTTTCGTCCACAACTGTGACGGACATTTTCGAAAAAAAATCTTCTAAACATTAAGGGACTCCTCTTTGCGTTTTCTCTTTTATACTCATACGAGTATGTTAGGGATGGTGTTGGGGGCTTGTTGACGTGATCGGGATGGTAGATAACGTAATAGGGTTAGCTGATCGTAGCAGGTAATATTTTGGCATTTTCTAACGTCACTCGTTCTTTCATTGCATCACGATCTATTTTTGGCCTTTAAGAGTAATAAACCAAGATGTAGGTAGATTTAATCCATCGTCCCTGTTTATTTTTGTTAATAAATCTTCCTTTATCCTAGTGGTAATCATTCAGCCCGTAGTCCCAATGCAGACCTGATTATATAAACAAGGTATGGCTCAGATGGTTCAACCAGTTGGTTCTGTCCTCTAGCCGGCGCGCGCGAGTTCGAAACTCGCTCAACCCATGGGTGTATGTGAATGTCCTAGCATTTAAGTGCGTGTTAGTAAGCGCAATAAGCCCTTGAAGCCTGCAGTGCCTGTAAGTGCGCCCCCAAAAAAATATCCTTGGTGTATCCTGTAATTTTTTTGTGTCCTTGGCTGGTTGTAGCAAGTTCCGTATCTTGGTGGTAATAGTAGTTTTTACCTTGTGTTTATTGAGAATTTTTTCTATCCGGTTCGTAACCCTGTTAATATAAGGTAAAGAAGCTTTGCCTACACTGACCGATTTTGGTAGTGTTTTGCATGCGAATTTGTTAGGCATCTTTGCTATATTTATCACGTCCTCGAATAGCCATTTCTTTGTAAGGCTTGTTTTAAATGTTCTAAATTAGTCGGCTGTGCAAACGTACGTGCCAAGCTGCAGCCGCGCCTTCGAGTGACTGAGCTGATAGCACTAAATCGTACAAACCGTAAATATAAAAATTTAATATATCTAATTATACATAGTCTGGTTTTTCTGAAAGTGTGTAAATAAACTAAATAACAAATTCGAGCAGCTAAAATGGTGTCGGCCGGTTTCGACCAAAATGGATTGTACTACTCGCATAACCAGCAGCAATTTCCAAATGGAATTTTTCTAATGCAGATGCCTGATCAATTCCAACCTTTAAATACCTTACAAAATTTACACAACAAAATGACATTCAAGCATTCAAAATCAAACATGGCCCAAATCTAATTATATCACGTCACAAATCCCTATTGGTCAGTATCATGCATTATGAAAACCAACACTAAATTTCCGAACAAATGTAGATCACATCCCAACAATATCGTCGATTCAGTCCAAGGAAAGTGAGAGCGACATGGATCAATCAGATGAAGATGATGAGAACTCTATCCATAAATGGCAAAAAGTTAAAGGTGGTAAACGTAAAATACGAACTAAATATGATGACCAGCTGTCTTGCATCTTTCTAAGAATACATAGAAACATTATCTTCTCATGATAAATCCATCTGGAAAGCCACAAAAGAAACCAAACGACCTAAGGCCCACATACCACCACTAAGAGATCAGAGCGGAAACTGATTAAGGTCTAATAAAAAGAAAGCTGATGTATTCGCACATCACCTGGCTGAAGTATTCAAACCAAACTGCAATGTAATAAACAAAGAAATAGAAGACGAGCTGCAAACCTTTCAGATGACATTGCCAATATAAAAGTTTACCGTCTCAGAAATAGAAAGTGAAATAAAAATGCTAAACAACAAAAAATCTCCGGGACAAGACCTCATCACACTAATTATAGTAAAACATCTACCTAAGAAGGGTATCAAATTTCTGAGGATTCTCTTTAATGCTATTCTAAAGCTCACATACTAGTCACTACAGTTAAAATTCGCCGAAATACTCCTAATTCTCAAACCAGGAAAATATCTCAATGAAATCCACTCATACTGACCCATAAGCCTCCTTTCAGTCATACTAAAGCTGCTGGAAAAGTTACTCCTAATGCGAATAAAAGAAAACTCATTGCAAGAGGACTGGTTACCAAACCACCAATTCGGTTTTAGACATAGTCATTCGACGATCCAACAATGCCATCAGATAATGAATACAATACAAACTTCACTTCAAAATAAACTATTCTGTTCTGCAGTAATGTTAGACGTGAGACAGGTGTTCGATAGCGTCTAGCATAGAAGGCTGCTATATGAAATAAAGAAAAATAATTCGACACGAATAATTCTACATATTTTATTCGTACCTCAGTAAACTTTCAAACTAAGATTGGTAATTATGTATCTCAGATAGAGCAAATAAACGCAGGTGTACCACAGAGTAGTGCCCTGGGTCCAATGCTGTACCTACTCTTCATCTCTGACCTGCCAACATCTAATAATACCATGATAAATACTTTCGCTGGTAATACCGCGATCATAGCATGCAACGAAGATCTGAACACAGCATCAGCGATGCTTCAAAATCACCTAAATCAAATTGAAAAATGGTTGGATAAATGGAAAATGGAACCAAGACAAGCCAACGCACATCACTTTTACAACAAAACGTTTAACATGTCTACCTGTCACTCTCAACAACCTACTCATTCCTCAGTTACAAGAAGTTAAGTACCTGGGGCACCATCTTGATAGGCGATTAACTTGGAAAACGCATATAATGAAAAAGCGTAAAGAAATGGATATTAAGTTAAAAAATCTATACTGGCTTATAGAAAGAAAATCTCCATTAATGTTGGAGAATAAAGTCCTACTATGTAAAGTTATAATTCGTCCAATATGGACATATGGATGCCAGTTATGGGGATGTACTAGAAATTCCAATCTTGACATCGTATAGCGCTTCCAGTCAAAGACCCTACGAAACATGTCAAATGCACCATGATATGTGTTAAATCGCACCATATACACTGATCTAAATATCCCTTTTGTGAGAGAAATTATCAAACAACATGCTGTTAAACACCAAAATCACACTTGAAAATCATCCAAATAAAATTATGGAGCCACTGACAGCAGATCCTCTCACTAGACGACTTCAAATGAAGTGGCCGAAGGATCTGACTAACTAAATATGGAAGGATGCTGATGGGAGCCCTATCCATTAAAGTCCTAAGTTCAAATACTTAATTACATAATATTAGCTCATAGAATGTATATATTCTGATTGTTAATAAAGTTAACATAACAAAAAAAAATTAGTCATTTCGTGGATTTCAAAAGTGCTGCATTGATAGCGATCTTTTCAAATTTGTTCCATGTAGTAATTGGCGATTACAGGACTACTCCGTCTTTTTGTTCGTAATATACGCCCTACCAAACAATGTAAATGGACGTAAGGCACAGCTGAAATAGCTGTAAGATATCGTTAAGAAAAATTTTCTTCGTGTGATTCAGGTAAATAGGGATGTTACATTGAAACTAACTATTAGATCTACCTCCTGTAGCTGGATGTCTTAAAGATGGTTGACAAAACGTGCGGAGTCCTTGATTTTTAGAAGATTTTCTTCTGGAGATGTCCGCCGCAGTTGTGGACGAAACGTCAAGACCAACCAACCACACGATACATCATTTACTGGCGGATTATTATGATATCTTTCTATGGCTTTGCTAGCAAATAGAGAGTTCAGATTGTTTTTGATGAGAATTCGGAAATATTCACAAAGGGCTTGATTAGACACATACCAAGAACCACCTGTTATTATTCGGAGTGTTTTGGATTGAAAGGTTTGGAGTATTTTAGTGTTGGCTAGTTTGTCAACAATCGGATTAAGAATGAGTTTGTGTATTATTAACTTATTTTCTTAAGATAATTTTGACTTTTCACCAAATGATTATAACATTTGTTTTACTTTTAAGTTTAGTTGGGCCTTTTTGGTCTTATTGTGGTCTCTCTTATTAAGCTATTGGTTATGTAAAATCCGAGATATTTTCCATCGTTCCTTCTGGGATCAGATAATTGTTTGGGGCAATTACATAGTCATGCTGTAAAAAATGTTTGCAAATTTCTTATTTTTACTTTAATTTTGCACTCACTGCCAGAACCAGTTCTGTAACATATCTAGATAATTTTACAAATTTTTTTGTAGTGTGGCATAGCTTTCCAAGCATATTTTTATATGAACTAATTGAGATGCTTGCAGTTCTTACTCTGTAAAAAAATATTTAGATTATTTTTGTAATTAATTCCCTACAATTGTTAGTTGCTGGTTTTTCAATTTGTATATAATAAATAAACACCCTTGCTTACGCAAGTACAGTTCTTTTCCTTTGTGTTAATATAATTTTTAATACCCCTATTTGATTTTTGGAGTTATAATCGCTGCTAGCCATAAATCAGGGTTCAAGCATGTTAAAGAATGACACTATTTAATATTATGTAGTAAAGGGCCGTATACAAAAAAGAATATGTATTTGTGCTAGTGCAACGGTAGTAGCTTGAAGATAATCTGATTAAAACTTTTGTAGTTTACAATATTTTATTAAGGTTTTTATTGTGACAGCTGTTCTTGCATCAGCACCATCGGAATGAGATATAGTTCATATAGTAAACCTTGGAATTTTTAAATAAGAGTTGCTGAAATGATTAGGTTGCCTTCTTCTCTGACTTTTTTTAAGACTAAATAGTCTCTATAGTTCACTAGGTGATTGCCTTGATAGTTAAAACACTTTATATTGTTTTTTTTTTTTTGGTTCTCTTCGCAGTTTTTTGCCAAGTGTTTGCCTGTGCATTTGGGCGTTCTTTAATAACAATTTCTCAAGTGGTTCTACCTCAGAAAATTTTGACATTACTTATTTTATTTTTAATACGTGGCGGTTAGCTTATATGTCAGCAGATGGTTTTTGATATAGATATTGGCTGCTGCAGTTCTACAAGGAACATTGGCAGTGGAGTTTTGATATCTCTGGATCTAATGTTGTGACTATTCGGAACTTTATTTTTATAATTAGCTATTTTCGTAGTCAATGCTTTAACTTTGACTGTGGGATGTTTGTCTAGTAGTACTTTTGTCGTTGTTATGTTCGATTGTTTAAAATTTCGTGATTATTTCTTTTAGTATCTTGATGATTTACAATAGTCTGTAGCTTCATTTAGTTGTACTTATGCTTGGGTATTAATGGCAAGTTTATCATCATAGTTATCTATGGCTTTTTCAGGTATCAGGTTTTAGAATATTAACGCGGTAAATAAATACCTTTATCAGTTTTATTTCTTTGTCTTATCTTTGATTTAAATCGGCAAGAGACAAGTGCTTATTAAGGGGGGTTGGAGCATTAGTCCATTAACATGACAATTATGTTTGTTTAGGATTAGGTTTCTTTTTTGTTTGCTGTCAACCACTAGTCGTCGCGGCTTAAAATCTGTACTCCTTGCTGAATTAATTGTTGCGTTGGATATAAAGGACAATTTTGTTGTGATTGTTGTAGCTATACTTATATGGGTGTTTATTAAAATTAAAGTTGCACTTGTTGTTCTTGTTAGAAGAGCATTTGTTAGTATGCACAAGAATATAACTGCTGATCAGTTGTCATTGGTGTCCTAGAAGGGTACTGGTACCTGTAATTTAACACCCCATATATAGCGGCCTTTTACAGTATAATTAATTAAATACTTGAATAAATTTAATACGTATTTACGTTTCCGATTTGATGTGCATTAAAATATAAATTTGTAACAGTACTCGTTTGAATCTCGAAGCGTAAACATCGCAGATACACGCGTTAAGAGTTAAGTTCAAGTGCATTGTTCGATAAAGCGGCTGCGGCCGCTTTATCTCGTATCGCGAACCCGAGTTTGCTTAAGTTATTTTAATCAAGAAAGAAACATAGTTAACAACAGGTAATTTTTATTAAACAAATACGACAATGTTATCATCAGGACACGAAACTGGCTTTAACTACAATTTAAGCCAGCCCCTACCTCATAATATACAGGGCCATCCTTCGCCAAATGTACATTTCACACAATTTCCAAATACATACCAAAATCAATCTTCAGGACTCTATCAGCTTAGAAATTCCCGGCAAACTATACAGGTTAACCTCAACTGTCTGACGACAAAATGGGAGACGATTCCCCCTCAAAAGAGGACATCGCATCTAAAGAAAACCACTGGCAAGTATTTAAGACTACTAAATGAAAGAAAGTTAGAAAATCACATGACACGGTATCCTCAAACACTTTACCCCTTTCCAACAGTTTTCTGCACTAGCTAATTCCCAAAATCCAACCCCCATCGACAATTCAACAAATAAAAACAATACTCCCAAAGATAAAACAATGGAATCTGATAAAATCCCCAAACTCCCACCTATATTTGTTTATGGAGTCCTAGATCTACCAAAAATGAAAGCTACACTAGCAGATGTAGCAGAAGAAGAGCAATATGTCACTAAAAGCCTGGCAAATAACACCATTAAAATCTCACCAAATACTCCTGATATATTCCGTAAACTAGTTAAGTACATGCGCGAAAATAAAATTATACATCACACCTACCAACTAAAAGACGAACGAGCGTTTAGAATAGTCATCAAAAATCTTCATCACTCGATTCCACTCGAAGATATAATAACAGAAATCACTAGACAAGGACACCAAATTAGAAACATCATGAATGCTAAACATAGAACCACAAAGGAGCCAATTAATCTATTTTTCATGGACTTAGAACCATCTAACAATAATAAAGAGATATATTCCATTAAATTTTTACTACACAATCGCATAACAATTGAACCACCAAGAACAAACCGAAATGCTGTCCAGTGCATGCGATGCCAAATGTATGGTCATACAAAAGCATATTGCTCCCGTCCCTTTGTGTGCGTCAAATGCAGCGGTAATCACACCACAGCCAGCTGCAAGAAGAGCAAGGACACGCCAGCAACGTGTGCACTGTGCGGAGAAAATCACCCGGCTAACTACCGAGAATGTACTCAATACCACAACTTCTACAAAAGTAGAAATACCAATTCCAACCTCCCGCATTCACCTACATACGCTAGTATTACCAGTCACCAAGAACCCCAACAACAAATCCCTTCTGACCAGTCTCTTAACCTTACCTTAAACAAATTCCTAGAAGAATTCAAATCCATGTTCTCCCAACTCATTCAGCAGAACAGCACACAAAACAGGACACGCTGGAACCGCTATATTAATTAAACAAAATTTAAAACATTACGCTCTCCCCAACTACGAGAAGGAATCTCTTCAGGCTACTTCCATCAAAGTGCTCACCCTCCCCTATGAAATAACCATTGCGGCTGTCTACTGCCACCCAAAACACAATATAAAACAATGGACTTCGACCAGTTCTTTCACACGCTGGGTCCCAAATTCGTATCAAGCGGCGACTACAACAGTAAACATACTGCGTGGGGCTCCCGCCTAGTTACTACAAAAGCCAGAGAGCTACATAAAACTATACAAGACAATAAATACGTCTACCTTTCAACAGGGACCCCGACATACTGTCCATCCGTTCAGAACAAAATCCCCGATCTCCTCGATTTCTTCGTTATTAATGGAATTTCACCAAACTACATGGGCATCTCCCCAAGCTACGACCATTCCTCGGACCACTCCCCGATCATAGGAACTATAAGGGCAAGTGTCCTAATCAAAAATCCCTCCGCACGGATCCATAACGCTTCAACTAACTGGGATTTATATCGCCAAATTCTTCATGAAGGCATTAACTTGAAAGTCAGTTTAAAAACCCCTTTCGAAATCGATACAGCAGTTACCAAAATCAATTCTCTGCTAACAACTACAGCACAGCAAGCTATCCCGCCTAAGGTGCAGAGAAAAGTCAATTCATACACACATGTTCCTCTAGAACTTAAAATTCTAGTTGCCCAAAAGAGGAAAGCCAAAGCCAAATGGCAAAAGAGCCATCATCAAGCAGACAAAACAACCCTCAATAACCTTGGAAATCAGCTTAAGGAGAAACTCAAATCCCTGAGGGAAGACTCGTTCAATACCTACCTCTCAACCATAAACCGATATGACAACTTAATATGGAGACCCGTCAAATCATCTTTAAAACCTCAAACTACATCCCCACCAATACGAAAACTACCTCCAGTTCTAGGATGGGCCAATAGTGACAAAGAAAAGGCGGATTTGTTCGCTATTCGCCTATCTGGAGTATTCCAAACACATGATAAACCACCCAACGTTAACCTCCCAGACCAACCAGCACCTAAACCGAATACACCTCCCATACCACTAATAACACCGAAGATTGTAAAATCTGAAATTCAGAGATTAAATCTCAAGAAAGCACCGGGACCGGACAAGAGTACACCGAAAATGCTCCGTGAGCTTCCACGAAAAGGAATAGTTCTGCTGATGTACATATTTAATGCTATCAAATAAAGTGTGGCACAAAGGACTCAAACTCAAAATACATCAAATCTTACCTCCTCAATTTCATAAACTTTTGGACTTCTATCTAACAGATAGAAAATTTCGAACACGCGTTAACGACGAAGTCTCTCCAGTGTACCCAATCCAATCTCGGGTCCCACAGGGTAGCGTTCTGGGTCCCTTTCTTTATACGTTATATACCTCAGACCTTCCAATCTCCCCAACCACTACTAGAGTAGATTAAACCTCGCTGTAGAATATGTCCAAATTCACCTCAGTTTACTTGAAGACTGGCTCCAGCGATGGAACATTAAGGTAAATGAGTCCAAATCTACTCATGTGACCTTCACTCTTCGTAAAGGGATATGTCCTCCACTAAATCTTAATAACATCGAGATACCACAATCCCGATCAATGAAATACTTGGGACTACACCTGGACAGCAAGCTTACCTGGAAGGAGCACATTACTAAGAAAAAAAAACATATAGAGCTCAGATTTAAAACCCTTTACTGGCTACTAGGCCGACACTCCCCATTATCCCTCTCAAACAAAATCCTTATCTACAAAACTATCATTATACCAATCTGGTCCTATTGAATAGAATTTTGGGGTTGTGCTAGCAAGACTAACCTCGCAATCATACAACGAAGTCAATCTAAAATTTTAAGATCTCTCGTTGATGCTCCCTGGTACATCACCAATCAGATGATACATGACGACCTCGGCATCCCGATGCTCAATACGGTAATAATATAATAATACAGGTCAGAACCAGGAAACATCTTGAAAAACTTACCACCCATGACAACCTTCTTCTCCAAGAACTTCTACACCATCAAGTCATTAGACGCTTCAAGCGCCGCTGGCCTACAGACCTCCACTGAAGAGGACCCCACATGGGCCCAACACCTTAGCACTATTTTCTAGGACGAGGACCAGTCACTGGACGGGCCCTCATCATGTCAATTTATAAACCAAAATATTAGCTTAAGGAAATACAATGTATTCTGATTGCTAATGTAAAAATTAATTTAAAAAAAATTTGTAGCAAGTAACTACAGCTGACCTAAGCTAGGATTGCGATTATTGCAGTAAATTATTTATTATATGCAACATATGGCATGAGAAAATAATGTTTCTTAGAATCATTTCTTTGAATTGATATAAACAAAAGATGAACTAAAACTAAATCTTAGTTAAACCTGTTATTTAGACTTAGTGGCTAGTATCTTTTGTTTTTTGACATATTGTATATTTAGAAGCGCTACAGCTAAATTATTTTTATAACCACTAGGTTTTGCGCCACACACTACATTAGGACGTTCGACTTCCTGTTTGATTGTCAGTGACAGGATTTCTTGCCGAAGAAGTCACTTAGGAACACATCTAAGCGTTTTGGTTACTGTTCTAGTTATTTTATTTTAAAATCACTGTGATATTTTCTAGCAGTCCCCGGATTTAGACTCCGTATGTACAAATTGGTTTCATAATAGCTTTATAGAGGAGCACTTTGTTTCCTAGTACTAGCTGGGACTGGTTTCCTAGTATCCAGAATATTTGTCAATGCTTTAAACCGAACTGCCGTTTTTTTTTTAATATATGGGACTTACACATTAGGCGTCCATCTAGGAGGATTCCTAGATACTTTGCTTTTTCTTTATGTGGAATTGGTGTGCAGTGTTATTGCATTATTGCATAGTTTTATTGACTTATATTCGTCATAGTTTAAGCCAGTTTTTAATTTTATTTAGGTTTTGTTATGATATTTTTAATGCCGTTCGTCTCTCGGCGTGTGACGCCAATACAGCAATATTATCTGCATATGGAGCTGCTAGAGTTTCAGGCGTTGTAGATAGTTATGCCGTATACACCTAGAGTACTTTTGTTTGAACTAGTTAAATATTTCATTGATAGTCTTTAACTTGATTTGGAAACGTATATCAGTTAAGTAGTTTTTAATTAATTTGTAATATTCTGTTGGCAGAACTATTTTAACTTCATATAGCAAACCGGTATGCTTATCAAAGGTGGTTCGGTATGATATTTCTTTCTTCAAGGTTTTAGTTTCTGCAGCAGAATTTTTTTAAAACAGATATAACAGACAGTAAATTGATAGGGCGTTATGAAGTTATATGGTTTTGGTACTATCACAATTTGCGCCACTTTTCACGGTTCTAGAAAGATTTTTAAACGAAAAAATGTGTTGAATAGAAAGATTATTAATTTTATTGGCTTTTCTGAAAGCTTTTTGAGAATTTTGGTAGTTATTAGGTTGTAGCCTGGAACCTTTTCATTATTTAAATTTTTTATAACGGTGTTGACCTAACTTTTTTTCTGTTGAACAGGTTTCTTCGTGTGGGTTAAATACTGAAATCAAATGCTACGCGAAAATATTTGCGTTTTTTTATTTGTTCGTGTCCACGTACTATCATATTTTCTTGGCAAAATTATTACTTTTAGTCTTTTGAGTTTTATGGCAGCTTTCTAAAAAAGAAATCAGTGAGAGAAATTAGTTAGGTATTTCTTGATTTCTAAAGTTTGATAGTAAACCCCTTAACTTTCGAGCAGCTTGATTGAGCTTAGTTTTGTTTGTAGGGTTTCTACAGTTTGTCGGATTCTTCTTAATCTTCGTTTTTCCAATATTTTTTGTTTGGTGGCAGTAGGACAACATTCTATTGTTTTCGTGGTTTTATAATTTATTGCAACTCAAGTCGATTGTTGTATGGACTAGTTAAGGTGTTCGTAAGTGTCAAATAAATCATTTTTCTGTGCAGAGTTAATTGTATTAATTCGGTAACCAGCTTTTGAAAGTAATTCCAGTTTGTGTACCTTGTAGACAGGTTTCTATATTTGTAGTAATTGTGTGCTATATGTAATGACTACTAACAAGTAGTATGAGAAGAGAACTAAACAGAACGCAGATTTATTTAATAATAATAATAATTATTATTTAATAATTTGATGAGACCCCTTTGATTACAAAAATCTAACAGATTCGAAATCCTTTTGGAGTTTAACTGCCAGTATGGTATTTCAAACGTGAATAAGTAGTGTAGATGCTTTTGCTAGTTTTCTACCACGAGTTAAGGTTATCCTCAAGTCCCATATTTGATTTTTCACATTATAGTCTCCATTTGCTATAAAACAGAGTCCAAGAGGCCAAAGTAAGATGAAAATTGTTACTGTTTGATATTGTGATATTTGGGGAGCAGTAGAAAACCAAAAATTTTGTATTTTTTTGAAACTGCAATGACAATAACTTGCATGTAATCTGTCTACAATTTTTGTAGTTCTTAGTGTTTGATCTTGTTTTTCACAATGAGGGATGTTTCTGCATGAGCAGTGTAGTCTGTGTAAGGTGTAGTATATATTTTGTATTTTGTTATTTTTAAGTAAGTATTGTTTGTAACATAAACTTGGGATATTAACATAAAGTCCATATCATGTGTAGATAAAAATACTTGAATTTCCTGGAAATGTTGGGTTAAGCCGTTGGTACTCCAGAGTGTCATTTTAAAAATATTGTGCATTATCATAATTTATTTTTCTGGCCATGGTAATAAGCGGCTTGAGCATTGTGCTCATCATTCCCATTAGCTTTATCATTAATGCTTCTAGTTTTGTTGTCCGTTTTTTGTTGCTCATATTTTTGGTCGTTTGTTTTTAGCTGTTTGCTTCATTATGTTCTAGGCTACGTGCAGTTGCTTTCTTGGACAAGTAGATGGACAAATAGGCAGTTAAGAAGTGGATATTTTCTGTTATGTACTACCTGAGCTGTAATTCACTAGGTAGTTGCTTTAACAATTTACGCATTTTACAACCTTACTTGCAATTTTTCTTTTGGGTAATCTTTATTTAAATGTTCTGTGGTAATAATTTTTGCATGTTTAAATCTCTGTCGCAGTTGGCATTGAATTATTGTTTGTTTAATATGCGGAGATTTAAATCTTACCTTACATTTCATTAAAAATTCAATGGTAATATAATAAGATTTTTTTTGTTGTTGTCCTATTGTTGTAGCTCAACAAAAAATATCAGAAGGGTTTTGGCGACTTTGTTTCTGATGTTGTGCTTAAAACTTTATAGTCATATATACCTACTTTGGAAGCTACTACTGTAAGATCTGTTATGTGATGCATGTCTCTAAGTACTACTTTATAATTTTTTTTGTGTGAAAGTATAAAATACTGTGTTCTTTTGTTTCAGTATTTTGATAATTGTATTGTAATTTTCTACTTTGCTTAGTTTGGTTTTTACTTGAGTGTTACTAGTTAGTTTGACAAAATAATGACCTTTTGGCTCTTCGAGCGCATCTGTTAGAGTTTTTAAGTAAGACGAATATCGAAGGAGGTTTTGTTTGCTCCATTTTTTTTTCTAGTTCAGTATTAGTAGGAACTTTATAACGGTTGGATATACTTAGGGCGTTGAGTCAGTAGTCTGAGATTTTTGTTTGTCTGAGATTGCGATTAGAGTCGGGGCTACTACGTTTTTTTTTTGTGTTTGGTGTTTCCCGCTGTTTTCTGAGTTTTTGATGTGCTGAGCTCTTATTGGGTGTTGGTTTAGATATTGTGCTAGATGTGAATGGTAGGGATTTGGGAATTACTGCGACTGTACTTGCATAAGTGCTTGTGTTTGCTGCTGCTGCTGCTGCTGCTGTTGTTGCGATATAGCTTGTTGATATAAATAAGGGCTAAGATATTTATCAACCAGCATTGGTGATATGGTTGGGTATTGATACCCGAAAATTCGGGTCGCCAAACATGGCGGCTTATTTTGTATATATATTTCAGCTGCTGTTACAACGTGAGGTCAACGGTCGATCGCTTGATAAGTTATTAATGGACGCTTGTCACTCATATCGATAATGGAGAACACAATTTTATACCAATAGCTCAAGTGTTAGTGCAGGTAAGACTTCCGCTCTGCTTGAAGGCGTGCACTTCTTAGCAAAATGCGACTTCAAGCTACAAGGCCCACTGTATTCGAAAATAGTTTGTCGGGTCAGATATTAAATATATCACCCTTAGCAAATGTCATAGAATATATAATCTGGTTTTATTTAGAAAAACCGTCTGCATTATACGTCATCCAAACTTAAATAACTTAATAGTGGCTTTTTTAAATAATGACAAATGTAAGTATTAAGTTTTTGTATATTCCTTCAATGCCCAAAGACATCTGACTTGTTTATTTTTTCCTGTTTCAAAACTTTCAGGTAATGTAAAAAGAAAAGCAAGATTAAACGTAGAAAAAGTTTAGTTATTTATTGGGAGCCTATATCTCTGCTTGTAGACGTGTTCTTTATTGATATTCTATATCCGTTCCGCCAAATATTTGCCCGAAAATCTGAAGTTACTGAAATAATACGGAACATTGAGCCGCTCTTACTTCATCGAATATTTCTGTCAACGTATATCCTGTACCCGCATGTTTGCTATTTCTCTAAGCATGTGCCATCGGAAGCCCAGCCGCGCGGAAACATCAGCAAAGATAAAGCACGCGGCGGTGCCCTTTGTTTATGACATTTTTCCGTCTCGACGTTTCCAATCATAACAGTTCTTTTCAAGTTGTCGCCGAAATCGGGCCCTCCCGGAAAACTGAATGCTCAGTTGTGCGGAAGCGGGCCGGAGCGGCCGAAACGCAATTCGACTCGGCGCAAGTTAATCCAATTTTGTTTTCATTAGGATCCAGCCCGATCCAATCGCTTCCTGTAATCGCCGGATTCGCGGTTCAGGCGGCTCATTGATCCCTAGTTGGATTACCTGGAGGCGCGAAGCGCCGAAGAATCGCTTCGACTTCGCGCGGTATCTAATGCGAGCGGAGCCGCATTAATTATCGAAGTTGCTCCAAACTGCTCCGATCGGAAGTTCTTGGTCTTCATTAGGAGTTCCTAATGCGATTTTCGGTTGTTATGCTGTCTTCTTCCGATATATAGATATTTGACTCCGATCGCAAGCAACTTTATAAGGAAACTTCAAAACAAACTATTCTTAATGCTTAGAAAACTTTCTGGGCAGCTGTTCTTTATAAACCCCTCAACTTTTAAACTGTGTACAATATAATAGACTAAATTCCTATATTTAACTTTTATTTAGTATCATTTTACACGTGACATTACTTTGGTTTAAACTTTATGCAACTCTGGCTTTAAATCGCACTCGAAATCTTTGGACGAATAATGAGCAATTAAGAAGCTAAATTTTATGTAAATTTGTACTGAAGTAAATTATTATACATCTATTTTTATAAATGAATTAATTATTAACATAAAAAATTTTTCAGTCCCAAATTGTTTGCCTATGTATATTTGCTTGTATGTTCTAAGTAAACCTTCTTCACTGTCGCTTAACAATCAAAATTTTATGCCGTATTAGATGGCTTAAACAGTGAAAAAAAACCATGAGACTGATTTTCTTGATTCAAGCTGAAAGGTTGGGGACAGTCTTCGGACCTGACGGTTGGTGGGAATATCAAATGAACGGTTCGAGCCAGTTTATTTTGCCCTTAAACCTTTAGAATGCAGATCGCTTACAAAGCGATATTATATATATTAGTAACAAAATTTTGCATAGTACTTAAAATAGCCAACCAAGACACTTTCTATGATATATAAAAGAATGCTTTACCCAAAGAAAGGTTATAGAAAGTGTTCAGAGAAGAAGAGAGAATACCGAAGATCAGCAACATGCAGGTTGCCCAACGAAGATTCACATTTCAGACAATATGGGTGAAGTGATAGCGGTTTTAGACTCTGACCAATAAAGAGAAGAAAAACTCTTATACAAATCTAAACCACATTCCGAAAAAATTTTTTTTTGTTTTTCTGGTCAAAATCTATCTTAAAAAGTTAACACGGGACTATTATAAATATGTAGGCTGCTGTATCAAGTGCTATAAAAGAGTTTCCGGTTCCAGACTTCCAGGAAAGTTACGATAGGTGGAAGAACTGCTAAAATAGTGTACCAATGCTCAATGACATTATTTTAAAGAATATTAAGTCTATATAAACGTATCCTGTAAATGATTTTTTAGAATTATTTTTATCACTTTTCGGGTGTACCTTGTATACAAAGATATATAAACTGCACCCTTTAATACCACTAATATTAAATTTTTACCATCCTTGCTGAATACCCGATAACTTTCTAAATTGGTACATTCGTATACTGTTTTCTGCATATAAACATTAAAATACAGGATGTTTAAAAAATAATCGAATTAAAAAAACATAACTATTCAGCTTTAATAGGCTTTGATCGAACAATGTGCTGTTAAAAAGAGGGAATTCTTGAGTTTCACTCGGATCTCGATAGGTAGCACCAGCACGGTTCGTTTACCTGCCACTTCAGTGTTTGCCAAGACAGTGGCTGGACAACAGATATCATTTTGTATGCTACGCTTTTCAAAATGTAAGTGCGTAACAACTGTTCATCGTGATTTTCGGTGACAATATGAATTTAAACCTCATACCGCTCAGAGCATTATGCGATGATATAGACAATTTCAAAACACAGGTTGTCTGTGTAAATGGAAATCCAGTGGTCGTCCCTGTGTATCAGACGAAGATGTGAAGCGTATCCGGCTGAGTTTCGCACGTAGTCCCTAAAAATCCATTTGCCATGGCAGTAGAGAACTAAACATTCTCTCAACGTTTGTCTGGCGTGTTTTGCGGCGATGTTCGATTATGACATCGCACAGGATTTAATTGATGCAAACTCTTCATGCAGGTGACAAACAACAACGTCTATGAATTCATTCTCGGTAAGGTGGTAGAAAATTTGTAACAGCTTAGTGATTTCTGACGAGGCTACTTTTTATTTAAATGGTAAGGTAAACCTCCATAATGTTAGAATATGGGGTACGAAGCAGCCACATCAAATTGTACAGTATGAGACACTCTCCTATATTTACGGTTTTTTGTGCAATTTCTCGGGAAAGATGTACGGTTTCTTTATCTTCTTAAAGAACACTGTTATGGGAATCAAATATCTACAAATGCTTAAAAACTGGCTTTTCCCACATTTAGAGGCCGATTTTGATGACTTTAGCTTGGAAGAGCGAGAATTTTTGCATAATGAAATTCCACAACGATGGATCGGCCGTATGGGATCTAACGATTTAACTTTACATCACTGGTTTCCAAGGTTTCCAAACCACACTATGTACGATTTTTTTGGAGGTTTATGAAAGACTGCGTTTATGTGTCTTCTTTCCAACTGCAAAACTGCATTATGGCAGCTGTGGTTGCATAAATCCACATATGTTTGTAAAATGCATCCTAAGAGGGGGCATATTGAGCACCTATAATTTGGTATGTAAAAAATGCAAAATTAGCCCCGTAATATAAAATTGATCTCAAATGACTATGTTCATTATTTTTCATAATTTAAATATTTTAAATCGGATGGCTCTTTATTTTTAGTTTTTACTTTAAATTTTGTAGATTAGGTGTATTTGAGAGCCAAAAAATAAACTTATCTCATGGTAGTAGTTTTTCTTGGTATTCGTAATTTTTCTTATTTTGCTACTAATGCTACCTTAACTTCTGTTCCTTACCAAATTATATTGGTTGTCAAAATTAAATAACCTGTAGCCTTTTCAATATCTGTAAGATCGTTAATCAATTCTTCTACATATTTCTATGCATTTATAGAAAGCCAACACTAATAACAATTGCAGTTATAAAAGTTTATAGAGTATAGGACGCTTTGTGTAATTTAGCTACTATACATTTGAAAAGAAAGTAAACAAAGACAGCTGATATGTACGTTTGGTTGCCTATCTTCAGAAATCGTTTTGCATATTTTACTTTTGTAAGGTCGCCCCACTGTTATCATTTGTAAATAAATTGTTCCAAGTTCCCACCTTGCAAACATTTTAGGGAAGCTTGGTGAAAACTTAGCCTAGGACGCCAAATATGCCTTTTTGGGGCAACCCCTCGTTTTTAATATTTTAAAACTTTTAGTAATACTAAAACGAATTTCTTGTACGTCAAGACTACAATTTCTAACTCACAATCACGGAAGACTGCAAAAGTGGAGTTGAATTTAAATACATGCTTGCAAACGAGTATCTTATAATATTTGAAGAATTCAAAATTTGTTGAATGAAAATTCACCTAGTAGTTGCTCACGTCGGACAATGAACAATATTTCTATTGAAGAGAACAAAAATTGTTTTCTGCAATTTTATATCTAATAGCTGACTATCAAAGTATATGTAAAGTATAAAAAAAAATTTAAAGTAGTTTCAAGATATAATGAGAGGCCAATTAAACGAGGGTTAATTATTATTCTATTAACCAAATTATATATTTTAATGAGTCAAACCAGCTGTTTAAGATAAGGTTTAGCTGAGGGTTACATGTTTTACGTAGCCTATTTTAATTTTAATTTGCAGCTACTTCTTGATATGCCAAATATACATACATCTAGAAAATTGTTTAATATTTGGGATAGTTGCTCGTCAAAATACCTTCTGCGGATAAAAAGTATAAATTACTTCTAAGTACTACAATTCAATAAGTAACTTTATTTCTCACCACGTGCAAAAATCGTGAAACTAAACTTACATGAAAGTTTTTTTTTTTTTAATATGAAACATTAAAGTTTGATCAAAATATGGTTATGTACAGAAAATGTGCTTGATGATAAAGGGATGATATATCATCCATGCTCAATTCGATCAAAAGATTCAATAAAATCTAACAGCCCCTGATGGAAAATCCAAATAATGAAATCATAAAAACTACTACTTAAAAGATCTTCACTGTATTACAGCAAAGGAAGATTTCTTTTGCTTACAAGATGAAAATTCACGGGTTATTGAGTAAGAAGGTAATCACAAATGTTCATTGGACACCATGTTCTGTTAACTTAAATTTTTGTTATTATTCTTTATGGAATATATCCAAGACCATTATGTACCATCTTAGTCGAGAAAACGCCAATAATGTTAAAATTCTCAAAAAGAATTATGAAAACACTTTGTCAGAAGTACTAACGAATAATAAGAAACAAGTTTTGATAGACCAAAAATCTCTCCATTATGTTATTTTCAAGATTTAATGATTGTCTTACAGTGCTCACAGTGTTAAAGCAAAAGAAGTTTTAGACCACGATTGATCCACTTCCATAATGTGTTAAAAGTATCTGGAATTAAATTTTTTGCTAAAGTAACTTAGAATGATCTATAGTCTATAAATTAACGTTTATTCGGTCATTCCTAATACAAGGTCCTAGCACTAATAATTATATTGTATATGAATAAATAAAATATAAATAAAACACATTTATTATTTTTTTATATAGAAAAGTATAACAAAATTATAAACATACATAGTATTTTTTTCAGTCTTCTGACATAGTAACACATTTTCTCATTGAATATGTAATTTCATAGTTTCGCTATCGTACAAAGAAGGTAATTATGACTCGTGCACACAATCTTTGTCCTTCAAGTGCGTCTTTTCGTAGTCCAACCGGATGATATTGCAGAGTGATACACCTGGAGGGTGTGCCGGTGTAGTTCACAACAAATCCTTAATTTTTCTAAATTTAATCAGACACATGAGACGTGCAAAGCAAAATACCGCCTTTAATTGTTCGACTACTGCTATAAATTTAATTTTAGTATTAATCTGCGGTCATTCTTTTAAAGTCACCAAGCAATACAAATATTTTCTTCAGTCAGGCTAGTTCTCAAGCGACCACTATGGCCTTTATCATCAACTGCTTCTCGTTCTTCTAAAAATTGCTAATGTCTCGCGTGCACCTGAGTTTGTTCTCAAATTTGGATACATTTTTTGGGGATATTTATTTTCTCTAGTACGTGGAGTTTCTCCGATTAATTTTATCAAATGCCCGCTTGTAGTTGATAAATTGAGTGTGTAGTTCCAGATTGTATTCGTAGTGTTTTTCCAGTATTTGGATATAATATGCAAGGCATCTATTGTAGACCTCCCTGGTCGGAAATTCTATCTGATGATCACTAATTTTCCTGTCCGTATATTTCATGGGTTTTTTCTGTAATAGTGATGTGAACACTTTATAGATTGTATTTGACAATGTAATGTCTTTATAGTTGTTGTATTTTTTAATATCGTTCTGATTATCTGTATTTCTCATTTAGTCGGCCTCGCTTCTCTTTTCCATATTTGCTATATTGGATTATATAACCTTTCTTGTGTCCTCCATATTTAAACAGCTCTCCGTTTATTTCATCATACCCCGGTGCCCTTTCCTTTTTTTTATATTTTTTTGTAACGTCTATCGCTTTTGTAAGATCTTTCTTTTATTTTTCCTACTTTACTTGTATTTCTTTATTTCTTCCTCCTCAATCGTGTTCATCTTCTTCTGTTGCCTCATATAATAATTTGTGGAAGTTTCCACATTGCTTTCTTCTTATTTCCATCGTATTCAATATTATCATGTTCGCTTTTTAGTCCTCTTGATTTTACTGGGTTATTTTTTTTTATTTTTGATGTTTATAGAACTTTTTATATTGTTGTTTTTACAGTTGAGCTCCACCTTCTTTATCATTCTATTTAAGCACTACCTTTTTAAGTGCAGATCTTCTGTGCTTTCCTTTTACTTTCCTAATAGTAATTTAAGCTTTCCTATTTTTTAGTTTTAACTATTTCCTTCTTTTTTTATTCTGTCTGTATTTTATTTATTGATATTTTTCTTGTTTTTTTATATCCAAAAGCTCCTCTAGGATTTATTTCTATTATTAATTTAATAGACTCCCATTCGCCCTCCATATCCATTTTTTCTCGGTTTTTTCTACACCCTTATTCATTTCCTTAATGTACTATTTTCTTCCTTTTTGTGTATAATTTTTTTTATTCCATTTTTACATTATCGTTGTTCTCTTGTGTTTTAGTGTTCTTGTTTTATTTCTGTAATTACTAAGAAATTGTCCGAGTCCGCATTTACATTTTTATATAACTTGACGTCTATGCTAGTTTGCTTCTTCTTTGTTAGTATATGGTCTATCCGTTCTCTTTTGTAGAAGGGGCCCTGGCGGTATTCATGCTTTCTTGTAAATTATTTTATGTTGTGTCTAGTAATACTAATAACCATGTCTGCAGTTTTCCCCTCTTTATCGTACTGAGGTTTTTTCTGTTTTATCCTATTCATATAAATGATGATTTTTATTATCTTCTGGTAACTAATTTTTATCTCGATTCCTGACTGTATGTCTTCTTTGGCTATTTTTATTATTTTAATAGAAATATATTGTTCATCTTTTGTTAAATTGTCTTGTATGTAGATCTTTTTCCCCGTCTCTCTTTATTTATCAGTATTTTCATTTTTTGATTGAATGTCTCAATTTTTGCAACAATATTTTCCTGGTAAATTATGTGCCCCAATTACTTTTGCTGGTACCTTTATTTAATTATTCAAAAACTGTTTAATCATTGTTTTTCAATTATTTATTTTATTATTGTAACTCTCTTAATTAACTGCTCTTTTTCACGTTTCCATAGCTTCTCTTTCTTTAAATTCTTTTATCTCTTTTTTTTTTTTAGTTATTCGTTTTCCGAAATTTATGATTCATTTGTTTTCTCATTGCTTTATTTTCGTTTAATATTAATTTGTTATTATTTTTGTCTTAACTAGTAGTCTTCTTGTTTTTTGCTTTTCATATGGTAAATGGTCATTCATCATCATCACCACTTCCAAATTCTTGAATGCGGCTCTGCCTTTCCTACTACGTTAGGACTACGTTAAGCCGTTCGCGACGAGTCAAGGTTCCAGCAAACTTGTCACTGATCTTATCGGGAATTCGATCATTCCAAAGTTAATTAATATCGACTCCCTTTTATATTCATTATGCTACATTAGCTTGTATCACTACGTGTTACAGGTTTTATACTGTCAAACATATGTTCAAAATTCAGACAAAGCTAATATCATGATCTTGCATATATGTAGATCATTATTATTCGTATAAGTAAAATATATTTTATATTTTTTTATTTGTAACACATTTGCTTTTTATATACTTTTATTAATGATGAGACCAAAGAACTAAAAAGTAAAAGAAAGGGTTTGGCGGGGGCATATAATCTTTATTTAAATAATCCAAAAATACCTTGAGATATAAAAATGAAGTTTTATATCTAAAATTGCACTGAACTATATATATATATATATTTCTGTCCTCGTAATATTACGAGAATCGACAACACATAGACGCAAAGGAATAAAGAGCAGGGTTGAATAACTTGGAAACGGTTTGAGATATTAAAATGAGGGTTTTATATTTGAATTCAAATTCTGAGGCGATATAGTATATTTCGTCCCTAACCTTGCCGGGAGCGGCGGCGCACGGATAGATGCAGGAAAATCAAATGCTCAACGAAAATGAAATTTTATTAAAAATTATTAAATTTTATTTTATGTTAATTTTATGCAAACATCTACTAACATAATAAAAAATTACTTTTTTAATTAAATATGAAAAAAATGAGTTATTCGTACTTTTACATTAATATTAATTACTGCGGTTTTATTTTGACTTAATTTTATATTTGCTTATTCTTGTAATGAAAGTCTTGTAATTACGTGAGTATATTAGATAAATGCAAGTCTTAAAATAAAATACATAAACTTTGGTGTTTTTTGCTCTTAAGAAGAATTCAAAAAATATGTATTTACATTTTTTGAAACTAAGATGCTTACGTAAATGGCGATCTAAGTTAAACTTTAGAATAATCTTTCTGAATAAAACACCAAGTATTGGAACAATCCAAACTTTATTGCTATTAGTATAAAGTACAGACCTGCTGTATAAGGTGTGGCTCCATCTTGTTAAAACCACATGTCATTCAAGTTTAAATCGCTGATTTTATTAAAAAAAGTTTGATGTATTAAAATTTACTAGCAAGTAAAACGGAACTAAAAATTCTACATTATGTTCCAATGTTTTTCATGGCGGCTTTATAACTCCCAATTGTAGAAAAATAGCCTTATGACAAGCAGTCTTACTGCATTATGTCGAAAACTTATAAAATACTTAATATGTAAGAATGAAAGAGATGAATTTTCTAACGGTGATGACGAGAAATAGAATCCAGTGAATCAGTTGATGATAAGTATAGCCCAGACTTTCTGTCAAAATGACTAAAACGCCTAAAAATGTTTATTTTGTTTATTTTTATTTATAAATGTTTTTTTGCTTATAAGAGTTATAAGTGCCTATTTAATCACATAATTTTTTATAGAATAAATTACCTACGTTAATTATTGGTTCCTGCTAATCTGTTAATCTCTTACCGAGAATTCGATCTAAAAATGTAAACCTATTTTAGCATTAATACCTACTTTGTTTAGTGATTTGCATTCATTCTTGCAAGAAGGTTTATTTCTGCCACAATGGCAAAAGTGCGTTCGTCTGTCACCGAAAAATTAAATGAATTTGTCCGAGAGTTTGGAAGTGATATTTTTTCAACTGGTGGTTCTGTGATTTTTTGTAAAATCTTTGAAAAACCAATGGATTCTGAGAAAAAGTATTTGGTTACTCAACACACTGAAGGACTCTTCCATAAAAGAGCAATCGAAAAGAAAGTGGCCACTCCAAAAACTCCGTTACCGAAAACGTTTGTGTCAACATCCAATCGACAATCTGAGTTTTCATTTGACTTATGTAAAGCTTTTGTGGGTGCTGGAATTCCGTTATGAAAATTACAAAATCGTCATTGCGGCCATTTTTTAAAAAGCAGGTACCACAAAATTTACCAAATGAATCAACGCTCAGAAAGATAGATGAAATTCTAAGAAACATAAAAGCCAAGAAGATTTGGCATCAATAGATAAGATACTAAAAGAAGATAAGTTTGAGATTGCAAACTTTAGCTTCTCTGTATTAATACAACCTGATTTTGCAGGCTTTAGTGAAAAAGATTTTTTAAAAAACACCATCTAGGTCCATCAAAACTTTTCAAAGAAATGACACCCAACTTAGCTCTACCACCTCAACCAATATTAACTAGATGAAGAACGTAGATTTCAGCTGCATGTTATTACGCTACCAATTTTACAAAAATTATAAATAGTTAAAAGTTAGACAAAAATTCGGCAGCATCAATCAAAACAGCAAAGAAACTTTTTGAGAAAAAAAATTTACAACTAATTATTCTTAGTGCAATAGTAAGTCTATTTTCTAATTTTTTAATGCCTATTTGCCTGCCTATTTTAATGAATTTTTGGAGCCTACACATCCGGGCTTTAATGATAAGTTTAATGCTAAAGAAAATAGTTCTACACTCGGTATAATCAAGAAGATTAATCTAAGAACAAAAATGTTTGACCTTAAAATAAAAGTAAAAATTTATAAAAGCGATAGTGGTGGCATATATTCATTATTGTGATGCAACTTATTTCTGGAAATAAATTTGAGTTTTGTTATCCAACCTATACAATATAACATTCCAAAAAAACTCGAAAGTGCAGCTAAAATATTAAATTACTTCTAAAATGTTTAAAGCGTCCATTCTAGACATGTAGGTCTGACGGTATTAACCAAGACAAAAATAAAAATATGACAAAATTTAAGCAAACATCTAGTCTAAAACAATGTATTTTGTTAAAAGTAGCCTCATGTAAAATCAAAATGTGGTTCAAATAAGATTCCATTACTGGTTATAACTATGACTAAAGCTCTATTGCGGAAAAGAAGATGCTCAGCGAGAAGACACCTTGGAAGGAAGAGTGGTCTCTAAATTTGTGGAATAAATAAAGCAATTTGGTATTGTTTTATGTTTTGACAGGCTTTTTACATTTGTCTGTGCAATACTGTCAAATTTTCTTTAGTTTATACATATATGAAAAACAGAAAAGATGTACCAAAACAAGAGAGTAAATTGGAAAAAGATCCTACTAGTATTTTCTCGGTTAATTAATGTGAGATAATTTATTCTAAATAGCGAGACATAAAGTATTATGTTTCTTAAGAACAAAAAAAGAAATTAAATTGCAATTTTATTTACAACTTTAACACCAATACATTGGAGACCAATGTCTATTCTATATGGTCTGAATCGCATTTCTTGTAAGTGGCGAAAAAAGTAATTTTGAAGTTACTGCAGCCAACAGCTAGATAAACCGCAAAGAAATAAACGGAAAAACTGTATTGTTTATTACCTTTTTCTATTCTTTGACTGAAGAATTTAAAGCACATGAAAAATGCAGTAATAAAATGAAGTAATAACTGTATTTGGCGAGAGTGCACGAAAAACATGCTTTAGTCTATTCTAAGGCTGCCAAAAAATACTTGCATTTTTCTGGACTTAAGGGTTGCGGTTATATTTCATGGCAAATTTTAACACCACACCATTGGACTATTATTTGTATATTTAATTTTGTTAAACCAAGCTCTTATTATTGAGTTTATATTAGTTAGGTTATGCATAATTTAGTCAGACATTTTTATATTTCATGTAAAATGGAGGCAATTTTGAGAGTGGACTGTATGGAACGTACCATCAAACTTAGTGGTATAAATCGTATATTTCACTAAAATTATAACTAGAAAAAAGGTGTTGCTATCTCTTACATAACAAAATATCTATTCTTTCAATTCTTTGCTTATATCTTTTTATTTATAACGAGCACTTTTTGAGAAAAACACCGATCTTGCTGCTTTATTTCTATGACTGTTTGTGGATTTACTGAAAATTATAATTCTCTTTCTCTCAGTGGGAATGTTAACATATTTTTACTGAAACCAGCACTTCAGATACTAAAGATGGGTGTGAAGAGAAGTTTAATCTATCTAATCTTGTTAATTTCCAAGAGCAGACAACCGAAATTAAATTATATGGTTTAATTGTATCGAATTAAGGAAAGAGGCTCGCAATGGGAATGGGATGCATTGAAAACTTCCTCCAATTTACTGCCGAACCTGAATTTGTAACTGCACAAGTTTAAAAAGACAATTGACAATAGTAAAAATAATCATCCAAATAATTTAGACACTACTGAAAACCAAAGTTAAGTGTGCACTATTTCCTCTCTCCCTTACTAAAAACTTTTACGAATCCGTGTATTTAAGTTATGTTGTATTATACTACAATAAAAAATAAATGTATAACAACACCAATACGAGGTGATTCAAAATAATGGACTCAATTTTATACAATATTTACTGAACTATATATCATATGTAAATGATTCACGTAATATTTTAAAGAGGATATCCTAAAGTTCCAAATACAACATTTATGCAGCAGCGTTAGTCGTGAGTGTCAGTTGTGAGCGAGATGGTTACGCTGCATTGTCATTATAACATTGAATCTCAAACGAGGAAGAGCATATATCATCGGAATCATAAATTTGACCAAACTGGCTTTTTGTCTAAAGGTAAAATCACGGGCTAACTGCGCGTATCAGAAAAGAATGTAAAATGAATTCTAAAGAGTTTAGAACGTAGCCCAATGAAGTCAAACAGTAAAGTGAGCAGAAAACTTAGATTGCTACAATCTACTTCCGTTGAGGAATCGCTTAATGTTCAAATCATTACGTCTACAACTGGTACAGGCTCTTCGCGCAAACTACAAGCTAAAGTGTGTAGAATTTTTTAACTGTATACTCAAAAACATGTAAGATAACACTTTTCTATTGCATTTAATTTTTAGTGACGATGCAAAGTCCCATCTAAGTAGAAAACAATATTCGGATCTGAGAAATAAAAAATTCCCATCCAACACTGGAACGTGAGAGAATCTATCTAATCAATATTCAGAAAATTTTATTTTTCAATAAGCTGTACTTATATTTCGCCCCCCCCCCCTCCTATTTAACCTCACACTGCAAATTTTTCTTGTATAGGTTGGTAAAAATTAGTTTATGTACCACATCTGCCAACAAATATGGACGAACTGATAAAGAGTATCATAGCAGCCATGAACTTACGTTCGGAAGACATTCTCCATCGTGTGTTTGATGAATTTTGCTACTGTCTAGACGTAATTTGTGCAGCCAAACGGGGGCACTTTGAACATTTATAAACTTGAATATGGGTATAGTCAAATGTAATTTACATCACTTTAATAAAGTAAATATAATAAAATATTACGTAGTTACCTACATACAAACCTTAGAAAGAGGAAAACGAAAATATTTTTTAAAACACCAAAATGCTGTGAAGGTAGAAGTTGCGTGGTAAGTCTTTAGAGTTAAATTAAAAACAAAGCATTGACTGCATACTTAGTAGCTTACATAGCACATCTTATGGTTAATTATGGAAAACATAAAATTATTAATAATTAATTTAAAAATTACGTTTATGACCAAAGTTAGATAACTTATGACGCATTTTTAATATAATAATTATAATTGTTCAATAAGACGTTCAATTTTTGGTTTTGTTATATTAAAAGAAATAATTTACAACAAAAAAGCTTTCTTGTCACCTAAATTTATATCGCGTTTTGTGGGATAAATCCATTAAATTTTCTTTTTACTGTTCAGCGAAGATCTTGATTTATGGTCACCAATATACTACAACAGCTGCTAACAGCTATAAATTGTAAATAAGAAAGATCGTTGGTTGTCTTCCGAAAAGATAAAATAAATTGTTTAATGTACAGCGTCCCATAAAATGTCACATTAATTTGTTTTATTTTATTGGCGAATAAATAAATTTTTAAGTAAAAAACCTTTATATATTTTTTGTTGTCTGTAGGATTTCCCAATAAGGCATCCCAGTTTTTATTGAGATAGTTGTTTGAATAAATTCAATCGTTTCTGTATAAGTGTTTACGGCTTAAGTTTTACTTTTTTAAACGTTCTAGAGCTGAAGTTATTTAAATTTGAAGTCTGTATAGATAAAAGCAAAAGAAATTGTTTTTTACTATGAGTAGCTCAGCATCTGTGCATTTATTAATGAAATTTTGGATTTTCTTTACTCAACTAAAATTTCGCCCATCTTCCGTCAATCGTGTTAAAAAGTTTTTTCAATGTTGGCAAATTCCGAACACATTATCTGTAAGTCAGGAAACTCTTGATCTTGTGCTTGTTTTTTGGTACGAGCTATTGTTTCACGCATTTGACTCCTTCTGGATCGGCTGCTATAACCTCATTGCTTATTATATGCTTAAGATAATTTTGTTCCTTCTTAAAAAGACAGCGCCTTGTTGGACTTAATTTGAAATAACTACTTTAAATTTGTCAGATGATATTCAATAAATTTTCAATTACTATTGCGTCATTCAGATACACCAAGAATGTTTTCTCTGGCAGTCCATTAAGAACTTGATTTTGAAGACCGAAGGAGCGTTGCAAAGTCCAAATGGCACGACCGTGAATATTCGGGTCCTAATATAAAAAAAACTGCCTTTTATGTTGTCTTTTTTGGCTTACCTATACTTGCTCTTTAAATCTGATGTTGACAACCATTTGAATCCGGCCAGGGTATTCAACGTGTCATTAATGCGTAGTAGCAGATAACTATCTTTCATTACGACATCGTTGAACCAATAACAGTCTTCGCAAAATCTAGTGGATCCGCCCTTGTTTTTAACTAGCACTACAGGCGAAGTCTTTTTCCGTCCATGAAACTATTTTTTAGATTTTTCTTGTTTGGTGGATTCGAAAGAAAAATAGTGTTTACCGCAATAAATACATTAAATATGGTTTTAGTGTTATTTTTAATAATACGCAGTGTGTTATTGTTGAGGAGTTTTATCAAAACAAAAGTGAGATCATCAAAGATATTTCAACATCCAAACAAAAAACGAAGATCTTTAAAATTCTTTTAAAGGAAGCTAAAGTCCTCCGACAATGGTAATTCCACTTTTATATCAGCAACTACTGCTAATAAAAAAAGCTTTGTTAACACGTTATCAAGATGCACTTTGAATTGTAGAAATCAGTAAACCACATACAATTGTTAAAGATCTAATTATATCAGTAGCAGTTACAGTGGTGCAAATAACGATCGGTCAAAAGAAAAATACGTGACATAGCAGAACATACTCGAACACAAATTGCTAAAAATATTAAGAAGTGAACGTACTTCTTACTAGAAATGGACGAATATATAGATATTTTTAAAGGTTTATAGGATACGACACTAGAATTATTATTCTGTGCGTCATTATAGGGCAATAATACCAAAAAAGATTTTATACAAAGTAATAATAAGTACAATGTTTTCTAAAAGAAATTTATTGTGTTAATTAATGGTCCAAAGGCCAAGACTAGATGATGTAATTTTATCATCAAATTGGAAGAAGTAATTCTAAATATTACACAGCTACACTGTTTCTTACACCAAGAAGCTCTTTCCTGAAAATCATTACTTTCTCAAATAGATTCTGTTGTAAAAAGTATCATAAAGTTGTACATTTCACCAAAAAAAGTCGTTGCAGACACACAAAAGTTGGATAAAAGTCCAGATAAAAATAAAAATTTAGTTAACTTGCAAGCTGAGTGATTAGAATATGAAAATTTATTTTTTAATTGCCTTTGCCGTTTTCGACACTTTTTTGCTGATGTGCCCACATTCTCAAATATTTTAAATAGTAACTTTTAAGGCCACAATCTCAATATAAAGACAACCACAAATAAAATTATAGATTTATAAAGAAATTTGATATCTGGCCGATTTTAATTTAAAAACGAAGTTTGATTTACTTCGTTACATTTACCAACTTATAAAAAATATAAAGTAAAGTTCTAAGGGCGTTTTTACAAATAAAAAGTCAATTTTCCCAATTTAAACTAACAACTTCTCGATTACTTGCCAAACATATTCAGAAGGATTATAACAATTGCAAATGCATACTGGATCACTTACAGATAATTTTTTTTAATGTGCTAAGATTTCAATAAATGCTAAAATTATATTTTTTACCAAGCTCAGATCAGTTTCCATCAAAAAGCTAAAAAACGAATATCTCAAATGTGTAGGTAGGGTTCTACTTGCAACATTACATTTATGCGAATTAAGTTTATGGTTTGTCTATAAATGTCATAAAAACGAGCCTCACACTTAAAAATGATTATTGTTGTGTATCGAATGCAAAGCTCAAATTTGAGAATCTTCTAATGAGAAGTATCTAGAAAGCAAGTGCTTGGGTTGCATTAATTTATTTTTACTTTGTTTTTTGCTTTTTACGCTTTTGTAATTTTTAGTTGTGTCCATCATCGGCAAAAGTGTAGTTTTGTAGTAGTTAAATAATGGTATTATTTTTATTTACATTGCGAAAGACATAAAATAAATATTATAAATTCTTTCGCGACACTCTTACATATTTCCTTAATGCTATCTCTCAAGATCCGTCTCTACAATTTGGAATCTATTACTCTAAGATCTAAAGACACCATAAATCAAAAAAGGTATAAAAATATTTATGAAGAGTAAAGAAGACACTATATAATTATTACTATAAAATAATAAAAAAAAATTAGTAAGGATAGTACTTTACATGGCACTAATAAAAGCTTTCAACGGAAGGTTGGAAAAGAAACCCGTGCAGGAAAAAAACATATAAAAGTAATAAAAATGATTATTGCCACCAAACATACAGTATATGTCGAAGTACTAAAAAAAAACTAATAAAATAAAGCAAACCTTGCGAACATCATTGATGTTATTACAAATTTTGATAACTATGAGTATACAAATTTTAAACAAGTAATAAGAAATGGTAACCAAAAGTCGTAATACAATTTATAAAAACAATTTATTATTTATTTTTAGATAAAAACCCCGGGGTTGTAACAAAACACTTTCTAAGAAATTATTGTTCCTTGTTGTTAATATACAATAAGCTTACTTTTGTTCATTTAAGATCTATTTGCTTTGCTATAATGCTTTATTTAAACGATTTAGCAAAGTAAAATAGTTATAAAGCAGGCATAATAAGGTATTATAGGAATAATTTTATTTAAAATACTTCTTTGAACAAGTAACATGTTGTCTAACAGATATAGTCAAATTTTTTTTTATAATCTTCTAATATATTTTTTATTATACTACGCACTTCTGCATCCTTCAAAACCAGTCCTTGAATAAATTTCTTTATGCCCTTTTGGGATTGCGTACACTTATCATTCCATACAATTAAAAACTTATCGTCGTTGGAAAACATAGATGTAAATATCTTAAGAAAAGTTTTAAATATTAACGCCTACTCAAGGTTAAAGGCTTAAAATAATAATAAAAAACATAAAATTGTTAATATAAATATAGGATAAGCTGATCTAAATTATAATAGAACTAGGTTTATGAATGAAATGTGAGCTTTGATATTCCCCCGAGAAACAAAAGGCTTTCAACTGACATGGTGACTAGAACGACGTAACAAAAACGCTCCTAACCACGAAGTTTTCTAATTGAAATGTAAGTGTATAATAACATAGCACAATGCTTTCTTTAGCAAACATTTCCTGCATCTGAAGGAAGAAGCAAAGTTGGGAAATTCCGTTTGCACGTTTCCTGATGTACATTTTACTCCACGCCACAAATGTTATTCGCAGCCTTAAAGTATTGATTTAAGCTACTTAGAAACTTTCCGTGTTGTAACGGTTTCTACCAAAGATAGTAAATAATAGACTTTACCACAAAAAATAAAAAGCTCCTGAAATTAAAAACACATGCGTAGTAAATAAATTGGCTTAAATTAAAGGGAAAGGTCAGTACTATTATATAATTAAAAAAGTAATTTTACATTTGCTGACGATGCAATGGGATTAGAACGTTCATTATTATTTAAGCTGCTTGAATTACTGCTGCTGTTCCCATTTTATTTAGGAAGAGGGGGATACAGCTTTTCAGTATTATGTTGCTTTAGATAGAAACCCGTTTTTTAATTTTTTTTGTATATAAAATGTAAACTCTCAAAAAATACTAAAAGACGTGCTTCACATTTTATTTTTCTAGTACAAGAGTATATTTTACAATTATTCGTTAGATCAAGACATTAAACTTTAAATACAAATAAATTTACAACTTGCTTTTAGTAAAAACGTCGTAGAGAATAATAGTAAGATGGTAATTCGAAGTACGAAGGTAAATTCTGTTAAAAGGGGTAAACTACTTGTAGCTAGATAACATTCTTAAACATCTCAGGTCAGCTTTGTTGTAATGCTGCGCAAGGAGCGAACAATGAATGGAATTATTATTCAATTTAAAAGAATATATAAACCACAGCGCTGCCAAACTCGGCCTTCCAGCGCTTTCGGAGTAAATAAAACGAGCAGTACTAAGAAAACTGATAAAGTAAAGCGTAGATAAAAAAAAAGCAATGTGGAGCTGTACAAACGTGTCGCTAATAGCAAACCCTTACTGACAAGGAAGACGACATTTTTTCTCGCGTTATATTTTTGAAGCAACGTTTCATTCAAGTGGAAAACAATGTTCGGTTATGGGGAATACAAAATTCTCATACAACACTGGAATATTAGATTTATTGTACGTAGCACAAAGTTTCATGAACTTTTTTTATTGTAATACGGTATTTGGGATAACATATCTCATGTTGTGAAATTGGCTTCTTCCTCAAATAAATAAAGATTTAGAAAGTTTTAAATTGCAAATGATGGAACTCCACCTATTTGAAACTGGGATGTTCAACGCTTTCTGAATTGATTTCTAACTCAACTATGGATAGGTCACATGGGAAATAAAGGCAATTATGTTCTGCCTCCATTCCCGAGATCTCCTAATCTCACATTTTTTAATTTTTTTTTGTAAGTATTCGTAAAAAGAGTCTCTACCAAAAACTTTGAATGTTGTAAAAAACTATATCACAAGTGCGATCAACTTAGTGGTGCAAGACATTCTTCGTCGTATGTGGAATAAATTCTGCTATCGTCTAGATGTTATTCGTGCAACCGAAGGAAACCACATTGACCATTTATATACCTGAATGTGAGTACAGTTAAATGTGATATATCATATTTTTTAACTAGCTGTAATCTTGAATTTTAGACTTACAAAATTAAGTATAACATTTTTTATCAGTTTAGAAAACAAATAATACAATAAATGCATGAGTATAAAAATACGATAAATAAAAACAACGTAAATGTGAAAACAAATAACAAAATATTAATTTACATGCATTAGAAAAATGAAAGAAAAAATATATTTTTAAGCAGGAAACGACTGATAAGTTTACTGCCACTACTTTCCAAAATAATTGAATGTTTACTATTTATACCAAATTGTCGAAATATCATCTTTAGAGATCGTTCCCATTCACCAGTTTGACTGCCGCAAAGGGCACTCAATCATTCAGCAATGTCATAAGATTAGTCAACTATATTAAGAATAATTTTGAAGGCAAAAATGCGTGTCTCCGTTTTCTTGGATATCCAGTAAGCCTTCGACAAGGTACATAAAGTAAAAAAAGCTACTTTACCAAATTTTTCTCTGCCTTAAATCCTACCTAATTCAAAAACATTTACACAATTCCAGGGTACGCTATCGGCTTACCACCTTATCCACTCCGGTGTTTCTCAAGAAAATGTTCTAGGTCCTTTCTCATATCTTTTTTACGCTGAAAACGTCCCCACTAGAAACAGTACTTTAATTGTTACCTTTGCCGACGATACTAGAACTTTGTCATCTAATGCCAACGTAACTCATGCATCTAAAAAGCTTCAATCCTATCTAAACTTCCTACAAAGCTGACTTGATAGCTAACGGATTAAAATAAATAACAGTAAATCACCTCAAACTACTTGTACCACAAAACACTCTTCCTATCGTCAAGTCGGTATTTATGGTCAGCCCATACCAATAAAAACTGTAGTAAAATACTTAGCACTTAACCTAGACTAAGGACTTATCTGAAAAACCCATATAAAAGCCAAAATACAGCAATTAAACCTGAAGACTACTTGGATGTCACTTTCAACTAACTGTAGAAGACATGCTTTTGGTTTATAGGGTGATTCTAACACCTATATTGTCCTACGGCATCGAACTGTGAACCTGCACCAAGTCATCGTAAAATCCTTCGTACTTTTGTCAATGTCTCCTAGTATGTGAACAATCAAACTCTTCACTTTAACCTTAAATTCTCTTTTTTATTGGCCATAAAAAGTTCTGCTGCCAAAAGCAAAATATGCACATTAAATCATACTAACCATATCATTATCAATCTTTACTCCTATCAGCCTGAGGTGCAAAAGATGTACTAGGCTTTGGCCGGAAAACCTCAGTGAGTGACTCCTAGAGACCTGTCAGTGAATGGTGCTATTCGTGTCAAATGTTAACTATGTCACATCACTTGCTTATTATTCGTTATTGAGTATATTGTAATTTAGCAATTAAAAGTAAATGAAAAAATATGTATTTTCTTTGATGTCGAACAAGCGAAAAGTGTAAAGTCTGATGCTGTAATTTATACCGTAACCTAACTTTACGTTGCGTTTATAGGTGAAAAACGAGGTATTGAATTAATACTTAGTAAAGGTCGTGCTTATTTATGTAATAAAATTTAGAAAAGAAATGATTAATAAATAATTTAAAAAAAAAATGAAATAATAAAAAATATTATTTATAACATAGTTTTAATTTAATAACGTTAATTTTAAAAATTAATTGTTTAATGGCACGTTCAATTTTCAATTTTGTTATATTAAAAAACAATTTATTTCATACTAAAAAAAAGATTTTTGTTTTAAATTTATATGGAGATTTTTGAGCGAATCCATTAAATTTTATCTTTAGTGTCAAACGAAAATCTTAATTTATGGCCACCAATATACTAGCAGCTATAAATTGTAAATAGGGAAAGGTCTGTTGCTGTCTGAAAAGATGAAATAAATTATTTGATATACGGGATCCCATAAAAAGTAACATCAATTTATTTTATTTTATTATTGAATAAATAACCAGTTAACTATTTATCGTGGGACCTTTTAAGTAAAAATTTTTGTTTATCTATTTTTATGTTATTGACTATAAATATGCAAGAATTATCAACAAGACATCCCATTTTTTTATTGAGATAAATTAATTAAATTGTCTTTGCATAAAAATGTTTATAACCTGACGTTTGGATTTCAAAATGCCCTGAGGCTAAACTTATTTTGATTTGTATTTTAATGTTAATCATATTAAACGCTTCTTAATGTTGACAAAATCAAATATACAGGGTGGTATCCAAAAGTAGTAGGACTGATTTTTTTAAAAAATTTTTATGAACATTTTGGTACATCGACTTAATACTATTCAAAATAGGCCCCTTGGGCATCCACACACTTCTGGTAGCGAGCCTTCCAGGTCGCGAAGGCCTTCTGGAAGTCGTCCTTCGGGATGCTGTTCAGCGCCCTCGTCGTTGCCGCTTGGACTGCTTCCGCCGAGTCGAAACGATGCCCCTTGAGCTGCCTCTTGATCCGGGGGAACAGGAAGAAGTCCGGCGGGGCCACATCAGGGCTGTACGGGGGGTGAGGCAACGTGGAAACGCCGAATTTGGTGAAGAGATCCCTCACAATCCACGCGCCGTGGCACTTTTCTCATCGACAAATTCTCTGTGATGATGCTTTGGACTGTCCCGTACGAAAGATTCAGTTCATCACTAATTAATTTAATGCCCAACCGTCGGTCAGAGTTCAAAAGTTGCTTAACTTTCAGCAGATCGTCGCCCGTTCGCGAGGTTGACGGATGTCCGGCGCGTTGGTCGTTTACCCTCCCGAAACAACTTGTGCCTCTCAAATATCGAGGAACAGCTCATGGTATCCTTCTTGTAGGCCTGCGTAAGCATGTCCTTGGTTTCGGTAGCTGATTTTCCAAGTTTGTAGCAAAAGTTGATGGCGTACCGCTGCTCCAAATTTCGCTCCATTGCAACTGACGAAAAGACGTCACAATAGGAGGTCACTCATCTAACGCACGCAGGCGACTGCCGCAGGTCAAAACCTGTTCCCAAGGCTCCCCTCCATAACATCCGGCCTTGCAGACCCCCCTCCATCGCTCCACGCGCGCGGAAAAAAACAGTCCAACCACTTCTGGATACAACCCTGTATATTTTCTGTAATAAGCACATAATCTCAGAAAAATGATTTCGTGCTTATCTTTTGGTATTGGTCACTATTTTATAGTTTTGACTTTTTTGGAGCAGCTGCTATACCCCAATCACTGACTACATGTCCACGAAAATTCACCATGTTCTTCAAAAGATAGTACTTTTTCAGACTTCAAATAAAAACTGCTTTAAAATCTTCAAATGAGTTTCCTACTACCATTATATCAACCAGATATATCAAGCACGTTTAATTTTTTGCTTTTATCTTTTAAAAGTAGAAGGAACGTTAGCAAAGTCCAACTGATAATATTGTAAATTGCCATAGTTTGTATTTACGATCCATTTCGATTTGGCAATACCTGCTCTTTAAATCTTAGGTTGAGAAATATTTGGAACCGATCAACATGTTACCAATGCATAATAGTGAGTAATTATCTTTCTTCGTGACGATAGTTAACGTAAAGTTGCAAATCTATCCTTATTCTTAAGTAGCACTACAGACAAAGTCGGTGAACTTCTCAATAGTTCACTTGCGACATCCTTTTCCAAGTCTGAAATTATTTTGTAGCTTTGTCTTTTTTAGTTAGTGGAAATGGATCTCAAATGCAAATAATGTTTGTAGCAATGGATATCTCAAATATATAGTTACCGTAGTTTTTAATAAACCTCAATGTGTTCTTTACTGAGAAGTCTTGTGAAAAGAAAATGAGAAGCCTTCAAAGCTACTTTTTGAAAAATAAGATGCAGTTAAACACAATACTTCTCTACAATAACGCTCCCCAAAGTAGAATATGTGACATGTTGGAATATAGTCGAATACAAATTGTTGAAAATAAGAAGTGCACAGATATTTTTAACTGAACCCAGTTTATAGCAATCGTAAACCATAACAAGAAAAATGATATTAAAACAAATATTTTATTTTGTACATCATCAAAGGTTACTATCCCCAGAAAATGCGTGGCAGTTATATGAACAGAACTAAGTACAATAATTAATTGGAGAAATACATTAATTGCCATAAAGTTATAGGATAAGACATCAATTTTGATAAACTTGTAAGATGAGTAGTTGGAATCTAAGAACCTACTATCTAATTCTCATTGACCTCTTAGGCTGGTCCTCTTTGCTACATCCAAAGTTTTAAATACTTTATATAGTAGAAACCTCAAATAAAATTATAAATCTATAAAATACTTTAATATTTAACCGATTGGAAAAAGAAATTTGATTAATTTCGTTACATTCAAGAAAATATAGTTAATTATGGCAAATTTTAAGCAACCGTTCGTAGATATAAATATTAGTTTTTATAATTTAAGTCAACTGTAACTTTTCCAAAGATATCCGAAAAATTTTTTGAATAATGCTGATACAAACAAAATAAGAAAGCATTTACTGAAATTTTGAGTGACAGAATGTTTGCAAAACGCAAATCAGTTGGGAAATAAAAAGATGCAAGAATAGTTTGAGCTGGCGAACGACCTGTGCAGTGTCTGTGTAACAAAAAAAGAAATAATCTCGAATTAGAAAATGGTATTGTTTGCAAACTTCCTTAGAATCGTACTCACGATTTTAAATCTATTACTCTAAGATCTATAGATATTATAAATCAAAAAAAGATGTAAAAATATGTATTAAGAATAAAGAAAGCACCATATAATTATTACTATAAAATAAGAACTTCTAACAGAGGGTTAAGAAAGAAATTTGCTCAGAAAAAGTAAAAAAAGCATACACTACTGTATATGATAAAAATCGTTACCAGACAACTTACTGTATATGATGAATTACTAAACAAGTACGAACGTGGAACTCGGTTCCACAGATGTCTGTGCATCTGTACATAAACAAAAATTTGAGGCCACCTACGGTCCAACCGGTCTCGAGATTTTCCGATCAGGCTGTTTTTTGGCGTCTGGACTTGACTTGTGGTCTTTAGCTGAATACTCTCTATCTATCACAGATAAAAATTATAAGGCTTGATAGATGTCAGCAATGACAGGAATAGAAACTTGTCTCCAGCTTGAAAGCTGCCTTGATGAAAAGTTGAAAAATAAAAGAACCCGCAAACAAATGACATTGATTTCTACATAAGGCTTCTCATTTTAATGTATAGAAGCATAAAAAAGGAAAATAAAACATAGCAAAACAATAAAAACAGCAATAATGCGTTTATCATAAACTCAAAAATTCGCTTTGTTACAATGGTTTATTTAAACATTTTAACAAAGTAAAATATTCATAAAACTTGTGTCCGTGGCAGTCAGGCATAGTAATATATTACAGAAGTAATTTGATTTGAAAGTATTTCTTTGACAAATTGTAGATAATGAAGTCTAACACATAAAGACAGAAGCAACATGAAATTTGTTTCAAATGTTCGAGCAGACATATACCAAGTGAAAGATAAATCCAATTTTTCATTTGCCTTTTCTAACTTATTAACTGTAAATAGTAAGCTTCCTCTATAAAAAATAATAAAGCTTTAAATAAACTAAACTATTTTAAAAGTGTTATACTTAGGATTCTACGAAAGTCTTGCGATACACTTTTAATTTTCATAATCTTTTAATATGTATTTTTTACCGTGCACTTCTGGATCCTCCAAAACCAAACCTTAAGCAAATTCCTTTATGCTCTCTCGAGAACTGCATACACTTATCATTCCATACAATTAAAAGCTCGTCATTTATAAACTCTTACGATTATGTAGACATAGTTGTATGCTCCATTTTCAAACTCATTAAGCATCTGACGCCATCACAAAACGCGTCATACTATGTGCTTTTCGTAAGAAATCAAGCTTATAAATTGCTGGTCCAGAAATAAAGCACTTTTCTGTCCGCCCATAGTTCACATATGTGTAGGACTCTAGGATCTTCCTGAACACAGCAATCTTTGGTGCCGAAAACTGGAAACGTTTTTTAAACTGAAATTTTCTCTCGATATATTTCTACACTACCTGAATGTAATTGTATGAATAACCCCCATTACAGAAAACCTTTCCTCAAACATTGATCGACACTCCAATTCCTAAAATATAACGCACGATCGCCGAGTATTGCGCTTTTGACCACGATGACCATGCGAACTTTCTTTATTATTACATTTTAGGAGTAACGAACTACGGCTACAGTGCAAGTTAAAACATATCTTAACTTGTCCCTACATGTAATCATTGCACCATATTGCAAAACGTTTTTAGTAGTCTACATATAAAAACACATAAATCTAAATATTTTAACAACAGTTTCAAATATCAACGCTTAGTAAAACATTAATCCAATTAAAAATTACAGCAAGCAAAAAAATTAAAAATTAAAAGTGCTTTAGGTTTTTTAATAAGAATGTAATTAAAATATTTAAAGCAAACCCCAAATTTAAAATTGTAATGAAAAACAAAATTGGCTTACTGATAACAAAGATTTTAATATAATAGTACTAAGATTATGAATGAAATATGAGCTTTCATATCCGCGTTAGAAACAAAAGGCTTTTAGCTGGTATGCTAATTAGCATGACGTAACAAAAACGCTCCTAATTACATAGTTTTCTAATTAGAATGTAAGTCTACAATAGCACAATATTTTCCTTTGCAAACATTTCCTGCAAGTGAAGGGAGAAGTAAAGTTAGGAAATCTTGTTTTCCCATTTTCTGAGGTACATTTTACTCCAAGCCGCAAATCTTATGCACAGCTTTAAATTATCAATTTATGCTACTTAGTAAACTTTCTGCATTGTAATTTTATGGTAATTAGGTAATGTTTCCTAGCAAATATATTAGATAATAGACTCTTCCAGGAAAGTAAAAACCTTCTAGAATAGTTTTTAAAAATATCAAATGAATTAAATAGAAAAACTCAACATTATTTACAGAGTTTATCATTTTAAATTTGATGGTGACATACTAGGGTTATAATATTAATAATATAATATATTTGCATTATTGTTGCTTTTCTTTTTCTGTCCAAGTGGGGTATAACTCTTAATCTTATTTCGTTGTTCTAGGTGGAAAATTATTTCTTAATTTTTTTTGTTAAAAATTTTAATATTTTATAAAAAAGCATTTAATGTTAATATTTTTTGTTATCTTTAAATTTTAAATTTTTAAACAAATAATTATCTGTAAATTCAACAAACTTGAGTCACATTGTAGCCCCATTCTGGTCCGTACATTGAAGCAGAGTGGACGTGTGAGGGCCAATTTTATCTGCGATATCGCCGCGCCGAGCCCCAGTCTTAAGATCAGGCGTATTTATTTATTTTACAATTTAATACCGTAAGTGAACAATAATTAATTCATACTCTTCTGTAATCACATCTACGCTGCATAAGCAGGTTAAACAAATACATGCTGCCAACCGGCAGCGGCTCTAACAATGTTCAACAAATATATCAGTATAATAATCAATTCCAAACAAATGGAGCACATGCTTTCCAGCAACAAATTTCCTTCTTAACACACTCCCAGTATTCATTTAATCAACACGGTCCCACTGAGTCTATCCCGCACCAAACATTCAATCCTCAATATTTTCCCCCTAATCAGTTAACTAGCCAACCACAATTTCACATGCTTCAACAAGAAAAACCAATAGAACAAATATCGGTAGACGATTCGGAAAGCGATGAGGAAGTCGAAAATAATCCTACCAACAGCTGGCAACTTATTAAAAGCAACAAAAGAAGACGAGTAGAAAAACCAATTAACAATAATAAATCAACCCGGTACTATCTAATCGTTTCTAAATGTTATCACAAGGAGATGACGAAACCATACAAACACATATCTGAGCCTACAGTAATACCCAAACCGCCTCCTATTTTTGTTCACGGAGTCATCAACTATCAAAAATGACAGGAATTTCTAGAAATCGCCGAAGAAGAGCAGTATACAACAAAATGTTTATTAAATAATGTTGTTAAGGTTAACACAAAAGATCCCGATGTATATCGAAAATTTATTATACACATGATGGATAAAAATATCATACATCATGCATACCAAATGAAGCAAGATCGGCCTTACCGAGTAGTACTGAAACATATACATCATTCTACACCTATTGAAGAAATCAAACAAGCTCTAGCGAAAAAGGGACACCGGGTGGGTAATATAATAAATTTACGACATAAAACAACAAAAGAACCTCTTACAACATTTTTTATAGATCTTGAGCTCGCCGATAATAATAAATAAATCTACAACGTGCGGTATTTACACAATAAAAATATTCTATTTATACCTCCAAAAACAACCCATGACATTGTCCAGTGCACTAGGTATCAAAACTATAACCACACCAAAAAATACTGCAACAGGTCGTATGCCTATGTTAAATGCGGAGGGCAACATGACTCCAGAATTTGCAAGAAGACTAGAGACACCGCCGCTACTTGCATACTATGTGGTGGAGCGCATCCGGCAAACTATAAAGGATGTAGTATATATCAAGACCTGCAGAGAAAATATCAACCAAACAAACCTCCCCTAATAAAACCCACATCCTCAAAATTCCCTCTCCTCCCAACGCAACAGAAAGTTCAAACTCCTCTAAACAACACAGCACCAATTTACAAGTCTTACTCACAGGCACTTAAAAATGACCCTTCAAATTCTTAAGACATAAACGTCTACCAATTTCTTAATGAGTTTAAGTATCTCTTCAATCAATTATTACAACAGAATACCATGATTATGAATATGCTAACCACCGTCATTAATAAAGTAATACAATAATGGCTTATTTTTTACGAATTGCCTTATGGAATACCAACGGTTTACAACAAAAAAATCTAGAACTAGAAACATTCTTAAATCTACCCAACATAGATATGTTACTTTCGGAAACCCATTTTACCGCAAGAAACCATTTCAAAATACCTTATTACTCTGTATACCACACGGAACATCCCGACGAAACTGCCCATGGTGATGCAGCATTGCTAATTAGATCATCTATTGTTCAGCATGAACTTCCACGGTATAAAACTAATTTTTTGCAATCTGCATCCATTCAAGTAGACAAATTAGCTATGCCGTTAAATGTATCAGCTGTTTATTGTCCTTCAAGGCACAACATGACTAAACAAATGCTGCAATCCTTTTTTGAATCTATGGGACAAAAATTTGTTGTACAACACTAAACATACGTACTGAGGCTCACGATTAATAACAACCAGAGGAAGGGAACTACTTAAGGTCATAAATGATATGAACTATAATTATCTTTCCACCGGTACTCCCACCTACTGGCCGACAGATCCTGACAAGATCCCCGATCTGCATGATTTCTATGTCATAAAAAGCCTATCCTCAAATTACTTAGACGTCACACCTCATTATGACATCATGTCAGATCATTTTCCAGTAATTGCAACTATCAGTGCCACAATAATGTATAGAATACCAAAACCCTCGTTTTGTAATAGCAGAACCGATTGGGAGAAATTTAAAGAATACTTGAATGCAAATATTAATTTAAATGTACGACTACAAACTAACGAGGACCTAGAAAATGCCACAAAAGATTTTATCACTATCATTCAAGAAGCAGGATGGAACGCTACACCAGTACCACAAAACTTAACAATAAGCTCACCTAATATTCCCAATGGAATAATGGAGTTGGTTAAAGAAAAGCGAAAGGCAAGAGCTAAGTGGCATCGCAGCCAAAACATAAATGATCGAAGAATATTCAATCAGCTAAATAATAAATTAAGAAGAACGTTAGCAAAAATTAGAAATGAAACTTTGCAGATATATATGAACTCGTTATCCGCACAAGACAATACAACATGGAAAGCTGCTAAGGGTCTCAAGCGACCTACAGCGCATATTCCTCCACTACAAGATCCCACGGGAACATGGAAGAGAACTGACAGGGAAAAAGCAGATGTTTTTGCACAACACTTAGAGACCGTCTTTACTCCAAACTCGGAAGAAACTGACGATGAAGTTGAAGAATTCCTTAGTACTCCATTGCAAATGTCACTCCCTCTTCGTAAATTCACCATTAATGAAGTGCGAGAAGAAATTAGATTACAATAAACCTCTAGGATACGACCTGATCACAGCAATATTACTAAAACAACTACCAGATAATGGTCTCTAGTTTTTCCGAATATTATTCAATGGAATCTTACGTCCTACATGCTGGCCAATGCTAGTAAAGTTTGCCCAGATTATTCTTATACCTAAACCCGGTAAGCCCCCAAACGCAATTCAATCCTATCGCCCCATCAGCCTCCTCCCTTTAATATCAAAGTTGCTGGAGAAGCTTATTTACAAAAGAATCCGGGAAAATGAACTAGAAGTCGATTGGATCCCAAATCATCAATTTGGTTTCCATCATCAACCTTCTACGGTACAATAGTGTCACCGCATAATAAATACAATACAAACAGCGACCGAAGACAAAAAATACTGTTCAGCGATATTTTTGGACGTCAGCCAGGCGTTCGATAAGGTCTCACGCAGAGAATTGTTATACAAGGTTAAAAAGCAGTCTCCCCATCAATATTTCTTGCTGTTCCAATCCTACCTAGAAAATCGCTTCTTTCAAACAAGAATTGGGCAAGAGACTTCCGACATAGGACCACTCCAAGCAGAGGTGCCGCAAGGAAGCGTTCTGGGTCCGCTCCTGTACTTATTATACACATATGACATACCTATTAAGAACCATAGTAACATAGGAACCTTTGCTGACGACACGACAATTATTGCTTGTAACGAAGATCCAATAATAGCATCTATAAAAACCCAAGAACATATAGATTTAATAGATAAATGGCTTATGAAATGGAGAATTAAAGTTAATGAGGACAAGTCGGTCCATGTCACGTTCACATCAAGACGCTCAACATGTCCGCTAATTAACATCCGAAACAAAGCGGTCCCTGAAATAGACGTGGTAAAATATTTGGGATTACATCTCGACAGACGATTGATGTAGAAGGCACATGTTACTAACAAAAGAAAGCAGATGGACCTAAAAATCAAAAACCTGAACTGGCTCATTGGACGGCGGTCTCAGCTTACTTTAACCAACAAATTGCTACTATATAACGCTATCATTCGTCTCATCTGGTTATATGGATCAGAACATTGGGGCTGCGCCAGCACATCCACAGTAAATATAATCCAGCGCTGTCAATCCAAGATCCTGAGCAACATCACAAATGCACCATGGTTTGTATCAAACCAAACGCTTCATATGGACCTAGGCATTCCGTTTGTGAAAGATGCTGTAAAACAAAAGACAACTAAATATCACGCCAACCTGACAACTCATCCAAATGCAATCATAGATCCACTAAAAGAAGATCCCAACAACCGACGCTTAAAGGAAAAATGGCCCAAGGATTTACTGCAATAATATAAGGGTGGCTCCACTGGGTGTCATCTCCTTCACGCTCATTTGTGGCACCCAACTTAAAGAAGCTTTTTGCATTTTTAGGTCATCATGCATAATGGACTCCACAAATCTTACAGAAATTCCAAGTTTAAAGACGATATCACGCACACTTAACCGACAGTTTTCCATAACAACTTGCTCTACTCGTACAATCATGGTTTTGGTCCGGCTGCTTCCTGGCCGCTTCCTGGCTGCTTCGGTTCATTGTTACACAACTCTTGACCTTTTCTAAATTTTCGCACGCACTAATTCACATTTTTAACATCCATAACATCTCCATATCTCACTCAATTGGCAATGAATTTTGAAGAGCATTTCACCACACAAGAGGAGAAAACGAATTACACGTTGTTCTTGAACACCGAACGTCACTATTTGAAGTATACCAAACAACACTTACTGCAATGATGGTAATCCGACCTATTATGGAGATTAGAAATATTTTCTGGGTCTTTTAAAAATAACACCATTTTTTCACTTACTTTCACTAGTGGAACAAAATTTTGAAGACCTTAGAACTTGAACGCATCATGTTTTTAGCGGCTATATCAAAAAATTGTTAAATGTTTATAGAGAGAAAGAGAGAGAAAAAGGAAGATAGGTATGCTTTTTGATCAGACCTTAAATTGCCGTAAAAATCATTTAAAAATTATTTTGCAACTTTTCTGCAGCTAAAGCGGCTATAACCAAATTTTCTCGCCTCTTAAGAAAATTTTCACAATAATGCGTCCTAAAACGAGCTATTTTATTGAGACAAAAAAATTTAATTTTAAAACGAAGCGCCCGCCTCATTTTGTGTCAAAGTGCTTCTGACGAGCTTCCAAAGAATTACTTCAGATAAATGCTTCTAAGGGCTCCAGTCGTCATCTGCCAAGACAGCCGAATATTTGTCCAAAGAACTCACAACACAGGCGTTACTTGCTGCAGCCTTTGCGGTTCCTATTTAACACAAAGCATTTTATGTCGCTTGCAAAATTATCGCGCAGAGGCAGACGGCGTGGCATTTTTACCATACCAGCGCTGTGGGAATTTAGAAATATCTTGAAGGCAAATTTATTTATTACTCAGGAGCTATTTTCAGCAGCGACTAAATTAAACTTTATTGTGTTTAGGGTGGCTGGAGAAAACACGGCGGAACAATTAATGTGCATTTTAGGTGATTCTTGCCTCACAATTGTTTTGATGTTATAATGAAAGCAGAGGACTACATTTGCAAGAAAAAATTCTAATTTAGTACAATCAATTATCTTACATTTTAGGTAAATATAAAAGGACAACAAAAAATAATAACTCAGTACAACAATTATTACTTAATACCAAAAAATAAAAATTAAATATAAAACAATTTGTTTATTCAAAATATATCTTAACGAAATATTGAACTTAAAGGTACTCTACGTATTTAAAGCCAAAAATTAATTTTTCTTTAGTGCTGCAGCTTTTAAAATATTGTTTTCTTATTCTTCTTCTGCCATAAGCCTATTAATTACTGATTACAATATTTGTATTCTAACGCCATGAGTTGCTTTCACATGTCTTGAGACTTTTAGATTCTTCCATGTTTCAGTAGCACTTTAGCTACTATTGAGTGTTTTATTCATCACAATAATGCCCAATAATGTTAATATTTAAACTTTCCATAAGCTGATCCCATGCTACTTGCATATTATAAAAATTATGTCTGCTTATTTTCGCAGAGCTAAAATTTTTTTAAATTCTTGGAGTCTATCAAATCTTTGATATAAATAATTTCATCAACCCCCCCGCTCCTTTAAGTTGCGCAAAGTTGCAGTCGCAGCTTTAAAAAGTATAATCAACAACTAAATATATGTGATTTTGCCGGAAAGAAACGAAAAAACGATCACACACTTTTTGTTTTAACCAAGAAATAAGTAAATCATGAAACTAAAAGTACTTAATGGAAATATGTAGCATATATGCTTAATGTTTTAAAACATGAACACTTTCATTAGGCTTTGTATTCTTTATACATTTAGTAGTACAATTTTACTAGTAATGTTCTAGGTATTTGTAGGTGTCTGTTCTAGATCACTTGAACGAAAAAATTGGAAAACCATTAAAAACGTTCATATTTATATGTTAAACCTGTTCTAGATGAGGTATGGGTTAACAAGCACTGAAATATGTCAAAAAGAGAGCAAGAGATTAACCAAAGAAGCAATCCTTTGGAGAAGACCTTGTCTCTGAAAACGTAACACTGCGATGCAAATGGAATTGGAACAAGAAAATACTTTACAATAGACCATAGGTATTTTTTGTCAAGTGGATCTTTATATGGAATAGGTAGGTGTCATTTTCACTTTAAAACTACGGAGGTTGAAGATAATATCTCAAGGCTAATAGTTTGTATAATGTTCGTGACAGATGGAAACAGACGACAAACAGAATCCTAGTTCTAAAAATAAAGGTAAACCTTAGTTTTTAAAAAAATTTAGGTAACGCCCCTATAATAAAGGAAATAATACGGGACTTTTCTATGACCGCAAAATTCTTGAAGCAATTGAAGAAATTAATATTATGCCGGGATATTGCTATATAGACAATTTAGTTTAAAGAGTATACGAGAAAATAAAGCGTCCCCCATTACTTCGGAAGGATAAAATTGACTGAGGAAAAGGCCACGAAAAGTATGTAAAATAAAATAAAGAAATATAGGGGACTAAGAGTCCTGCGGGATATAAGGAACTGTAGGTTTAGAAGCTCCTAACCTCACCTGTTTGCGGTGTTTTGCTTAGACAACCGAGCCACGGCGGTCATCTGGGGGTTATCCCGAAAAACCTCCTTTTAACATGCAATGATCAGCATGATAGAGAATAGTTAAAAATGCAACTGGTCTGGACGTACTGCGAGGATGATGAACAATAGATGAGATAAATAATAATGTCGCCACTAATACAGAGTGGGTCAGAAACATGGGACATCCACCGACACGATAGAATAGTAATACAAACAGATTACAGAAAACTGGATACAAGGTGCCCAAGTCCGCAACAAATGGAAAATGTTAAGAGAGACCTATTTTCAATAGTGTACAACATAAATACTACGTTGGGAAAAAAGTTTTGCAACTTCGAATCTTGATGCGCTATTGCTGGAAACGAGGATGCCACAAAGGAGATTTGTGCTGCCGAAGGGGAGAGGAGTGTGCACTATAAGAGTGTTTCTTGGTGGTATAAGCAATTTGAGCATGACGAGGTTTGAGTCGTTTGAGGAAGTCGAAAAGGTGAGCCAGGAGTTCTTCGATTCAAGCCCAAATGGTATTTGAGATGGTTATAGATTTTATTTTTAAGAGTAGTTGTTATTGTTTTTAAATAAATTTGCACATAAAATAGATTTTTTTTAGAACTTTTTCTCCAACCTAATATGGAGGTTATATGATAATAATAATGATAAAGGACTCTGAAAAGACAAGTCTTTAGCTTGGTAAAGTGCATTCAAATACCCCGAGTAGGAAGTTTGACGTAAAAAGTTAGACAGCTCCGGATTTGTTTGTATAAAAAATAAATAAGAATTTTAAGATTTCAACATATATAGACATTGCATCAAAGATTTGGAGTAAAGCGACTTGGTTGTACTTTATTTAGCAACAAGGTAAATTTTGAATTGATTTCACTTTTCTACATCGATGATTTAGGTATATCAGCTATCACAGAAAACAAAACAAAGATTTAGACTGTTTTTATTACTTTCTTGAAGACGTATTTTCTCCGTTACATTTAACTAGTGATATAATTATGTAAATTAGGGGTACAACGCAGATCTAATAGTAAGGTATGTTATAAATGCTTACTAAACAGAATTAAGAAGCACAAACATTAACAGTAGGGATGATGTGCAATATCCAATAGCGTGTTAGAATATACGTTTATAATGTGTTTTAAAGAAGGTTGTCGATTGGAATAATAAAAATAAAAAAATAAAAAATTATTAATTCCAAGAAAACTCATATCGACATTTGGAGGAAAGCGGCCACCAAACTAAGAATATAAATTACAAATTCCAATTAGAGAAATTTGACAAAAGACAACAATCATAAAGAGATAAAAATTTGTTAAATGCAAAAATAAGGAATATCTTTATAACAAATTTTCAGATAAAAATGAAATCTACTCAATGGTTTGTTAGAAAGGATAAAATATAACGATGCTATAGTTTGAATTTTTAAGACGTAATTAGCAGGCTAAAGCCATAATATCAATTTAATTTCTATTTACTAAAGACAGCTAGCTTAATGGTCTAGCTAAAATTTTTGTGACTAATTTTCCCATTTACGTTGAAAAGTTTAAAAAAATAGATAAAAGTCTACACCAAAGAAAAGTTTCTTAAAAAATATGCACACCAAGCAGAAAAATCAACAAACCAGGCACTGGCTAATATAAATGGGGTGTTAGATATTGTAAAAAAACATCGATATGGCAGCTGTGCTGCTTGGTGATACAGGAGCATTCAATAACGTGTCAACAACGTCTCTGAGTCCCACTATAAATAATAAAATGTTGGTCTATATATTCTAATATGTTAAAACAAGCCCGAGAAAAAAGGTAATTATATACAGTTTGGTTGAATCAACCATTTTGGTGGAGACAAAGAGGGGCACCACTTCTATTTCTGTAAGCAATTTTTGTGAATGACTTTTTTAACAAACATTAAGAGAAGGTTTTTTGTTGTCTTTAATTATATTAGAAAAAAATGTTTTACATTATCTTTTAAGCAATTATCTTTATCTCATTTAAAAAAAAATATAGATCAAACTATTGTTTCTATAGGGTGACAACTTTATTCTTCAAGAAAATATCTCAATCAAAGACTCATGCACACCTTGAATGGACAATACAAAGAATAATATTTTTCTTAAAAAATAAACTTAGTTTAAATAAAAAAGTGACTATGTTTATTATTATTATGATAATCTATGAGTTTCTACAGGTACAGGATGATAAGCGCTTTAGTGTAATATAAAAACTTGCTCGCTTAAGAGACATTTGGATGTAATAAATAATGTTAAATGCAACAATAAGTCTTAGTGTCAGGAGAATCTTCGACTATTTTTAGAGAAAACTATGAATTGTAAGCTTATAGAAGGCCAAACACGAATAAACAAATATTAGAAAGGAAAAAAAAAACTACCGATAAATTTAAATTTCATCTAGTTTACAAACATAATCTAGCGTAGGGGCTAGTATATATTTGGAAAGGTTAATAACAAAAAAGGAGTGACTGCAGAATAGTAAAGAGGTTTCCACATGGTAAAACTGCTATTTATTTGGACGGTAAAACTGTATTTCAAGCTTCATTTAAGACTCTATATGTAGTAGTCAAAAGTACTCTATGTAATCTCTTGCAGACATAACCTCAACTACCAAACTGTAATTGGTTGTGGGTGCTAAGATACTCGGCGAAAAATGACAACGAAGATGTTGATAGGTTTATAAGCAACAAAGGAAGGCAGAAAAAATTATTTATTATAGAAAAATAGCCGAATTGCTAACAACATATTATGTACATCGCAGGAATTTCAATGCATTAGGATCAGCAGATGAAAGTTTGTCTGGGCTTCTCCAAGAGAAATTTTTTGTTGGTGTGAAAAGCTCGACTAAGTAGAGGTTTTAACATTAGACAGAGAAAAGCCAAAACTGAAGAGCTGTACTAAACAGTTGCACTTTAAGCATTTGAGGTTAATTGAAAGTCTAAACCCTAAAAGTTAATTATACAGAATTAGTTAGATAAATCCAATACATTTAATTGGGTTTAGAATACATTTCAGATACCTCTAAAGAATAATTATTTTGTTCTTTAAATAAGGACTTGTTGCGATGTTATACACATTTCTTTTTTTAATTTTTTTAACTTTCTTGATTTAAAAGACGAGTGTGGATATCTTTTTTTCTCCAAGGTTATATATAATAACATAAAACTAAGTTTTAAAAAGAACTTTACAGTAATTTTCTTGATAAACTCAGATATTAGTGGAACTCTTAGTTCATCTCGGATTTGAGTATTAAGAATGAATCATAGGCACTTGATTGCAATTCGGGGCACTTTGTCCTGCATTGTTTGGTGTTTCTCTATTAATCTTTTTGATGTGTTGCACTAGATTGAACATGCATCGGTAAGTATTGGTTTGAGTACTTGTATGTAAATAAGCACAGTACATTCGGTTCTAAGATGAAATTTGCGGTTTATTAGCGGATGTAATACACCCACATACAGTCTGTTGTGGCACTCGTTAAGTTTTTCATTGATATGATACTCTCAGACAAACTTCGCATTTAAGTAAACACTTAAATATTTTACTGTCCTTTGGGGCCCAGCCTATTTTGTTATTATTTATTTTTATTTTTGTAATTTGCGTTTGAGTGTAAATACTTTTGTTTGGGATTTGTCGGGATTTATTTTTATGTTCCATTTCTGGAACCATTCACAAACTATATTTATAGGAGCTTTTTATTATCTTCGTGTCATCAGCATACATAGCTAGTTTTGAGTTGATAACTGTAGGGAGATCTTAAACGTACAGATTAAATATAGTTGGTTCTAGTATACTACCCCGAGGCACTCCTGTCATTATGAGTTTGGTGCTGGGCAATGTTGAGTTAATCCTAATTCTAAATATTCTATTGGTCAGAAAAGGGTGAGTGATCTTGATTCAATAACTTGAAATATTTAGAAGTACCATGTTGTAAAGAAACTTGTCTTTCCAGACTTTGTTAAACGCTCTTTTCAGATCCATGAACACAATCAAACCGCCTTTCAATTACTTCATTTATTCTAAGCAGTTGGTGAAAGGTTGAATGAGAAACTCGGAAGCCAAATTGATGAGAAGAGATTGTATAATTTTGCAGTAGATTATTTTGCAGTCTAGTAACTATTACTTTTTCAAGGAGTTTGGTCAACGTTGATAAAAAACTGATAGGTCTGTAACTTTATAAATGTGTAGTATAATTACAGTTCTTCAGGGAGTCGGAAAATACCCTAGTCTAAGAATAGCATTATATTGCCGTTATATAAGCTACCACCTACTTGGCAAGGTGTTTTAATATTTTATTAGTTATTAGATCGAGTCCGGAAGCTTTACGTTTGGGTAGTAATATTACATATGTAGGATTTGAGTTGTTGGACAGATGCAAGGGCTATTGATGCGTTATCTTGCAAATTATTATTATTATTATTATAACCTTTATATGCCAATAGTTTATAAGTTAATTGTTTATGTTGCATTTTAAGTATTTCTATTCGGTGTTGGCGTGTCTTTACGACACAAGGCCTCTTCTAGCTTTTTCCACTCTTCCCTAATTTTAGCTGTTCGCTGCCATAATGGACCTGCTATTTTTTTTATTTCATCGGACCGTCGTTTTCTTTGTCTTCTTCTTTTTCTTTTGGTTTGGAATCGGGGAGTCCATTCTGTTATGTGTTTTGTCCATTTATTTTTATTTTCTCTGAGCATATGTCCTAACCACCGACATTTGAGATATTTTGTGTTGGTCACAACATCTTCTATTTTTGTTAAGTGTCTTATGTTCGTGGCTCTTTTTCTGTCTCTTTTTGTATAGCCCAGTATGCTCCTCTCCATTGCTATTTGACATGTAGTTAGTTTTTGGTCTTGTTTTTGTGTGTTTGCCCAAGTCTGGCAACCATAGGTTAGTATGGGTAGTATACAGGCGTTGTATATTTTTCTTTTCATTGCTCTGCTGTATTGTTTACTTTTCATAATTTTTTTGAGTGTCCAAAATCTCTTCCATGAGTTGGCAACCCGTCTCTCTATTTCTAATTCCATTTGGCCACTGAATGCAATTAGTTGTCCTAAGTAAATGTAGGAGTTTACATATTCAATGTCTTCTTTTTCTATTTTGATACGTTTTTGGGAACGATTTGTTATTATTTTGGTTTTTGTTTTGTTCATTGTTAGTCCCACCGTTTTACTTTCTTGTGCCAGATCTTGGAGTATAATTTGTAGTTCTTCTGGGTTATCCGTTATGAGTATTATGTCATCCGCAAATCTTAGATGGTTCAGGTTTGTTCCATTGATATTCCATTCTATTTTTCTAAAGATTTCTTTTAGCACTGACGAAAACAGTTTTGGTGAGAGTGGGTCTCCCTGTCTCACACCTCGACGTATAGGGAAGGCTTCCCCCTCTGTTTCTAGTTTTACTCTGCCTGTGCTGTTAGTGTATACATTCTTCATTATCCTTATGTATTTATTTTCAATTCATTGATTTTTCAGGGATTCCCAGATGTAGTGACGTTTCAAGGAGTCAAATGCTTTATTATAGTCCACAAAGTCCATGTATAGTGGGTAGTTGTATTCATGGCTTTTTTCGATTAGCTGTTTCACTACATGGTCCACTGTGGAATATCTTGATCTAAACTCAGCTTGTTCTCTTGGTTGTTCGTCATCTAGTTTTTTGGTGATACGATTAAGTATTATTTTTGAGAACACCTTATATACATTAGACATCAGGCTTATTGGGCCATAGTTGCCTATTTCTGATCTGTCTCCTTTTTTTGTGGATGAGAACTATAGTACTTGTTGTCCACTGTGTGGGTATATATTCCGTATTTAAAATGACATTGAACAGGTTGGTCAATTTTGTTCTAGTTTCTTGTAGTGTCGCCTTCATCATCTCATTGGTTATGTGATCAGTGCCGGGAGCTTTGTCGTTTTTCTGTGATTTTATTGCATGTTGAACTTCATTTTCAAGAATTTGAGGGACTTCTTCTATGTTGTCTTCAAGGTTTATGTTACTTTCTTGAGTGTTTTCAGTAGAATATAGTTTACGATAATAATCTGTTGCAATCTTTAGAACTGGCTGGCTTCTTGTTTCTTCTTGGCCTTTTTTATTTTTAATTTTTGGTATCCATATCTTTTCCTCTTGTAGCTCTTTTAAGGCCTTGTTTAAGCTCTTGATTTGGATATATGGTGTTTGATAAATTCAGGTCTTCTATTTTCCTTATCTTGTTTTATGTTATGGTTTATTACTTTACTTAATTTATTTATTCCTTGTAATATTGCTTTGTCTTTCTTATTTTTAAGTAACTGCTTTCTTTTCTGAATTAGGTCTATTGTCTTAGAGGTTAGTGTATTTTTGTTTAGTTTTTTCTTGATTTTTGTTGTACAGATTTTATTTATTTCTGTGTTGTAAAGTTCTTGCCTTTTGTTTAATTCTTCAGGTGGCGTATTTTTTTGTGATGTGCACATTAACAAGGCATTTCCTTTCTAGTTTAAGTACTTCCTCTGTTTCTTATGTTCTTTGTTAAACAGGGTTGCCTTGACCATGCGGTGATTGCTGTTGAAGTTAAGATTATTTATTATGTTGACATTTTGGAATGATTTGGGTTGATTGCTTATTATAAAGTCTATTTCCATTCTTGCAAATGGAAATTGGCAATTGTGTTTCTTACCTGATTCTTAAAGTGTTAGTTATATTCTCCTACATTAGGTGTAAATACCTGTTCAAGATACGTTACTAATAATAAGTTTGCTTTTTTGCCTTTGCAAGAGTATGTGGAGTTATTGGCTACCATCGGATAGATTACGTTCGGTTGTTTTAACAGTTGTTTTGGCCAACCACAGAGATGGATTGCGGGATTGTATATCTTTAAGATAAAAATTGTATCTTTCGATTCTTAAGCTGTCTGATTGTTGTTTTACTTAATGATACCACAACTGATAGATTTTTACCTATTCTTCAGTTTAATTAGGTTGCATGTTTGTTTTGGTGTTCTAATACGGTAAGCAATATTTCTATGTTTTGATGGTGTGGTAGATTGCTGTATACATTCTTGTACTGCAGATGTGTATTGTCGAACTGCATCGTCTATATCCGGGGTGTTCCAAGTGACTCTGTCCGTCTCAGTTTTTGATCGAGGATTACTTGGACATTTCTACAGTCTGTTATTATGTAAGCTAGTTTAGGTGTTGTTTGTGGAGTGTTGTAGAAGCTAATAAATACAAGTAGATACTCCGAGTCCAGTTCAGATGTTACTATTATATTGGACTAGCAACATTTTTTTTTAATACTACATCTAAAATATCAGGTTGGTGATCTGCTGTATATCGAGGTAAGTGAAATCATCCGGGGCTGCTATTAAAATACCGTACCCGGTCATAATGTTATGTAACTTGATTCCGTTGGGGTTACTAGCTTGTCATCCCCATATAGTGTTCTTTGCATTTAGGTCTCGTAAGAGTAGCGTGGGCTTATCGCTATTAAAAGTTTGTCAATTTTATCTTCAAGAAGCCGTTTATTTGGTGGTTTGCGTGCTGACGTGAGAATTAAAGAGCTATTATTTTCCATAAGTAAGTTTATAGTAACAATAATAAAAGAAGTGGTAATTGATTTTCTTTTTGATTACAATACACGTGATATCCAGGAATTCTAAACTTTTCAGTGCTGACAAAATGAGTCTTTATGACACACGCCACATCTACATTGTGCCGTGTCATAAATTCGATAAATATTAAAGGTTGAATGAAATTAGTCTGTGTTAAGTTATTTATTAATAGAGCATTATTGTAATCCAGTGTCTCGAAATGTTGGAAGTAGTGTTGCTATAAATGGGATTAATTTATGTAAATGAGGGATTACCAGTTAAATCATTTTCTTTAGTATGGTGGAGTTGTAGTCAGATGATTCTTGTTTTTGATCAAATATGGCCGTGTTGGGTTTGAGTATAGAGCGGCCAGGGATGATGACTCATCTAGCAAACTTTCTTGTCGATTTTTTTATTACTCTATTTTGTGTTTGATAACTAGAGCTTTCTGTTTGGTCCTGGTTCATCTTAACGTAATAACTACATCTTTTGTAGTTTTCCGGGTGCTTTTCCAGACAATTTATGCGCTGAAGATCTTTTTCAGGTCATTTAGGACAGTCACTATATAAACGATTGCCTGTACATTTCACAAAACGTACTTGAGAATGATAGTAGTTGTGGATGTGTCCATACAACGGCATTTCTTCCACTGGAGAATTTCTTCGGATTTTTCTATTATCTCTGCTTCTAGGATGCTATAATTTAGCTTTGTCAGGTTAAATATTTCCTTGCCTTGTTGGTATTGCTAAGGTTCACCGCACATAGTAAAATCAGGTGTCTGTCTTTATTGTGGAATCTGTCAATTTTCAGTACTGGGTAATTTAAAGCTTAGTTTATTTTTAATTTTGTTTTCCGTAAGCGAAGCGAGAACATTCCGAATTATTACAGGTTGTTAACTTTAAGGTCCTTAAATGAGTGATAGCTTAGTTTATTCTCGTAGTAATGTTTAGTCATTGCTCAGTAATCTTCTATACTAGTAAGATTTATTCGTAATTCTATGTTTTTAATTACAATGGTAAATTCACTCGTGGCTTTTCCTTGAGGTCAGAAATAATTTCTTGATATTTAAATTTATCTGCAGTGTGTTGTACTGTGGCCTCGAAGATATCCATTGCACTTATGGCTGCGGCGTGTTTGCCTTGATAGATTATTTTCCCAACATTTTCTATTTGTTTCGTAAATGCGACAAATTTATTGCTGGCTATTAAATTTTGTGGCTTAAAAAATAGTTTTTATTCGGTTCTGACACCCTTCCACAAGGGTTTTTGTTAATGTTTTTTTAATAGCGATTTTAAATTGTATTAATTTAAGCATGCACAAGTAAATAAATAAATAACATTACCGATAAATATATTTATCACTTACGACAAGCATTGATATTTGCACTTTCTAGCACTTGTATATGCTTTGAAAGCCTTGGTAGAAATTAAAATATTATTGTTTTATGGTCAATCGTCAAATATTGCAAATATACTCAATTTTGTTAGTGGCATATTAATACAAACCAGTAAATTCAGATATTGGATTAAATGTTAAATAAAATTCAGTTCGAACCGATTTTATGATACTTTCATTGCCGATTTTTAAGCAAAGAATTTGTTGAATCCAAACTTTTAATACTTCCAACTATTTCTAGAACCTTGTAATAAAAGTAGTAAGAGGATTGCGGAAGTCATTACTAGAGTTGTCTAAAAACAAAAGCTGCTAATTAAAATTGATTTTTAGAAATTGCTCACAAGAAGATTACTAAGCATATAATTTCTAAAATATGTGGATTGTTAACGTTGACTGGTTATGTTTTCTTTTTAATTAAAACTAACTTTTGTTTTGTTTTGTGGAAACTGCAAATATCTAAGCTAACTAAAAAATATGAATATAAAAATTTGCGAATGTTTTTTTTATAAAAAAGTATGTTTTTAAGTCCAAATAGTATTTCCTCTATATATACTCTCTTTATATTGTAAATTTTAAGAATTTATATTTATTCAAGTAGCACATTGTAAGTCTCAAACATTCAAGTACTGAAAACAAAAAATATAAATCACCGCTGAATTATGCATACTATTAAATAAAAATAATAAGTAGCAACAAAATAAAATTGACGTTTCTTTTTGTTTTACACAAAAATACGCCGCAAAAAAAATTGTGTATTTCAGGAAGAAAATTAGAATGCCTGTATAACTCTCACCCCTAAGACAACTGCGTGCTTGTACGAGAAAAAGAAGGGAGGCAAAAAAGGGTGAGAACATTAAAGGAAAATAAAAGAGATGCGTTTTTTTGCTCACCAAGACGTGCTAGCAGCAGAAAAGTCCCTCTGGGACGGTTGGAGGAATATTTTGAGAAATCAATTCTGGCACCATTCCAAAGTGATTAAATTTCCCACATACTTAGAGACTAACTCCTCCAAACTTGTGCAAGTTGCGCCGTAAATCGCGTATGCAAATTCGATGCAAACGCAAAGCGGAATGCAGATCGTGATACCAGCTGGAAAAGTGAACAAAAAAAGTTTAAGCCTAAGTATGGGTTATTTCCCAATCTTCATGCATTCTAAATACATTTATTGATAATTATATAATATTTATATAAAAAATTTTATAAATCAAAATAATTAGCTTATAATTTCACTGGTGCTATTTATATTTACCTCCTTTAATTAATCATGTCTTAATTGTAATAATTTAATTTCTGCCATAATCGTTGCAACGTATCAAAGTTTGAAGCAGCAATTGTGACTAAGACTGCGATAAATTTTATTCTATAAGAAAAATATTCACACAATTTGTTATAAAATATTTTACAAAAAAGTGAATTAAGACGGCGAAGTAAAAATGAAAGCAAAATAGTTTTTATATTCCTCTTAAGTGACTATAACTATAATTTTATAGTGGTATTTGTTGTAATATGTTAAAATGGTAATTTAAATTTTTTGTTCAATGAAATATACCTACTACGAATAATGATAAAGAGTAGTGTGATTGATGGAGCAAAAGTTAAACTATAGAAACTTTCATCCCTGTAGAATAAAATTGTATGTAAGATAGAAATCTTTTTAGATTAAAGTCTTTAATCAAGAGATAATACAATCACTAAAAAAATATTAAGTATGAAAGTATAAGGTATGTGTCTTGTTTACTTTAAAATAATTGCTGATCTCTACGAAGAAAATTTTATAAGTATGCATAAGAGCTGTAACGTAAGTAAAACCACTTTTTATATCTTTTATTAATTGACACTAGCAATGTTGAAAATATTACAAGGGTATGCATAAATCTTTATCTTACAGTCAACCTCGAGCAGCGATATACTAATACATTAACCGGAATAATTATTGTGAACGTGTTGCCAGGAACATTTAAAATTTAAATTGGTTTAAAAACTTAGCATAAAGATATCGTGTGCTTGAAAATGGCCTTGTGGATAGATAGCCTTCTTCTGACACATGGAAGAAGTGTAATCCCTACTGGTAATATCAATGTTGATGTTAAGACATGATTAAGCCCAAATGTTTAATATTTAGTTTCAAAAAATGTGAGGTTATATTCTCTTAATAAATGTTTTATCCTCAACCCTATTACCAAACCTAAATCTTCACATTTACACCCCAAACAAAATTAGCAATAGCTGGACTAAGATTGCACACAGAAACGGTAGAAGGCAAACTAAAATTAAAGTAAAAATTAAATCTGCTAAAGGTAACAAAGACTGACTTAGCCTAGCCTCTACTTCCAATCTTACTTATTTCTAGTAGATCAAGAACATAGGGCTGAAGAGGATGCAAATTTTGCTAAAATTCCTAGACCTTCTCCTATATGTATACTGGAGTAATAGTTGTACCTCTTTTACATATTTTAGGCCACGTTGCAAAACAGCAATATAAAATTAAAATTCTTAGAGAAAATCAGGTAAAGGTTTAAGTCAAAACATCACAGTACAATAGTATTGTCTCGTAAAAAAAAGCATATGCAACTTTATAACTGTGAATTAAAAAATTAACGTATTTTCAAAATGGTACTTAAAAATATGCACTATTCCATCAGCACTGAAAACATTAAAACTTAGGACACGCGGTTTCAAGCATTTAAAATATCAAGCAACATAAAACTAAATTAACTTTTTCAATGTTTATTCTTGAACCAAACCAGTCCTCAATAGCAAAAATATTTACAATATTTACACTCTATAAATCTGTGCCATCATAAAGAAAAATCTTGCAACGTTAAATATGCTCTGTGTTAAGAAAGTCATTATGTTTACTACCAGACATGTATGGTTTATAAAAAATTGCAGAAGAAAACAACTCAAACGTTAGTAACTAATCTAATCAGGATTGATATACTGGCGTATAACAGCTGGTCAAAAGCAACAGCCGTACCTCCCTATTAATATAGCACAAATGTGGAACATACCTCAGCCCCATCAACAACACAATACATATAAATTGAAAACTATTATGAAGAATTTGTTTAAATAATTGTTTAATTAAATGTCAAACCTTCTCGGGGCATAATCTTTCATAACTTGCTTTGCAAAATACCAATGGATCATCAGAACTAAAAATATTACATTCCTTCACAATATTGACATTATGTTAATTTTTTTACAAACAACCAATGTGTCAATGTGTGGTTTGTTAATTTCCTCAGCAGTGTTTTTTACTTTAACATACTTGGTAAATTAATAACAATTTGAAAACTTTTACAACATTCTTGAGCAACGGTTTATTACAGGATGAGATTATAGAGCCTAACACACAGTTCAAAATCTAGACTCGTAATACTCAAAAAACAAGAGCTTATCTACACTTATCTACAGGTAAACCTATGTGCTGACCATTTGACAGGAACAAAGTACCTGATCTAGAAAATTTTTGCATCACAAAAAGCATGCCTCCAGATTTTGCTGTAGTGAAATCATATTATAGTCTATATTCAGACTACTTTTCTGTTCTAATCATATTATTGCCACACACTATTTTTCAAGTAAAAAATAACGCAGTTACATACAAAATGAGTTGATTTTAGCTGATTGGTGGATAAAAAATGGACTGTATTGATTTCTCTCAAAATGGAAAAAGACGTAGAAGAGGAGGTGAAGTTCCTTAGTAGTACCATAAAATGGGTGGGTTGAAATACAAGCAGATCAATCATGCACTTTATCAGTTAATGACTGACCCGCATTAATTAGGCAGAAACTTGAGGAAAAGGATTACTTCAAAGGCAATGGCATAGACTGAGAACACCCGAGAGTACATGGTTACTCAATGCTGCAACAGAAAAATTCAAATAGTCACTTAATGAATACATTCTTACATCTACCGAAGCCGCTGATTATTTTCTTGGAAGACAAAAAAAAATTAAATAGGCAAAGAAAGCTTCGCTACTACTTAGAACACTATCTAAGGCCCATTAGTGGGACCGCATCTTTCAGAAAATATCTCGAAACAAGCATACGATTTTATTCGCCTTCTGAAGACTCCTTAACAATTTTTTTTAATAATTTATTGCAAATTTACAATCTACTCGATTAATATACAACAAAGTAATAAGTAAATAGGATAAAGAATTTAAAGTGGCTTGAGTTGAGCTCTATTGATGGATCACCAAAATTTATTCAATCAGATCTTCAGGCCATTGACGCTTTAGTCTTCTGTTAACTACCTGTTGGTAGTTGTAATTGGTTGTTGTGGTTTAGAATGCGGTCACGGCTATTTTTAGCTATGGTTCTAATTATTTCGTTAACGTAAGGAATACCTAGGTCATTGTGGAGTATCTGATTGCTGATGAACCATTTGCAATCGCTATTTTTCGTAATTTTGTAAGATTTTGGTATTTAAGGATTTGCTACAACCCCATAGCTCAATCCCCTATGTTTATACGGGCTTTAGGATGGCTTTATATAGTAGGAGTTTGTTGTTCAAAGATAACTGTGATTTTCGTCCAATTAGCCAGTACATCTTATTTACTTTTCAGTTGCTGTTGTTTAGCTTTAATATGAGCTTTCCAGATTAATTTCCGATCTAAGTGAAGCCTAAGATATTTAACCTTATTATTTTACTTTAACTACAAAAGATACGTATTGGATTACAAAAATATTCTTATTTAATAAATAAACAATCTTTCCGCGTACAAAAACGTTGCTTTGAAGAAGCGTATTAACTTTATAAGAAAAGACTGTGAATAAATTATATGTCGTTTTCCGATAATATTAGCAAAAGTCTTTTACGAATTACAGTTCCTAAATTAAATTTAATAATATTGTCATTTCCATTTCGTAATCCACCATTAATTTTCTACCCAAAAGAATCCTTATTATGTTTAGATTGTTTCTGGGAATTGATATTGTAAGGATTATTATCGTTTAAGTTGCATTGGAGCAAATCCACCTTATTTCCAAGTTATAAGCCGTTTGAAACCAGTAATATAATATATAGGAGCGGAACGTAATTGCAATCGTTATTCTGCATCGACGTTGAGGTAAAATGGTTTTATATTATCTGCCTGTATTTTTATTTACAAACGGTATAATAATTTAATATTCAGTTTAAACTATTTATAGAATTAGTTCATATAAGTGGGGATGCAAAAATAAAAATTAATGATATTTTTATCACTAGAATTTTCAGCGTTGTACACCTAGTTTTAAATTTCTACAGAACTCTTTCGGTGATTTATTATTTATGTAATACGTTTTTAATTTTTATATGGTCAAATAACTTTTTTAAAATCAAAACGGTATTAAAGGTATAAATTACGATCCTTTTGGTACTTTATGAAGTTTGTTACTCATAATTAAAGGCCGGATTTTACCTATTTTGCCTGTTTATTTTGCTAATAGATATTGGTATTTTAATAAATTATAAATTCGTTTTTAGAGGTGGAGATGCTTTTACAGACATTTTATTTTGCCGAAAATTGCTGTTTGGAGGGTTTTGCATAAAACTTGTCTAAATTGATAATTTATAGCAATATGTGTCTTTTTTTCGCTATGTAAAGACAATTTTTAAAAAACTGAAAACGCTAATTTATTCTCGAATTTTTAAAACGGGCTAATAGGTACATTGTCTACAAGCCAGCACGTGCTTTTCTACTGCCTTCTTAGGCGCGAGTCACTAATGACCAGAAAACCGATAAGTCAAAAGTCACTGCTTTCATAAAGTAAACATTTTTTCCAAGAAGTGGTCGATCTGTTCCAAACAAAAATCCGCATGCCAAAGTTGCATTTTGCGTTCTGCCGTATTTGTGTGTGCAACTCTGTGCCAAGCAGAAATTAGAAATCTTTTCTCCGATGTCAATGCTCTAATTTCAGCAGTTAAGAGAGTTTTTCTAAAAGTCCCCAGTAGGTGAGCTACCTTTAAAAATATGCTTTCCAAAACTTCCCTTCCTCCAGCCCCCGTCATCACTCGTTGGGGAACTTGGTTGGAGGCGTATTACAACAAGAATTTTGGAAAGATTAAAAAGGTGCACATTCAAATTCTTTTTTAACTAAATGTTAGATCTGCCCATTTTGAAACCTTAATTGTTTTTATTTTTTTCACAGGTTGTAGATCACTTGTGCGAGGAAAAGGAAAAATCAGGGTGCAAAGACATAGGCCTAATTCTGAAAGATGCCAAAGCTGCGCTTTCTTCTAATTCTGCAGTGGCTGATTTAAGCTGCATAGGAACCCATTTTAACCATCTTCCAGGTTTAAGCAATTGGAAGACGCATATCTAACCCACCATATCTAAACCACGAAGTTCCATTGAACTTTCCTGCAGTCAAGGGAGAAAAAAATTCGTCAGAAAATTGTTATGGTTCTGGAGAGAAACCGATGTTGGAAAAAATGATTAACATCAAAAGTGCCTTTGAGGGAGAGGGTGTAGGAATACTCGTCCCTCACTTCATTTTTACAACATAAACATATTTTAACTGATAGAAGAACGAATTTTATAAAATATAGTTTATAGAAATTTTTACGTGTAAATAAAGAAAACTATAAATAACACTTCCAAAAATTAGCGATTTTTATTTCTTATCTAAAGATATTAATTAGATCGTTTTTGCCTAAAAAGTGTCCGTTTTTAATTTTTTTTTTGCCTAATTTCATATTTTATTTTGCCTACAAATCCGGGCTTTACTTATAACTCTTTCTAACGACTTGAATAATACGGATAAAGAGTTTATTAGGCAGTAATTACAGGGCTCGACAAGGACAAAATATTCTAACACGGATTTTTTTGAATAAATATTAATTTTTCCAAATATTACGTATATAATGCCTTTTAAGAAACGTAAAGCACAAACAAAAATAATGTAATTCAGGTGAAAAAAATGACGCCATCTAAGTGGGAACTGTTTTTGCCCAGGAATTGTTGCAAACGGATGTAAAAATAGTCCCAAGCATATGTCAAGCCTAGCGCGTAAAGTTGCTCAAATTTCTCAAGTTATGGCTTCCGAAACAGTTTTAATAGTACGTTTTTAAATGTAAATTTGTGCTTTTATATGGCCCCAAGAAATAATTACACGATAGAAGATCCGGTGATCGAGGGGTCACTCCATATCCCCGCGCACTGAAATGTGACGTCCTGGAAAATTTCCCTTAAAAAAATGGGTTCTCTGAGGTACGAAGGTCTTGTTAAAACCAAACCCTATTAATGTCTTTTCCATTCAGGCATCAACAATTTTCGCAACATCATAAGGTAACCGCCACAGTGCGTCCGTTTTTTCGGTCCAATTTTTCGGGTCCAATTTCTATTAGTTATATTTCGCATCACACAGTCACTCTCTCATTATGTAAAGACTTTTGATGGATTTTCCGTGGATTGTTTTTCGACCAGTACTAATACAACATTGAAGTGAGTTCGAAATCTGCACCACCGAATTACCGGTGGTAACAAAGATGTCGTAATTCAAGACACGTTGTTTAATCATCCACGACTCCATGGCTACTGAAATGGTAACTAACAATAGATGTTATAATTATCTCAAAAACGTAAAAAGCTTTCCTGACGGACAGTGTATTATAGCAATTATTTGTATTTTCTAGCTTGTGAAACAAAAATGTCATAAAAATTTCATTAACAAAAATACTAATTTATAAGCAGAGTTTGAATAGGGCAACTAAATATGCTAAACCTTTTTGGCTAAAATATTTTAGTACAATGTTAATGATTTTATCACATCCCGAAGCTGTTTTTAAGAGTAAAGTCTTACTGTAATTTTGTAGCCTGATTGGTATTGTGTCATTAGAATAATTGTAGATGCACGCGTTTCAATAAAATTGTTAATTATTTACGAGAATAATCTGTTGGGTATTTTTTAGAAATGTTCCGCAAATAAATAGTTTTTGTTCTCATTAGAACCACGGGAGGTAATTTATTTAGCTAGATTACGAATTACTCTAGGTTGTCGAGTTATAGCTTTAATGGTGTTCCATGGATCTTAACTATCTGGTTTAGTACTTTCGATCTATGAGTGATAATTATCTTGTTGTGTGTGATAAGTATAATAATTTACTTAGATTTTAAAAAACGGAGCCTTTGATCTCTATTAGTATTTTCTAATTCTGCTTTTTCTTCGTCGTTTTCAAGATACCTACCTATATGTGGAAGTGATCTTCAAATAGTTTTCTTAAACGTTTTTGTTGATAATTAAATCACTATCCCGATGGATTTTATGAAATATTTGATGTACACTTAATATCTTAAGAAATGTTAAGATTATGGCGGTTGTTTTCAAAATTTTTCCAGTCTACATAATTATTTGTCAGTTTTAGTGTTGGAGAAATATAAATTACAAAAGAACTAAAGGTTATGAGGAAAGAAATATGACAAGAATCTAGTTCTTGAATTACTTTTTGTTGTATCAGTTGATTGAAGCTTTTGGCAACAACAATGTCCAATAAGTCTGTCTGATGATCAATTCAATACGCGTAAGCTGCTGTGTTACAGCGACGTTACTTAATTTAGTGCTACGAATAAATGCCGAGACTTTTTATTAGTTATTTGTATATAAATTTAAATTGATGAATGTTTTAGCTACTTCTCTCTGTGTTGCTTGAGTTGGTCTATTATTACGGTAAACAAAGTAGCTACTACGTTTGAACAATTCTCATTTTAAAAAATATGTTCCTACAATATATATGTTAATATTATAATGTAAAGTGTAACGAATAATAATATCTAGAATTAAGCCTAAGTTAAGTAAAAGAAATTATATACAGTAGGGGAGTTTATTTGGGTTTATTTTTGTTGCAAGCAGTTATGAGATAATTATTTTTACATTATTTAGAACATAGCGTAATAAAAATGTTTGGTGTGTCCATAACTTAAACACTAGTGACACAGGAAAGTTTTAGTTGCTTTCTTTCTTGGTTCCACTGTGACAGTTAAATAACATAATATTTTAATATTTAAGATATCTTGTAAGGAGTCATTAGTTGGCAACATGAATGAGAAGACAGTTTTTTTGGCTCTAATAAATGTGTGACGATTGTTTCTGGCAGCTTTTCGAATAGTAATACTTTTTTAATTTCATTGTTGTTCGGTGCGATCGGAACATTCCGTTAGGGTTGTGAAAGCTCTGGAACACTACTTGATTGTTCATAAAAAAGGAGAATGGACAGATTGGGCCCCAAATAAAAAATTCGGGTATCCAGGCAAAACCTATGTCAATCTAAAGCCCTAAGTCTCCTGAGCGATATTGTCTAAGGAACCAATCCGGTACGACCTCTCTGAACAAAGATATAGGCCTTAGAACTCAGAAAAAATAGGCTATAGCGCCGGTACGGAGACTCATACAAAAAAGATCTTGGTGTATAATGATAGGGGACAGTTTTCTCTAATAGGATTTATCGCGATCACTGTCGCGAACCTAGAACCTAAAAGCAATTATCGCTTGTAAAGTAAAATATCTGGTGTGGCAGCCTTTTCGCCCTTGAACCGCCTGTGTATCGTGGCGGCATGCTGGGGCTTTGATATCTGCCGCTACGTTTAGCCGTCGCACACAAAACGGCATATGGGCTTTTGCTCAGTCGGCGAGTCTGCATACGCCGTCGGCGGCACCTTTTGAGACGAAAAGTGCTGTCGAATTAAGTTTTCCCGCAAATGACCTACCGCTAAGCCAGGTGCGAAGCCCGGTGACATACTCGCACCGCAACACGTCCAGTGCGGTCGTGCTTAATCAACCCGCGACATTATTCGACCCGCAACGCGGCCAGTTCGGTCGCATTTAACCAACCCGCAGATAACTATCCCGCAAGACATACTCGATAAGCATCGCATCTCGGCCAGTGTGGTCGTGTTCCAGGCACGAAGACATCGCAATAAGGTGGCCACCGTGAAACCAACGCCGCCGAAGCCGAAGCCGATTACAGGTGAGCGATTTGGCAATTACTTATCGGTTGATATCGGTAGCCGCCCCCATCCGCTTTCGCGCCGGCCGTTTAAGGGACGATTTGGGCCTCAACGTTTTACTTTTCAAAACGGGCCGTACTTAGTTCCCCACACCGCACCACGAGGGCACGGCTATTTACACGCCTGCCTCTCCAATATCCGTTAGTATAAACGTAAAAATAAGGAATATTCGTGAATCTTCTACCACGACACCATCTTTCGAAATCATATTAGAACTTTTCCGTTTCTAAGTTCTAAGTGACGTCAAGTTAGACCGCAGTAGTTATAGACTCTCAATGTGATTTGAACAATTGCTCATTGTCACCAGGGCTTTTTATTTCACTTGGTTCTAACTTTTAGTCTTGTCTTATATTCAAATTAGAACGTAATACAGTTTTTTTCTACGTGGGAGGGGGGCAGCGTTCATAAAGTTTTGCCTATCTTCGAAATATGTTGTTATCAACTAGTATTTTTTATGTTATAGTTTTTTTATGTATTATAGGTTTTACGATCTGTCTCTGTAGGCATTTAGTAAATGGTATAGCATTTCCCATGCAAAATAACAAATTCTTTAAATAAAAAACAAACTAGTTTGGTTTAGAGCTAATATAACAACATTCGCACAGTCCCTTAAATCTGTTTGGTAGGTTAGATGTCTTAAATCTTTTGATTCTGGGCTCTTCTTCCTCATCTTCTGTAAATGCCCCACCAAGCCGTTCTTGCTAACGTACGCTGTGTTTCTTTATTTCTTCGCTGATTGTGGGGATGTCAAGATTCTGACGTATGATTTCGATTGGTACATACCATGGAGCATCAACTACGGATACCAGCGTCTTAGCTTGAAAGCGTCGCAAAATGCCTTTATTAGAGTTGTTTGCTGTTCGCCACAGCTAAATGCCGTAGGACTAGACTGGTTTGAGTGTGGTTTTATAAAATAGTATTTTGATCTTCGGCGATAGTTAAGATATTTGTCCTAAGAGCCAATACATTTTTTGATATATTTCTCCTAAAGATAATTCTTTGTGTTGCAATGTTACTTGTATTGATTTTGCTTTATTAATTTTGATGCGCCACTTCCTTAACCATAGTTGTAGTAGAGTGAGTTGAGCTTTGAGGTTGTGGAATGCCAAATGTTGCAGTCGTTATTGTTGAAATGGGTAAATCTGCTTTAAATAGGAGGTACACTATAGGTTTCAATACATTGCATTAAGGGACACTTGAATGAATGGAAAATAATGTTATTTGACAGTCTCCAAATTTGATTAGAAAGTGTTTGTCAGCTAGATATGATGTGCTGGGTTGATAACTGTTTGAGATAGTTCTGACAAAAAAACACATTACGGATTAAAATTTTTTGAAAGAGTAAATACAGTTTTAAAAATACTTATATCGAAGGATTTGGATCAATTTATCTCTTTTTGCTGAGAAGCTTCAAGAGCACTTAAGCAACATAATCTTTAAAACATAGTAAATATAAAAGATATATCTCCATAACAAAATAAAATTCTGGATAATTACTTGCACATACATTCATATTCATTAAAAAATAAATTAAAAGCTTGTATACCAAAAAATTCCTAAGATCCACAAAAGTAATTATTCTATACCACAATATCACTTAGTTTTATTTGTACAAAAGAACTGATAAAATTACGGCTAAAGTATAGCAAAATACAATTTCGAAAACTTCAGAATTATCTTCAAAGGCTTTCACCAGAAAATGGCACCAATTCCAGTATAATCCAATATATTATTTACTTTTACAACTAACCATTGTCTTTTAGATTAAATGAAGGATAAACATAGAAACTTAGGATAAAGGTTAAGATACATTATGTTAAACAAGTATTATATCGATATAATATTTATTGTCTACTTAAAAATATTCCTTTGTAAAAATTTAAATACTTCAAAAATATATATTTAAAATTTAATCTGTAAGTCGAAATGTTAAATCTAAAATTTAAATTTTCAATTTGTACACATGTGAACCTGCAAATACAAACTATGGAGGATAATGAATGTAAATAGTTTGCAGATCTCTATAGATCTCTAATTACTACAATGTAAGTGGATATTGCCAAGATGAATTAGCTAATGATAATGGATTACAGTGTTTAATATTCACCGCAGCACTATTTTGAATAAATCAACTCAGAATAATTAAAATAAAGTGGTATAACGGCGGCATTTATTTTCAGGCTTTGTAGCTGTCATGAAATTTATGTACTTAAATATTTCAAACCAAATTTTTCATAATAAGTTGCTATTCAAGAGGAACAGTTTATTTGCGAATAAAGCATTAAAGCTTAACGTGTGAAGTTTTAATGACACAATGACACAGTTATAAATTTTGCTTTCACATTTAATGTCTGCTCTCAGTGTCGCTGTTCCTCCTGCGAGCTTCTTTTATGTCCTATTGCTATACATCCATGTGGTTTTGATGTTCACGACGCCGTAAATTAAACTACAAAGAGCATCAACAATATAATTACACCACAAAGCTTACGCAGTCATTCATTTAAAGTGTCACTAAATAATAACTCGATTATAAAATACACAAGAGAACTCCGCAGGCTTCGTCGACGAAGCCTGATCTAGACTCCACATGTTTTGCGTACATTTAACACTACAAACAATAGAAACATTGGGAGGAATTTCCATTGTAATCAAAATATTTAAATAATTCAAGAACGGTTAAAGTTTTTGCGCCGAATTAGCAAATATAGTTGTGAATGTGGTGTGCAAGTTTCAAGGAAATCGGTTGAAGCGTCTAGGAGGAGATAGATTTCTAAGTTTAGGAAGTTAGGGAAATAAGACAAATATTACTTAAAGATTAGAGGTAATTTTGCCGCTGTAGCTTTGTAAATGTAAAAGGTGGTTTGTCGAAATAATATTCTAGTTAAGTAATTAATATTTATAATAAACATTGATATTTTTCTGCTAATCCATAACCTCTTTTTTAAGTCATTTCATTTATGCAACCAAAAAATGTTGTCATACTATAAAACTTTTGTTAAACCCTTTCAATACTGATGATGCCCAAGAAGGTCATTGTGCTACGATGCCGCAATGCTCATGACGTGCGTGGACTTCATTCAGAAAAATTGCTTTGTAGGTCCCAAGAGTATTTAGTGCAATAAGTTAGTTATAGCACGTGTTATTAAAGTACGTGGTTGCATTCAAATGACAATAATGTATAAGATCCGTTATTTTTGTCAAAATATAAGTGAAAGAAAGTTGGTTGATCTAATGGATGTTTCTAGCAGCCGATATAGCGTCATATTCGTCAACCGACCTTCCGTTTGTGCTTTAACCACAAACAAAGCAATATCAAAGTGTAGCTGGTACAAAAAAAGATAAGACATTAACTATAGCATATCAGCATTCTAATTCTACTACTGAAGGAAGATATGCTAGTAAGTTTCTGTTAACGTTTAATCTATAAAATCTCTACAAAAAGTGTTTTTAAATAAAAAAGCTGCAGAATTTTACGTCTTAGTCTTCAGAAAGAAAAACGTTTGTAAGTTAGAAATGCATCTGCAAAACTACTAGAAAAAGGCTTCGTCTTTTTGACCTAGCAGTATTGGTTGCAAATGTGTGCTACAATAGATTTTTGCTCATATTCCCAGATTTTGCAAATAATCCCGTATTAATTAAATCTGTACTGAAAGACAAACTCTTTCGGGTCAAAGGTCAAATGATAGAGATCTACAGTTATTTATTTCTGGATGAGTCTTTATCTAGGCCAACTTATTCTTTGTCCATATATCAGAAATAAGCGATTTATACGCAGACTTAAAGTGAATCTGCTAACAAAATCCAATGAAACTATCATAAATTTTCTGTATGCACAGGTATATTTGGTAATCATGTTAGAAAGGAATACAGCAATAACGTTGTCATGCATTTCATGGATGAAAAGCTAAATGTAGATTTCACTTTATTTATAGATAATTATTACAATGGTTTAGCTATTGCCACGAGAAACTTTGTATACGAAAACCCTTAGAATCAACGGGACAGCACACATCCCTAGACATTAAAATGCTAAATTTCCTAGAATAGGAACTGTAGCAAATATTCTACTGATTGACAAAAAGACGCCAAATGCAAAATGAGTTTCATATCCACAGAACAACAACAAAATGGTGAAGTGTGGAACAAAAAGACAAGATATTCGACGGAAACACTATTTTATTTATAAATATAGTAAGGACATGAACAAAACTTTCAAGTTGCATATCGGTATATTGTGGTTTTGATTATAGTTGTATCGTATGAAACCAATTTTACTTTAAATTGCAGCTAATTGTATCTTTAGAACTCTTACATTTACTTGCGTTTTCGAAGGTTTACTTCATTTATGAATTCGGCTACATTCTTTGGTTTTAGGAACTTACAAATCTTTAAATTGGATTTTATTCCTAATTTTTTTATTTACAAGTCCATATTTCTTTAATTTGTATGAATTTTACACATTTTTACATTTTTTACTGTGTGTTCCATATGTTGTTGTAAAACGTTATGACTATATACTCTTATTTTGACAGATGTTGATACACTTCCAATATTTTTCATGCGTACGTTTCACTTTTTAAAAATAATTTTGAAAGATTTTATATTTAACATTAAGTAGTGATATCCCTTTTTCTTATCACCTTTGTGAATTAGGAAAATAATAATTTTCATTTTTTGGGTTATTTTTCTCTTCCTAGATTAAACACTAAATAAAATTAATTTAATTTATTAATTCTATAATTAAATTTTCTGACTTTTTATTTTTTTTTGCTACTTACTTATATTTTCGTATGTTGGCAGGATATTTTAAGGTTTGTTATTCTTCTGTTAGTTCTTAATTATGATAAAATTTGTTCTATAATTAAATTGCCATATTATAATAGGTATATTGGATAGTATGAGAAGATAAAAAGTGTACTAGATGGTCATTTGTCAAGAACCAGCAAACCAGTCACTGCAATCACTCTTGAAATAGTAGTTCAAGAGCTTTATGAACAAGAGCTCTCAATTTTGGTCTCTAAAAGCGCAACTTAACTCGGTGTGAGTGTGGACTTTAGACGTACCATCGTCATTAACAAATTGAATCTGAAAGCTAAATATAAAGCATACCCATATCACGGATTAAAAAACAAAATTACCGACATTGGGGTACCGAAAACCCACACTTCACCGAAGAATTTTCGGCTTACTCTTTCTCACAAAATATAAGAACGAAGAAGTTTATCGCACAGAAGTTGTCGATAAATTTGTTTCAATTATGAGAGACAAAAGACGAGTTAACCAATGCTGGTGTCAGCAAGATAGAGCCACCGCCCATTAAACTCGGGGCATCTTTGACATCTGTACAGAAGTCTTTAAAAAAAGTCTGGACGCTCTTTATGAGAACTAAAATATAAAATTTTTTTGATTGTAGTGACCTTATTAAATTTGTTCGTGATTGCAAGTAATCATCTGCGACTCATTTCATAATTGAAAGCTGGATTGGTCAGAGAGGTATGTCAAGTTTTTCCATCAGATTCCTTATTTTGTTTTTATATAACGTGCAGTTTTACTTTTAGATTTGTTATTATCTTAAAACGAAGTTTTTGTTACATACTCAGTTAGTTTAAGGTTTGTGATTCTGTATTGTTTCTTGAATTTTTGTACGCAATGGCATGGCGCTGTGAATAGAAAGTTGTCACGTTTCACGCCGCATGGTGGTTTAAACTTCTAATCTGGCTGGCCACAAATCATAATTTTTACTTATTGCTTTAAGTTTAATTTTTAATGTTAATAGATTACTTTTTGAAGTTTTTAAGATACACTTATCAAAAAACCGCTGGTTTGTACGCATTTTAAAAATATTTTCTTTCGCTGTTTGGAACTTGTAATATTTGTTCTATATCTTTAATATAAAGTAAGTAGCCCTGAAGCGGCTTTTTTCACTTTACAACTACGTCATATTCAAAATTACAATATTTATGCAGAAGCATGCACGCACCTAATTTAATCAGCTGTCTTCCTTATTTAACAAGCGCTATAGAAAGAGATCCACCTAGCTACGCTACAAAATTTCTGTATGTATATTTTTTAAGTGCCCTGAACTGCGAAATTAGCAGCGGTTCTGTATTTTCAAAGAAAATAAATAGCATTCCCAGAGAAAACGTTGGCATGTAACAAAAAACTATTCTTAAACACGCACAGTGAAGCATGTCATATTAGGGGGCGTTCGCGCTAAAATTAATGTAAAAGTGTGATAAAAATAGTATTTTAATTTCAGATTTAGGGTTTTCAAAAAGTGAATTTTAAACACAATGTTATTAATTTCATATCATAATCAAACACTCATATGTAGTCTCAAAATTTACTCATCCTACAATTCAAAAGACTGAAATACAGAACATAATATGTTAGGATAGATATACAAGTTTGCTAAAAATGTCAATAATTATTGCGATTTTGACTATGATGATTGTTTCAATAAGTTATATTAAATGTACATAAAATGTATAAAAAAACTTAACTATAAAAAAGTTATTATTATTTTGTACTTACGATGAACAATATAACTCAGTAATATAACGAGAAATTACTAAATAAGCAATCCAAATATAGCGCATATTTTCAATTATATATGTTCAGTATTAAAAGTTGCCTCATCTGAATTGAGGCGACCAAATGCGACATTCAGCCTTTAGCTTAGCAGTTGGTAATGGAGAGACTATGGGTAGCTTGGTGATTTTATCTAATTGAGCAGCAGGTACATGAAGAGCTGACAATGGTCTGACTCAATATGTCCAATAACAAAGCATTAGGTAAGATACCCAAACAAATAGAAAACGTCGAATGGCATAGCATACCATGCAAACTGTTTGAAGATATAGCTAGTTTAGATACTAGCGTGTGTTAAACCTTTGATAAAGTTGCCACTAGAAAAAATTCCTTGCCATCACAAAAAAGCGGGCTTTAACGACAGAAGTTTCATTATAGTTCTGTCTAAGATACATAATTACACTCCGAAGCACTTATAAATGTTCCTGTAACGGCTTTAATGTGTAGTATCTATTTATATGAGAACAAAGAACTTCTTAAATCTATTAACGGGGCTGTTGAGAATACTGTACATATTCGTATCACAACTTTAAATACAAATAGAATAGACTCCTTATGATATGCTGATAATCATGACATCTCAACACCATTATATTAAATAAATAATTCAATCAATAACAAGCCAACAACCTAACAAATTTAATTTTGCAAGAAAAAATACAATAATGGCAAACTAACTCATCGGTAATAGGTATCTCCGTAACTAATTTTACACAAGGAAAAAGTTAAGATGTGATGAGTAAGTATACATCTAAAGCAAGAAAGGATCTGCTAGATACCTACGTACTCTTCAAACATAAACAACAGATATCACAATCTACCTAAAACAATAGCTACTACTACCCAATAAATATTGGATAACATTAGCCTTGAAAAGCTCTATGGTAAAAATATTAGATGTTTCGATATCATAAGCAATCTAATAAATCATTTCAAATTTAACAAACTTTTTAAATTAGGTTTGATAAAAAGCACAATTTCTATTAATGTCCCAGAAATCATTGAATAAAAGGATCAAAGTTGAAATATCTGCACATTTTGCACCAAAACAAAACAGCTAATAGCTAAGGCTTTTTATGTATCCGTATCCTATATTATAGCAGAATAAGTACCTGAAAACAAAGTTGAAAGCACCTGATCGCATTAAATCAATACTTCTGTTAGTGAGAAATTTGCACCAAAGTTAGTTCAGAAGTAAATCTGAATAAAAACACATTAGTGTTTATAGAGTTTACAGTTGTGTAGTTAGCCAAGTTATCTCCAGTTGATTTGAGCAAACTAAGCTCACCATATAAACTGGATACGCTACTACAATCGTGCATACAGTAGGGCTTAATTTTACTTCAGTAAAGAGAGTATAAGTTACGACTGACAACGCTACAGGACAATGACGTTCAAGAGAAAAATTGAGTCCTATTATACAAAGTATATTCTGCACTGATTGACCTGCATCCTAGTGGGAGTACCTGCGTAATAGGGTACTGTTGTTAATGTTAAATGGGTTACGCACAATTCAAAAATGGATACGTGTGGTATCATTTCTATTGTATATTATATATGTTTTAAGGAAGATATATAAAGCTTAACACTTTGATAGCTTGAGAACATCTTAAGCAACACTTACCACTGTCAAGATTGTATGGATATGAGAGAAAAGAGGAAAAAATAAATACCGAAATTAAGGGTGGTTGACAAAAACTAACTTTTTTGATAGTTATAATGCAATAATTCCATTATTTATTTTGAATGCTATACTAAATTTGTTATTATATATTTGTTAGTGTAACAGCACTTTTTGATTTTGTTAGCATAAAAAATTACCTGATAATAAAATAAAATCAGAGTAGATTTAGTTTGATTCTAATCAATGATATTCATAATCACATATCAACAATACGCCCAAAACAATTTACCAAGGAACTGCTAAACGAACGTACTCATATACTTGCTTCTGATTGTTTTTAAAAATAAGCGAGGTTTAAATAGAAACTGCATTGAAGCAAGGTTACCTTTTTCAATAACAAAAAATAACTTGTCTTTCTTCAAAAATTAAGAAAACTTTCTGCTTTTAATAATTTCCTTACAAAAGACTTAAAGAATAATTTTAAAAAAGAGGCTAGCGGTGACCATGATCAATTTAATGAACAATTTTGAGAGTTACTAATTAGTTATTAATAAAAAAAGAGTAATTAAAAAAGATTAATAAACAAACTATATAAATTACATATGTTGGGTTTAAGAGCTGGACCCGTAAAAACTAAATTAAGAAAGAATCCAAGAAGGACCAGCAAAATTAAACGAGTAAATATAAATTTAAAAATGAAAATAAAGAATTCAGTGAAGAGCATGAAAACAGAACAATCAAATTTAACTATTGAAACAAGAAATAGGAAGACAGTGGTAAGAAGTCTAGAAGAAATAGAAAATAAAACAGATCCATAGCTAAAATAAGACTAGAATTCTACCAAGAGATTTAGAAAGTATAATCAACATGGAAATGGGAATTTAAAAAGTGAGAAGGATAAGGAAAGAACACTATGGTTTAATAATAACTATACAGAAAAGACCTAATAACATAAGAAAACATTAATTAGACACGCAGACATAAGATAAACAAATTTAGAGCAACAGTAATCTACAGTAAACTTGTGAGAAACCCAAACAAAGCAAAAATATAGCAAAGAAATATAAAAACAGAATGGTAAAATATTGACCTGCAATAAAAAGAAGCAACTGAGGAAACAGATGCAAAAAATTAAAATTACGAGACACATTCAAAAACCAAACACATATGAAAACTGAACGAAAATCAAGGAATTCAATCTCAATAAAATAAGATAAATGTATGGAAAATAGAAGAAAAAAATGGGCATAAAACAAACAAGAGCAAAATAGAAAGTATTAAAAAAGATGTAATCAAAGAAGTAAACAATAAGAAAAAATGCGTAATTATTTTTGAATATTCGGGAAAACCAAGAGATAGGAACGAAAACGTGGAATATAAATACAATGACAGGAAATAAAATTAAACTGACCGAGGAATTAACAAAACGAAAAACCAATGACGTACAACTAACAAATAATCACATATTGTACTATTCTAAAGTATGTATACATAAAATAAACAATAAGAAAAGGTTAGAATAATAATTACAGACAAATTAAATAAAAAAGTAATTAATTATATTATTGTAAACTTAAGAATAACATGGATACATTTACAATTACAGGAAAAGAAAAAATGGAGTATACTATGGTCCTGTAAAGGAAACAGTAGAAGAAGAAGCAGTAGATTTTTATATAGAACTGCAACAATTGTAGATAAAATAAAGTAAATGAAAACAGAAACAGTAGTGATAGGAGATTGATATCTTAGATTAAATAGAGACCTCAATCGGAGAATTTGTTGTGGAACAAATCGACGACAAATAATACAAATTGAATAAAGATTATTAGTTTTTGACAAAGAACTGATTCGATAATAGAAAATGAAAACAAAAAATAGAAAATAGATGCTTCCTCCGTCTGAAAATAAGGTACACATTTCTTATAAAATGTGAGATTGACGAAAGTAATGTTATATTGATCTCTTTTTGTTTTTATTTTTCCATAATGGGTTGCTAGGCAACTAATAAACAAATAAGGAGGAAATAGTTTTAGATATGCCAAAAGCAGTTCACAAAAAAGACGTGTATTTTAGATAAATTAAAGTGACATTCGCTGTTCTTACAAAATGGTGAACTTTTGATCAAAATTGTGTTGAATTCCAAGTAAGAAGTTCCAAATCAAAGCATCCGATACTTAATCACCATAAACGTTTACTCCAAAAATGGTTCTATTTAACTCGAAGTAAACGTTCGTGCTATCTTACTCTGGATGAAGAAACACCCCATTAAATCTGCAAAGCAAACGTTTCATTACAAAAGCAACTGTAGCTACGTCACATTATGGTCCACATAAAAATCAGTTTTCTTATTCTTTTCATCTTATATAGTTAGACTATCAGCCTGTTTCTAACCACACATTTGGTGTAGTACTATGAGCCACATTGGGCGTACCCCGGCCATGTGACAAATCTAACCCGTTAGAAGAAAGAGAATGTTTTTTTTACGACCGCCTAAAGTGTTTGTATGGCAGCTGGAGAGCACTTGATGTTTGCTTTTGCTTTTGACCTGGGGAATCAAACCCAGATCGCCGCGCTCTAGTGTGGCAGGCCCAGGCTGTTACCTCGTGGCTGTCATGCTCCCTAAAAGCATTTTTTTTGAAAAATTGGTATATTATTTTTTGTTTGAAAATTATTGTTGAAAAGTAATTCTGATAATAAAATCCAAATTTCGTATAAATCACAAGCACAAACCAATTTAGGTACAACGAGATAATGGGAAACCACATTCCCCTAATGTTGATATTGTAGCAGTAAGCTCAAAAGATGGCTGCTCCATTCGATTTAAATCACAACCGTCAAATAGTCCAGATTTTAATATATTGGATCTTGATGTTTTCAATTCTATACAATCCTAAGAAAATACAGTTTCACCGGTGACAATCGACGAACTAATTGAATACGTAACGGAAGATAAATATAATCAATTAAAGATATAAACTAATAAAATTCTAGAAATTTTATTTAGAAAAGTTCGATGCATTATTATAGAAAAAGAAAATTGGCAAAGAAAATAATGGAAAAATTACAAGGTAACTAGAGAAGGAACAGAAGAAACTCTTAAAATATCAAATTATCAGAAATATATATCTACGCATATGCTCATAATCACATGGTCATGAGGAAAAAAAGAATGATTATAGACTGTATTCAAGAAAGCATAGAGGACACTAAAAAAATGAGGAAATCCACATACAATAAGATAGAACAAACATACAGTGAAAACTATAGAGTAACTTATTTTGATAAAACCAGTTTTAAATTATATAAAAGCATATTAAAGGGAAGATTAAGCAAATATGTAGAATCAAAACTGGATAGACAAGCAAATGTTAATATATATTAAACCTGGAAACATCAATAGAAAGAGCAGAAATATTTCTAACATTTATATATTTAAAAACAGCATTTGATAAAATAAAGAGAAAAAATAGAAAAAAAATAAAAATATTTATTAAAACAAATATTAACAATAAAATAATAAATAATAATGAGAATCTATGCTCCACGTCAGTGTAAGGCTTGCAAACTGAGGGGTTAAGATTCTTATATGTGTCCCCTCAGAGTGAATGTATGTATTTAATTATTTTTAGTGATTGAGTAGGCCACCTGCCAGGTATGTGAGCTCCAAAATTAAGCCCAAGTTTGTTCTTACCATAACCAAACGACTATACTGGCTCTTCGTTAACATTAATTTGTGTTAAAAAACTTGGTAAACTATAATTGCTCTAAGGGGTAGAATACGAGAATACTTTTTGCACTTTATTATCATAACTTAAAAATATTCTAATTTAACTTTAAAAAATTGTAACAATTATTTCTTCAGATCGCTTTGAATATTTAGTTTTATTACAAATAATTTTTGCAACGTTTCTCCTTGTCAGAACTTAAAAAAACTGCTGGAATTTTCCCAAAATGTATACAAACGCAACTCACCTGCTTGAATGCAAAGCTTGCTCCTGACAGTTTGGCGCTTCCTCTTCACAGCCTGAAAGCAGAACATGTCATGCCATTAAAATTATCTCCCGCAATAACGACTAAATTAATATTTGGCTCCATCGCCTGCGCGAATAAAGATAAATTGCCCCGAAAAGAGGCGCCGAAGCTGCCTCAATAGACCTTAACCGACGGATGATAATTGGCAGTAAATTAATTTTGATCAGCACCGGAGCAAAAGACCAGCCAGTGCGCAGGATAAAATTGTAAGCGCGGCAAGTTATTACCGCTAAAAACACTTGCGTCACAAACCCTGCACAGGAATTTGCAAAGTTTGCTCTGTGAAACTAGAGAACAATTAAAGGTTTAGGTAGTTTATAGTAACAATAATCGAGTCGCATTTAATAACTTAAAGCGTAAACTAGGTCGAGCATCGTAAGGAAGCAAAAGATTGTGCATGCAAATTTACGCAATTTCTAGGACGTTAAAAACCGTACAAAAAGATCTCTCTGGGCCTCTTTTCATACCCAATTAACAGAAAAACCAATTAAGCGTCAAAACAGAGCAGCTGAAAGTTTATTAGTCCTCCGGAGGTAATTTGTACATCGTTTTGATCGATACCCTTAATGGACTTTTTGCCTCGTTAGGGGCGCTTCCCTGATACCGCTCAAAGAATTCCAAACAAGCGCTAATGAAAACAAACCCCTGCTACATTTGTGACGAAATTCAATGTTGTCCTTGCAGATGCTTAAATTGGTAGTTAGATATTACAATGACATTTATCTGGTTTGTTTATTTGTTTTCTTTATAATGGTAAAAAATAATTTAGTGTTAGTTGGTTTTTCGTTTTTAACCTTTCTTTATTTTATAATTAAGTTTTGAGTATCTAAACATGTTATAGACTTGAATTTTCAGGATTGTAATAAAAATGGAATGAATAAATAAATTATTATAAAATGTAAGATAAATATAAAACAATTTATAAGATCTTCACAATAAATATTAGGTACTGGGTGGAATCATAAAACGCTGGAGTCTGATTAAACCAACATATACAATCTGTTTGTTTATTTATTTTTTCTGTCGATGAATAGCATTTTTATGGAGGTATTACCGCATGTATTAGTTCTTTTGCTTATTCATTTAGGGAATTTGTATGTCGAGATTTTTGTTAAACAAAAAAGTGGAGTACAGAAAGTTTTATAATTTAAAAAAAAACGTTAAGTAAAGCCCGGAACTTACTTTATGTTAAGCAATTTAAAAAGATATGCTTAATATTGTTTAATGTTTAGTTCTTTCTGTTCTAATACATAATAATAATAATAATGGTAAGGCTCTACGCCCCGCGTACGCAGGTACTCAATTATTTTTAGTGACTGAGTAGGCCACCCGCCAGGCATCAGAGAGCACCGGGAATTGAACTGAACCCGGGTCCGTCAGCATCGCAGCCCGTCCCTCAACCAGGGGACCACGCTGGCACTTTCTAATACTTAGAATCAGAAATTATTTACAATGCAATTCATTTAGGTTACATAAACTACTTGGGTTAGAAAGCATCTACAAAGACATTGTAAAAGAGAAAAAATAAAAATTACTCGCTAATATTTAAAAAAATTTAGCATCCGTATCTCTGCTGTTTCAACCAATACCGTATATCTTTATATACCTTGTTTTATGTATGTATACAACCTATTTATCTATTTATTTATTTATTTATTTATCCATGTATCTATCTATTCATCTATCTATCTGTATACAGTGGTGGAAATAAATATAAAAACACTACCAAAATCATCTGTTAAGCACAAGCATTTCAAATTATCACCAAACTTAATATTTAGATGCAAAATTGGACGAAATTCGATGTCAAACATGGATTTTTTTATTTTAAAAAGTTTTTCGAATTTCAAGGAAGAAATAATCATAAAGGCAAAAAATATATGCGAAGGCTTTCACGGCCGGTGTTGTGATGCATCTTGTTTTTGCTTCACGAGTTATAAGGCCGTGGCCTGAGTTCGGAAACTTGACGTTTCGATGTTTAGATTTTTTTCTGAAAATATCCGCCGTAGTTGTGGACGAAACGTCAACAGTTTCTGAACTCCGACCACGGCCTTATAACCCAAGAACCACACAATGCACCATAAAGGCAAAAAGTCCAAACCGTTCCAAAGGGGTCTAAATTTCTTTATTTTTTAGATTTACCAACTTCTTATCTCAGAAAACATTTATCTAAAGAACTTTTAAGAAACAGAACGGCAAAACGAGGCTGCTGGGAAAACCGCTGAGTGAGCTTGAAAAATGGAAGATCTTGACCTGTAAGGAGAACAACATGATAAGTAGGCAAATTGCTACCAATATCGGTCGTTCCCTTACCGTTTACAATTTTATCAAGAAGGAAGCCGACTATGGGGAGTAACCTGCTCCGAGAAGACCGGAGAACCTGTCAAGTAGAAATGAACGCCAAATTCTAGCCGGAGCTCAAAATAACAAAAGGTCAAGTAACCAAATTCAAAAGGGACTGAACCTCCCCATGACACCTACGAGAGTTCGACAACCTTTTAAATGGTGAAAACGGGCACCCAAACCACAAAAAAAGCTGAAATAAAGTTTGCCCGTGACCATATGACGTGGACTGTAATATACTGGAAAAAGGTGGTCTACAGATACGGAAAAAAGTTTAATTTATACGGCGTGGATGGCCGTCCATATTATTGGCCCAACTTGCGCAAAAAACCTGAAACAATAATGAACCGAAACTTTGGTGGTGGATCAGTCATAATATGGAGCGGCACTATTTATATGCTCTTTACCATTTAGTTCTAACTCTTCTCATTTTGACAATTAATTTCTCTATTGGTTTATTTGAATAATGTACTTAGTCAGTAGGATTTGACATAGTTTTCATGTAGCTTTTAAACATAATTAAGAGCGTTTTATATTGCTTAGCCTGAATTTTCGTTTATTTTGAGATTTGGTTTACGAGGTGCGTTTAAGTACTAAGATCTAAACATTTTATTCTGAAACAGTACTTGTCCAAGAAAATTAAAACTTTTGCTACTTCTCACTGTAATGTCCGTCTAGACGTACACATTTTCACAACAACGTCACCATAATTCCATGACTACTGAGAAAACTTTTTGAGGGGTGTTTTGCCCACTACAAAATCGCTGACGTAATAGCGGTTCGATTGGAAAATCGTCACGGAGTGTCCTTTATGGTCGGAAATTTATGGCGGCATCACGTATCAACATTCCTGAGACATTTGCACCCACGCAGCCTTGTATTTGTGGGTCAGATTTGTTGAGATCCACCTACAAGAAACTTTCCGCATTTTCAGGTCATTAAGCAAAATGGACTGTACAGATTTTACAGAAATTCCAAATTTAGAGACGATATCGCGCACATCTAATTGATGTTTTTCATAATAACTTGCTCCACTCGTGTGATCATGGTTTCAATCCGGCAGTTCTTTAAACTTACGCACCCACCATTTTTAACATCCATAACGTGTTTATTGGATGTCTTACTTAATTGGCGATAAATTTTGATGGGTGTTTTACCACGCAAGAGGAGAAAACGAATGATTACACGTTGTTCTTTAACAATAAACGTCGCTGCTTGAAGGTGTACAAAACAACACTCACTGCAATTACGGTAAATCGACCTATGCACATTGTATGATGCTGCCATCTATATTACAAATTCAAAAATATTTTACGCATTTTTTAAAATTAACCGCATTTTTCTACTTACTCTCACTGCTGAGAAAACAAAACTTGGAGACCTTAGAATTCGAACGCACCTTGTATATTAAAGATATGGTTAACCGATTAATTATAATTCAAAGCATCGAAATTAATTGATAGTCCTAGTGCTTAAGTTTATTGTCATTGTCATAAATAATTATTTGATTCTTTTAAGACAATGTTTGTAGTTATCCCTTTTAAAATGTAGAAACCCAATGAATCTGGAATCTTATTTACATCAATATATTTGTTTATCAGTAAAATAATAATTACAAGTTTTTGTTATAGGTGCTTATAAAAGATAACTACCTTTTTTGTGAAGAGTTGGTAACTAAAATGAGTATACCACCTGCAAATAACCTATTGTCCTATTGCTACGGAAGAATTTATTGTCAATAAATTTTGTGTCTGGGTGAATAGTAAATGGCACTAATTGCAATCGTTCAAAGATTTTGTTTATTTCAACGTTTATGTTTTCGATTTCTTTAGCTTAAAGTAGACTTAACTGATAATGAGAAATAAAGATGTGGACTATAATGGAAACGCCCCTCAACAGCATCCCTACCAGACTCGCACGAATATAAAAGCGAAACGCACAGGGCAGCAACTTAATTTTTAGAAGATTTTTTTCTCAAGATGTCTGCCGCAATTGTGGACGAAACGTCAAGAGTTTCCGAATTCCAACCACACGATGATTTCACTTTAACCTTGCTATTACAAAAAAGTTCTACTAAGTGTTGTTTTGTTGTTTCTCTTGAAATTTAAATTGATATAAAAAAGAGGTAGAGGATTTTGTCTTGCCTTATAATGCATATTTGTAATATTCTGAATTTTAATGTCTTATTTTTTTAATTCGTCCTTAATATTTTCGATAGTTATTGAATTGTGTACTGCCTAATGACTGCTTTATAGAATTTTTCCCCCCTAGATTAATAGGTATTACAAATTACTTTCTCATTTCGTAAGAATAAAATGACTTTTCTGCCTGTGTGTTTGATATAAATGACTTAAGGTTAGTGGTAGTGTTGCTTACTTTTTGCAATATTTGCAATATTTATTAAAATACTGTTGCGGTTTTTAATTAGCTGTCACAAAAAAACTTAAATTGATAGATAATTATTAATGCTAACATTTAGAAAAAATTAGCTAAATATTCCATTAGAGAATAAAAATTGGGGCTAAAAGGTTTACTGACTATCAGACATCCTCACAAACTATTCAGTCATCAGAATAAAGTAGAGAAATATTTCTACTTATTAGAGTCTACAGTTATTGCCAGGGGAAATAATCTAATAAAAAGGCCTTCAAATACATGCAGTATGGATGAGACGGATATCCAATTAATAAATAGAAGACTGGCCAAGTTACTACACAAACAGATTTACGGTGTGAACAGAAAACTATGATTTCTAGAACACATTCTTCTGAAAAATCGCTGTATTTTCTTCCAGCTTTCAAGAACAGCACTAAAGCAAATTAAAATTTACAACCGGATACATCGATAGAGCTTTCTGTCAAGCTCCGAAAACAAAATAAATATTGTTACAACCCAGAAAGCTTTGCAGTATATCGTGTTAATTGTACGAATTTTCACGACCTCACCTAAATGAAGATAGTCAGTGAATGTATTAATTTTGCTCGAAAATGTAGCTAAAAATGAAAAGTATTAAAAGAACAAGACTGAGAGGGAGAGACAAGAAAAACCAATGCAAAAAGGTTATGAACAAAAAATGTTATTTCAATATTTATTGCAGAGTGACAGTTTCTTAATAAAAAAATAATAAAAAAAATTTTGATGAAAAACAATTCTATTCTATGGATTCTATCCTTGGATAGAACACTTTCTATGTTATTAGTGGCTACAAGAATTATCTACCATACATAGGAATGCAAAACCATACACAAAAAATAATTTAAAAGTGAATGACTTCAGTTAAGCTACAATGTTTCAAAAGTGTGATACAAACACAAGGATGATTGATAAGAAACTTGGATTTGTAATTTTGAGCCGTAAGACGATAAAATCTATAGTTGCTCACTCTCAAATGCTTGATTATCCTGTGTAAAAAGCTTTTTCTTCACCTTCAGTAAATTTATTTATTTTTAATATCATACAGCTACCTATTTTACTGACCAACCTGTATGTAGGTATATATCTGTAATAATTATATAAAAATATTTGATTTCAATAGAATTATTATTTTCTGCATATGTGGTAATGATTACTGTATTTCCTGCTATTATGTTGCAGATTTTATAACTGTTGAACGTATCTGTTACATCTATTATCATTTTAAGAAAGATAAAGTGACAATCGGTCTTTGTTGCATTGAAAACTTGCAAGGCAACAGCTACCTCCAATAATTTAGTGTTAAAGTTGTCGCTCACTCCTGATAGCATCCCAAAACAAGTAGTTCAATTTCCATGCACATTAAAGCACAACGTGTCGTATTCAGAACTTTGGTTGGGCTGCTATTGAGTGGAAGGGAGCGAAGCGGGAAGCATACAAATGGGCTCTTACAAAATGAGAGTCCGTTCAAACCTCCATTTTCCGGAAGTGTTCTCGTTGTGTAAAAGAGGTCCTTTATTTACTATTTACTTTTGTATTAAATGCTGTAAGAGTTTTTCCATGTAAATCTATTCATTTACAGTAATACAATTTTAGTGTTAAGAAATTTGTGGTGGAATAAACTTTAATTGGTTTATTGAAAAAGTAAATTGATATTTCGCCAAAAATTGACAATTTAAATAGAATTATACATTAAAAAAATGTTAATTATTTTTCAATTAATATTATTTTTATTGATGTTTTAATTAATTAATTATATTAAAAATGACTTTTGTACTTTCCAATCCAAAAAATCTTGCACTGTTCAGAATTAAAAAAATTAACTAAAAATGCAGCTTAATACGGTTAAAAAATACAATTTAAATTTAACATAAAATGTAAAAGTACAGTAACAACAGAAGTGGCTTAACCAAAATTTTCATTAAATTACTAATTAATTGTACTAAGGATTTGGGCAGTTATTTTATTTTTTTAATAAACCTATTACGTGGGCAAATCAAAATTTCTTTTTTAGTTGCAATGAGGTGAACGAAGAAGGGTGCGGCTTTTGAAAGATGCGTCATGTTATGACAAGAGTGTCTTTGTCTATTAAGCAACGGATTATTATCAAGTTTCTCACGATATAGAGGAAAGTAGTAAAAAAATTTGAAACACTTATAGCACAATTTGAAGACAACACAAATAATTTTTGGAGAAAGTTGTTAAAAACCAAGGTCTCCGACGTTGCTCTAAGCCCAGTGTGATTTCGAGAAACATTTAAAATGTCCACAGTCTTTTGAAGAATTACCGCTGATAAGCAATTATTAAAATTATAAGGTCGGAATAAGCTACAAGAGTGCTTAGGTAATCCGAGACGTTATAATTCTTTATGACTACGTCCGACTCCATATAGCTATTGGGGCCACTTAGAAGACAGGAAATTACGCAGAAAAATTACTTTGTATGTTTTTATTCTAATGATGCTTGAATAAATTAAAAAATAATTTAATTTATGTTTAATTTTCTCTGGTATAATTTAAATATCTTTATTCGTTTTATATTAAATTTCTATGGGCGGAAATAAAACATGTCTTTGGTTAGAGGCGTGGATAAGGAATTCTTTTGAGTATGGATTTCTTTCAAATCCTGTTCAATATAATATCGCCTCTCATAAGGAATAGGCTAAGGTTCTAAGACAAGCTAGTACTTGTTGATTTTTGTAATGTTGCGGACCTACGGCTCATAAAATTTTTTTAACAATTTTCTTTTTACTTACATTCTGTTCCAACTTTTTACAGAAACAAAATAGACCAAAGTCAAATAAAACTAATTTTTATGACTATAAAACATAAAGATCTATATATTTTCAGATCTCAGAATTATTAGTCATCAATTTTAAAACACGTTTTTGGGAATACAGAAAAATGCTTCAAACTAAACTAAAAAAAATACACAATTATCTGGAATATTTAAAAAATGTTTTGAGAACAACATTCTATTTTCTAATCACTTCTAATCATGTTAAAGTTTAACATTAATAATAATGGTGAAAACTACTAAACAACAGAAATGTGTTCTTATTATCGAGTGACATCTAAAGTGATTATGAAAAATATACAAGATGCCGTCAATATTATTGTAATAAGTTTAGTGCAGTAATTTATGGTAAATGATTTAGCTTCCAGTTTTCCAACATTTTACTTTTAGACACATTATAGTTTTATCAAAAAATGTTCTTGATAAAAAATCAGTATTTTAAAGCTTCGATAATAAAGGTCCTTCTGGACTGTGTCGACTTAATAAATATACGAAGAAAGTATATAAAGGAAATCAGAATAAGCGAGCAATAAAGAGAGTAAGAATGGAATGAAAACTGGTACAATAAACAACAAGTGTTTTAATTATTAGTAAAATAGGAAGTTTGAAGTGCTAAAAATTGTATAAAAGCTAACTTGATAAGAACGATAATTAAAAATCAGTCAAGCGTAAGGCACATTTATCATTTGTAGATAGGCAGCGATCTACAACTGAAAGTAAAGCATAACATTAGTCTGATATAAACAACGAAAAAGTAAATATTTAGAAAATTTCAATATTAAACTAAATCCAAATAAGTAAGAAAAGACAAGAACAAATTATTGAATTTTATTTATAAGAAGTTACACACAGATTGAAGGAAGGGTACGACGGGTTGCTTTTAACAATACTGGCAACAGAACAGAAACGGAACCAAATTATTAAAAACCAAGTAGTGAACTGTAATGGCAGAATGAGATAGCGATGAGTGTACAACGGAAGAGGGTAAAAGGAAGAAAATGTGGAAAATCTTGAGGAATTGTTTGTAAAATCTACGGAAACAAGGTCACTCACAAAAAACAAAGGAGGCAACCGAAAAAAAATGGACAAAATATTAAAGATAATGGAGGACATGCGCAAATGCCAAAAGAATATGAAGATAGAGCAGAAAAAAATTAAAAAAGAGTCAAGAAATAAAAATGGAACAAAAAGAATTTAACGTTAAACTCCTAAAATTAAAACTGAAAAACGAAGAAAGAAAGCCAAGAGATAAGAAAAGGAAATAAGAAAATAAAAAACAAGTTACGAAAAGTAGAAAATACGATGGAAGAATAAAAACGTTAATCCGAAAGCAGTTAAGAACAGGCGTTATAGAATTGAGCAGCAAAGCAAAAAAGACGAAATTATAAAAAACAGATGAGAGTTTATAAATGATGATATAACACCGAAATAAATGAAAAAATAATTTCAATTGACATTTGCCAAAACAGAAAAGGAAAGATAAAAAAAATTGGTTAAAACAAAATGATGGTAAATGATGAAGAATAGAAAAGGAATAAAAAAACGGGAGAATGGAAAAATAGTTAGCCTGAAACTAGGGAAGACTAAACCGGATGGAAAAACAAAACGCGACATTGGCCATAAAATGGATATGATTCTGGAAAGAAATGAAAGCGCAAACAGACAGAAAGAAAGCAAATACATAAAATTACGATAAAGCAGATCAACAGAAAAAGTTAAAAAACTAGACAGAGCTAGTAAGATTGAAAAATAATATAAAGCTGATGAAAGGAATAAGAAAAAATATATATTAGAAGAAGAAAATGAAGAAAAAACAGAACACTAAATGTCAGAAGTTTAACAAGTACGAAAGAGGAACTAACAGAGAAATTGAAAAAAATAAAGGCAGATATTGTTGGTATTACCAAAACAAAAAAAAAAAAAACTGCTAAAGAGAGAACACCTATTGGTACAATATAATTAAGTAAAAGACGGAAATTATATATATACATGTGTGTGTGTGTATGTATATATAAAATGACAACAAAAATGGTCCAAAGTATCAAAAAGGATCTTGAAAATAGAAATATAAAAATAGAATAAGAGATAAAAAATCATAGCGGTATATGTATCAAACAAGGATGAAAACCAACGTAAAAGATGAATTTTGGGAATAATTAACAGAAAGGAAAGGAAGATTATTAATACTGGGGGATCTTAAAGAAATAACAAGCAGAAAAGATAAGAAAACAAGAACTGCAATTGGCGTACATGGAGAAAAAGCCAGAAACAATGATGGCCAAAACGTAATAGACTTTTGTACACTGAACAATATAATAATAACAAACACCTTTTACAAACACAAAGATGTACATAGATATGCTAGAGAAGTAATAGACAGAAATAGAAGATCAATAATATATTACGTTACAATTAATAAGAATTATAGAAGAGAAATAAAGGACACAAGAGTAATAAGAGGATGCGAAATATATTCCGATCGTTACCTAGAACCAACAAAAATAAAAATAAGAAACAAGACACAAATAGAAAATATTAGGATGAACATTAAATATAAAAGTAAGCTAGTAAAAGACGTAATCAAAACATAAACAACAAGCAAAGAGAAAATGAAAACAAAAATGGAGGAAATCAGAGAAAACTTAAATATGACAGTGGAAAAATGTAAACAATCAAAGATTCAATAATAAAAATAGCAAAAAGAATATGCGGATGTACCAAAGCAGGCAACACCAAAAAAACAAATAAGATGATGGAATAAGAAAATGGAAAAATATCTTAGTGAAAAGAACAACGAAAACTATAACAAATACAAAGAGCAAATATTAAAAATCAAAGAGGTAGTGAAAGAAGTGAAACAACAAACCAGGGAGCAGTTTGGAAAAAAATGGAAATAATATATTTAATAAGATCTGAACTGAACAAAAAGTGCCAAAGGACTGCGAGGTGGGAATACTATTACCCATAAATAAAAAAGGAGACGGCGGAGAGTGTAGAAACTAGGAAAGTTACGCTGCTTAGTATTATGTTAAAAATACATAAAATAAAGATCCACAGAGAGGTTTAGAAAAAGAAGAGAAGTTCAAGATCATATATTTATAATAAAGCAATTATGGACAATGTACAAGAACGACAACATATATGTAACTTTTATAGATTTAGAAAAATGCTTCGATAGCACACCGTGAGCAGAAGTGCAGAGTAGCCTTAGAAAAAGAGGAGTAAGTCAAAAATTGAGAAAAACCGTAATAGCTATACACCAGAAAACTAGAACAGAAAAAATGACATCAGACGAGCATTTAACCAAAACAAGATTAAAACAAGGTGGAGTATTTAGCCCAAAACAAATTAAAATATTAACAAAGAAACTTCTTCTTCTTCTTCTTCTTCTTCATCATCAGCTTTTCTCGGTCCACAACTTACCACGTTGGCCAGACGGGTTGGTAAGTATTAGTGACAGCCGTCCACTCTGGATACAGACGCTGTTTGCAGCCGCCCACTCTGGGTCAGGCGCTGCTAGTTCACCATATCTGGTTACCCTCACTTGGTTTAGCCTTTGGGTTAACACAGTGTACCAGGGTGTGGCGCTTGGAGCCATCAAGTGAGAGTTGGGTGTCTCGTGAGGACCAGTTATCCGAACCTCTGCTCGTCTGTAACGTTTGGAGTGACCGTTCGAAATAAAAGGTACTACCTCTCCGACAGAGCCCTACACCCTACAAAGCAACAGCAAGTAGGATATAGGAAAGAGTGCCTTCGCTAATGACTTGATAATATATGCAAAGTACGAAAAAGACTTAGGAGTAAACATAAATATTTGGAATGAAGGACTAAAAAAGAGAAATTTGAAAATAAACAATGGCAATAGAAAAAAATGATCCAAAAATAAAAATTGAAATAGAGGAAAGAAACATAAAACAATCAGAGACTAAACATACACAAAGATGGAAAACATGGAAATAAACAGTAGCATAGAAAATAACACATTTATAAGAAGAAGAGAAGTAAAGAATCGCCAGCGTGGTACAGTGGTTGAGGCGCGAGTTGAAGTGCTTTCAGATGCCTGCCAGGTGACCTACTCTGTCACTAAAACATAATTGCGTTTACTCGAACAAAGGGTAATAATAGCGGTCGTCTAAGCCGCAGTGCTTGCCACATCGCCCTGTATCAGAGATGATGCGCGACGACTGGGCAAAGAAAGCGAACCCCAGTTCGCAGGCTCTGCTTTCACGGGGCGTTAGAGCCTTGCCACTATTAAAGAAATAACGGCGAAAACAAAAATCACACTGTTTAATACAGTGTAAAAATCTTACTAACTTATGGTTACGAAAGTTGGATTTTAAATAACCAGACAAAGAGCAGAATATAAGCCATAGAAATGATATATTTGAGAGCAGTGAAAGGAGTTACTAGAAAAGACAAAATAAGAAATGAACTGATAAGACAATGTTGAACGTACATTTCATTTTGGAATGTATTGAAAAATAATAATTAAGGTCATTTTGACATGGAGAAAGAAAGACAAACAAAAAGGTATGGTTAGCAAAACAACACAAAAGAGACAGGGAAAGATCAAGAAAAACATGGAACAGTGTGATAATAAAAAATCTAAACAAAAATGAGTAACAGGGAATGAAGAAACAAGAATGACAAGGAACAAAACAGAATAGACAAGATTTTACTAGTACATTGAAGATGATTCACGTAGATACAATGCTTTCTTACACCAAAACCCTCTTTTACAACAAACTTACACGTTTTACTTTCTCTTGATTTTTTAAAAATAAACGATTCTACACTTCTGTAGTTGCTAGTAGAATAACTTTATTAGGCTACTAACTTTAAAATAGTTTTATATATATATATAATTAATAAATAAATTAATAAATAAACAATAAAAAATATAATAATGTTTTATATATAATTTGGAATATAACTCCGTTTGAACAGTTTAGCTTTTAGCTTTAACTTTTACAATAATCATTGGCAAAAGCAGGTAGTACAGTCAAAATAACTGCTTTAACTAAAATTAGAAAATACTCAACAGTCTCTTTTATGGATAAGACCGCGCCAATTAAGATATATGTACTTTAAATAATCGGTATTTTTATATATTTTATATTATTTTAACAATAACAATTGATTGTTAGCAAAGACTAGCTTTAATTCAGAAAAAATGATTTTACAATCAATAGCAGTACCTATAGCTGATCGAAATCACTTTTTAACAAGAGAAAAATTAAAATAGGAACACATTCTCTCTAAAAATAAAAATGTTGAAGGCTACTAAACGAAAAATTTATTTAAGCCGCAATTTTATACCAAAAAAGTGATGTTATGATTAGATGGGAATTTTATTGAATGTTTATACAGCCGACAGATACTTTGAAAAAGTTCTGCCAGGCGTTGTAGCTTTATTTGTTCTATTGATAAAAATGATGACTCATTCTTATGTGTTATAAGGATCGTGATAATCCTATATAAATATATAAGGTATTGGTATAGCGTATTAACTAATTTGCAAAATAATTACAGAATAAACTCAAGCGCAATTAGAAATCGACTAGTCTAACTAGGCAAGTTGTTCTTAACTAGTGCTTTGCAAAATTATGTAATTCATCTTTTACAATTTCTGTTTGTTGTTAATTTTATAATCCAAAAATTTTATTTTATATACAAGTAAACTGTAAAACTATTAAAATCAATAAACTAGACATTCGTTGGAAGTTAGAGCGAATGTAGAAACGTTTAGTAATAATACATGCGAAACCTTTTCAAAACGTAGAAGTGTATTAATTGGTATTAAAAGAGGTACGGTTCCGTAATAAAATCCCCCGTGTAAAGCTCATTCCTATCCAACGCGTTAATAAAATTTACCCATGTTACGTTATTCCCTCAACTTTCTGCAATAAATGTAAATTCATCACTAAATAAATTATAAGTTGTTAAGCAAAATAAATGTTAGCTTTTTATTTAGTTTGATCTGAGAGACCGCAATCCAAGCTGCTACGTGTCTGTTTTGAATTGTATATAGAGGTCGCTTTCCGGTTTCTAAGTGTAGATTTATAATATAGAGATTTCTATTTTTTTCCAAAAATGATAATGATACATGTCCGTTAAAATTTATATGTAATGCACCATAAAATTGTTTACATTTGAATTTAAATTTGAGTATATTAGATACTTTAATGTATTTTTTATATTTAACAGAAATTTATAATTTAAATGTAGTGGGGAAGTTGCATAATGCTTTGTAATATCTTGCAATACTTCAAAAATTAAGAAAAATCTAATTCATTATGTTCATTTGTTAGGTGTATAAATAAGTTCTCAGTTTTAGATTTCACAGGACGCAAATCACAGTTTACATGTAACGTGTTAGTCCGCCCTCTTGCGGTTTTAAAGCAATGACATTTGGTCTTTCGAAACATCATGCGATTTGGCGTTTGATGCACATAGACTCAATAATCATTTATGTTCACGATGGCAATCACAAAAGAGCATATTCGATTTTCTATCCACTTCGCGTTTTATCTTAAGAATAACGCTGCTGAAGCCACCGAAATGATTTGTGCTGCATATGGTGAGAATGCTGTAAGTCATGCAACGTGCAAAAAGTGGTACCTAAGATTTCGCGGAGGAGAGTTTAGTCTTGAAGATCAACCACGCGCTGGACGCCCTCAAACATTTGACACGGACGAGCAGACATTGCTGGATCAAAACAATGCACAAACTGAAAAAGAGCTTGCAAAACAGCTTGGCGTCACTCGGCCAGCCATTTCCATACGTTTGTATGCAATGGGGAAGATACAAAAGGAAGGCAGATGGGTTCCGCATAAACTGTCCGAAAACAACAAAAATCCATTTGCTTTCAAGGAACCGAAAAAAGGATGTTCTGCATAAAATTATTACGGGCGATGAAAAAGGATCTTGTACGACAATCATGGGTAGACCCTGGCAAACCTTCGCCATCGACTCCAATACCCAATATCCACGCCAAAAGAATTTGCTCTGTATCTGGTGGGATTGGAAAGGCGTGCTGTACTATGAACTCTTGAAACCAGGTTAAACAGTTACAACGGATCGCTACCAACAGCAACTCATCAATTTGAGCGACGGAATCGAAGAAAAGAGGCCATTTATTGGACAAGGAAGTCACAGAATCATCCTGCTTTGTGATAATATCCGACCACATGTTGCGAAGGAGACGCAAGAACACATCTTCGTGTTAGGCTGGGAACTTCTTTCACATGCGGCGTATAGCCCAGACATGGCCCCTTCCGATTATCATTTATTCCGGTCGTTACAGCATCACTTGGCTGATACGCACTTCAAAACAGAAGAAGAAGTCCGAAAATGCATCGATAACATTATCGGCTCGAAGCCGGTGAGCTTCTATCACCAGGGAATTCGCAAGCTACCCAAAAGATGGCAAAACGTCATCGATGCCCACGGAGAATACTTTGATACTTAGGCTTTTTTTCTTTGTTTTTAAATAAAACTTTAATTTTGCAGAAAAAAGCTGAGAACTTATTTATATACCTATACTGTCCATTTAATTTTTTTTAAATTACGTATGTAGTTGGTTATAATAACTATATAAAGAATGTACAATATAAATTTTAATTAAAAAATTAATATAATTATAAAGAAAATTTATTACAATTACGAGATTTTATAAACTAGATGGTAAAATAGAAGAAAAATCTAAACTAACATTTAATATTATGTTTTTGTTCTTGATAATTGATGTTTTGGGTTTCTCAATTCCTAAAACTTTTTTTCCAAAACACGGAGGTAAAAGCTAAAAAGTATTTCATTTTTTTTTATTGTAATCATTCAAGTACATTATTATCTTAGAATATAAATTACTTATATACGAACAAGTGTTTTCTAATAGGCGATATGTTATTCTGCATTACTTTAAGATATATTATGGCATTTATGGTTCCTAATACAACTCCTTGGTCAGTCATGCATCCCCATATAACATCGGTTGAAAGTTTAATTGTAAAGGGTATACGTTTCAGCAAACGTTCTAATATAGAAAAAACAACATATTATTCGTCACTAAATAGTACCCTTTGCCACTTGCTCTACGGTACAGTTTCTGTACTCTTTAATCTACTGTAAATAAAAGTGTTTTAGCTTTTCAGAAACCTGTGTTACTAAAATTACACCACCATAGAAAAATTTAAATTAGATGTAATTAATACTATAAAACAAATAAATAGTTACATTTATAAAATATATGTAAAAAAACATTTCTACTCTTCGCTCTTGTAATCGCCTTAAGTTTTTCTTTAGTATTAAGCCAAACAAAACAGTGTCCTGATGGAATGCATTTAGTTCAGCCAAATTTGTTGATACTGCTATACCGTTCCTGTAATGGTATTCTACATATTTTCGATTGGTGAAATGTCAAGTAATCGGGTCGGCTATAGAAAAACTTTCACAGTCTTATTGAAGGAAGTTTAATGTGTAATGTGCCACATATGGTTATCTTGTTATAAAATTGCTCGGAGCACCCTTTAGAGGAAAGGAAGTATCGCGGGCTGTAAGACCGCGTCAATGTGAGATTAACAGGTTTACCTCTTTGACTATAGATGACTTGGTGTCAAAAGTGATAGCTTCCCGTATAATATCAACTACGTGTAATGGAGGTTGAACAAGGAGGTAGAAAGTTGGTATTATGCAATGATCTATCATTGTTGCACTAGGGACTTAAAGTCGCTTTACGATCCATAAGGAAATTAATAAATATTAAGTTTACAACACGCACATATTTCCATAAGCTTGTGTAAAAATATTTAATAAAAATGCTACAATTGTGGTAAAACACAAGTTTTAATAAAATACTTTGTTGCCTTGAGGAATCCACTGTTGTAATGTTAAAAGCTCTATCTGTAAAATGCTTATATATAGGATTTATAAATCTGTTTTAGCCAAACTAACAAAATTAATCCGCATATAGTGGCCCCTGACATGTACCTGTGTTGGTCTAGGGTGTACTTCCTCGGCTGCTTAAGACCGTAGTCTGTAAGAAGATTTGATGGCATTCTTCGAATGCTGGTTTTCCTTTTTTATAATTTTGTAATACTTGAAATAAATTTTATTTTAATACTTAATCACAATTTTATCTGACAATTTTTCTTAATACTATTGTTACGTAAACTTTAAAAGTCTGGAAGCTAATACGCCGCGAAATAGAAAAATTATCACCCCCAAAAAAACCACTTTGTAGCGCAGCGAGGGAACGCTAATTGCCCTAAAGGTAAATCAGGTATCTAAGGCGTTATGTCTACCGTGCACAAAGGTATATAGCTTTAATTGAGTGCCTATTAGCCACCTGGTCACCTCCGATGGCAATTAGTCGTTTCATAGTAACCAGACTCTGCTACGTCAAACGTCTTCTATAGAGAATATCGTCTATTAAATATCTCGTTATAGGCCTGCATTCCTCAAAAAGTAAGCTTACCTACAAAAACTAGTAAATAAAGAGAAAAATAAGAATAAAAAGCGTGTTTGATCCCGGTCCTTGGTTATAAAGAATAAAAATGGAAAATTTGATAAATAAAAATTTTTGTCTTGAATGCATTACTGTATGGTACTCTAAAGAATTAAAACTGTACACGCCGTTTGAATGCAAAGCTGAACTGACTTGTAAGCATGAAAATCCCAACACTGAGAAGAACCATGCCGAAAGGTTTCGATTTGTGTCAATTGTAAAGGCAACCGTAGAGCTGCCTCAAAAAATTGGTCTAAGAATAAGCTCAAGAAACTTAGGTTCATCAATTTTTTGTTTTTTTTTTAATGAAATATTTGGGGCTGTGTTTATCAATAATGGGAATTAAAGTTATTGCTAGCACAGCATAGCCCAATATGTACCTGTCTAAGAAATATATTTTATTTGACAAATATTTTAGCCTAAAAACTGTGCGTTGGTCAAAAAAGATGTAATAGAAAATGTCAAACGGAGGCATGGTATGGCGATGTGGGTGATGATTCAAAATTTAAAACAATTCCAATTTACAGCCATGTTATTAGCTAGTAACAATTTGCTATGTTTATTTGTCAAATAATATAATAATAATATAATTGTATATAAAGAGCCTTAACGATCTTCATTGTAGAAAATTTTCCCTTTAATTATTACTACTGACACACTATAAAAAAAACATCTTTGCAAATCGAAATCGCTTTTTCATAAAAGCAACTGGTTAAAAGTATTAAATATAACCAATAATGCAGAAGACAATATAAATAACCTAAGTTATAATGCAGTACAAACTGCTGAAACCTTTAAAATTTACAATTGGAGAAGGTTTTAAAGAGCAAACAGAAAAAAACTTATTTTGTTTAAATTAACAAGAGCATCGGAGCACAAAAAATATTGAAATCAATGAATCGTCCTTAAATACCGTTACATCAGTATTTCGTCTGACGGTAGCTTTCAAAGGAGTTGGAAGAGGATTTGACAAATAATGGAAAATGAATACAACCCTTTCATATTTTATATAAAATGCGACAAAGGAAATACAACAGAAGATATAAATAAAATTATATAAATAGTTGAGGACCATTTTGAAGTGTTCAGATTACAACGTTTTTTTCACAATGTTAAACTGGAAAATACAACTGCGCATGGCAAAATTTCATCAGCAGGGCAGGATGGTATTAAAAATGAAATGATCCAAAAATTTCCCGGCAGATTTAAGGTCTACTTAATTTCAGCATGTAAAGGAATGAATTTATTGTTGCCGCAACCCTAAAACCAACCAAATATCCCTTATTGGCATCTAGTTATAAATTAGTAAGTCTTACCTAGGCAAACTATGTGATGTGGCTTATTGAAAACAATAATTTTTAAACAAGCTTTTAAGCCGATTTTATAAAATTTAATTTAACTGTTGATAAATTAGTTTACTTGAATAAAATAGTTTTTAGAAAAAAATATTACATAGTCACAGTGTTCTTTGATCTCCAAAAGGCCTACAATCTGACATGAAAGTAATATATAATACAGACATTGATAACTGTAATATTAAAAGAAATCTATTTCTATATACAAAATAATTTTTAGAAGGTAAAACTTTATAAATTATGGTAGAGTATACAAATTGGTATATGTAAAAAATTATTCTTAAAAAACTTAATGAATTAACCCCTGCAAATTAAAGAAGTTTTATTATGAACCACAAATTTATACGAAAAATAACAATATTGAGTGCAATAACAGAGTCAAATTTGTAGATGTCAGCTTTGACTCCAAAAATAACATAGAAATATGTTAAAGTTTTTATCAGCTACAAAGTGGGGTGCTGAAACAAAAACACCTCGAAGAATATATCTATCTTTAGTATTAACTAAACTAGACTATAGTTGTGTTGTTTATGCCCCACGCAGCACGTTGAGATTATTAAATCCCATTTATCACCATCAGGGAATTCGACTTTGTAGATGCCCTTGTTGTAGCATATCCGCTATAAGTTTATCAGGACCATCACCTTTTAACGTTAGAAGTAAGATAGTTGGTATTTTCCTATAAATGCAAAATAACAGCACAACAAAACTATCGAAATTTCATTTGTTTCTTTAAAAATGATTTCAAATTGCAAATACTATCAAAACGTACATAATACACAGCAACTGAGCAACATTTGGAAGAGAACGATTGTGTTTTACCAATTAGTTTTTTAGAAACACACCTTCGGTTAGTGCTACAATTTGATATTATATTAATTTTGATATATCATAAACTTGATGTGGCTCTGGTGTGACTTTAACAGATATTTTTAGTAATACCAAACAAGCCTTCAAATGGAGGAATACCGTATACCGACGGTTTAAAAATTGAACAAAGCTCTGGATATGCATTCGTTGCAAAACACAAAATATTTTTTTTGTTTACGTCAGAAGATAGATAGGTCTGTGTAGAAAATAGAAAAATATTTAGTAAAAGTGCTGATGAAGCAGCTCTATAGTAATTACCATAGCCCATTTAGATGTAAAAATTATAAAACATACAGTCTGCTACGGAAAGATGTCATTGATTTCACAAAAAAATCAATTAAAAAAACATTTAAAACAAGTAAACTCGTCCGTATCTACAATTTGCCTTCAAAATGAACTATTTAGTAATAATCCACAATCATTGGCACATAAAATTGACCTATAAGTACAAGAATATGAGCAATGTCACCGTATTCTTGAATGTGGAATCTTAAAAGAAATGTAGCAATTATATGACATACACATCATTTGCGCTTTCTGATCATAGAAAAATAAAGGTGTCAAATTTTCTCAAGCTTACAGCAGGATAATAATCATAAGATAAAAATGTAGCATTCTATAATAATACTTGTGACAATAACTGAAACATTAATTATTTCAGATTAATGTAAGATTTATCTTTTTTAAAATCTGTGATAATTATAAATAAAAATCTCTTTTTATAAATGATTGTGATCTTTATTGTTAATACCTATTTAAAATTTAAAATAAGAAAAGCAGTAATATTTAAAAAAAAAATTTTTATATTGTTTATTTGCAGATTAACAATCAGAACCATTTTATATAATAAACATATAATAAGGTCCTATGAGCTAATGAGATGACGATAGTGACGTGAGGGGAGTCCATCCATCGATGTTATCCCGTTAGTTTATTCTTAGATCAATGGGCCACGTTTTTTGTAGTCGTCTAGGAGGTGGATCATGTTGCAGGCTGGATGCCAGGACATTGGGATGAACTTGAAGTCGCAGGAAATGGTTGTTGCTTCTTTTAGTACGTTCTTCTACTACTGTTGGCATTTCCAGGTCGGTATGCAGGGTGTCGTTGCTAACATACCAGGGAGCATTGACTAACATTCTCAGTGTTTTGGATTGCATGCGCTGGATTATGTTTACATTTGACTTGCAGGAGCATTCCCACAGCTCGATGCCATAGGTCCAGATAGGTTTAATTATTATTTTATAAAGTAGAATCTTATTTTCTAAAGATAGACACGATTTCCTACCAAGTGACCAGTACATTTTTTTAAGTCGTAGATCAACTTCCTTTCGTTTCTTTAATATATGCAGTTTCCACGTGAGTCTTTTGTCTAAATGAAGGCCCAGGTAGCGGGCTTCATTTGGCTTGAGGAATGCTATATTATTTAGATGCACCGGTGGGCATTCCAAGCGATTTAGGGTAAAATTTACCGGGGTGCATTTGGCTTTGTTCACTTGGATTCTCCGTTCGTTTAGCCAGGTTTGTAAGAGGGACAGATAATGTTGCAAGTTTAAGGGGGCTGTTTGAGGATTGGTATGATGAGAGAGAAGGACTGTATCGTCAGCGAAGGTGCTTATAGTTGTAGCTACTGTTGTAGGTATGTCTGCCGTGTACAATGTATATAGAAGAGCTCCAAGAACGCTGCCTTGTGGTACTCCGGAGTTGATTGAATGAATGGCAGAATATTCTTGGCCATACTTTATCTGGAAGTGTCGATTTGATAAATAGGATTTTATAAGTAAATAATATTCACTTGGAAGGTGTAATTTGAGTTTATATAAGAGCCCTTATGCCATACTTTATCGAACGCCTGTTGTATATCAATAAATACTGCTGGACAGTAAGATTTAGAGTCCAGTGCTGTGTTGATCATATTTACGACGCGATGACATTGCTGAATGGTAGAGTGATACTTTCTGAACCCAAACTGGTGGTCCGGGATGCAGTTTTCCAATATATCTGTTTCATGTATTCTCCTGACTAAAAGTTTTTCTAACAGTTTAGAAACTTGGGGCAGTAAGCTTATTGGACGGTAAGATGTAATTTCCTCAGCAGGTTTACCTGGTTTTGGTATAAGAATTATCTGTGCAATTTAAGTGGTAACGGCCAATAATGGAGACATAAGATAGAATTGAAAAGGTTCCTTAGAAACACCAGACCGACTCTAGGTAATTCAGCAAGCACTTTACCGATATTAGTTCGTACCCTGGTGCTTTTTATGGTTAAGATGTTGAATTTCTTCTTCCAGCTCTGCACAGGTGAATCTCTTGATAGGTAGCGACAGTTGCAATGGTATGTCCAAAAGCTGTTTACTGTATCATCAGGATCATCTGAGTAGGGCGTAAAACATTAGCAAAGTGTCGTGCAAATAAGTCTGCCTTTTCCTGATCTGTTCTAGCCCACTCGTTATTTGTTTTCTTAGTGGGGATTTGTTTTTGTGGCCGTTTGTTTGCTTTGGCGATTTTCCAAATGCTATTATCTGTTCTTGATAATGTAGTTAGATAATGGTTAAAAGTTTCCTGCCTTATCATGTGTAGTTGGTTCTTTAAGGTATTTGCTAATCTATTAGACACTGTTTTGTCAGCTAGATGTTGTGTTTTATGCCATCTAGCTCTCACTCTTCGCTTCTGTCGAACTAATTCAAGTATGTCATTAGGAATATTTATATCTCTTTCAACGCTGTTTATGATCGTAAGTGTGGATTTCCATGCTGCATTTTGTAGAGTAGTGATAAAGTGATCAGTAGCTTGCTCTAATTCCTGGGAGTTTTAAACTAACATTTGATTGTAGGGTTTCTTGAAGAATGGCTCTGTATGAGTCCCAATCTGTTTTATTGTTATAAAGTGATGGTCTTGGTGATTTTTTAATTATCGTTGTACTGATTGTAGCGATAACTGGTGTATGATCTGAAGATAAGTCAAGATTGCTGATAATATCCGTATAGTTAGAAGAAATTCCATTTGTGACAAAAAAGTCCAGCAAATCAGGTGTTTTATTATGGTCCGTGGGCCAGTATGTTGGCTCCCCAGTTGATAGGTATCCATATTTTTCTTCTCGTAGGAGGTTATATAGTGCCCTACCCCTAGTGGTAATTAGCCGAGATTCCCAGTAGGTGTGCTTACAGTTGAAGTCTCCACCGCATATGAATGTACTGCCAAGTGATTGGAAAAACGGCTTGAGGTCCTCCTTGGTAATATTATGTCTTGGTGGACAATAAACAGAAGACATGATAATTGGGTTTGGTAATTTACAAACTTGTATTGTTGTTGCTTGTAGGCATGGATCCTCATATTTTTGTAGTTCATAATGAACTATTGAGCTCTTTATGAGTAGCGCTGTTCCTCCGTGGGCGGTACCATCCGGATGTTCCGTATGATAGCATGTATAGTGCGGAACTCTTAGATAAGATCTGTCCGTAAACTATGTTTCTGATATAAGAAATATATCTTATTATGAAGGTTTGAAAATAATTCGATCTCTTGAATTTTTGATTGGATGCCATTCGCATTCCATAAACATATTCGTAAGGACTTAGACATTAACGACAAGTTTATTTATGACAGTAGACAACATGTTTATTGTCATGTTGTTTTGTTGCATTAGCTGGGTGAAACATCATTTTGAATTCTTCTAAGAACTTTTGTAAGATTGTGTCTTGACTGTTGGCTTGTACAGTGTCACCTTGTACTACTTGGCTGTATGTTGAGGGTGTGAACTTTGAGTGTTGTCTATTGTTGCTGGGTGGTGAGTGGTTTGAATTGATAAACCTGTTTTGAGTATGTGTGTCTGATTTCAGTCTGTTTTGTAATTCTTTGTGTACTGTACAGCCTCTATAGTTGGAGGGATGATCACCGCCACATAAAGCACATTTAGCAGGCAAATCTTTTGATTTTTTGCATGTCTTAGTGTCATGTGGTCCTCCACATTTAACGCAAGCGTAGGGACGGTTACAGTAGGCTTTGGTATGGTTATATTGTTGACACCTCGTACACTGGACAATTGATGTATCTTTACGTGGCGGCTCCACTTTTATAACGTGATTATTTAAGAATTTAAGATTGTAAATGTCTTTATTGTTTTCAGCAGGTTCCAAGTCTACAAAAAAACATTGGTAAGGGTAATTGTGTAATTCTGTGTTTGATGTTTGTTACAGCTCTTACTTTGAAACCTTTCTCTTCCAGCGATTCTGCTATTTCGGTAGAGGGTACAGTAGGATGGAGGTTACGAATGACAACTCTATAAGCTTTATTTTCTCTCATCTGATATGTGTGGTAAATTATACCTGTTTCCTTCATGAATGTTACTAACTTACGGTATGTGTCTGGAGTATTTGCACTTAGCTTAACTATATTATCAGCCATTGCTTTTGTTTTATATTGTTCTATTTCAGCAACAGCTGTTAGAGCATTTATCATTTTATTATAATCTGTAACTCCATGTACAAATATCGGAGGTGGTCTGGGTATCTTATTTTGTTGAACAACCGGTGCGACTTCAGTAATATCCTCATTAATGCTATTAAGGGCAGAATATCTATTATTTTGTGTGACATGTACTGCTTTATTTTGTGCTGATTGTTTTGTTATTCTTTTCCTTTTTCTGTTTTGTACACATTGCCGTTCTTTATTGGGCATTGTATTCAATTCCACTTCACTATCACTATCGGGTGTATTTAGTTAGGTATGTTATTTAGTTGCATTGATGTAAAAGTATGATTAATTTGTGTATTCATTTGAGATTGTAAATTTGGGATCTGCCCATTTGGCACATATGTTATGTAAATAAGGAGTGTTGATAATAGGAAATTGGGGATTTACCTGGCTATCCATCGGGGCGAAGCTATTATGTGATTGAGATGCTAGCTGCTGTGTTAATTGCGTTGACGGAATATAGAAATTATTATTGCTGTTGCATGTCATTTTAGTAGCATGTGGATTGGTTTCATATAACTATTTTACGAAATGTGAGTTTATAATTATTATACTTCACTCAGATTAAACCAGCGTATTGCTGACCTAAGGTCAGCGATTACCGCGTTACACACTTTTACTATTAACGCTCAGCACACGTCTTTACGGTATAAAAGTGAAACGCGGACTTATTTGTAAAAATTGAGAAAAATGTATTTAGAAGAGCAGCAGTCAATATTTGAAGAAAGTTAAAGAACATAAATAGCTGATGTTACAGTTTTGTTTTGTTACTTATACTCTGCACTACCTGTACAGTTAAAATCTACAGTTGTCTTTGTAATATGCAAATACAAAAGATAACAAATCATAAGCTGCGCTTGCGTATTTACCGCGCAGTGCCAAGGCGGTCTAAGTTTATGACTAATCCTTCCTTGGAGGTTAATACAAGTAAAATGTTTAAAAAACTACTTGCACTTAACAGGCAAGCAAGTAATGTATATGACTAATTTTTAACAAAAATAATAAAGATACATATTTAGAAAGTAACTTGTTTCTTAATCTACATAATTTCAGGAAAATACAATGGTTTTCTCACTTGATTGCTTTAAAGAGATCAATTTTTTATTTGACCTTAAGAATCAGTAAAATAGAATTCACAAAAATTACATTTATACTGCTGCTTAGCAACTATAATTAACTATATTTTTAGTAAATGATTTGTTTATATATAATACAGTGCATAATGGCATTCATGCAAGATTTATCAAACAGGTACTTGTTTTTAGGCATACATTATAATTTTTCGCAGCCTCAACTAAAGTATAAATGTTCTATCTTGTATTTTATTCGCGATTTTATCAAACTAAAAAAGAAATAACCAAGGGAAAGAAATAATTATTGAATGGAATATAACAATTACCCCAGTATGCAGAAAACCCATTAAACTTAAATGTAACTGAGTTTTTGATATCTAAATCCACTAGCAATTTTTTATTTTGTAAATTCGCATAGTATACGTAAAGGCAAATTAGATATCTTACTACCATTGACAGATGTCTTGATGCTCTATCCAGAAGCAGAAGAAAAAATTTAATTACAATGAATTAATTGTCTATGACAAAAATTCGAAAATTTTTAGCACAACAAAAATTAAAAAATTTAAACTTTTACTTTTTCTATATGAAATAGTAAAATTAAGTGAAAGCTATCAACTACAATAAGTAAATTTTTTGCTTGAAAATTCTGCAAAAAATTAGACTAATGCTACTTTTACCAATATAAAGTGTATTTTCTGCACATTCTTCTTCCTTTTCAGAACAACCAAAAACAAAATTTAACGAAAAAGTGATCGGCAAACATTTAGGTACTCATGCTAAATGTCATCTAAAAAGTCTGTTAAATTAAAAAAAGCCTAAATGGAACATAATGTATTATTAAAATAGAAAAAACATTTCTAGCAGAAGTAAGAATTACACTAATGGTACGCAAGGTTTTGCTGTTTTGAAATGAAGAGGTGTACTACAATAGATTCTGAAAATAACGTTCAAAATTTCATATTCTCAAATCACGAAAATGTAGTAAAAAAACGTAATTTTTAATGATATTGATATGTGGCAACATTTGCAACGTGTGAAAATGTTCTCTGGAGAGACGGAATAAATATGCTGAAGAATAGATAAACATAAAAACATATTTAAAAACAAACATATCCATTTACCATTGGACTCCTCTTGAAACTTCCTCTTCTTAGATTGTCTTTGGTGTACGTTCGTATAGTCTTTTTTCAACATCCACCAATAGTCGGCCATTATATGTACAGTCCGTTTTCCTTGATATCTTTTTTCTACCATTTTAATAACCAGATAAAAGCGCTCGCCATGTTCTTCCATAAAAACACCAAAATTATCAGAAAAGTAATTTAGATGAGCATTAAGAAAATAAACTTTAACACTCATGTTGCAATCAAGCAGTTTATAGAATGTCAACATTTCCTCGACTAAAATGATGCAATTTGCAGCCTTCATGTTTCCCAAAAAGTTCTATACCACATTTCTGAATGCAGTACATGCTTAAAATTCGCATTAATTCATGGTTTTCGAAAATATGTTGTCCACCATCAATTTTTGTATTTGTGGGCTTATAAATATGACAGCTTTAATTTTTTCAGACGAATTCATGAAAACTTAACACCAAGATACTGAAAGCATTTACTGTTCCTGCTTAAAGCTGTCACGAATTGGTGCATCGTGTGATGGGTTCTCGGGTTATTAGGCCGTGGTTGGAATCTCGACGTTTCGTCCACAACTGCGGCGGACATCTTTAGAACACAATGCACCGTAACACCGGCCGTGAGAGCTTTTGTATCTGTCTGTCACAGATTGCTTTATTAAGCCAAGTTTTATGTATACAAGTGGCTACAGTATTTTCGAGGGGTCAATCAGTGGACTGAAACAATGTTTTTCGCCAGGTATGAACCTAATGCACCGTCCTGTGAAGTTCCATTCAGACAAAAAGCAAAGAACATGCTAATAGACTACAGGATAATAGTTGCATACACACATCTTAGGTAGTGAATTGTGACATTAAAACCAACTAAATTGTCAGATAAATTTTAAATTATTATAATCTGTCGTTTAAATTTTTTAATGGAAAGAATGTAGGTTAGAACCAGATAAGCGCTAGATTAAGATGTATAGTTACGTGCTTAAGTAATAAATCTTCGAATATTTCAATAGTTGCAAAATTGTAGTCAACGAAACAAATATTTCATTCTTAATGGTAACTGCTAATAAATTTAGCTTTTTCCACAAAAATATGAAAATGGACAAATTTGTTAATATAATAAATTTTGATATCTTTATCTAGAAGCAAAATGTAAACCAAAACAGTTAGGGTGAACAAAAAGTTTTGTTTCTTGAAGAAAACGCTGATAAAAAAGGATCACACAAAGTATCTTTTAAGATATTTCAAACAGAATTTATTCATCTACAATGCCGTTTCTATTTATAGGTTGAACAACCTGATTAAATTGTTCTCTGTCAACTCCAGCTCGGAAAAGTAGTTCAGCGTTCATTCAGTCTATATTCTTATGATTCGGAACCAAGATAAATTTTTTATCCAACTGTTCTTCTTCCGATAAGTTTTCCTGTGGTATTTTGCATTTATTATTTTAGAGGATATGTCCAAGGTACACAATCTTTCTTTTTTTTTAAATTGTACTTAATAATAATCTTTCCCTACTCTTTTTAATACTTTAGCATGACTCACTCTATCAGTCCAAAATATTTTTAATTTTTTTCTTATTGTCTACATTTGAAGGATTCGTTTCATAATTGTTTTCTTTAACGTCCAAGACTCTATTCCATGCAACAAGTTAGGCTACAGGCACTTAAGCAATTTGAATTAAGGTTAATGCTTCTATTATTTAATTTCAATTTAAGCTTAAGGAAAGCATCTTTAACTATTTAAATTCTTGTTAAAATTTTTTAATCTGATTTTAATGAGTTCAAGCTTCCAAGATATTTGTGCTTTCGGACTCTTTCAATAGGTATGTTATTTAGTGTCAGATGTGTTTGTGTTACTGGTGTTTTGCTGATTACTATGTGTTTTGTTTTGTTTAATTTCATGTTTAGTTCTGCTGCTTCGCATTCGTTATTTAATCGCGTTAACATATTTTGAGATCTGCAGCGATTTTGGCTAAGGTTACCGTGTCGCCGCTATAGCGAATGTTGTAAATAGTCTCTCTGTTTATATTAATTCTTACTGCCGCTTCCCAGAGTGCTTTTTGAAAAGATTGCCTTACATTGATTACACTTGATTTCAATTTCGTTTGTATTTCCATCTTTGGTTCTGATGATTGCAATTTATTTTCAATAGATACTTTTAATTAAACGTGTATCTTTTCTATTTAGTGCTAATTTCATTAGCAATTTGATAAGTTGAGCATGTTTAACTCGACTGAAAGCTTTCTCGAAGTCAATGAAGCAGACCAAAGCCAGTTTTTGGAATTCTCTACACTTTTGTAACAAAACATTCATACAAATAAAAGTATATAAATTAAAAATTTGGATAACACGTCCTTTAAATAGTTTTCAATATTTTTTATATTTTGAAAACATAAACAAGATTGTAGAACATTTGCTTGGATTAATAACTTTAAATATTTTGTAAAATGTTAAAACTCACATAATTCTTTTAACAATATCCAGTTTATTGGGCAATGTTTTCATAGCATCTTTCGGTATGTCCACAGCCTCTCATTTTTAGCGAAGCTGGTACGACTACGTTTAAATTCAGCTGCCCATCTTTTTACGGTGGCAAATGATAGGACACAGTCCTCGTAAATAGCGTCTAACTTGGGTTTGATTTGCTTAAACGTAACTTCTTTCAATTACAAGCATTTAATTACGGCACGGTATTCGACTTTTTCATTTTTACAAAACCACTAACATAGACTGCTACAAACGACTGTCAACGTCTAAAACGGCTAAAATTTTTACAGGTATACTTTCAAAGCATGTTTGGAGTAACAAAATTCTCATAAGTAGAACCATCTTTATGCCGAGGCTCAAATTTATTAATAATAAGCTAAATTCCATGGTGCAAAATTAAACTTAATTGTTGGTAATAACAATTATATCAAGCTACTAATAAGTAGCCACATTAGACAATCGATAAGTGGCACAAACAACATAAATAGTTGCTTACTGGAACGGTAAGGATGCACAAAAAAATGTTGGTTTCAGCTGAGTATAAGCAAATAATTAGTTTTGTTTGGTCAAAGCACGCATTTTCCGAGGGGCACTTAGTGAAAGCAGATGTGTTGCTCACGTGTGCGTGCACACTGTTTACGTTTGCAAGTGGCAGTATACACACGCTTTTGGTGTGAAATAACTAATTTCCCGGGAATGTAATTTGCACCGCAAAGTACTCTCCGCCAAAGTGGTGTGCCCTGTCTGGTGGTGCTTAGTAATTAATTCAGTTTAGCACGGCATAACCCCGGCAAAAAGCATACGATCTTTCTGCAGCGCGGAGCTCAAAACAACAGCCGGAAGTAATTAGTAAAAAATCCAAAAAGTGGATAAGTAGTGCGGTATGACCGTAGAGTGTGCTCTCCCGCCGTTACCTGCCGAGTGTGACATTATTTTGGAAAGCTCGGAATCCCAGGGAGCAACATTTGCGGGTACCAGAGACTTGCCACCGCGTGCGATAGTGTCACGACGCATAGTAAAGCCAAAGCGGAAGCAATGGACGAATATAACGAGGTATTTTCTGTATCGAAGGACAAAGTCGTTACTGCCTAGGCTATAAAAAACCCACGCCAAGGTCTCTACAATGAACCCCTTCAGGGGTGTAGGGAAGAACCACAGCTTTAAAGAGTCCTCCAGTAGTGTTCCGAGACAAGCAGTACTAGTCGAAGATGTTGGAGAAGTTTAGACTACAACTTCTAAACTTTTCCAAGCGAAGAAATAAACTAGAACTACATCTATTCAGCCATACACTCCCGAGAACTACAAATGGGTGACTAAATTAATGGAGGTCAGCGGCATCCTTTTCAATATCAACTAGTTACTCTCCTAGAAGCCCTTCTCGTCTGTGCCCGTCGGAGGAGGAGAATCTCCGACAGCAGAGAATTCTAGTGAGGTCAGTTCCTGCATGCGACGACGCCTTTGTTTTTATCAAAGCTCTAAGGAGATATGGTAAAACCACCTCGTATACAAGGTGACTTCAGCGTACATTTAGTTGGCGATGTCTCAGGTATTTTTTTCTTTCCGGCTGGAAGTTTCGCCTCAAGTTTGGTGGTGTGAAGTCTTTAGAAAGGAATTTACAATACGCGTCTCCAAGGCTCAGTGTTGCCCCAAGAGTTGTGTAACCCATACATCCAGAACACTCCAATGACGCCCTCCACGATAATGGCTCAATTCACAGACGGTATAATTTTGTAGTTAAACTCACTTTTTTTGGCGATTCAGAGCAGCTAGGAGAAACTAGACAAATTGTAAAATGGTGAAAAACGTGGAAAATAAGCTTCATGTTAAGAAAGTGCTACAAATTTTGAAATCTTCGACTAATACATTGGAGAGAAGAGGAACATTGCCTTGGAGCTCTTGACAAGAAATTCGATTAGAAGCCTCACGTAAAATGGGCAGCTGCCAAGGCGAAAGCAGCCCGGCAGCTTTACTTCATTATCTTTATAACAAAATGACTCTATATAGAACACAACTATCCTTTACATAATAATGACTCTACGCTTCATGTCGAGGCGAACTGAGAGGTTAAGGCTCATACGTTTACCTTTGCCGTTCGATGGTCGCGTACCAGTTCAGTTCGTGCTTAGACGATCCATTATATTTGGAAATAAACGCAGGTACTCAATTATTTTTAGTGACTGAGTAGGTCATCCCCCAGGCATCAGAGAGTTCCAGGAATGAAGCTGGGCCCGTCTGCACCGCAGCCAAGAGGGGAATTAAGAGGTTTCTTGCTTATTTTCTCTTATTAGCCAGAATGCTTTATTCTTCTCAAAATATTAGATACAAATGTCACACAGATTGTCATATTATTTTTATCAAAAAAAATTGCACTTTTAGAAGATTTATTATTAATTTATATGATTTGTTTCTTTTTAATGTTCTTATATTGTTTTAATTGCACACCACTCTATTATTTTTCTTTTACATTTTGTGAAATTACTAATATTAATAATTAGTTTAGTTAGCTTGTAATGGGCATGTTATTCAAATTCATATGTAAGTAAATTGGTGAATAATTTGGTCTATATATTAATAGAGACCTACAACAAAAATTATATACGTGAATATAAGGTATTTTTGTAGATAATATTGTATTATAATCAATTATTTTGACATTAATTCGTTACACTATAGTTGTGTAACTTTAAGTGCATTTAGTAACAGTAAAAAATAAATTAAACTGGAATTTGACTTTCGTGTTGCAAGTACGTCTCCTGAGCTTCTAGAAAAAGTGCGTGTAATGCAATTATTACTGATTCTCTGATTACTAACACAATATTGATTAAATAATTAGTTTTTTGTTACGGGAATGTGGTATTACTATAAAAAAAATGTGCAGCTTCTATATAGAAACATTGGGTAGCGGGTAGCAATATGCAAGTGGAGCCAGTGACGGTAACATAATTTACGTTTACATAACCACCACAGTAGCTCATGTCTCAACCAAATAAACCTGCAAAGCTTGCAACGCATAGCGAAGTGGCGAAGCAGTCTCCCAAACTAACGCTGACCTTCGACCAATCAGTTTCAAAATCACTAGCAAACAAGCCTTTTTAGTCACCTGTCGATTGGTGAAAACAGAATTTGGAAATTTCCAGCCGTTCTCGAGTTATTACTCGGATGGACGGACAACATAAAGTTAGTAAGTGACTCCGCTTCGCTTCGCCATTTAATAAACGCTTTGATGAGATATTTAGCCATGTACCGGCTCCAATCTACTATTATCGATGATCATTATCCACTAAATAAGGTACCGCATGTGTTACGTCCATATATCTCGAACATGGAATCCCAATCCCGTGTACATACACCGACGTAAATGATTAATATTTCCAGGAATAATTTATCATCCGCTATAAATACGTTTGGTAATTATGGCGATGACGATTTAAGTGCAGTATAAAATAATGATTGGCAATGCACTAACAACAAAAAAAATAGAACCAATAATGAATGTCATATATAATAATATATCAAGCAGATAATAAGAATAGAAGATCGATATTTGGGTATATTGTTCTTGATTACCTTAGAATAATTAATGCACTTTCAGTAATTGTTAAATATAAAAAATATGAAATAATAATAATAGTAGCCAATGTGCATAACATAACCTCATTAAGTTATTTTAACAGCATCAGTCAGAAATGCATAAAAAAGCTTACAATTAATATAAATCAATCATAAATCAGTAATTAGAATTTTTTGATAGAAAATTTATATGTCAGCCGCTGAGTGACAGTAAATTCCACTGAACTCAAAATTATGAACGTTACCTCAAGAGCCTTCAGACCAAAGTAAGTAGTTCTAGACGCAATGCAAAACATGGGAGCATGCATTAATTGGCCGGCTTATTCGCCCCATTTAAATACCTGTTATTATAGCGTGTCCCCCGAGTCACGGATATCCGGAGAAACCCAAAATCTTGAAAGGAAGAATCAAGACAGTGAATTCTATATCTGAAAAAAACGGGCACTAAATTAGTGAAGAGATTAGCTGCGGTCATTCAGAGTAAAGGGATTTTTTGAGAACATTGGAGAGGCAGGCGTGTAAATAGCCGCTCTCGTGGTGCGGTGTGGGATACGTAGTACGGCCCGTATTGGAACGTCAACCGATAAGGCCCAAATCGTCCCTTAAACGGCCGTCGCGAAAGCGGATGGGGGCGGCTACCGATATCAACCAACGAGTATTGCCAAATCGCTCACCTGAATCGGCTTCGGCTTCCACAGTGGCCACCTTGCTGCGCTGTCTTCTTGTATGTTGCGGGGTATTAAAAACACGACCTAATTGGCCGCGCTGCGGAGTGCGTATTTGCGGGGTGTTAAGACACGACCGAATTGGCCGCGCTGCGGAGTGCTTATTGCGGGTTGATAAGACACGACCGAACTGGCCGCGCTGCGGTATGCGTATGTTGCCGGGCTTCGCGCCTGGCTTGGCGGTAGGTCTTTTGCGGGCAATTTTCATTCGACAGCACCTTTCATATCAAAAGGTGCCGCCGACGGCGTATGCAGACTTGTCGGCTGAGCAAAAGCCCATATGCCGTTTTGTGTGCGATGGCAAAACGTAGCAGCAGATATCAAAGGCCCGCATGCCGCCGCGATATAAAGCGGTTCAAGGGCGAAAAGGCCGCCACACCAAACATTTTTATCTACTTCTGTCCATTGCCAATTAGTTGCAATTTGAACGGTACCAATCTCTATTGTAGTTTTTTCTTTATGTACTTTTTTCGATGAAACAGACTTTTGGAACATTGTGCATTACAACCAGAAAAGTCGGTCTTATAACCTTATTTCCTTTCTAATCAACTGAAAGCTTTCATTTAAGGGGTTTTACAAAGCTGCATACTAGATTATCAATTTGGATTTAGAAAATAACATTACACAACTAGAAGTTTCACTATGCTATAAATGTAACTAATAGAGTCCTAAATAATAAATTGCGTTATCCATAAATGTTCAGAGTGTGCAACAAGATTTTAATAAAGTTAGGGACATCGATACTTTAGATAAGATTAAGTTACTTTTTCTAAGTAAATAATATATATTTCTTACATTTTTATTATGTAATCTATATTCTGGAATTCAATGTGGGCAATAATTGTTGAGGTACACAAAACAGTTTTTTATGCCATTTTTATATATCATATACGTTTTAGTCTTGTATTTAAGAGCAGATACTTATATTGATACATTTTTTGTTTATACAATCTTTCTCTTAATGCACCCTAACCGTAAATTAGTTTTTTTTTAACCTAAAAACCCATTTGTCTCTACTATAAACCTAGCTAATGAATGACAAAAGTAAACGAAAAAAGTAAATGAAACAAAAATTATTTATGTTAATTTTGCTCTATATCATTCTAAAGACATTATATCTAAATGTGGTGTAAATATTAATATAAAAACAAAACAAATCAAAGAAAAAGAAAAAAATCAATTTAAAAATTACAAAAATTTGTGGTAGTTTGGCAAAAATATCCAGTTTATTATTAGTAAATAAGATTTTTTTATATAAAGTAACAATAATAATATAGAGCTTTGGAGATGATTTTGTAAATATTCCTCTACAAACACCCACATCTTTATCACGTCTTTGGGGGTTCCTGGCTTTCTAGCCCCTAACCTCCATCTCTTCGGTGACCTGGCTGGGATGTTGGTTGGTCTGCTTCTCAGGGCCCCCGCACCGACCTTACGGGGGAATCAAGATCTTCGAGCGCTTGTGGCGGGCGCCTCAGTCAACTTCATAGTTGACTAAATATTCTTTTACTTCTTTTTCTTCTTTTTATAGGACGCTGAGGGACAAAGTTCGTACAGTGGGCCACTCAAAAATCAATAGTTGGAATAACTTAAAATAATTCACATATTTTGTTAGTACTTTAAAAACTAAGAGACACGTATTTTTCTTTTTTTTGAAATTTTGATTTTCTTAAAAGTTATTAAAAATAACATTTCTTCACATTTCACAAAAAATTGTTTTCTTTTGGTTGGTTCAACGAATCTTTATGATTTTTGATAAGTACATCGACAAATAATAGTACTTTGTAAATACAGTTTCAGAATTCATCTAAGGTGTAATTTGTTTAAACAGATCGATAGTTTTTATAAACAAATAAGAGTTGTTAATACTTCTTAATTAGTTATAACAATCAGCGTCACAAATTTCGATTCTTTGCTTAATTTAGAATACACGAAAAAAAAAAAGTTGGGAACTTGTATTTGGTGAAGAACTATTTTGTTATGTTTACGTCGTTCTTTGGCGCGCAGCGGCGCGACTGATGCCGTTTACCGGCGTTTAAAGCGAACGTGCATACTCTCATATGCAGATCTTAGTGTTTTATCAGTAGTGTTCAGTGAATGGTTATGTTAAAATTCCAAGAGCAAATTTTTGTTGCAATCCGTTAAAAAAAGGGCACAAGTGTGTTTATAAAAACGTCATTAGAATCGGCGAAAAAATGGAATTTAAAAACTTAGTTGGATTTTAAATTTGCCAGTTTTGCAAAAATCAACTAAACAGACAAACTAACATTACTTCACCATTACAAATCTCTAGCAACAGTATAGTGAAAAAAAAACCTCCTATTCTTGAGACAGATAGTGACAGTGTCCTGAATAATGACATTAATAAAGATCCCGATTTTAACGACAAGGTAATTATAACGTTACATAGTTCTTATTTAGTTGTTTGTAAGAGTATAATTCTTTACAGTTTATTAAACTTAGATCAGCTAAGATATGGGCAACGCAATCATTGTGCTTGTAAAAATATTTCATTGAATGTTATTGTAGGCCCTCCAACTCACGAAGACCATCACTTACGCAACAAATGCTACGTTATTGGGTGATATAATTGAGTTTAACTCTTTGAGGATATTTTCAAAGCTCTGTGAACTCAAAGCTTCTTGCAACACCTTGGCGTTTAAGAAGTTATTTGGAACGTTTGCTAGTTTTTGCTTGCTTCACTTTGTTTTCAGCATCTTTACCACTCATTGTTCAATCTTTCTGATAAATATAATGTAAACTAAAGAATTATTTCTTTCAAAACTAAATTTTATTCACAAGGGCCGCACTGCTCCACAATGATTATATCGTAGGCAACCCCCCGCGACCCATAGACTATCGTTGCGTAAACATTCGCGGCCGTAGCTTTTGTCGCCACCTAGTCGTCACGCTCGAGCGGCGCACATAATGTTTTGTGCACGTACGAGGACTAGAACAATGCAGAAATCGCCAGATGTCTTCTAGATGGTTTACGTACCGGACCTGATTGCTTAAATATCATGGAGCAAGGCAACAAAATTGTAATGTTAACGGAACGGTTAACGGTTAACAGTTACTAATAACAACACTAATTAATTTTCACAACTGTTGTTTGCTGTCTAAGTGTTCAACTGCTATGAATACTCATCTGTTTAGTCTATGGGATAATCAAGCCATAAATAATACAAAACTTTAATAAATATTTTAAGTTCCTAGAAAAACCTCATTTTTGTAGAGAAATATCAGGAAAAATTGAAAGGGCTTGTCGAAAAATAAAATTACTTAATAATTAATTTAAAAACAGTCCCGTAAATAATAAAATCTACTTGTATTTTGCCTTTTTTTGAGTATTCATAAATTCAAAAAGTCCATAAGTTACTGAACGTGTTACAGAAAAGTTGCCCATTTTCCATAATTTTATTGGTATATTAACAAGTACTCATAAAATTTTCCATTATTCAAAAATCCTGTCAACCCCGCAGCTGCAAACTTTTCTACAGTTTGACGAGGAAACTCAATTTGTTGCTCAGATCAAGCAAACCGCCAGGGCTGCGCTGCAGCGCGCACACAAAGGATTAAGCATATTAATAAAGGAGTGACTAGAATAGTGTGCAGGGGTTTAATGAAGCGAGGCAATCTGTAAGTAATGGATAACTTGCGCAAACTCATAAAAGTTTATGAACTTTGTCATGCCTGGGTTGGCCGTAAATTTGGAGTTCGGGCAGGACTAGCTAAATTGCTTCCGACTTATCGGCCTTGTTAGCGGGTAGCTTTGACAATGAAAGTTGTTTTGTAATTAAACCACTTTGCGTTGCGTTTGCATTAAATTTTTTCTGAAAACATTTAAACTATTTGTAAATTGCAGCGAATTATTTTTTGTTTACTTAAATAAGTCAATTGTACATAGGTTTTCTTAAATCGTGACAAAAAAACAACTATTAATTTAGATCTGATAGTCTATAATAAAATACTTAACATTGTGGTCATTTTTTATTAATTTTTTATACATAGTCAGTTAAATAAGAGCGTGTCCTACCTAATTAGCAGTTGGTAAATGTCTCATGCAACGGCTGCTAAGTACATGAACAAGTCAACGGTCAATGACTTGCCGAGATGTGGCTCGATAGGAAAAGTGTCCCCTAAAGTTAAAAAACAAATTGTAAACTTGTTCTCGCGAAAGCCGGGCTTAACACTGCGTCAAATAGCAGCAAAGTTGAAGCAGAAAGGTGTAGGTATATCGTACGTAGCTATCCGAACCCATCTCCGTGCACATGATATTAAACGCTGTAGTTCAGCAAAGAAACCTTTATTAGGTGAAAATCATGCGACTAAGCGATTAGCTTGGCCAAAGGACAATATAGACCGAGATTGGATCAATGCAATTTTTACGGATGACGTTCCTGTTTGCGGTTATATTATTGTTCCACAAACCTGATTAACCCCAACTAACAGCAGACCGTTAAACAACCAGTAAAAGTGCATCTTTAGGGCTGCTTTTTAAAACTAAATTTTGGAAGGTTACATCTGTTTACGTACAACCTAAATCGCTTTCTTTATCTTCTATGCATTTGTGTTACTTTTCCGCGAGTTATTGAATTTTATTTTAGAAAACTGGTTTCAGTCAAATAATGTTACAGGCGATAATCTAAAAAAATAAAAATTAGAAAAAGAAAAGTTTAGTAAATACGACGGGCATAACATTTCTCAATTCAGATCAGTTATCGTTAGCAATATCATTGCTTTACTCTTGTGCTCGGCTGTAAGTTCGTAAAGAACTCAACGGCCTTTCTTGTGAATACTCCGAATTTTGTGTAAATATTTAGAAATATCTTGACGTGTTACTCGTAGTTTTCCTTTTGTAAATTCCGACTATATGCGACAACAACGTTCCTCGAAAATTTGATCCTGTTTCTCATTTTCTACTTTGGCTATCTAGGAATTATAGTACTCTACTATATAAATTTTCATATTCTTACCGTTGAATAATTTCTTGCAAATACCGTAAAAAATTACGTCCTTGTTTATAACCGCACATATTTTTAGAAATTTATCGGTACTTGGTGTGGCGGCCTTTTCGCCCTTGAACCGCTTTATATCGCGGCGGCATGCGGGCCTTTGATATCTGCCACGTTTTTGCCATCGCACACAGAACGGCATGGGCTTTTGCTCAGCCGACACATTCACGCCCCGCAGCGCAGCCAGTTCGGTCGTGTCTTAACCCGCATAAATTCACGCATCGCAGCTCGGCCAATTTGGTCGTGTCTCAATCGCCGACGAAGCCGAAGCCGAAGCCGATTCAGGTGAGCGATTTGGCAATTCATTGGTTGATATCGATAGCCGCCCCCATCCGCTAACGCGACGGCCGTTTAAGGGACGATTTGGCCTTATCGACTGACCTTCCAATACTACGTTTCCACACCGCATCACGAGAGCGGCTATTTACACGCCTGCCTTTTCAGGACTTTTTTTCAGTTTGGATATGCAAAGATGGTACCGCAAATATTGTTTGTCGTGGGATATTATTTTTACCACTGATTTTTAGGTCCAGTTAATACAATAGACATTTCTTGCAGTGCGTTGTAAAGCTAAGAAAGTGTGCTTTATTATGACTATGCGCTTAAATAGGTTTTACCATAGATTAGAGTTAGAAATTAAAAATTAAGTTGCGTACGTAATATATTATTCAACTTTTCTTCTGAGCATCAACGCATAGAACATAGCTGTGTATTATTCTTTACCTTTTAGATAACATCTTTTGATGTTTTGATGTTAATGTAGTCTAACTTTATAATTTATTACGAATCTCTGATACTACAGGCCATGCGATATTTCTTCCTAATATGACAAAGGCCTTTATCATATAAAATACTAATTTATCTTTATTCTCAAAACCCTATATTCTAATATTATGTTCTTGATATATTCTCAAAGAAAACACCAAAAAATTAAATACAAAGGTATTTTCTTGTAAAATTCAAGCGTAAAATGCTTTTAGATTTGATATAATACTGTTTAGTGTACTAGATATCGTTAAGGCTTTTCTTCTAGAAAATTAATAAATAATGTGTAATTCGTAGTAGCTCACATTATATTTTAAAAAAGAATATAAGTATGGCATTAAATTAAAATTTTTGTTATTAGAAGAAATTAAACGTTTCATAAAATGTTTATAAAAAAATTATTCAATAATTTAAAAAATATGCATCTATCATTGCAGCTATGATTTCGACGAAACAAAATCTGTACTTAAAGCTGCCAAAAGAGCTCAAATATTTCGATGAAAATGTGGAATAATTTGGACAAAGGACCGTGATTGATAATGGAAAAGGACTACTCAATTTATCTACAAGTACACTTGGACACATCCAGCAGGAGAATTCTGCTTAATTATCAATTTAATAATTGTTAACAACACTGAAAAATAAAACAAATTAGAGCATGCCAACAAGCAAAATGCAGGCCAGACTACCGCTTAATTATAGGTACGGTTAACTGTAACGAGAGAAAGAAGATTACAAAATAGGAGAAAGAAACTGAAGAGCAAAAGAAGCAACGAATGGAAGAACTAGCAGATCGTATTTATAAAGTTGAAGTTATACAGCACAAAGTATTAAAAATGTATTAGCGAATATACTAAAGGAAATGTACAAACATCTGAAAGCATCTAGCAGCTTAGTAAGAGCCGGGTATAGAAAAAAATGAAACTACAGAAATTGTTTAATGAAAAATAAATTTTTAAAAGAAATATATTATCTGTATCTTACAAATAAGACACTAATTGTAAGTATCTAAGAGGTCTACAACACAATAGAATTTAATAAATCTAAAAAAACACAATGAGCACTTGGAAAGACACAAAAAAAATAAATATTAAGTTAGTAAAGCCTAATTTGAACATAAAAAAGCACAAGGTATTTATAAAAAAACAAAGACCACAATATAAGATAAAACCAGAAAACATTTATAGATAAAACAGCTGTAAACATGATAGAAATAAAAATTACCAAATCAAGGCAGGCATATAAACTTGACCATGATTAGGGATGCATTTCTTGAACAATTCAAAATAAGAGAAACGAATTTGTTTTATCTCGTTCTACCAAGAAGAATAAACTCCAAGTATAACCTGGACAGAGTGTGTGTATTACTGATTGGTGTCCTACCGTTAGCAAACACTTTAAAAAAGACTCGAAAAGGGAAAGTCGTTGAAAACACCTAAGACCGTCAAGCCAAAAAGAAAGAAAAATATATGTGAAGACATATTGAGGATGCAATCATCTTGAGATCAGGAGGTAATAGCGACATGAGCATTTATAACGGTGATGAAGAATATATAGGACATTTATTTATAAACCTTGAACAGACTTCTGCTCGTCAATCTGCCAATAAACTAGAAGTTTCCGACAGCCAAGGGCCATTCACCAAAAGCGAAAGCCAAGCCTAATAGGCAATTTCGTTGTTGTAAAATGGAATGATCCAAGAGTCGTACTCGCCGTAGACCAAGAGGATGATGATGTTAAAGTCGACTGTATGGAGCCTACGAGAAAAGCGTGAAAGTGGCCCAAAAACAAAGATGTCTTGTTGGATAAATGGGAAGATGTTATGAAATAGAACCACCAAAATTAATCAAAAGGGGTTTGTTTTCTGTATGTGTATGAACCATACCACTTAAACTTTTATATATTATTATTAAAATATATTATTTTATAGTATTATTATCTTAATCATACACAATTTCCTTTTACTTTGACGAGGTCTGGCAGCGGCCCCCCGGAGAGCTTGTCCAACTCCGACATGCTTGAGCCCCTTCGCATAGTAGTTTTTAAAAATAAATAAAAACACGATTAAAAAGCTCTGTTTGACATAATTGGCGTACGCCGTTGCCATGACAACGCATTTACGTATACCCAGTTAGAGTTGAACTTTGAGCTTTGACCTTTGACCTGTGTGACAGCAGCACTCATAATTTTTTTTATATATATAATTTTGTGGTAGACCTACTACCATTTTGAAAATACCAGGTATAAAAAGTTTCTTTCTCAATTAAGGTTTCGTATTCTTATTTGTCAATTAAGTAAACTGTTGAGTGTCTGTGTGTACAAAGAAATGTTTTTTACCTAATCACCAACGTTCTACTTCCCAAACTGCTCTTCAAATGTAGTAACCATTGAAATTTCCGTATGGACTCAAATAACTCAACCTCAAGGTTAACTTGAGCCAAAACTAAAAAAATCAATAAATACATCTATTATTTCGTAAACAATAACCCATAGTTTAATTATGTAAGGTACTTGTGTTAAATAAAAATTCTTAGAAACACAATTTAATAGAAAAATATAGAAATTTTAAAAATCTGGGCTCAAGTAGCCTGTGTTTACGGTATCACTATGTAAATAACATTTTAAAGTAGATTTTGTATCGGTGACTTCATTATAAACTTTTTCATCTATCATATTGCAGTTAACTGTGCTCTCTATAGCCAAATGTTACTATTGTGGGTTTTGTTCAGCATTTTCTACATTATCTATTTCATCGTTTGTGATATTAAGTTTCTTTAGCAAATCTTATTCGTATTGGCCGGCAATAAAATGGTGAAGAAAGTTTAATTTGGCTCACAATTAACAGGTTTGATTATTTGGCTCAATTATAAATTATACGCTAAGGGCATGGTGCAAAATGAACCTTTTGACATATATTTGTCACAATTACTAAAATTTTCTAAATTTGTTTGAATTGAGGTCTTGGCACTGCGATCCATACGTCATTTTACTCCTCATGTTGCAATTCTATGGTAAGACTGCTTGCGTGATCAACATTCTATTGCATCTTCTAAAGTGTAATAAGAAAGTAGTTCTTATTGGCACTGTGATTAGTGACGTCTTGTAGTTTTACTTCAGCACATGTTTCACTTATATTAAACAACTCCTTTGGTGGATAACATTTTTTTGTATTGTTGCAGAACAGTATAATAAGAAAGGTTTCTTATCAGCCTTTCTTATTATTTTATATTGCGTCCTAGTTAAGTTAACTTCTACAAACATAGCGAGAGCTTTTTCGGGAGAAATTTACATTCCATGGGATTGGGAACACTCAGATGCTTTCTTGTACTCATGAGCACGCGCTTAATTTACAGAAATTTTTCGGAGACTTGATACATACTATTTCGAATTGAGCTGGTCAATGTTTTAATCTTGGAGCTGCACTAAATCATATTTTATTAGGAAATATCAGAATTTGACTCTTGTACATATACCGAATTATTCCATATCGATAATAATTATCGTAAAAATTTCTTGTTGCTCGACATATTTAATCACAAACGGAAAACAATCAAGTACTAATATTCGAAATTGACAGCTGGACAAGTGTGTTTAAGTCTTGGAGGAGCACCACAAACAATTTATGGAAAAACCAATTTGACTTTTCATAGCTCGGGTTTGATTCAGTTTTCGTTACGATTGAGCCCCTTATCGCAAAGAAGATTGTCGACAAACTGCCGTTCGCGAAAGTCGATATTTCCCAGTTGGCTTATCTTCGAAATCTGGATTTAGCAGATAATTATTTTCACGTTCCGGGAGGAATAGACGGGATTTTAGGTGCTGAGTTTGTCAGCCAGATTCTGGGAAACACGAATCAAAGTTCACCAAAATTTCATCGGTTGCTACTTTCAAGAGCCCAGGTTGTTGTTAGGAAACTCCTACAATCTGGCCTTTCGTCGGTTGTTAGACTTGGAGGCGCGCTTTCGACGTTTTCCGGAGTTAAAAAGCTTCTATAAGGACGTCGTTTCCGATTATTTGGAACAAGGTCACATGTCAGTGACGGCCGACTATAATTTTGATATTGGCTATTTTATTCCTCACTTCGGTGTTTTAAACCCCATAACGCTTCTACGCCACTTCGAGTAGTATTTGATGCGAGTGCGAAAACGAACTCGGGAACATCACTTAATGATTTACTTCACGTAGAGCCGAAGTTGCAAACTGATATCTTTGACTTGTTAATAAATTTCCATCTATTTTCGGTTGCCTTGTCCGCAGACATTAAACAAATATATCGACAGATTTGGGTACGTGCGGAAGACCGAAAATATTAAAAATTGCTATGGAGATCTTATCCAGAGGGTCCTGTAGAAGTGTTCCAATTGAATACAGTTTCCTTTGGTCTTTAGGTGTCTCCCTATTTAGCCTTGCGAACAATTCATCAGCTTGTGGACGAGGAGAAACAAAATTTTCCAATCGCGGCCGAAATTATTCCCAGAGACATGTATATAGATGATCTGATGGCGATGATGTGATGATCACTAGCAGACATAGATAAGGCTCGCGAGTTAAAGGTCCATTCACAACAGATGATGGCTGCTGAGAGAGTTTGATTATAGAGATGCCTCGAACCAGGTGTTAGGGTTACTTTGGAATCCCCTATCCGATTGTTTTGGGTTTCGGATTGGAGCAGAGGAACGAAGATATATCAAACGATATATGTTGTCTACAATTGCCCGTATGTTTGATCCTTTGGGAATTTTAGCTCCGACTATTTTAATGGCCAAGCTATTTATTAAGCAGTTGTAGCAGGCTCAAATTGATTGGGACGATCCCCCTCCCCGCCAAATTGCCGACCGTTAGCAGACCTTTGTCGCCAATCGAGTAGATGACATTCAGGAGAACTCTTTAGTTGACTCTTGGTTTCACATTGACGGCGGGGAGAATCCGGCGGACTGTCTATCAAGGGGATTGTCACCCCAAGAATTATTTGAAGATCACTTATGGTGGAAAGGTCCGTCTTGGCTGAGCGCTCCCGAAGAAATATGGCCGATAAATCGAGTGGTGACCAATCATGCTGAGACCGAGCTTCCAGAAACTTGAAAGTTGACGTTATTTGTCTCCGAAGAACCCTGCCTCGAAAATCCTATAGTAGCGTTAATTGGTCGTTCTTCCTCTTATATACGTTTGTTAGGGTGGTAGTATTGATCCTAAGGTTTGGAAAAAAGCTACCCCCGAGGCAGGATATTTCTGGTGAGGAATTAAATAAAGCGGAGCGGTCTTTATGTCTTGTCGTAAAACGCTGTCATTTTGGCAAAGAGTTTCAGGCGTTGGAAACTGGAAAACTTTGTTCCGATCAATTACAACGACTTGCCCCTTTCTTAGACCACGGCGTAATCCGTGTCGGAGGGCGGTTCAAAAATTCGGGGTTGCCCTTTGATCACCGTTACCCCACCATTTTGCCAAAAAAGAACTCTTTTGTAAAACTATTAATTATTCATTTCCACATAGTTCATTGCTATGCAGGGCCCCACCTGTTACTCTCATTGTTTAGAGAAAAATTTAGGATTCTTTCCGCGCGACAAACGGTACGTGCGTGTGTCTGTGCTTGTAATAGGTGTTTTAGAGTTCGTTCAAAGAATTGGTCACCTATGATGGGAGATTTACCACATAGTCGAGTTTCAGAGACAAAGGCGTTTCTTGAGACAGGTGTCGATTACACAGGATCGTTAAAAATTTCTTTTGGGTCGAAAGCCGGTCCTTCGTAAAGCCTACATTTGTTTATTTATTTGTTTAGCTATCAAAGCGGTCCACAGTGAATTGGTTACAGAATTGTCAACTCCTATGTTTTTAGCAGACGCAGACGTTATCGCACGATTTTTTCTGATCGAGGTACCAACTTTGTAGGTGCAAAGGCTGAGTTGGAAGAAATAGCACAGTTATTAGAGTCCGACGAACATCGCCGATTCCTACGTGACGGTTTAGCCAATCATCGAATAGAGTGGAAATTTTCCCAGTGCTCCCCACTTTGGCGGTTTATGGGAATTTAATATTAAATCTGTCAAGGCTCATTTGTCCCGAGTAAGTGGTGATCAGATTTTGACATATGAAGAACTTACTACGGTTCTATCTCAAATCGAGTCTTTGTTGAATTCCTGACCCCTTTGCCCACTGAGTTCTGATCCATCGGATGTTCAGGTCTTGACTCCGGCTCACTTCCTGCACCTGAAACCGGCAGAAAATTTACCGGGGGAGCTCGCCTCCCATATCCCCCTGAATCGATTAAACCGATTCCATGTTAGATCGAGTTGTACAAGATTTTTGGAAGCGTTGGAGGCAGGAATATTTACATGAGTTGTAGGTCCGACGGAAGTGGGAAAAACCAACTGAACCTTTGAAACCGGGTACCGTAGTTTTAATTGACCAAAACAACTGTTTCCCTTTAAAATGGCCGTTGGGGATAGTTGATGACGTGTTTCCTGGGAAAGATGGGGTGGTTTGAGTGCTCGAGTTCGAACTTCGGGGGGAATTTATACTCGACCCACGGTGAAGCTATTCCCCCTTCCTTCCGAATAATGCGGTTGTTTGTAGTTTATCGCCATTTGTATATAATTTGTATATAATTATTCAGGTTTGTTTGTTTGTTTCATTTTGGAGAAGCGGTTGGTGCGTATTACCCAAATTGCCTTGGTTGTATTGCAATTTTGTTGAGTTTTGAACCGTCCCTTGCAGTAGTTGTTGGTGCTGAAGGCGGTGGCTTCAGGGGCGGGAGGATGTTCGCGACAATCTCCTAATTATATTTATTTTTGAAATTTTAAATTAGGGCCGGCTATAATTTGATTCCCTCTCATATATGTGAAATTTGTTTTATCGGCCCATTTGACTGCAGGCGTGCGTTGCGATTATGACCGGCGGTCTCTGCCGCAGGTCGCGAGCCGCGCTCGTGCAATTGGCTTTTAGAGTTGGCTTTTAGCACTTGCTTTGGCACGTTGATTTCGTTTAGTTCGCTCGACATTAAGCCTTTGCTTTATTCATTTTAAACTGGCCATTTCAATTACGTTAAGTTCACGCGACTTTATACTTTTGCTTTATTAAAACCTGCATTTCGCATTTTTGTTTGCTGCATTACGCATTTGCCTTTGTTCGCGCTTTTGGATTTGGCATTTTTGGCTGCGCTCGCCGATAAATTATCAGCTCGACGAGGAACCTTTACACCAGGAAGACGCCCCCGTTTCGTCTGATGTGAAGATTGGGGTAACTTGTCCTAATTTTTATCCATATCCTTCTCCTTTTCTTCTGGAAGCCCTAGAACCAACAGCAGGGAACCGATATCTGCGGGAAGCGCTGTTTCCACAGATTAGTGTTTTAATTTTAGAGTTGTTTGAAGTGTTCTATTCAAAATTCAAAATTGCCCATACAGTCCACTTATTCCGGCTGAACCAACTACATTTATAAAATTACGAGTAACTGTTTTTAGAATATTTCAATTTTTTATTAATTTAAACATTAGCCATACAAATTAACTACGTGTTCTTCTCCAAATTATAGGAAATATATAATTTAACGTTTCTGTACATTTACTAAATGTTCCATAACAACGTTGTTTTGTTTAGGCCTTAGATACAAGATAGCTTTAGACATTTTAGATTAAATATAGAAATATATACCTAAAATATACTTTTTCTTTTGATTCATCTTTGTAAATATATTTTTTCATGATTGTTTAAATATTGTTACCGTATATTTTTAATTATAACCGAAAATAATTACCAATGCCTGCAGCAGTTATGTAAATACGTTTTTTATTTAAAAGTCAGCTTAGTCAGTATATTAATATATACGGAGACAGTTCTAAAATTTAACTTTGTCATAACAACTTTGTTTATTTATTTATTAAATGCAGTAGTTTTAGAAATTTTAATTTAGTATAATATCTTTTTTTGTTTTTGACGAAATCGTGTATGTATATTTTATGGTGTTTACACAAATATTTTGTTATCAGTAAACATTCTTATCAATAAACATTGATAAAATTAAAAAATTATGCTTTATGTCTGTTATTTGTTCATCAGTATAAGACTGTTAGGTAATCAAATAATTTTCTACAGACGTTTTCCGTTAATATCGAGATAACTTAGTAGATTCATAAACGTGACTGTTTCTTTTCTAGTCATTGATTTAAGACCAGATAGGCTTGCAACAAAAACATTTTGTTTTAATTTGTATTTTTTCACATTTCGCAGTATTACATTTAAAATAGCTATAATAGAAGAATATGCACTCAGAGTGCCTAATTTAAACGTTTATGAATAGAACAAGCCGTTAATTTTAATTTGTAAAATAAATCTTTACCTGAAATACGACAAAAATCTTCCAGCATAGTTTATTTTCATAGTGCAATCTTAACACCTTTCTTTAAAATTAAGAAAACTAACTCAAAATTCTGTAATTTTAACTCGAGTTACATATAAAAATAAAGGTAGTTACTTGCTCATTCAGAATTCATAGCACAGTAATAACGTTTTTGCGCACCCCACAAGAATAACACAAATTGAATATATATCTGTCACGCACAAATTACGGGGAGCCGAGATTACTCGATACAACGTCCAAAATCTGACTGGCTTTCGCTGTTATCGCATGAAATTGGGAGCGTGAGGTCAATGGGGTTGTTTCGCAGGATTACCTGGCTTAACCCAGAACCGGGTTTTATCTTCTTCAATATAATTCTGCAAATTCGACTTTTGGCCACCTAGATCGATCAAATGTCCGCATGTGTATTGTAAAACACGTGTCGTTAGCAACAAAGACTTTATAAATACATGTCGTTTGTACGTATAGCCCAAAGAAATAACATGCAACAAACAACGTTGCATTGTGCACTCACTACAGATGCAGACCTCACCATAAATAGTTAACTAAATAAAATTTGCAATACACTGCGATAAACATTTGCTAAACCTTTGGGACAATCTTACGCAATCTTTTCGGTAGGTATTAAACCATATAACGCAATAATTACAATCAAATTTGGTGCGAGCATTCTAGCTGAGCAGTCGCATATGCAAGAATTCTATCAGACAACGGCCATTCATAATTCTGTAATAATTTAACCACCACCCCAAGTAATTTTCATAAGTTTCAAATAATCAAGCTCATATTTACTGCCACCTTGAAGGGGGGGGTATAACAATGTCATTAAGTAAGAAAAATGTTGATCATCTTATCATCTCTTATCAGAGATTTGCAAAAAGTATTTATAGAAACCAACATCTTTACTAGAACAAAATAAATACTACCTACCGACATACCTTGACCCGTCCGTAGACACAATTGATAACGGAACAGCTTCTGTAATAAGTAAAGGCGAGAATAAAGTTTAAACACCGCCAATATTCCTACACGGGTGAGTTAATCACAAATAAGTAATCTCTGATATCAAAAAACATGTTAAGGAGAATTTTAATACTAACCTCAGTGGAACGTCACTAAAAATTAATCTCTTATGCCAGAATGACTATCGAAACGTTAGTCAAATATCTTCGCTCTCTTAAATTTTTTTAGCCAATACTTAAGTCGTAGAATAGCGTTAAATGTGTGTGTTAGAAGCACTATTCCTTTTCTTGGGAGCTCGCGAAGCAGTTTAGATCCGACTCCGGTGCTTTCTTGAGATTTAATGGTTGGATCTTAGATTTAATTGTCTTTGGTGTGAGTAATGGTATAGAGTAGAGAGTATTTCAGGTAGTGGTTGAAGGTCAGAGAATTCAACATCGGGTAGATCAGTGTGTGGTTGAAATACTCTGGTTAAATGGAATGCGAACAATTTTGTCTTTTCTTTATCGCTTTTGGTCCACCCAAGTGCTGGAGGGAGTTTCCGTAATGGTGGAAACGTAGTTTGGGGTTTTAGGGAGAATTTGATATGTCTTCATATTAAATTGTCGTATATGTTTAAGGTTGTGATGTAGCTATTAAATGAGTCATCCTTCAGGGTTTTGAGTTTTGTTTCCAGCTGATTACCGAGGTTGTTGAGTTTTGTTTTATCTAATGGGTGATGGCTCTTTTGCCATTGATCTCTGGCTTTCCTCTTTTGAGCAATTAGGAGTTTAACTTTTAAGGAGATATTGGTGGATATTCCGAGTTTTCTTTGTATCTTGGAGGGGGTAGCTAGCTGTGCTGCTGATGTTAGCAGAATATTAAAGTTGTTTACGGCAACTTTGAGCGGATATTTTAAGCTTTCAAATCGATGCGTTCATGGAGAGTTTAGCGATATTTGTCCCAGTCTGTTGTAATGTTGTGAATCCGTTTGGAGAAATCTTTCAGTAGCTTGCAAATATGTTTGTGTAATTTGGTGATATGCCATTAATGATAAAGAAGTCTAGGAGGTCGAAGGTTTTGTTGAAGTCCGATAGCTAGCGTGTCGGAGTCGTAGTCAGATAGATAGTCGTATTTGTTGTCTTGTATAACTTTGTACAGCTCTCTGCCTTTTGTGGTAATTATGCGGGAGCCCCAAGTAGTGGGCTTGCTGTTGTAGTCGCCACCTGATATAAATTTGGGACCCAGAGTAAGAACGAATTGTTCAGTTTTTGTTTTTGATATTATGTTTGGGGGGCAGTAAATAGCCGCGACAGTTAGTTCATAAGGAAGGGTGAGCACCTTGATGGAGGTGACCTAAATTGATTGCTCTTCATATTGGGGGAGAGCGTAGTGTTTTATGCTTTGTTTTATTAATATAGCGGCTCCTGCATGTCCAGTTTTATCAGGATGGTTAGTGTTATATAGTTGGTAGTTTGAAATGTTGAGGTACGATGAAATATGTTTCTCTAATTAATAGCATGTCGATAAAGTTGTGTTGTAGGAATAGAATTACTTCGTCACGATGGTCTAACAGGCTATTGGCGTTCCACTGTGCGATGCGGAGGAATTTATCTATTGTTTTGTTTGCTAATTAACATTGTCAGCATGTTTACAACCATGCTGTTTTGTTGGATGAGTTGGGAGAACATAAATTTGAATTTTTCAAGAAATTTGTTAAGAGTAAGGCCAAGGGACTGTTTAGAGGAGTATTCTGGGAGGAGTTTGCAGTGCCGTGTAATACTAGGGTAGGTGGGTGAATGCAGAAAATTGGATATGTGAGTTTGTCTTTATACGGGTGAGGAGTGGTCTAGTAGTGGTGTTTCTGATTTTGTATAAGTTGTGATAGTGTGCGCATCCTCTATAATCGGTCGGGTGGCTACCTCCACATACTGCACACGTTGCTGACGTGTCTTTCTCTTCTTGCATTTGGCTATGCTGTGATGGCAGCTGCATTTAATCTTTATTAAACATGTACATTAAGGTGCCCCAAAAAAATGGTAGTTCTTTTTTTCAACGTATACTCTCTAATTTTGTTTGAATGATGTCAAAATAATTGTAAATAAAGTTTCATGTACTTAGAGCCACGGCAACCCGTGCCGACTTCCATCGAAGTACTTACATACTAAGGCTAACGTATCAATGTTCTTATTATTGCTTGTTTGTGTTATTCATAAACGCATTGATTTAGTTCAGTCAACATGTCAGTGGAGTTACGCAGTTCTAAAAAGAAAATATTTTTAATAGGGGACGTAAAACATCAAATTATCGGTTCAAAACTTCCCTCTAATGGACAAGTTTTGGCAGTTCTGTTCTATAATATTCGTGAAGCGAATTTAAGGGTCAAATCTTACTATTCGTGAGTGCATTATTTATTGGGAAAAGGCACGTATACCGACTAAATCTTTATCTAACTGTGTTAAGAAACTAGTTACCTTATACCAAGTTTGGAGAGATTTGCAAAAAAATGCAAACAAAACACAAGACGTGTTTGAGCAGCGTCGATAAGAATTTGTTACAAACTTAGACAATTTGTTTGACATTGCAAATACCGATACGCTTCAATTAATAAAGATAAATGAAGATAGGATATTCTTGCAGCGTCAGAGAGAGCCAGGTCGAGCTTGTCACTTGGCTGGAGTGGATAAAAAACTCACCGAAAAAGAGGAAAAGGCGCGCCTTAGAAACATTGGGGAGCTAAATATTTTTCATTTTTAACTTCTTCGACTTCACTTTATGAACCACTGCGAGAAAAATTGTCTTCTGATTCTGAAGTAATGAATTTACAGGAGAATTTGCCCACCCCAACTGAGAGCACACAGCCCGACACTAATAAAACTTCTATGAAGAAAAATTTCATCGCTCCAAAATTAGTGGCAGCATTAGATAGGTGTCAGTTAAGTATGAGAAATTCTGTATTATTAGAACCACTTGAACATAACCTTAACAAATTTTCTATAAGCAAGTCCTCCATTCAAATAATTTGTACGGAAAAGCGTGTGCAGAAGCTATAAAAGTTGATTTTTAAGACGAGGTACCGGATACTGTAACTGTCCACTGGAACGAAAAATTATTGCCACCTTTAGATGCACATAAATCTAAAGAAGAACGTCTACCTGTAGTTATTTCGTATGATAATAAAGAACAACTTATCGCTGTGCCAAAACTGGACAACTCTTCAGGAAGCGAACAGGCACAGGCAGTTTGGAACGGTATTACTGACTGGAATCTTAAAGATAAAGCGCAGATCCTCTGTTGTGATACTACTACTTCAAATGTAGGTCGTATTAATGGCGCCTGTGTGCTCGAACAGAAACTGAATAGAGAATGCTTATTTTTGCTTGCCCCCATCACGTCTACGAGATGGTATTAAAAGGCGTGTTTGAGGCAAAAATCAGCCAAGTGACTACAAGCCGTGACATTCCATTGTTCAAAAAGTTCCGAGAAAAGTGCCAAAATGTCGATTCCGAGAGAATACAAAGCTGTTATGCCTGAATGTTTCAGAAATTGACAAACTGCTAGAATTTTACCGAACTGAATTGCTAGAGATAACTAGCGAGAATTAATAGAGCTTTCAATAATATTTCTTGGCGGAGATACAGAGAAGAAATTTAAGATTAGCCGTCCAGGTGCCATGCACCAAACTCGATGGATGGGGAGAGCAATTTATTTACTAAAAATATCAGTACTTAGCTCTCAATTCAGAATTTCAAACAAGGATAAGGCAGCTCTGTTAGACGTCTGCCTGTTCATTGTAACATCCTACGTTAAGCCTTGGCTGCAATGCACTTTAGCGGTAAAAGCACCTTACCAGGATTTGTGCTTTTTGAAGGTCATGAAGGCTTACTAAAAAATCGACAAAGGCGTCTCAAAAGTAACTTTACAAAAGTTCTGCCAGCATTTATGGTATTTGACAGATGAAGTGTCTGTCTTGTCTCTATTTGACCATGATATAAACAAAGAAATTAAAGTAAAAATGGTTGTTAACTTAGCCAAAGAAAATTCATCAGCCCACGGTAAACGCTACATCCCATCGAAAGAAAAACTTTGTGGCCCACTTTACGATTAGTCTGACAAGTAAAAATATTAGTTTTCCTTTGTTTTCTTTTATTACTTTGATATATGATAACTGTTCTCTCTTTTTAATTTCAGAGAAATACATCGATGACTTTGTTTCAATCAAAAGTCCTTGTTCGATCAATTCAAAATTGATGACAGTTTTCTCAACGAATGTCCTACTTCATAGTCAAATAATGCTTCATTTCAACACGCTAAGAAGAAGATGCAGACACTGAAAGCAGTTAACGGTTAAGTTAATGAAAGACTTTCATGGCTTAATCACTGGAGGAACAAAAACAATTTTTATTGCGTTGCGTACAAGAACACAGACAGATATATCCCGACTATAAAAAGCAATTTTTGAAAAGAAAATTTAATAAATAATGTCCTTTTAATGATAAATATTTAATAAATAAAGGATACAGGTAAAACACTATTTTATTGACTGAATAAATATTAAGTTTTAAAATCCCCTATGGCGTCCATACTAACTTTTCTGTCCAAATTTTGACGTCAAGTCGGCACTGGTTAACGTTATTCGATCGCAATAATATTTATTATTTCAGTTATTAAGGTCAAATGAAAAAAATTAGAGGGTATGCGTATTTCAATTCACAAAAAAAATTTGCTCTTATAGCCTGGGACACCTTAATGTACATAGCTTCTGGGTAATTTTTATAATTTTTTATTTTAGCGCTAGAAAGTTAGCATAAAACATTTTTACATTACTCAAATTAGTAGGGTAGTCTGTCTGAGTAAATTGTTAGATTATGGGTAACAACCAGTGCGTTGGGTGAATTTTTTCATTCCAAACTCACATCTTTAAAATAAAATATTATTATATTTCAATACATAAAATCCATATAGTTTTTTAGTAATGTTATTACTTTAATTTAAGGAATTATACAGAAATGCAATTTTTCTTTTCTGCAAAATTAAGATTTTAACAACCATTTCAGAATTAATTTGCCTTTCTGCAGAATATTCCGTAACTACCAATGCCTTAAGTTACGTCTCCATATCTTTATTTTCGATGAAATTGGTTTCAGTACTTTATTGTAAGTTAGTGATATATTTGTGTTGTTACTTACAATATGCAAAAACTGGTTTTGACGTTTTAACTGTGTTAATTTTGACGTAGAAGTCAAATAACGTTCAGGACATCAAAAAAAAAAACAACTAAAAACGAAGAATTGCAAGATTTATTGCATAAAGATTTATGTTAGATCCTAACAATGCCATGTATTATGCAAAAGTCGTGTTGATCTGGCAAATATACATTTTATTAAAAAAAAACTTTAAGATTTCAAAATATTTGAAGGCCACGACATAGCCAAGAAAAGAAAGTTATGCGAATTGAAAGGAAGCTACCTTGAAGAGCGCAAAACCTTATATGATATTCTGCTTGATAGGCAAAAGAGAGAGAGAAGTTATTGCATCACATTGTTATTGGGAATAAAAATTTGATTTACTTCGATAATCTCTAACGCAAATATTGGTTTGCGACCAAAGTCCACCATCAGCATCGACCCTAAAGTGGAATATTTATGAAAATAAAGCAAAGCTCGATTTGATGGCGCAAAAAGGGCGTACTGTAGTTGGAGCTATTAAAACCTGGTCAAACGATCAGTAACGACTCTTATCAATAATAGCTAATAAATTTTAATAGACCACTGAAGATGAAATGTTTATAATCCGCAGTGGCGTAGCTACCGGAGGGCTAGACGGGGCAGTGCCACGGGTCCCCCAAGCTCAGGGGGCCCCTCAGACTCTGACTTACAAACTATAAATTCCAGGATTCCAGGAACGCGACTTTAATAATGGCAACTTATTTGAAAAAATACAGGGGAATTTCCAAGAAGTCTCGAACATCTTTGTTTGAAACTTGCGGGGAACTCCCCTGTATTCTTAGGCTGGTTTCACAGTCGCGCCGTTGAACAGCGCGTTTCAACAGCACGCTCGTGACGCAAGGCAGAGGTAACAGCGGAAAAGCCAACGATCTTGTCAGTTTTCGAGAATTTGTACAATCAATCGTCATACGACTTGGGAAATTTTACCAACATTTTATTGTTAAGTGATGATAAAAAAACGTCAAATTCTTGATCGTGTACCTTTACAGCCTTCGGGACTTTTTCCAAAAGACGCCCACCAGGACAACAGGTGTGTTTCAAAATCGTACTACTTTTCAACTTCTAAAGATGGACCAGTTCATCGTTTTTGGTTGTGTTATTCTAAACTACTAGATGCTGCCTACTGCCAACCCTGCTGGCTATTTGCTTCACAAAGGAATAATGTATGGTGTAAGGGCATTCGGGACTGGAAACATTTATCAGAACGAATAAAACAACACAGTTTCTCGAGTGGTCATACGGAAGCATGTGCTGTGTATGAACTTTGAAAAAAAAAGTGATACAACTATCGACAAGGAACCTGAAAATGAAATTCGTAAAGAAGCGTCATTTTGGAAAATGGTTCTTCAAAGATTATTCGATGTCATACTTATCCTAGCAAAGAGTTCTTTGGCTTTAAGAGGACATCGAGAAAACTTAAATGAGGAAGGGAACCATGGAAATTTTCTGTCCGTTGTAGAGCTTGTCGCCCAATATGATCACATACTGCGGCAAGTTTTGGATATGCCTAAAAGTATTATTTTTATTTCTAAGTTTTTACATGATTGCTTCAGAAGGAGGGTTATGTTTCTCGAGAGTTTGTATGTATGTATACGAGGACTCAGTATTAGACGTAAATTTTGTAAACAAAGAACTGTCACTTTTTACGTCATCTTGATTTTGTATTTGGAATTTATGGCTTGGCAGCAAGTTATCGGGTTTGTACTAGAGTTGTGAGTAAACCACTATTTATATTAAATTATATACGTTAAATTAAGTCAAGAAAAATAAAATATTATATTTCTTATTGTATTTTAAGCTACTGATTTTAAAAATAATAAAATTAATGTTTAGTCAGAACAAAAAAGGGTAGATGGTCTGATAACTGATAACTTGCTGCCAAGCCATAAACTCTTAATTAAAAATCAAGATGATGTAAAAAGTAACAGTTCTTTGTTTACAAAACATACTTCTAATACTAATTCCTAGTATATGTATGTGGATTTACTTGTACCCTGCTACAGCCTAAACGGCTTGATGGATTTTCACATATGGGGTAGTTGTCTTGATAGAGCGAGTGACACAGGGTACAAAAAAAACATCGAGTGGGGTATCAAAATGTGCAATTTTAATCAAATAATAATCGATCAATTTAAACACAAAAATAGTTAAGTTACTGTAGTCGCTTTTTATTTGTTTATTTATATTTTATAAATTAACTGTTTATATTCTAATTATTGTTTAAAATCGTTTTTAGGATCAACAAGATATGAGTGCAACAATTCAAAATGAAATGATTGATTGCTTGGGGACCACACTTGAAAATCATCTGTAAGACAGATTAGAGCGTCGGCCATTTTTCGCCTTCATATTGGATACGACACAGGATATATCGAAGGTAGACCAGCTGAGCATTGTTGTAAAATATGCAGTAATAACCAGATCGGAAAATGGACAGCCAGTTGACATAGAGGTTAAAGAAACTTTTCTAGGTTTTTACGCAGCCAGCGAACACGGCGCAGCAGATTTAGTCAATCAGGTGACTACATTATTTAAGGATAAAAATATTAATTTAAAAAAATGTGTGGGTCAAGGCTATGATAGAGCCAATGTTATGAGCGGTGTGTACAATGGTGTACAAAAACAAATTAAGGATATCCAGCCTAACGCGGAGTACGTACATTGCGCCACATAATTTAAATTTGGTGGTAAATGATGCCGTTAGCAATTGTTTGGAATTGCAGAATTATTTCGCAGCATTGCAAGATTTGTTTAATTTTTTTGGACTTAGCATCAAACGCTGGGATCTGCTGCCAAAATTCACCGGCAAATCGGACATCACTCTAAAAAAACTAAATCTGACTAGATGGTCCAGTAGGATCAATACGATATCTGCAGTAAAATTTCGTTATTTCGATATAATCAAAGTATTATCAGAAATCATTCTCAAAAGTTCCAATAAAGATGAGCGTAGTCAAGCAGAAAATATTAAAACAAAAATGCTAAATTTCGAGTTCGTGTTCCTTTGTGAATTCATGCGCTGCATATTGAATTATATCAATTATGCATCTAAAACTTTGAAAAATGCAACATTGATTTGGACGAAGCAAGTAGAGCTTTACAAGAAACAAATGCAAAGATGCAAATTTACAGAAATGACTTCGAATCATTTAAAAGCAAATCCAGTGAAACTGCAACAAAATATGGCATAGATCCCCATTTCAAAGAAAAAAGGCAAAGGAAAATAAAAAAACATTTTGATGAATTACTTTCAGATTACCGATTTCAAAACAGGGAAGAAATACGAGGCGCATTCATAAAGTAAGGGCCGTTTGGTCACAGAAAAAAATGTACTCATAAGAAACAAATTTTATTGTCATATTTAGTTAGGTACAATCTTACTTTACTTCTCTACATAATCGCCGTTCACTTTAAGCATTTTTCGTACCGCTGCACCAGCTTCTTTAACCCTCTGCATAGAAGCTTGCCGCCTGAGAGTTGAACCAGTTAACAACGGCGTTTTTGAGTCCGTCTTCGGTTTCAAAACGTTGTCCACCCAGCCACCGTTTAAAATGCAAGAAGAGGAAGTAGTCGCTAGGTGCAAGGTCGGGACTGTACGGTGGGTGGTCAAAGTTCCCAACGAAAATCTTGAATTTTCTCAATGGTTTTGGCAGCAGTGTGAGGACGCGCGTTATCGTGGAGGAGGATTATGCCAGATGACAGTTTCCGCGGCGTTTGTTTTGATCGCACGTCTCAAGTGTTTGAGCGTTTCGCAGTACACGTCAGCTGTAATTGTTGTCCCACGTTCCATGAAATCAACCAAAAGAACACCGTCTTTGTCCCAAAAACTGTAGCCATCAATTTTCGACTTGTGTACTGAGTTTGTTTAAACTTTTCGGTTTTGGTGAGGATGAGTGTCGCCACTGCATTGATTGCAGTTTTGTTTCTGGGTTGGCGTAGGATACCCACGTCTCGTCCCCAGTAACAATGTGAGAAAACAAATCATCTCCATTTTGTTGATAACGGGCCAAAACTTTCGTCCACTAGACATTCTTTGCTCTTTGTGGTGGTCGGTGAGCATTTTGGTACCCACCTTGCACACAATTTGCTGTATGCGAGGTTTTCTGTGACAATATTGTAAACAGTAGTGCGTCCAAGTTGAGGAAATTTGTCAGCCAGGCCACTAATCGTCAATCGACGATCAGATCGCAGTGCTTGGTCCACTTGTGAAACGATTTCATCAGTCTGGATACTGGGCCTGCCACTCCGCTCTTCGTCATGGACATTTGTTCGGCCATTTGTAAAATAACGGCACCATTGTCTAACCTTTCCTTCACTCATAACTGTAGGTCCGTAAACCAGGCATAACTCCCGATGAATTTCAGCAGCCGACGATCCTTTTGCACATAAGAAACGAATCACAGAACGCACTTCACACTTGGCGGGATCAACGATTTTCGCGGCCATTGTTCTTTGCATTCACTGACAACAATACAATTTCAGAATCAAAACAAATGACGCTGTAGCTTCGCAATGAGTCAGTAGATGGCGCTGCAGTGGTAAAACTGTGCTTCGAAGCGCCACTATTTATATACATGCAAACGGCCCTTACTTTATGAATGCGCCTCGTATTTAAAATTACTATTTTCAATAATGTACTAGACACAATAATAACTCAAGTTAAATGCACGTTTTACTGGCATGAGTACAGTCAGTCAAATATTCAATTTTCTAACACCAACATTTTTACTGGATGTAGATGAAACAGCTTTATTACAAAAGTGTGACCAATTCCAACGTAAATATTCTGATATAATAGACCTTAACTTTTCCCTTCAATTTCTTAATATTTACCACCTGCTTTTACCTGAATTAACTAAGGCAGAAACATGGACTATTCACCAATTCTGTAAAGAAATAATGAGCAAATATGGAGTGTTGGAATGTGACCTAACAGAAGTATTTACAGCAATGTTACTGTTCCATACAATTCCTGTCACTTCTGCAGAAGCTGAAAGATCATTTAGCAAATTAAAAATTATAAAAAACTATTTGAGGAATACTATGGGCCAAGCTCGACTCCGACATTTATCACTAATAGCAATCGAAAACAAAGAAGCATTAAGTTTAGATTTAACGGAAGTCATTGATACATTTGCGAAAACTAAATCTAGGAAACGATTATAGATAAACTAAACTTCCGACTTTCATATAATAACTAGAGGAGATGCTTTATAGAGATAAGTTTACCTTTGTACATGACATCGCTAAATAAATAAATAAAGCAAAATAAAAACTTTTTGATTTAGGTACTTAGTTTTATTCCTTAATTGCCTTAATACCAATACCTATATTAATTTATTTATCCAATTATTCATTCCTAAACTCTGCGTGTAGAACCAGGACGTGCCCTGCTATGCACAATAAAGAACTGATGATAAAGTAGCTTTGCAACTTTAAAATATTTAAATGTAACTACATATTTATATTTTGACTTGTATTGATAAAATTTTAAAGATTTGTTCTGTATTCGTCGTGTTCCGAACTCGACGTACTCCAGATTTATCGTAACCCAGATTCGTCGTACTCCAGATTCGTCGTAAAACGTATAGTCGGTCAAGAAAGTGGTGTTATTGGTTTAAAAATATCTACTTAATTAGGATTCCGTACCCAAAGCGTGCTCAATGGGACCCTATTAACGTGCCTCTGCTGTCTGTGTGTCTGTCATAGGACTGTATTTTTTGAACGGTAACAGATAGATATTTTCTTTTATTTTCATAAAATAGTTTTAATTGGTTCATTAAAACAAGTTACAATTTGTATTTGGTTTTTAATTTTATTATTGAGTCGACTGTATTACGACGAATCTGGAGTACGACGAATCTGGATTATGACAAATCTGGAGTACGTCGAATGCGGAATACGACGAATACGGAACAAACGATTTTAAATAGTTTAGTTGGGGCCCTAGTTTATTTTTTGCCCCAGGGCCTTTGGTTACCTAGCTACGCCGCTGATAATCCGACACATGTTGAAAAACAGATCAAAAATATGTTGGAAGTGCTTGATTGGGATATCTTACCCCGTCCGATTAGTAAACATTTTTTGTTCTTAATACATCGTCTTAAACGGAGAGTCAGATTTTAAAGCAGAATTTGTAAATTACTAAAAAGATGGAAAAAAACAATAGCTAACCATGTACTTTTTCATTTTACACCAAAGCAATGTGTAATAATAAATGCATTCTTGACAGATATTTGTTAATGATTTAACTACGAAAGTACTTATCGGAAAGACAACTTTCTTCTTGCTGTTCACACGAAATTTCTCTTTAAAGTTCTGCATCGCATTTACCAAAACATTTTTTCTAGCGCAGTTTTATAACTTATTTGCAAATGGCAACTTCCAGCTCGTTTAACGTGGACTTTTGATTTGAAATAACCCCAGAAAAAAATTTGACACAGTTAAATCTGTTGAGCATAGAGGTTACAAGTTAAAGTAATATTTGTCGCACAAATGGCATCGAAGCCTTTGTCGTGTGAGCTATGACTCCATTTTGTTAGAACCACATTTTTTCATGTTGATTCGTAAACGTCAAAGTTTTACATGAAAACAATTAGATAGCATGTTGACACGGCGCTTTGAAGTTATTATTACTTTAAAAACATAAAGTCCAACAATCCTTCCCAAATTGTAACTTTAGCAGTGTGGCTTCTGATTTCTACAAAATAATTACTTCTCGTAGATTTTCTGTTGCCCAAAATCGACGGTTTTTCTTATTGACATAACCATCCAAGTGGAAATCTACCTCACAGTTTATCACAAAAAATTAGAATTTTTACAAAGCACTTTGCGTTGGACAAAATCACATTGGCATATATTTTGAACAACCATAATTTTGTGCGAAAGGAATTTCAACTTGTCGTGTAGGATGCTCTGTAGCGAGCAATGAGACCGCCCAATGGTTGCAGCACATCTTAAGAAAAACTGCCTTTTTACTCTCTTAACTTAATATCTGGTGTCCTAGTTGTACAGAGGCAGCGAGTTCATTTCCTCTAGATAACTGATGGTGATCAGGATTAGCCCGATATTAAGCAATATTGAACTGTCGACGAAAAAATGTGAAACAGTAATAATAGAATCATTATTTTTAGAAAAATCGGCAATAATTGTTAGACTGATATTGCAACGTTTTGCTAATTTTGTTTAGTTGGGTGGGTACTTGGTTTCTAGTAGATATCACATTTTCTTAACTTTTAAGTTTGTATACCTTAGTATCTTTTAAACGAAACTGATAACTCTTACTAACGTCCTTTAATGTTTTAATTGCAGCATCTTTAGTAACACTAATATTCTGTTTGCTATAAAAAAACCTTCAAATTGCACTTTCGACATTTTTCCCCATATATTTATTATTCCACTTAATACAGTAAACATAACTAACAAATAAATAACAAAACTATGCTACCAAATGAACAGTCAAGTCTAGCTAAATTTAATTACACAACTGCGCAAGTAAAATATGGTGCTACATTATTGTCAAAGCGTCATAAGAAATACCAAATATGTTAGGGTTTTCTTAATTATTACACCAAATTAAAACTTAATCTACCAATATGAAATCTAGAAGTATTGTAGGGCTAATAAAATAGAACGAAATTCGATAACGTACTGACAGGCCCTAAGCTAAAATAGGCCAGCGGTGTTTGACCAAAATTAACGATTAATAAAACGGGACGTCCATTAAGGAGACTTAGCGTCAGAGTGAAGCATCGTTACAGGAGCAAAAACTGGCGAACAACACGTACAGATCGTAAACATTAAGGTCCACAAGTAATAATTTATGGCTGTACAACACTAGCTAATTTCACGAAATAGGAAGGCAGAAAGATGTACCCAAGGGTATAAATGAAAGATAAAAATTAATCACAGATTAATTTACAAATATATAGGGTTGTTCAAAAAATTTGCAAGATTCTAAAATTTTACTGGAAGTACAAATACAATTATATTGTATTATGTGACAAACCTTTACATTTTCTTACACTACTCTATTAAAAAAGTGTTTCTTTTTAGTTTGAAACTTGCGCGAAAGTTGCAGTTCAGAAGACTTTTTTTCTTGGCACAACCTTCAGTGACATTCGCTCCTTATTTCAGTTTTGTGTTAACTTATAACTTAAAACAGTTTATTTGTATAAATTTTTTTGCCTTTTTCCAATTTTTAAATTATCTGATATTTGTAAAAAATAATTTTTTAAAAATAAAATTAATGCTACTAAAACGTTTTAAATGGAGCAAAAAGCACTCGTCGATCAATATTTATCGAAAAAAACGGTATTCCAGTGGCACAAGCTGTTCAGAAAAAGTCATGTGAATTCGCAGAAGATAAGCTTTGGTTTGGTCATCCATCAACATCAATAACCAACGAAAATATCGAAAGCATTAGAAAAAAAGTAATTGAAAACTTTAGTTTGGCTGTGAAGGATTGTTAAAGATGTTGACATGTTAACAGGTTTACTACACGTAATTTGAAGTGATTTTTTGAACTCGAAACGTTTGTCAGAAAAATTCAGCAAACATTATTCGTGAGTTTTTCGTCAAAACTTTAACAGATGTTACTCCACAAGCACCATATCATCCAGATATGTCACCATGCGCCTCTTTCCTTTTTAATTGATTGAAAAAGCACTTTGAGAAACTCGATTTGGCTGGGACATATCAATAAAATAAAAACCGAAGGAGGTGCTGATGGAAATTCTAAAAAGTGAACATAAAGTGTTTTTTGCCAGATTGGATTAAACCTTGGGGTTTGTGTGTCGTAATAAAAGAGGATTATTTTGAAGGAAACAAAATACGTTTAGATAAATAAATCTTACTTTTTGAACAGCGTAGTATGCAGTAGGAATGCTTATTATACGATATATGTCTTGAGGTATAACTAACGTGCTACCGGTGATGATCTCGAATGCATTCATTTCAAATGATTAATTTTGCTATCAAAGCTATTCTTTGATGTTTGTATCATACCTATATAGAATTGTACTCGACAGAGCTTGTTCCTTATAGAACAAGCACTTCCCCTTTATAAATCAAAAAGACTGTTTACTGATAGATTATTTTTAAATTTGGTAAACCAAATTATATGATGTTTTTGAGCAACAAGCTCTTTTACCTTACCTTCAGCTAAATATTGTGGTTAAAAGTTTTACTTAACTGCAGCCAATAAAAAAAGCAACTTTATCTCAACCTAATGTAATGATAACAGCGAATAGATCTATTAGATAAAAAAACTTTTATTTATTTTTTAATAGCTCTGACTTGATTTTCTAAGTTTGAATCCACTAACAACGGCAATAAAAAGTTTGAATTTACAAGACTGTAGTCTTAGCAACTATACTACTCAACAGAAATGCTAACAAAAAGACGACCTTATTTCGGATTATTAAAAACTTATGAGCTTGCTTTTAAGAAACAAAGTGGATATTTTTAACAATTTGAAATCCTGATATGTGTTTTTTCTTCTAAACCAAAGCAAGAATAAGCTACCAAATTAGAACTCAACCTACAGGAAAAGGTCCAAGAAAGACCTTTCCAAACAAAAGAAAAAAGATACTTATAGTTTGATGTCCACTAAAAAATTTACTAATTTAGCTGAACACAGAGAAGAATCGATGCAATGTGGAATTAAATGGAAAAAGAGAAAACCGAAAGGTGATTTTGTTTAATAGATTTATTATTTATTTTATCTAGATGTAACTGACAAGGTATATTCGATACAGGTTGCAATTTTAATTTCTTTATCTTACATCCACTCGTTTTTTATCCTTCTTCGTGTACAATTTCATTGCCCCCAACAAAAAGTGATCTTGCCTATGTCTATCCTATACTTAATTTCTTTTTGTTTGTGTCATCGTCTTTTCTAAGTTTTCTAGTTGTAGTTTTGAAATCAAAATTCTAAACAATTCAACAAAAGCACAATTATGCTACCGTTCCAATTTATTCAACCAAAAAATTCATCTTATGCTTCTATTTCTTATTTCCTCTATTTTTCCTTACATAGTAATTTTTAAAGTTTCATATAGCTCTCTTCAAATACAGAAATTTCCATACATTAATGTTCAATAATTATTTTTTTCTTCATTTTATCATTCTTTGCTCTGCTTACTCAGATTATATTTAATATTCTTTGACATACCTACATTTCAAATGATTCTAATATGCTACTGATGTTTTTCTTCACCAACCAAACTTTTATTTCATAATACGTAATTAAAAACACATAGCATTTCGACATTCTAATCCGAAGCTTACCCTTGGTTTCTCCTGCGTGGCATATTTTTCATATTATTAAACATTGTCTTGTCTTGACCAATACTTGATCTATTTTTTTAAATTTATTATTTTTGTTAACAATTGCTTTTTAATGTTGATGTGTTTGGATTGTGTCCACTTGTTTATTTTTAATCAATATACTTCATTTCCCTTATTACGATTGCGTGTTTGTCATAAATTTGGTCTTTTTTGATATTCTTGCAATAAATATAGTCATTTTCATATCTAATATTTCTATTAGGTTATCTAAACTAAATTCTAATTAACGTTTTAGTAATACTTTCCTAATATTTATTCCAAATATGGGTTGAATAATAGCGAAAGTATATACATATCTGCCTTACTCCTTTTGGTAACTGCATCTCTTTTGATAACTCATTATTTATATTTTCAATTTGGGTAAGTCATAGATGAGCTATTATTCTAATATCTTTATCATCTATGTTTTTTGTAAATAGTCGAATAATATTTTAACTGAGAAAGCGTATGTTAGTTGATTAATATCTATAAATCTTTGAGATGACACTATGAAAACAAACAGGTTATATCTTGAAAACGAATTAGGTTTTATTAAGGTCTTTTTCCAATTTATTGAAAATTTTGTACTGTAATAACTTAAGAAATGTCTTAAGAGTGTGACTCATTAAACTAGTCCGATAGTCAGTATATGTTCTTGCGTTAGCTTTTTCTTAGCAACGTTATGAAAATTGATTTAAACCATTTTTGGGAACTATTTTCATGTTCCGTAGTGTATTATGAAAATCCACTAATACATTTATTTGTTCTTCTATGACTAATTTTGTTATCTCATCTGGAATTGCAACATACTATTGCATTTTGTTTAATTTTAATATTACTTTGATATTAGAAATTATTTTACTATTATCACTTAATGACATGTTATATTTATTTCATTTTTTATTCCCACCAGTTCTTAATATCCTTGTGCAAATTAGTTCTTATTTTTTTTAGATATATCTGTGTACTATTTGTCCTTCATTTCTTCTAAATTCTTTCTTATTACTTTATGTACAACTTTAAACATGTCCCTACCTTTGCGCTAATATGTTCTTAACTTTCCACTATCTCATCCATCATGTATTTTTCTTATTAACCTTCGGTACCTCTCATATTTCTTTAATTGGAATCAATATTGTGTTTTCAAACGTTTTCTATTTATTATTTGAGTCCCCTTCCGGGTTGATTTACATTTTATTAAAGTTTCTTTTAATTTTCAACGTTAGTTAATCTTTTGTGACTTGGTTTTTTAATTGTGCCATTCATGATTTTTTATATTCTGATGCGGATTTAGTTTCTTTAGTATCTTCTCAAAGTTTATGTTACTGGATTATGGTGGGTTGCTGAATCTGCACACAGCTATGTTATAGGTGGTTTGATTGAGTTACGATATCTTCTATTTATTTATTACATAAAATATATAAATTCAATTTATTAAACTATAAAAGCTTACAAAACCTCACCAAACCTTAATTAATATTAAAAAGTAGCAAAAATACCATGCATTATGATTTAAAAAAATAGAATACAAATCGTGAAGTAAAAAGCAACATAATTTGGATTCATTTGGCAATTTGTGTTAAAAAGTACTGTTTTTAATGTTTGCGATAATTTAGTGTGAAAATAGAAAAGGGATAATTGTCTATAATTTTTTTTGGCATCTTGGTTATTTGCTGTGGAATCTGCTGTCCTTTTGAATATTTTGCAATTGGTACAAACGATAAGTAATTTTAAACTATTCCGCAAGTTGTGCTTATGTTTCTGCACTGCTTTATTCAGCAAGGGTTACGGATTTTTCGTCGAAAAAATCGTTGTATAATTTTTCTACGTTATTAAGTTGCCATATTTTTACAAAAAGTACAAGTGAATTGATCAACTAAATGTTTTTTACTTCTATTTTTTTTATTATTGTTATTATTATTATTATCGTTATTATTACAAGCAAGCAGCCTCTACTTGACAGTAGCTGACTACTTTGGGAACCAATAATAAAACCAATGGAATAGATAAATAAAAAACGTTTTTGAAAGAGTTTTGTCCTTACTGGGACTGGTATGGCGTGTCTTATTAAGCAAGAAACCATAGACCCTTTCAGGTTCTTTTATAATCGCTGATTGCAAGAATTTCGGTTTTTTTTACATTGATTGATCTACATGTTATTACACAAACACATGCCTTGTTGGTATTTTTTGGTTTCTTTTTTTTATTTAATATGCTTACTAATATGTGTGATCGGTTATCATTTATCATGAAGTATCCCTATGAAGAGGTGAAAAAACTTTATTTAGCGGCCTCTTAGCAGTACGGCCAAATAATAAGCAGTACCTTCTATTCCAGTTAGTAACATCATGAGGGATACTTTGGTGGATTTTGTGAGTGGAACGTATTTCAAATGGATATTTCCACTTGGTACCCCTGCAAAGTGGTTGCAAAGTTCGTTTGATATTTTGTTGTGGCCGGGATTTTCAGGCTCGATAGGCCGATATATGTACATCTTTTTTTTAGCTGTAACAGCGACAGCTTTAACGTTAATTCCTTCGCCTCAGGAATTCTCAATTCCGTGTTGGTGGATGAGGTAAAATGTATTAGTATGTTTGAATATATACACCAGGTTGTCGGAAAACAAATCCTAATCATTGAAAATTGTCAAACAAGGCTAAGTGCTTTGTAACTTCCGAGTAGGTCGGATAGCAGGGATCTGAAAAGATACGTTTTGTTACCTTTTGTGTTGAGCATTGCCCGTTATATGAACTGGCAACGATATGGTCTTTGAAATTATGATACATTTATTCTTTGCTTCTATCCATACTGTGTAACAGCTTCAATAGCAGCTGTTCATTTTCCTAAACAATGGCATAAGGTTTCTGGGTAAATTCCGATGCTGGTATGTTTAGTAGTACGTTTAGGCCCCAGTGTTCGTGAGACAGATTCTTCTGCGTTTTGCCTTTGAAACATTGCCTTTCTGACCTGATCAACTGTTTCCTGCATGTCGTAATCAGTGTTCGAAAATATTGGCTCTGATACAAGTTGGTTTATTTTGTTCACAGCTCTTTCTGGACTCTTATACTTTCCGAAAAAATTAATTTCTAGCATTGCTGCTTTCTTTAGTTATTTCTCTCTAATTTTGTGATTTATAAATCCTCAAGCTTCCTTGCTCTGCTAACAGCTAACTACCTTGAGCCGAAGGATTTTGCCTTCTACCACTTATCCTATCTTTAATTTGGCTTTGTGCCTTATAAATTTTTATAACATATGGTAGTTCCAATAAAAATTGCTTTCTGGTATAGATATCCCTCTTGAGTTTGTGGGTAACAAGTTTTATTTTCTCGTTGCTTGTCATTAAAATTACTTTTGCTATTCTACCATTCATCCAATCATGAGATCTGTTACAGTTACGGGTTACCATTACTTTTAAGTGTAAAACTTTAGGATGCACGTTATGTTTCCTGAAAATTAAATTAATATCATTTGATTCTTTCTCTGTGATTTTGTTTTCATTTAGATATACGTCTACTTCCTCATATTTGGTGAGTAAATCAATGAATGAAACTGGGCTTAAGGATGTTGTAGTTCATGTCAGCAATACCTCCCAGTTTAATTTTGTTTAGATTTATAAAGGTAAAATTGCCTTTATGTGGCATGATATCTGTTGCGGCCGTAAGGTGGACTGTAGAGTAATTTTAAATTTAAACAAAAGGAACTTCAAACAAAAGCTAAAGCTAAAAACACTAACCTGTGGAAACAGCGCTTTCCCGCAGAAATTGGTTCGCTGTGCTGTAGGTCCTGGGAGATCCAGGAAAAGGATATAAGGATGTCGGTAAACAGATAGGACAAGGTACCCCAATCTTCACAGCGGGGCCGAACGGTAGCGGCTTTCCTGTTGCAAAGGTTCCTTTGTCGTTCCTTGCCGAGTCAGAGTAAAGAAAATAGACCGAGTTTTTTACCGGCAAAAATTTCAACCCCGAAATGCAATCGGAAAACAAAAGGATAGGCAAAATATCGAATTTTGCCACAAAATTAGCTTTTAACAAAACGGCCTCGCAGAAATGAAAACTTTTGCTGCCAATCAAACACGCCGGCAAACTCGGTTAAAAATGCTCTCGGCTTACGGAAAATTTAAAACTATCACAAAACTAAATTCAAAAGCAAATCCGAGAGTAGAGCAAAGCCCAACACGGCCTATATATGTGCAAATTCGCGTCAATATGTCAAATCCAAAATATACAAGAGAGAACCAAAATACGGCCGGCCCTAATTTAAAAATTAAAATAAAATCAATTGGAGATTGGCGCGAACAATATCTTTAAAGACGAGGGTTTCAAAGATTCACAAATACCGTTCTCTCGTATGTGATATTTGCCCACAGGTGGTAGGCGGCATTAGCAAAAATGATCATGCTTTTGCTTCTGAAAATTCTAGTGTTGCGTGAAAACTTTTTCAAGCACTGCTCAATCTTAATCCTTAAGCATGGATACTTCAACAATAACCAAATAGTCTAACGTTTTTATTAAAAAGGCAATTATTAACTAACCCCTTTATGATGATTGTCACAATATATTTGTTGTCGTCCTCACAGAAGCGAAAAAAACAGTGAATGGTAACGTCTCCAATTATGTGGACTGCGCAAACTATTGCTGCCGTCTTTTGAATGGTTACGGCATTTCTTCTGCAATATGCAGCTAAACTATCTAGCAGAAATCTCTTTCCCACATCCGCTTCACCAATAATCAGTGCGAGGCACTGCTTACCGGATTTTACTTTAACTGTGTGGTTAAAAGTAGGACTTTGTGATGAGCTAAATTTGTACACATAGTTTTCTATTGACTGGTATCTGGTCAAATCAAACATTTCTCTTTTTGTTTCTTGGTCTCAAATGTTGGCACATAAAGCTTCCTTGATTTTGTCAATATGTGGAACTTATTGTCTTTAGCAAGCTATTGGTATCCTTATGTTGTAGCCAATTTCTAGCCATTAGGTTTTCTGCAAGTACATAACGTTTTTTCATGCTGTACCTCCTCTATACAGCGTAAACTACGTGGCTTTTTTGCAGGCAAAATCTCGTACTATTCGTAACATCGTAAATGCTAACTCTACCAATTGGTACATGTTTCAATACCTTGGTCAGTCAACAATGCTCCAACTGCTCGCCATAAAGCGAGAAATGTCAAAAAACCCTTTTTTTAAGTTTTCTACCCTTCAATTTAACAAGGTTTTTGTTTTTTGTTTGGTTACATGATGGTTCATCTGATTTGTCCCCGTCAAACTCATTCTCGACGACTTTGTTTTCTGAGATATAGTTGCTGAAGGAATAGTGACTGAAATATTCGAGGTAAGTGATATAGCTCAATTCCATCAGTTGATATAAATGCTTGTCCAGTTTTAAGTTGTAATAAATACCACTGAAATCATTATTGACATGTGTCAGACGTCTTCGCCTCTTTAGAATCTTGAAATTAGGTTCCACATCTATTGCCTAGTAGTGAGGTTTTTGGGGCTGTGGACTCAAGTGAAAGTACGACTCTCTTCTTCAGAACTATCTTCGCATCTGATTTTTTTGTATTAAGAGAGGCCTTGTTGTCGACCTTAATAAAGAGGTTTAAATTACCTGAAATATATTTTGCGACATATAATAACCAAACATTATCGGTTACTCATTGAATGTTGACATATCTACCCACAGAGAAGTAGCAGGGGCAAATTATGTAGAGAGACATTGTAATCTTTGATGTGCCTTCTAATGAACAGATAACAAATTAGTGTTAAGCCATAATTTGCACGTAAAAATAGTTTTCATACGAAAAATCGCAGTTTTGATTTATTTTGGTATTTTTCAGGATTTTTTCTCGTAACTTTGGCCATATCTTCAGTTTTTAAATGTGCAAAAATTTTCTACATTCTACCGGAAATTATCAATAGCGGATTTTTGCAGATAGTTAAAAAACCGTTACCCAGGTCAATTTAAAACATCACCATTCAATTTCTCTTTGTCGATTTAGGTAAGTATGTGATTTTGGCTGACACGAAATAGTTTTGACATAGTGCCCCTGAAAGATTTAAGCGTCATGGAAAGGTCTTTTTAAAATAAAAAATAAGGGCATTTAACATTAGTTTTGTATGGTACAACTGTTGAATAGGCTGGGTCCTATAGCAATTATCATACAATAAATTGTTATTTGGTTAATTAGTTAATTATTATTATTAACTTTCGAAAGCCTGTAAGGCGTCTGCTTGTCTGTGTGTGTCTGTCGACACGATATCTCCGGACCTACTTGATCGATTCACTTCACGTTTAGTCAGTAGATATGTATGTAGGTATCTTCATTGAAATTGAATTTTAGACTTGTATCTCTCATTTGGCCCAAGATATGGGGGTTACAAGATCACTTGCATGACTTGCTTCGCTTTCTAAAGTTGCCTTTCCATGTTTTACGTCTGTCTTGTTATTGTTATTATTATTATTATACATTATATACTGTCAAACTATGACGTTTATTAAATTTTATATCAAAATATATTCAAAAATATATAGGAAATTTAAAATAGCGTGTTGGAAAATTTTATTAACAATCACCTTTTAGTACCATAACTAATTATAATTAAGCTAATACACAACACTTGAAAACTTACATAAATTTGTTTATTAAGCCTGCGGTTTTAAGTTTTTCAGCTTCAGTTGCTTGAAATCGCTTTCTATGTAGTAGCTCTAGTGCGTTTAGGTAGGTACTTAACCGAACATAATAACGTCTACTATGCTTTGTAATTTCCTCGTTGATGGTAGGAATATCGAGGTCCCATTGTAATAACTGTATTTGATATACATATATCACGGAGTGTCTATGCAATGCTTTGGCTTGAAAGCGTTTCAATAATTCAATATTATATGTACTTGATGTTCCCCAGAATGAAATTCCGTCACTACAAACAGGTTTCAGAATGCTTTTGTGTTAAGGGATTTTACCCTCCATCGATATTTAGGATCTGCGTCCCGCCAGCCAATACATTTTACGAAATATTTTACCTATTTTTTTACAATTTATCCAAATGTGTTTTTACAGATTAATCGCATGACTTGTTGAATCTCTAAGCAAGTGGTTCTTTCAGCTAGTAGTATTTGCTTGTTGTTTAGAAATATAGGTAGACAGTATTTTTTTCTGTGGTAAAGGTTATATTTATCGACTTTGTTTCGGCTACTTTAATTCTATTTTGTAATTAACAAGCATGGCAACCATTTAACCGTAACTGATGACGTAAATAATATATAGAGTATCGACTCTTCGATACTAAAAGAAACTACAAAGATCTAAAATTCATATTGTTTAACAACGCTTGACGGAACAAAACTTAATACCATCAAATTTTTTGTAAATTCGTCTGTCATTAATAAATGTGGCATGTTATTGTATAAAACAGAATGGGTGATTATTCTTTATAAGAATTAACGTAATCCTGGCTAGTAGCAGTTTTTAGACTTTAAAAGATATACGTAATAAGCTAAATCGACTTCTGGCGAAATTCGCGACTCATACCGAGGTCGCCAGTGAGCCGTCACGGTCGAGTAGCAAACATAATGCCCTCAATGAGAGCAACTGTTAGTTCGTATCAGATACTTCCAGTGCTACTAGAAGGGTCTAGAACAGGTGCGGACTATATAAATGGCATGTAACCAAGCAGCACAAGTAGTCAAGTCAAGTATGTAATAAATTGCTTTATAATCATAGAGTGTGACTTTGTTAGTAATAATTTTTGTAGTGAACATAAATCTTATTAAATAATTGAATAAAAGTAATTTTAATAAATAGTTCACCACTGTTAAGAGCAAAAACGTTATAATTTTTATGGATTGTAAGCACAATCTTCCTCAATAACAAATATTTAATTAATGGCCCACAGTGCATTGTAAATGAGTTAATTATAAATATAGACATAAAGTTTTTTAAAAATTAATGTTTAAATACTACTACTGTTAATAAAATTTAACAATTAATTTAACTTCTTAAATAATTCGAAAAACTCGAATCAAGGAATATAGCGCATTAGAAGGCAAATGGAGTATTTGTCAGTTTCTACAAACACGCATAGAAGAATGTATATGATTGCACAGCTCAATCAGTAGGAATAACCGCACACATATAAAAACAAATACAAATACAAAACATAAAAACAAATACTGAATTACCAAATGTAGTGGGTCTTAAAAAACATTCACGAAATTAGGCAGTTGATATAATATTTTAACGTAGATTAAAATAAAGATCTATTTAGAATTGAATGACGCACATCAATACATTTTTTTTTATTATGTAATTATTTAGCAATCAGAACAAGGTTACATTCTATAAGCTAAATGGTTAACAATCATTATAGATACTAACGATAAGAATAACATGATGAGGCTTGCATCCTAGGATACAACCTACGTGATTACAGTTTTGTACTTCGAGAGTACATTATGTACTTTAGAGTCTAATAGATATTAGGAATACACTACACACACACACGAGTTTGTTGGCCATACCACGACACTTACACTAGGTTTATTGGCCATAGTTTCTTTAGTCTTTGGTTGACCCTGGGTTCCAGCATCTGTTCCAGTAAGGGGTTTGAGTGAGTTTCTAGGGTTGCATGGTACTTGATAGCTCTCTCCTGGATTACTTCCTGGACCGTTGGGAGATGTAAGTCAAGTGGTTGAAAGACTGAGGATAGATTTTCAGCGAAGAGTCTGACTTTGTCTCTATCGCTTTTTGCCCAAGGTTCGGTGTTGCTTTTTCTAATTGGTGGTATTTTGAATTTTGGTTTCTAGCTTGTTTGATGGGTTTCAGATAGAATCATCAGTTCGATTTAATTGAGATACATAGAGCTCAAATTTCTCATTTCTGATTTCTTTGAGTTTTGTTTTTAATTTATTGGTCATATGGTTGTAGGCGTTTTTGGCAGCAGGTGTATGATTTCGTTGCCAGTTAGCTCTAGCACGACGTTTTCTGCGACCATTCGTTTAATTTCTAGTGGTATGTCAATGTTTAGTTGCTTTTGTGAAATGGTTGGTGTAGCTTGTTGCGCAGCTTGCTGGAGTTTTGTTATGAGTTCTTCAGTAGCTGTTTCAATTTCTTCGCATTCCTTGAGTCGAATGTTTAATTTTATGGTTTCGCTTAGAATATTACGATATGTAGCCCAGTCCGTTCTAGAGTTGTGTAATCTGGTTGTGAGCTTCTTGTTTACTATAGATGCCCCAATTGTTAGTATGATAGGAGAATGATCGGAAGTTAGGTCATAACTGGGTATTACAGTAGTATATGCCTGATTGATTCCATTTACGACGAAGAAGTCTAGTAGGTCTGGTAACTTGTTTGCGTCGGTGGGCCAATAGGTTGGTGTTCCTGTTGATATAAATGAGTATTTTTTGTCCTCCATTGACTTAAGGAGTTCTCTACCTTTCGTTGTTGTTAGGCGTGAGCCCCATCTAGTATGTTTACTGTTGTAGTCCCCCCTGCTACGAATTTGTTAGAAAGAATTTGTCAAAATCTGCTTTTTTGATATTATGTCGGGGTGGGCAATAAACTGCAGCAAGTGTCAATTCATATGGCAATGTTTGTACCTTGATTGTGGTGGCTTGGATCACATCAATACATGAAATGTCGAAAGTTTTGATAAAATTTGTAATTAACTGTAACAAAAGTCTACTATTAAAGCAACTTCCATGGGAGAATTGTTTAATACTCGGTACAGAGTATTGTCATAGCAACAACTTTTGTTACCTACAGGTGTGTAAAACATAAAATTTTTTATGATAATGAAATGAAGATTGACCTAAATCGTTTGAGAACATTCTCTGGAGTGACAAGGCCGTATTTACTGTCGTCAGTTTTGCCAATCGTTACAACTGCCATTACTAGGCGTCACGTGATAGAGATCTTGAAATTACGAATGAGGAGATGCCACTGGAAATGACCGTGTGTTGCGAAATGAGGGCAAGAAGACTAATTGGTCCATACCTTATGCCTGATGCCTTGAATTCAAACCGTTACTACACTCGGATACCTTACGATTGTTTGCGGACTATAGTACTAAGCTGGGATAACATTAGCAAACTTATTTTTATGTAGAACAATACACCACTTCATTTTGCATCTCATAAATGACTTTTAAGAAGTCTAGATCTTACTCCACGTAATTTTACCTTTGTGGATATCTAAAGCTAAAGGTGTTTAAGACAGTCTCACACTGATACTTCAGGACACGGATTTAGGAGCTTCTCAGCAACATCCCAAACGACTTCCTTCACAAGTTTGTGCGTTTCATCTTCGGTCGTTTAAGCAAAATGGTTGACGTCATAGCACCTACGTTGATTTGCTTTTATTTTCCCACCTAATGAAGTACATGTGCAACTTGTTTCAATATATTTGTACAGGGCCTTCATTATGTCACGCAAAAGAGTTTTTTTATTACCATGGTCAAACTTTTCAGGCGATTTTGTTTAACGTTAGCTATAGCTAGGTCCATGTTTAAAGTTTTGTTTACACTTTAGGTCAACACTGAATATCAGCTAAACTAGCTATTCAAGCGAAGAAGGAGTTTTCATTGTAGCCGTTTTTACGAGAGGGGCCAAAGCATTAGTGGAACGCTAACTGGCTTCTAGGTTAAGTTTGACAACCTTTACTACCTTGTCTGTCTTTAAAGGTAAAAATGATAAAATGTGTTCCATAATTAAATTACAGTTAGCTTTGTGCATCGAAGTAGAGCAGACGTGCATGAGCTGACTTTACCCGCGTTATCGTGGCGGTGCATCTGCAGGCTTGCATAAGGTCAGGCCTAATATTTATCAATTTTTATTTTAAATTTTTCAGATACTTATTAATATAAGTAATCAACTCGCAAGCTATTAACATGGAATTTAACAACAGCAATGTCTATCACCAGGCAAACCAATCACCTATTCAATTGATGCATTAGCCACATTTTGGAATCACGCCAGTATATATCCAGGTAACACTCCAATCTTCTATTCCATATTTAGGTAATAACCAACAATATATACCTAATATACAAATCCCGAACTACTAACTCAGATACCTATCCAAGCACCCAATATTACTACACCAATGCAAACAAATACAGTGCCGGTCAATAACTCAACAAATAATATGAGCATACCTGATTATGAAACTGATAATGAATCTTCTTCTACAACTCAAAATAATAAATGGCAAAGCCAAAGACTGGGAGCCAGAAAAAGGCGGAAAACATCATATCAGCCAATACAGAGCGATACAGAGCATGTCTCGCAAGATAACAGATACTCTGTCCTCTCTAATCTTAATGAAGATATTACTGATAACACGAATCATGTACGACAACTAACTAGGGTTCCTAAACCACCACGGTGCCACGGATTACAAGAAAATAATAAATGCACTAACAACTGTTGTACCATAGAAACAGAACAATACAAAACAAAAACATTGGCTGATAATGTAGTTAAAATAACCCTCCTAACACTGCTGACACATATCGTAAACTGATCACATTTATGAAAGACTCTAAAGTAATATATCACACATACCAGATGAAGGAAAATAAAGCATATCGAGTGGTAATCCGCAATCTACACCACACTGTAACCACAGAAGGAAAAGCTGAGGCATTAGAGGAGAAGGGATTTAAAGTGAAAACTATAACAAACATTAAGCACAGAATTCATAAAACGCCTCTCCTAATGTTCTTTGTGGACTTGGAATCTTCAGTAAATAATAAGGAGACTTATAATCTACAGTACTTAAAATAATCAAGTAATAAAGGTTTAATCGCCACATAGAAATACAACCGTTGTACAGTGCATAAGGTGTCAACAATATAACCACACCAAAACGTATTGTAATTGCCCGTACGTATGAGTAAAATGTGGAGGTACTGTATATAAAGAACTTCAAAACAAATTAAGATCAACCATGCACTCACAAACTCGTCATACACATATAAATACATCAACAACAACCATATCGAAGCAAAAAAACACCACAGTCACCATATATTCGGCTTACATATAGTCAGGCTGCGCAGAAAGACACAGTGCAAGTACAAAACCAGGATGTAACATTACAAAAGTTCTTAGAAAAATTTAAAGTCATGTTTGCTCAATTAATGCAACAAAATAACATGGTAATAAATATGTTGCCCACAGTTATAAGTAAACTAGTCCAATAATGTCTAAATCGTTACGTATATCTTTATGGAATGCCGAAGATTACAACTATGGTACGTGAGGATGGAAATATTTCCAAAGCAATACTTGAGCTAATACGACTAAAGCGTCAAGCAAGATCCAAATGGCACATAATGCACAATCCTGCTAATAAAAACATATATAACAGGTTAGCCAACACCATAAAATAAAAATTAAAATGTTGAAGCAAGAAACTTTTCAACACTACTTAACCACACTCTCCCATGCAGATAATAGTATCTGGAAAATTTCTAAAGCAAATAAGAGGCCAATAAGAAAACAAAATAATGAATGGGCAAGAACAGACCAGGAAAAGGCAGATCGGTTCGAGCAACATTTTACTGAAGTCTTTACTCTCCATTCCAGTGAACCAGATGATGAGATTTAAACCTTTCTTCGGGCACCCTACAATTGTCACTGCCCATCAAAAGCTTTACCTATACCGAGGTTCTTGAAGGAATTAGGCATTTAAACAATAAGAAAGCCCCTGGTTACGACTTAATAACGGCAAAGGTGCTTATTGAGCTACCCAAAAGCGGCGTACTGTTTTTACAAAATCTTTTTAATTCTATACTGCGACTTCATTATTGGCCATCATCACTAAATTTTGCACAAATTATTCTAATATTAAAACCTGGAAAACCCGCTGAAGAAGTTTTATCTTACAGGCTCATAAGTTTATTGCCTCTGTTGTCTAAACTACTAGAATAACTTATAATTAGAAGATTATATAATACCGATATATGGTAAAATTACGTCTCAGACCATGTTTCGGTACAGGAGGTACCACTTACCATACAACAATGTCATCGAGTTGTAAACATTATTAACACGGCTTTCGATTCAAAATCCTATTTTCCAGCAGTATTTATTGATGTAAAACAAGCTTTTGATAAAGTGTGGCATGATGGCCTACTGTACAAGATCAAGACCTTGCTTCCTAGTGTATACTACCTTCTTTTTAGATCGCTACTTTCAAATAAAATACGGACAAGAGTATTCTAATCTCCACCCAATTAAATCTGGAATGCCAGAAGGAAGCGTCCTTGGACCTTTCCTTTATATATTATACACTGCAGATATACCTACAACATCAGTTACATTTTGCTGACGACACTGTCTTCCTTTCTAGCCACACCAATCCTAATACAGCCTCGTTAAAACTGCAAAACCACTTAACTATGCTGTAGACCTGGCTAAATAAATGGCGAATCAAAGTAAACGAAACGAAAAGCACGAATAATACACCTATCTCACAAGCAAATAAGGCCCGTTACCTAGGCCTTCACTTAGATAAACGACTCACGTGAATGTCCCATATACGAAAGAAAAGAAAGGGAATTGATTTGCAAATCAAAAAAATGTACTGGTCGCTAAGCCGAAGATCATGACTCTCTGAAAACAAGCTGCTTCTATATAAAGTCGTAATTAAGCCCATTTGGACTTACGGCATTGAACTGAGGGGTTGCTCCTGCAAGTCAAATGTTGGAGAGGCAGGCGTGTAAATAGCCGCTCTCGTGGTGCGGTGTGGAAAGTAGTACGGCCCGTATTGGAACGTCAACCGATAAGGCCAAAATCGTCCCTTAAACGGCCGTCGCGTAAGCGGATGGGGGCGGCTACCGATATCAACCAACGAGTATTGCCAAATCGCTCACCTGAATCGGCTTCGGCTTCGGCTTCGTCGGCGATTCCAAGGCGGCCACCTCTGCGTTGCGGATCTGGTATCTGCGGGATGATAAGACGCGACCGAATTGGCCGCGCTGCGGGGTGCGAACGTTTCTTGCGGGTGAAGACACGACCGAACTGGTCGCGCTGCGGATGGCGAGTGTTGCCGGGCTTCGCGCCTGGCTTGGCGGCAGGTCTTTGCGGTCAATTTTCATTCGCCAGCACCTTTCATATCAAAAGGTGCCGCCGACGGCGTATGAAGACTTGTCGGCTGAGCAAAAGCCCAGTTGCCGTTTGTGTGCGACGGCAAAACGTAGCAGATATCAAAGGCGCGCATGCCGCCGCGATATAAAGCGGTTCAAGGGCGAAAAGGCCGCCACACCAAATGTCAACATTATCTAACGAGTACAGTCCAAAACCCTATGAATGTTTGCAAAGGCCTCGTGGTATGTCAGCAATTTGACATTGCATAATGACCTTAACATAACAGCGCACGGTAAGGAGTAACAGTCACTTTCTACGACTTCAAGTCCATCCAAATAGTCTCGTCTCCAACCTACATCAGGACCCCCCTCCAAGAAGACTAAAAAAGAAGAAATGGCCTAACGATCTATCGGATGAATCGGGATAACATCGATGGATGGATTCCCCCTCGTGCCAATAAATGTGATCACATTAACTCATAGAACATATATTGTATTTATACTTCTGATTGTTAATTGCTAGTAAACTAATAAAAAAATAATTAAATTACCTATTTTGCCATGTTATAATAAGCTGATTGGAAAGTTTTGAGAAGACAGGACGTATACTAGATAACAATTTGTCAAGTACGAGCAGACCAGTCATGTTGTCCACTTAATGAAGTAAAATTCAGATGAGTAAAATTTATTCAAATTTAAAAATGTTACAATTTCTTGTTTGTTCTTAAGCAGTCATTTAGTGTTTCAAAAAAATGTGTGCTATTATGGCTTTAATTTTCCAATACCTGTCGTTAGTAGGTTATTAGTTTTATACTAATTTGAGTGGCATTAAATTAGCTTTCAATTATTGCTTCTTTTCTTGTATTGCTGTTTACCCAATTTTGGTGAGCTTATCTTTATTACTAATGCGAGCATATATGTTGGTTGAGTATTTTGTATGAAAACATTATGCAATATATACTTTGGTAAAGAAGAATTAATTGTTTGTATGTGACTATCTGAACGAATTTTGGTGTTGTTGACTTTGGTAGTTTACTGTACTAGGTGAATGTCTTATTGCTCTTAAGTTTCCATTTATGGTACATTATTTGTAGTTGGCGAAATAGCCTTGTCCATACAATGGGTATTTTGCTGGAATGCTTTAGAATGTTGTTTGTCCCATTTTACACAAGTAACTTTTTTTCGCAGAAAGCTTTAGAATGATCATAAGCTTGGCACCTTATGCATTGAAGTCTAGCGCGGTTATTTTCTAGTAGGTTCTACACATATCCTGGCGTTTTATAAGAATTTTTGATTAAACATTTTTAATTGTTTGACTGAAACTCCAAGTCCACAAAGAATAATTAAGATGATTTTTCAATTAGCTTATGTTAGACATCTATTATGTTGGCAATTTCGTGACCTATGTTTTCTAAATGATGTTTGATAGCTTCAGTATGTAGGGGTGTAGATTTCTAATAACTATTTGAGATACACGTTAGGTTTTGATTTAATATGTGTGGTGTAATATTATGCTCCGAATTGTAAAACTTCAAAATAAATATTAATTTCTAATTTTTTTTAAAAGCATCAAGTAAAAGCTATACACTGGACTAATTTATTAGTGTGTCATTTAATATAGTACTTTTTACCAAATCTGGTCTGGGTATCATCACATCATCACACAGCCATTGAAGTCCATTGCAGGACGTAGGCCTCCATTGAATTTTGCAGTTTTGCAATTCAAGAGGAATTTGGCAATTAAACGCCACGCTTGCCGGGCGGGTTGGCGAGTGGATAGGGTGCATGGAGGATAAGAGTATGTAGATTATGGGTAGGACTAAGGTTGGGACACGACTTTTCCCCGGTGTTAGGAGATGGAGAAGAGTCGAGGCTTGCGTGGGCAGGGTCGCCTCCCTGAAGTAGATCTATCCTCTATTGGGGTCATAGAGGAGTATCTACCCGCTACCCAGGTCTGGGTATACCATTTTTAATTTTATAAACATTGCAATATGTACTTTTTTAATAATGAATGATAGATATTCATTGAACAGTTTTAGTTAGTACCATAAATGAATCATTTAACAAGCATATAATAGGTGTTTTTTTAAGCACGATAGAACTTTAAATTGTAAAAAATAATACAAAAAATTAAATTGTAATCAAAAAAAAGTTTTTATTCGAAAGATCAATACATGGCATTAACATTTGAAAATTATTTCGGGCATATGGCCAGCGCGGCTGTTCTTGATGAAGTGCATTCTGGACGTCCAATTTTGGGCCACTTTTTCGAGCATTCCTGGCCGTATGTCACGAATAACACGAACAATGTTGGCCTCCAAGGCGTCAATTTTTGCTGGTTTATCAGCATGTACCAGTGACTTCACATGGCCTCACAAGAAATAATCGAGAGGTGTCAAATCGCACGACCTTGGAGGCCGACTGACAGGTTTATTTCTCGAAATTAACTTATTGCCAAATTTTGATTTTAATGAGTCGACGGTTGAGGTCGCCGTATGGCACGTAGCGCCATCCTGTTGAAACCACATCTCGCCCGGATCAATGTCATCCATATTTTTAAACAAAAATTCATTGATCTTAGTGCGGTAACGATCTCCATTGACCGTAACGCGAGCTCCGGCTTCATTTTTGAAGAAATAAAGTCCGATGATGCCACCAGCGTGTAAACCGCACCAAACGATGCATTTTTCTGGATGTAACGGAGTCTGTAGGGTCTGTTGTGGATTGGTTTCACTCCATATGCGGCAATTTTGTTTATTAACAAACCCGTTAAGCCAAAAATGAGCCTCATCGCTGAACACAATTTTGCGATAAAACATCGGGTCAGTTTCTAACTGTTCTAGAGCACAAACGGCGAAAGAACGACGCATACGATGGTCTAGTGGCTTTAATTCCTGCACCAGCTGGATCTTATACGAGTATAGGCCAAGATCTTTGCGCAAAATTTTCCACGTAGTGAACGGACAGGGCCTCAATTCCTGCGACCGACGACGAATCGATAAATTTGGATCTTCTTCCACACTTTCGTTTACAGCGGCGATATTCTCTTCAGTACGCACATGCCTTCGACGTGTTGGTGTTATTGCATCATTTAGAGAGTATGTGCTATGAAATCTATCCACAGTTCGACGAATGGCTTGCTCAGATAGGCGATTTTTTGCGCCAAAAAAATCGTCTATAAGTTGCGCGAATCGATGACTGATTTTCAAAGTAAATCTGGATAATTTGGTAGCGTTGTTCAAGGGTCAATCTATTCATGATGATTTGCCAGAGTATACCGATCATAAATGTCAAAAAGTGAGCGCAATATGACAGTTCGTTTGACAGTTGACCCTTTCGTAAGTTCTATTGGGCTTAAAAAACACGTTTTACTTTACTTTTATTTAATATACTGATGTAAACTCCATATTCCGTGTTTACTTTTCTAAGGCTCAAACTATCTAATGGCTACCTAATCCAGAAAACTTTTTTACAAATGGGATCTGGTTTACTTGTTCTTAGCATTGATTCTCCTTTCCTAAAGAATCATTTTTTGCAATAAAATAAAACAAAAAATAAAAATAAACAAAACAAATTGCTGCAAAGCAAATGATAGATAATATTTATAGACATGTACAGTATTAAAATCTTCATAATAAAGGTTTCCATGCATACTTGATTAAAAAGATTTAATTTAATCTAAAAATAGTATTTTTACTATCAACTTCTTGATATAATGTATATAATGTGCCTTTACTTAACCCCATAAATATAGTAACAATATTGTTGGACGTACAAGAAATAGTTAAATCGTATTACATTGACGGATAAATTAAAACAGTATAAACACTGTTAAGTTAATTAAAATAACTTATAAACTACTAAAAAGTTTTAATATGGCAAAGCTAAGTTTTGTCGGAAACCTGCTAATAAAATTATTTATGCAAAGCCAAAGTAAATTAAAACATTAGACTTAACATCTAAGTTTATATTTGTTTAATTAATTTAAAAATTACAAGAGAAGAAAAAGCAATTTATGCTAGAATTAAATTATCTTGTGTTAAACGTGTACTGTTGTGACAATAAGTAATTTTACTGTTTTGTTACTTTTACTTTAATAAATTTGTTTAAATGTTTCAGGTAAATATTGTTTAAAATTGTATTGTTACTTTTGTATCACTGTTTTTAAAACAATTGATAACTACCCAAATAAAGGCTGGTCTGAAATTTACGTTATTTGAGGTTGTTGGGTTTATGGCATTAACCTTTTCTGTATGATTTTCCTAGATTAGTTTGTGATGATACTTGCATTCTTTATAATAGGCTAGGTGCTCCCCTCCATACAATACACAAACGGCTGGATTCTTAGATTATTTTACAGCTTTTAGTACTGTGTGACTCCACATTATTGTTATTATAATAAGACGGAATGTCCGTATAGTTGACATTTTATACACTGTGCAATATAGTTTTTGGTTTTGTGAGGAAGCTCAATATTGATATTTGCATTTTGTAGTTGTTGTCATGTTGTTATTTGCTGACTCAAGGTCAACGAAAAAGAGGTTTTTTAGGTTTATTTGTAGTTTTGTGTATAGCCTTTGTTATCTTTCTCACATTGTGCCCTAAGTTTGACAATTTAGCTATTATATTTCTACTTGGGATGGAGCTATGGAGATGTTTGATAACCACTCTGTAGGCTTGATCCTCTTTCAGTTGGTACCTGTAATTAATTATATTTTCTTCCTTTCTGTAATATTACAATTGATTTTGGCAATATTATTAGCTAAGTATTCGTGGTATGCTATGCATTGTTTATACAGTTTTTTAGTTGCAAAACCATTTTTGGATAGTTTGATATTCGATATATCTGTATAGGAGGAGGTTTGCTGATTTTTTTAGTAGAATCTGTATCTCGACTGTTTTTTTTTTACTTTTAGTGTGCTGAACTTACTATTAGTTGTTATTTTATTGGTTTCATGATTAATTATAAATATTATACTCTTTTTTAGTTTTGTACTTTTTACTTGTTGCCATATATTGTTAGCTTTCTATGTATGTATCATCTGGTTCGTCTTCATTGGTCGATGACATTCTTATAATTTGTTGAGAGCGATATCCTAGCTGTGGTGGATTGGTGGACGTAAGAGGTAGTAATGGATGTTATGTTTTTGTATGAGTTCTTAAGGAGCCACTTTATATGCTAATTAATAATGTACCATCAATTGTTGCGGTTGTATGGTTTATAGAGCATCTTGTATCATTTGTGAAGAATTATTTGGATACGCCACTGGCGTAATGGCAGGAAAGGATTGTATATACATATTTTGTTGTCGTAGGTTTATTAATTTTTTACATTAGATTAATTACTTAAAGTTGTTGTTTTGTACCTCTTATCAGTTGTACACTTTTATTACCGAAATTTCGCAGTGCGTCAAACAAGTATCAGCAGATGTTTACGTTATAAGTTATATTAAATTAAATTAAATATCTTTCTAAGCAAATAAGTAAGTAAATAAACAAAAGAATTGGTTAATGATACGGGACAATGATACCAGTTTAATTTTATAGCGATCAAAGCGATGGCCAGAACAACTTTACACTACGAAACCAAATTGGATCTATATGTATAAAACGACTTGAAAAGATGTTTTAATTAACTTTTGTTTTTAAAAATTTTGTTAATAAAAAATGACGCAACTATTTGTAATAAGTAAAATATACTAAATCTTATCATGTTGTTTCTAAGTTCTTTAATGTAGACTATCAAGGACTTGAGATATAAATATAATAAATGTGAGTTTTTTCAAACCAGTCTGCTATCTAGATCTGCTATATAGAAAGATTTTAATCCAAATTGATGATGAGAAAATTACAGCTTAACGTCCAGGAATGTATTTAGACATATAGCTCATTCAAGCATTTTGGACACGAAGGACATTAAACTAGTCGATCAATAATACGCCGGATCATACTGTTTCTCTAGATTGGGGATTATGGCTATGACTGTCTAAGTAACAGGAAAGTTACTACTGAAGAGTGCTGCTAGATAAAAATTAATTTGTTAGATTTTTATAAAGCAAGTTTAGAATCATGACTAAGACCGGAGTATTCTTGGGTTTTGCTTCCAGTTTTCTTATTATTTGTTGCTAATGCCTTGGATTTGATTAGTTTACGTAAGTGGTGAATATTTTTTAAGATTTTTAGAGAAAAATTTCCATTGTTTTTGTCTTTAAATCGGTAAAGTAATTACTGGTTGCCTAGGAGTTCTTTTAGTAGCCCTCCACATATTTGAATTTCCGAAATGAAAAGACAATATTTAATTGTTCTTCTGCCTTTAATTTAAGGACCATCTCACGTCTTTGTAGATTGTAATTCTATGTTATTCTAACTCTTGTTGCATTATTTTGATTAATAATTTCATAAAGACTAGTAGTTAAGGTCGAGTGTAAATATGTATACTACCGCTCAAAAGTATCCAAACAATTAATAACTTTATGTTTAGATAAAAGTTTAAATATATCCAACACTTAGTAGTTACAATTATAAATAGCAAAAGAGATAAATAGCAAAGTAATTGCCTAAAATGTTTGAAACATTCATAAATTTTTGATTTCTACGAAACGTACAATGTCTTTCTATTTTCTTTATCGGCTTGTCTATTGTTCTAGCTCTACTTGCTTCTAGGCGTAGTGTTTTAAAGTTCTGATCTTGTCATTAAAATTAATTTATTTTATACTGCTTATTAAAATTAAAAATAAAGGTTATAGGAGCCGTATTACTTAAGGATACGTGCCTCTCTTCGCATTCTAAAAATTTGCGACATAGCAGTGTTTGGGATAGTTGTCTTCTTGGGAAGGTAAATTCCTCCTCGGTTAATTTAGACCTGAACGATTTTATATTTCTCTCATGAAGGCTCAGGATCTATTCAATTAAATACAGAGATTCTACTTTATTGTTTATAATATACATCTAAATTATTATTAAATAATTTTTATATTTAACAGTCAATTTTAAAGAACATTTAAATAGTTTTTCTGTAATCATCTAACTGTAATATACAACCACCCTTAATATACTCAATTTATAGATTTCTAACTTATTGTAACATATTATATATATTTTATAATTTGATTTTCAACGAACTTAAAAAGTTCGTTACTGAATTCTATGTCTGTCGGTCTGTCGGTCCGTCACAAAATTTGAGATTTTTTAAAATTTGAAAACGGATTCTTATAGGAAATTTCGAATTTCGAATTCGAAATTAAAAAATTTCTATCTCGAAAATTATTCGAGATATTCGTCATTACGATTTTAAATGTGATTCTTATAGGAAATTTTACGTTGAATTCGAAAATAAAGTCGAAAAAATTCTATTTTTCCCGAAATTCGAAATCGAAATCGAAAGGTTTTTTTAAGTTCGTTATGGGATTGCTTACAGAGCAATGTTTTTTTATATATAAATCTTTTCAACATATCTACTACGTGTACTCTGTGCTATACATTTCAATCACCGAATTAATTAATTAGCATTTTATTTGCACAATATAATTTGAGATGTGCAATTATTTAGTTTGATTTTTACTATAATCTACAAGTTTCGACATGATTCTGGATCTTTAAGAACTTTTGCTATCATAAAATATGCCAGAAGAGCTTAATTTTTAGCCGTGGACTTATTTATTTTTCAGCACATTAATGTTTTTAAACCTTTTTGGTAGTACTATAATATGTGAGCGAATCCCATATAAACCGAACTTTTGTATTTACGTTCTGTGCGGCGAACGAAGATAGACGTGACTTTTGAGCATTCTAGATAGAGCTGCCTGAACGATTTTTCTCTCCACAAAGATACTTTCTACCATTTTGCGATGTTACAATAAGGGTGCTTTCATCCCTTGCCTAATAGATTATTATCAAGTTTTTTTACAATGGAGCGGTACAAACCGTTCGAACTTTTGAGAAGACAATTTGAGGGCAATGCTCTCAAGAAGTCTCAAGTGTGGTATGAACAATTCTTAGTAGTAAAAAAGGACTAACGTAGCAGATGAATTGGTTGTCCTCTAGTATGACCGCCAAATAATGGCGGTTTGCTAAAATTGCTTCTGTCAACTTTAAGGAAAAGCCACATTCGTAAGTCGTAGAAAGACACAAACAATGATTTATGTTTAATGCGCCCACTGTAATAACTTTTTTGATCTAACCACTGCTGGTACTCAAATGTAAAATCCTTTAGATTTATAATTTTATAGGTTGATGAAATCAATATTTTTAAGTATATTTTCCAAGTGAGCTCTTATTTAATATAAACTAAAGGGAGTACAAATAACTCTCCGCCGTTTGACAAAAGATGGTTCCACCAGTAAGTTATGGTTGAAATTGTCAAATATAAAATGTTATATCGTAAGGTCAGACATCTGGAAACATCATAACCTTAAAATATTAGCGATTTTGTATCAGCATCACATAATTTTTTTCGTGCGAAAATGTCGATTTTTGGGCCGAATAAGTGACATTTGCGGGAACTTTTGATTTACTTCTTTAATTTGACGAAATCTGTAGCTGAGACGCATCGATTGCTTATAGAAGCATATGGTGAAGCTGCTTTAACTGAGAAAAGTTGTCGTGAGTGGTTTCATAGGTTTAATAATGGTGAATTTGACGTTGAAGACAAAGAACGTAGCGGAAAGCCGAAAGTGTACGAAGACGTGGATACATTATTGGAGGATGATTTCTGCCAAATCCAAGAAGTACTTGCACTTACATTAAGAGTAGCTCTACAGGTAATTTCACATCGTTTAAAATTGTTGGCAACGATTCAAAAGCAAGAAAATTGAGTTCCATATAAACTGAAGCCGAGAAACGTTGAACGCCAATTTTGCACATGTAAAATACTGCTTGCCAAGCATAAACTAAATGGTTTTTTACATTATATAGTCACTGTTGATGAAAAATGGAACCACTACAATAACCCAAAGAAGAGGAAATCATGAAGACTACGTGGTCATTCTTCAACATTGACAGCCAAGACAAATATTGATGAAAAAAAAAACTCATGTGTATTTAGTGGGATCAGCTTGCTATCGTGTATTATAAGTTCCTCAAACCAAACGAAACCATTACTGGGGCTCTCTATCGAACACAATTGATGAGATTAAGCCGAACACCCAAGGAAAAACGCGCCCACTGCTGACACGACAAAATTATTCTCCTGCATGGTAATGCTAGTCCACATGTTGCGGCGCCGGTCAAAACCTACTTGAAAACACTCAATTTGGGAGTCCTATCCTATCACTTGTTGCGATCGATGGCACATGGTCTGCCTGAGCAGCACTTCACACCATATTTAGATACCAAAAGTTTGGTCGATTCGTGGGTATCTGTATGCTACAAAAAAAATGATAAAAAGTAGTGGCTAGCAATGGACAATACTTTGAATAAAACGTAAGTTTCCGTTCTTACACAATAAATGCCCAATTTTTGATAAAAAAACCGAAGAGACTTGTTTGTATTCCCTTTATATGCTAACACTACATAAAACAACTAAAGTTGCTTACTGATACATGTAGTGAAGTAAACAATTTTAATTGTAAAGTAACCAAAAATGCATTGCATTAATAATTTTTATTTTTGTACCCCACATTCTTTTAAAATATACATTTTTTTGTTTTAAGCTATTGATTGATGCTATGGATAAAAATACTATAAATTCTTTGATAACCAATAATATTAAATAAATAATTCTTTTATTATTAACCAAAAGTGTCTGAATAGAATTTAGCAGTACTATAAGTTAAATGGTTTTGGATATTTAAATGTTGGCGTGATCCTAATTGTTTTGTTGCGTGTTGAATGTTTTATTGTCATATTAATGTCTTCGGTTGTATCAAGATTAGAATTAGATATTAACTCACTGTCCCCTTTAGTTCGGAAATTATGCCAGTCGATTAGGTATTTGTTTAATCTTAGAATTTGAAGACAGTAATTTTAAGAGTAACATGTGATCTGAGTTGGTCTTCGTAGACATAATTTATGGAAACTTTCAATTTTATGTGCATTATTCTAAATTAAGAGGTAATATTTGCAATATTCACATTACCTAGATTAGTTATGCTGCAGCTCCAATACTGATAATAATATAAAGCATTGATTACTAAAATACGTTGGAGTTCTTCTTGAAGAGGTTGCTTATATGGCGGCTTGTAGCTGAAATACTTCTTTCTGAAGTATTATTTTTCACTGTCTCTAAATTGGTAATGTATATTAAGTCAATTAGATCTCCTTACACGTTTGGATTTTTTTGTCTATTTTCTAAATATATAATAACTCTGTAAAGCAAATTTTTCATTTTGGTTAACAGGCATGAGTTATTGCTGCAAACACTAGAAAGTTTGCCCGTTGTAGTTTTAATCTGCTCGAGTTCCTGGTTAAATAGGTTGACTTACGTATAGAGAGTTGGTTATTTGGAGCTATTTTAGGACAGAAATTGTATTAAGAAAAAATAAAATTTATAATTTCTTTAATGTGTGGAATAACTTTTTCCAAAGTTAAATGGCTTATATCTAATAGGTGTATAAATAAGTTCTCAGCTTTTTTCTGCAAAATTAAAGTTTTATTTGAAAACAAACAAAAAAAGTTTAAGTATCAAAGTATTCTCCGTTGGCATCGATGATCTTTTGCCATCTTTTGGGTAGCTTACGAATTCCCTGGTTCCCGGCTTCGAGACGATAAAGTTATCGATGCATTTTCGGACTTCTTCTTCTGTTTTGAAATGCGTGCCAGCCAAATGATGCTGTAATGACCGGAATAAATGGTAATCGGAAAGGGGCCATGTCTGGGCTATACGCCGCATGTGGGAGAAATTCCCAGCCTAACGCGTCTGCAGCTCATCCGTGTCAAATGTTTGAGGGCGTCCAGCGCGTGGTTGATCTTCAAGACTAAACTCTCCTGCGCGAAATCTTTGGTACCGCTTTTTGCACGTTGCATGACTTACAGCATTCTTACCATATGCAGCACAAATCATTTCGGTGGCTTCAGCAGCGTTTTTCTTAAGATGAAAGGCGAAGTGGATAGAAAATCGAATATGCTCTTTTGTGATTGCCATCGTGAACCCAGCTGATCATTGAGGTTATGTGCATCAAACGCCAAATCGCATGAGGTTTCGTAAGACCAAATGTCATTACTTTAAAACCGCAAGAGGGCGGACTAATACGTTACATGTAAACGGTGATTTGCGTCCTGTGAAATCTAAAGCTGAGAACTTATTTATACACCTATTACAATAAGAAAATTAATCTCTGGAGTAGTGAGATTACCATTATCAAGAATAATTAATTTTAAAATAGAAAAAATTTTAAATTTACGTATTGTCTATTAGAAGTTAGTTTTCCAGTAATTAAAACGTTGAATTGGAGGATCTAATTAGAGAAAATAATGGCTGTTTTATGGATTAGCTTTGTTATGTTTGCATTAAGAGTAGCGATGATGCTCTTTACATTTTACACGTAATAAGGTTAAAGAACAGCATTTTTGCATGCAATTAGCATACTATTTGGGTAGTTTTAATGAAGAATATTGGAAACTAAATAAATGTGAGTTGATTTTTTTTATTCTGGGGATAAAATTATTTTTCTCCAGAAGATGTAGCCAGCTTACTGTAGTGGGCAGTGACAATTAAATTTTTGGTTTCTAAACTTTATAAGTAGTTGAGATTTGTTTGATATTTATTTGGGTGTTCACTGAGTCATTGCTAAATAGATATTGATTGTTGCAGTCGCTGTATGTAGGTAGAAGCAGAGATTGCTTGTTATTCGTTTTAGGATTTAGATTGTTGTCATAGTTTATTACAATCGGGTTGGCGATAACGCTAACTCATCTGTAAATAAAATTTGGCGGATTTAACTGAAATTGTACAATTTCAACTATATTTACTTTTGCTCGTGCGTAATATAAATATTAGCTGACCGACGCTCCCCTTACTCTACTTGTTATTATAGGAAGTTGGGTAATATGCTCGCTGAAATTCAATACTTGCTTATATACGTATAAAAAGTTTCTTTGAGTTTAAAATCAAAATTTGGATAATGACGTATGTCATACAAAAGTTCTTCCAGTACGCTTTGTTAGACAAAAGTAATACAAGGGCCAAATGTGACTAATTCTAAACTAAAATAAGTAAAACAGTAAATAATAACTCAAAATTTTGAAGAACTGCAGGACAAAACTGTTTTTCATTCGAAATCAAATTATTAAATTCTTTAAAATATTTTTCTTAAATTTTAACTAATTTATTTGCGTAAAAGTGCCATTTATAGTTGGGTATTAAATTATGTTACTTTTTAAGTAGTAAAAAAGCATTATTTGATGTTAAACCCATAGGTTTACTAGGTTTTATAAGGTAGGTCAATTAGACGTTTTCTGTTCTATAGTTACAACAGAAAAAATAGCAGTGTTATCATGATAAAAATACATTTTTAAAGATGGCGCATTATTAACTCTTAACTTCTTTAAGTGCTTTAAATAGAACCAAAACGATTAGACCGCCAATGTCGAAATAAAGTGCATCACTAATGATGACTAAATTTAAAACTGCCTGATTAATTTGTTTGGACTAGACAATACACTATCTAACAAGTTTTATTTTTAATCTTAAAGTGTGTGGTATTTAAAGGTCATACATATAGTTTTATGTCAATTATTCGATACGTAATACGTTCACTTTTTCGATTAACAGATGTATGCACAACGGCGATATTTTCATGTGTAACAGCGGCACAAGCACAGTTTTCCACAAATGTATTATTTAAAGTAGTATGACCAAACTTCAACTCACTAAACTATTTCTAACGAAGGAACATACTTAACAAAAGTACGTTTACTTGATTTGTTAGGCTATTTATTTTAGAGTTTTTTATAATAATAGTTCCCCGGAATAGGCCACGAAAGCCCTTTGGGGTCGTAACAGGATAGATCTGCTACAATCTAGAGCCGACGTTAACACAAGGGTAGTAACGTAGCTAGCGCTACATACCGGCCGCCTATTATTACCACAGATTTGGACCTCCAGGTACTCATTTATTGGAGCCTGAGTCGAGCTGGGCCGTAAAAATTCTAGTGATCGAATCGGCGATAGCGGGATTCGAACCCGAACCCGAACCCGAACCCGCCTCTCTAAGTTTCGTAGTCTGGCGACCTATCCATTAGAGCACAACCGCTCTCTTTTAGAGTTTTTAATTATTTTAATTTGTCAAAATACTGAACTAAACAAACCAGCAAAATTAAATAGACATTATCAACTGTAGGTAAATGACACAACTTTGAAAGTTATCTACGTTAATATAAATATCTATTATCTTTACACATGTGCATACGCTCTGTAATTCTTTAAATAAGATTTTGTTTAGCAGAGCTGAAAAATAAATTTTTGTTCGATGTATTTCTTTAGTGTGGCTTTTATCTAAACTCATTTTTAACTTTTAAATACATATGGCTTTAATTTGTCACTTAAAAAGTGTTTAATCATTTATTTTAACTTTGTTAATTTGGTATCATCTCTCCATCCATCTACGACGGTAGTTTTAAAGGCTTGTTGCCACCACTCTTGCGGTTTGAAATCAAGTACTGACAGGAGTCTACTTCTACTTTATGAAAATTGAGAAACTAGCAACCGGTCAAAAAGAGAGCCATTTGGTTATAATAGATGATAATCCAACGTTGCCATATAAGAACTACAGGCAGTGAGAAATAAAAATTTAATTTCACCAAGTTCCTCTAATTTTATGTTACGGGGCGGAGCGATATCTTTGTGGATAACTAACAAAAACAAATGGTTAATGATGGAAACTTGTTCCTCACGTGTGGGAACAAAAATAAATCGTTAGGGTCCAAGTCATAACTGTACGGTGAATACCTCATCAATTCAATGTTTTGGGTGCTCAAAATACCAGTTGTTTACGTCGATGTGTGTGAGCTCGCATTACCATGGAGGAGAATGATCCGACGTCGCATGTTGGTTCTGTTTATTCCTTCAAAGACTTCAGGCAAATGGTGGTATACTATTCAGAATTTACCGTTTTACAAACCTTTAAAACCGCAAAAAAAAACCGTGACCATTTACTTCGAAGTGCTTCGAGCACGAACGACTTTTGTTGTTTGGCTCATCTTGAAATACCCATGCAGTCGACTGCTGTTTACTTTCTGGGTCACACGCATAAATCAAAGATTCGTCACCTTATCGATGTTGTAAACGGTATTTGAAATACCGATGTGGTATTTCTTGATCATTTCTTTTGACCAATTGAGACGAGTCTGTCTTTGGGCAATCGTTAACTTACACGGGATCCAACGCGCACACAGCTTTTTCACATTTAAATGCTCAAGTAATATCGAATATATGTTATTCATATTAATTTTACGATAAGTCACATGGCGATCTTGCTTTATGAGTTCGCGCACAGTATAGATGTTTGCTGGCACTACAGCCGATTTTGGACAACCTTCTTTGAATTTATCCGCCAGCGAAGTACGACTACGATTAAGTTTATTGAACCAACGACATACAGTGCTTCATCACTAGAAGTCGAAGTGAGTTGATCGATGCAGTGTTGTTGAGATCGTTCACATTGAATATCGTAAAAAATCATCGCACGAAAATGATCACGTTAATTCCACTTTTTGGCTGAGGGGGAATTTTCAACTTAATGACAGCAAAACAAATAGCGTCTGTATAAGCCATCAAAAGTGTCAAACTGTATGATGCAAACATCAGATCACACCTAGCACACGAAGGGTTGCCAATTTGCAATGGATATTGTGCAGCTTACGTAGCATACATTGAGTTAAAAGGTCGACAATAAAACTTGGTGATGATTGAGTGACCTTTAAAACTAACTTATTGTAAATTACACCTTCGTATGCTTTCCAAACCCAAAGTATAACTTTGTACTTAAATCTCTTAACGTAAAAAATGTTACGCAACGTAATCTCTGCTTAACCATGAATCTGTTTGTACTACAAAGGCAGATTTGATAACAATTTATCTAAAAAATCAAAAATCTTGAAGGTTATCAGGTAATTATGTGTATACATTAAACCAATGTTCAAATTCTTATTCCATTGAGGTATACGCCACTTCTCTGCATCATCTATTGACTTTGCCTAGAATACAATCCATAAATCTTGGTTTGTTGCAACAGAGAATATTACAATAGGTTTACCTTTAAAGACTAATATCATGGTGATTAAGTTTTGTAAACCAATTTTGGACTATTCGATCTGATATTGCTTTTTGACCTTTGCCCTCGTAGTTTATTCAAGCTACATCAGCAGTATTTAGTTGTAACTGTTAGCAACGCCGCACAACGGTCAAAATTTTAATATTCTAATTAAGCGTGTTACTTACTTATTAAATAGTTTAATTGTTTCAAAAACTTGTTTAAAGTCAAATTAACCCGCCTCCCACCCCAAAAAAACAGGTAAAAATACTTTGGCAGTGCCAGAAATATAATGCAAATGGGGATAAATACGAAGGTTATTTGAAAAGTAAGGTTACAAGGTGCTTAGCTTTTTCAGGAAAGTATTTTTTAAAAGTTAGTACCACTATAGAGTAGTAAGGAGCCCGTTGAAGCAAACGAACCGGACGTCAATAGCTTCCCTGCCGTGGTGAAGGTATAAGACAAGCGCTCTCATTTTGTCTCCCACCAAGTGCGAAGTGCAAACTGTTGTTCGTGAAATCGACTGGGATATCGCAAGTTATGTGCGAGATGGGCACCGAAAATGCTTTGAACCACCCCCTCTCAGCCCCAATTTTGCAACCAGCGATTATCATCTTTTCACTAATGTAAAGGAACATCTGGGTGGAAAATATTTTTCCTGATAACGATGAGGTAAAAATCGAAGTGCAAAACTGACTCAGGGAGTAGCGGGAAACCTCTATGGCACAGAAATAAAAAAATTTGTCCTACAGTTGATATAATACGTTGAGTTAAATAGTTATGTGGAACAATAATGTAATACGCATACTATCCCTGTGAGTTTCATTAAAATATATGCATTTTTATATTTTTAAAAATCTTGCAACTCTACTCTCCTTATAACTCTCGTAGTTATTACCGTAGATGAAATCTTTTTAAAATTACTATTTTTAAGAAACGGTGTTTTAAAACACCGCGAAAAGAAGTAGGGGTAAAATCTACAAAGCTTTATTTTAGGAGTATTATACTAAAAATGGTAAAACTAAATAGGCTAATAAAATTATTAACAAAACTAAGAGCAATTCTATTATTAAGTACGAAATATCTAAAAAAAATCAATGACCAACTATTATTCTAATGATAAGGGAGCATAAGCCGCAAACTGGAAGGTCAAAACTTTTATATGATTACTCTCAATGCCCGATTGTTACGCATCAGCTTCGATAGGGGGCGATACGAAAAGCACCGCGCATTAGATAATCGCATTATTACCCCTTATGCGAATACAACGCAGAAACGCACCGAGTCTATCCGTAACGCAAGAAAACGTTTTAACCTGACGATCATGGACTAATAATCTCAAAATTATATTTATTTTTGAAGTTTTAAATTAGGACCGGCTATATTTTTTGATTCCTCTTATGTATATTTGAAATTTGTGATATCGGCCCAATTTTCCGAGCACGCGTTGCGATATGGCCAGCGCTCTTGCACTTGGCACTTGCTCTTCGACCTATTTAATTTGCGCGGCATTACGCTTTTGCCTTTGCTCGTGTTTGCATTTGGCCTTTTTGGCTGTGTTCTCGCAGGCAAATTTTTGGTAGCAGAAGTTTTAATTTTCTGCCAGGCCTTTTGTAAAGGTTAATTTTTCGGGGTTGAAATTTTGCCGGTAAAAAACTCGGTCCATTTTCTTTCATCTGGCTTGACGAAGGAACTTTTTACACCAGGAAAGACGCCCTTCGTCTGTTGTGAAAATTGAGGTGACGTTTCCTATTTTTTTGTCCATATCCTTATTATCCTGATTTTCTGGAAGCCCCAGGACCAACAGCAGGGAACCGATATCTGCGAAAAAACGCCGTTTCTACAGGTTAGTGTTTTAACTTTAGATTTGTCTTTATTCAAAATTTAAAATTACCTATACAGTCCACTTATTCCGGCCGCACCAATGGTATTTATAAGAAAATGCTTTTAAATATTTCAATAGTCGAAAAGCAACTCAAAAAATGTTTCGAATTAGTTTATTTTACAAAATCAAACTAAAGATATTGCAGAAAAGTTAAGTACATGAAATTTTATTTGATCGCGGTACAATCTTAAGTGTTGAGTTATAAAAAAAATACCTTAATGTGCTAAAATATACCAATTCAATACTTACAGGACTACTTTACATATTGATGCTTAACAGGCACACATATTTCAATAATAGACAGGATGTTTTTTGTAGACCACGGTTACAAATTTGTAAGACAATCTTGCGTAAAATAGGATTATAGATTGTTCTCGTATTCAAGTGGACAATTTTTGCTATATAACAGGTAGCGCAAAAGTTATTACCTTATCGAAACATGCTTTTATTATTGCAAAAGGCGTCTCATGTCATCAAGACTTTGACATTTGTGAGCTAAACAGAAGCAGAATACACGTAGACACACCATGAATCACTATACTCCTCAAGAACGCGAAACAATTGTGTCAATATTTTTAACAAATTTTGTCGTCGATTTTCTGGTCGTGTAGCACACCAACTGGACAAACACTGGGCACCTAGCCGCTTGCCTTGAGAAAACTGATTCAACACTGGACGGTAGCAGACGTGGCTAGCCCCAGAGCAGCCGTTTGGTCGACAATATTGCTACTGCGGCTGCAGGTGTCCAAGAGAACTCTCAAACATCAACCAGACGATGGGCCACGCAATTTGGCATAAATAAATGATCTTTACAGAGAAATTTGGAGAACAACTTGAAGATGTTTCCGTACAAAGTGCAAACAGTGCACAAGTTATTGCCTGCAGACCGCCAATCGCGTGTAAATTTCACCCAAGCCCTTCTAAATCTTGACCGCGATGAGAATAATTTTCTATTTAAAATCATTATGAGCTGAGACCTTTTTGGGCACTGAAAATCCGCATGTAATGGACGAAGAGCTATTAAAACCTCTCAAAGTCACTGTCTGGTATGGCGTTTATGAAGAAAAAGTGATTAGCCCATATTTCACTATTACTGTGACTAGTGAGCGCTAGAAAACCATAATCGATGACTTCTTGCTGTCGAAAATTGACAAATTGGGTTTGAAAAACATGTGGTTCTAGGCAGGACGATGCAACCCCACACACTGCACGAGCCAGTGGACATTCTAAAGCAAGCGTTTCCTGGCCGCTTAATCTCTCGATTTGGCGATTTGCAGTGGCTCGCAAGATCGCCCGATGTAACCATTCTAAACTTCTCTCTGTTTTTTTTTAAAGTTACGGGCTTGTACAAACAAGCCACAGACCTTGAAGACTTTAAAGAGAAAACAACCGACAAGAAGTAGAGAATTTATGGCTAGAAGTTTTGAGAAAAGTCATGAAAGCTGCTGTATAATTAGCCCGAATGTGCATTAACTCTGGCGGCGGCCATTTAACCGATATTATTTTCGTGACTTAATGGGGAAAAAATAAAACGTTTAAATAAACAATCAACAAACAAAACCAATTCCTTTTATTTACAAACAATGTTACCGTATCAGTAAATCGAGTGATTTTTGCGCCACTTTGTACCTAAAACATAAATATTATAAATATCATTGTGTTTTTTGTGTACATAAAGAAACCAAATAAATTTGATATAACGATAAACATATTATAGGCTCTACAAGAGTTTGAACAACTCACCTCGTAAAAAAGCTTTTGTACAAATTGAAGCTTGACTATAAATAACGGTCTCTCAATAAAGTACTATTAATCGAAGAAAAAAATGACACTTGCACCTTGTGTTAGTCCTTTTACACTTTACATTTGATAAAAAATAAGCTTTTAATATCATTTACATAGAAAGTGAAAATCTGTTATTTTACTGCGCTCAAAAAAAACTATAAAATTAATTTTACAATTCACTTGCAACATAGTAGCGGTTTAACTTTTAAAGTATATGCATACTGAATACCCGCGCGAGTTAGCATTTGTTTCCAGTGCCGCTAGCTTGCAACATGAGAAGCCAAACAATGCCATATTTTACGCTTACAATATATATTCAACACAATAGTTGCTAATATAAACGCAAAACCCGCAGCCACTTACTTCGCAAAGCATTTATTATTCATAACACCCCCGACAAAACTTACAATTCTCACCATTAGTCTATTATAGCAGCTATAGTATAAAGTTTGCGCAGTTACAAGGAATTATAATTCATAATAGACTAAATAATATCAGTAAAACCTCTAATTATCACCAAGTTATATCATATTTACAAGTGAGTAATCAAACACAGCAACATCCTACTCAACATTCATTTCATATTTTCTTCCAAAACAATATTCATCAAACAGTACTAAATCTCCTTACAACTACACTAGTTCCAATTAACAATGAAATAACTCATTTCTTTGTAGTTTCATGTTAGTTGTTACCACTAATACAATATCTAACCACCACTGAAGTAAGGTCTAGAATAAAAGTTCTAAAAAATTACAAAGCCCCAAGTTATGACCTTATAACAGCACAAGTAATGAATAAATTACCTAATAAGTCTAGCGGTGTTCCTAATTACAATATATAATCAGATACCAAGTCTATTTTATAATACAATGGAAATCATAATTAAAAGGGGCAAAGCATGGTGCTTACCACAATTTTATACACCTATAAGTCTCTTACCCTTAACAGGTAAATTGTTTGAAACACATTTTTTAAATAAACTTAAAAGATGAAATAAAATTGTCAAATATAATACAAACCAATCTACTATCCAAGAAGTTCACTAAATAGTCAACCAAATAACAAAATGTTTCTACACTGAAACATTTTTAAATATTAAGCAAATATTTGATAAAGTACGGCGTACAGGTCTACCGTACAAATTAAAAGCATTTATTTCCCTCCACATGTTACCTTTTATTAATTCATATCTTAGTGATCGTAATTTTTCAGTAAAGTGTAACAATAGACTACCTTCATCTTTTTCATTTTTATACCTCTTTTATACTTCTGACATCTTAATAATTTAAGCTAATGGGCTGATAAATGAAGAATTCCCGTTACAGCAAGGAAAAATCCAATAGCCGTAAATTTTGAAACAACTGATTTCAGACTTCATTTTGGTCAACGATTGGCTTGGTATCAACGTCTTGCAACGAAGCTGAAGCAAATTGATTTAAAATTCAAATCGAAAGTGTTCCTTTTCTACAAGTCGATAATGAAACCTATCTGGACATACAGAATCTTTCTGTGGGGATGTGCTAAAAGTAAAAATAATCGTTCTCTAGCCAATCAAAAATACTCAAGACAGAATAATTCACAAAAACTCCAATGTATCACTCATTGAAGAGGAGCTACTAAAATTACAAATACAAATTATTGTAACAATCTAACTGGAGATAAAAATAACCTTGTCTAACATCGTTTAGATCCATTATCAAAATAGAAAATTAAAAACAGTATTCCTTTGATTAAATTTAAATATGAATGCAGTCAATGAACTTAGTAAATACAAGTCTTATCGCTGGATGAAAACTCTTGCATGTCTACTCAGATATCGCATTTAATAAATAACTACCCAATTATAGTGTATAGAATACACAGTACCGAAGCGGAAAAGCTAGAGTTGGTAGAAAAATTATTTTTAAAAGCAACACAAAACACTAAATGCTAAAGTCCTTTCAAACCAACCTCTAAACTACCAACATAGTAATCGAAGACAATTTCGGTAAAATCGTTATGTCTACTATATATTGTTCTTCAATCTTATGCAATCATCAAAGAACACCTCTTCAATGACTTCTTTGCTTAGGGCAATCAGTTCGTATTAGTCGAAGATTTAAACGCAAAGCATGTCCACACAAAGAGGGTGACAACCATGCAACCGTGCAAGATAAACAATCTTGATGTTAAGGGGCTAACATACATACTGACTTAAGCACCAATAACTAAAATAAAAAAACATTCGACCTGTTGGATTTATGTATATTAAAAGGATTTCCACCAAATCGTTCAATAACCAAATCCTGTGTGTATCTCCCGTGACTAATTACTATTAATGTAAAAATTTGCTTAGAGCACTACAAAAATCAATATTTCCTCAAATTTTCTCACTCGGAGATGACCAGAGATTATTGCGGATCGGAAGAAACGATTATTGCCACGTTAAAGAGGGAATTTTTTCATGTATATCCCTCAAAGAATTAGCTGCCGAGCTCCGAACCCCTCGGAGCTACGGTGGCTTAAAATAAGTGTAAAGGAATGCACAGGAAAGTCGACCCGTATTCTAGTCTTGATTTGTCCTCGTGCCAAATGTTCTATGCATGCTTCACTGACGTTTGCACAAGTCAGCGAATGGATCAGCCGGTTAGGCGTCGTGCTTGTAATCCGGTGGTCGAGGGTTCGATTCTCCTCTTTAACGTGCAATAACTTCTCACGGCAATAGGGATTTTCATTAATCATTAACGTGGCATAACATTTCTTCGACCGGAATATCTCTGGTCATCTCCGAGTCAGTAAAATGGTGCTGTTAAAGAATTGAAGAAGCTACTTGGGGACCATAAAAATAAAAAAACCTAAAATTATGCAAGCTCTTTATTATGAGCTGTTAAGAATATCGACTATAAATACATATTCTCCCCATTAAAACTAAACATAACTGATAGGCGACAATGAAAAAGCAAAAACATTTGCGCAACACCTGACTACCATTTTTACAACTTTTTCGTCGGAGATTACCCCTGATGAGGAGGAAGCTCACATTCACAAATTTTTTGATATCCCATTCCAAATTCAGCTACTTTTAAGTTGTTTAAAAAAGTTAAATTTCAAAGCAAATTACATTAAATTTAAGAAAATCTCAAGGATTTGATCTAATTACCGAAAAATTCTAAAAGAGCTCTTAGATGGGGAAATCAAGACAATCTTAATGATTTTTTTTGTTACTCTTGGGTTTGATACTTTCCAGAACATTAGACAGATCCCAAATAATCTTAATACCTACACCAGGTAAGCCAACCACTGACCCAAATAGAATCGTACACACCTATCAGCCTACTGCAAATAATATTACAAGTATTTGAAAAACTCGTCTTACAAGGAATGTTGCCTCTAATAGATGAACGAAAATTAATAATGAGTAGTTATCTCAGCTTTGTGGACAACATTCCACTATTGAGTAGATACATCCAGTTGCCTTTAAAATAAAATATGATCTAAACACCAAAAAATATTGCACAACAGCATTCAACTCAAACATTCGATAAAATACAGCACTTAGATCCTTTAAACAAAATCATGTATTTGTTGTGATAATTTAATTTTTACTTACTAATAAACGCTTTCTAGTATAATATGAAAATGTTATTTCATCTTTGCTGCTTAATACCTACAATTAGAAGTACGATACGTTATTAATGACTTTACACCACGATTCACTTACTGCTTCAATGTACCTACAGAATAATTTTAACAAAACAGAAGAATGGTCCAAAATACGGCGTATTTGAGTGAATATGTAAAAACCTATTCGGCTGACATTTACAAAAAGAGGAACCAAAATACCTTGGTTTTCATCTGGACCGACGACTAATATGGAGTCCACATATGTGGCATAAGAGACTTCAGCTAGACCTCATCCTACTGACATATGGAAGGTAATTTAGAACTATCTCTGAGAATAAACTACTCCTATACAATGTTGGCATCAAACCAGCCAGAGGCTTAAATCTAACAACTTTACAGCGCTACCAATCTAAAGTACTACGGATAATAATCAGCGCTCCATGGTTTGGACCAAATTAATTGCTACGTGCATTATAGCATTAAATACCAGGACAGAATTAAAAATGTAAAGAAATTACGGCACGACCCGCTGGATCTATCAAAACGTTTCTAAGCTGCAATTTGATTACCAAGTTATTATTTTATTAGGTAGAATTTGCTATGCACTGACATGTTATTCTTTGTAATTATGTCTCTTGTAAGTAAAATAATCTTATAGTTAAATAGAAATCTGAAAGAAGATTGATTTTTTTAGTAAATTGATTAATTATTATTTATAATGATAAATAAGTACAATCTAAAGATCAGTTGAGATATTCATTTTGTAGTAAAGCAATATTTTTCATTTATATTTTAAACTTAATATCATGATTTAATAGATCATAAAAACTTACCATAATAGTTTAATGCTACAGTTTTTTTTAAATTTTGATTATATAAAAATATTGATATATACGAAAAGTGCCAGCGTGGTCCCGTGGTTGAGGGACGGGCTGCGATGCTGACGGACCCAGGTTCAATTCCCGGTGCTCTCTGATGCCTGGCGGGTGGCTTACTCAGTCACTAAAAATAATTGAGTACCTGCGTTCATTCGCACAAGGGGTAATAATGGCGGTCGTCTTAGGTGCGGTGCTTGCCACACCGCCCCGTATCAGAGATGGTGCGCGACGACCGGGCAGAGAGAGCAAACGTATGAGAGCCTTAACCTCTCAGTTCGCAGGCCGTGCTCCCACGCGGAGCGTAGAGCCTTACCATTATTATATACGAAAATTTGTATTTCATTAAAATTGAAATATTTTAGCCTTTCATAATTAAAAGTGCACTTTAATAGGCTTAGGGTGGCTACGTCTGTTTTATGGAATTTTTAACTTTCATTTTAACTTTAATGTTAAAATTAATGGTCGGGACTATATCTCTCCTGTTGGAATAGAAACTTTCATTTTACAAACATTTGCATTGATTTGGCGTTATCTTTAAGACCTTTCTGCATTCGTTAGAATAGCTGACGTATTACTATATTAGGTTTTTATTTGAAAGTGAATTATTTGATCAAGACATTGTTCTTTAAATTCGGTTAAAACCCATGTGCTTTCTTATGAGGGTAACATAAATTAAAATTTAGAATTTAAATTGTGCTCCGTTTATGTTCCGTAACCGTTAAAAGTTTACATTTATATATTTGGTATTTAAACACACGGCAAAGTTACGATAGAGCCGTATACTGTACAATATCGCATCAATTTAATTCAAACTTATTATGAAAACAAATTTTAGGCGACAAAGCTCATTTTCTTCAATTGTTTTGTGAATTGTCAAAATTGTTACGTCTGCTGTAGTGAGATCTATGAAAAACCAATACACAAAAATTTATAATTTGGTGTGCATTGTGGGCCGAAGGCATCACTGGTCCGTACTTTTTTGAGGACAAAACTGACAACGCTGATACCGTCAACGGTGTACGCTATCAGGAGATACTAAACAACTTGTTTTAAATAAAACCTTGACATGTGGTTTCAACAAGATGGAACTACGTGTCACACAACACATGAAACATCCATTTTACTTCAAACCAAATTTCCTGATCGTGTCATCTAGCAGAAGAGTGACATTGTTGACCGCCGTAGTCTTGCATTCTAATCCCATTAAAGTTTTTTCTATACCTCTGTTTAAACGAAAAAGTATATGTTAATAAGCTTGCTGCAATTTAACGATTTATAAGAAAATGTTATGGAAAACCTCACTAAAAGAAAGGTCACATCTCAGCGAAGTTATGGAGTTTGTTTGAGCGACGTCATATTTTATATATAACTGCTAAGTTTATGCTTTACAGTAATAGCAATCTAGTTCGAATCGTCTTGTGTTTTATTCAAGAAAAAGGTCTGAAAGTTCGATTTGAATTACCCTAGAGTCATCAAACTTACCAAGGTATCCTTGTTGTCCTATAATTCGGACACGCCGCAATCAATCTCTTACAATATACAGCATTTTAGATAATGTGCATCGTAAGTCCTCTATTCCAGACATCTGTGTGATAAGATATATAATCATTTTGAGAAAAAGGACACTGAGTAAATTAGTAGTTTAATTACTGAGTTACTGAGTCATGTTTGGAGAGCTATGATACGTGTTTAAATATTGTTATTAACAATTACTTCAATATACATATTGAAGTAATGTATATCTTGGTATCAGTATGGATGCTTTTTTGATCAAAATTACCGTTACTAGATCTGTATACAACACTAAGTCAGAATATCATAGTGCGAAAAACGTTTTCATATATTTTAGAAACGTTGCATACTTATATTATATTAAGGTGTTTATTAGCTGAAATTCGTAGAAATATTATCGTATGGTATAAAATCTTGGGCTTTTAATAACAGCATAATAAAAAATCTCTAAGTCACACAACGTGCAATTGAAAATTACACTCTATGGTTATATACCTAACGATAAAATACGGAAAAGATCAAAAGTGACAGACACAGATACATTGAGTGTATAAACTTATGGACACGCCAAATAATTGAATTGAGACCATAAAGTCACAAAAGGAATATAGGGAGGCCACAAACAAGGTGAACTCATGACGTTAAGAATACGCAGGTATAGACTGGATGCAAAGGACCAGAGACCGAAAATAGTGAAAAATGTAAGGGGAGACCTACATTCGACGATGGATGATATAGCAGTCGATGATATATGGGGTAACTTTATTTTATTTAGATTAAATTGATTTAGATTTGGATTAAATTTTTAGACATATTCACCATTCCAAATTAAAGAAAATCGGATAAGGTGATGATTAGCTATAAATATTTTTTTATTTTTTCTCCTAACTCATAATAAGTCGTTACGTTATAAAGTCTACCTCCTTCTTGAGGGCTTTATAATATCTGAGTTTTTTTTTGATATTAAAATATTACACTTGTATCTAAAGAATAAGATGCAGCTCTATAATATTTTCATGTGTTTTTATGGTCTCATTGCCTTTAAATAAAAGATAAGAAAATAAACTTTCTCTAGTTTGAAAATTTATAGTTTGTAATCTTAATAAATATTATTAATATATTTTGTACATGAATTATGCTAAGTTAATAACTTTATCATCGATAGACAATACAAGTAAAATAAACATTTCTTTCGTGATGTTAAAATTTTTTTGCACGTGGGCCTCTATAAAGTTTCACTGGATATTTGTTTATAAAGTCACAAAATTTGTTTCAATCTTACATTTTAGAATTCTCAGTTATAAGTTCTTTCGGTTTGCGTTTTAAACCTGGAGTATTTAAAAACGTAGGCACTTAAAAGTAAAATTGTAATAAAAACGCATTTAAAAACTTTTTAAGTTTTTATGTGCTTTTTAAATTAAAGACACAACAAACCTAACAAAATATATAAATCTATTTTGTACTGTAATATTAAATTTTATAGTAATTATTTCCACGTGTCTTTTTAACTTTCTACATCGGAGCTTATAGTAGAAAGTTAATAAGATTATCATCCTGTCTGTCTGTGTGTCTGGAGACACTATAACTTCTGTTCTATCCAATAGATTCATTTCAAACTTGGCATGCACACATCTTAGGTCAGTACGTTTCGTGGGACTGATTTTCAGCCAAATTGGTTAAGGGTAACCGGAAGTGACCGTTACGATTTCGCAGCGCTGTATAAAGTTTGCTTTGCGGTATTACACCGTTCTTGTCATTTTTTAATTTAAACAAACTAAAATTTCTTTTTTACGAGCTGTAATACCAAGGGACAAAATGCGGCAAGTAGGGATACCTGAAAAATCGCCCATAGTGTACCTTGCGTTATCGCTTTTTTAGTATTATGATGTTTAAGCAACAAGTACTCTCTATTATTGTGCAACGATAGAGAACATAAAATCGTCCTAAATTTTGAGAATATTTAAAGCACAATTCACAAATTACCCTTAATATTTAAATGGCATTTAAAAATATATAACAGTTATAGACGTCGCCCGAAAATTAGCGTTCTGAGGAAAATATTTGAATTGTACACCACGTTCTCAAAAATGACATCTGGCTAACAGTTGACGAAATTGTATTTAAGATCAGAACAAGCTACAGTATCACTTAGACTATTGTCTGCCACATAGGCCTCTTATCTTTGTAACAAAAGTCAGAAACTACGTCGTTTCGAGGTGCATATACAATTATCAAACCTAACGGGTGGTTTTCTTGCATTAGATTATTACCTGCAATGAAACTTAAGTGCATCATTACACTCGAAAATCAAAACAAACTAGTTATAAAATACATAAATTTATGGCAGAATGGAGAATCTGCATTTATTAAAGTTGAAATTAGGTTCTTACCTGAAAAGGTTTTTGCAACTGTATTTTTTAATTTTAAATTCTTCTTCTTTCCGTATTTTAACCTCTATCTGGGTCTTCCGGAGTTCAATATTTTTTTCCATTCTTTTCTGTTCATCCAAGCGCCTTGCTGGATATCCCACTTTTGCTTCAGGCTTCCTACTTCCTCATTCCAACCTCTTCTTGGCCGTCCCCTCTTTCTTCTTTCTCTTGGTTGCCACTGCATTGCTTTTTCGGGAGCCTGTTGTTACCCATTCTTTCGACATGTCCGTACCACAAGAGTTGCCTTTTTTCAATTTCTTCCAAGATGTCCCTTTCTGTATCCATTACTTCACGTATTCTTGTATTTCTGACTCTATCTCTTCGGGATATTCTCGCTGATCTTCTCCAATAGTTCATTTCCATTACTTTCAGTTGATTTTTATGTTGTTCCGAGAATTGCCAGATTTCGGCTCCATATAGTGCCACACTTTGTACCATAGCGGAGTATATTTGTTTTTTATTCTTTTTGCTTATATTTGCATCCCAAAGTATACCATTTAGCGTACCTATAACTTTCCGGCCTTGTTTTATTCTCTCTTTTACCTCTGTGTTATATAATCCTTGTTTTCCTACTGTTGCTCCCAAATATTTATAATCTTCACATGTCGGTATAGTTTCGCCTGTTTCTAAGGTTAAAGCGTCTTGTTCATATTCTATACTAAGATATGCTGATTTATTTACATTAATTTTAAGCCCCCATTTATCATATTCCTCTATAGCTTTCCTTGTCATGTATTCAATGTCTTCTATTTCTTGTGCCATAATAATTTGGTGGTCGGCAAATTGCAACGTATATAATGTAGTGTCCTAGTCCAGTGGTATTCCCATTCCCATACTTTTCCTTTTCCATTGTTCGAGTGCTTTTTCTATATATATATCTTGAATAACGTCAGTGAGATACAGCAACCCTGCCTTAGACCTTTCGTAACTTTAAATTCTGTTGTCAGTTCCGCTCCTACCTTTACTATCGCTGTTTGATTGTCATATAGGTTCTTCACAGCCCTGACTAATGTACTGTTGATGTTGCTGCTCTCCATTACGTCCCACAGTTTTTTCAGGGGTACGTTATCATAAGCTTTTGATATGTCTAGAAATACTAAATGTAGTTCTCTGCCGGTTGCTAGTTTTTTCTGCACAATTTGTGTTAGACAGAACAGGTTATCCAAACATGATCTGCCTGCCCTAAATCCGCTTTGTTCTTCCGCTTCTTCGGCTTGATATTGTTGTTCAATTAAATCTCGAATAATTCGTCCATATATTTTGCTAAAAGTACTTGTAACTGCTATTCCTCGGTAGTTGTCGCAGATGTCTCTTTTCCCTTTTTTGTGTATTGGAGATATATATCCTGTTTTCCATTTATTTGGTATATTTCCCTCATTTATGCATTTATTCATAAGTTTTGTTATCATCCTATACAATTTCGGTGTTCCATTTTTACCAACTCAACGGGATTCCTCCTGGACCGGGAGCCTTTCCATTTCTCATTTCTTTAATTGCTTTAATTACTTGTTCTTCTTGTATTTCTATGTAGTTAATATCTATCGTTCTTTCTTCTGTCATCGTAGTTTCTTGGAATATAGGTCTTTTCTCGGTGAGTAGCTCTAAATAGTATTGTTTCCATTCTTCGGCAGGAATATTTTGTATTGTTTTTTCTCGATGTGGAGCTTTTACATTCCTTCTGAATTTCCTCCTATAGACCTTTCTATCTCGCTACACTTTTTTTCCCACGTTTGTTGTTTTGTAGTTTTTATCAATTGTCTTACTCTAGTTTGTTGGATCTTATAGGCATCTCTATCTTAATTTTCTTTAGTATTTAGCCACTTTGTATATAGTTCTTTTTTGTAGCGTATTTCCTCCATTAGGTCTTTGTTTATCAAATAATTTCTTGGTTTTTCTCTAACCTCTTCTCCTAAGGCTTCTTTTGCGGCTTGCTATAGGCCCGCTCTTAAATGTTCATACATCTCTGTGTTTGATCCTTGTAGATGTTCGTTAAGTTTTTGATCCAATCTATTTTGATATATGTATTGTATGCTACTTTGTTGTAGACTTTGTATGTTGTATCTGACTTGTTGTATTTTCTCTGTCTGTTTTGGTATTACTGCCTTGTTTTGCCCTTTGGGTGAAAACACTATTTTGGCTTTCACCAAATAGTGATTCGTTCCATTTAATTTTAAATGAGTTGTTTTTTTAGCTTAGATTAGCAAAGGGAGTACTTGGGACATAGATTTAGTTGGAATTACAACTACCTTTATTTTAAGACAAAGAAATCAACATATTACCTATCCTTTTAGAAGTCATCTTATTTTTATTTGTTGACCTTTACTGTCCAAGTGAACTCAACACTAACAGAAACCAAGAATATTCATTCGGCCGTCCCTCAAAGCAGCATTCTGGGTCCAATCCTATTCTGCATTTATACATCTGACCTGCCCGAAACCAAGGTAACTATTGCTAATTTTGCGGATGACACAGGCAACGTTATTGAATGAAGCAGTGATAGCACTCCAGCAAGCTTCAAACCAACTTTCTCGGTGGTTCCAATAGTGGAATACTCAAATAAACCCAGAAAAATGTCAAGCCAAAATCTTCACTCTCAGAAAATTCAAGAATCCCAACTCCGTAAACATTAACAATAAACCAATACCATGGAAACAAAATGACTCAACAGTCTAATACCTTGGCATCTACCTGGACACATGACTGAGTTGGAGCTTCCATATTAACCAGAAATTAATCCACTAATTACCGGAAAATCTTTTTTAAAAGTTGAATGCACTGTTTTGCTATATAAAAACCTGCTACGACCTTTAATTCGGTATGGTGTAATGCATTTCAAACCAACATATATATGAACGCTACAGAGGTTCCAAAACAAGGTGTTACGGATCGCAGTCAACACGCCCTGGTGTTTACAAAATACACAAATGAGTCATGAACTGAGAATGATGTCCGTTCAAGACATGAAATAAGTGCAGAAAAGCTTATAATCAACCCAGTGCGTATAGTGGTGCGTTTCATTATGATCGTTTTCGAACAAAGATCCACACAAGACTCAAACTTCAACTACCTCGGGACATTACATTAGCTTATTGCGAGAATCGCTAAAACTGTTACGGAAAAGTTCATCAAGACAGTTAAAAGTCTTCTTATGTTATTTACACATCATGCAACATTAATACTGTGTATAAAAAAAATATTTGTGGATCTGGTAATAAATGTAATTAAAAAAGAAGTCGGGAGGTTATCCACAAAAATAACAATACGTGTTTAGATATTCATAATGCTTCAATAATTATAAGAAGTAATTCTGGTTTATGTTTAATACAGCCTTTTATTATTATTAGGCTTGATAAAATAAAGGATTTTAAGTACACATTTATTTAAAGGATTCTTTTGCTCACCCCTGAACAAACAGCAGAAGGTATTTGAAGCCCCTGCGGTTCACGATGCCCGAATAAGCATCAAAACATAAAAGCGATTTTACATGCATAAGACTAAAAATTTTGTAGCATGTTGATTTGTTTTATTTGCGTTCATCCTCCCTTCTTCAAAATGTAATGACGGTACTAAAGCGAAGCGAGCTGTCATGCCAAGAAATATTAAAATTATTATATAAAGTTCATAAACTTTGTACATGACAAACTGCGTTCTTAAAAACAATGTGGAACTTTAAAAACGTCGTTTATTAAATATACAAGGAGTACCTTGGATGCCAAAACGTCAAGGTTAAATAATTTTACAAGCTTAGAAACGCAAATTTATTTGGATAATAATTGAAATAATGTTTTTGATGAGATATGCAGGTAAATTAAACCATATAAGCAACATACAAAAGATTAACACAAAGGTCTCTCCAATATTTGTTAGTTTTTGTTGGTAGGTTGGTATTCTGAGAAAATAAATATGAACAGGGTACAGGCAGCAATTTAATGTTTCTATTCAAAGAAAAACTGCACTTACTAACATTTGTCTACACTTGCTTAACAATTATTAAAACTTAGTTGTAGTTGCTAGCATATTAAATTGAACATTTTAACAATGTCGATAAGGGTATCAAAGTCAAAACACGATCTGCCTGTCCATACACCACTGTCACAACATAAAATACATTTATAAAAAAACAAGTAATTATTTACTATTAGTTCTTAAATTTATTATATAATGTTTGTATATGGCGAGTATATATATTTTTTACTAAATTTTACAAGAGAAGATTTTTTTAAATAAATATAATTGCTAGTTCAACAAATACATGTTATTTCATGACATCGATATTTATAGCTAATTAAACAATAACAGAAACTTATTGCAAGGACAATGATTATAATGTTTATAAGATTTGTATGTTTATCAGATCTTGCTTTGTTCGTTATTCACTATCGGGTTCGGAAATACACAAGTCTTGAGGAAATTTGGGCTTGAGCCTGTGGTGTATGTTTTGTCTACTGATATTGTAGTAGATTGCGCCATCGCACTCGCGGATGTTTTTAAAGAATTTACTTGAACTTTCACTGATAAACTCTTGAACTGTAGGCATTTCAAGTTCATAGTGGAGTTGTTCGTTCCTGATGTACCATGGTGCGTTCACTGCTGTTCTGAGAATTTTGTTTTAAAGACGTTGAATTTTTTGAATGTTGGATTTTGCTGTGTTACTCCAGATCGGTGAGCGTAGAGAATCAACGGCCTTATTATAGATTTGTATATCAGGGTGGCACATTTTGGCTTAAGTGAAGATTTCCTATTTATGATAGAATACAGTTGGGCTAGTCTCGCGTATGCTTGGTTTAGTTTGAGATTTATATGAAGTTTCCATGTGAGTCGTGTATCAAGACTACGTACTTAACTGCAGCATCAGTGGGGTTCCATGAAATAATGTTTTGATTGATTGCGAGGTTAGGAGGGTTTATGGTGCGTCTTAGCGAGAATTTTGCTTGGAATTTGTTTGGATTGATTTGTATGTTCCATTTGTTATACCACGAGTACAGTCAGTGAATCGTATTCTGTAGTTGACTGATAGCTAGAGTGAGATTGGTGTGCTGGGTTAAGACGGCTGTGCCGTCAGCGAAGGTTGCTAATGTTTCTTTAGTAGGCGGAATGTCAGAAGTGAAGATTCCTTGCAAAACACCAGCTTTGATTGTTTTCGATTCAGAAATTGCGGAATTGATGCGAACAGCGAAAGTCCTTTCTTCAAGAAAAGAGAAGATTATTGCTTTAATGTAGTTGGTTATTCGGAGATTAATGATTTTACTTTTCAGACCTTCGATACAAACCTTATCAAAGGCCTGGGCGATGTCAAGGAAGACTACAACTGTATACCTTTTGTTTTCAAACCCTTCTTCTACTATTTCAGAGATGCGCTGTAGCTAATGTAGAGTCGAATAAGTTTTTCTAAAGCCAAACTGGAACGGTGGTATTACGTTGGAAACAAGCTTATTGGCCTGTAACTGTCAATTTTCTTTTGTCTTTTCCCGGCTTAGGGAATACTAAGATATGTGCATGCTTCCAAGTCTGGGGGAAATAGCCTAGTCGAAGGCATGCGTTATATAGGGTTGCAAATAGACTAGGGTTTTTGAGATAAGGTGTTTAAGCACTAAATTTGTAATGAGATCTGGCCCAGGGGATTTTTTAATTGAAAGATTGTCAATTGGGGTTTTTATTTCATGAGGGGTGGTGGATGATATCGTTTCAGTTATTACGGGTTGATTGGATTCAATATAATTAATTATATAAACAAGGTGGTTTGGGAGACAAGTGGATTTCAAAGTGAAAACTTTTTCGTAATAGTCCGCAAAGGCTGCTGATTTTTCACCATCTGTGGCGTAAGGTATATTAGCTGCTGTTATTGTTGGTAATTCCCCGCGTTGTTTTAATATACGTTTTGTGGCTCTTCACATTCCATGGTCATTTGGTTCCAAGTCCTTAATGTACCTTTGGTAGTTAGAGATTCGCAGTTCGTCCAAAACTTGTTTTAATCTATGGGTAAGTTGATTTAATAAACGTTTTGAATCCTGATTACGATTTCTTTGCCAATCATGCCTAGCTTGACTTTTCTTCTTAATTAAGTCAGTTATTTCTGTAGGAATGTGATGGTGATTGGGTTTGTGGTTGCGTTTGTTAGCTTGCGTTGCTTGACGAGCGCTGACTGAAATTTTAGATGTTAATTTGTCTATTGCGTTGTCAATATCTTCTTTGTTATTCAAACTGAGTGGGCACTTTAGTTGGTTGTTGAGAATGTTTTGAAAGTTCTCCAATTTAATTATCCCAGTTGTAAGTCGTGGTGGAGGCTGTACTATTTGAGGGATGCAAGTGAATGATATGACAACCGGTAGATGCTCAGAGTCAAGTTCGTCTATTACATTCTGATGTATTTGCTTGTTAAAGTTCTTTTGTAGCATTATGTCTAATATGTCGGATAGGTAATCGGAGCGGTAAGAGTAATATGTGTATCTCTCAGGAGCTGTTATTTGAAAGAAATATTTTGTTGCGTAGCCTTCCATTTTGATTCCTTCGGGGTTGTTTGTTCGACAGTTCCATAGTTAGTTTTTGGAATTTAAGTCTCCTATCATCAGTAGTGGTTCGGTTGAGTTGAATGTGGCTTTAAAATCTTCTTCATTTCACTTTTTTTTAGTACGGCCCGTGCATTGAAACGGAGTTGACGTGTGCGAGCCAGTTGACGTGTGCCAGCCTGTTTTACCTGCGATATCGCCGCGCCCGAGTCGCAGCCTTAAGGTCAGGCGTACTTATTTATTTAATAATTTAATGCCCATGTAATCAACTTATAGAGTAGTTGTACGGCATCTACACCCCACAATCCCGATAAATGTAATAATAGCAGAATTGGCAGCAAAAAATCATAAAGTTCGAAATATTAGCAACATCAAACACAAACAAACTAAAGAAGCCCTGCCGTTATTCTTTGTGGACTTGGAACCGGCCGATAACAACAAAGATATTTATAAATTGCAGTATCTGCAGAACCTAAAGATAACGGTTGAACCACCTAAGCAAAATAAAAATATAGTACAATGTACAAGATGCCAAAACTTTAACCACATGAAATCATACTCCAATCGCCCATATGCGTGTGTCAAATGCAGCGGTAACCATGATACAAGAACGTGCACCAAAAATAGGGATACGCCGGCAACGTGTATCTTATGCAATGGACGACATCCTGCCAACTATAAAGGATGTATGGTCTATACCAAAGAAACAACCCTCACAGTATAAGCCAGATATAAGAAATTTTCCTTCTCTGCCAAAACCTAATGTTTGCGCTGATATGCCGATGCATACTTATAGCCACGTTACAGCAAATAAACGAGACTCATCTAATGACCTCACCCTCGCACAATTCCTTGCCGAGTTTAAGGGAATGTTCAATCAACTGCTACAACAAAATAGCATGATCCTCAACATGCTCACAACAGTAAATGCCAAATTAGTTAAATAATGTCTAAATTCATACGTATTGCATTATGGAATGCCAACGGCCTCCAATCTCAAAAATTGGAGGTAGAAGTCTTCCTTCAAATGAACAAAATTGATGTACTACTCATAAGTGAAACACACTTTACAACAAGAACGTTTATAAAAATACCTCAGTACAGCATCTACCACACTGTACACCCAGATAATACAGCCCATGGTGGCGCAGCTATTATTATTCGAAACTCGATAATTCATCATGAATTACCAAAATACGAAGAACCGTTCCTGCAAGCTGCCGTTATCGAAATCAGTAAACTTCCTAGCCCAATCACACTAGCCGCTGTATATTGCCCTCCAAGACATAGACTAACCACGAACATACTACAACCATTCTTCAACACCCTTGGAGGGAGATTTATAGTAGGCGGCGACTTTAATTGTAAACATACAAGGTGGAGGTCTCGATTAATAACTACAAGGGGTAGAGAACTTGAAAAAATTCTTACATGCATTTATCAACCGGTACTCCAACATACTGGCCGACCGACGTGAACAAGATTCCAGATTTATTAGATTTTTATATAGCCTCGGGCATTTCAAGAAATTATGTGGACGTCACTCCTAGTTTCGATCTATCTTCGGACCACAGCCCTGTGTTAGCTGTCATTAGCGCTACAGTTATCCAAAAGCAGCCTAAGCCAGTACTCTGCAATAGACGAACTGACTGGGACAAATTTAAAGTACACGCCCACCGACATATAAATATTAATATAAGCTTAAAAACACCGAAAGAAATAGAGATCGCAGTTAATCACTTTATAACAACAGTCCAAGAGGCAGCCTGGAATGCTACACCAATGAATATTCAGAAAATCGAGTCATTTAATGTTTCTAGAGATATAAGTGAATTAATAAAAGAAAAAAGAAGAGCAAGGTCAATCTGGCAACGTACACACAACGTTAATGATAAAACCACATACAATCGACTTACTAATAAACTTAGGAAGAAGATGTTAGAGGCGCGTAATGAAACATTCCATAACTACATAACCAACTTATCCAAAGAAGATCACAGTATATGGAAAGGCACTAAAGGATTTTAAGAGACCCCAACAACAAGTCCCGCCGTTACGCAAAAACGATGGCTCCTGGGCAAGATCAGACAAAGAAAAAGTTGAACTTTTTGCCCAACATCTGGCAGACGTATTCACACCTCACTCTAATGAAATTGATGAAGATGTTAACAACTTTCTCGAAGCATCACTACAACTATCACCCCCTATAAAAAAATTCACAATTGGTGAATTACAAAATGAAATAAAATGGTTAAATAATAAGAAAGCGCCGGGCTATGATCTCGTTACAGGCCTTGTACTTAAACAATTACCACGACAAGGAGAACAATTCTTATTGGCACTCTTTAATGCAATCCTACGCTTAACATACTGGCCCTTACAATTAAAGTTTGCACAGGTCATCGTAATATTAAAACCTGGCAAACCACCAAATGAAGCTCAGTCTTATCGCCCAATTAGTCTACTGCCTGTTGTGTCAAAACTCCTAGAAAAATTAATATTAAAGCGAATAAACAAAAATAGTCTACTTGAAGAATGGATTCCAAATCACCAGTTTGGATTTCGCAAAGGACACTCGACCATAGAGCAATGCCACCAAATAACCAATATTATTCAGCAATCATTTCATAGTAAGAAATATTGCTCTGCTGTATTTTTAGATGTGCGGCAAGCGTTTGACCGTGTTTGGCACAATGGGCTACTATTTAAAATTAAACACATCTTTCCACATCAATACTATCTCCTGCTTAAATCTTATCTAACTAATCGACACTTTCAAACCAAAGTTGGTATGGACTATTCACAACTGTATCCAATCACGGCTGGTGTTCCCCAAGGAAGTGTGTTGGGGCCACTCTTATAACTGGTTTTACTGAAGATATACCGACGACACCAACCATAACATTGGGGACATTTGCAGATGACACTGCAATGTTGGCATGTCATGAAGATCCACAAATCACAACTAATATCTTGCAAGAGGCACTAAGTACAATAGAGGGTTGGCTGGAAAAATGGAGAATTAAGGTCAATGAGACGAATTCCAATCATATAACATTTACCACAAGACGATCGCAATGCCCACCTGTAAGCTTGAATAACGGACCCCTCCCGCAAGCAAATGCAATTAGATACTTAGGTCTCCATATGGACACAAGATTAACGTGGAAACCACATATAATAAAAAACGCAAAGAAATGGACATCAAAATTAAAAAATGTATTGGCTCATAGGAAGAAACTCTGAACTCTCAACAGAAAACAAATTACTGGTGTACAAATCTATCATACGACCAATATGGACATATGGCTGTGAACTCTGGGGTTGCGCCAGCTACTCAAATATTGACATAATACAACGTTTCCAGTCTAAGACATTAAGAAGTATATTCAATGCTCCCTGGTATGTTTCAAACCGTATCCTCCACTTTGACTCCAACGTACAATATGTGCGGGACATAATCAGACAACGGGCTACAAGCCACCATGCTCGGCTAGTGGGACACACTAATAACGAGATTACACCGCTAACACAGCAGCCAGTAATGAGACGACTTCAACGCAAGTGGCCATGGGACTTGACAGAATAAAGAAATCATTTACACCATCCCCTAAGCCTTCAAATGGAGGTAACGAGACTGCACCACTGGGTGCACCTCTCTTCAAATCTATTCCAAACTTCACGCAATTAGTTCATAGAATTTATTGTAATTAATTCTGATTGCTAATGTACACGAATCAATAAAAAAAAATTTCACTTTTTATTGGGTTGACGATAAGCACTTGTTATTGTGAGATACAACTCGCTGAGTTTGATTTTGATTCCTATTGCTTCAAGGGTTTGATTGGGAGGGTTGGGGATAGGGTTCTGGATAATTTTCTTATTAATAAAAATTGCCACTCCTCCGGCTGCTTTACGAGATACTCTATCGTTGCGATACACATGATATCCAGGTATTTTTAACGTGTATGTTTCGGACAGGTGAGTTTCCATGGTTGATTGGGTGTGTTAAGATTGGTAGTAGGTGTTGTAGAATTTTGTACTCGGTCTGCATATGTACGATTAGGAATGGTTTGGTTGTCTCTATTAATTCTTGAATATGAGTGGCTGTTGCTATTGTTGGATGTTATTCGTTTATTCATTAGTTGTAAGTGGTGCTGGCATCCGCGATAACTTGCTGGGTGCGGGCTTCCGCAGTTGGCGCACCTTGGTGGATCTTCGGGTTTTTTCGTACATTGGTGATGTTGGTGATCGCCACCGCATTTCACACAACGATGATCTAAAGTACAATAATTTTTAGTGTGACCGTAGTTTTGGCAACGATAGCACTGTGGGGTGTTTGCTGGTTTTATACGGAGTTCAACTATAACTATGGAATTGAAGAGACTTTTTAGAGCATAAATCTTTTTAGCATCTTCGTTATCGGTGAGATCCTCTGCACAAATTGATAGTGGCTGTTTATTTTTAGTCAGGAGACGTGTAACTTTGATAATTGGTACCGTTTTGCAGAGTTCGTCGAAGATATCTTGTTCGGTTAAGGATAAAGGAACGTTTTTAACCACGGCGTTAAGTGGCTTTCCATTTGGATTTTGAAAAGTGTGATATTTAATTCCGTTGTTGTTAAAATGTTTAGTTAAATTTCTGAAGTCGTCTCCGTTGGATACATTTATTTTAACCGTGTTCGTATTATAGAAAGTTGAAAATTCACCTTTTGTTAATTTTTTGATATCTTCGGTTAATTCCATGTGGTTTATAGCGTTATGTAGATAAATAGGACGTATTTTTGATTTTGTTGTCGGAACTTTAGTTTTGTCGTTTGAGAGTACGTGTTGACTATCATTATCATTTAGGTTATCAGTTTTATTGCTCTCAAGATTGGTTAGAACGCTGAATTTATTTTGTGTTGCTATATTTGGAATCCATGCATAACGTTTTTTCACTTCATTAAGTGGAGGTGTTAGTGAGTCGAATTTACGCTTATTTTACGTTTGAATTTCCATAGGCGTGGCATTGTTTAGTTTTTCAGTTGTTTTGTTGTATAAAAATAACTATTTACAGGATAAGTTGGTAATTGAATATTTAAATGTTAAATAAATAAGTACGCCTGACCTTAGGCTGCGGCTTGGCTACGGCAATATGGCAGGTAAAATTAGCTCACTCGCACACGTCCACTAAGCGTCAATACGCGAACTTACAAGAGAAGAAAGCTAACATGTTTTGCATGTAAAAAAATGTCTAATCTAAATTTCCATATTAGCCATGTGCTAAATTTTGGTTCTAATCATGTAAATTATATTGTTTATAATCTTACACTATACTTTCACTTTACGTTTATTATATTTTTTTAGATATATTTTGATAGACTTGTTATTTTGGTATTTTTCTATAGTACCTTCTACAGTCAACTTGTCACACCTTAAAAGAACATTAAATTAAAACAAGTCTACTGATGACTCTAATTTAGATCTAACATTCGATTCAAAATAAGATTCGACAGTAAAAAGACCAAACAGAGTGCATTACTTAATCCAACATTTGTATAAAAATAAAGACAATAACATCCAAATAAGAATTTCTTAAACCAAGAACTATTTTTATTTTCTACATTTAATTTTATTCAACAGTGTTGAGTTCATCATTCAAATAGAGATATATCTGATACGACTTATTTTGATTAATTCAAACAATTTTTCGATGACACCATTTCACTCATTAATAAAAGAATCAAATGTATATGCTTCTCAGTTAATTTAAGTACCGACAAAGAAGAATCAGAGGCTTTTTCGGGGTATTCTAATTTATAATGGGCCTTTATTCTTTGTATGCTTTAAAACTCTATTGATTATCGGGTCTAATTTCTTATATTGAAAAAATTTCTGAAAAGAGTTCTTAAGATATTGAAATTTCTGCATTTGAATGATAATTCAGAAATTTCACAAACCTAGAAATCAAGATTTTTATAAACTTTATAAAATTTAGCCACTAAATAGTTATATTATAAGGAGATAGTTAAGAACAATCTTGAAGCGATATATGCTTATGAAACCCATCAAAGGCGAGTTCAAAATGTGAGTAGTAAACTACGTCTCTGTTAGATTTTGATATGTACCAGGAAAACATCAGTCAAACATCCGGATTCAAATATGCTGGAGAAAGTGTGGTAATAAATCTATGTAAGGGTTGCCGTTGTAGCTTACGTGTCAAGAGTATTGCTTCTCTGTCCGTGAGCCGAAGCCGAAAAGTTTGATTCTCGCTGTCAACCCATAGATGTATATGACGTCGTAGTATTAAGTTAGTTAAATATATGTTAGTAGGTACAATAAGCCCTTAAAGCTGCAGTGTTGGTAAGTGCCCAATTAAAAATATTTATATAAATACGTACTTTGTCCTATTACAATTGCTAATTATAACCAATTTATAAAAGGGGTTAATTTATTCGACCAACATCATTCACATGGCGGATCAAAATATTTTTGTACTTATTGGATGCGGTTGTAATTAATAGTTATCTTTAGCATAAAGAAGACAGGAAACTAACAGAACACGTTGACCTCCACAATACGAGGCGCGTCAATTTTTTTGTCAGCAGTGAGAGTATTTAAAAAAATCACCAATTGAGTGAGACATGCAGTGAAAGCGTTGTAGGTGCAAAAGTTTACAGAAAGTCGAGAGTGTGTGACAATGAACCGAAACAGCCTCGACCACAAACAAAAACTAAGATTGCGCGAGTAGAGCAAGTTTCTATGGAAGACCGTTGGTTAGGCGTACGTGATAGTGCCTTTAAAATTGGGAGTTTCGTAGGATCTGTGGAGTCTATTTTACATGATGACCTAAAAGTGCGGCAAGTTTCTTTGAGGTGGGCCCCACGAATGCTGAACCACGAACACAAGACTGCGCAGGTAGCAATGTCTTAGGTCTTATTGACACGTGACTTAAAGAAGTGTTCTTAGCAGCAATGGAATCATAGCGACGAAGTTGTAAAAATATGTGCGTCTAAACGGAATTACATTGAGAAGTAACAAAAATTTCAATTATCTTGGGTACGCACTTATTCATAAAAAAATTTGGAGATGGTAGATACCACTGGAATGTATTTCTAAATAAAAAGGAACTTATTGTCACTTGCTGAAATTATGTTAACATTATATGTAAAAGATGTGATACATAATTTTTAAAATTTACTTCGAACCTTTTCATAATAAACAAAATTAATAATAAAAATGTTGTTTATATTTCTGGTAGCATTGTTTAGCACATCTTCTTCAAAAAAGGTTAAGTTTACGTTTTTTAATTATAATTTTATTTTCTCGGTCTATATACGCATTAAACGCCATATTTAATTAATTTATTTTGAAATACAAAAATATAAGTTTCTATTTAAATAAATTACTATTAAGATTAGTATTTTAATCATTTCTATTAAAATTTACTATATTCATATTAAAACAATATCTACAAGTTGTTCATTATTTTTTGCTACTGTGTCACTTTAAGTATTTCGTATTTTTTAATGTAAAACGTTTTGAACTGGCTTACCTAATTTTATTCTTATATCTAATTAGTGTATTTATTGGTAAAATATAAAGACTGTTTCAAAAAACGTGCATTTTGTTTAATAAATCATTTTTATTGTTCTTCGACAAACACCAATCCCTCTTTACCTTAAAATTTCATGACTTCCTCTTAGAGCAGAATGGTAGAAAATATTTTTCTTTTGATCATTTTCCAGCGATTTTATTTAATTTTGATTATTTTTATAGACAATATAGTAAAACACCTTAAATATTTTTTTTAAATAAATTTGCTACAAATTTGTCTAAAAAAAGCACCACACCATATAACCTGCTAAATGCCTTCTAACGGCAACAAAGTTGAATGCTGGATCAATCAAAGAAAATATTCATTCAGTAGTGATGAATATTCATTTGTGGCTTGCTAGTGAACGACGTTCTGTTAAATTAATGTTTCAGATTCAGACAAAGAATGACTATTTTAAAATTTTTCCAAAACCAAGAGAAAGGCAGTCGTTATTCTTAAAAAATAATTTTAACACCAAAAATATAGACAATAGGTATTAATATACCAATAGAAAGAAATTCATCTAGCCGAGGTTTAGCTTTCATTTAAAAATAGAAAATATAATAAAGAAAACTCAAAAAATTTGCTAGAAGGGTAGGGTAGATGAGAGAACAGATCCCATCTCTTGTTAACAATAGTTTTGGTCAGACTACATTTGATATGGTGACGGACTTCATAAACGTCGCTGATGACGTTGAATTGCCATTTACTGTTTTTGTCCAGAGTTGTCCAAGATTTCTCATTTAACTCAATAAGGAATTTAGTTTAGATTTTACGTTTTCTTTTAAAAATAAAAAAACACTTAAATAACCATTAAAATAACAATATATTCCAATTAATATTTAAAAAAAATATTAATATATTCTAAGGCGCTATTTTGGTTACACTTTATTATGTTGATAATTATTATTTTTCTATTACATTAGCAAATTTGAACCTTTACTTCAAAAAGTATAATGTTGCTATTTTACTTAATTCTGTTTCTAAATTTTTATTGATATTGTCTTGACAATTCGTTCAATTGTAGAACTATTAATATAACGTTGTTCAGCAACCATTTAGTCTGATAGTATGTTCACATTATAAATTGTGGAAGCCAAAAAAGATTGTTATTCTGATATCAACAATTTAAAAATAACTATAAGTGTATTATACCGTACTTTAAAAAAATAAATAAAACGAAACTTTATATTATGTACAGTGGGAGTTATATAGGCTACAAAATTAACACATTCTATGACAAAGTTGTACAAATTTTGCACATATAGTTTGTAATGTTAACGCCTGTCGTGATTATCGTACCCGTTAGCCTGATAACTATGAAAACGTCTAAAATTAGAATGAAATAGGCTACAAAAATATAAATCGTAATGTTCAATAATAAATTTCCCTTTTTAGTATAAATTGCAAGGATAATTATTAGAACTTTAGACTCTAATATGGATGTCAGTTAAACATCTTGATAGGGTCGTTGCTTGGAACTGCTAAAATTTTATTATTTTTTGTGATTTATACGTCTTTACGTATACTCTTTAAATGTCTACTTTTAAAATTAAAAAACCACAAAAGTGGAAATCAGGGACCGTCTAAATCGAAAATACCAAATAAAAAACAAATTGTAATCAGTATAGTGCAAAACTAAAAAAAAACGATTAATAAATCATTTAAAACCTACATAATTAATTATGTAGTTCTGATCTTACAATTTGAAAATCCATGTAAAATATAAACAAACCCATAGCAACAATGTTTTATTTTGGAAGAACTACCCCAGTTATTGGACCAAAAATAAACGAAAAGTTAATTTGTTTGCAAACCAATTCATTATTTTTCTCACGTAGCACCAAACGGGATATGGAAATCGAAATATTCTTCAAGTTACCATTTGAAAATCATCATAGGATAACACAAATTGCATTAAAATAAGTTGAAGATAAAATAAATTTGCTAAATAACAAAAAATTTCTAAAGTTAATTTTTTAACATCAGCAACACTAAAGAAATACCAAGGGCAGGAGCAGATCTACTGACATACCTGTTTAGTGCCATCCTTAGGCTTAATTATTGGTGAATATGACTGAAAATAGCAAAAATTATTATTAAATTAAAGCCTAGCAACTGAAGTTACCTAATATAAACCGACGAACCTGTTACCTATTGTTTTTGAGGCACCAGAAACATTAATATTCCAAAAGAAGTTGGACCCTTGATCATCATTATGGATTTTAGAAGACACAGTCAAACGCCCAACAATTTTACCGCATTATAAGAATAATAAGCATGTCGCTAAAGGATGAACAATATTGCAAAGCACGTCTCTTTAATATTGAGCCAAGTGTAATAAAGTTTGCTGTAAAAAATCAAAAGAAGCCCACCACAAACGTACTACAGTTTAAAACTATCTTATTCGTTTCATAAGCAATTCTAAGTTAAATTTAATATTGGAATATATACTTGATATTTTATAAATATAGAAAATTTACAGGACAGCGACCTGGGACCTCTATTACAATATATACACACCAGATTAAGCAAAAAATAAAACATAAACATAAGCATGTTCGCAGATGACACTGTTATATATACTAATTATGAAAACTCAATATTAGCTGCTAGTTATGTATAAAACATGGTTTTAAAATGGCGCATAAAGATAAATGGAGAAAAATCCATGCTTATAACATTTATATTCGGGAAAGAATAATGTCCAGCTCTGCAAATTAATAACGAACGCAGTCCAAAACTGACGAAGTCAAATATCTTAAGTAAACCTTAGACAGCAAACTAATCTGTAAAGGCCAAATAAATAACAAATAAACTTAATAATAAAAATTGCTTATTTATAAGTGTATAAACTTATTCGAAGTTATGACATTGAACTTTAAGGCCAATCAAGTCTTTAAAATCGTCGTAGTTTTATCTAATCACATCATCCATATCCACCTCAAAGTAACTTATATTTCAGGTGTTTTTTAATTATGATTGATTACTTTTATACAAAAACTTTTATTAAAATCCCTTACCTTCAGTGTTAACAATAAAAGGCTAAAACGCTACTGGCTTGAATATCTCAAATAAGAACATGATGTACCACTGGATACAATAGTCAATTTTTGTTAGATAAAGACCTATATATTCTACTTTGTATATACAGGTATATTCATGTGATAACACTAAATTAGTCCATATAATGTAAATGCAAATTTCTGATTCATTGACTGCCGCGTCATGTAAAAATAAATGACACCGGTTTTCCCTTCTGAGCCGTTTCAAACACTTGGCAACATTGTAAACAACGCCATCTTTTTTATTATTAAATGTGAAAGAGAGTATTAAAAAAAGGCGAGTTTTAGTTTTTTATTCTTATTTTATTGATTTTTTAACGTAAATATAAGCTATTTAGGCGTCATTTATTTTTACATTACGTGTGTCATATCGTTAACTTGTCATTTAAAAATAAATGACGGTGACTTGTTCCAATTGAGGTTATATTTTTATAAACTTTTTATAAATATATGTTTAACCGATGACGTCGCCTGATCTGACTTTAAAGGGAGGCAAAAATCCTTTACATATACTGGCACTAGTGGTGTATTGGTGGACCTTCCCGATACTCCAAAAGGCATTTAGGAAACACTGGTGAGTGAAGAAATTTTAGATATGATTGTTCGCGAAACCAATGCTTTTGCAACCAAAACTATTGTCCGACCGGCGAAGAAAAAGGCACGAACATTGTATTGGGTAGATACAACTATTGAGGAACTGCGGCGTTTTCTTGGACTCATTATGTGGATGGCGTTAGTGCCTATTGGAAGAATTCAAGATTACTGGTCAAAAAACCCTATTTATAAATTCGAACTGCCTTCAAAAGTAATGTCACGGAATCGTTTCCTTCTACTTATGTCCAAAATTCATTTTATGGATAGTGACGCAGTGGTCGATAGACTATCAAAAATTTAACCTTTACTAGATATGTTAATTTTGAATTTCAAGCGAGTTTTCACACCAGGAGAGCAAATAGTTGTGGACGAAACACTAATACCTTGGAGAGGCCGTTTGGTTTTTCGTCAATACATACCTAATAAAGCCCACAACTACGGGATTAAACTTTTTAAGTTGTGCGATAGAAACGGCTACACTTGGAACATAATCATCTATGCTGGAAAGTCCGGTACTCCGTTACCAAAGGAAGGTCTGGCAACTCACGTGTGTATGGAGCTGATCAGAGGTCTGCTAGATGAAGGTCGAACACTTCGCCGACAACTTCTACACAAGTTACTATTTGGCCAAAACTTTACTAAGTAGGCAGACTCACCTGGTCGGCACCTTGCGAGCATCCAAAAAAAGAAATACCCAAAGAAGTTCTGGATAAAAAGTTGAAAAGAGGTGAACTGATTGCTAAGGAAGATGGTCACGGCATCGTAGTCATAAAGTGGAAAGATACAAGAGATGTAAGACTGCTTTCAACTAAACATGCACCCACAATGGTTGCGGTGCCTAAGAAAGGAAAAAGAGAAAAGGAAAGAGTAAAGGAAGTTGAAAGTGCTGCTGACAATACCCCAGAATTGATGACGAGTCTTGACGCTCCAGGGCCCCTTACCCCATCGGCTGCTCTGGTCCAAAGTGCAGTTCCTCCATTGACTCCTTTTTTCGGACCATTGGTGACATTGTCAGCTGCTGCTGCTCCTGTTGCTTCAGTAAGTACAAGTGTTGCAAATGAGAAAACAGTTGAAATCCGAAAGAAGAGGGCTTCGGAAAAGCCGATGGGTATACTTGCGTACAACGAAGGTAAAAGTGGTATCGACTTGTCGGACCAAATGGCAACGTATGGGGAAACTTTAAGAAAAGGTATTAAGTGGTACCATAAACTAGCCATATCACTGTTAACTAGAGTTTCCGTTGTAAATGCATGGATCTTGTACAAACAAAAGAGTGGAAAAAAGCTGCAGATTCGGCAGTTTAAAGAGATTTTGGTAACGGAAATCCTGGGGCTGTCACAAGGAGAGAAAACGGAAAAAGTAGAAGAGAAACGGCGAACTACCAACCACCGCCTTCAACATCGATTAGATGCCAACGGCAAAAAAATTCGGCGAAATGGTTGCCAATGCTACAAAAAAATAGTCGAAGAAGTAGGCAGAGATGGGGCAAAAAAAAAACACAAAACAGTGGAACACTTTTTGTAATGAATGTGACGGAAAACCGCAAATGTGTTTTAATTGCTTTAATATATTGCACTAATTCATTATGTTGTATTTTTGTATTTTTTTAAGTCCAGCCCGAACCACCTATACCGAAATTTTCGTTAGAATCCGCTCTAAAAATCTATCATAAGCTAAATACTATACTGCCGTTTATATTTGACTGGCGCGACATTTTAGATGGACGTGTCCGTCATTTAAAAACAAATGGCACGACTCCTACAGTAAATTCACTGTCATGTAAATTCGAATGACGGAACACAAAACGTACATTCTTAACGCTGAAAAAATGCTGCGACCATATAAGCAAGAGTTCTATTATCGTTTAAGTAATGGTTTGATAAAAATAATGACATTTGGATCTTGCAAGAAGAAAATGATAGGAAACGTCAAACTGAGCGTTACGGCGAGTGGTACATGTAAAATAGTAAACAAATCCTATTGAGAATGTGTGTAAATGCAAAGAATGTGCCACAACATTGATGGAAAGCACACCTTTACGCTACCGGATTGTATGTTATACCAACGGTGACTGGGCCAGAGTCATTCAATAAAGACTTAGGTAACTAAATTATACTAAACGCTACGCTTTATTGTTGTGGAAGTCAGCCGATGTAAATAATTTCTAAAAATAATATACAGTCAATACATTTTAAAGATTAATTTATAGAACAGAGTAATTCTTTATTTAAGTTAGAATTACGGTTTTCAGTCGTAGTGGCTATGGATATTAGACCATTTTGTTAAATAAGAAATAAGAAATAAAAAATATTTCAATTTAAAGAAAAACAAGTCGACCTAATTAAACAAGAGACCAGAACGACAAGCAGTGGAGATTTTCAAAAACCGTTCCTTCTTGGTTGAAACCAAAAAATGTGATTTACAATTAATATCTCGCGATTATCCAAATAATTTCTAAAAAAACTGAGCCGTACGTTAAAGAAATATTTAATTTAACTAAATTTATTTAATTCCTTTGTACAATATGTCGATTATCACATACAAAATTACAAATTTTTTTTGTACAGTAAAAGTAAAGAATTGGGTTAGCAAATTGTAGCTCGATTCGATAACGCTCTGAAGAGTTCAAACAGCAACTGTAAATATTTTTAACTTGGTAGTTATACAAATAAACTAACGAAAACGAATTTTCAGTAGATTCTTAAGAGTTTCACAGTAGTAAAAATTGAACCACTTCGTATTTAAAAAAATTTAAATACTTAAAAATACAAGTATTTAAACCTCCCTTCAATTTTGTGTTTATAATTATGTAATATCTAATTTATTAATAATAATAATAGTACAAAAACGTTTTGTTAAATTAGTTACCTTTAAATTCTACTTTCAATATTTTAATTAATGCAGACGTTAAACTTTGTCTTAATTTTTTTGTTAAAATGCTTGTTAACTACCAATAAAAAGATGCCCTAAAGTAAGAATCTATTTGTTCTTAATGTACTTGAATTATTAATTTAGTTCAAGTTCGGGATTTTTTTTTCATTTATCAATGCATATCTCACCACCCTGCGGCGTGTCTGCTACAAGCCAGTAACTAATGTTCGTCAAGCATTCTAACGAAGTTCAAAAATTAATTTGCGTTGCTTCACGAAAAGTTTAAAGGCTTAAATCAATTATTCATAGGTATCTTTGATAGCGACTGCATTAAATGCAAGTGACAGATTCTGCAAAAACTTGAGAGCTAATATGTATATTAGAAATTTTTTTGGAGGCTTTTACTTGAGAAAATTGCCGAATATTATTTTCCGAATTAAAAACATGCAAGTACAGGAATAAATCAAATGAAAATAGATTTTTAAATTTACAGAAGTATTATAAACATGCAAGCATATGTAATCTCCAGACTTAGAAACACTTTTTTGATCCCGCTATCGTAAAGTGAAGGTGATTGTGACACCAGCCAATCGTGCACATTCGCTTCGTCAGTAATATCGGCGTCAAATTTATACCCTCTTTAGTAGTTAAAACATACAATAATTGTAAAACGATAAGTCATGACTACAAAGAGAGAGTGCAGTTTAGAATAAATCCTCAGTTTTGTGTACCTTTGGGAGCCGCATGGGGCCAGGTGAGGAACCCATTCTTCAGACACTTTTCGAAATTCCGGGTTATCGCCTGGGCATTGCAACAGCTTATTACAACCTCAAAAGCAATTTTGTAATCTTAATTTTTAACTGTCTCTTGATTCCTGTCGTGAACACATTAGCATTGTCGAACTAGCAAACTTATCACGTAAAGTATTCCCAGCAAAGTGCAAATATTTCTTTAGTTTTCCAAGCTGACTTAAAATCATCATTAACTAACTAAAATAACCAAGCCCTTATAGTAACCTGACTTTTTAAACATCAGGTTCTACTTAAACAATGAATAATTCAGAAAAATGAGAAAACAATGAATTATTGTCTTCGATCACACTGTTTAACAAAAATATTATCGGAAATCACTATCGTACGCAAATCTATTTGATTATTCATCTCAAAAATAATGGTTTCAAATAAAAAACCTAAAATAAACAATCAATAAAACTCTGCCAATATTTTTCCATTATGCTGCAGTCGCTAATCACAAAAATATTATCAATTAAATACTAGAAAAAACTAAAAAACAATTATTTTAAAACAAATGTAACTGCAATTAAAGATTAACATTTATTCATGATATATTATTGAATACCCAAATACAGTTCCACACGTTTCAAAATCCAAACGAAAAAGCTCTATCAATTATCGTAAAAAGTAAATAAAAGATGAACTGGAACAATTTCTCTTATTAGATAGTACTGTTCGCCTTCCTATTAGAAATAAGCAACCAATACATCATGTTACTCTAAAAGCTGCTGAGTACTAAATCCCAAATATTTATCAAAATTCAAAATAATAAATAGTTGAAATCTGGAAGTGCTAAGCCACTCAAACAATACGCATTCAACATGTTGAATATGCATCTTTATGAAAGACACTAGGAAATTCCAAACCGCTTAAAATAATTGCAGCTTAGAAACGATCTAAATAACAATATACAAGGTTTGTATAAAAAATAATTTTGTGTTTGACTGGGAAATTTGGTGCGGAGACGCTGGGCATGAAAGCATGTCACAAACTGCAGTTTCAAGTGGCACAAGCTCTTCAAAGATGGCCGAAAGAATCTAGAGGACGAGCCCCGCGCTGGAAGGCCGTTTACCTAAAGAACTGACGACAACGTGCAACGTATGCTTAAAGTACTGAATTCAGACTGTCGCTTAAGTGTGCGCATGATCGCAAATAAAATTGGCATTGGTTTTTTGGACAACGTAATCACGGGAGACAAAATTTAGATATTTGAATGCGACCTGGAAACAAGACGGCAAAGTTTTCTTTCACACCAAGTCAAGTCAGCACTACAAATTTGTACCTGAGGGACAGACAGCCAATGGTGCTTTTTACCTAGAAGTGCTAAGAAGACTAAAGAGAAAGATCAACCGGATAAGGACAGCTATCGCAGCAAATTGTAAATTGCATTCCGACAATGCACGCAGCCACACCTTCTCCTAGGTCACCGATTACCTGACGATAAACGGCATCGTGACGATTCCCCAACCCCCCTACAGTTCCGACTTGGCACTAGCAGACTATTTTCTATTCCCAAAAGTAAAATACGTCCTCAAAGTATACCGCCATAGGACCCTAAGTGCCGCCAAAGAAGCTTGCACGCATATCCTTAAGGACATTCCGTAATCCGCCTACCAGGGAGCCTTCAAGTCGTAGAAGAGCCGCTAACAAAAGTGTGTCGACGCTCAAGGGATGTACTTTGAAGACTTTTGAGGTATTGAAGCAATATCTCAAATAAATAAATTTTTCCATAATTGTTCCCGATACTTTTTATACAAACCCTGTATAACAACATCGTAACTAACCAACACAGATAATGGCTTCGATCGAATACGCAAGCTATCCCTATTAAAGCAACAATTAGTCCAACATATTGGACATTATGTTAGCAAAAAATGGAATAGCACATCAATAGTAATTAATGAAATATATTAGAACCATCTGCCTGTTTCAAAATTTTAAACCACAAAAGCATAATTCCAACAACTCAACCCAGGCTATTCAACATATGTCTGGAAAAAGGAGAAATACCAAAGGAATGGGAGAACGCGATAGTGATAATACTGTTTAACCATCTACAAACAATAAAAATCTTAATAGAACGAACTAGAGAGTACAATCTACTATGCAAATAAGGCTGCACAAGGACACAGACAAAGTCAAAATACAAAGAGGGGTAAGACAAGGGGATGTAATATCTCTAAAATTATTCTTAATAACTCTCGAACAAATATTCAAAAGCCTAGAATGGGAGAACAAAGGAATCCTAATACAAGGAGAAAGGTTAAGTCATCTATGCTTTGCTGATGACGTAGTAGTAATAGCCGAGAATAAAAAAGAACTACAAACAATGCTAAGCGAATTACAGAAAGAAGCCGGAAAAACTGGTCTAGAAATAAATTTGGAAAAAACAAAAATATGCACAAACGATAAAGCTAATGAAGAGATGTAATAATAGAAGGTAAAGTTATAGAAAAAGTGGAAAAATATACACATCTTGGTCAAATAGTAACAACTACAGGAGACAACCAGACAGATGGAATTGAAAGAAGAAAAAAATTTTCTTGGGCAGCCTACGGAAAATTGAAAGACGTTTTATCATCAAATATACCACTATACTTAAAATCAAAAATATATAGTGAATGTATCCTGCCAGTAACCACATATGCAAGTGAAACGTGGATATTTACAAAAAAAAAAACGATAGACAAACTACGAGTACACCAACATGCAATGGAACGCAGAATTTTGAACATATCCTTGAAAGACCGCAAAACCAACAGATGGATTAGACAAAAAACAAAGGTCGAGGACATTATAGAAAGAATAACAAGACTTAAGTGGCAACGGGCAGGACATATCATAAGAAAACAAGAGGGATGGTGCAAGAAAGTAATGCAATGGAGACGATGGGGAGAACATAGAAACAGAGGAAGAACCTTCAAGAGGTAGGCGGATGACATAAAAATGCAAGCGGGACTAACATGGAACAGATTAGCACAAGACCGCACTAAATGGAGAAATATGGGAGAGGCTTATATCCGTAAATGGGTAGAAGAAAGTTAATGATGATGATGATGATTAAATATGAAAACTATAAACGAATAACTCATGTGTGTGGACAGCCACCAGTCATTTTTGCAGAAAAACAAAATTCTACGCTTACTCCTACTATAGAAAACCATAATAGAAATTTTTTTAGTAATATTTAGATTTAGACTTTTTAGCAACAGCTGACGAACTTATGACATGCATAAAATCTTTGTTGTTAAGAAAAGCTCCAAACCGTTTCTAACATAACAGAAACTTATCAAAAATAGCAGCCTCTTATCAAACCTCTCTTTTTAGTGTCTATTTGAGACTGGATAATTTTTGATGCTCATATCCAAATGTTCTTCAAGTTTGTTAAAAAAAAGAACTTAATTTTTTTTAAACATTAATCAAAGTTGAAGCGTAATGCATCATGACCAGAAAAATATTTATACAAGATTGAAAAAACAGTTACGAGATATAACATTCGACAACAATAATGATCCACTTGCAATTTTAAATAAATACACGCACATATAAAACAACAATGCCAATTGTAATAAATATTTACACTGTAAACATTTTTAAATGCTTGCTTGAACGAGGAGACATTTGGATTTGGATTTATTTTTTCAGCAATAAAAATGAGCTGAATGGTTTAGGTGGTCCGACCACCAAACGAGTCATGTCGGTCTATTGTTCCGACGTCAGATGACCTCACGTGGGCAGCGGATTGTCTAGGAATAAAAGCGCTTTGACGTGGTTACTTGCTTAAGAATGGAAATGGGTTTGGAAATAGTTTTGAACGGTATCCCCAGGAATCGGCACAACATTATTGAGAACACAGGGGCACCTTAGTTTTGATGCGACAGCGTGCTTATAGCCTAAAGGTCATCGTTTGTGTAAGCGGAATTGCTAATTAATAAAGCTTTACTACTTCCTTCAAAAAAATTTTTATTTAACTTGATCTGGTAAATAATAAAGAAAATGTTTTATCTCCCCAAAAATTGTTTATGCCACTGTACACTTAAGTATTTTTAAAATGATGTTACTGAGATGCCTCTTAAGTCATGTCAAAATTTCAAAGGTTTTATGTTTTTTAACGTGAGATATCTTATAATAATCCTTTGAACAGCGGATCAGTGGTCCCCTTAATTTAAAACCTAATACCAATTAAAACAATTGTAGTACAAGGTACCCTACAAAGAAAGTCTCTTTCAGGTATCCTTACCTACAATACTAAGAAACTTACCCGTTTACCTCAGGGCACATGGAAAAGAAATATCCGTTTATATTCGATTCACAATTGTTTAAATAATTTACTTATTATATGGAAATAAGAATTTCTATATTATAAATAAATTGCTGTCGTTAGTGATTATATCGCATTTAAAAGGCCATTTAGTTAACTGTGGTAAATTATAAAAAAAGCATTTTGGTGTTGTAACAATTAGCAATTCAGAAAATCTTGTGTCGTTAAATACGTAGCTATTGTAACGCTTCAAGTAGTAAACTTAAAAGATATAATGAGGTATTAAAAGGTCTAAGGGACTATGATGTGGTAAGTATAAGCGTCTGACATTTAGTGGAATACTCAATTTAATTTTTGCCCCGCTTTTATTTTTACTACACATAAAATAAGCCATATTTTTAAAATTATATTTCTTAGTGTTACTTTTGTTAGGTAGTATGAGTAAATTGGGTCAGTGATTTTTTAAATTTATTTATGTTTACAATCTGTCATTTAGTGACATTCAGCAACTGGTTTGACATTTTATAATGGGCACGTAGAAAATATTCCATCGAAAATTTCCTTATATTAATACAAACAAGTGAGGTAATTAACAAATAACTTAAACACTAAAGTACACCTAATACAAATCGATTTGGTAGGTTCGTTGGCTTAAATATCTTCAGAATGGGTTCTTCTTCGTCAGAGTATAATAGATCCTCGACCTCGACTTATTTTGTCATAATAGCGAACACTGAACTTTTGTATTTTCTCGTTTACCGTAGTAATACTCAGGTATTGGTGTATGACATCGTTCGGAACAAACCATAGAGAATCTACTAAGAAGTGCAGCACTTTAAATTGAAATACTTCAATAATGTTGACGTTTGATCTGCTTGTAGTTCTTTATAGTTCTATTCCGATAGGACTAAATAGGGTGTAAGATCGATTTATAAAGTAATATTTTACTTTTCAAAGACAGCTGAGATTTGCGACCAATTAGTCAGTTCATCTGCCGAATCTTTAAACTCGGCTGCTTTCGTTTAGTAAAAATACGTTTTTTCCGTGTAAGACGACTATCCAAATAGATACTTAAGTATTTGATATTGTCATTTTAAGGTATTTGTTTGTTATTTAATATAACGGATGGGCAGGTGCTTCTTCTTGTTGTAAAAGTTACGTGGACTGATTTATTTTTGTTTATGCGAATACTGTATTTTTAAACCATAATTCTAATAAATAAGCATATTCAATATTCGGATCAAAATGCGATAAATAAAATTGCTGTATCATCAGCGAAAATAGAGACTACAGCTCCTGATAAAATATGTAGGTCAGCAGTGTACAAGATATAGGAGTGGGTCCAATACTCCAAAACACCAGATTTGGTTGGGAATAAAGAGGTATAAGAACCCCTGTACTTGACTACTGGTGAGATAAGTTTTAAGTACTGCATAGTAGTCTGACGGTAGTAGCTTTTTAATTTTGAATAACAGACCTTCGTGGAAGGCCTGCACGACATCAAGGAATAAGGCTGAACAACATCTCTTATTTTCGAAGTCTTTTAATATTGTATCTACAACTCTATGGGTTTGTTTAATTGTGGCGTTCTGCTTTCAGAAGCCAAATTGATGGTTGGGAATAATGTTATTTTTCAGAACTATAGACATTAGTTTCTGCATAAATAGCTTTTCAAAAACATCTGATAATATTGGTAGAAATAATTGGTCTAAAAGATTATAGATTATCGCTAGATTTGCCCGGTTTGAATATCGGTATGATTGTTGCAACCTTACATTGCTCGGGAAAGTATTGTAGTCTTTTCACGGCGTTGAATAAATAGGTAATGTATTTGAAACCTTTTTCTAGTAGCTCTTTAAGAACTTTTTCCGTGATTAAATTGTAACCAGGCGCTTTGTTTAGATTCAAATTTGATACAATGATTGCCTTGATGTAATTTATTGTAAAAGATTTCATTGGTAGGCACAATTGATAGTTGATAGCGATTCAAATGGGCTAAACACCTTTGTTAAGTAGGTTGCAAAGCCGGCAAATTTGTCACGGTTGCATTTAGCCCAGCTATCGTTTTCTAGTCGTATCAGCGATATATGTTGCTAGGGCTATTTTAATTGTTTTGTCGTTTTTTAGGACGAATATTTTGTTGCCTCTATGTGAAAGACGCTTTACGTAGTTTTGGATTGATTGACTCCTTATACCGGGGAGCAAACTTTTGAGATATGCTATAAGTCGATTGAGCTTCCTTTTGTCTTCGAAATGTTTTGTTGCTTGCCACTTTTTCTTTGTTTGTGCTTTTCAGCTATTTTCTTCTTAATTTCAATGGAGAAAATGTGGTGTATATTATTTACTATGTTCTTTGGTGTTGTTTTCCAGGCTGCTTGTTAGATTACTCCGTTAAAAAGCTATTATATCCTTTACATTTTTCAAAAATATATCGAGTGATAATGTTTCATTTACTATTTGTCTGTAGTGATCCCAGTCCGTGAATTTGTTGCTTAGAGTATCAAAATTTTCTATTTGTAATACCTAAGTAGACAATGTCATAATTATTGGTTAGTGATCAAAAGATAGATCTAAACAGAACTCAACTTTGTAGTAGTTTCGATTGAGGTTCTTTATAATAAAAAATTTAGTTGGTCAGGTATTTTTGTCATGTCTGAAGGCCATAAATTGGCTCACCTGTGAACAGGTAGTGTAATCTTTTGTTCTTTATTACCATCAACAATTTTCTGCCTTTCGTAGTGGCTACTCTTGATCCCCAATACTTAGATTTCGCAGTGTAATTTCTGAGAAAGATAAATCTGTTACCTGCTGTTTCAAAGTATTCTTCAAAGTGTTCTTTAATGTTGTGTTAGCTCGTTTTTATAGTTTGTCATGTCATTGGCATCCTGTTATCATTCGGCTATCTAAAGCTGCAGGGATATATTTTATTTTTGTAACGACAGTAGTTAAAAGATTTAGTAAGGTTTCCATCTGCTCTATTAAGGTTTTTAAATTTTTTTAGCTCAGCTAAATCATTAGATTAGGTAGATTATTGCTGTTGAGTCATGGATACTACCAGTTTTATTGATGGTATTTCTTACTACTTGATTTGTAAAGGCGGATACAGCGTTCTGAGATGACTGGGCTGTCCGAGTCTAATAATAAGCTGGATTGTTCTGGTAAAATGAGCTTGTATTTTTTTTTGAGGGTTATTATTTAACTGAATATTTGGATATATATTATTTATTGGCAGTTGCTGCTGGAACTGATAATTTTGTTGTGGATACTGAAATTGATAATTCTGTTTTACTTTCATAAGCACAAACTGTTGTGCGTTTTGTATAGATGCATCTTGATTAAGATAAGCTATCTCTATTATTATTTAAATTCATGGAAGGTTAATTATACTAATATTTCGCTTATAGTGTAGGGTCGCTCCATTATCTTTTGTCCGCAACGATAGCGCAGCTAATACGTCTATTAAGCTTGGAGGCACAACGCCAATACTTTATAGCAAACACTTAATATATAATTTCTACAGCTCACTTGATGTAGTTTGATATAGAAATTCCTAGTATGACGCATAATAAAATCTGTTATACCAGTTCTGCTGCGACGGCAAGGAACCCACTGCAACGCTTCTTGCCCTTAAAATAGCTGTAGCGGCAGGAGCGGTGTTAAGAAATTGCAAGCCAGGTGATCTAGGCCGTATCGATGACAAGCGCGAGGGCCCATTCACACGCTGGGTTTCTCGACAGTAACAAATTTTGATACTTGCCACACAGAATGCGAACTCTTGACGCAACACGTCCGCTAACTAATAAAAATGTCTTAAACTCAATCTATTGCATGAAATTGGTTCATAATTGAACAAACTGAGTATGTTATGGATTGTTTCTGATATGATTTTTATTTTTGTAAGTAATATAACGGTTCAAATAAACTTACGATCTGCTTTTAAAAATCAATGTGCTTTAATGTTGTGAAACAACTAACATAAAATATTAATTGTTCTTTTCTATTTAACATCATTTACATTTGTTTATATTGGTCTGAATGTTAGTATTTTATTTCTGGTAAATAAATTGCACAAAAATAATTTTTAGTTAATTATTTATATTAATATGTAAAAAATCATATTTTGGGATTAGTATTGAAGTAAGTTAAAATTGACATTAAGTAATAAAGTACTTTTATTATTCAAGGTACATTCGGTTGCATTCATACACCTTTAAGCACGTGCAAATAAAGCATGTAATAAGATTAGTAGTAGGGAATTTTGCAATAGGGTGCATGTGAATGTAGAACATTGTAACAAGTTTAAGCGTATTGAGGCATGTAGAAACGTGCACTGCAGGGACCGAAACTAATTCTGAGTGTTGGTTATTTTCTCTCAGGAAGCCTTTAACCTATAGAGGGCACGTTCCCAGGTGGTAGATCGGGAAATGTCCGGTAAGTACACCGGGTAAAGTGGGTTTAAAATACCTCCCGCGGGACAACAGGGCTGGTAGACAAACAACAAATTTAAAAGTCACAAACTATTAGATCAAAAATGATTCTGAAGACACACTTGAGTAAATATAAATTTTAGTGAAGTATCTGAAGAAAAGCAAACAGAAGGTTTACGAGCAAGTATAAAATACGGTAAATAAATTGTCAACAGTAAAGATTTACATTAAAAGACCTAACTTACAAGTACAACTAAAAGAAAAACAAGTTCCAAGCTAGGGTGGGTTTTTGCAACGACGAAAAAATTACACAAAAAACAATTCTATAGAAGAAGATAATCTGATAGTAAAAACAGAATCGATGATACTGATGAAGACAGAAGTAAACTTTTAACAAATGGAAAAATGTAGATGTTAACAATAAAGCAGAGAAGAGAGCTAGTAAATAAAAGTTAATCAAAAGAAATATTTAACTTGAGGAATAAAATATGCATTAGTATCTGGAACCTTAGCGTTGAGCACAAGTTGTATGAGAAATAGACGTATGTAAAATAGAAATTATATGATTAGGAAAATAAGATGTTCAACTACAATGCTAGAAAACATTGCTGGACTCGGATAAAGAAAACGGCGTGCTTTGAGCAAACAGAGTTGGATTTACAATCTCAAAATAGACCAAACAGTATCTCCTGATATTGAATCCACTCTCGGAAAGTAAGATTAACAACAATTGTACAATTATATGCACCTAGAGAGTTAGATGTTAAGGAAATTAAAAATTTTTTTAACAAACTACAAGAAGTAATTAATAACGTAAGCAAAGAAAATATAACTATTGTATGTTACAACCTAAAAGCGCAAGTGGGAAGAAACAACCGAAATTTAGAAGAAACTAAAAAAAATATTGGAGTTGCTTGCTGTTACCCAGAGTTGAATGCCGTAACTCTATTATAGGTTTTATGATGGTTTTATATTCAAAATGAAACAGATGAAGAAGAACTGTTAACAGAAACATATGTGGATGCCGACGTGGCAAGCGAGACTGAGTGGATCCTTAAAAAAAATAGGAAAAAGGAAAAACAACTAAAAGCGAGTACAAACAGTAAAGATATGCCTAGTAAAGAACTAACCTCAAAACAAATGCCTAAAAATAAACAGAAACCAAATAACCCCCCACCACCAATAGTAATCTATAATGTAAAATATTATCAACAACTCTACGATAAAATGTGCGAAAAAATTACAGAGTTCCAAATGAGGCGTCAAGGCAACGAGACGTATAAGTTAAATGTTGAGAACGATGATAAGTATAGAGCAGCTACCAGATTATTGACAGAGCTAGAATATGAATGGTCATCGTATGAAAACAAACAAACTAGAGACATTAAAGTAATAGTCAAAAATCTTCCGGAAAATTGTGACGGAGCAAGGATTAATAATGAACTGGAATTAAAAGGACTAAATGCCAAAGAAATAGTAAACATTCTACAACGAAAAACTAAAAAGCCTTTGCAATGTACAGAATCAGTTTCAAAACGAAACACCAGTGGAAAAGATCTACGGAATTAAAACAATTTTAGGGATAAAAGTGAATATTGAACCACTACGCAAATCTAAACTGATCCCGCAATGTAAAATTGCCAAAAATGGGGACACACTCAACGATTCTGCGCAAGAATAAGTAAATGCGTAAGCTGTTCAGGTACTCATAGATCTAGCGACTGCCCAAAAACAAAACAGAAAAACCAAAATGTCACAATTGCGGAAAGCCACACCCGGCCAACTATAGAGGTTGTGAAGTTATTCGCGAGCTACAAAAATGCGTGATCAACATAATAAAAGAAAATGGATACATACACAAACAAAACCAAAACAAAAGGTTCAAAACAAAATGCAAGATGCTACTCGTACAGATCAAACCTATGCAGAGAGAGTAAGGGTACAAAACCTGACCCAAAAATTGTGAACCTAGTGGCATTGAGCAGACACTTCAAAAGATCCTTGAAAAGCTATCCCAGCAAGAGGAAATGAACAAAATACTCAATAAGAGACTAGAAGATCTAGAAAAACGCGGAGCTTGGGGCTATTCCTAAAAACAAAAATGAATGGACTACGCATAATGACGTGGAATGCTAATGGCTACGACAACGGCTAGATGAACTACAGATAGCCCTAGAGACACAACATATAGACATATGCCTCGTATCAGAGACTCACCTCACAAAAGAGGATTATGTCAAAATAAGAGGTTACAGCTGTTACCATACAACACACCCATCCAATACAGCTAGGGTGGAAGTGCTGTCATAGTTAGGCAGCACATATCACAATATGAAAATTTTCATATTCAAACAGCACAATACCAAGTAACCTCAGCAAAATTAAAACCACAAAAGGTTGGATTACTTTGGGCGCACTTATATACCTCCGCGGTATAACTTAAAAGAGAAGACTACTTAAGTCTGCTCATAGAATTTCAAGGAAAGTTTATACTTGGCGGAGATTTCAACGCCAAGAATATAGAATGGGGCTCTAACACAACCTCTACTAAGGGAAAAGAACTACTACAGGCTGTTAGAGAATACAACTGTCAAGTACACACATCCGGAAAACCAACTTATTGGCCGACCGACATCCATAAGCGACCAGATCTATTGGACATTTTTATTTCAAAAAACATCTCAGACAATTACATCGAGATTGAGGAAGAATTTGTCCTTAGCTCGGATCACTCTCCCGTAGTGCTAACTCTGAGTGAAAGAATCATCAAAAAGGAAGGAAAGCCCACTCTTACACATAAATACACTGAATGGGATAAATTCTGCCTGCACCTGGATAAGAACATCCAACTTAATGTCTCTTTAAAGACACCAGACGAGCTAGAAGATGCAGTAGAAAAATTTACTGAACTCGTTCAACAAGCAGCATGGGCTGCTACACCTACATGCCCGAAAATATTTAAGGGTAACAATTACCCGAAAGAGGTTAGAACTCTAGTTGCCACCAAGAGAAAGGCAAGGAAGAAATGGCAAAAAACAAGAAACCCTGCAGATAAAACCATTTTAAATAACCTAACAGCCGAAATCAAAAAGCAAGTCCAAGAATGGAAACAAGAAACCATTACAAGCGTACTAGAAAATTTGACAGACGATCTAACGACGGATTATGGCCTATGGAAGATGACCAAAACAATCAAAAGACCCATCATTCAAAAGCCACCAATCCGAAATGGCAACAATTGGGCAAGAAGTAACCAAGACAAAGCGGACTTATTTGCAAGACACTTCGAGGAGACGTTTAAACCTTACAAAACCGACAGATAATTAGAGCTACGCGATCCCAAGCTAATCATAAAAATATTCAACTAGTAACACCCAAAGAAGTGAGAAAGGAGATAATGACCAACATCAATCCTGCCAAAGCTCCAGGCTTCGACCTCATCAGCGGTGAAGTGTTGAAAACCTGCCACGGAAAGGGATAGTGAAACTTACTATGTTAATAAATTGTGCGCTAAGACTACAATATGTGCCAAAAGCATGGAAATGTGCAGAAGTAATTGTCCTTTCAAAACCAGGTAAAGACGTGAATGAAGTGCAGGGTACAGGCCCATCTCTCTCTCCCTGTAATCTCCAAACTTTTGAAAAGTTAGTACTGAAAAGACTCAAACCAGTGATCGAAGAAAGACAACTAATTCCAGAACATCAGTTTGGTTTTCGCGATAGGCACTCAACAATCGATCAAGTGCATCGTATAACGAATGTAATCGAAAAGTCACTCGAAGAAAAGCAGTTTGTGCCACAGTATTTCTCGACGTGGCTCAAGCATTTGACCGTGTTTGGCACGATGGACTCTTCCTTAAGATAAACAGATTCCTACCGGCTGAAATCAGTGCACTACTCCGCTCATATCTTTCAGATAGATATTTTCGCGTGAGATACGAAGATGCTTACTCGGAGCTCAAACCGATTAGTGCAGGAGTGCCACAAGGTAGTGTACTTGGACCTACACTCTACCTATTATATACCAGCGACCTACCAAAATCGAATGATGTGATAGTGGCTACTTTTGCCGACGATACAGCTGTTATGGCTGTCGACTTGGACGTAAACAGCGCTACTACAAAACTACAAAAGGCCTAAACGCCATTAACACCTGGGCAAAAGATGGCAGATCCGATTGAACGAGGCCAAATCAAATCATATTAATTTCACAAATAAAAGAAATCAATATGCTCCCTCTCAATTAATGGTAAAGTCATTCCATATGTAAATACTGCTAAATATCTTGAATGACCCTTGACGCGAAGCTCCGATGGAAAGAGCACGTTAAAAAGAAAAGAGCAGAACTCGGCATCAAGTACCGTAAAATGTACTGGTTAATGGGAAGATACTCTAAGTTATCAATATATAATAAGGTTCTCCTATACAAACAGATCTTAAAACCGACATGGACCTATGGCATCCAGCTATGGGGATGTACCAAACCAACGAATGTGAAATCTATACAAAATTTCAAAACAAAGTGCTACGAAATGCAGTAAACGCTCCGTGGTACATCAGAAATACTGACCTGCATCGAGACCTTCAAGTAGACGCAGTGTTCAGCGTAATTCGAAAATATGCAACATCCCATGAAGAGCGTCTTCATCGACATCCCAACAACGCGGCTATCCAGCTCCTGAACAACGTTAATCTACTTCGTCGCCTCAAGCGAACTAAACCGTTTGAACCGACATAAAACCAAGTGTACGTGAAAAGTGCGGGAGTGACATAAAAAGCAGAGCACTCGTAAAATGCGCAATCTATCACTGTGACTTTAAGTGACAATATTATAATAAAGTGAGCAATTAATTGACTCGAGCCATTGGGTGACAGTTAAATTTTAATCTTATTAGTAAATTAGGTTAATATTAAAATAGCTTATTAGTTTATAACTAGGTGCTATGTATCTAAGCCATGGGCTTATTAAAAAAAATATATATTCAAAATTTGTTATTAATGAGCGGTTGAGACTTTCGGCTTAAAAGCCAATACATCTTTTGAATCTTAAGACCCAGCTGTTTCCTTTTCGTAAAAATATGGCTCTTACAAGTCAGTCGTCTGTCTAGTCTTAAGTATTTAACATGTTTATCTTGCGGTACTGATGTACCTTTAAGCAGTATAAGAATCCAGGTACCTTTTCTTAGGTAAGGTTCTAATCTTGGAAATGTTTCTGTAGATGTTGATTTACCGTGTAAGGTTCAAGATAAGAAATCTGCAAATGTTGCTACCATAGTGAAAGTAGTAGTGAGAAGATCGGACGTAAAAATTAGGTATAATAATAGACCTAGCACACTACCCTGAGGTAAACTTGCGTTTATTAAAAATAGGGGTGCACAACTATCTTCATATTTAACGAGAAAATTCCTGTTTGTACATCTCTAAAGGTCAGTAACATTTGTCTTTAAATTTTTTTATAATTTTGTCGACCACTCAGTATACCTGTTCAATGGAGGCATGATTTTTCCGAAATCCGAACTGATGACCTTATTATTCAAGCTTGGACAAGAGAAGCAACAGACTAATTGGTCTAAACGAAAACAGGTCCGAAAGTGCATTTTCAAGTTTTAGCATTAGGATAATTTCAGCGACTTTCCATTGTTCTAGAAAATGTCTCAATAGCATTACTGCGTTGAAGAGATAGGTGATGAATACAAACCCTTTTTCCGGCAATTCTCCCAATACTGGTGCTGTAATTAGGTCCTAATCGAGTGATTTTATTCGTTTTATTTCCGTGATAAGCATGGTCTAGACTCGGGTGTGTTCGATATTTGAGATTAGTGGGCACAGTTAAAACGGCTCTTCTAATTAGCATTGAATTTCTTGTTCTTCTTTGATCATGATTGGCAAATGCAACAACCTATTCTTTATTACTTCTCGTCCAAGTATTATTTGGAATGGTGTTTCATATTTCTGTGGTTGCTTTAATCTTTTTGTCGCTCTCTAGAAGGAGTATTCCATAACTTCCGTTGGATACAAGTATTGTAGGTAATTTTGTACCGATTCATGTACGAAGTAGTTTTGCTTCCGATATTTTACAAGTGAGTTTTCTTTTACCGTCAAGGTGCCTTGTAATTTGCCATTTTCTTCAAAGTCTACGTTTTTCGGCGATATTTTTCTTCGCTATAATAGAACAATCTATGGATGCAACATTCTGTATGCTTGATAACGTTGCCTTTTATTTTTTTGACGCATTTACTGACACTGCAGCTTCAAAGACGTATTGTACCTCCTAACATTTAATATTAGGATATCACACACACCCATGGGTTGAGCGAAACTCGAAGTCGCGCGCCGGTTAGTGGACAGAGAAACGATGATCTTGACCGCCGAGCCACCGCGTCCCCTTCCATACAGATTGCTGTTTGGTTTGATTAAATAGTTTACTGCAGCAAATACATCTTTTTCTGTTTTTAGAGATATGTCAAACGGTAGAGTTTTATCAATTATCTTTCTAAAAAAAATTACAGTCCATGTATTTGCGGCAGAGACTAAGACGCTTTGAATTGAGGATTACACGTGTTTCCACGGTTAGTAAAATTGGCGAGTGCTCACTTGTAAAGTCGAGAAAAGATGCAGCTTATCATACAAAAGTCGAGTAGATCGGGCATTTTTGTTGGGTTCGCTGGCTAGTGGATAGGTTCGCTTGTGGAGATATAGTACGATCCGTTATCGGTAAGTATTTTTAATAACCCTCTTCCATTCCATTCCATAGGTTAGCTAGGATCTTCAAAGAGTATGTTTCAGATTGTAATTACCACCAGAAATAAACCTGTTGCCCAAGATTTGGAAATAATCTTCATATGGCTCTAATTTATTATTGTGACGTCTAGGGCAGTATACTGCTAAGAGTATCAGCGGTTCTTTCCAATCTTCTATTGCTACTGTGCTTAATAGAATTTATAATAATAATACCCGTTCAGCGTAGACCATGCCATCTGGGTGTTGTCTAATTTAAAATTATTATGTAAGTACGAACCGTATAGCAAGATTAGACAATTAGCATAACTTCTATGCAATGATTTGAAATAAAAAATACAAGTTCGTTTTTATGGTGTGCTAATTTATTAACATTTCAAACAGCCACTTTAACATATACATTACATTTCTTATCTTAAAAACGACCGTGGTTAGTAACGTTAACATGTTGCCTATTTGCTCCATAAGGGTTTTTAACATTTGTTTAACTTCTTGCAGCTTGTTTGTTTCATTTGTAGCTATGGATTGCTAGCTTTATATTGGATCGTAATGTAGTTGTTATCTATTAATGCTCGATACCTAAACGTAGCTGATATTTAGTTATACCAGTTGAGTCGAAAAGCCATGATTTGATGTAGGTTGCTTGCTTCTTAGCTAGGAGTACATTTTCTTATAAACTAGACATCCTTTGTAGTTAGCGAAATGATTTCCGCTACAGTTCACACATTTAAAGTCAGGATTTTTTTCTTTACGATGACAGGCGCTGAGGTGGGTTTCAGCGCATTTAACGCAAATTGTACCCGTGTCTTTGGCATTTAGCGCATCGAGGGATCTTGCGCTTTACATTAGGTGGTTTAAATTTAACTATTGAATGCCTCAGTTTGCTTACATTGTAAATATATTTGTTATTTTCAACTGATTTTAGCTCTAGAAAGAAAAGTGGTTGAGCTATTTTTGTGTCTCTTTGTTTTATGTTGTCAATATTGGTGACTTCATGACCAGGAGTTTTTATTTCCTCTTTTAGTTCTTCTAGATTTGTAGATGGATGTATATTCCTAAGAACTATTTTGAAGCTTCGTTGCTGTTTTTGTTGATAGGTATGAAATTCTGTATTCCTTTCATTTAAGACTTTAATTATAGCAATGTATTTTTCCTATGTACATATGTGGTAAGGTTATTACTTTGTTCTTGTTTATTATTTTTAATGTATATTTATAGCGATAGATTCTAGTAAGCGCACAAGTTCGATGACTTTAACCCCTGATAGAAATATTGGGAGTGGTTTAGGTTTCTTGGCCACTGGGTTGCGTTATGCTCTGAATTCAAATCCGTTCTATCACTAAAGGAATAAAAGGCGTTTGTAGGATTCCGCCAGTATTCTACTTGTTTAGCCGACTTCGATTGCCTCTGAGTGATGTCGTTGGTTTCCTTACGGCCACGTTTTCTGTTTTTTACTGTTTTCCAATCATATTTATGCGTTGATTGGTTTATTATTGCAGTATGTCGTTTATTGTAAAGTTTAATGGTAAATTGTTTGTTGGTATATTTTTTCGCATTCTCTACGGGTATCGTTTGGTTGCTGTAAGACAAAATAATATTTTTATGTTACTTTCCTAAGCGATAAGCAATCACAACTGATGTGAAGTAGCACTTGACCCGCAGGTCACACAACAATTTGTTATCACTATCCGCGTTCTTCTTCTTCTTCTTCTACTCTTATATAGGCTATTAGCCTGTTTCTAACTACACATTTCGTGTAGTACTATGAGCCATGTTGGGCGTACCCCGGGCTAGTCTGACCCGTTAGAAGAAGGAGAATGTACTTTACGACCGCCAAAGGTGTTTGTATGATGGCCGGAGAGCACTCGATGTTTGCCGTTATTTTGACCTGGGGGTCGAACCCAGGGCCCGCCGCGCGTTAGTTTGGCAGGCCGAAGCCTTACCGTCGCGGCTGTCGTGCTCTCACTATCCGCGTTAACGCACGTAATAAGTCTGGTCTTTTATATAATATTAAATATAAATTTCTAATACTTAGCGCAGATAAAAGTTGTTATCCTATATCTGCTGCAACAGTGGAAAACCCGCTGCAATTCTCCTTCTTATTAAAAGCGACTGTGGCGGCAGGAACAGCAAAAGTGACGGAGAAGAACTGCAGGCCAGGCGGCCTATGCCATATCGGCCACGTCGGCGAGTCGCAAGTGTCCGCTCGCGAAAATTATTTATAGATTTTACAGCACTGGTGGTGCCACTGATGCTCGTCACACAGAATTCGAACATGTCGGCTTTGTTTGAAATCACTAACTGAACAGATATTTAGTATATTTAGGATTTTATATCCGTGATAATTATAATTAAGTTGTAAAAAATCTTATAGCGGAGGCTAACTTGTGGCATTCCGAAAACGTATAAATTGTGAGAGCATAGCCAGTTATAGTAAAATAAGCGTCAGGTGGATCACGGTTTTTAGTAAATTTACAAAAAATAATTTGTCTTAATTTAGTAACATTTTATTTTTTTGTCTTTGAAGTCGCTAGAATTGTGGAAAAATTAACCCACGAGGAGCAGTCGTCAAGTAATATGACTATTTCATAATTTGCGCAGTTTAGCGAAGCGACGCAAAATATTTCAATACAGCACATATGTATATGCGTTGCGCTAGCTAGCAGCGATGGCATGCATGATTGCTCAGTGATTTACAAATAAATAACAATAAAGTTAAAGCGCAGTTGCGCTTTTCGTAAACTTGCGACTTCAACTTCGAATTAAGTCAATAATGTTTAAAGTATGCCGAGAATTCCCAGTTGCAATTGATATACTACTATCGGGATACAATAAACAAGTCTTATAGTTATAGCACTGTAGTCGCTTAAAAATATATTTCAGCTATGATCTTATGTTAGCCACGCAATTTCATCAGTTGCTAAAAATTCTAAAAAATTTGATAGCACCATTTCTATTTTCTTTTAATAAATAAATAATTCCGTATACAGACATTAAAATGTTTTGTGTAAATTAATAATACTAGAGTGAGAGAATATAGTTTGCAAATTAGAAGGTCGCATAACATCTCTGAAGTGGGGCAATGTAACAAGCACGGCGCCTTCGGCAACCACATTATTACCCCTCGTTCAGACTGAATGCAAGTTACTCACTTATTTTAAGTAGGTGAGTGGGCCACCTTAGGTATCTAAAGTTCACAATTAAGAACAATAATTTTAACTGTTCGATCACAAACCTATTGTTCTATATATCATTTATATTATGTATTTGTTGCTATAGAAATTTTATACATAAATTTTCAATTACTTCATTTCTAATTTTTAGTTAAAAATACTCAAGAAATGTACATTATCTCTCACAAATTTAGCATTATAACGTTAAGGTTGACATTTCAGTCTTGAGGGTCTATCAAATTTCCCAACCAAAATCAGTTTACTTTATTATTTCCGCTTTTTGTAACCTTAAAGGCTTTAGGGTAGAATCTAATAAATTTCCTTCTCCCATGCAGGTGAGCAAGAAAATCTTTTAACCGCCCACGCTTTCTATGAAGCTCGTCAAATTGATATTATATTTTAGAAAGAATTTGATATTCGTTATTTGGATTTCGAAGCGTAAACAAGTGCTAGACTGTGCAAGTGCAACGTTATCGAGAGTGATAACCTCCAGGTTATCCGCCTCAACCTCTGGTAAACTTTGTATTCCTATTTTAACGTATATCATAAATTAAGTACATTGTGATCGCTAATCATACCCACCAGCTTCAAGAACCCCTGCGGAAGAGTTTCCTATCAAGATGGCTAAACGAAACAGTTCAGAACTATCTCCACCTGTAACTGAACTAAATAAAAAGTATTTATTTGAACCCGAAATAAATTTCGTGTAACTGAAAAACAAATCGAGAATGCTAATAAAATAATTTAACAAGGAAAATTTGCCGCAGCAATAAACTCTATGGAAACATCTGAATCTACTTCGCAACAACCTGAAAATAACAAAGGTAAAGAAAAACAAATCAAAATCCCGCCAATTTACCTTCACAATGAGGATAAATTGAAATTTCAACAAATCATTTTTGATCTCAAGGAAAAGGCCACGAAAGAATTCTCCACAGTAATTCGAAACAAGCAGTTAAGAGTAAATCTATCTAGCATGGACGATTATCGGTAATGACTAAGCATTATACCGATAATAATTTAAGCTAAAGTAAATAATTTATCTGTAATTATTCGAAATCTCCCTGTTTCTCTCACAGAAAATGAAATACAACAGGAATTAACTACGCTAAAGTACCCTGTACAAAAGTAGCCAGATTCTACAATAAGGATAGATATCCGATCCCACTTTGCGCAGTCGATCTTAGCGACACCCAAGAGGGGAAGGAAATTTACAATTTAACAAAACTGTTCCACTGTATTGTATAAGTGGAGCTACGAAAAAAATCCCTCAATGTAAACGTTGCCAATTATATGGCCATACTCGTAATTATTGCCATTCCAAAGCACGCTGTGTTAAGTGTACTAGCGATCATCTCTTTAGTAATTGCCCCAAACGACCTGGAGTCGACCCTCAATGTGTGAACTGATTAGAAAAGCATCCGGCTAACTATAAAGGTTGTAGTTATTTCGTACAAGTACAACAAAATCAAACGAGAAACTCGAGCCTTAGAACAAATAATAGAACATACTCTCAAACAGTACAAACTAGACAAGAAACCCAGACAAATGAGCTCCAACCCTCTAGTCGTCCCACCCACAAGTTAAACGCCAATCCCACAAGGGACCAGCAAGCGTCAACTGATCTCATAACAATTATAGTCCAAAAAATTGCAGAGTTCTTAATCCCACACTTAGACAAATTAACGCCACTTATAACAACACTACTTCCTACATTATCAACAAATGGATCTAAATAGTTCCCCACTAATAAATAATATAACCTTGACCAATTGGAACGCCAATGGTCTCAAATACCAACGATCAATCTTTATCCAATTCTTAATAAGGCAGAACGTTGATATTGCATGTATTACCGAGACTCACTTCGTTAACACAGAAAGGATTAGGATTCCGGGATACTATATATATAAATATATATTATAAATATATACTATATATATAAAGATAGAGAAGCAGTGATCGCATCAGGGGGTGTAGTAATAATAATTAAAAAGAAACTTAGACATCACCTCCTTCTTTTAGAAGACCTACACAACATTGAAGCTGTTGCTATCAAACTCTCCATTCAAAATAATATCCCATTAATTATTATTTCTGTCTACAAACCGCCAAACAAACGATTGTTTGAAGATGAAATTAGTAAATTATTCGACCATGAAGAGCTCACTCTAGTTCTTGGTGACTTAAACGCAAAAAACACCATCTGGGGATGTAGAGCAACCAACCCGGATGGAATAAAACTATATAACATCATGGCTGACCACGGCATCAATTTATCTGCCCCAGATGAATATACTTACTATCCGTATCGGCCGGATCACCAACCCGACATCTTAGATGTTATATTGTATAAAAATATTCTGACCCCTGTGTACCAAACAGTACATACTGAACTTAATTCCGACCATCTTCCAGTCGTCATTAACTTTCAAAACATACCTCAAAATATACCTCCTGCGCCTAGACTAGCTTGTGGCAAAACAGACTGGGACACGTTCGAGACTACTTTCAACCAAAAGATGAAACTGACGGGACCTCTAAATCTACCCTCGGAGATTAACGATGCTGTTTTAAAATTTACTACGGTCTTACAAGAAAGTATACAAGAATCAACCACACCTTGGAGACATAGAAAACCACCAGATAATATCAGAACACCCATTTATATACTGGACCTAATAAAAAAGAAGAATAGATATAGAAGGGAATGGCAGAGAACCCGACTCCCTTACCTCAAAACCTTGTATAACCAACACTGTCATATAGTTAAGCACGAACTAGATACACTCAGAATCCAGAAATACAATTCCTATATCGAAGCAATACAATCGGGTGACCCCTCCATGCGACTCGCCACCAAAAGGATCCTTAGATAACCGAACGTAATTTATCCAATGATTTCACGTACCAACAAATACTCCACTGAAGAAGAAAAAGCGGACATACTATCAACATCTCGAACAAGTATTCACCCCAATTAATGAGGCACATGATGAACTCATCGAAACCCAAGTGAAAAGCGCAATTGATAATCTAAATTCACAAACTAATGATGAAATAGTACCAACCTCCCCTGAAGAAATTAAATCTCTCATCGAACTACTACCTAAACGCAAATCCCCTGGTTTTGACCTTATCACTAATGACATGCTACAGCACTTTTCAACTAAGGCACTAGTATATTTAACATCAATCTTTAATGCTTGTCTACGCATTGGACACTTCCCGACTTCATGGAAAACCGCGATAATTCTACCCATCTATAAAGCTGGTAAACCCAAGGAAAATCCGGATAGTTACAGACTATCTCCTGCCAGACAGTCTCCTGCCAACCTTGGCCAAGCTCTTGGAAAAGGTAATACTTACCCGATTACAAGATAACCTCCACCAAAAAGAAATTGTTCCCCCTTATCAATTTGGTTTTAGAACTGCTCATCAACTGCTTAGGATAACTGAAACAATAGAAAGAGGATTTGAGAACAAACAATATACAGTCGTTGTATTCATCGACCTGGAGAGAGCCTTCGATAAAGTTTGGCATGATGGACTCCTCTACAAATTGCTAATTATAGAAATTCCACTCTTTCTAATTAAAACTATTCAATCCTTTCTCAACAACAGATCATTCCAAGTCAAAGTGAACTCAACCTTATCTAGCTTAAAATCTATAGAGGCGGGAGTCCCGCAGGGTAGTATCTTGGGACCCACGCTTTTTAATCTGTATGTTCACGATATCTTAAAAGAAATTCTCTCTACACTAGTAATGTTCGCTGATGATACGGCTATAATTGCACAAAGTTCCCGTCCCGAGACTGCAATTGAACTCGTTCAAAGCTCCACAAACATAATATCTGAATGGTTCGCAAAATGGAAAATTAAAATTAACCCTGGCAAGTGCCAAACTAAAATGTTTACACTCAAACGCTATAACACTCTCCCAAAAATCCAACTAAGAAATAAGGAAATGGACTGGAATCCTAAGAATCAAGTAGTCAAGTACTTAGGAGTACATCTTCACTCTAAGCTGAACTGGGGGTTACACATAAACAAAAAACTTAACGAATGCCATAACAGATTGGGAGCACTATACCCGCTTATCAACCGGAAGTCAAATCTTCTTGCGGAATGCATAGTCCTTCTCTATAAAGCAATCCTTAGACCTCTACTTACCTACGCCTGCCCTATATGGTGCAATACTTCACAAAAATCGTTAAAAAGCTTCAAATAATGCAAAACAAATTGCTATCAAGTGCCCATAGTATGTGCGCAATACCCAAATACACTAGGAGTTAAGTGTTCCTACTATAACTGACTTTATCCAAAACACTATAGTGAAGTTCTTCCAAAACCTAGCTCTATGTTCTAGTGCTACCAAGTTCAACCTCGGGGAAAAAGCCATCCACACACGCCTTAAACGTAAATTACCACAGGACTTAATTTAACTGCAAACTCATGATAGAGGTATGTGTTTTTCACTAATTCCTCAACTCTTCCCTGTTTTTATATAAATTAAATACTTACTGTTAGCTATTTTATATTGGTAATCTATTGCATTTTAACTTAGCAGTGTATTGCACATTAAATTTCAGAGCCACCTATAATAAATTTAAAAAAAAGAAAGAATTTGCTCTATATTATATATAAATATAAAAGTTAAAAAAAATTGCAGAATTGTAGCAAATTATTTAAAATGCCGATTTTTTCCGTTTTAAAGTTAATAAAATATTAAAACGGGTTTAAAGTTGTACCTATACTTTAATAAGTTTGGCACCGACATGGAATATTATTGGGAATCAAAATAGAATGTGCAATTTCAATAGGCTGGTTATTCAATTTGTGAAAGCTATAGGATCGAGACGCTACATGAAATGTATGTTCCCAACAAAATTTTATAATCGTTTAGAATGCAGTGCTTTTTGAAACGCGTATTTCGTTTTGCAACAATAAGTAACAAAAATGACACAAAGGTTAAAATCCAGTAATTTTAAATGCTTGTTTTATAATTAGCAACTTAACTAGTTAGGTCTATCAGGTAAGTCTATCGGTTTATTTAGTCTGGATGCCATCTAGATGGGTTTGAATACTGCACTACAGACAAGAAGTTTCCTGGAAAGAGATGGTTTAGATTTCCTGCTAAATAGCCAAAATTGTTTACTATTTTTTACATTATTCCAAACTGTTTTTGTTTATTTCAAATAAGGGACTTCCAAATCAAACCTTTGTTGAAGTTTATGTCAAGATATTTTATTTCAGTCACTTGAGTTAATAATATGTTGTTTATAAAAACAATGGCAATTAATTTAATACATTTTTTTGGTTTATTGTACTAATTTATCAACGATTTGTTGAAGAAAAGTTTTGTTTTACCATAATTACATTTATCATCACCAAATGTTGCGAAGAAGTGATCATTTGTAGGCATATTTGGTGTGTAAATGAAATACAAATATAGATGTCAGCCTTAAATACATCTAATTTAATTAGGTAAAGCTCTGTTTGATGTTACTTGGAAGTAGCTATACAGTATTGTTTTTCTTTCAAAAGCCTGACTAATGGTGTCTAAGATTCTGTAAATTTGTTGTATAACAGGATATTTCTTTTCAAAGTTAAACTGACGATTTGGGACAATGTCGTTTTTCTATCAGATTTGTGTTGATCTTCTGGGAACAGTTTTTCCAATAATTTATATGATAAATGCAGTAAGTTCATTGGCCTATAGAAATTAACTTTATTTAAAAGTTTGTCAAGTTTAGAAATATTACACTCTGCTGAAATGTAGTCCAGTATTAAAACAGTATTGTACAGCAGGGTCAGTGTTACGAAGCCCTTGTGCGGCAACTTTCTAATTAATTTTTCCATAATTAAATCACAGACGGGAATTACATACTCTTGATTTATTTAGTTAGAGCTCTGTTTGAGGTCCGAATTTTAGTTAGAAGTAATTTCTCTCAAATGTGATATGAGGATAGCATAAAAGATGTGAGATAGAATTTCTTTTTTTGTGCAGCAGACTTAAATACCACACATTGTCAAACCTTTAGCTTTTGTCGACTCGATGAATGTAGTGTTGCTTTTCTTTAAAAGTATGATTAATGTTGTCTGTGAACCTATTATATAATATAGTGATTTTCCAAAAGCAAACTGATGATCTAAGCCAATGTTATTTACTTACTTACTTTATTTAGAGGTGTGTCGAGTTTGAGAATCTGTATACCTGCTCTAATTTCCACTGCGCCGTGAAGTAACCCAGTCTTAAGGCGCCATTTTATAGCATGGCTAGCATTACTAGGTCCTTGCGCAGTAATTCTTTAACTGATTTCAGTTTAGAATTTTCTTAGAGTTTAGTTTTTTTATTTATCTTACTGTAAGTGATTTCATGGTTATACTAAGTATTATGATGTTTCTAATGAATTTCGTATTTACATTTTTTCTTTGATGTTTATTCGAGATAAAGTAGGTTGAAATACATTCACCAAGTATTGAGCGCCTACAAACTGTTTGTTGGTTTTAGAAGAAAGATTTGTTGATTCTGGGCCTTTATTCTTTTGGTTAATTTTCATATAGAATAATTTGTGTCAACTGTTGAGCTTTAATTTACATGGTATTTGTGACAACTCTAATTTTTGAGATATTTGATGAATCCTTTCAACTTTGATAATGCTTGATTATATTATCTTTTGTCTGATGGTAATAATACAATATCTGTTAAAATAAAGAATGGCTGTTGAATAACGTTACAAAATAGTCCAAGAAATATTAGAAGTAGCTTCAGTTTCTTTCAAAATAAGCATTCTAAGGCTCTGACTTCACTGGAACTCTTATGCTAGTTTATGCTTTTATTGAATGACAGAAATTTTGCTTTCGGATTGTAACCGTAGACCAATGATTATGACCGTTTTGAAAAATCTAATTTATTGATAACAGTCAGTAACTGCAGCACGATGTTCTTTTTTGTTCTGGTAACAATAGCTGCTAAACAAATTTTAGCGTCACACATTTAAAATTTTCTCTCAAAATTTTACATGCTTTAGTTTTTGAAATTCCCAGTTTTTCTTGTAGTACGAAAACTATTACTGGTCGATTTTATTGATTATAGCTCATACACATTCAATATTTTTGAATTATCAGAATAGTTGAAAAGAATAAATGGTCAAACTACGCACAAAAGCACTACATTCTACTTTTATCAGCTGCTAGGTTACGCCAAAGCTGTGAAAAAAGTTTTCGTTATATTAATATTGAATGAGCATTGTCGGAACATATCTCCCTTGATAGAGTATTTAGTTAATATATTATTCATTACGTTATTGTGTTTTATATTTTTTATATAATGCTTAAAAAAATATTTGTTCAATTATATTATCATTTCTTGGGTGCTATTTTATTTTTCACCTACGTATTTTTTGGTTTACTGTTTTATTTGTTTGATTGCCATATTTGTATTTTACGTAATTATGTGTGGGTTGTTGTTTATTGATTTATTTTTCCAATCAATTTCACTGAAAGGGCTAACAAAATCGGGCGTAAGTAAATTTAAGCACGCTTCTATTCAGATAATATTAAAGAGTCCTTTAATTTATTGGGGTAGTTCTTTTATTTGACTACTCAATTAAATTTGTGTATTAACTAATAATAATCCAAACAAAAATTCTATCACACTAAGGCTCTTTGGTAATTTATAAGGACTAATATATAGTACTTCCAAATTAATGTTAATATTACTTAGATGAATAATCACTTTCGTAATAATACAGAACGTAAACCATGTATGAAAATTATGAAACAATCATTATTTCTTAGTAGAGAATTTTTAATTTTGTACATTTAAACACTTTTAAAACTCGTACAGTTTATTATATATTCATATAATTTAAAGCTTTTTATGACAGAGTATACACTTTTAACAGATTTTTAGGATTAATTTATAATTTTTTTTGTAATAACAAACCAAGCTATTTATGGTTTTTAAAGCAAGCCTAAAAGTCGCTTAATTAACACAAAAATGAACAATTATATGGACTAATATTTAACTTATGGTCCCAAATAGCATTTAGAACATTCAACTAAAAGAAATTAGTTAAGCTTGATTAAGAATAAAAGCAGAATTTAAGTATTATGAATAAGGGAAACAAAGAATAGCAATTGAAAACTTTAAAGAGATAGGAAAAACAAAGTTAAAAATAAACATATATAAAACAGTAAAATTGAAGTGTTGTGTGCAGCTATAACAGCGTGAAACGTAAAGGAGAAACAAAATATTTAAAATTGATGGTAAAATTATCTATTAATTATTTAAAAATATTAATAGAATAAAAATGTAAAAAAGCCAATTAAAAAAACTAAATAATTATGGGAAAAGTTAGTCTTCTTCCAAAAGAAAACAACTGAAAAGCAACAACACATGAGCAAGATAAAAGCAATCGAAGTATTATTATTGACTACAGATAATACTACAAAGTATTCTTTTTGTCGCGGCGCACATACCGGTACTGCAACCAGACTCAAGGATTTATTGTGCCTACCAACATGTACTTAACCAGCTACGACGTCACATACACCCATAGATTTCTAACCAGACTCGAACTCGTCTGTGCCGGATTGTGGACGGAGAGATATTGCTCTTGACAACTAAGCTACAACAGCGATAAGTGACAATACTATAATTAGAGGTCGTAAATATTGTATTATTAGAAGTAATGGAAGTGATTTCTTTATTACTATTTATGGACTACATATTTATATATCATATCTACATATAGTTCGCATTTAAGTTTCGAAACGTAAAGACGTGTGTCCTACAATTCGAAAGATAAGTGCTAGCGCGGTGACTTTTTGCCTGGACGGGCAGTGATAAACTTAATCTCTTCATAATTTTAATACAATAAAATTGTAAATAAATTGCTAATTAATAATAGTGCATATAATCGGGAACTCGATTTATACCGGGGATAAGCAACACAAGTGCAACAAATAAAATGCTACTAGCAGGAAATGGCCCAGGTATGGGATTTCTTCCTAATTCACAAAATAATATACAGGGTCAACCTTATGTTTCACAACCATTAATTAATATACACGGACAAACAATGATTAACCCAAATATGCCACCACAGCTTTATCCTCAGACAACTAATCAGCAAATTTATCCTTCACAATCTACGAGTCAGTACTCTCTTCCGCCTAATCAGGAGCAATTTATGATACAACAAAACTCATACAAATAATAAAAGAAGACAACAAGAATACACTCGAATGACTTCAACTAGCAAGGAAGAAAATAGTACTTATACCATCCAAGATAATCCATGGCAAGTAGTAAAAGGTACTAAAAGAAGGAAGAATAGGATTGCCAAAAACAATGTAGACAAAGAGTTATCATTAAATAATGCATTCGATCCACTAAAGATAGCCAGACAGTTAACATTAATAAAAACATTACAAACAAAGATATACCTAAACTCCCTCCCATATATGTGTATGGTGTGGTAAGTTTACCACAAATGATCTCAAAATTAAATAACATAGTTGAAATAGAACAATACTCAATTAGAAGTATGGCCAACAATACAGTAGAATTAACATGTCAAAGTTCAGATGCAGTTAGAAAGTTAGCTAAATATATGAAGGAAAATAATATAATCCACCACACATACCAAACTAAGGAGGAAAGATCATATAGAGTAGTAGTTAAATATTTATACCACTCGGTTGACGTTGAAGACATAAAACATGAAATTTTAGAACATGGCCATAAAGTGAGAAATGTAATAAACATCAAACACCGAATATCCAAAGAACCTCTTAATATGTTTTTTGTTGGCCTAGAACCTTCAGAAAATAATAAGGATATATATATATATATATATATATATATATATATATATATATATATAAATATATAAAATTAAAAAAATGTGTTATTCAAATTGAACCACCAAGAAAAGTCAATAATTTAGTACAGTGTACTAGATCTCAACTATACGGACATACAAAATCTTACTGTAATCGGCCCTATCTATGTGTTAAGTGTGGTGGCCATCATGCTACAGCAAGTTGCAAAAAAAGTAAAAACACGCCAGCCATACGTGAATTGTGTGGAGGCGGACACCCAGCTAACTATAGGGGATGCGAGTTCTACCAGAAAAATTACAAATCTAAAACAAACAATTATCAACCTAATCAACAAAGCAACATAACACAACAAAATCATCCGATGTCAGAAATAGAAGCTACGCACAAGTAACTAAGCCGCGAGATTCAACGCAAGAGGAGAACTCGACCATGACACTCAACAAATTTTTAGAAGAATTCAAGACAATGTTCAACCAATTAATTCAACAAAATAATATGGTTCTCAATGTGTTATCAATGTTAATTGTTAAAAACTAATGGCTCTTCGAATAGCACTGTGGAATGCCAATGGCCTGGTTCAACATAAAGATGAAATCCAGTTATTTCTACAACAAAACCTAATAGACATTCTTTTAATTAGTAAAACTCATTTCACCGAGAAGACCTACTTCAAAATACCTCAATATTCCGTATACAACACAAATCACCCAGATGGTTCTACACATTCAGGCACAGCTGTAATAATAAAACAAGCAGTAAGACACTACGAATTACCTAAGCATGCTGAAGACTACCTACAAGCCACCTCCATTCATGTATATATTCAACCATGTGAAATAACTGTCAGAGCAGTATATCGTTCTCCAAAGCATAATATAAAAAAGCATCAATTTGAACTATATTTCAATACTCTAGACTCCAAATTTTTGGCAGGTGGAGACTACTATAGCAAAAACAATGTTTGGGGGTCCCAAAGAACTACCACAAAAAAGGGAGCAATACAGTCTTATTCAAGATAAACGTTATTCTTATTTATGATCGGATCACTCACCGGTAATATCTACCTACAGCACATACCCAATAAACATACAACCTGCACCTAGGCTACATAATACAAAAACAGACTGGGACAAATATAGACACAAGCTGATAGACACAATAAATATTAATCTAAAACTTGCAAATCCCAATGATATTGAGGAAGCCACAACTAATCTTATCACCACCATTCAAGAAGCAGCCCAACAAGCTACTCCTAACATAACACATAAAAAAGTCACTCTAAATATTCCTCTGGAAATTAAGATATTAGTGCGTGAAAAACGAAAAGCAAGAGCCAAATGGCAAAGAGCACATGCCCCACCAGACAATCTAAACAGACGTAGCTATACTATACTATACAAAAAGATCTTCACAGCTGACGCTGCCTTCCTTCTCTCAACCGTTTCTTCCACTCCTTCTTGTCTTCCCAATCTCCGTCTGCTAGCCCTCTTCTTTCCATGGCTTCGTCCACCTCATTTCTGAAAGATCTTCGGGGTCTTCCTCTCTTTCGTTTTCCTGGAGGACTCCACTCTGTTATTTTCTTTATCCATCGATTATTCTCCGTCCTTCTAACATGGCCGTACCATATTACTTTCTTTTCCTCGATGTAAGTCAGTGTGTCTTTTTCTACATTCATCTCCTCTCTATTTCTGTATTTCTAATTCTGTCCAGTCGTGTCACCTGGCAGCACCTTCTCCAAAATTCCATTTCTGTGGCTTTTATTTTTCCTCTATTTTTCTTATTAATTATCCAGTTTTCTGCCCCATATGTCATAATACTTCTGATAATTGTATTATATATTCTGTGTTTTGTATTTTTTGTAATGTGTGTGTTCCATAGAATGGGATGTAGTTGTCTGATACTTATTCTAGTTTGTCCTAACCTGTTCTTTATTTCTTCTTCTGTAGATGTATTTTTGATATAGTAAAGCCTAGGTATTTGAACTTATTTTTCCCACTTATTTCTACATTGTCGTCTATTTCTAAGTTTTTTACATCTTCTTCTGTAATCGCTAAATATTCTGTCTTGTCGAAGTTTATTTCCATACCGGCCTTAGTGTACTCGTCTTTTAGTTTTCGTAGCATATAACTCAGGTCCTCTTCATCTTGGGCTATTATCACTTGATCATCTGCGTAGCTTAGTGTATAAAGATGTTCATTGCGCACTGGTATCCCCATTCCCTCACATTTCGTTTTCCAATTCTTTAAGGTATCTTCTAAGAATACCTTGAATAGGGTTGGAGATGTGCAGCATCCTTGTAGGAGCCCTTTTGTTGTCTTAAAGTAATTACTGATCGTCTGCCCCACTTTCACTGCCACTTGGTTGTTTCCATAAAGTTGCTGTATTGCCCTGATTAGACTTTTGTTGATCCCTATATTACTCATCGCTTCTCACAGTTTTTTTCTGGGAACCGAGTCGTACGCTTTTCTGAGGTCTATGAAGGCCAAGTGAATGTCCCTGTTTTTCGCTCTTTTCTTCGCTATAAGTTGTTGGATAGTATATATGTTGTCTATACAGGATTTTCCGGCTGTTTGGTCTTCTCCTATTTTTCCATGAATATTGTCTTCTATTTTGTTTTTTACTATTTTTGCATAAATTCTTCCATTAGAGAGATCACACTAATGCCTCTATAGTTGTCACATATTCTGCGATTACCTTTTTTAAATATCGACGTTATATACGCTTTTGTCCATTCATTCGGTAGTACATGCCCATTTAGTGATTTACGAAACATATGTTGCATCATGCGTAGTAATTTCGGGATTCCATACTTTACCATTTCGGGTACTATTCCTCCAGGTCCTCCTGATTTTCTATTTTTTAATGATTGTGTGGCCTTTTTGACTTCTCCAATTGTTATTTCTACTTCTTCGTGTTCTAGTTTGTCCTTTAAACTCTTCTCTATTTTCTGTTAGCAGGTCCTGGTAGTATTGGTCCCATTTTTCTTGTTGTATGAACGGTATGTATGCCTTTTCTTTTGAATTTGTTCTTAACGTTTTTAGTATTCGCCATGCTTCTGAACTCTTTGTTCAGACGTAGCAACAAGCTTAAATCAAAACTTAAAGCTCTAAGAGAAGAGTTGCTCAAAACTTACCTATCGAATTTGAATCGATATAATAATTCTATATGGAAACCGATCAAAACAACGAACAAACCTATAATAGGTATTCCTCCTCTAAAAATTGAGCAACCATCACAGGAACAGTGGGCAAAAAGTAATAAGGAGAAAGCAGAATTATTTGCAACATATCTTTCTGAAATATTCCAACCTCATGAAAACGATCCGGATGAAAGAATGATCACATTCTTAGAGTAACCAATGTCAGTAACTCAATCTATTAATTCTGTCACACGAAAAGAGGTAAAAGATAAAATAAAGTTCTTGAATGCAAAGAAATCACCAGGTATGGATCTAATAACAGCAAAAATGCTATAAGAACTACCAAAAAAGGGTATAGTAGTCCTGACTTATATCTTCAATGCAATTCTCCGTATTGAGTATTGGCCCGAAGCACTAAAGACCGCAGAGATAATCCTAATCCTCAAGCCCGGTAAAGATACCAATAGTGTAAAATCTTATCGACCCATAAGTCTCTTGTCGGCCATTCCGAAATTATTAGAAAAACTGGTTCTTAAAAGAATTGATACTGAATGGATTCCCAATTACCAATTCGGATTTAGGCAAGCCCATTCTATCATATAACAATGCCACCGCATAACGCAAACCATTCTCTCTAGTTTTAACAACAAGAAATATTGTACATCAGTATTCTTAGATGTAAGCCAGGCTTTCGACAGAGTGCGGCACCAGGGTCTACTATATAAAATCAAAACTCATCTACCAGCATTCTTCAACTTACTTAAATCTTATCTAAATAATCGACAATTGAGAACAAAAGTAAGACAGGAAGTTTCCGATTTCCTACCAATTAAATCTGGAGTACCCCGGGGTAGCGTGCTGGGTCCTCTACTTTATCTCTTATTTGCCTCAGATCTTCCAGTTTCACCAAATGTCACAATCATTCATTCGCTGATGACACTGTCATCATGGGTAGCCACAATAAAGTTGTTCAATCATGCACTCTAATCCAAGAATATCTGTACAGTCTAAAGCACTGGTTTAAAAGGTGGAATGTAAAAATTAACGAAACAAAATCTGCACATCTAACATTTACCCTACGCAGAGACCCATGCCAACCCATTTTTCTTAATAACATAGAAATACCACAAACTACAACAGTAAAATATCTAGGGCTACACTTGGATACTAAATTAAATTGGAGAGTACATATCAACAAAAAGAGAAAGCAACTGAACTTAAAACAGAGAGAGATGAACTGGTTAGTCGGAAGAAGGTCCCCACTATTTATTGATAATAAGCTATTGTTATACAAATCAATTATCAAACCCATATGGACATATTGAATGGAACTATGGGGATGCGCCAGTAAAACGAATCTCGCAATAATTTAAAGATGTCAATCCAAAATCTAAGAATCATAGTTGACGCCCCATAGTATATAAGCAATGAAATGATCCACAATGACCTGAAAACACCAACTGTACAAGAAGTCATCCATGAGAGAAATGTCGCTCACCGTGAAAAGTTAGAAATACCTAGAAATCCTCTAATGCAGCCCATATTGGAAGACCCTGCAAGAAGAATCAAAAGACAGTGGCCAGCTGACCTATAAAATGGAAGAGATCTCATCGTTGGATGGGATCTCATCATGTCTTATCTAAGTCTAATTGTTAATACTTAGATTGTAAGATAGCAAATTAGCTTATAGAATACTCTGTATTTTGATTGCTAATTAAATTACAAAAATAAATATTTATATACAAAACATTAAGTAAATAATTAGTTTTATTTAAACAATGACTTAAGAGAAGCTTGCCCAGAGATCCACTTCTTACGTTGATGCATATTTTTTTCATGTAATTTATAGTTGTATGTAGTTTTACCAATGCAAATTGCTTAAAATCTGTACGGCAGTTCAGACATATTTTTTGTCTCTTTTCTTAAATTGTTACGAAATCATTCTTAGCATTTGGACCTCATGTTAGTGACCTATGTTTTATGATTAGAATGTAAAGGTTTTAATGAATTTAAAAAAATGCTACTTACTGATGGGTTCTGACGATATAACGCAGTATTTTCGATTATAAAATTGTATATTTTATTGTTCGTAGCATCTCTAGTTGTGTATCATAAGTTGATATTGGTTTTAAAATAATTTCATACAGCAAACCTTGTTTTCTAACCACAATTCTGAATTCCTTTCAAGAAGCCTATATATGTTGTTATGATAGTAAATTACTTAATATTTTACTGCATTAAAATTTAGAATTATATGGTTATTAAGAGTCACAAGTAGACATACATTTCTTATTAATGTAAAGGTGATGTGGATATACTTGTTTTTTTGTTTATCCTATACATTGTAAGCCATTGTTGAGTTTTATTTATAAATAATTGTTACGAGATTACGATATGCGTACTTGTCAGTGCTATCCGAAAATGTTGCTGAAATAAAGGTATCGGCAGTGTAGATAATATACAACATGAGACAAAGACGTTCTCCCTATTTTATTTCTAATAATTTTTTTTCTACTCTGTGAACTCACTTAACTGTTGAGTGATAAATCGATGCCTTGGTATTGGTAGTCTCTCCAGTCAATGTGGTTTTAGCCTTAAAAAAAACTCTTTGAATGCTTTTGGAAGATTTAGTAAAAAATTGGACTGATAATATTTAATACTTGTCTGGAAATTACAATAATTTGTTTTACTTTTTCTAGTGAAATTTTTTCCAAATGGAAATTTTCTGAAGTACATGTTATATACCTTCTTCTAGTAGTTTCTCAATACCCCAGAAGTTATTAGTTCAAATCTGTCATGCTTCTCTTTTTTACATTTTCTTTTTAGTTGTTTTATGAAAATAATAAGTGATAGGTTTTTCACTTTTGAGAGAGTTTAGAAATGCGCAATTAAAATATTCTGTAAAACAATGGTTTTTTCTTTGTTGTCCTTTGTGTAGTCTCCGTTTTCAATTCTTATTGGGGTAATAAACGTTTGTATCCGTTTATGTTTTGTTTTTCTTATTTTTTATAAGGAATAACTAGTTAGTTCTGATGAAGTTATTTGTTTTCAATGTTCTTGCGTTTCTGCATATCTGTGGTCTTTTAATACTATGTTCCATTGCTTAATTTGACCATGTTTTGTCATTAGAAGCTATTGTTATGTGTCACCTTTTCCTAAATTTAATTTTTTTATTTATTAGATTTCTGATAAATGCTAGACAAAAATTTTCTGTTTTCAAGGTTGTTATTGCTAATGCTGCCCTTTCAATTGATTTATTTATGTGCTTGACTACTTTTCAACGTCATTTCTCGTTTTAAGGGAACAATTAAATTATTTTTTTACTAGTATTTAGAAAAATTTCATTTTTTTTTACTCAAAATTACGAATGGAGTATATTGTATTAGTTGCACACTTAGAGTAACAATAAGTGATGTATGATCTAAGAACAACTCAAAACACAATTTTATTTCCAATCTGTACAGGATCTTTCACCACAAAAAAATCTAAGGCATTTGGAGTCTTTAATGGATATTTTTTGGATAAAAAGTCAAGTTCATTAGATCGCATCGTTTAAAATAGTTGTCTAGGTTTTAGTATGTGCAGCCTAATATCACACTTTCGTATTTTGAATCAAAATCATAATTAGAGATAATTCGAGCCTTAATAAAATGAAATTACTGTATGTTGTTAGTTCGTTATACTGCCTTAGATATTGCCGGGGCCTTCGATAACGCATGGTGGCCGCGAATTTTAGACGAACTCGTGCGGAGGAATTGCCCGCGAAATTTATTGCGCCTAGTAAAACATTATTTGTCAAATAGGACGACTCAAGTGGAAACACCTAACGGCTTAGTTACGCGACAGGTAGTTAGGGGCTGCCCTCAGGGATCGTGTTCTGGGCCCGTCTATTGAAAGTTAGTATACGAAAGTATTTTTCGGGAAAATTTACCAGGTGGGTGTGAAATAGTGGGATTCGCCGACGATACGATAATTATCGCACGTGCTGTCCAATATAAAGCACTAAAAGCAAGAGCAAACGAGGCGCTAGGTATACTCCATAAATGGGCAGAAAGCGAGAAACTTAGTTTTAACGCCAAAAAGACGGAAGCGTTATTTTTTGGTAAGCGTCTAGGGCAACAGAGGCCAAATTTCATTTTTAACGGCCATCGTGTACATTGCAAGGAGCATATACGCTACTTGGGCGTTCAAATAGACGATAGGCTTTCGTGGCACCCACATATTAAGATGGCTAGCGAAAAAGGCAAGCAGATTTCGCACAAAATCGGCACGGCAGCGCGGTTGACTTGGGGGTTTAGGGGCAGGACGGTTGCGCATATATATTTGGGTGCAGTACAGCCGGGAATGTTGTACGCGAGCGAGGTGTGGGCCGAGGGTTGCAAAACCAAGCAGGTGAAGCAGCTATTAGGGGCTCAGCGTATATTAGCTGTCCGAGCAGCAATGGCGTACCGTACCGTTGCTACTGAAGCCGCTCTAGTGTTGAGCAAGTTACCGCCGGTTGATTTTGTATTGCAGGAAACAGCCGAGAGGAAACGCATCGAAGCGGGTGACGAGCGACTGCGACGGGAACTGAGGCTCCAGCCTGCTTCGGTCCCAGCCGAACGCAAGGCGAGTATGGAGGAAGCAGGCCACCATCCAGCGGAATGGGATGGCATCTCGCTCACCACCGCGGAAGAGGAAATGCACCACCTGACGTGCCAAACAGACGGATCCAGACTAAAAGACGGAAGAGCGGGAGCAGCGTTCGTGATTCATCAGGAACAAGAAGAGATCCACTGCTAGAAAATTAAATTAGCGGACTGAAGCACTCTCTTTCAGTGCGAACTAGGTTTGATCAAAGTACTATGTACTACCTTTTGTACCTCTTTTGTTGCAAATGATTTTTATACCTTTAAATGCACAACTCTCTTTTTCTTTTATAATTAGCAAGACGATTGTATTTGCAATTTTAACATGTTAAATTTTTGTTCTTCTTTTTGTTTTGACACACTTGAACAGATAGTTTGCAGTAGAATTCGAATTATAGTAGTAAAATAATATACCCTTAATATCTAAGACGTTAAAATATTTCTCTTTTGTGGTGATGTGAATAAAATTTGATTATAGAATTTATAAGACGTTTTACGTCTTATACCTCTCTGTTATTGGATTCCTTTCTACTTGAACATGGAAAAGTGGTATTGTGATTTTATTGAATTTATAATATTACTAATTTTTGTTTCATGTTCAAATGTATCTACAGAAAAATGAATATTTCTTAGTACTGCTCTAAATCATCTCTCTTGTATCAACTGGTAGATCTATAATTGTGTTTTTTATCTTTTTGTGTATGTTTCAGGCTAAATCTCTACTTCGTTATTATAAGAAGTTTTTAATATGTATTCAAGGTTGTCATTTTTGTTAATAATTCAGATAAAAGCTGCATATGATTGACTTAATTCATAAAGATTAGTAGTGGTTCTAAAAACTTGTTATTTTTATACGTTCCTTTGTATTGCCTTAACTCTTTTTCTGTATAATTTGTGTTTGAAAGAACATCGTATTTATAAGCGGTGTTAATAGGTGATTATAATTAATAAATTTGACCTAAAAGACATTTGGCTTTAACAAGCGGTTTGAGGTTCTCTTAAAAAGATATACATCATCAGAAACATCGAGAGATTGTTTGCTCTAAGTTATAAGATTGCTACCTTTAACTTAAATTTCCAATTTTCTAAAGGAGAACAAGAAGTTGTTCGATGATAATTTTTTAAACATATACTACATACAGCAGTTTCTTTTTCTTCTTTTACTCTTATATACAGTCAATTACCCATTATATAATATAATATAATATAATCGTTTTAATTACTAACATCTGAAAATAAACAAACTCATTCAACTTTGTTTACACTTTTACCCACTTTTGAAGTTTTACGTTTTCCAAAACATGTCAGTTTTGAATAACTCTCACCTTTGTATATTCAATACAGTGTTGCCTCTTCTCGATTTTTACTACTTTTTAAATACACTTTGTATGTGGATTGTGTTACAAATACACATAATATAAAATAAAGGTTCCAATTTCAGGGCGACTTATAATTCTTTTATATCGATTATTTGTTTTATAAATAGCGTCAAGATTTACAAATGTGTATTTCTTGTTAATTATTGTTTATGTGTATCCATAGTTTAGTTATATTTTCTATTAGGCGTTCTAATAAATATATTTTAATATTAATTGCCTCGTTTAGAAAGACTCCTCAAGCTCTATAAGAAACGCCCTAATAACACAAATCGCCTATATTTTAGCAAAATATGAAGCCATAAAAGGCCTTCTCGTTAGCTGTTTGAGTTGCGCGGCCATAAAACCTTATAGCATTACCGGGGAACTCTAGATGTCGTAAATAGGAAACACAGCCCGAGATTAACCTTGCGCCATATAAGAGTGTTTTCCGTTTTGCTTTCGGCGACATCACGGACTATTAAATTAACCCACGCATCGCTGACGGTTTGTTTTTCAGCCCCATTTTCGCATCACATTAAGCGGAAATGCTTTACGCCCGTTCGTTCGTCTGCTCGAAAGGGCCCATATTCTTCTCCCGAAAATATGGTGAAAATGAAAACGACGTGTAGTGTGCTGCCCGAATGACCACTTGAAGAATGCACCAAGGACTCTCATTCTGCTTGTTTGGATTCCGCGTGCTGTTCGTTTAAGGTATTTAGTTCTACAATTTGTTTGACTTTAGGCTAATCGAATTATGTAGGGTTGAAAGTTATTTTTATTAAATGTATTAGTAAAAACTTTTATGTGTGTTAAATAAACAGATAAATGTTAAAACTATGTTAGCCCTCTGGTAGCTACTGGGTATGTGGTAATTAGTAATGTAATTATTAAACAAACATTTAATAATCATTAGGTTTTTTAAATTTTAATTTATATATAATTTTTTTAAGTGGCTGCCCAAATTAAACAGCCTTTAATTTTAATAAATAATTTTGTATTAATTTTTTCAATTATGTAGAAGTATAAAAGACAAAAGGTAATATTTTTGTGAGTTATAGCATATTAGAGTAACAGGTGGTAAAGATGTTATGACCAATTTCTCTTCGTATGAGTATTACGTTTTTAAGGTCTCGCTGTTATTAAAAATAACGTAATACTATAGGTCTTTTAGACTAGCGAACTGAATTAGATGCCTTTAACATATTCTCGGAATTTTGGGTAATTTTTTTATTATACAGGGCCTTCATTATGTGACGCAAACGATAAAAATTTCATTGTAAAAAAACTATGCAAGATATAATTACAATTATTTTTTTTATTATGGTTATGAATAAATTGAGTTCAGTGCATTGTTTTCAAAATCATTGCGTTTACTAGAAATAGTCGTTTCAATCCTTTTATCTAAACTCTCAATTGCGGCTTTTCTGATGTTTGCAGAAATGGCCAGAGCCTCTTCTGTGATGAGTTTCTTGAGTTTGTCGATAGACTGGGGTATGTTCCGATAAACCCTCTTCTTAAGATAACCCCACAGGAAGTCATAAGAAATCACACGAGTTTAAATTGGAGGAATTTGGGAGGCCACTCAATGCCGCCTTCTATCTTATGAGGGGCGTCCAGACTTATAATCCTTGTTTGTTGCTCATCTCTAAACCCCCCTGTCCCGAATCCCATCTCTACCTGTAACCTTGATTCTGTTCGCTAACCCACCATAGCCACAACTAAGCGAGATTTTTACCGCCGCCCGGCATTTCCATTCGAACCCCGTGAGCGACGGAGCAGAGCCAGCCAACCAGGTGCTGTATTGCGCTTTGCTTGCGCGCTGTCGATTGCCTTTTGTACGTTCCGCCCCGTCCGTGGTGCCCCAGTACAAATGGCCAAGTAAAACCCATCGTCGGGTTGAAGCCGTCAAGGAAGAGCACGCCAACATCGGCCGTCCAGGCTTCCAGAGGCCGTTACGTGTGTCTGGAAAGTGCACAACTGACCTGCCGTCCATCATATTTGAAATTATTTAATCATAGTTGTTTTTTGTTTTTTCTCATTTTTTTGTTTTGCTTAATTGTTACTTTGTTATTAATTTTGTTTCGCCCAATATATAGTTTACACGACTGTTTTGTTTTATTTCCTGTTTTGTTTATTGAGTTACTTAACTGTGCTTCATTATCAAACAATTCTCTTTCCACAGACTTTTGTGGGGATGTCAAAGATGCCCTAAGTCTGATGGGCGGTGACTCCATCTTGTTGTAACCAATATAGGTTAATTTGTCTCTCACATTTGGAATAAATTACTCAAGAACTTCTGTGGGGTAAACTTCTTCATTCGCATATTTTGTGAGAAACATGGCCCGACAATTCCATAGTGGAAAATTGCACACCATACACTAACTTTTTCTGGGTGCAATCGACGAACTTTGGTCAAATATGGGTTTTCGATACCCCAATGTCGGTAATTTTGTTTGCTGACATAGCCGTCTAGTTGAGAATAGGCCTCATTTGTGAAATGGACTTGTTTTATGTCCGAACTAACTTTATGATCACTTTTGGAAAAGTGAAACTTTTGCCAATATTGACCTCGATCAGGGGCATTTGTAATTAAATTTTGTACGAAAATAGATTCAATTTCTTGGCGAGCTACGCATTTAGTGACCAAAGTTGTAGGCTCCTAAGCTTGTTCTACGGTCTCGGGAGTGATCACGGTGACTGGTCTACTCGTTCTTGATAAATTGTCATCTAGTACACTTCCTGTCTTTTCAAACTTATCAATCAGTCTATTATAACATGGTAAAATAGGCAATTTAATTATAGAGCAAATTTTAGCATGGTATTTTTTATCTTGCTATTGTAGAGACAGATAAGATAGTGCGCTTATCAAACTTGGCCTTGAATTCAGTTAGCGTTGCACTAGCAATTCGATGTCTCTCGTAAAAGGCGGTCACAATGGAAACCCTTTCTACTGCTGAGTAGCTGGTCTTAGCTGACTCCATACTTAGTGTTGACTTAGAGTGTAAATGAAACTCCAAACATTGACATAGTTATAACTAACGTCAAACATAAAATTGACTGAATAGTTTGACGATGGTAATAAAAAACTCTTTTGTGTAACATAATGAAGACTCTGTATTACGTGAGTTTGGGTATTTATTAGATGTCTAAAAATGGCGTGAATATACTAAAAACACAAACAGTTGTATACTAAAAATGTCTTACTAATCAATTACATAGTTTGTATTGTTTTCTACGACATTTTACAGATTCCTGGATACTTTAAAAAATTTAATGTACAGTTTAAAAAGAAACATGGGATAGCTTTTAACAGCTTGCAATAGACCTATAATACCCCCAAAGACCAAACAGACAAAAATCTAAAGGAAAGGGGTCCGAAAAATACGATAGATGCTCAGATATTATCTAACTTAATTCCTTTAATTTTTGTAGTGGCAATCTGATGTTATAGTAATTAACTAATATTGAACGATTTTCATAAATTTTCAGGTTAAATTTGGTAATTTGCTGACAAAACTTTCTCGTCGAGTGGAATAAGCTCAAAGGATATGATTCTCCTGCAATTGCACTGAACAAATAGTAACATCTTCACAATAAGCAAGCTAATTTTTGCATCAGATTTTAAATTTCTATTTTCTTCTTGTACAGGATTTAGTTTTTATATAATGCCACAAATACATCCGAATAGAATTTTTATTATGACACCTAAAATAAGAAATGACCGCAAGGACACAGACCAACTTGTTGCCCACGAAAAATGCGGTACTTATGTTTAGTGTTTGAAAATTAATTCAAATTTCTCTAAATGGTTAATATCCAGACATTCAGCAGTCGCTTCGATCGTGATCGGATTATTTTCTACTGAAGCATGCAAAGCGTCGTTATTAATGTAAAGAGGTTATCCAGAACGGTGTCAATCATCTACGTTAAAATCATTAGGTTTAAATTTTTTAAGATGCTTCCTCATTATTCTGAGAGCAGAATTGTTCCTAAAGTTTGTCTTACGGTTCCAACGCTGACTTTTTTTAAATACTTATATAACACGCAATAGGTCAAATGTAACCATTTTAACAAGCTTCTCTCACAGACATCTATGCTTGATGCTACACTGACTCATGATAAACTTGAATAAGAAACACCAGAGCCACTATTTGTCAATCCGCTACTATAAATAGTGTCGAAATGTGTTTGGCATTGTTTGTGTTTAAAACAAAATTCTCCGTGGCTTTTTGCGTTTACCTATTTTCTCTGCTTTTCTCCATTTTGTTTTTTTTAAATGTTGTTTTTGCGTATGTATTAGATCTACAAATTATTTTAATCAATTTTAGTTCATCCACTTCAATCAATTGTTCATACAATCCTTTGACCTCTTATATTAATTGTCTTATTACTTTTTTCCTCACATTTTGTCTTGTTATATGGTTTGTCCTTAAAACTGCTTTGTAAGTTTCTTTATTTTTTGCAGATATCTTTTTACTATTTGCAATGTTTAATTTCCCCTCTTTGTTAAAGTCTACAACTCACCGTAGTAAGTAAGAGCGAGTAGTCTTCTTATTTCTTTTTTTTCATCCACGTTTTTGATGATGAATTTACTATATATTACATAATACCATTGATTTGTAGTCATAGTTAGTATTTTATTCTTTCTAAAAAAGCTGTTAACAATGATACTTGTTTTAAGATATTTTAAACTGTCTATCGCAGAACTATCAGTGCTGAGCAAATTAGTACGGCAATTATGGAAAATAAAAATAATTAACCGTTAAAAGAGCCACCATAAGATTACAAATTATGTAGCTAGACAAATGGTTCAGCAGTCGGCAATGCATTTCAAGGATAAAACACGATTTAAGTTAACATATTGTAACAGTCATTTTGAAACTTAGAGTGAGTATTATTATGAACCGTTGGATCAAGCGCAAATAATTATCCAAAAATCTGACATGAAGAGTGTTGGTATCACTTTAACCCTTTCAGATGTCACTGCTGTAACTGGACTAATAAATGTTATTCTATACATTTAGGATCCCTTTATACACATTTTCTAGACATCTGCTCGCGGAAGGTAATACCCGAGAACGTGTGTTAGCTAAGGTAGTAAGATTCCTAGAAGGGCATTAAAATCTTATAATAAACGAATTTGCTTTTACTTAAACTTTAATTCTGTTTTAGCACCTTACAGTAGGTCTTCTTAGATTAATATATCTATGCATGTCAGTGACTAGAATGCGAACCTACTTAGGTTCAGTTCTAAGCCCCCGATTCTTTGCAAGTCGCCCAGTCAATTACCAAAAATAAAGCAGTACATGTACACGCGTATATACACATAAACCCTTAAGGAACTGATAAACTCAATCAGATAAAGATACAAAACTTAACAATCACGCTGGGTATGATATAATCTCTAAACTCAAGTCAATGATCTTTAGTAATATCATATTATCTACTGCAGCTCTGACTTGCGAGATCATAGGGAAATTTAACGGTCTTCTTTGTATATGTTCCCTAGTTTGTGTAGATGATTAATTCTTTTACAGGTTTTCGCTATGTGTGACAGCAATTTTCTTTGTTATAATTATCCATCTCTAGGTAAACGTTGACAAACAGCATCTAGGTCAGTATAAAATTTCAAATTATATTCCTCGTCATACTGCGTATGCAAGACAAATTATTCAACACACAATTGGTTGGGTGCTATTTTATTAACTAAATATTTACTAATCAAAAATTTTCTCCAAAAAACAAAAGGAAAGGCCGATAGATTTAATTCGACTCAAAAACCGGAACGGAAAATGCAGTGTATTTGTGTTTCAAGGCAATATCATTGTTAAATTGTACCTAACCAAGGCTAAGGTTGACACCACTGATAAAAGGTATGGAACTCGCAATACACCGTAAAAAGAAATGTTGGTCATTGATACTTTTCTCCAGATGTTCGATAAGGCAAAAATAAATAGTTAGGTGATTTTTGCCAGTACCAACTACAAACACAAGTCACTTTTGTAAAGAGTGACAAATAATAGTTTGTCTAAACACTTGAGTTAGAAAATCACTAAAATTTCAGGTACGAGCTTTCTCAGTGGAGTTATCAAACTGGGATTTAAATAAAAAGAAGCTATACATCTCTCAAACTGTTAAGTGACAACGCACAGATTAAAACAAAACCGAGACTATTACCCTACAAATTTATTGGCATTGGCATCAGACATTCGAATTAAACCACGAAAAAATGGCTTCGAACCAAAAGATGATTCTCTAAGCCAATCACAACCGCGAATTGGCAATTTATTTTGGAATCTGAGTTTTCCCCGTTTTTATATTTGCCAGACATTTGGCTTTAGTCAAATTTGTACAATTTTACATGTATTTTTTCAAACATTATATAATCACATACAGTAACTAAGCGTTAATTTGACTACTCTGTTTTAACTAAATCCCATTTAAAATTTAAAAAATACCTCCACTAATTTTAATTGCAGAAATGTTACAGACACCCTTTGTGACTGTCATAAAAACAGTACGTCGTAAGGATTAAGTATAATAACAAATTGGCCTTGTCACAAAACAAACATTTTATTACAAGGCACTATGACTAATATAAAAAAAATAAAACCACTTACCTTGTGAAGTCGTAGTAGTTACCGACAATTCTTCATAGTTTAGTCCTGTAATTAAAAAATGTAAATTAGATTTTATCAAAAACCAAATTTTGGGTTAAATCTCAAATATAATTAAAATTATTGATGTTAAAATAGCATCTAATATACAAGTTACTTATAAAAAATTAATAACCCGTTATAAAAAAATGTTAAACAGCATTTATTTTGGTATAGAATTCATATCTGTAACAGCAACGAATTATGGTGTTTAAAAAAATTGTCGCTACAGTTGTTTTCTACTCAATAATCTTTTTTAGGAAGTGAGCACACATTTTATCAGAGGTATTCCCCTTCAATGCCATTACTTTGATATTTTCCGTAAAATTATAGCACTGCACCGTTTGTAGACAGCCAACTGAAGATTGTCTTTGGATAACTTTTACTGGGCATTTTCTCTTTTGCATTAAATAGAAGGTAGTTACTTAAGTATAAAAGACAGATAGAAGTAATCGGTGCAATGGCATTGTTAAACACGTCAGCCAAGCCGCTTCAGAATTGTAGTACGACTAACTAGTAATGCACTTACGAGAAAGCAACCAATGTACCAGCAGAATCCTCTTCTGATCCAAAAGGACAACCACCATTTGTTTTGAAATAAATAATTGCGCCCGTGGCTCCTAGTAATTGCAGCTTCCAATATGTTGTCATTATATCAACTGGGGTTTGTTTTTCAGCGTGTTGTGGAACTGTTGTCATACCTCACATGTCTCTGTTAAGAGGTGAGAGTATAAGAAACCCATGAGACATAGAACTTTGTTATCTTCAACTTTTCATAAGGCGTTGCACTGCTGCTTTTGCCTTTTTTATTTAGTTTTGCGTATGGATATCCGAAGCAGTTACTTTTCCTTGGTTTGTGCCTGTCTATGATTGTCTAATTCCAGAGTTCTCTGATAATTGCACTAGATTTTGTTCTATGCATTCTAGAAACGCTATCTTATAAGATTACATGGCACTTTATAGTCTTGGCACACGCATTGAGCGCACATTTTAACCCCCGACAAAGTTTTAAAGGAAAGTGCTGATTATTTTCAAATATCTTAAATATGTACTTAGAGCTGAAATTAAAATCATTTAAATTATCTAATTTGTTATTCCAGATGGTTAAAATAAGCTGCACTTTTTAACAAACTTTTCTTTAAGAAAATAACTACAAAACTTAGTTAATAAGTCCTTTCCCCATACTTACAACAATAGCTAAATTACATAAACGCATTTTCCTTTCAGTTTCATTGTGTATATGTTCACTTTTCTGTAAATAAAGATTCCTAATTAAGAATTGATGTTTATTTATAGCTGTTGTAACAAAATTACTGAATACGTGCTCTTAAATGTTTACATTGTAGCATGTAAAAATAAACCTTCTGTCAATACGAATGATTATTACATCCCTAGTTGGTATGAAAACATACTAATATTTATTGCTGTAAATAAGTTATAATTTCACTGTTTGACAAAAAAATTATTTTGTTTTATCGATTATTGGTATTATTTTTTACTTACTGTTAGTTGTAAATACATGCAATTTTAATGAGATTAATAAGGTTAAAGCTATTATCGGGAAAATATAGGAATAAATATTTTGAATTAATATAGTCGCAGAACTAAAATTTTTGCCATTTCAAGAAATTTAATTTTACTTCAAAGTTCAATAGTTAGAACCCATCTCAGTGGCTAAATTTCTATTTGGAACAAAACAGTTTATTGAATTCAACGGTAATAAGTAATAAAAATTTTATACTACAGACTATAATAAAAAAGAAACTGAAGACAAGTAGATGAAAGTGCAGAACTTGTGGCTACATCTAATAAATATGTTGTCTGTTTGATAAGATTATAGGGAAATTATTTTCTCGAAGTAATCCATCAAACTTAAAGTTAAAGTTTTAACCAATTTTTGATTTTGTCTAATCAAATAAGACTCTTCTCCATCATAATAACACCAATTATCATATCGTTTAATCTTCGCACCCGTCGTATTTTCCAAAACTTATTCTTTTAGATTTTTGTTTGAGTTTCTGCAAAATATTTGAAATAGCAAGGAGTTTGGTTTATGGAAGCTAATACAAGTTTACCATATTTTGCAATACAACTGAAATATTAATAACACATTTTATATCTAATTTTGGTTCATTTAGAATCAGCTATTAAATTAACTCTCCCAAGTTTTTCTAATGAGTGAGATTTTCGTGCACATACGTGCGCAGACGTGTTATTAGGTACAAATACATCAATTATGTCTCCGGTACATTATAAAATTAAAGCCAAATTTATAATATAAATAGGCGTTTTATATTTAAAATTGCTGCCCACTTCACGGTATCAAGAAGCATGTCGCCTCATCTGCTTAAGACATAGGGTATTTAAGAGAAACAAATTTTTCTTATTTAAAGGTACGTATATGTTGTAAAGAATTATGTAAAATGTGGGTGCAGGAATGTCCGAACACTGTTCTCTTTAGCAATAGATCACATATATGTCGAATTTTTCTGACAACAGCGGTCTAGAAGCAACTTCTAAAGCTTCTTATCCCACACCATCTAAAAATGGTCGTACTATGAGGACAATAATTTACAAGCATAAAAGTCAGTTTGTCTAAATATTGACCAATACTCAAACCTTAAACCAAGTTCTTTTCATTACCATATTTCAAGAGTAACTAACACCAAGAAGTTATCCCATCAGCTGCAGCGCGGATTTGAATCGGTCTCACGTTCTTTAACTCATCCCAAAGTACGATCTTGTGGTAGTGTATGTATTTTCAAAATTGGAAACCATATAAAAATTTCCTCTGCAGCCATACTTGGTTTCACTACTTAAAAATTAGCAACCTTACAATTGCAGTCGACTTTTTTGTTTGATAATTGTTCTGCAAATAAAAACACATTTAAAGGTTCTGTTGTATTTTGTTTTATTTTTAAATAAAAAACAAATATTTTAAAAGTGTTAAGGGCATTAGTAATCTATTTTTAATATTTGTTGCATAATTTTTGAATATGTGGGGGTTACCTATTCCTGCCAATAAAATTAATTGTACTTTATACAAAAAATTACAGAAACATTTTCTGTGTCATATTTTCTATCTGAAAGCTTTGTTATGTCTATTTTGTAGAAACATTTAGCACATGTCGTAAATTCATTGGGAGCAAACGCTTTTACTGTTTTAATATGTTCAGACCAAAGTTTCCTAGAAGAGAATAAACAACATCGCAGAGTATAAGCTTGCAATATAAAATTTGTACTTATGGCTTTTCTGGTCCAGTGTGCGCTATGCACACACTTGCAATTTAAAGTTACCTTAATGGAAAATTGCATTTCAGAACAGAATATCTCTGCATTGCTCTTTCTAAAGAGAATTGATGTGAGTAGGTAATATATTTTTATAACAAAATGTATTAACTGTTTCCTGGCCATGCAAAAATTCTACGCAATTATTGTTATGTGCGTACGACTTGTTCTTTGTTCTCTATTATCTAGATTTTCTATTACTTTCTGTCAAAGTACCCACATACGTTGTGGAGGACATGCTTAGTTTTATTTACAGGATTTATTAAGAGTATGTACTAGATTATACAAATGTACTTTAGAAGCTAGACTTGCCACAGCTATTATGAATTATTACACTTGTGAATATTCTTGGTCATCAATCGACCTCTATAAAAGTTTTTATGGAAAAGCATTATAAATGTACAAATCTAAATCAATAATTAACTGTACAATCACCGAATAATATAAATATTTAAATTATATAAATTTTTAGAATGTGTTTAATATCTCACACGTAGTTTACTGAACTCAGTACCTTTGCGCTAACGTGAAAATACCTATTTGATGGCAGATAATCACAAAACTGAGTTTAGGCAGTAATACTGTGGCACAAACAGCAAAGGAAAACTATCGTGCTATCTATTTATTTTTCGTAACAATAGATACACGTGTGCCTAAGGATAAAAAAATTGTCGTCGGCCCAGGGCACCATTTTAATAGGAAAAGATGATAAGAGTTCCTTCGTTAACTAAGTGTGATAGTGTGTTTAATATAAATAAAGACGCTATAAAAATGGCCTCATAAAATTTACCTACTTTTCATGGACCAACAAGAAGAAACATCAATACGGAATAGGTATAATATTAATATAACTACAAATGACCTTATGTCGACTGTAGGTAAGTACAACGATGAAGTAAAATATTTCTATAAGAAATTACAAGAATAATAAAGAAATAGAAATCACAATAATAATAAGACGCTTTAACGCAGAGATTAATTACTCATTGGGAATTTAGATTAGGTGGAAGAAATGTACGGGGCAATACAGGGTTGTATCCAGAAGTAGTAGGACTGTCTTTTTTCCCCGCGCGCGGAGAGATGGAGGGGGGGTTTGCAAGGCCGGATGTCATGGAGGGGAGCCTTGGGAACAGGTTTCGATCTGCGGCAGTCGCCTGCGTGCGTTAGTTGAGTGTGGACCACTGTTTTAGTGACCTCCTGTTGTGACGCCTCGTCGTCAGTTGCAATGGAGCGAAATTTGGAGCAGCGGTACGCCATTAAGTTTTGCTACAAATACGACCCGGAAACAAAACGTCAGAGCGAAGAGTGGCACACCGCACACTCACCCCGTAAAAAGAAGGCCAGAACGTCGAAATCAAAAGTGAAATCGACGCTCTTGCATTTTTTGACCGTCGTGGCATTGTCCATAAGGAGTTTGTACCTCCTGGACAGACTGTAAATGCAAGATTTTACGTGGTCGGTGGAAGCAGTCCAAGCGGCAACGACGAGGGCGCTGAACAGCATCCCGGAGGACGACTTCCAAAAGGCCTTCGCGGCCTAGAAGGTTCGCTACCAGAAGTGTGTGGATACCCTCTTTTGAAGAGTATTAAGTCAATGTACCAAAATGTTCAATAAACTTTTTTAAAAAATCGGTCCTACTACTTTTGGATACCACCCTGTAGATTAACGATCACGTTGTTTAAGCTACCCCTGCAGAGATTATACACGTAAAAAGTTTTATCCAAGACAAATTCTATTCAAATAAGTAAAAGATTTAACAATAGAGTCAAAATAGTAAAAACTTATCTACATACCAAATTTAAGTAATGTTACTAAAAATTTTGTTAATCAAAATTAACAAAACCCAGCTAGTATATAGCCAAACTAAGGCAACTTAAAACCTAAAAATTCGTTAAATTAGTATTAAACAGTAAGCTTGCCAAAATAAAAATAAAAATAGCACAAAATAAGGATATTAATAATAAATAAAAATAGGGAGCACAATCTGAAACAGGCAAAATATAAATAAATTTAAAAAACATCCTAACCGAAATCCAAAGTTTGTATGACTGACAACTAAGAAATTGTTAAACATATTTAAGAAGCCAACGAAACTGAATGTATGATAACTACAACTTGACCTACAACAAAAGCATAACTCATTTAACATACATAGAAAATAGGGTACTACTAACAGAACATTAAACAAGGATATTTAGCATAAAAAACTAGAAATGAAATACCAAGAACAGGACCAGACATTTTACATAGCGAAGTCGAGTATGAAATAAAAAATACCAAGACAGAACAGGCCGTATGTTCTGATAGGGTATAGTGATCATTCTGAAATTATTAGACGACTCTAGAATAGATATTTTAGTAAACCTTTTTAATACATCATTTGAGAGGGCCGTTATGTCACATATGTATAGTAGTTATAGCACTGATAAAAGTCCCAAATAGTTTTATCTGTGACGACTTTAATATAATTAGTCTAATAAGCCAGAGAATAAAGATATTTCTTAAAACTATTTATCGAAAATTTATTTAAAAAACAAATTCGACTTGAGTGAGATGCACTTCGGCTTCAGAAATGGGATTACTATACTGGAAGCACTTTTCGCATGTTAGCAAACAAATTTGTATGTTTTATAAGCTACAGTAAGGTCTTTGATAACGTCAAGCACAAAAAACTAATGGATAACTTAGAAATTACAATAATATGAGAATAATCTCCAAGTTGTAGTGGAAGCGATTGCTAAAATTAAAGCATGGAAATTTGAAACGACATCTATCAACCATAAAATAAATAAAACAATATAAATATTTTGGCACGCTGATAAACTCATTCAAATGGGAATCACCGCAATAAAGCAAAATATTACGAGTCGTTATGTAGGCTAAGATATCAGATAAAAAAAAATGTCTGAAAAAGAACAGCATGACTTTGAAACTTAATTCATATATGTTCAATGATCAATAGCTTTCGAAAGAAGACACTGAATTAAGAACAATCTTGGATATTCAAAAAGTGACATCCACCAACACGAACATACAAGTAACTTCTGTAATGGCACGTCGGTCTGCAAATGCACTAACTACAAAAGTTTATATAAGTTTCTTTTAGCAAAGTGATGATAAAAATAATTCTGTTCTAGCAATTTTCACAAATCAGAGGTTTAAAATATAGTAAGTTAAGCATCTTCTCAAGTTTATCCGTCTTTAGTGAATACACAAAAAATTGTTTTGATGGGCTAATACTGCATTTTTACCTCTAAAATTGGTAAATTTTTTAAAATATTTAGTCAGAAAACAACTTCCAAGTAACTTTATCTCTTTTTATTAAACTTGCATCGCTCTTTGTTGACAACGACAGCACCATCATACGATGACTTCATTTTAAATACCAAATTGTAACCAACGCGATTACAGACAAAATCATTGTGCATAATGCAACAACCAGGTTCCATTTTGTTTAATAAAAAAACTCGTATGTGTTTAAACTGATCTTGTAATTATAAAATGTTTTAAGACAAACATTAATGGACGAATGTTACACTATAACAATAAGGCATCGTTTACGAACTAATGCTTACTATTTCTTAGCGTAGTTCCTAGTGCGAACCAAAATATTTTGGCTTTTTACAGCCGGCTGAAGGAGCTCTGCTTTTCGTTACAAAGGAGAAACGTAAATCCCGAAATATATAAGCGAGCACACCGATTAAGTAGGGTAAGGCCAGCAGTGAGTTCATCCCAAGCCTACTTCTGCTTTTTTCTAAAATGGGAAGCTCTTACGCTATCAAAGAACTGAGAGCCTGTCACTTTCGCCGCACGAGTGGCATGCTAAAAAGGGTTAACCGACAGAAAACGTGGAAATGATATGAAAGGGAGTCGTGGATGAAGTCACGAGAGCCATTTACCACAGAGGGTGCCTAAAGCTGCTTACAGGTATATTCAATTTAAATTATAACAAAAACTACACTAGATCGAAAATATGTTTAACATCATGCATTTTGGGTTTTAATTCAAGGCTATTGTTTTCACAAAAATACGAATTGAAATACAAGTTTGCCCAAAAATTATTTTTCGCTTTGTTAATAAATAATACACGCACGATATTTTATATTATATTAGTGAATTATATACAAATTATTCTGCTCTATTATCCTCTATATTTTAAAACCATATTTCCAAAATGTTTGTTATTTAGTAGTAAAATAGTGTTTTAGTTGCATTTCAGCTTTCTTTATTGAACTAAATCTAGTATTTTAAGTTATTTTTTGTGAAATAAAGAAATAAATCATATAGAAAAATACCCAAAGGGTATAAAGGTAAGGTGAACTATTTGGGTCAAATGTTAATAATTTGCTCCTGAAGACTGAAACTCATGGGGCCGTCACACCAGTTGACTGATGATCAGCAAAAGAAACGTGTTGATGCCTCTTGTTCATTCGGCCAAGCCACCCAGAAGGCATACCTTTAACGCTAGGGTTCAAACGTTAATTTACTTCTAGATCATTTATAGGATCCTTTAATTGCTAGCCACATTTCACACGATAGAGCTCTTAGCTCATTAAGCGAAGTCAAATAAACGAACATTTTACTTGCCGTTGGTTAGGACAATTTTTTGATTTAATTTAATATTTATATGTTAGTCAAGTTATTAGAGCTCATATTTTGCAAGGAATTAAAAGAAACGATTTAATAATAATTTGTAAGTCTGTGTAAGTCGACAAGTGGCAAATAACGTAATTAACAGCCACAAATCTAAATTTATAAAGGTACGCGTCAAAATTTCAAAGGTTTTTTTCGTTTTTTGAGTTGTTAAATTTGGCTCTGAATTAACTGTTGAAACAATTCATCTATTTGATAAATCATCATGTTGAGATTGTGTACGTTTTTGGCATTATTTATATTATATTGGAATAACAATACTTTAGTGGGGTTAGTGGGAGACTGGTGCTATTGCAAATGGATAATGGCAGACCACATGAAGCCCAGAGAATCCGAAAAAAATTTAAAAATCTACATGAAATCAAACTGTTACCGTACTCCGCCTATAGTTCTGATTTGACACCATCGCATTCACCATTTGTTTTAATTTATGGCTTGCTTTTTGGCCTGATCTTGAAGTGTTTACAAGCGAACGTAAATGTGTAAACTTCAAATTGCAACCCATTCTATGGCCAATTTTGGGCATCAACATAAGAAATACAAGAAGTCAATACAAAAATCTACACAAGCAAGCTGAAGGTAGGAGCACAATAAAACAAAATAATAAATAAAATAGTACGCTAACAGATTTCAGTCAGACCCGGTTTTGCATATATTTTATTTTACATTCGATAAGCATTATTGCGAACACTGATAGTTGAGATGCAGGAATTATTAAAATAAGTAAGTGTTAAATAGATAAAATTGATAATTTTACCAGAGACTCAATTGAGATCAAGGTTGAAAACAAGCAATCGAGACAAGCCAATCAAATATTGAAGCAAAATATACTAAAGTAAAATAGAAGAATAGAAAAACTGAAAAGAGAGATGATAATAAATAAAAACATAATAATAAAATGGCGATCTGCAGTTACAATAAAAAGTGAGGGTAATTCTAAGAGACATCAAAATAACAATTAAAATGAAAGATGCAATATATGAGATCAGAAGCACGGGCAAACAGTAAGAGGGTAAACGCAGATCAGTTATAATTGAGGTAAATTGATATAAGAAAATGGAAAACTAAAAGAAACAAAAATGTACATGGAGGAAGATTATTAGAGAAAAATACAAAAGAAAAGAAACGAGTTGTTAAAACATAAAACTAATTAGACCAAAATGACAGTTGGTTGTGATAAAATATAATAAACCAATAGCAAATGATGAGGTCTACCCCCTGAAACATTTAAAAGCATTTGAAAACTATGGAACAGGTAAACAACAACAGAAAGAGATCAAGGGAACGAATAGAAGGAAACCATAGTTACAAAAGGCAATAAAGTTTTACTTAATAGGAAAGAAGCACAAACATAGAGGGCGAGAGAAATACAGGAAGAAGGGTATAACTCTGAGCCAAAGATCACCAGGAAGTAATGAAGATCAAATAACACGAGAGAACTTCAGAAGATTACAAAAGAAGAAATATCTACAAAAAACTGATAACAAATAATAAAGGTAAATGATAAAGTAAAAGAAAATTGGCACAACCATAAGCAAAATAAAAGCTGGGCAAAGGAAGATAAATGATAGAAATTGTAAGAAAAACAAAATAAAAATAAGTTCATAAAACTTGGGACATAGAATGTACCTATGCAGAAAAAGAGCTAAAATACCGAGAACAAGAAATAAATAGATATGGTATTCAAATACTAGCCGAGTAACAATAACGGCATAAAAGTAATAAGTTTTGCAACACAACATGGCCTATGAGAAATACATAAATGTAAGTGGCTTACACCTAAGGAAAAATATACAAACGAAACCGATCATGTCCTAATCCAGAAAAAAACATGGAAAATATAAAGGACGTACACAGTTACTAAGAGGTGGACGTAGGCAACGATCAGTTTTTGGTTTATATAAAAATAAGGCAAGATTTTATAATTGTAAGAAAGGATAAACAGATAAATATAAAGAAACTGTTAGGAGAGAAGATAAAACAAAGAAGTGATTGAGAATAATCTAAATAATATGCATAGAATATGAAATAAATCAGAGATAGAGGTGAATAGAAGAGTCCATAAGAATACAGTAGCAAAAACCATACCACAAAGAAAGAAATGCAAAGAAGCGGATGGTTCGGTACCGAATGTAGAGATAAAATGACAAAGAGAAGATAAACTAAAGAGAAGATGCTACAAACAGCCGCACTTAAAGATAGACTAAAATATAAAGAATAAATAAGGAAAATAAAAAAATATTGAGAATTAAAAGCACACATTGAAGAGAAAATAAGGAAAAAGGAAAAAATGTAAATAAAGAAATAAAAAATTTTGATCAAAAGATTAGAAAGAATAAAATGGGATTTAGACAGAAAACAGAAGAGACAAAAAGTAAATTAATATTTAATAATAAGGATATATTAGCAATATGACGAGAATATTTTAAAGAAGAGAATGACAATGGAAGAGAAAGAAAAGAAGATGAAGAAAGCAGACATTAAGAAGAAGAAGGTGTGCTACCGCCCACAATAGAAAATTCAAAAGAAATAATACAAAACTAAAAAATGGGAAGAGTGCCTAAAAGGTTGTAGGCCAATATCAAAGCGGATTTGGATCCGGAAAATCTGTGATTGACTATATCTATGCTAAACCAACATGAAAATAAGATATATATGGTGTTGGTAGATTTTAAACAAGACTACAATTCTGTAAACTTAAAAAGACTTTTCAAGGTAATAAGAGAGCTAGGAGCTTCGATAAAGCTAGTAAGGCTAACAAAAAATGTTTCCAAAATCTACTAAAAGCAAAATCAAACTTAACGCCAGGACTTCCAAGAGCTTCAAAAGCTTGTCAACACCACTATATATATATATATATATATATATATATATATATATATATATATATATATATATATATATATATATATATTAGAATGAATAATAAGAAAAAGCGATAATAATAGGTCTGACACCTTAAGAACAAGATCGCACCAAATATTTGCCCATGCTCATGACGTGACAATTCTGGTCAAGACAAGGCAAGAACTAATCCAAGTATACCGGAATTTTATAACAATAGCGGAAACAATTAACCTTAAAATAAACAAACGCAAATCCAAATTTATGGAACTAAGACAAATGAGAAAACCACAAGAATTAAAAGATTTAGTAGTAGACATAAAATCGACAAACAATATGAGGCTAGAAGAAAGAGAAGAAGAAAAGATATTGAAGCAAGATTAGCCAAAGGAGATAAATGTTCAAGCGCCTTAAATAAAATTTTGAAACTGAAAACCGTAATTAGGAAAAGAAAAAAAATAAATACGCACTGTGCAATCGCAAAGAGATCCTAGAATATACTAAAAAAATTTACAAGGACCTAATTCGTGGAAAACTCAAGAACCATCAACTAGCCCAAACGAAAAACGAGCATCATTGACCAGACACTATACAGATAATATACCCACAATTAGTAAACATGAAATAAAACAGGCACTAAAGCAAATGAAAAATAATAAAGCTGCAGGCCTGGATGGGATAGTAATAGAACTAATAAAAGTTGGAGAGGAAGTTTTTTCTAGAGCATCTAGAATTTGCCTAGATACAGGCACAATACCAAAATCATGGAAAACACTAATTCTGTGCTAATTTATACAAAAAGGAAATAAAAAGGACCTTCAAAACTATCGGCCTATCTCGTTGTTATCCCACATGTATAGAATTTTAACAAACATAATAACAACACAAACAACGAAACATGTAGACAAATTCCAAACCTCAGAACATGCAGTTTTTAGAGGAGAATATACCACTTTGCGTCACATACACACTATAAGACAAGCTATGGAAAAAGCGCACGAATATAACTAACCCCTTTACTTAACCTTAATCGATTTTGAAAAGGCATTTGACACGGTGGAAATGTAAACGCTGGTCAATGCATTAAAGAGATAGATTTAATCAAGAGAATATGCAAAAATACAACAGTGACATCACAGGTTTTAGAAAAAACAAACTCGATAAAATTAAGATAATGAAATTAGACAAAACCCCAAAGCTCTTTACTAATTTATTAGGGGATATCTTTAAAGCTATGAACTGAAATAAATTAGAATATCAATGCAGAATATCTATCTAACTTGCTATTCGCAGATGATTTCGTTTTATTAGCAAATAACGTAGATTATTTGACGACGATAATTAAAGATATGCAAGAAGTAACAAGAAAAGTCGGGCTAGAAATGAACAAAAGCAAAGGTTATAACAAACAATGACAATGCAGGACCTACTCCTTTCTAAAATGACCTAATAGAAGTTGTCGACAAATACATATACTTAGAACAAATACCTACTTTTAGAACAGATACCCAGCCAGCAGAAGTTGGAAGGAGAAAAAGTTAGTTTGAGTGGTTTATAAAAATTTAACGTATGTGTTTAAAGTATCAACATACCTGCAACACCTTAAAACTAGAAAGTTTAACCAATGCATTCTTCCAATACTCAAATACGTCTCTAAAACATGGTTTCTTACGAAAACCGCGATAAAAAACTGAAAGGAGAATGGAAATATCGATTTTGGGAGTACGACTATAGGATAAAAAAGTTGAGGGCGTGGCAAAAATTATCAAAAATTGAAAACGACAATGGGCAGGTCATATTATACGGCGCGAAGATGATAGGTGGAGCAAAAAGCTAACAGAGTAGACCTAGAACCAGTTGGAAAGACATCAATAAGGTCGCAGAAACACAATGGAACGGCGGATCGAATGGCATGACGACAACTTGGAAATGCGTATGTCTAAAGATGGAATATTAAAACGCTGAGGATGATAATGATGATGATCTAAGGAAACTAAAATACATCTATATAAAACAATCATAAGACCAATTGTACTACATAGGAGCGAAGTATAGATTATCAATACAAAAGAGAAAGAGAAAATATATACCTAAAAAAGAAAAATTTTGAGAAGAATTTTCTGACGTAAAAAGGAAGGAGATTTATTGTTAAGAAGAACTAATGAAGAAATTAAGAAGACAGAGAACTAGAGTTCAGTAACCAAGTGAAAGCAGCAAAGGTAAAGGGGCTAGGACATGTAAAAAGACACATAAAGATAGAATTTTCAATAAGTTAATGGATACAAATCTAGGGACAACGAAAAGAAAAGGTAGACCAAAAAGAAAATGGTGGGAGAGATGGAAAGAAATCACCAAGCTATGGGTCGAAATGGCCTCATTGTAGCAATTACATGTATGTATGTATGTATGTACGATATTTACATTTTGTTTGGGTAAAGATAGTTTGACTTTATTGAACTATAAACTGCGTGGACCAAATCTAAGTGCGTTTAATGGTAAAATAGAGTGGCTCAGTCGACAGTAAAAAAAAATATTTATTCAGTTGTACATTTGACAAAAATTGTAAAACCGTTCTCTGTTAGTGTTGCAAAAAATTTGTTTGTCTGTTAAAGCCAAACACCGTCGAGTTACCATTTCTTCAATGTAACTATCATTTGTATAACAAATGCTCCTTCGAGCTATAAAAGAAGTAACACTTTTGAAAGGCTTAGTATGTAATTTTTGAAAGCTGATGGTTCTAACAAGAGAAATGGTTTGTGTTGGATTGAAGAACGTTGAAGACTTCCCGTTAGTGATGCAGTCTCAGGGACACGAAAGGCGAGCCCAGCCAGTGGTCCGTGGTTTAAAGCATGAATTGCCGTATCCACCAGCTTTTAAATACGTTCCTCAAAACCTCAGCCAAATCTTTAATAAGCAAAGCTACAACTTGCCTTAACTTCAAAATGAAGAGAAAATGGAAGCTCTGAAAAAGCAACAGAGAGAATTTCTGTTGAATATTGCATAAGCAAGAACACAAACAGGAGAACGGCAAATTTAGGAGTAGATATGGATTTTATAAATGTGTTCTTAGTATGATGACGATGAGAACTTTAAATGAGATTAAAAAACCAGCTGCCTAAGTGTCACATTAAGAAAAAGCATTGAAGGTTAGATTCGCAACAATGATAAGGAAACAACGAGCAGTTACTATCAAATGCCACTCCAAGTAATGCACCACATTCATCTAGTTCATCCAGAGACCCATTTCAGTGCATAGCTAACGCCATAACTGCCGGCATGCAGTTATCAAGCCAGTCATCTAACGAAGAACTATGTAACTCGAAATTTAACAGACATCCAATGGCCGTCATTGATCTCCAGATTGAGGTCTTCGATTAAGTTGTGCAGTTTCATGGATAAGAAAAATACAGTAGCGGCTATAAATCTATGACATTCGTGTTTTTTGAACGGATCATCCGGTTTAATTAAATTGTTTGTTTGATTTTCGTGGGCATTAGAGTTTGAATGTCATGCCCTATTGGGTACTTTGGCAAAATTGCAAAAATCTAGTTTTTGGAATTTTTCTAAATTTTCATTTTTGTGCCATTGCCCTAAAAGTGCCAGAAACACAAATGGCTAAAAATGAAGCAATAGGCCATTATCGTAAAGTATTCAGCCAGTTTTGTGGAAAATGTAGACTTTTGTCTTCAGCGGTGTACTTTGGTAGGCACTCTGAAAGACCCCTTCATTGCTTCATCGATATCTCAGATTTACTAGAATTATTTTGCTTATAATATCTATATACAAAGTCTAAAATATTTTTGTGGGACATTCTGGGTACTTATTTGGTTATGATTTTTTCGCCTTATTATGCAATTTAAATTTAAAGGTGTTATTTAAAGTCTTCTTAGTTTAAATAGTATTTTGGGTAAAATGCAACTAACTCTAAATGATTTTAGTACTCATACTACCAATATTATAATTACCGAAGGATTATCAATATTTCAGAAATTTGAAGGGACACATAAAATATAAACGCCGCGCTCCATCAAGTATTATACAACTCTTTCAATAAAAAAATTAAAAAATTAGTTATTATTGATTCCTGATCTAGGATAACTTTAGGAGTTTACCGCTGGCCTCACAAACGAGTGGATTTGTGTCTGAAACACGCGTGATATCTACAAGCTTACTTTATTGTCTTGGCCCGTCTTATCTTGGGAGTTTATTTTAATTATTTCAAATGTTTGTCAATTTCAACATAAAATAAACCTGCAAAGCTTGCAACGCATAGCGAAGTGGCGAAGCAGTCTCCCAAATTTGAGAATCCTCTAGTTGACCTTTGACCAATCAGTTTCAAAATCACTAGCAAACAAGCCTTTTTGGTCACCTGGCGATTGGTGAAAACAGAATTTGGAAATTCCCAGCCGTTCTCGAGTTTTTGCTCAGACGGACGGATGGACAGATGGAGAACATGAAGTTAGTAAGTGAATCCACTTCGCTTTTCCACTTAATAAAGCGCCAGTGTAGTCTCGTGATTGATGTGAGTACTTGTGGTGCGGATAAACTACGGTTTAGTTCCGAATCTCGGATGTCTGATGGGTGGCCTACTTAGTCACTAAAAATTAATTCAATAATGGATCTAGAAGAATACAGCAGTTATTTAATAAAGTAATTGTAGAGAGTGGTATAAAAGACGAGAATTTACTGATAAAATGCTGTAAAGAAAATAAGAGAAGTACACACAAGCCCATGTGGTTGCTAAGGCAAAGATCAAACGATTTTCAAAAGAATACCAAAAAAAAAGAACAATAAGTGCCTATTACTTAAGAAGAAATTCTCATTCCTCAGCAACAATTACGGTACGCAAATCAACCAATAATGCCATGGTAATGAATTGATACATGCATCAATAACGCTTTACAACCGATGTATCTAACACATTAATAATCAGCAAAGAGAAATTTAAATTCAAGAAATAAATGATAGACAACCTGAAACAAAAATTTGACAAATAAACTTAGAAGAAAGTTACTCTAAAAATCCAACAAAAATGTTAAAATGAACACTAATACCCCTGGTAGTTATCTCCCAGCCAATACGATGACTACTCCTTATGGCGAGCAACCAGAAAACGCAAGCAACCAATTACTTCAACTGTTACTTTCCGGCCACATGAAATATCAAGAACTCCTCTTGAACTCCTTGAAAAACCACTCAAACTCGATCTGCCCGTCGAGCATTCCACATCCAATAAAATACAAAATAAAATTAATTGCCTCAAAACCGGAAAATCATAGGCTGCGACCTCGTCACAGCCGAGTTGTTACGTCTGCTGCCAAAAGGACCCTTAGTAGCTATATCACAAACATTGAATTCTACAATACGGACTCAATTCTTCTCCATTTAATGGAAAATTTCGGTTGTCATTCTCCTATAAACCAGTTCGGCCAATTGTACAATTCAACGTTTTCAAAATGAAATAATTTGCGCAGAGGTAAACGTCGAATGATATGTAAATAACCGTATATTACACAATAACCTGAAGATCCCGTTAATTAAGGAAGTAATCCAAGACTTTTCAGAAAATACAAATCCCAGTATAGTGACCACCTTAGTGAATTAGTGACTAATTTAATAAATAGAGCAAATGTAACAAAATGCTTGAAACGGACAAGGTTTACCGACCTAATTAATTAATTTAATAAATAATATATGTAGATTTTATTATTTATTACTATTATATAAAAGCCAACAAACATTAATATACTCAGAAATCAACAGAGAAAATCAGACAATGCCCAAAAACCAATTTATTAAACCTAACTATTGATTAAATAGTTTGGATAAACGAATTCTATTATAACAAATGGACCTGAGTGGAAGGACTAATGCAGAATAATAAAATAACATATGATACTGCAGTTAAACAGTCATTAAGTTAGGGTAGTGTCTGAGTTGATGTTTGGTCACCATAACGTACATAAATATACAGGCATATGTACAAGAAGAAACCACTTTATATCAGTAACAAAAAAAATTAAATAACTTTGAACTACAAAGTTTACTTAATGGAAACATTTACCTCAAAAAATTCAGTTTTTGGAGGCTGCAAATAGAGAAAATGTGATAAAAGGCTATTTAGCTTAATAGCCACACAGTTACTAAATAAGTGTATAATAGAGTATTATAATAAACCTCATGATCAGAGAAGGAAATGTCATAGTGACCGGTTCTTCCAAGGAAGCCTAAATATAACTGCTGACAGCTACATCACCTTATTAGGAACAGTTGTAAAATTTTAAATAAAAGAGAGAGTAATAACGTAGAACATATATAAAAAATATGTAAATTAAAAAAAACGTTTTCACTATGTTTGTATACAAAAAACCAAAACAACCCTACAAAAACATAAATTTCCGCCTCACCGCTCAATATTTTTAGCTTTGCAGCCGCTGCTGCTGTCAAAGCGCGTGTCTAATTGAAAGCGAATCCCGAACTGCAAAAACAAGAGACTCGAGTTCGGCAAAAATGCGTCGCAATCCCTAGAGATTGTGCCTGAACATGAGCAGCCTTCCACTTCCGGCGAATTATAGGCGCGGAGCGTTCCGCCTCGTTCGCACGGATTAAACATTTCTTAAGCGATATTAAATGTGAAAGGTAATCGGAGCGAAAATTGGCGTATATTTTGAGATTGCTGCTAGAGCTGACTTGGTAATAGTTTTTCTAGCCCACGTATTCATAGTAAAAAGGGGAATAATGCGATATCATGTGAAACAACTGTTCACAAGATTAATATTTCAAAATAATTGTAGTTTTTTTTAAATTTTAAATTAATTTATGAGCATCAAGTAAAGATAAACAAGACGTGGTATTAAATATAGACGACATAATTTAGAGTTAATAAATAACTAATCTATTTTTTGGATAGATACTCCAGTATCAAAGAACGGAACGAAAAATTAAGGAAAAGTAACAGGGTGTTGGACGATCTTCGATAATGAATTTTTTGAAAAGCATTTCATTGTAAATTAACCAACGTACATAGAACATAAATGCAATCAGCAGTCTACGAGGTGCGTTTAAGTTCTAAGGTCTCCAAATTGTTTTCTGAAAAGTACTTTTGCAAAAAAGTTGAAACTTCTATTACTTCCCAACATAATCTTTATCTAGACGTACACATTTTTGACAACATCGTCGCCATAATTCCATAACTGCTAAGAACACTTCCGTAGGGGTGTTTTTTGCCCACTGGAAAATTGCTGATGCAACAGCGGCTCAATTGGAAAATCAGCGCCCACGAAGAGTACCTTTTAAAATCGGAAATTAATGGAGGCATCACGTGTCAATATGTCTTGAGACATTGTCACACGCGCAATTTTGTGTTCGTCGGTCAGAATTCTTTCTGCATTTTCAGGTCATGCAAAGTAGACTCCACAGATTCCACGAAAAAGCCAAGATTAGAGGCGATATTATCTAATCACATACACCCAATTGGCGGTCTTCCATAAAACCTTGCTCTATTGGCGCATTCACGGTTTGTGAGTGAGACTGCTTTGGTTTATTGTCACACAACTCTTGACCTTTTTTAAGCTTCCGCATTCTTAAACACACATTTTTAACAACCATAACGCCTTCATTGCATATTTCACTCAATTGGGGATGAATTTCGATGGACGTTTCATTACGAAAAAGGAGAAAACGGATGATAACACTAAATATTAAACGTTGTCGTTGAAGTACCAAAACAACACTCACTGCAATGGCGGTAATTCGACCTGTGTACATTGTGTGGTGCTGCCATCTATATTACAAACTCAGAAATATTTCCCGCGTTTTTTAAAATTGGCCGCATCTTTCTACTTAATCTCACTGCGAAGAAAAAATTTGGAGGCCTAAAACTTGAACGCACCTCGTGCACACACTGATGAATCTCCCAAAAGAGTATCATAAAATTCCCTTCCTATTTGCACAATCTTCTTTTAGTTCTTACAAGCAATGAATGCATATGAGGAAGGGTAGCTTTATCATATAAGTACTGCTACAACAGCTCACTGAATGTTATTTTTATTTCTATAAGATATCACTATTATTACTTTTTATTGTCGTAGAAGAGTTTAAAATAAAATTCCCTAAACAATGGTTGCAGTTATTCTTGAATTAAAATCATAATATTTCTGTTGTGGTAGTTTTACTTATCATAAAAATTATATTTGCTGCGAATAATACGCCCTAATTTTTTAAGACAGATTTTTACAGCCAATATTTTTAGTTTAAGCTTACCTTCTCTTTAGCAGCATATTATACGTTTTTGTTTATCTCTAAATGTGCTCTTTAAGTTTTTTTCTCTAACTAACATATCAAAATAATTTATGACTCTCGACAAGTGACTAAAGGCATGTTATTCTAAAATAGGTTTTTTTGGGGGAAGAAAAATGGAGGGCTTATAAAAGCCTTATAAATGGGTGTGAACAAAATTTGCCTACAATGTATCAAAAATACTTAGTACTTCCAGTTTGACGCTGACTTCTTAAACTTAAGCAAGTTGTAACCTAATCTGAACATATGTAATAATGACATATGTAGATTTAGCAGCTTTTTTTACTCTCTCTTACCTACAAATGTTAGTTATAAAGAAATTTAAAGTCTACATATAAATACGTAATATATTTTTAAATTGGTATTAACCGGGTTATTTGCATTTATTACATGCTCCTATGACTTAATATTTATACTTACAAATTAATCTTCATCTGATATGGCTAGGCTTAAAATACTATCAATGCTGAGTTACTACTTAAGTTCCATGTTTCTTAATATATTTTTCTAATGTAATTATTTAGTTGTTTTTTGTTTATTAAACCACCATTTTCTTCTTTTATCATACCACTCTGTTAATTTTTTAAAGGTTTGATTGAGGAACATTCCAAAGTAGCAAGTAAAAAAGCTCAGTACAAATTTAATACGATATTTTCACTTTTACCAATTAAAAAACCAGTTCGCACACAAACTGCTGCTAGAAATAACTGTAGCTGGCCATTAAAAACCATAACAAGCAACAACAGTTTAATTGTTGGTAAAATAACAAAATTCTTTAATCAGTAATCTTTTTAAGTAGAAAAGAATTGCTAATTTCATCTCTGGTTACAAAATAATCCTGATCATTTTCTCATTGACAGCATATGAGGAAAGAAAGTGGGTGATTGTAAAGAAAAAGATAGAGATTAAAAAGGAATTGAAGAATACTATCCTATAATTGTGTAATTTTGTGATTAGAGAAGAATATACGTAGATATTATTCTTAAAAAGAAGTTGTAAAATTCATTAAATTATTTTTGACTCACTATTGCAATATTCTATTCACCATTCACCATAAAGAGTGTCTTTAAATTTTTCTTGTATTTATAAATACAATTTACAACAGCAACTATGGTAGTAATAAAAAATATTATGATAGTTTTATTGCCATTTTCAGTCGCAATTGTCGTCTATTTGATGTGACAATGTGGGAAACCCCAAACCCTGTGCCTCTCAAACAACATGGACTTTGTATTGGTTTAAAAATGTTTTGGACAGCTCTGGACCATATAGCAAATACATTTGTCAGTGACGTAATTAAGGCACTTTAGATTATGACTAAAAAATCGGATTAAATTCTTCAATGCGATTTTAAACTCTATAGTTTATTTATTCTGCACCAAAAGAAGCATGTGTTTCTGTCCCTCCAACAATATTGATTACGTCGATAATTCACATTTCTTCTAGCTGATAAGGTATGATTATCATTTAAGAAAAAATGTATATGTATTTTTCAAAGCCGAGAACGAAGCATATCTTCAAATCATCCTTATATATAAAAATTTGATAAAAATTTAGCATTTTTGTAGTAGTAGAGATTAATTAAACTGCATAAAGATTAGTTTACTTTTTTTTAACTGTAGCTAGATGTTAAATCGTTAATAGTTTTATACAGTTAATTAAAAAAATATTTACTTTCCTGAAAAAAAAAATTACCAATTAGAATAATTCTATATATTGTAAGGTATTGATAAAGTATATAACGGGATGATTTAAAATTTAATAAAAGTACGTTTAAAAGATTATATTACAAACAAACTGCATCATACATATCAAAAACATTAAATCACTCAACAAAATAAAATTTTAGAGTTGCGTAATCTGAAAAGGATATAACAATAACAACATCGTTGAGTTGAGATGTTATTATTTGTAATAGCTGTACTATTATGATTACGAGGTCATTTAGAAGCCTTAGTGCAAAACTACTCTTCATGAAAAACAGCATAAATGTTTGAAATTATCTTTGTTTATCAACAAGAAAACGCCCGGGTATGACTTAATTACTGCTAAACTACTAAAAGAACTGCCACATAAAGTTATAATGTGCATACTACAAATATTCAATGCAGTCTTGAGATTGCAGTACTTCCCACTGTTATGGAAATTCGGCCAAATAATACTAATATTGAAACCGGGCAAACCTGCACATGAGGTTACCTCATATAAGCCGATAACGCTCCTACCAATACTGTCAAAAGTATTAGAGAGGTTAATACTAAAGGGAATGGCAACGATAATTGAATAAGAAGAAATTATTCCCCAACATCAATTTGGGTTTCGCCAACAACACTCATTAGGGCAGATACACCGAGTCGTAGATGCAATCGAAAAGGACTTTGAAGAACGAAAATACTGTATTGCGGTATTCCTTGCTGTCAGCCAGGCTTTTGACCGCGTCTGGCATCTCGGTCTACTACACAAAATTAAACGGTCGTTTCCACACCAATACTTTCTTCTCTTTAAATCATACTTAAGTGAGAGGTACTATCAAGTAAAGTACGGCGACAGCCAGTCTGGACTCTACCCAATAATGGCAGGAGTTCCCCAGGGCAGTGTTCTAGGACAACACAATGATGGTCACATACGCGGACGATACGGCGTTATTAATTTCTCACCAAGATCCACTACAAGCTTCGATAATTCTACAAATTAGTCTCGACATAATCCAAAAACACACAGGTGGCGCATACAAATTAATGAAACCAAATCTACAACTATTACGTTTACGACGAAACACAGCTCTGCTCTTCCGGTTACACTAATTGTAAAATGGTATACAAATCCCCATCCAACAGGAAGTAAAATTGACCCTCAACAGGCGATTAACATGGAAAACCCATATTACAAAAAAGAGAAGGCAACTGGATGCTATGGTGAAAAAGATGTATTGGCTTCTAGGGAAAAAATCCAAGTTATCGCTAGAAAATAAAGTGTTAGTGTACAAGACAGTTTTAGTTCCGATGTGGGCGTACGGCATACATTTATGGGGCAGTGCTAACACATCAAACATTGATACTCTGCAAAGATTCCAGAACAAAACTATTCGTGTGATGATCAACGCTGAATGGTTCATTAGCAACAAAACACTTCACGACGACCTAAAAGTTCCATGGATCAGAGATGAAGTTAAAAGACAAACAGTCACCTATGTCAATCGAATAAGAACTCGGCCCAATGTGTTAGTGCTAAATTTACTAGACAATAATAATACCACTGGTAGATTAGAAATACTTAAAACGCTCGACCTTACTAACTAGCACTCGTTATATTAGTATATTCAGGTAATCGGCAATGGGCGACACTCCCTCCACATGTCAGTATTTTAGTTTAGTTTAGTAATTAAGCATTACATCAAATTTGCTCGTTAGCCTTTGGGCTAGTTGTAAATTAAGCATATAATATAAACAAAAAAAAACTTTGTTTATGGTTAAAAAAGGAATCCATTGTTTTAAAGCTTTTCACACACACACTAATGGATTTATACCATAAATCTTTCATATATTGAATTACTTATCTATTAGTTCTGGAAACTTTACCAAGGTAACCAATCCGGCAAATAATATCAAGTTAAATGTTTATAAGAAGGTATACAATAAAACGTATCGTTGCCCAAAGAAAAGAACAGAAATCAGAAATGGGCGTAGTCGAAGTTATTAATCTGAACTATGCTATACGAATACAAAAAAAACAACAATAAAAATTAGTTAAGAAGATTACTTCATTTGGAGGGAAATTAAAAAAACTAAAAACATTTCAGGTTTACATTCCATCAGTTAGGAGCAATATGGGGTACGATCCAGAACGAATAGAGAACAGGGTGATATATTCGCGAAATATCTACCAAATGCTTTTAAACTCACAAAACCCACATAAATCAAGGAAGTAAAGCATTCCTAGATGTGGCATGTCAGATATCCCTTCCTTATAAAATATTTGTTTCCAATTAAAGTAAAACTTCAAATCAACAACCTAAAACCGTTCAAAGCTCAATACAATAGTGAGCTAAATAATGAAAATTCTGTTTTAAAAAGGTATCGCACTAATTACTACACGACTTAGTCGCGTGCTAAGCATTGCCACCATCTTATCATTTGGAAGTATACTCATATCCTGCCTGGTCGTCGCGTACCATCTCTGATGCGGGGCGATGTGGCAAGCACCGTGCCTAAGACGACCGCCATTATTACTCCTTGTTCCAGTTAACGCAGGTACTCAATTATTTTTAGTGACTGAGTAGGCCACCCGCCAGGCATCAGAGAGCACCGGGAATTGAACCCCGGTCCGTCAGCATCGCAGTCCGTCTCTCAACCACGGGACCACGCTGGCATTACAGTTATACTTAACTGACTCTTATTCAATAAAATACATAAATACACTTTCTGAGTATATTACTCCATTAGCTCCGATATTATAGGCACCATAATAAGTTAGTGTATCAGTTTTCTGATGAAATAAATTTAAGACAACTAAAAAGAATATGAACAATATGTTTATTGTTGCAATAAAACTAATTCTGTATCTATACGTAAAATATATTACGCAAAGTAATTTATATGGGGGTAACGGCAGTGGATAATTATTTTTTTACTGGTTTGTATTGTAATAACACATTTACTTAATATTCCTTTAGAGTAGATGTAAATTTCAATTGATGTCAATTAAAAAAACAGCCCCGCATCCTAAATTCCTACCAACTGACAATATGCAGCAACACAGAGGGTATAGCAACAAAAATTAAGGAATAAATAGAGTCGTTACTAATTCTACATACAACCATGTTAAATAAGATGTATTGGCACACCGTCGCCTCAAGATTACACTTTAAATGATAATAAAATAAAATATTTATCTTAAATCACGATATAGACATAATTTTAATCTCAATGCCCAGTTGGCGACCAAAGGTTACCTGAAAATACGAAATTATGTTATATATGACAAAATGTTTTAGTGGTAGTGCTATTAGAGATCTATCAAACATGTATGACTTATAAACCCAAAGAGAACTTACAGGCGAATAAACTGTAATATTGGTCAACAAGTCAACCTACCTTTTGGCTGACGGACAGAAGAAAGATAACGGACTTCCTAAATTTTAAAAGCATTCTATCATCCATTTTATTGGGTGAATTTTGTTAAAACCTGCCTTCCGATTATTCTTCTGTCTTATTAAATTTAATCACAAAGGTGCATGAAAAAGTAAGTCTACCAAAACTTCAAAACAAATAAATCAATTGGCAATTATGTAAGTGATTGCACAAGCCTGAGATGGTTGTGTTTTTAGTTTTTGATAATTTATTCTTATTTATTTTTTAGCGGTAAATTTGAAAATGATTTTCATTTTTTACCATCACGTCAGGATTTTTGGAAATTCGCAAATTCCAAATTGCTAAAAAGTGGAAAAATTGCAAAAATCTGATACTACAAAATAGACATAATTTTTTTTAATAATAAATAAATACAACACAATTACTTTTTTGGCTTATACTATGCATTCTTATAGCAAAACATTGAGGAGGGAGTTTATTGATCCTTTAAGTTTTCTAATGAAAATTGCAATTAATGCGTCTAATTTTCTATTTTATTACATTTTTTAATTTATTTATTTCTTTTAATTTTTAAGGGGTACATTGGGCCTTCGAAACTCCATTTCTCCCCCCGTTCCTCTAAATCTCTCCTAGAGAATCTACAAAATTGTTTAATAAAAATAACATCAATGTTCCTAGGACAGCAAGGAGAGTACACAAAGTTTCCTTGTTTTTTTGTATGAATGATATAGCGGAGACAGAATAAAGAAAAATTGGCCAAAAAGAGTTTCATTAAAACCTGGAACCAAAAATGCTTTCAATAATCTTTACATATGAAGTTGGACTTACCAAAAAAAGATAAATGTTTTAAATACATCTGCAACAAATTTACAGCCTTATCAACCGCAAAACCAAGGGTGCCTTTTCTGCTCCTGCCAGAAAATTTCTCAAATATGGTAATTTTGAAAAACAAATAGAAGTTGCAGAAAAAGAAATTCGGGGAAGCTTAAAAACGTAATAAACAAGTTTCTGAGCAATAAGAAGACTACTAATTTTAAATAAATCATTAAGAGCATGCTTCAAAAGAACAAAATTTAGGCCATGAACTTAAAAGTTCGCTTTTTAAATTCACATTTAGACTATTTTCCTGAAAATTTAGGTGCCGTTAGCGAAGATATGGGTAAGAGATTTCACTGGAACATCAAAGAAATGGAAGGAAGTTATGAATGAAAATGGACTACTACAATGATGGCTGACTATTGCTGGATATTACACCGAAATGAACCCCATAAGAAAAAGCGCAAAGCAGAGCATGAGCCATCCAAAGAAACTTCAACAAGTGGAATAAAATTATAAGTATTTTACAAACTTCGCTATTAAGGGTGGGTAAAGAGGAGGGGTGGTTTCCAAAGGCATGACGCACTTCATAAAAATTAATTAAATAAAGAAACCTAAATTAATTTAAAAATGTACTAAAATAGAAATTTAGGCTAGTTTTAGGGAAATTTTTATTAAAAATTAAGGAGTTAATTACCCCTTTCCTCTTTCTTCAGACTCTTCAACTGTTTAGCTATAATAATGCATAGTATAAACAAAAAAAAAACAAATTATAAGAAAAACCTGCCTTAACTTTATTTTGAAATCTGATATTTTCGCAATTTTCTTCATATTTTTAGATTCAATGGTAAAATATACATAGAAATCAGTTATCAAAAGTTAAAAAACATAACGCAACCCAAACTTTGCAGGTTTGTGTTCCCAAAGCCTAAACTAATTATAAATCTTGCTCTAAAAAGTAAACAAAGCATTAACAAATTAGTTCAACACTTAATAAGCCAATATAGGAAGCAGCAAATAACCCCAGAAACAAATCACGATAACCCAAAACAATATCGTCCGTACACACCCGAGAGAAAATACAAGAATAAATTGCTCACAAAAATCAAAAATTACATGCGCACCTGGTTTAATAAAACAATCAAATAATTCGAAAAATGATATGAACAGAAAACTTTCAAGACTATTGTGATTCCCTAGCAGCAACTAAATCATCTGACTAAGTATTATGTAAGGCCACAAACAAGATCATTATCACAGCGCAATCTAGTAATTAGTGGTTAAGGTAGTCGAAACTGAAAAACTCTCAAAGAAATTTCCATATGAGTGATTTTATACAATAGCAATGATTTACAATAATACAACGATAAAGACGAGATACTTTTCTGAAAACCAAAAAAACCGCCAACATATGTGACCTCATATAGACCTGATAGTCTGTTATCTATTCTACCAAAGGTTTTTGAACAACTGCTCATTAATCTAATATCGTTGCTAATTGACGATAAGATATCCAACTACTAATTTGAATTTGTCAGTAATACTCTACAATCAAACCAAACGATCTGGAGACCAAAAGGTTTTGTTCGGCGGTATTCATAAATATAAGCCTTTTATTAGCTTAATCAATGCTTACTGTATACTTTCTCTCAAATCCTTAAGCCGTAGCTCAATCAAAAATAATTTTCCGTCAAATACCAACATTTTACTTCAATTTTTCTACCCCTTACATCTGGTGTTCTGAAAGAAAACGTAACTGGTCTAATTTTTATTTAATCTTTATCGCTAAGTTACCAACAACTAGAAACACAACGCTAGAAATCTTCTCTGACTAAACGGAAAGCAAATATAGAAAAACCAATTTGGATTATCTTTGCCACTAAAAACTTTTTTTAGAGTTCACCTTAACAAAGATTTTCTTTCTAAGGATTAATTTAGACAGACGTCTAACATGGGTAAGAAACATTTTGTTTAGTAGATTACAATTGGGTTTAACCTGAAAAAATACTACAATTCATAATTATGTCTTGGAAATGTATTGCTGATGTAGAAAATAACAATTAAGTCTATTTGGTGCTACGTCATTCAATTCAAGAAGTCAAACATTGTTAAAATGTAGTGCTATTAGTCTACGATGAACAAGCAAAGTCTTTTAGTTTGTGTCGAACAATACATTTAACAGCAACCTCGAGATGCTTATTAATAAAAAAAAATTAAATATACAATACTGGCTACCAAGACTATATCAGAATCTACTTAAACAATTAGCAGTTGACACTATAACAGCCTCAAACCTAAAGAAGCTTATTTCGTTTCAAGCCTTTAAATCTACAAAACACTTTTAGCATTAACAAAATACCCAATAAATCTAAATATACTATATGTAGTATTAGTATATTAAATATAAGTATGATGTTAATAGGAACACTTATACAGTGTCCTATATATCTTGTCAAACAATTCACCAAATGTTCCATTGGATGGTATGCAAAAAGAATTAAAATAAATAAAACTGTTCTGTGGTACGAAGATGTACATTATTGCTCATAAATATACACTTTGGTTCTTTGAAAACCCCATATGTATCATGAGATTTTTGAGCTTTAGCACTATTTCCCACAGTTTTGTATTAAATACACACAATGTTTGTTACTGTTATACCTTTATAATATTATACCAACACCAAGAAGCAATTTTGTTGTTCTATCGATTTTATTAGTTTAATTTTATTTAAGAAAACTTGATAATTCTGTTGATGGAAGATTAGTAGAAATGATTATTATTCCCGTACAAACAAAATTTTCCACATATTAAGGTGACTGAAGCACACTGCAGAACGTTTGATATACTTAGATTTACCTGATATAAGACCTGCCGCGAAGTTGTAACCCTTTAGATGACTTCCTGTATCACACAGAATACTGTAAGGTCATGGTGTATATCTGCCTTATTTTTAGGCATCTGATAGTTGGACTAAAACATTAATTAACAAAAACTAAGTATTTCATGTTCTTGGCCTATCTTTATAACACACGCACATTCTATTTTATAATAATATATCTGTACACTTTTTGTTAGGCAAACCAAGCAAATGAAAAATTTCTTATTTTTACCATTTTTTTTGGTTATACAAGAAAAGTTTATTAAACGGCCTATATTTCAGTGGTAACACGTCTCAGGTACGCATGCATATGGCTACCTAAAGACACTTTGAAAAGCACCACCTAGTGCGGAGCACACGTAACCGTTAGAGTAATTTTGCTGCGAGCAGTCGAATGCAGTCAGTATTAAAGGTAATGTCATAGTACAATAGAGCAGTGAATGAACATTTGTTAAAAATTTGGGAAAATGACGACAGAGACGCATCAAATGTTAGTGCAAGTGTACAGAGCAGAAACCATGGACAGAAGATATGTTTGCTACTGGAAAGAAATGGTTGGGGATAGAAGCAGAAGCTCGAACATGATCGAGTGTGTGCAATAAGTACTGTCACAAAATCGATGTCTCATTCTACTATTGATGGAGGAGAAATTAGAGAAGAACACGGTAAACATTGCGATGCATCGCCCGGAAAGTTTCCGGATCTGTTTCCAATTTGTGCCATACAAGCTGACGAACAGATAGAGAGCAAAATGGATGGAATGTCTGTATATTTCATTACCATATGTGACAGATATCCATTCTTTCTGCGACTGATTGTCATAGGGGATAAAACCTTTTTAGTCATACGACGTAATTAATTTGTGGATGTAGTGTATAAAATATAATAAAAATAAATTTGAAGATACATTTTGTTCTTTTGTAACCAACAGTAGCTATTTTTTTAAATCCTTTTTATATATTTTTGATTAAAAACTATTAAACAAAATTAAAGTAGCTCAAAACTTTTTTTAATTTCCATATTTAGTTGAATAAATTAACTTATAATTATATATCTCTGGAAGTTTATAATTACTGGCGTTTATAAGCAGTGCTAATTTATTGAAACGTATAGCATGTAAAACTGAATTTTGAGAGAAATTTAGTTTTAGCTATGAAATTAATATAACAAAGAATTTGTACGCCGCAGAACTGCTTAACCCAAAACAGAACTGCCTGGAGGAGAAGCTTCTGTGGGAACCATTGAGTTCTATTTATATCTCTCAATATGCATGTATTTGATCTTCATTGAAAGGAACGTTTAGGATCTGTAGGTACATGACATATTCTATAGCTATGTTTACTAAGCTCAAATAATTTATGCAATTCAATGAACTTATTAACAATTTATATCTAAAACACTGACATGTTTTTCCTTAAGCATTTAAGGTCAGAAAACTAGCTACATATTAAACTAAAATATATTAACAATTCAGTAAATTTATTTAATGTTATATAATTCCAAATTAAATCATAATGCACCATTACTTAATTGGGAATATTTGATAAACGTGGGTTTCAGCCTTTGGCCTTTCCAGAAAATCTTTTAATGCAAAGAAATTTGTTCTGAATCAAATCTGCCGTAATTCCGGGAACAAACAAGCGTCCGAAGTGCTTTAATTAAGACAAATTGCTTTTGAAGTCGCAATCGATTTCAAAATTACAAAGCCGTCGCTGCTTCGCCTTTGTCGCTGTTTTGTCGCATTTGTAGCTACACTTAATAGTTCGTGTGGGTGCTGGAAGCGACTTTCAGAAGGCAAGCATTATAGTTCTTATGGTGTGTAGTTGCGAGTGGATTACAGGCACCGAAGTCCAGGCCGGGAATTAGGTCAGAGAGCTTTCAGCGCCGATATATCCCTTTGGAATTAATAAACTCGTGCCTTACGGCGAAACTGAGAAGCTTGCATAGCTGCGGCGTAGGAAAATGTTTACGAAGTGGATATTCTGCAAAAATAACAAAGAACACTAATTATTTTTGTCAATTTTTGGTTAAAATGATGATTTGCTATTTATTTAAAACTACAGTTTTGTATTATTACTTACTCAAAATATTTGAATTTATGTTAAATATAGCCGTAATTGCTAATATTGAATAATTGTTTGTAAGAAGAGAACATTAGCTCTATCTATTTTTGGATAAAGTTGCGATTTAGTATGCAAGTATTATATTGTGTTGTTTTGTGTTTGAAACTTTAGCTAACTTTACTGCATACATTAAGATTTTAATGTAGTCTCTAAGTAGTGAGAGAAGACAAACACTCATTGCTGAGAAATATAATACAAGACAAGATTACAGGAAAACGTAGCGTGGGTAGAAAAAGAATGTCTTGGTTGCGGAACCTGCGGAGTGATGTAATTGCAGCTTAAGTGAACTATTCAGAACAATAAAGTCAAAATAACCACGATTATTGCAGTAGTGCAGTTATTTTCTGCACTCCAAAATAAAATTTTCTACCTCCAAAGATACCGGTGTGTCTTAAATTTGTGCAAGAATTTTCTATCGACCAGTTTTTAAGTTTACTGGCTTAACTATTCTTGGCTCTTTGCACGCACCGTCGTAGCTTTTGTCTCTGTTCCTCTCTACTTCCATTGTTCTATCCTCCATCTAAATGTAAGTAACCATTGAAAGAATCCGTCACTTGTTATGATTTTTTAAGGGTGTTCGGGCCAATCACCAATTTCTTCTCTTTGGGTTTTAAAATAGGGTCGGTCGTCTTGTGGCTTTTCCTATACGCGTTTTATGTAATTAGAGATTGCCGCGGCGGTTTAATTCGCCTGTGCGGCGACGTCGCTATAAAAGCGGAGCTGCTACGGCCGTTTCGGTGTAGCCATGATAGTTTTGGAAACATTCGACCGGTTTTATTTGTCCATGTGTACGAAACCGTTTTGACCGAGAGTTAGATTGGTGGTAAGAGTTTGTAGGCCGATCGTATACGGGAGTAGATATTTTCCGATTGAGAAACTCTTTCTTTTGTATTTGACCTGGCGAGGAAAAATAGAAAATTTTTGTTGTAAACCTTGGACACGACCGGCTGAAGGACCCACATCAGAAAAGACGCTTCCGATCGGTCTCGCAGCAAAGATTGGGGTAACTTTTTCCGCCCACACCCTTCTCTCCTTTCCTTGATTCCCCTTAATTACATCCCGGAAAGCCGATTTCTGCAGCAGAGCTTTCGCTTTCACGGTGAGTTTATTCCAACTTTTTGACCTTTTGTTTGAAATTCCTTTGTTTGAAATTAAAAATATGATACACTCTGCTTAAATCTCAACACAGGGATAAAAGTTGTTTTCTTTGCTTTTCTGTGGATCTACCTTTGAAGATTGAGAATTATTCCAACCACCCCTACAAATAACTATTTTAAACGGTCCAATGTCCTAAAGGGTACATACTGCAGTTATATATATTTTTTGTTGTTTGCTTTTACTATTGAATTAATCTTATTTCATTTCCATTAAGTATTAGATACAATATATATTACAAATTTTATATTATTTTTATTATTAGTGATATTAAATCTAATTTTTGACTGCTATATGTCAATAATTATAATGTCTAAGAAATAATTGGTAACGCAGTTCAAAATGCGGATAACGCGTTAGTAAGTCACATTTAAACGAGACTTTTAGTTTTATTACCGGTAACAAAAGTATAAAGCTGCAACTGAATGTAAGCTGCTATTTTATGTATGATTTTACTCCATGGACAATATAAATAAAATAAGAGAGTTACTTTTCAACGCCATAACAATTCAATACTTTTGAAAAAAGTCTCTGACATTTAATCTAAAAAATGTTCAAAGAGCCCCTGGAAAGCCCTCAGCGTTATTAAATTTTCTTCTTTAAAGATTGTCCTTCATTTTTTAAAATACATGTCTGAACTGTAAAGTTTGCCTTTTAAGTCTTAAGAGCTGGGGCACTATCCAGCAAAAGGCAGACAGTTTGACTGAGCATGCCATTCTTCTTTTCTTTTCTCAATTATTTGGCGTAATACTTTTCGTCCCTTTCCTTAAACTCGATTAGAAAAGTTTACGTTAAATTCCAAGAGATTCTTATGATTCTTTTTGTTGGTTGTGCCATATTTACTTTTCTTGGATGTCTTCTGCTGATTCTCTGTTTGCTAGATAATTATAGTACATGATTATGATTTGACACCCTATAAAACTAGATAAAAGAACTTTCTCTTTGTTGATGTAACAGAGGTTTAAAAAATGTTTACAACAGTTCTCAATAGTAAGGCATCTGCCACTATCTTATTTATATAAAGGTACTTATAGCAAATATGTCGCACAACTGTATCGGAGAGCTGTAACCTTAATATTTTTTACTTTTAAACAATACCCTGTAAAAAACACTTTATAAAACAGCTCCAAAAAAATCTCCTTAACTTTTCATAGATATTAAACTTTCTACTCTAAAGGAATTTTAGCATTGAAAATATAGATATAGTAGAAACCGTAAGAAAGTAAGTGAAACAGCTCCTCTAAACCATAGTTCATCGTAGCAACCTGGTTTATGGGTTCGTCCCCTGTAAGAACGGATTGAAGAATTTTTTTAGTTCTTTCAGTATCTTACGCTTGACAAGAAAGACGTTTTCCCGAAAACAACTCAACTGCTTGATCTACGTGTTGTTTACCTTCGATTCTTCTCGACTCACACAAAATTGTTTTTCCCATTTCTTTACACTGGAATGTAAAATCTTATTCACCATCCACTGAATTTAATTATTTAATCAAAAATTTAGTTACGACTCGATAATCAATTCAACGTTGTGCAAAATAACGCGGAACTACTAACTCAAGCGACTGAGATAAATTGGCTGCCGAAATTTTCATGAAAGTCCAACCAAAAGATGATATCTAATACTACTATTATTTTCTTTTTATTATTACAGCAACATAATCAAAACGGAACCTTTTGGCGGTTACCTTTTATGTAGAGTATGCGGTCACCCTTTCACATTGTTTCATCAGCAGCAATTGAAGTAATCGAACAGTCAGGCGTTTAAATGTTAAAGCAACACTTTAGTAGTATTATCAAATCAGGTATTAATTGGCATAAGATGTTCTCTACAAAAAAAGCATGGTCAAAAATATAACTCAAATAAACACACACTCATCAAAGTCCAGACGATGCTATCTACGAGAAAAAAGCTTGAAATTGTTGTTTTGATTGCAAAAGCGTAGTTTTCACAGATTAATTGATTCACCAATGCACTACAATCTTGTAAAAATAAAAGTCTTCTGTCTTGCAAAAACCCGTTGTTTAAAAATTTGTTTCTTCCTTAAGCTAACATATTGCTACCACATGTTTGTCATAATTCACACTGAATTGGAACAAATGCAGTAGATAACAGTGTAGCGTAACTTAAATTCTAACAACTGCCGTTTCTTCCTTTGGGGAGAGAAGTGGTTTGAAAGCAATAATCAAGTAAAGCAATTAGCGTATAAATGATTGTATCTTAAAGTTGCGCATCAGCTAGATTAAATGCATCAACAATGAGGGAGTATGTAGATTAGCTTTGTGTGTACTACTCTTGTAGAACGATTTACAGCTGCTAGTATGTGCATAAACGAAAACAACATTTAGGAATGTTTAAGAATACTTTAAAAAAATTGCGTTTGTTTTACTCCCAGAAGATATGCAATTGTGTTGTACCCTAAGAAGATTATGTGTCAAATGGTTTTAAGAATGTATGGAAAAAAACGTAATCAATCAAATGCAATTCTCTCGGAAATGTGTCTTATCTTCCTATATGATAAGGTTTAACGCCCATAACCTTCTTTTAAATTAAAAAAAGTTTTAATTTAACCCTATTAGTAAGAATTAAAAAAATAAGCTTCTTTGGATCTATTGCGTATTAATACATCTTTATATATACCTTTATGAAACAAAAAATGTTACTAAATAACTATATTTGCTATTGGCTAAAAGTTATGTATTTTATTAATATCATCTCTGTGGAAAATTTATGGTTAAGTTTCATACTCTTCAAGTTTGTAAGTTATTTTCAACTAGACTCACTGCTTGAGCGTTAGAACGTTATGATAGCTTGAACAATTTTGTCTTTCGCTGCGTTCATTATTAAAAAATTAAATGTTCCAGCTTTTTATAAAATACACGACATTACACGTCTTATCCTATTTTGAAGCTTTTTAATAATTTTAATGGTTGAGGTTTTTGGTGTACCCATAATTAATTATAGATTACATGTCCATATTGGTTTAAGTAGTACTCTACATACGAACATTCTTTATTGGATCTACGTCCATTTAACCAATAGTACTGAAGTTCATTTTTTGGCATTCTTTTCTGATGTTTTCACCAAGTCACTCTTTTATCTAAATACATACTAAAGTATTATGTTTCTTTGGATTATTAGTCTAGCATTGTTTATATAAACGTAATTTGAAATATCTTTATATTTGGTGAATATGATAAAAACGGTTTCTGCCTAGTTAATTTGAATCTTAGCTTATGGTTAATTAGGTTGGAATGTAGCAGTTTATATGAAATTTTTGTGTATTTAACCTCATGATTGGTAAAGGTTGCAGTAATAGATAGTGTTTATAAATGTTTTTTTAAGCCCGATAGAATTTGAAATTGTGAAAAATAAAACAAAAAATTAAATTTTAATCAAAAAAATTTTTTATTTGAAAGATCAATACATGGCATTAACATTTGAAAATGATTTCAGCCATATGGCTACCGCGGCTGTTCTTGACGAAGCGCATTCTGGACGTCCAATTTTGGGCCACTTTTTCGAGCATTGCTGGCCGTATATCACGAATAACACGAACAATGTTGGCCTCCAAGGCGTCAATTGTTACTGGTTTATCAGGATGAACCGGTGACTTCACGTTGACCCACAGGAAATAATCGAGAGGTGTCAAATCGCACGACCTTGGAGGCCAACTGACAGGTTCATTTCTCGAAATCAACTTATCGCCAAATTTTGATTTCAATAAGTCGACGGTTGCGGTCGCCGTATGGCACGTAGCGCCATCCTGTTGAAACCACATCTCGTCCGGATCAATGTCATCCATATTTTCAAAGAAAAAATCATTGTTCATGGTGTGGTAATCATCTCCATTGACCGTAACGCGAGCTCCGGCTTCATTTTTGAAGAAATAAGGGCCGATGATGTCACCAGCGTGTAAACGGCACCAAACGATACATTTTTCTGGATGTAATGGAGTCTGTAGGGTCTGTTGTGGATTGGTTTCACTCCATATACGGCAATTTTGTTTATTAACAAACCCGTTAAGCCAAAAATGAACCTCATCTGGTCAGTTTCCAACTGCTCTAGAGCCCAATCGGCGAAAGAACGACGCGTATGATGGTCTCGTGGCTTTAATTCCTGTACCAACTGGATCTTATACTGGTGTAGGCCAAGATCTTTGCACAAATTTTTCCACGTAGTGGACGGACAGAGCCCCAATTCCTGCGACCGACGACGAATCGATAAATTTGGATCTTCTTCCACACTTTCGTTTACAGCGGCGATATTCTCTTTAGTACGCACATTCCTTCGACGTGTTGGTGTTATTGAATCATTTAGAGAGTATGTGGTATGAAATCTATCCACAGTTCGACAGATAGCTTGCTCAAATGGACGATTATGTGCGCCCTAAAAATCACGAAGTCGTCTATAAGTTGCGCAAATCGATGACAGATTTTCAAAGTAAATCTGGATAATTTTGTAGCGTTGTTCAAGCGTCAATCTATTCCTGATGATTTGCCAGAGTATACTGATCATAAATGTTAAAAAGTGAGCGCAGTATGACAGTTCGTTTGACAGTTAACCCTTTCGTAAGTTCTATCGGGCTTAAAAAACACCTTTTCTTACTTTATATGTTTTAATTGGATACAGTTCGAATAGTTCATAACCATATTGTACTTTTTCCTTTGATTAAGAGATATTGGCTAACGCTGTCATTTAATTATTTTATTTTATTTTTATAGTATAAATTTTTGAGCCTATTGTGGCACTGAATTTTTTTAGGTGCGTTTGGAATGAGGTGTTTCTTAGCTTGTTTATAAATTGTCTAAATTCTGCAAAGCCTTTTATCCAATGAAATAGTCTACGTATACCCTTTCCAGCAGTTCTTATCATGACGAGACACTACTCTCGTTTAGTCGGTATTTTGAATATTGCTTTCTAAGTAAGATCTTGGATTATTCTGGTAATTCTAGGACATCTTCAGTTTTCAATGGTTTTGATCAAACAGGCAGAAGTGTGATGGTCTTATATGACACTTCTATAGATTTTCAGGTTTTTGAACCAAAAGAATTTGTCTTATTTTTCATTATGCCGCATTATAATATATGTTAAGACAACTAACTAATGCTTTTTTCGGTAAATGATTCGCTCAGTTATAAGGTTCAGTTCTGGACTTTTCTTTGGTTTAAGATTTCTACGAATCGTATCTTTAATTTTAAAATTTTTGTAATATTAATGAAAAGTTCCGTTTTGAAAGTCATTGCTTTTGTCTATTTTTATTGTAATAATTTTAAAAAATGAACGAAACGCATATGTCATTCTCTTTTCTGAATGGCGGTAAGCTATAACTAATTACACTGAAAATCCTATCTAAAGCAGCTACAGAATATTCACATATTAATCACTGGAAAGATGTAAGAGTAGAATAAATTAAAACATTTCTTTAGATTAGTATTGCATATGACGATAATTTCGCTCACTAGCTTCCAAAACTATTCGAAAAAAGATCATCGACATACTAACATTTTCTGCAACTATATATTTTGATAGAAATTTTTCCTGTTCATTTTTCCTGGTTTATATTCTGAAAAAACACCTGCAAACCTGTGTTAGAAAATTATAAAGATGTATTAGCCAAATCGGTGTTTCTTCTTTAGTCAAATAAATATTGCCTTGGTGAGGCAGACCTAATTTTTGACAATATATAGAAAGCAAGTGATATAAATATATCGACAAATGGTGCGATAAATTTTTTTTTATTAATTAACATTAGCAATCACAACACATTGTATTTCTATAAGCTAATTTTTTGGTTTATAAATTGACATGATGAGGGCCCGTCCAGTGACTGGTCCTCGCCCTAGAAAATAGTGCTAAGGTGTTGGGCCCATGTGGGGTCCCCTTCAGTGGAGGTCTGTAGGCCAGCGGCACTTGAGGCGTCTAATGACTTGATGGTGTAGAAGTTCTTGGAAAAGACGGTTGTCATGGGTGGTAAGTTTTTCAAGATGTTTCCTGGTTCTGACCTGTATTACCGTATTGAGCATCGGGATGCCGAGGTCGTCGGGTATCATCTGATTGGTGATGATCTTAAGATTTTAGATGGACTTCGTTGCATGATTGCGAGGTTAGTCTTGCTAGCACAGCCCCAAAGTTCTATTCCACAGGACCAGATTTGTATAATGATGGTTTTGTAGATAAGAATTTTGTTAGAGAGGGATAATGGGGAGTGTCGGCCTAGTAGCCAGTAAAGGGTTTTAAATCTGAGCTCTATATGTTCTTTTTTCTCAGTAATGTGCTCCTTCCAGGTGAGCTTGCTGTTCAGGTGTAGTCCCAAGTATTTCATTGATGGGGATTGTGGTATCTCGATGTTATTAAGATGTAATGGAGGACATATCCCTTTGCGAAGAGTGAAGGTCACATGAGTAGATTTGGACTCATTTCCAGCGCAGGAGCAAGTCTTCAAGTAAGCTGAGGTGAGTTTGGACATATTCCACAGCGACGTTTAAGTCCGTGTGCCTCGCAAGTATAATTGTGTCATCGGCATATGCTCCTATAATAGTGGTTGGGGAGGTTGGAAGGTCTGAGGTATATAACGTATAAAGAAAGGGACACAGAACGCTACCCTGTGGCACCCCAGATTAGATTGGGTACACTGGAGAGACTTCGTCGTTAACGCGTGTTCGAAATTTTCTGTCTGTTAGATAGGAGTCCAAAAGTTTATGAAATTGAGGAGGTAAGATTTGATGTATTTTGAGTTTGAGTTCTTTGTGCCAGACTTTATCAAACGCCTGGCGAATGTCCAAAAGAACAGCTATACAGTGGTCTGACTGTTCGAATGCTGTGTTAATTTCTTGCGTAATGCGATGGCACTGTTGTATGGTAGAATGGTGTCGGCGAAAGCCAAATTGATAATCAGGGATCCAGTCAGTTGCCGTGAATTCTGGGTCTAAGATTTGTAAGACATACTTTACAAGGACTTTGGAGCAAACTGGTAGCAGGCTTATGGGGCGCTTTGATGACGCATAACTGGGATCTTGACCTGGTTTAGAAATGAGTATTATCTCTGCGATCTTAAATTCTTTAGGCCAGTATTGAAGTCGGAGTATAGCATTAAATATGTACGTCAGCAGAACTACTCCTTTTCGTGGAAGCTTACGGAGCATTTTCGGTGTAATTTTGTCCAGTCCCGGTGCTTTCTTGAGATTTAATCTCTGAATTTTAGATTTTACAATCTTCGGTGTTATTAGTGGTATGGGAGGTGTATTCGGTTCAGGTGCTGGTTGGTCTGGGAAGTTAACGTTGGGTGGTTCATCATATGGTTGGAATACTCCAGATAGGCGAATAGCGAACAAATCCGCCTTTTCTTTGTCACTATTGGCCCACCTAGAGCTGGAGGTAGTTTTCGTATTGGTAGGGATGTGGTTTGGGGTTTTAAAGATGATTTGACTGGTCTCCATATTGAGTTGTCATATCGGTTTATGGTTGAGAGGTAGGTATTCAACGAGTCTTCCCTCAAGGATTTGAGTATCGCCTTAAGCTGATTTCCAAGGTTATTGAGAGTTGTTGTGTCTGCTGGATGATGGCTCTTTTGCCATTTGGCTCTGGCTTTCCTCTTTTGGGCAACTAGAAGTTTAACTTCTAGAGGAACATGTGTGTATGAGTTGACTTTTCTCTGCACCTTAGGCGGGTTAGCTTGCTGTGCGGCAATTGTTAGCAGAGAATTGAATTTGGTAACTGCTGTATCGATTTCGAGAGGGGTTTTTAAACTGACTTTCAAGTCAATGCCTTCGTGAAGAATTTACCTATATAAATCCCAGTCAGTTGAAGCGTTATGGATCCGTGCGGTGGGATTTTTGATTAGGACACTTGCGCTTATAGTTCCTATGATCGGAGAGTGGTCCGAGGAAAGGTCGTAGCTTGGGGAGATGTCCATGTAGTTTGGTGATATTCCATTAATGACGAATAAATCGAGGAGATCGGGGATTTTGTTCTGATCGGATGGCCAGTATGTCGGGGCCCTGTTGAAAGGTAGACGTATTTATTGTCTTGTATAGTTTTATATAGCTCTCTACCTTCTGTAGTAACTAGGCGGGAGCCCCACGCAGTATGTTTACTGTTGTAGTCGCCGCCTGATACGAATTTGGAACCCAGTGTACGAAAGAACTGGCCGAAGTCACATTGCTTGATATTGTGTTTTGGGGGGCAGTAGACAGCCGCAATGGTTATTTCATAGGGGAAGGTGAGCACCTGGATGGAAGTAGCCTGGATAGATTCCTTCTTGTAGTTGGGGAGAGCGTAATGTTTTAAATTTTGTTTGATTAATATAGCGGTTCCAGCGCGTCCTGTTTTGTCTGGATGGTTAGTGTAATATAAATGGTAGTTAGGAATTTTGATGTACGATTTTTCCGTGAAATGCGTTTCACTAATTAGCATTATGTCGATGTAGTTATGTTTTAGGAATAGTATTACTTCGTCTCTGTGAATTAAGAGGCCGTTAGCGTTCCATTGTGCAATGCGGAGGAATTTATCCATTATTTGTTTTGCTTATTAACATTGTCAGCATGTTAAGGACCATGCTGTTCTGCTGAATGAGTTGGGAGAACATGGATTTGAATTCTTTTAGGAATTTGTTTAAGGTAAGGTTAAGAGACTGGTCAGAAGGGATTTGTTGTTGGGGTTCTTGGTGACTGGTAATACTGGCGTATGTGGCGTATGCGGGAGGTTGGATATATAACTTTGTCTATTTATGATTGGGGATTGGGTTGTTGGAGGTTTGGAATTGGTATTTCTACTTTTGTAGAAGTTGTGGTAATGAGTACATCCTCGGTAGTTAGCCGGGTGATTTCCTCCGCACAGTGCACACGTTTCTGGCGTGTCCTTGCTCTTCTTGCAGCTGGCTGTGCTGTGATTACTGCTGCATTTGACGCACACAAAGGGACGGGAGCAATATGCTTTTGTATGACCATACATTTGACATCGCATGCACTGGACAGCATTTCGGTTTGTTCTTGGCGGTTCAATTGTTTTGTGATTGTGTAGTAAAGATTGAATGGAATATATCTCTTTATTATTGTTAGATGTTTCTAAGTCCATGAAAAATAGTTTCATTGGCTCCTTTGTGGTTCTATGTTTAGCATTCATGATGTTTCTAATTTGGTGTCCTTGTCTAGTGATTTCTGTTTTTATGTCTTCGAGTGGAATCGAGTGATGAAGATTTTGGATGACTACTCTAAACGCTCGTTCGTCTTTTAGTTGGTAGGTGTGATGTATAATTTTATTTTCGCGCATGTACTTAACTAGTTTACGGAATATATCAGGAGTATTTGGTGAGATTTTAATTGTGTTACTTGCCAGGCTTTTAGTGACATATTGCTCTTCTTCTGCTACATCTGCTGGTGTAGCTTTCATTTTGTAGATCTAGGACTCCATAAACAAATATAGGCGGGGTTTGGGGATTTTATCAGATTCTATTGTTTTATCTTTGGGAGTATTGTTTTATTTGTTGAATTGTCGATGGGGTTGGATTTTGGGAATTAGCTAGTGCAGAAAACTGTTGGAAAGGGTAAAGTGTTTGAGGATACCGTGTCATGTGATTTTCTGACTTTCTTTCGTTTAGTAGTCTTAAATACTTGCAGGGTTTTCTTTAGATGCGATGTTCTCTTTGATTGGCGATCGTCTCCCATTTCGTCGTCAGACGTTGAGGTTAACCTGTATAGTTGCCGGGAATTTTGAGGCTGATAGAGTCCTGAAGATTGTCTTGTAATATTGTTCCTGTTGTTAACTAATTTTTCTTGATTAAAAATGCAAATCGGTTTTCGATCGAGATAAGGCGCCCGCAGCCGCTTTATCAAACAATGCACTTGCACTTGAACTCTTAGCGCGTGTATCTGCGACATTTCGCTTCAAAATTCAAACGAGTACTATGAATACGATTTGTATGTGCTCTTTTATACGTATTCACCCAATTGTAAATGTCTTTAAATTATAAAAATATAATATTTTTTGTGAGCACAATTTTGTCTTGACAGTTGACGTTAAATAGGAACTAATTTACATTTCCGCAATATTTACCAAGAAAATGGTGGAATATAAAATCTAGTAACAAAGTTTACAAGAAACCACATCTATTTGTGAATATAATAAGAAATTAAGAGAGTAAATTATTTGCATGTTACGTTAAATTCGTAACGTTATTAAAAAGTTCAGCTCTAATTTATATATTAATCTCAATAATTTCCATATGCACCTCGTGCTTCCAGAACAACATGCAGTATATGACATGTTTTGGAAAATATGCTTTCCTAGGAGCAGGGCGCGCATCTTGTCGACGGTGTGTGGTGTGTTACAATAATACAATTTCTAGAGGAGGCTCACTGTTGCCCGTGTGCTTCAAAAAACTTTATACAAGTAAACAATAATTATTTTTATGACATATTCATATTTCTATTATTTGAATTTTAACATTTATGGGTTCTGTCTGGATATAACTTTATTTCAATGTTTACGTTAGTATGGATATCAATTTTTGTTTTCCGGTTTGCGGAGTTTGTTCTGCTTCAATGTTACACAGTAATATATTTTCGAGTTATGTTAAATTTTTTCTGTCTAATTTCTTAATTAACGTTGACAGATGTCAAGTTTTTTTTTTTGCATAATACATCTATCATGTTCAGTTAATGGCATCAGAAAATGAATAAAATAGAAGGTACAAACAAATCGCCTTTCATAATAATCTCCGCCATTTACAATACACTTTTAGTAACGTTCGTAAAATTTCTGGAAACTGTTAACAAAGGGTTTTTTAGAAACCGATCGCAGAATCATTATCATACATTCTTGTATTGCCACAACATCCAAAAAGTGTACGCATTCCATGCCTTTTTTAGACAGAGAAACATAAAGAAGTCCGCAGGGGCCAGGTCAAGGAGGAAAAGATGAATCCTGGTCATACTGGTAATCTTTTTTACTCTTTCTAACTCTTATTAGTAGTTTCACTTCCTCTACTGTTTTTCCTTTTTCTAATTCTATGTCTCGAATTTGGTCGATTTATTTTTTTTTGGTTTTTCTCGTCGAATTTTTGGTTGATTTTACCACTTCCATTTCCTTCTTTTTGATTCTATTTGGTTCTATTCTCACTATGTGCGCGTACCAGTTTAATTGCTTCTTTCATAGTTTTTCCATTATTGGTTCTTGTTTTACTATTTCTGTAATTTCTTTATTTTTTACTCTGTCCCTGCAATTTTACTTTTATTTTTTAGTGTCTCTAGTTTTTACGCGTGCATATTATAATTCGTATTATTATCATATTTTGGATTTTTACTATGTTTCTCTTTTTATTGTGTTCTTCTTTTTCTATCTACTTTTTTGTATATATATATATATTGATTTTATGTTTTTATATTTTTTTAACCAGGTTTTTTATGCCATTGTTTCACCAGTTGTCCTTTTCAAGTGATTATGATATTTGTTTTCCGCGCATATGTTTTCCGTTAGCTTCAGCACTGCCTCCTTGAATGAACTTTATCTTTCTTTCAAGTTCCACTTTGTAATCATTTCTTTCAATTTTTGAAATTCTGTACCTGACTTCTTCTAATAATTTTCTTTATTCTCTGAATTTTTAAGCTTATGTATCATTACGTTACAATATTTTCTTGCTTCTTTATTGTTGTTTATTCTTGCATGGTATTTTGGTTGTCTCCCCATCGTATTTCCTATTATTAGATTGTTAATTTTACAAAAATCTATCATTTTTTTTATATTTGGGGTTTCTACTCCATTTATTTGTATACATCTCATTCTCCTGTTATAATCTTTTCCTACTTTATTGTTCTAGTCCCCTGTTATAACTGTTTTCCAATTTTATTCCTTTATTTCTTCTTGTATTTGTTGTAAATTGGTATGGAAATTAATCTTCTTCTGCTAGTTCTTCGATCGGTCCATAAATTTGGATAGCGCTAAATATTTCTTTTAGTTTTGTGCTAATTGGTATTACTATTGAGTTATTTGTCTTAACCTCTGTAATTGTTTTGTTTATTTTCTCTGTAACTTATTTCTACACACACCCCCTTGCTCTCCGTTCTAAATCTACTCCTGAGTAATATAAAATGTGTTAATTTGTTAAATGTGTGCTTTCTTTGACCTATTTCTTAGTATAATTTATCCCTGAAATTTGTATATTAATATTATGTCTATTCACTTCCTCCATTAATTCTATCTCTTTAGTGTTTCAGATACTTATACCTATTGTTTCATTTTTTATTTATTCTGTCTTATTATTTTTTCTATTCGTGCCCTTTTTCATTCTCTGTTTCTGCGCTTGTGCCGTTATATTGTTTATGCGCTAATTCATGTTTATGTTTTTTGGAATTGTTTCCGTATTCCCGTTTGTTCTAGTTATTTTATTTGAATTTAAATCTTCCTGTATCTCCTATATATCTAGAGATCTTTTACTGATTATTCTTCTTCTTGTGTTTTCATTACCTAGTTTTGTTTTAGGTTCATTTCCTATTTCCTGTAATAGTTCTAAGTAGTATTCATTTCCGTTTATTATTAGTTTATTGTATTTGGTGATTGCATGGTGTCTCTATAGCCTTATTGTATTTCTGTGTTTTATCATCCTAATTTCCTAATTTCTTCATCTCTTTTGTGTAGTCTTCTATGTTTCCTCTATCTTTAAAAAACTAAAAGGTACACACGGTAATAAAATCTTCAACGGTTTTCATCTGTTTTAGATTCTCTTTCTGGAGTGCTGTAAGTATGCATGTGCAACAAATCTATTTTATCGTTAAGATATCGGCCCATTTACCGAACTTTTTAAGCACAACTCGTATGTCAATAATTTTTTTTTATTTGTCCAATACAAATTTAGGAAAAAAATCACAAAAATTCACTCAAAAATATTTAACACGTTTTGGAGATTACTATAAAATCTAATAAAAAATATTGAATTACTATATAATTTCTAAGAAATTAAGGTATTTTTATAGTGTGTTCATAAAAAATGTAAATTTAATTATGTTTCATATTGCGTAAGCATGCATCTAGCATTTCAATATTTTCAAATTATTTAAATTATTAGAACTTACTCGTTCACATTTCCAGTTAAATGCCTAGAGACACGTTAAATCGAAGTTGCCTTGAACTTGCTTAACCATGAACAATGTCAGAAAACATATTTGCAGTAAATTTATTCGGCAAGTTTTGTAGTTCAAATGTCTTTGACCTAGATTTGTAATTCTCCTGATACAGAAGAACATTATGCTCAACTATTATCTCTTAAGAAGCACATTGTTACTTTTAATTTATTTGAAGATTAATAAAAAAATATTTATTCAAAAATAGTGTGCGATTATAAAAAACTTTTTTTGCTTTAATGTTTTAGTATATACCAAAACCTGAAACAAAAGGTACTTAAATAGACATTTATAAACTGTATTTGCATAACAATCTAAACACAAATCAATTAAATTTTGATTAATTAAAAATTACACTACATCTATTGTAAGTTGTAAAAGGAGGGACAGTTCTATCTTTACCCGTGTGAACATGTCATCAGAGTACTAGTCAAAGTTAATTTAAACGCAATTAAATTTCTGCTTTAATTAGTGCTCGCATTGTGGTTACGGACAAATTGGTACAAAGGTGTTCTATTCTGCACGTAAATAAAAAACTGCTAGTAATATTTTTTTTTAAAGACTTTTAGGATAAAATCTAAACATGATAGCAGTCTCTGGTACACAATGAAAAACAATTTAATTAATCCTTTGGTGACGATCCGAGGTTAAGTACGCTTCTAAAGTTTGAGGTGTGAGAACATCAAAATAAATTTTACAGATAAAAGTGCAGTTTCTATAATGGAGCCAAAGCGGTGAAAATCACAGCTATATTCTCCTATTACCACCTGCAAGTGATATAGAAATTATGTATATGCGGCACATGGACGAATTGTTAAAAGAACCCCTATTATCTCTCTTAAGGTAATTTTAGCATAGTTTATTCACAGATAACTAATCACAACAACAAATAGTAATAAAAATGTATTCCTATATTTAACCACAACGTAAAAAATGACAAAAAAAGTATTTCTAACCTCAAAAAATAACTAAAAATCAACAGTTTACAGCATGCAGTATTAAATAGTTCAGAGATAATCTTACCAACATAAATGACACAATCAAGTAAAATTCCACACCTTTCAAAGAAAAGTGTTTTTGATGAAACCAAAGAAAAAGTACCATCTAAGAAAACTACCAATAACAAATATAACACGTTTTTAACAGAGACAAAAATACGTATGAAATTACCAGCCAATGAATAATTATTAAAAAATTACGTACCACTTAATTATAACAGCAAAACCAATAAAGCCAATATTCCCTTAGCTGTGTTAATTCCTTTGGAGCGCATCTTCCTAATTACCAAAAAATTCTTAAGTAACGTTTTGTAACTATAAATTAAAGAATGCGCCCTAGACAATCAATTTAGTCATCAAATACACCCAACGGTATACCTCACAGACAAACTACATCGCAAAAATCAAATAATAGCAATTAAAAGTTATTCTAATTTAACCTTTTAGATTCTCTGCCAAAATTTCTTATAATCTCAACTTCAATCCATATCAATTTAAATTCTGCCTTATATTTTCATTATTTTTTTTTTATTTGTATACTTCTTAATTTACACTCTCAAATTGTGAAATACTTGCTTTCTAAAATATTTTTTAGTAATACTTTAAACTATCATTATAGTACGATTTCTTTTGCGGCATGAAGCTTTTAGATAATTTAAATTTCCACGTATTACTTCAATACATAACTTTTGAGCTATGTATTATCTGTTCAAAGTGCCTTAGAGGAAGAAATTTAACAGCATTAAAAATATTTCAAAATAAATAAAGTCTTTATGAGGAACGTAGTAGGTAATTTTCTTGTAACGTATAAGTTGAAGTAGCAGGCGTGTATATAGCCATGGAGGGATGGGGACAAAATTACGGCTCGAAGCGGGGGAAACACGGCGGGCTTCAATAGTCCGCGCGAAAGTAAATGAGGGACGGCGTCCGACACTAAATCAACGGGTAAATTGCAAATCACTCATCTGTACTGGCTTCGCAGTGCTGTTTCTCTGCGGTCCTCCTGGTGCCCACCGTACGTCCATTCGCTTCACACCTGGCTTTAGCGGAAAATTCTGATGCGCTCCAACGTGGAAATGTTCCAGTTGCAAAAAAGTCTAATGAGGCACACGTATGAAAAATGCATAGAAAATTGAAAACTTCCAAAATATACGAAGTTTTGCGGTGAAGCAACATAGTTAACAACAGCAATTGTCGTAATATGATTTCAATATGTCCGATGACATGCAGGCTTGCACACCGAGCGAAGGTCCCTCTGCCGTTTTGGTTTGCGACAACAAAACGCCCGTCGGCAGATATCATAGGCCACCCACGTCACAGACCAACTCACAGACTATCCAGGGGCAAAAGGTCGCCACATCATAAGCCATTCTCTTTATGTCGAGCCGGATATATTTTGGACCTGAATATTTTGGTATCCTTACTGGAATAAAGCGATTTTATGCAGGACTTTCACAACAGCTTAAGATTCTTACAACAAATCGATAATTTTGTTTGTTTTGAATGTACTAAAAGCCATAACTTTAGTTAAATATAATATTAGAATGTTTCTAAAAGGTACACTGAGGTGAGAGATAGCCAACATGTCATTGTCTTTTGCATTTCAAACTTTACAAGGTCACCAAAGGCAGTCTATCTGGTCCTTTTCTTTTTATTTTCATTTTCAAAAGAGTAATTATCGTATTTGTTAAAGAGAATGCTGATTTTAAAACCTATGCATTCCAGTGTTATGTACATCTCATCACAACTGCTTGTATGTGAGAAAATACAAATTGACCTGAGCATAATGCAATAGAGAATCGTTATTTAGAAACCAACCCATATTACTTGACATTCATTAACATCTAATACGTTGTATCTAAGGTTGTCTTTATATGTAAAATAATAGGATGCAACAGTCTTCTATAAATGGAATGTTTTTCTTCTTCTTTAGTCATCAGTCCGTAGACTGGTTTGCTTCACATTTCTGTGTGTTTCCTCTACCATTAAGGCTTAGTACTTTTTAGTCTGTAATAGATTTTAATATGTTTTTATGGTATTAGATGTGTACCATTAATATAGTTTTTCTTTGTAAGTTTGTCTTTTGATTCGTGCTATACATGGTTCTGTTAACTATTGATTACATGTAACACTATTGTCGCTTAGGGATTGCCTGTTGGCTTACCCATTCTCTGTTTAGTTTTATTGTTGTATTATTTTGGTTTTGTCACTACACTACACTTCATTATCACTACTATCGTCGGTTGAGAGGAGATCTTGCGTCAGTTTACGTTTCAAGCGTTGGTGTATGTGTTTCATTGCTAGTGCGTAATGGGCTGCTCCTGCACAGTTGTTTAAATTTTTAAAGAAGGTTGCCGCTAATTTTTTAATGTGCTCTTCTATGGTTGAGATATTTAGTTCAGCGTGTAGTTGGTGGTTCCTTACATACCATGGAGAATTTTGTAGTGTTTGTATTTTGCGGATGTGAGTCGGTGAAGCAGATCCCCATACACAGCATACATACATTACCATTGGTCTAATTATTGATTTATAGATTAGCATTGTACAGTCTATGTGTAGAGAACTTTTTCTGTTTATCAGTGGGTATAGTAGGGCTAATCTAGCATAGCTTTCATTCAATTTGTGGTTAATATGGAACCCCCAGGTTAGTCGTTGGTCTAAGTATACCCCTAGATACTTAACTGGGCGATTTTGCGTGTTCCATGGAATTTCTTCGTTATTTATTTGAATGTTGGGTATATCTCTGAGGCGTCGTAAGGTAAACACTTGGGCTTGACATTTGGTTGAGTTAAGGTTTATGTGCCATTTTCCCATCCAGCTTGATATTGTATTTAGGCTGGATTGTAGTTCATTTGATGCTTCCAATAGTTCGTTGCTCTGGGTAAGTAGCGCAGTATTATCTGCGTACATAGCAATGACTGCATTGTCTATTTGAGGTATATCATGGACGTAGATATTAAATAGTGTTGGGCCCAATATGGATCTCTGTGGGACGCCAGAATGGATAGGTCTAACTGTTGAGTATGTGGAATTGATTCTAACGGAGAAGGTGCGATGTGTGAGAAATGATCGAATAATATGTATCAAATAATCTGGTACGTGGAGGCGTTGTAGTTTATAAAGTAGACCTTCTATCCAGACGCTGTCGAAAGCCTTAACTATATCCAGGAATGCTGCTGTAGTATAAGCTTTATTTTCGTAGACTTTTTCTATGTATTCCACAATTCGTTGTAGCTGATGGGTCGTTGAGTGTTTGGATCTAAATTCAAATTGGAATGGAGGGAGTATGTTAAGCAAGTGTAGGTTTTGAAGTAGGCGCCTGTTCATTATTTTTTCTAACAATTTGGATAAAGTTGAGAGCAGGATAATTGGTCGATAGATCATTGGAGAGTGCCGATTTTTTCCATGTTTGTGAAATACAAATATTGTTGCATGCCTCCAGGCAGCAGGGAAGTAACCAAGTCGCATGCAGGCATTGAAAACTGTGGCTAAGTAGGCATGTACTTTAGTTGTGAAGTTTTTAACTATTATGTTTGGTATGAAGTCGATTCCTGGGCCTTTTTTCACTTTAAGTTTTTTAGCTAATCTTTTAACCTCTCTGGGCGATATTGGTTTGAATTCACCACTTGTATTTGATTCGTATTGTTGGAAATATTGTCTTATTTCCTCATCAAAAGCATAATCATTATTTGGTGCTGGAGTAAACACGGCTTCAAAATGGTCCGCAAATATATTGCAGATTTCTTCATCTGTTGTAAAGGTTGTGTTTCCATCTTTTAGTGGTCCAATTATCTGGGGCTGTCGAAGAATTTTCTTTGTAGCTTGCCACATTGTAGGGTCATTAAGTTGTAACTCCTGGATATAGCGTTGGTATGAGTTAAATCTGTATTCATCCAGTTCAGTTTTTACTCTGCGTATTAGTCTATTTAATTGCATTTTATATTGCTGCTGTCGAGTATTTTGCCAAAGTCTTCGAATTCTATGCTTTTCTTTTATTAATTGTAGAATTTCCAGGGGTGGGTGCTGGTAGTTATTTGGTCTTCTTGTGTTAGTGCTGATTGTCGCTGCCTTAATGGATTCTTTTGTTGCTTGTAGGAGGTTGCTTATTACTTCATCAATTTATTGTGTTGTGTGGATTTGGCTAGACATTTGATGTGGCGCTCAATAGGTTTTGGAAGGTTTTCCAATCCATTTTACCATTGATGAGTTTCGGTAATGGGACTTCTTGTCGTATGGTAGTATTGAAGGACATTACGACTGGAAGGTGATCGGAATCCAACTCTGTCATTACATTTTGATAGATTGGTCTTGTAACATTCTTAAGTAGCACAATATCAAGTATATCTGGGAGTCGATCTGTCCTGAATGGGTAGTACGTGTACTGACTCGGGGCTGCTATTTGAATTGTATGTGTTGTGCTGTAGTTGTTTAACCTTGTTCCATTCGGGTTGGTAGTTCTGCAGCCCCAAAAGGTGTTCTTGCAGTTAAAGTCTCCAATAGCCATTGTTAGTTGATTGTCATTAAAAATAGATTGAAGATCATTTTCATCCAGTCTCCGGTTTGGTTGTTTGTATACGCATGCTATTTTTATCTTGGAGTTATTCCCAGTTTTAGCAATCACAGTAACTGCTTCTAGACTATTGAGGTCATCTAGATATATTTCTAGGATTCCCAGTTTACGTTTTGCTATAATTGCTACCCCTCCCGAAGCTATCATACCTGTTCGATCATTCCTGAAAATGTTATAACCTGGGATTTTAAAGTTTTCTGTGTTAATTAGGTGTGTTTCTGATAGCCAGGCTATGTCTATGTTGTGTCGTGCTAAAAAAGCAATAAATATGCTGCGCCATCTTTTGATGCCATCAGCATTCCAGTTCATTAAGGTAAAATTATAAAATGTAATTTGTGTTGATATAGAATTGTTTTGTTTATTAGTCGCCATTTGTATCGCCTGTGGGTAGTGGTACGATAAGTGGTAAAAGTTTATGTAAATAGGGTTTGAGTATATTTAGAATCGCGTTAATAATCGTTGTTATGAAGTCTGTTGAGTTTTTTGGATTTTTAGGGAAGTTAGTGTTTTGTTGCTGAGTTACTTCCGAGTAACTCGTTCTTCCATCTACAAATGCTGGTTTCGTGTTGGTGCGTTATATGTCATTTGTCTGCTTTATGTTTGCTTAAAATGATCACAGCCTCTGTAATTTGCGGGGTGATCTCCTCCGAAATTTACGCATTTGGGTTTTTAATTTGGTCTTTTGGGACAGTCTGTATATAGGTGTGATCCTAAACATTTAACGCATTATGGTTCTAATTTGCAATAGTTGCGTGTGTGCCGTATCGTTGACAGCGCTTGCACTGTGGTATGTCCTGGGATCTTTTTCTGGGCTCAACTGATACTATGCAATTCATATATCTGGTGAGATTAAATATTTCGTTGACGTTATCTGTTTTCTCGAATTCGAGCGCACAAATTGGGATCGGCATTTTGTCTTTATTGTACAGCCTGGTGACTTTTGGGATTGGGTATTTAAGTGTTTGTAAATCCTTTTGTATTTCCTCCTGGCTCAGTGAGGGGGGAACGCTACGCATCACGACTGATAATTGTTTAGCTTGGGCTTCGGAATCACGGAATTTGTGGTATTTTAAGTTATTTTTATCATAGAAGCTTGTAAGTTTTCGGTAATCATCTGCGCTAGTTAGATTTATTCTAAGGAATTTTCTCTTGTATGCGGTGGTAAAATCTGTTGTTGCTAGTTTTTTAATATTTTCTATTACTTTTTGAAAGTTGTCACCTTCGTGTAAGTAGATTGGGGGAATTTTCTCCTTATTTGCTGCATCGTGTGATTCTTTGTAAATTAATTTCGCGCTGCTTGTATTTGGCGGGATATAATATTTGTTGGCTTCGATTAATGTGCTGTGTTCAAACATATATCTTTTACCGTTATCTGCAGGTGATGATAGGTCGCTGCTATCGCGTTTATTAGTGTTAGACATATTTTTAATTTGTCCTGGAACCCTTCCGACGGGCCCTATATAGTTTAAGGAACTTAGTTATTAATTTTAAGTAGAACAACTGGTATTGTGAGAATAATTCGCTGGACAATATTATGTTAAATTATCGCTCGAGGTTCACTGGCCGCACCGATAACACGTCCGGTTCCGATCACAGTTAACTCGCGACTCTAGCATCTTACTATAGAATTACATTTCTAGTGTTTCTAATTTTTGGTTTTGGCTAGTAGTTGTCGTCCGTCTCTTACACCCATACAAAATAGTGCTTCATACTTATGCCTTAATTAATTATATTAATTCTACAAGGGCGATTTTATTTAAAATTGGCAAATATTTTAGGTTATATCAAGCTGCTGCGACACGTAGAGTTCTGTATTTTATTTCTTGTGTTACTCTCCTTTTTAACCTGTTAGTCAAATATTATGTATTCACCAGGCAGTTTGCAATTCAAGAAATTTATTTCTTAACTAATTTGGTAATAGCTATTATCGATAATGGTTCTAAATTTAGAAAAAAAAGACAGTTTTTAATCTTCAGATAGCGTTCCACTATAAATGTAGATTTCCATCGATAATTTATAATAAGCTGTACGATTAAACTCAAAATAATTGGTTCTGTCATGTTTCTGTTTTACCTTTTTATTGCAAAAAACAGCTATAAAAATATGGCAAAAATAAAAATTACATAGAGCAGTTAAAGAATTATTTCTAATTCAGAATTATTTATTATTTTAATAAAAAACATTAATTTTTTATCTTAAATTCCGAGGTTTCGATACCCTTCGTTATATACAATAAACAGAATTTTGTCTGTTCAAAGCCAATCTGCAGTACGAATATTAATTTTTGGAAGAGACACTGGCTTGGCCATGATGGAACAATAGAATTGTTATTATTCCTCATCCCTTGTACTATAATGTAATCCCCACAATTTTCTACTAACTTCTGAATGTTGTAAGCACGAGAAATTTTTTAACCTTAGTTTACAAGACGTGATTTTGTATATTTCATTCAATATACTTTTTGTTTGAAAATTAGTCTCTTATATTTAATTTGGTTTAATTTTAAATTTGTAATTTATTTGTTTATTCAATTTTTTTAAGTTTAACGTTTTCGCTATTACAATAATGGTAGTCTTAAAAGCGATCATCGTAGAGATAGTCGCAAAGATGCTATTCAAAATACATTTAGAGTTTACTTTTAGTAATACTTTGTTTGAGTTGGAATTACTTTCAAATTATATTGTACATTGAGATATTTAGCTGTACAATAGCGGTTATTTTGCAGTTACTAATTTACTTAGAGTCTTAAATAATTATCATCAAAATTTAGTTTTGAGTTCATGGAAAGCATTCTGTGCAACATTAGGTCTTATTTCATTATTTTTCTTAAAACGCATTAAAATATATCTTAAGTGCATAATTGTTGATTCATTTCCTTTATTTAATAAGCTATTTAAAATTGATAAATATTAATAACTTGCTGAACATCTTTGTCAATAACAGTAAAATACATTGAGTTGTCTGAGCACCTCTAGAAACATCTTATTCTAGTTATGCTAGTACTAATACTGGGAATTTATTTAATCGGATGATAATAACAGTTTCTTTAATTTCAGTACCGGCAATTTTTTATTTTACGCTTTCAGACAACGTTCTTAATTTATCAGTTTAAGGAAACACTACTATTTTTTGCAATGGCTGTGCATTTATGTTTTTATAAACCAACAAGTAAGTAAAGTAAGTAATATGTCTTGCCACGCCCTGATCGTCTCTATAAAAATTATTAAACCCTTGTTCTATTTGCAAGTTTTTTTAAACTTGTATTGGGTGTTTTAACAAACCAATTATTTCTTTCTTTCTCTGCCATCCTTATACCCCACGGGTGTCGGAAAACCAATTATTTAAAAACGAAAATTAAAAGAGTTGACTTTTTTGTTGTAATTTAGGAAAAGATTATTGACGGCCCTGATAATATTGTTGCCTCCCTGCAATTTTTTGTCATTTTTGCTGTCCCTGTGTTTAAACAATGCTTGCGACTGGTAATTGAGTGAAAAGTTAAAGTTGTGCTTTACAAAGCATCGAATTTATTTTAACATAGAAAGGTTTGATTAACAAAAACCCTTGCACAGTTATGTACTTTAGACATACAAATTATAATTTAAAGAAACTCAGTCATTTTTAGAAGGCGCTGACTCATAAGTTTAGTTTTTATTAAATACTAAGAGTTGACCATCTGCCAAAAGGTACTTTTTTCGTACTAGGCTGACAATTTTTCACCTGCCTTCTCTCAAATTTTTGCAAAATGGTAACGTATAAATTCTTAACAGAATCGGCCCGTAGCAGATGCGCTTTTTGGGTTCGGAAATGCAGCAGCCCGATAGCCGCGACCGCCCGGCTATTTGGCAAGGAACTAGAGCAGTCCCGACGTGCGTGCACGAACGTATGGACCTGCTCATGCAAATCAAGAGCCGAGGCCCACGCCACATTTCTTTGTTTACTTTCTATTCAAATGTATAGATAAATATTTAGAACGAACAAACAAGTAGACTAACTAGCAGTAATTCACTGTGGAAACTTAACTATGGAAATTAACTTTAACACTAAACAAAGCGTTTAGAATGCTTTTAAACCTAAGATTCTTCAAGGTCATATGTGAGGAAATCGTCTTACCTAAAAAGCTAACTAAAGCATCAGGAGTCACGTCGTCCAGAGATCATAACAATATGTTTGTCTACACATGACGATCCAGTAAAAACAGCGTCAAATTTTTTATAAAACCAAAATGAAGATATACCATAGAAGAAACTAGTCTACGCCAAAAAGATTACCTATCGTTTTACTATACAAACATCAGTTGTATTAAGCGACCCCGAAATTAAAATATGAGCTCCAATTTTTAACCTGGTACAAAAATTTAAATGCAATAAAACTTCTAATTCACGAAATTAATATATCCACAAAAATGTTCGTTATAAATAAATTTTGTAAAATAGAAAATTATTTATATTAGCATTGGAAAACAGACCTAGTTGACATAGATTTTCTTTTATCAGTAAACTTTGAATATTATTTCTATATATATTCTATATATTTTTTTTCTATATAATATATCTTATATTTTGCAGTTTAGCTTGCATCGACTGCTAAATAGTTGTAACAAAAAGAGCAATATTAATTCGTAACCAACTCCTAAAGACTGAAACTTTTGGAAACATCTTGGCGTTTTACTCTTTCTTATAATCAGAAACTTTAAGTTTTTCCTTCAATTATGTTTGTTCTAACACATTCTTCGCTATATACTCCCCCCATCCCTAAATTAAACATTGTAATTGAAAGTCTTTTAGTAAAGCTTTAAACGAATATCTGAAATTACTCGATCTCAAAGATTTCAACTATAATATGATAAATACATTCATCATACAATCTTACCAAAATAAACAAAAATTTAATGGATGTCAAAAACACTTGAAGGGTTTAAGGATGGTTAGCATACGATTAAAATATCGTATTTAGAGGGTATGCAAAATAAACCATCTTATTTTTAATAAAAATTGTAGACTTTCATTTGCCGTCACTGAAGTATAAGCTAATCTCATTTTATTACTTGTTGTCGTGAGTGATGCAGCGTCATAGGTCACCAAATTGTTTTTTGGGCGAGTCTTTTATAAAAATCCAAAAATCTCATAGAGATATCTGACAATAGGGTACGCTTAATTTTTTTTTCATTCAAGAACTTTTCCTTGTCATTTGTCATTTATTGGTAAGTATAATAAAATATAATACAAGCCATGCTCCAAATAATCACAGATCGTGTGTGTGTGATATCCTGATTTTCGAAGTCAAACATTGAAATATGTGTGAAAAACAGCCAGACTTTAAGCACTTATGTCTGAAAGTGTGTATATAGCAAAAAATATAGTTTGTTGCTCTAATCATTTGACCAAAAAGGATAACTTCAATGAAGACGCGCTTCAGCTAATTGAATGTGGCTAAGGCGATGAATTCAATGCACAAGATATTATAAACGCTATTGATAATGTTCGACGAGAATACCGAGTGGTTCAGAATAATAAAACAAATGTTGAAAACTTTTTTGATAATTCTAAAGGTAAACACTTAAACTCTTAACAGGATTGACACGCAAATCGTTCAACACATTAGTGTCTTTGGTAACAGAAAAGTATTACGGTTTCAGTCTGTTCTAAAGGCGGTCTCTTTTTGAATGTAAAGCGAACCGGTTTGTCTAGACAAAAGATTGCTGTCTATTTTTAAATATCTTGCCAAATAGTTAATAATTACACCATAAATGTTCACATAATATTTAATAAAAAGTTTGTTTCTAAATACTTGGGTTTGGAACACTTTATATGTGTGGATCTATTGGATTCGGTCACACGTATAGCAAAAGAGCTTTATGGAGGAAGCGATAGACTATCCTCGGTTGTGGTGATTAACACAACATTTAGAAAAACGACTATCAGCAGTATCAAAGAGACTTTTATAATTTTTGACTTTTATGAAAAGCTATTTAAAGGCATTTCTAGCAACGCTGACGTAATAAGTGAAATAACAAATCATCAGGATTTTAATACATTTTTAAAAGCAAAAATGTTTTCGTTGTTAATCATAGATTCGATGTGCTCCTTTGATGGAACAAAAAGGATTCACAGTAAAAGTGCCACCAATAAAAGAAAAGCAAAAACAACCAACTGCGCTTGAGGCAAATCACTCACAGCACACTAAAGCTATTTACTAATGAAGTATCTAAAGACTAGTGAGCCGGATACCCTAGAGCTGTGAGGTATTGAAAGGAACGGTGGCGCAAGAATCTATATAGATCAACGGCAGCGACCAAAGCCAGAGAAAGATGAGACACAGCTCACTCACCAAGACGCCCGGCGAGCACGATGTTTTATCGCTAAATTTCCCCCCGCTCATCAAAACAAATGAAAATGGGTAGATGACATTAAGAGATCAGCTGGACTAGGATGGAGAAGAAGCACACAGAACCGAGAAAATTGGCAACGAATGGGGGAGGCCTTCGTCCAACAATGGACGAATGAGAGCTAGAAAGAAGAAGAAGAAGAATGTTGACGTCATCAATCATCGTTTAAAAAATGTCTTCAAAGTGTTCACACAAGTATAGGACATAAAGTCATATGATGAATGCTCTATGAATTGCTTGTGCAATACTAAACAATTTTTTCTACGAGACTAATCAAACCGTGCTAAAGGTCGTGAACTAACCTTGATGTTGAAGTCTCAATATTTAACCCAAAACAAACTTTAAAAAATAGTTGAAGTATGTGGACTAATTAGGACACAAACTATTTATACAACGCTTGACGCACGAATCGACGTCGGTCCAATTTCTCCATTGACTGAAGATGTTCTGAAAGGAATTGTATGTGGCACGTGTCAGCTCACACACGTAACAAATTATTGAGCTGAACACGTTTTTAATTAAGGATCATTCATTGTGAAGGTCGCTAAAAAGTCCTCCCTTGGAATTGAAAATTTTATTCGATTCGACATCTGACCTGATCCTTATACGTGCTGTTATCCAATCACGTTATTCAAATAAGATAAAGTATCATCTTTTCGTTCTTATTGATTTGGCAAAAACATCGCAAAATTCTATCGTTAGAAAATACTGCCAATGTGCAAATGGTGCGCGTACTGTTGGCTGTTGTACGCATACAATGGTAGTTACTTAGTTTTTATAGTTTCTTAGTTTCTATCTCCAAACCTTCACCATTTCTTAATCAGGTGTTTTGTGAGCCAGTCAACAATGAAGACGATGATGATGATGAACATGAGTTAACTGATATAATAATAACAGAGCATTCCATTTCTGATGATAAAGTTTGAGACAAATTTTTATCTTTTATAAACAATTTATTAATTTGTATTTATTCATGTCCTTTTTATATAATCAAATATTTTTCTCTTAAAGATTACTTCAAAAAATTATCGATTTAACAGTTTATGAACTAGTGTCTACTTTTTAGTTATTTATACTGTATATAATTATTAATTTCTTGAAAATATTTCAAGTTGGTGAAAATGTCCAAAAATAATGAAAAATAAAAGTTGTGATTTATCTGAAATGTGTGTTAAAGAAAGAAAATTAAATGCTGATTCAGAATAAGTAAATTTTTTTTAAATATGATCTTGCTTTTGTGAAATGTAGGCCAAAAACTGTAAAATTATCTTTTCTTTTGGAAAAACGACCATTTCCTGTTAGTATGTACGGATGTGTCTACATATATAGAAAGGTCTCTTGGTGCCTTTTAATATGAGATATCATTAAGCCATCCCTCCTTATCTTTTTAAAGATAAACATTTTGCTGTAGAACTCCATGTACGGTTATTTTTTACTACTTTCTCAATAACTTTTATGGTATAAACATAGTCTCCTAGAATAAAATTATGTTGTAGATTATTATCAAATTTGTTATGCTAAATAGGGGAGATAAAAGCGTTCAAAATTTTGAAAAGACTTTAGACGGAGTTGAGGGATAACATACTTAAAAATACTCGCGCCTATGCCATAAAAAATTTTGGGAATACGAACGGTGGTGAAAACTGAGGAGAATATTTGCACTGTTCACTGGCTTTTCGAAAATAACCGCTAAAATTGGTTTTGAGATCGGAATAATCTACGACAGTGCTCTGACAAACATTACTGCTTTACGACAACGCTCAAATACACTCAAATTATTGCAGTCCAAACATTGTTTTGCAACTATCATCTATGTGGACCACCAAAAGAAGCATTTTAGCGCGGATTTGACTAGAATGCTGCTGTTGAAACGTTCTAGTGCGATTGGCTAATTGCACCATTACATCGATTTTACAATAGCAGGATCAAACAGCTTTCTATCCTTTGGAAAAAATGTGTTTCTACATTAGGGGGATATATAAAAAGCTACTTTCTTTTGTATTTTTATGATTCTTTAATAAATTTATAAAATTAAATAATTGCGTTTATATTTCATTCAACTATGTAGTACATACAGAGTTTGTGTTATAACTAATTACAAAACATCTATGATGGTTCTAAACATTTATTATTTGCCATAACGCTTTGTATCTCTCTAGAATTATTTGTTATTTTGAGTTTGGATGATTTAATTCTTTATAATAAAGGGAAACAAATATGGAAGTTTATTTCTAATTAAATAGAAATAAATAAATTTATTTTCCTAGATTAATTTTCAACAACAGCAAACACATCGTTAATAAACTAAGAGTATTACGAGCTTTTGTTACAATTCAAAAATATTTTTTAGCACGAATGGGTTTGCTCGTTAAATTTGTTTGAAGCTGACCCGGAGTTTTACTGCTGTTTGTTCCGAAACTTAAATTGAGCAAACAACTCAAAGCGCGTTAATATTCACAAATGATAATTCGCCAAACATCCAAAGCTTAAAGGGCTGCACCGGGTCTCTGTTATTATAATATTTTTAACGGTTAAAAGCAAGGCTGGCCGCTTTGATCTTTGTGTTTTCATAGTTGTGGATGCGACGGTGCAAAATTTCAATAATTCTATATTTAATATAAAACGCATTTTGACCGTAATGAAGATAAATTATAAGGGGCGTTCTTAAGTGAAAAAGCAAAATAAATAAAGTACACACCTCTTGAAGGTAAATGGCCGTTTGGAATAGATTGTAAGTTCCACTAGACTGCATTTCAATTTATAAAAGCGAATGCTCTAGACAAGCAAATAGGCAAAATTATACTCTAAATGACAACAGATTATTGTGTAGACAACGGCGACAGAGAAACACAACCGACGTACGAAATACACACAATAATGATATTAACTTAAACATCCAGTACCCAGTATTACTGCCCAACAATTTATAATATAGTTGTTGATAGAGGGACATTTTAAAGGTAACAAATAATATAATAAATAAATAAATAATACGTCGAATGTTTCTTAAAGACAGATGATCAAATGATATAAATTATTTGCTACCAGACAAAACATAGAACAACACCAACACAAATTTTGTTCGAATTTACGAGACTATTGGCGTTAATTGGCAATTGACAATTGAGAAAATATAGCCTCTAATCAATAAATTATAAGAGATACAGTTTTAAAGGTTATCTGTAAAATAGATTTTGTCACCCTTTAATGATAACTCCCAGGGGTTGTATAGATTTCTACAAATAAAAAAAACTGTAAAATGCTCACTGAATCTCAGCTTTGCCAACAAATTCTACAATGAATGACGTACACGAAATCTTTGTTGTCTAGCAAACGGAAAGTGTTAAAAGCAAATGTTCAACGCCTTAAATATGAAACGTACTAGCTAAGACAGACCCTGGCAGAAACACGAGGAAGGCAAGGAAAAACCACCTCAGATTTTTTAAGGCATGTTTGGAAATGAAATCTGGATTGGTGTGTTGGGCACGTGCGAGACTAATTGGAAAACAAAGACAATCAACAAAGAAATGGGTAGGAATAATACTAGGTCATAGAATACTAAATAAGTCACAAACTTTATTTCTTTATCAGATATAAATATCGTAATTCAGATGCAAGAACGACGGCGAGCATTAATATAATCAATATGCCCCAACAGTAGATAAATCTAAAGTTCTAATTAGATGGTATGTAAAAATCAAAAATTAGTCAAAGGAACACAACGCTATGACCTGATGGTAATTATGGAAACTTAAATGTAAAGACTGGAAAGGACGGGTTGAAGATATAGCACAACACTATAGACTTGGAGATAATCTGATTGAATTTTACCAAAAACACTTATTCATAATTGCTAATACTAGGTTATCCCGAAAGCTCATTGCGTTTTTAATTCTTACAAACTATGTTGGCACGACGGTCATGCTTCATCTGACAAAATTTACAGGTGCATTCTTTTGCTTTACTATTTCAAGAAAATGTCAAAAGCTGCAGTTGCTGCCAAGAAGATGGTTCAGGCACTTTAAACTCGGGGACACAGATCGGGAAGACAAGCCGCATTTCGGCGGACCACCAACTGTTGATCACGAAGCTCTGGTGGGATCTGTGTAGGCTTCAACAAAATCTAGTGTACATGATTTGACCAGCAAGTTAGGGGTTAGAAAGTTGTCGGTTTAGCACCATTTACATATACTGAGCTTCAAGAGAAAGCATTTACGCGTAATTCTCCACGAACTGAAGTCTGACCAAGCCGAAAAGCGAGTCTGTCGACAACTTCTCTAGAACGAGCAGGACATCAACTTTTGGCACAAAATCGTGACATATGACGAGAAGTTGCACAAGTCTATGGGCAAGGCTAAGGACGGCATTCCGGAGTTCTTTGCCTCAAAAGATCGTGATTAGTTTTGCGAGGAAATCGAGCAGATTGTTGGTCGCTAGGTGAAGTGTGTTGAAACAGATAGGCTGTGTTTTGAGGAATAAATATTACGTGTTATATATTAAGTTTCTTTAAAGATATCTAGCTTTCTAATGAGCCCAAAATCGTACCAACTTAGTTGGTACAAATTAAAAACGTGAACCTAGTACTTGGTTCAAAGTTCGTCGTAGATGTTTGTATATTTGGAGATAATTGCAGTACACACATAATATATATATATATATATATATATATATATATATATATATATATACAAAAGGATCTTCACAGCTGACGCTGTCTTCCTTCACTCAACCGTTTCTTCCACTCCTTCTTGCCTTCCCAATCTCCGTCTGCTAGCCCTCTTCTTTCCATGGCTTCGTCCACCTCATCTCTGAAAGATCTTCGGGGTCTTCCTCTCTTTCGTTTTCCTGGAGGACTCCACTCTGTTATTTTCTTTATCCATCGATTATTGTCCGTCCTTCTAACATGGCCGTACCATATTAATTTCTTTTCCTCAATGTAAGTCAGTGTGTCTTTTCTACATTCATTCTCCTCTCTATTTCTGTATTTCTAATTCTGTCCAGTCGTGTCACCTGGCAGCACCTTCTCCAAAATTCCATTTCTGTGGCTTTTATTTTCCTCTATTTTTCTTATTAATTATCCAGTTTTCTGCCCCATATGTCATAATACTTCTGATAATTGTGTTATATATTCTGTGTTTTGTATTTTTGTAATGTGTGTGTTCCATAGAATGGGATGTAGTTGTCTGATACTTATTCTAGTTTGTCCTAACCTGTTCTTTATTTCTTCTTCTGTAGATGTATTTTTGATATAGTAAAGCCTAGGTATTTGAACTTATTTTTCCTCTTATTTCTACATTGTCGTCTATTTCTAAGTTTTTACCTCTTCTTCTGTAATCGCTAAATATTCTGTCTTGTCGAAGTTTATTTCCATACCGGCCTTAGTGTACTCGTCTTTTAGTTTTCGTAGCATATAACTCAGGTCCTCTTCATCTTGGGCTATTATCACTTGATCATCTGCGTAGCTTAGTGTATAAAGATGTTCATTGCGCACTGGTATCCCCATTCCCTCACATTTCCTTTTCCAATTCTTTAAGGTATCTTCTAAGAATATCTTGAATAGGGTTGGAGATGTGCAGCATCCTTGTAGGAGCCCTTTTGTTGTCTTAAAGTAATTACTGATCGTCTGCCCCACTTTCACTGCCACTTGGTTGTTTCCATAAAGTTGCTGTATTGCCCTGATTAGACTTTTGTTGATCCCTATATTACTCATCGCTTCCCACAGTTTTTTTCTGGGAACCGAGTCGTACGCTTTTCTGAGGTCTATGAAGGTCAAGTGAATGTCCCTGTTTTTCGCTCTTTTCTTCGCTATAAGTTGTTGGATAGTATATATGTTGTCTATACAGGATTTTCCGGCTGTGAATCCTGTTTGGTCTTCTCCTATTTTTCCATGAATATTGTCTTCTATTTTGTTTTTACTATTTTTGCATAAATTCTTCCCATTAGAGAGATCACACTAATGCCTCTATAGTTGTCACATATTCTGCGATTACCTTTTTTAAATATCGACGTTATATACGCTTTTGTCCATTCATTCGGTAGTACATCCCCATTTAGTGCTTTACGAAACATATATTGCATCATGCGTAGTAATTTCGGGGTTCCATACTTTACCATTTCGGGTACTATTCCTCCCGGTCCTCCTGATTTTCTATTTTTAATGATTGTGTGGCCTTTTGACTTCTCCAATTGTTATTTCTACTTCTTCGTGTTCTATTTGGTCATTTTGTTTATTTTCTATCGTTTGTCCTTTAAACTCTTCTCTATTTTCTGTTAGCAGGTCCTGGTAGTATTGCTCCATTTTTCTTGTTGTATGAACGGTATGTATGCCTTTTCTTTTGAATTTGTTCTTAACGTTTTTAGTATTCGCCATGCTTCTGAACTCTTTGTTCCCCTATGTATTGGTCAATGTTTGTGCACATGGTTTTCCACTGATCATTCTTTTCTCTTGTTACTAATCGTTTTACCTCTTTGTTCTTCTCTTTGTACTTTTGTTGATCTTCTTGCGTTTTGGTGCTTAGCCACCTATTATATTGTTCTTTCTTTTCCTGGATACTTTTTAGTGTATTTTCACCAAGGATTATCTTGTGATTATTGTTCTTTTTTATTCTGACTCCCAGTACCTCCCGAGCTGTTTCTTTTATACTAGTTTTTATATGTTCGTGCATGTCTGTTATATTATCAAATGTGAATTCATTTAGTTTCTGATCCAATTTTCTTTGGTAGAGTTCTCTTATTTTTTCGTCTTGTAGCTGGTCGACTTGGTAGTGCTGATCCTCTATTTTTTCCTGTGTTTGTTTATAGGTTATTGTTGTTTTCCTATACCAAGGGAATTCCATCTTTGCGATTAATAATTTGTGGTCTGTGCCACATTCCGCCCCTCTTTTAACTCGTACATCTTTTATTTTTATTTTGGTGTTGATTCTTATTATGATGTAATCGATAATATTATCGCTAATTATTAAATCGTCCCTTTACAAATGTTATTAACACTACAAAAACATACCCAGATGCCGACATAAAACCAGATCACATTCCGGTTGTAGCTCAGGTACAGCCAATAGTTGCAAATATGTATTATATAACTCAAAGAAGCAGCTATGAAATAGTTGAAAGAAAATTAAACAAAGAATTTTCTAAAGCTAAAAAAACTATTAAAATATTGAAACACAATGGAGTAATTTGAGAAATACAAATAACAAAAAATAACATAGAAAAATTAAATACAAGAAGGAAAAACAGGAGCAAGAAATCATGAAACTAATAAGCTAAAGAAGAAAATAAAAAATGGCAGCAGATATAAAATATTAGATAGAGATATAAAACATAAGATAAATATGGCACAATTATAGTTAATATAAAAGCAAAGTAAAAAAATAGAACTTATTAACAAAAATAACAAGGCTGTGGTCGAAGTTCACAAACTTTGACATTTTGTCCACAACTGCGGCGGACATTTTCAGAAGAAAATCTTTTAAAAATTAAGCGACTGTCCCGTGCGTTTTTGTTTTTATACTCGTGCGAGTGTGGTAGGGATGGTGTTGGGGGCCGTCGTTGACATCACCGGGACGGTAGATAACGTGATAGGGCTAGCTGCTGACGTTAATCGGGTTGTTGCAGGTATTATTTTGGCATTTTCTGGCGTCACTCGCTCTTTCACAATATCGCGGTCTGTTCTATGCCCCTAGAGAGAGATAAGCCAAGATTTAAATAGATTGAATCCGTCGTCTCTGTTAAAATTATTTTTATATTTATAATTTTAATTTTTAGAGGACTTTCTGCTGAAGATGTCGCCGTAGTTGTGGACGAAAGATCGAGAGTTTCTGAACTCCGACCATGGCCTTATAACCCGAGAACCAACCACAAGATGTTAGGCAGCACATTATACTCAGTACAGAAAAAATTTATTCTAAAAATTTAAAAAGTTTTTAGATATTTTTTATATATTTATCATTGGTTATAATTTATAATCATTATAAATTTCAAATGTTAGAGAAAGGATAAATTGATGTACCTAAAAGAGATTTTTAAAATTTATTGATGCAATTTATAATTTTCGAGCCTGTTATTCATTGATTATTTTTCAAATTTACGCTCCTTAAGTGCATCAAAAAATACTTTTCTTTATATTGGCTTTAATTTTAAGTAAATTTAATAAACGGCATAAAAGAGAAGTATCTAATACGAAGCTTTGTAAGAAAGTCCCAGCATTATCGCTTTAATAAACTTATAAGTAATACCAAAAATAAATTAAAAATATGAAAAAAATATGTTGTATGTTATTTCATGACAATATAAATAAACCGCAACATGAGAGCAACATGAGAATAACAATGAGGAAGGTCCTAGTGTATACAAATCAGAAGCAATTAAAAACAATAAGATAACTAAAAAGCAGTAAAGGTTTTGATCCAGATACAATAAATGCGAAAATTATTACTCGTGACCCTGCTTAATAGAATGTATGATACAGATATATCCATTCCGATACAAAAAAAACCAAAACTAAATTCATCTAATGACTACTGATTAATAAGTACAATAATCCAAATTCTTAAAGAAACTCATAGAATTAATACAAACCGCAATATGCCGAAAATGCGACAATGTACCCGGAGAATAACAATTTTGATTTAGAAAAGACACGGTATTGAGAGAAGCTACTTTCTGTGTACATCTTCTGGGTCAAAAATGTCTGAACTAATAGGAGAACTGATTTATCTATTTTGTAGACTTTGAGAATGCGTTAAGTATAAAGCCCCCATAGAAAGGAAGACACTTGAGTAACACAAAATTATAGGTGCAGAAATCCAAATAAAGAAAGCGTAAAACAAGGTTTAATATTGTCTTCTACATTTTTCTATATTTTTGTTTGAAAACACTTCCATGTCAACTTTACAAGAACTTAATTAGGCAAATAAATGGATAAACGATAAATAATGTCTGTTATGCTAACTGTACCTTTATTAATGCAGACTTAAACATATTAATACAAAACAATTATCAAATAGAGTTAACAACAAGTATGAAAAGAAAGGGATCAAAGCAAACATAATTAAAACCAAAATCACAATTCTACAAAAATCACTAAATGCACCAATCCTGTTTAACATCAGAAATCAACAACTAGGGATAGTATGTAAGTATAAATATATAAAAATTGAAATAAACAAACATGCAGGACCAACAAAGAAAATTAAAAATCAAATTAAAATAGCTGAAGTGCATTCTTAAAAAAGAAAAAAATATATTGCAATGGAAATCTTTCCTTATCATTACGAATAAAATTGGCTAATTGTAGCTGTGGACTTTCCACACAACTAATGAAGAAATATTAACACCAGGATCTGTCAGAGACTTGTTAAGATAAATTAAGATCAGAAAAACAAATTATTTAGATCATATAATGAGAAATGAGAAACTAATGCTCTTGAAGAGAATACAAAAAAATAAAAAATAAAAGAAATATCCCATAGCTCAACAATATTTTTTTAGCGAACTGGTACTGACACTTTCAGCCTCTTCAAAGCAGCAAATTGTGATCGATGCATCAGAGTGAGATTCGTCGGGAAAAAACATACTTAATGTTGGTGCCCCAAATAATTTTATCAGTAGTTTAAAATTACATTTGTAAGATTAATAATTATTATGCTTTTTTTAATTTTTAAATGGAAGAATGTTTGTTTTTATATCATATTTAAATAGTTTCCTATATATTTTGACTAAATAAAATTTGAATTTAAAAATTAAATTTATCATGTAGACGAACTCTTACATGCAAGCCAAAATAACAACTCGGTAATTTAAAATTAAAAAACATTTCGATTAACTGTCTAATAAACGCATAAAATAAAAAGCATAGCATGCTCTATTAGATTATTATATAGCCCGTAGCTGTTAAACCCAAATGTAGGTTCCCAAAGCAGTACCTTCGCAATCCTTTCAAGAAATTCCGGTAATTGCTAGCAGTCCCGAAGCGTACGTCGAGCAAATTACAGCGAAATATTTAAGTAAGCGATGCAGACCTTAATATGCTGTATCGGGAAAGCCAATCCTCCTTTAAGCAATTTCAAAAGCTAATAAATTTCAATTAGATCACTTCAACCTTTTCACTTACTTCAAACTTATCGTTAATTCTAATTGACCTTAATTGCGCTTGAACTTCATAGCAACCCTTGGATGAGTCTCGAGCAGTTAAAATCGAGGAGTTCATCGAAGCCCTTCGGTCTAAAATGTTAAAACACCTTCGACGTCACCTCGATGTTAATTAAGTCTGGCGCTTGTTTCGCAAACACATTATTATCTTGGCATGATTACTTAAACGCACTTTATCACAACATAATTAACGAAGAAAAACATATTAGCGCCCGATAAGTACGTCATACACCTTTATTATTTGGGTTGTGTATTTGATTTACTAAAGATTAAAATCCGTTACATAATTTATATGTAATTATAATATTATTTTTAGAAAATCATTACAGTTTATAGTTTACAATTTTCTATATCAATATCTTCCTACGTGAATGGATTTGTTTACATTTAAATAAGCAAAAAGCTGATTTCTATCTGCGAAACAGAAGTATAAAGACAGGAGAAGAAATACCTAATGAAATCTATAAAAATCAACCCACAAGGGGTGAGAAAGTATGAGAAGCGCAATTATTAACTGAAAAGCTTAACAAAATTTCAGCTTTAACAAATTTTAATAAAATAAAAAAAGTATGAAGTTCTATTAGAAAACACAAGTTTTCACATAACGACCCAAAACTAAACAGACGAGAAAACTGCCAATAACTAGAAAGTATAATATTTTCAAAAGTAAAAAACCTTTAAATTTTTAAAATAAAAAATCAAAATAAAAATTTGAATAAAAAATATGTAAACAAGTAAAGCGTAAATTAGAAATTATAACAGTGGAGGAATTAAGAAATGTAGCATTTATACTGAAAAAAGTTATACAATTCAAAATATGATATTTAAAAAACTTGTGTAAGAAAATACAAACGAAATGGTTCAGAAAAATGTAACTAATAGCCACAAACATAAACAGAAACTACGATTACGACAGGATACCGATGCTGACAATTAATAAGTAAGTGTAGACAAAGACACTCTAAAAATATAAAAAAAGAAAGGTTAAGTAGCGAAAAGGCTAATAAGTAAGAAAAAAAACTAAAGAGTTTTAAAATGGCACTACACTTGATTATACAAAGATAATAATGGCGGATAAATTTTAGGAGAAAATAAAAGTATTACAATATTTCAAAATGTCATTTAAGCGTGGCGTACGAAAATAGTAGTAAAAGAGAAAACGAAATTATTAACAAAATATTAATAGCACATAATAATGGCGAGGCCATATTTGGAACATGGCTTTGTAAACTGAGAGGTTAAGGCTATCATATATACTTGGTCGTCGCTTGACATCTGTAATATAGAGTAATGGGTTAAGCACCGTGCTTTAGACGACCGCATTATTACCCTCTTGTTCAAAGTGGACGCAGGCACCCGAATATTGTTTAGTAAGCCACCTCTCAAGCATCCACGCAGCCACGTGTCTCAACAGCTACGCTGCCGCCAGCAGACAAATTGTAGAAATATTTATCAAACATAGAGTGAGTTTAATTGGTTTCGCAGTTACCCTAATAAAATTATATGCACAATGTCGTGGAAATCTTCAGACATAATAAATTAGCTAGCTCACAATTGATATAAATGTTGGCAAATTTTATGGTTTAAAGCGTATTTTAAATATTCCATAAAAACGATTATGCAAATAGAAAGAAACACAATATATTTAATAGACAACATAATACAGCAATTATACGAGGGTTGGGACATAAGTCGGAGCAACTATTTGTTTTTTACAGGTAAAGGATGGTATCACAAAATGTCGACGTCTTAAGAAGCCATGTATTCAAAGTGTGAGTATCTACAACACAAAATTGCTCTACGATTTTCTATAATTGCACTGTATCTCCGAGACTACGTGCGGAATTCTTAGATTAGTATAAAGGGTTTCATTAGTGACGTACCATGGAGCGTTGGTTATTGTGCGAAGGATTTTGGACTGGCATCGTTGCAGAATTTTGGTGTGGAAGGCCTTAGCGCAACTACACAGCTGAATCTCATATGTACAGGTGGGTTTAATAATACATTTATATAGCAGTAGTTTGTTCGAAAGTGAGAGTTGAGAGCGTTTGCCGATGAGCCAATGCGTTTGCTTAATTTTGAGATCTATTTGCTTTAATTTGGTTTGTGATCCAGATGTAGACTAAGGTATTTGAGGTCCTTCTTCTAAGGTATTGGAGTATTGCTGATATTTTCGTGGACTTACGTCTATTAGTGAACGTAATTTGTGAGGATTTATCGCTAGTGACTGTAATTTGCTATTTATTAAACCAGTTCTCTAGGATGTATAGATGAATTTGTAAATGAGATGCTGCAGTTATGGGATTTTCGTTGATTAAGAGAATAGCTGTATCATCAGCAAACATGGCAAGTGGAGTATTGTCAATTATAAGTGTATCAGAGGTATCCAGAAGATAAAGTAGCGGTCCTAGAAAGCTGTCCTGGGGTACTCCGGAGGTGATTTCATAATATTCAGAAGTTGTGTTGTTTGTTTTGACTTCGAAGCTTCTTTCAGTTAAATATGATTTTACTATTAGGTATAACTGGCTTGGGAAATGGAGTTTAATTTTATATAACAGACCCGTGCGCTAGATTTTTGTTGAAGGCCTACTTTATGTCTACGCATACTGTTGTACAAACGTGTAGTCTCTAATGCTGCCGGAAGCCAAACTGGTAGTTTGGGATAATTTGGTTTAGGTCTATAGTTTTATAGATTCTTGTAAAAAGCAACTTTTTAAATATTTTAGAGTTTTAGAGTGGTAACAGGCTGATGGGTCTGTGGGAGGAGGGTTGCGTGGGAGGAGTTTGTCAGATTTAGAAAACGTAATAATTAATGCACATTTGCACTGGACGATGAAATATCAAAACGTTTGGTTACTGTTGTATATTATGGTAAGCATCACTAAGGCTTTCCGGGAAAGGTTTTGCAAAACGCCTCCTACAATTAAATCGCAGCCAGGTACTTTACGAGGATTAGATAGTTTGATTTGTTGGGTTAGTTCGGCTGGAAAGAATAGTCTGGGTGGTGGAGACATTTGGTAAAGCACATTAAGAAATGATGCAATTTCAGTAACATCGTTTCCTGCCGGTTGAGGTGTTAAAAACACAATAGCGAAATAGTCGGCAAATGTGTCTGGTTTTTCTTTGTCTGATCTAGCCTATGTATCTTTGAACTTTTTAATTGGAGGTATCACTACTGTTGGTTTCTTAATTTTTACTGTCCTTATACTATAATAAGAAAAGTAATGTAATCGGCGGAAATTTGACCTACCCAGTTTTTCACATTTCTGGGCGAAATCTAGCCTCAGGACACCAAAAAAATTGGTTCGTGTGTGTGTGTGTGTGTGTGTGTGTGTGTCTGTCTGTCTGTCTGTCTGTCTGTCTGTCGTTCTGTCAGTAAGCAAAATATCTCGAGAACCGTTAGAGATAGAGACTTGAACTTTGGTATACACGTTATTTGTAGGGGAAGCAGTGCGAAATTTTTGGTAAAAATCGGCCAAGTTGTTTGGTCGCAAGGTCGCAAAATCGGTCGCAAACCGGTCGCGAATCTAAACGCTTGAAGATACAAAAAATTTATGAGAATAAAAATGATTTGTTATCATGAGATAAACATTAATTTAAAATAAAAGTTGGTAAAATAGGAACTCGAAACAAAATTGAAGCTCAGGATTTTTAATATACCGGGTGTTCATAAAATGTTTCGGGAAATTTATATTACCGGATAGATCAGACCGAGACGAACAAAAAATTACAATGAAATGTTTTGATCCGAGGTCAAATAAATAAGTTATAGCCGATTAAAAAATAATTAAACGGACCAATGACAGCGCGCTCGGAGAGCTTCCTGGCGGACTACGGGTGGACGGGAGGAAGCGCTTGGCCGCTAGGAGGGAGCACGCAAGCGATAATGGGGAAGGCCGTGCGGCCGAGCTCGCACGGTTACCTTCAGTGATGTAGCAAAATTTTAAGTACGAGTCATTTATTGTCTTGTGCTGTTTAATTTAATCAGCTTTCGAGTGTTGGACTCGCGCCTCGTCCTTTTTTATTAAAATAACAAGTTCCGGGACGAGAGCAGCGCAGGGCCGAGACGATGGACCCGGTATAATATATAATAATAGGATAAGGAAAGTAGTGTGATATTCACATCAGATTTTTTTGTTGCCTTCTATATCGATTGATCAACAGGTGAGAAGTTAGTGGACGCAATGGTGGAAAGTGTCGTCCCGGACTTTTAATAATTTAGAGTGGAGTTGATGAGCGAGCCTATTATACATGGTCTTGTCTTGCCTTTGTTTAGTTCGCTGTCACTTTTTTCCTGCCTTGCGTTTTTCCGTGACAAGATGTCGTATGTGACGAGAAATGTTGATATTCCCTGGGGATTGTTTGTTGCACTGGGTGTGGCTTGCCATGCCACGTTTTGTATCGTTGTTGTTAAATACTGAGTTGCTTTGCCTAGGTCATGGGCGTTCTTAATTCGGACAGCTAGACTAATTTTGTAGTCCAGTATACTTTTAAAATGGTCCCAATTAGTGGAATGATTTCCTGGTGATAATAGAGGTACCCAATGTAATTAGAATTGTGGTATGGTCAGAGAACAAGTTATAGATTGATTCTACGTTGGTGTATGTGTTCGCTACACCACAAGAAATAGCAAAGTGGAGCAAATCAGGAATTTTATTTGCGTCTGTAGGTCAGTAAGTGGGTTCTTCGGTGGACAGGTAGTTGCAATTGTGATTTTGTATTACTCGAAGAAAGTTACGTCCTTTTGAATTAGTTAGTCTCGATCCCCAGGCTACGTTTTTGTGCTTTGAGCTTTGGATTTTGTTAATTTAAAGGAGTTCCATGCATAGTGGGAGATTGAGCTTTTGATAATTACAGTTGATTTGCCATGTGCCGTGGCATATGGATTGTTGGAGATATATACATAATAGCCCCTAATTTTATTTGCCGTTCTAGCGGTTGCCTGGGTTTCGAAAACAAATAATACGTCTATATCTTGTAGTTGCAAAAACGTTATTATTTCGGATATGTGGTTTAATATGCCGTTGGTGTTCCAGAGCTTACGACGGAGAGAGTTCGCCACCATTAAGCTAATTTATTTATATTAGTTGAGAACATATTTAAAAAAATGCTGTTTTGAATAATCTGCGAAAACATTGCTTTAAATTCCATTAAAAAGTTAAAGAACGTTTGAATAATGCTTGTCTGCTGTTCGTTGGATGTACGAGTAGGAGGTCTTAAGTCTCGTGATTGCAAAAAAAGAGGTCTGTGCTAAGAATGGTTTGTGGCTTCTGAATTTAAGTTGAAACTTTGTAATGCAGGTAGCGGAAATTTAGTTAAGTTTCTGGCTTTTTGGATGTCTTGGTATACAGAGCACCCCTTGTAATTGGTTGGGTATTGTCCATTGCATAAAGCACAAGTGGCTGGATTTTTGAGTTTTTTTAGCACAATTGGCTTGCGCATTTGACACAGACAAATGGTTTATTACAATATGCTTTCGTAAGGCTGTATTCTTAACAGAGAGTGTACTGAGGTATGGTTTTTGTTTTCCTGGGAGGTTTAATTGTAATAATCATATTACTTAGATGTTTTACATTGAAAATCGACTTATCACTTTCTTTAGGTTCTAGGTCTACCATGAACAATGATAAATGTTGTTTTGTCACTTTATGATGCATGTTAATAGTGTGGTCAAGAACCCCAAGTTATTTTATTATTTTTGACATTGGTATAGAGTAGTAAAGGTTTCAAATAGCCACCCTATATACATGTTCTTCTTTTAGCTGGTATGTGTGATGAAATAAATTTTTATCTTTAGGGTGTTTGGTAAGTTTTCTGTATGAATCTCTTGTATTAGTATTGATTTTAATTTTATTGTTTGGCAAGACTGTTTTGTAGTATTGTTTATTTTCTAGGATTTTATTAATATTGTTAATTATTTCATTGCAGTTGTTTACTTCGTGGATATAAACCGGTGGTGACTTCACAATTTTAGTTTGATGATTATTAGGTGCTTGCTCTTGACTAAGATTGAGTTTATGAGAGGTCCTCATATTTGTTTGATGTGCCGTAAGAATGGATTGTTGTCATTTAAAACTTGATTTTGATTGTTTTTTTTCGTTGTTTTATTGTTTCGGGATTGAAACTATTGTTTGCGATATTCATTATTTGTTGGTTTGTGCTATCTTGCACCGCTTAAGAAAAAGTTAGCGGCTGAGGGTTAATTAAAAAGGAGATGATTGATATGCATGATAATGCGTGAGATATACGGGCTGTGGGTTAGGTTGACTATTGTAATTATTTTGTTGTTAGGTAAATTGATATCCTTGTACAATAGGAATATTGAATCGTAATTTTTAGGGGCTGCTGATGCATCCGGAGGCCCGAGGTCTTAGCTGTTTTTCATACAGTAATAGATTTAAATTGTATATACAGTCTTGAAGTGGTATGATGGGGGTTCTCAATAGATCGTTCGACACTCGACACACAAAGATAGCAGGGCGTAGCAGACGTGCTCACTTTGAAAGTCAAATGGAAACTCAATATATATACGTATGTATAAATGACGCACAAAAATATATGTATTTATAAAATTGAGAAATAAATGATAATGAGCAAAATATTCTAAGTAATTATTATAAACAAGTGATATAATTAAAGATAAAAATAAAAATAAATCATAGTTAACTTTAGCTTAAGAAAATTAAAACATTAATTTAAAAAACCAAACACTAAACTTTAATAGGCTAATATAAAAAAATTTGTAAGATATAAAGTTAATAATAGTAAAAAAAACTGCGATTTATAACTACACAGGAGAAAGAGATAACGATAACAATTTTATATAAAAAAATTAAATTAAAAATCTAGATTATTTACGGTTTGAGACACAATAAAAAATATAGACTACACTGATACAAACTCAAATTGACAGGACATCAGCGAACGTTTTAAAAGGGCATCCGTAAATCAAATCAAACATTTTTTACCAATTCTCGAAAGGCGTTTATTCAAAAAGCGGAGCACACTTACAGGTAAAACTTGAGGTACAAATTTTTTCCAAAAAAAGTTAGTAATATGAGTAAACAGATACTGATACATACGAAGGTAAATCAAATATAAACCGAAATTATCTGTATTGAATTTATTAAATCAGTACAAGAATATAAACACAAAGTTATTTTTCTACAAATCTCATGTCTTAGCAAAATAACTTAGAAAAAAAACATCACACGACTTTCCTTATCCTGTTATTACATATTATACTGGGTCCATCGTCTCGGTCCTGCGTTGCTCTTGTCCCGGAACTTGTTATTTTAAAAAATGACGAGGCGCGAGTCCAACACTCGAAAGCTGATTAAAATAAACAGTACAAGACAATAATTGACTAGTACTTAAAATTTTGCAACTGAATTTTGTCACTGAAGGTAACCGTGCGAGCTCGGCCGCACAGCCCTTCCCCATTATCGCCTACGTGCTCCCTCCTAGCGGCCAAGCGCTCCCCCTCGTCCTCCCGCAGTCGGCCCGAAGCTCTGAGCGCGCTGTGATTGGTCCGTTTAATTATTTTTAATCGGCTATAACTTATTTATTTGATCTCGGATCAAAAAATTTCATTGTAATTTTTTGTTCGTCTCGGTCTGATCTATCTGGTAATATAAATGTCCCGAAACATTTTATAAACACCCGGTATATTAAAAATCCTGAGCTTCAATTTTGTTTCGAGTTCCTATTTTACCAACTTTTATTTTAAATTCATGTTTATCTCATGATAACAAATCATTTTTATTCTAATAAATTTTTTGTATCTTCGACCGTTTAGATTCGCGACCGCTTTGCGACCGATTTTGCGACCTTGCGACCAAAAAACTCAGCCGGTTTTTACCAAAAATTTTGCACTGCGTCCCCACCTACAAGTAACTTGCATACCAAATTTCAAGTCTCTAGCTGTAATGGTTCTCGAGATATACACATACACACACAAGGGAATTAGTCCGAACTGCATGGAAAGTGCTACAGGACAGTAATCCAAAACTATGATTGAAATAGGGAGTTGCCGTAAAGTAAAATAATATCCCAAATTGAAAATTCACTTTTTTTTAAATTCAGAGTGACTGACGGTTCTTAGAAAAATACGTGGAAAATTTTATTTATGTAAAAAATTGTAATTGTAAGAATCTTCCCACTTGAAAACCGAATATTGGCTTTGGCAAATTCTGGTTTATTTGGATTTTGGGATTCATTTTAAGTAACAATCTGGTGCAAAACATACCTCCTTTTTAATTTAGTAACATGCCATTTTCACACATGGAAACGCTACCTTTTCTGATCTTTGACAAGAATATGAGGAACTTATCTTTTTGAAACTCAAAATTTCCAGTAATGATTTCATGGTTACTGCCACAGTTCATTCAAATTTCAGAATTTCAGTGACCGTTAATCAGCAATTATCAGAATTTAAAAGACGGAGAACAATTGAACTATTTTCTTTAGTTACATTGATCTTTGGGAGACGTCGGTGGCCTTTTTCAGCTGTTTTTCGTTCTCCTAAAAATTGATTATACCTTATGTACACTGGCTTTTTAGGGGCGTTGTCTTTAAACTATTCTTTGTGTTCTTAAAATTTAGTTTTACGCTTTCCATAAAAAATAAATAAAAACAATGTGACAAATTTTTGGAAGCCGTTTAAAGGCACCGGTTAATACGGAGGTTGCCCTCGTACCATTGTGGTTGAACGTAATGCCTTCAATGTGCGGCCAGCTGCTGTTGAAACCCTCCGAGATGCTTGTGCACGTGCAAGGACTAGAACGAAACGAAAAATTCCAGATTGCAAAAGAACGATCCCAATGCTTCAGGAAGACTCCAGAAGAGGTACTGGATGTATAAATAGCACGCAGCGGAACAGCAAATAAAGCAAAGTGAACTGTGGTAATGCAAAATAAATTGTGTTTAAGATAAATAGAGTGTAGTGTGATTTTGTATTAATAATTTCTTGTGTAGTATACATAAATGATTAAATTAGGCATCCTTACCTTCAATACCGCGGCTCTTTATGTTCACGTTACGGTCTGTAAAAAAAATTTTCTTTAAATATACAGCACATTTAAAATTTACAGAATGCATCATGTATGACAAGATAATTCGCTCTCTCTACTGTCTTAATTTACCATGTAACCCAATTTAATGTATAGAATGTAGCAAATGAACCTAATCAAAGAGATTTAAAATTTAATACCAAAACTATTTAAAAAATAAATACTTTATAGTGAGATACGCAAAACGTACCAGAACATAAAAGAAAGAAAAACACAAAATGTAATAAAAAAGCAATATTTTTAAAGAATATCGATTTAAATTAGTAGCAATGGTGTCAAAGAACAAAAAAAAATCATATTCAGAATATTATTCTCTAATTCTAGTTAGCGCTAATACATAATCTTTAATATTCTTGGTGGTATGACTTGAAGGGATATAGTAAAATACAATAATTCTGATTCTGAGTTTAAAAGATAAAAGTTGTATTGCTAAATATAATAGTGCTAAATGTGTTGCTCTTTTGTAATTAGACATGGAAGAACAGTATTCTCACAAAGACATCTTCGATTTATTAATAATATATTAATATAGAAAAACAATTAGAATACAAGTTATGCAAAGTTATTCAACTTTGACAAAAAATTCCTTTAATACGTAGATAGTAACAAATAATTAAATATAAAAAAGTGTTCCACACAAAAGTAACACAAGTGTAAACTTATTTAAAAATGTATATCAAAGACATTTTGTTTAAAAAATAGTGAACAAAAAAATATGTAAATATAAAACAAATATAATTGAAATTTAAAATAATAAATATACAAATATAACATAAAAAAGTAAAATAAAAAAAAAAACAAAAATTATTTTCCTTAAAATTATAAGAGACTAAAATCTGTAGCCGAGCAAAAGGTCGGGAAAAAAATTTGGTATAACCGTCATATTCTTAAGTGTTTTAGGACCGGTCCGCACAGACCGCAATTATCCTGTGTTAAAATACCTGAGAGTTGGATTTTCTGGCCAGATTATAAGAAATATTTTCCCTCTCCTACATTCACCAGGATAGTCAAATGTCGATTCTTACTTCAGACCGATCTAACAACGACAAAAGATTGCAGTTAGCCGTAGTAACGTGTACTTTTGCCTGTCAAAGTTTGTCGATGTATACCTGCCACGGATATCGCATATGTTAAAATATATATTCGTACTCCATGGTGTTTTTATTTACGACTTACCATCCCAATACTTATAATCTTTTAATATTAGATATTAAGCGCAGCTGTTGGTTGCACAATAGTGATATATATATGATAATATATAATATTTATCAATAATCATATAATATTTTATCAAAATTCTCTATGTTGAATACAATTCTCATTGGCATATACCAATGTATAGCGGTTCCTGCGTACTCCTAAAGAATCAAACAGTATTTATGCAATATTCACTTAAATTACGTGTATGTTCTGGAAAACTCAACAAATTATTAGCTCAAGACATGAGAAATAGTGCAGTCAATTCTTTTAGGCAAATTGATGACCAAAAATAACATACAGAATAAAATATTGACTTAAGTTCTGTGTGAATTAAAAAATACTTATACAGGAACGAAATATATACAAAATACAAAAGGAAGATCTGTCAGACAGGTGAGATTGACAACAAATGTTGATAAAAAGTTCAAGTTACAATAATCACCATTAAGCCACTTTGCATATATTTGTTGAGTGTTTTAGCACACTGCCATATGTTTCTTTTAAGACACTCATTAGGTACTTAGCTGCGAATGTGCAGTTTATCTATTTTGTTGCCTGTGGCATTATATTAACTATGTTGGCGTATTTAAAACACAACGATAATATTATTAACAGAAAAAATACAGAAAAAGTCGGATATCTCCAATAAACATAAAATGTTCTCTATTGCACAGGCAAGCCAACGCTGAACAAGTTTCTTTATACCATTAGAGGATACGTTAAACGGCTATTGCAGGCACTAGTAAATTACAGCTGCTTGCACGTCCTTATCATTACATTAGCGTTGTCCCTTTATATTTTCTTTCAGCTTAGAAAAACACCACAAGGAACAAGGTAGCAACTTTCAGGAGCTTTAGTGCTTGTTGTGATTATAACTAGCTGGAATGAAGCAATACTAAAGGCAATGGAGAAAAAATATATACAAGAAGGAGAATGGCAGAACCGAGCACAATGGAAAGAAATCTCTTGGGGACAAGAAGGAACAGATATCACCCGTAAAACCGAAAAGAGAGTGGGAGAGAGGGAGAGAAAGTGATTATAACTAGAAGCAGTATTTTAAGTTGAAGAATTACTAGTGTCAGGTTTACAGTACCGTTCAAAAATATATCAACTTTTGGCATTTCTCCCATCACTTTTTTATGTGTTAATAATTATTTTTTAATTGTCGGACAATGTTTTCCCATCTGTTCTATAACTATGTGAATAAAAATCATCATTTATTGACTTTTGAAAAAAATGTATTTTGTATCGGTTTTATTGTTTTCTCTTGATTTTTTTGCATTATTTAAATAATAGTGGAAGTGTTAGGTACGGGTAAGCAATACGGCTTTTGCAACACATCCCCAGATACCTAGAAAATGATTGCCCATGGCCGTGCCCAAGGACGAACTCTCTGCAAGCTTGTAGGGCTGTTCAATATCTAAAAAAGCACCAATTCCGGTTTTCTGGAGCGCCGGAGGGCCCAAGGTGATGTTGTGAAGAAGTATAAGGCCGGTTTTCCTAAGATTACCTCGAGACCCTTTGACAGGAACGTCATCCGTATGTCCCTCGACAACCCCGTCTCACGGCAGCCGATATTTTTCATCAGTTGTGTGACCCCCTGGACGCAAAGTCATTTGTTTGTACTATCTGCAGCAAGTTAGATTTAATGGACGTCGTCTGATCAGAAAGACGATGATTTCGGAAAAGAACAGGAATTCGCGCGTCGAGTGAACCTAGGCACACAAAAATTGAACGAGAAAAGAGTGGAAAAATGTTTTCTGGAGTGACGAAAGCAAATACATGTTGTTCGAAAAAAAACGGGAACGTATTCGTGGTCCCCAAGGCACTCGTTTTAATCTCAAATACCAAATTTGCATGATGAAGCATGGAGGCAGAAATGTTACGATCTAAAGTTGTGCCTTTGACCTGGGCACGGGCCTCCTCACGAGAATCCACATTATAAATCGATATCTGTGTGAGGACATCCTCGAAAACACGATGCGTTCTTCATTCTATGCAGAACATGAGCATTCTGTGCAGAACAGGACAATGATCTGAAACATCATTTGAAGCATGTCTAGAACTGGTTCGCTCGCCATCGTATGACTCTCTCCAATTGATCTGATCAATCCCTCGATCTGAAAATTATCTAGAGCCTCTGAACAGAGATGGAGCGTCATTTGGTTGATAGAAATGCCAATAATGCAGATGAGAAGTATGCTCAACTCTAGCAAAAATAGAAGAACACGATGCCCCACAGATTCCAAACCCTCATTGGTGCTAAGGGTAATGCTACAATGGTATGTGTTTGTTTGTTTTTTTTGAAAAATTGGTTAAGCGGCCGTGTAAAATACCTTAAAAAAGATACTCTGAAAATTTCAGCGGGTAATACACATAAAAGTTATGGCAAAGTACTAAAGGTTGATATATTTTTGACCGGTACTGTAACTGGCTACGAGTTTTCTTAAAGTGTTCACTTATTGATTGGAGTTGATAATGTCGCCTTTGTTCCTAAATTTAACATGGACTATGTCATTCAGCAATTTTAATGCTGAAGCGAAGGATTTTTGGCTAAGAAAGCCTGAATGCACGTATTTCAGTGAGTTTTGCATTGTCGTAGCAATGTTCTCAGAACTCGTCTATAGTGACAATCCAGAGATAAAGACAATGAGCCAAAATTCGCTGGCAAATCCCTTTTCGATTGTAATTACCCACACCTTCCTATAAGCAAGCAAAGCATGAATAATTGCTGAGTTCATTCAAAGGAAATTCAACAGTTCCGGAGGTGTCTTTCTGCTTCACGCGACAATTAACACGTCACTTCATCTATAGGCGCTTGATGCTGCTCATCCGTAACTTTTAACAGTCGATCGCATCAAGCTTGATTATTCAGATGCGTTTTGATTAATTTTCTTTACATTTCTTGCCCGCCACCTAATACAAACTGGTCTGCACAGGCATTGTTATATACAGGGTAATTCTAAATAAAAACTCCTGGGGTTATTTTGATCATAAAAGTTCATATAAATAAATGTCCAAAACTGATTAGTTTTAAAGTTGTAGGATGTTTAATAAAATAGAAATTGGGCTTTATCTTATCCATTATCTCATCTTTTATAACGCGAGAAATACATCAAAATACACAATATTGCAAACGTAAAAATCAATAAAAATTATACAACTCTTGGTAGAGAAAGATTATAATTGGCATTGTAGAAAGAAGACTAAAAAAGATATAAAACACGGAAAGGTGGTGTGGCGGCCTTTTCGCCCTTGAACCGCTTGTATATCGCGGCGGCATGCTGGGGGGCTTTAATATCTGAAGCTACGTTTTGCCATCGCACACAAAACGGCATATGGGCTTTTGCTCAGCCGACAAGTCTGCATACGCCGTCGGCGGCACCCTTTATATGAAAGGTGCTGTCGAATAAAAATTTCCCGCAAAGACCTACCGCTAAGCCAAGCGCGAATCTCGGCGACATATGCACACCGCAGCGCGGCCAATTCGGTCGTGTGTTATCAACCCGCAATACCTGCATTGCATCGCGGCCAATTCGGTCGCTTAACAACCCGCATATACTCAACCGCATCGCGTCCAGTACGGCCGCATTTAACATCCCGCAACATACACGAAGACAGCGCAACAAGGTGGCCACCGTGAACACATCGCCTACGAAGCAAGCGAAGCCGATTCAGGTGAGCGATTTGGCTTTACTTTCAGGTTGATATCGGTAGCCGCCCCATCCGCTTTCGCGCTGGCCTTTAAGGGACAATTTGGGCCTTATCGTTTTACGTTTCAAAACGGGCCGTACTTAGTTTCCCACACCGCACCACGAGGGCACGGCTATTTACGCCCCTGCCTCTCCAAAGGTAAGAGCCAAACGTATGTACTACGTAAAAATAATAAAACATAGCGAAGTACAGTTCTTCTGCTAATTTCCGTAACAATAAAGAAAATTTGTGTTTAGATAAATTTTGGCACATTCTGTTTAATAATGCATTTGATGGAGTTGTAACATTAAAAGTTCATGTGACTTAAAATATACTTTAAGTTGTAACCAGTGATAGAATTTAACCCTCATTGTTCTTCCACACCTAAACAAAATCTACACGATAATGCCAAAGGTAAAATTTTAAATTAGTCAGATTAAAGGTTGAAACTTTCTAGCAACGCAATAATATGAAAACGAATCAAATATAAACAGAATTACATATTTCTTTTTATTAAAGGATCATTAAATACATACATATATGAGTTATTTCTTTAACTTAGAAACAAATATGTAGTTTCCTAAGCTTTTTATTGTAAAATAAAAGTGTTTGCGACACCTGTCAATTGTGCCAAGCACTTCGATAACATCGTTGTCATATCTCTGTTTTCCAAATGTTTCATTTAGTGGTTTAAATTAATGTTTATAGAAGATCGATAACTTCGAATTGCATGAAGGCTATTCCAGAGTAGTCTAGAACAAATCCTCAATTTTGTGTACATTTTTTAAACTGAATATTGTCAGTAATGATTTTTTGAGCACTGTTGTAGTTTATTCTGATCTCAAAAGTAATTTTAGTTACCGTTAGTCGGCGCTCATCTTTGAAGAGGCACTCAAAAATGCAAATATTTTTCTTAGTTATTCTGCTCTTCAAGCGACGTCGGCGAGTTTCATTTTCAACAGCTACTCGTCTTCTCAAAAATTTCTTATACCACATTTATACTTGACTCTTTTTAATGATATATCCGTATTGTGTTCTAAAGTTCTCTCCAGATATCCTTACCTACAACTCCCAAAAATCGTGCCTATCTCTGTACACTTCACGATACATAAAAAAGAAACTTCCGTTTTATATATATTTTTAAATCATTCTTCATTGGAGTCCAATCTGTATCACTGTCCTCCACTCTGTTACACCGATACTTCTCATGTTTGGCGTCACCGCATCTAACCATTTTTTCCTCGGTTTTCCTCTTTTATTTTCCTTCTTCTCTTTTCTCTAATACCCTCTTGCTATGTTTGCACTCCTGACATTCTGTTAATATTTCCTAACCATCTTAATCTTTGTACTTTAACGTGTTGACCTATGCTACTGTATCTGTATGATTCTTTTATCTCTTGATTTGTTTTTTGTCTCCATATAACATTTTTGGTTTTTTCTCCCTTAGCATCTTTCTTCGCATACTTCTAATTTTATTTTATTCTTCTTTGTTAAAACCCATGCCTCGCATTCGCTGATCTTACTTTTGCATTGCATAATTTTATTTTTGTTGCTCTAGAGACTTTCTTGACCCCAACATTCTGTTTAATAATTCTATTGCTTTGTTTCTCTTATATAATATTTTTCTAATTCTTTGTTCTTTTCATTATTGCTAGTAACTGTTACCCCAAATACTCAAAATGGCTCACTCTCTCAACGTTATAGATCGCTGTGTTCTTCTTAAATTGAATGTATAATCCTTTGTTTGTTGTTCTTTGTTTCATTATTAGAAATTTTATTTTTTTTGTATATTTTAATTTCAATGTTTAAACACTTACAACCTTTCCCATTTTACTAAAGGCATTTTTTAGTTTCTTCTTCGATCTGATTACTAATTCTACGTTATATGTGTAGGCAATTATTTTTAGTTTATATTTCGCTATCTCTAAAAACTGCTTCTATAAATTAATTAAATATTACCGTAGGATAATGAATCCATCCGGTCGCTACTCTGATACTGATTGGTATTCTTTCGTCTGCTGCTATTTTGTCATCTTTGTTAAACTAATAAACTTTCTTCGGATCCTCAACATTTTTATCGTGTGATATAGTTTGCTTCTTCCTATTGAGTGATAAGTTTTCACAAAATAAATAAACAAGGTATATAAATCTAGATCGTTTTCGTAGCTATGATTTTGAATAATTTTCAGCGTAAAGATCTGGTCTGCTGTTGATCTCTAAACCCTCCTTGATATTCTCCTACTATGTTGTCATGATAGTGGCTTAATATTTTTCTAACGATTTTTGCCAGTACTTTACATGTAACGTCAAGCAGTGAAATACCCTGTAACTTTTGCAATTAGTTCTGTCTCCCTTTTTGGGAATCGGACATATTAGGGCGTTTTTCAATTGCTGAAATATTGGTTCTTCATGCCATATTCTCATTATCAGTGCGCTAATTCTCTTTCTAAATTTACCTCCTACATATTTCAGAACTTCTGTGGGAATGCCGTTCTTCCACTCCATATTTGTTATTGTCTGGTATTTTTACCGCCATATTTTGTTCTTCGAAACTTCTCATACTTAACATTTTGTCGAAATTTAATTTTGTTTTCACATTAACTCTCCGTCTTTATTCTTCAAATATGGTGTTACATTTTGTAAAGTGTCTCTTATTTTCTTAGTGCCCTAGTGAAAGTGCCTTAGCTCTTTATTTTTAATTTTCTTTTATTATTTCCATATTCTTATTTATAGTATTTCTTTTTTATTGTCTACATACTTGTTTCGCTCTTTTCCCTTGTATCTCGTATCTTTTTATTGTTTACTGTTTGTCTATTCAAGAACATAATAACTTACCTTGTTTTATCCTCTTAGGTATTCTTTTGCAATTTTCCGTAAATCGTTGCTTGGTTTCTTTAAATTTCCTAGGCTCTACGTGTTACTGTAAACCTTCTTGCATGACTTCTTCTGTCTGATCCAAATCGTTCTTAATTTATTTCCAATTTCTTGTTTAACTCTTTCTTTATTCTCTATATTGTAACCTCTTTCAGCAATTTCTCGGTACTTTTATATCGTTGAACTATTTGTCTTTATCCTTATTAGTAGTTCTTGCTATTACTAGCACATCTGAAGTTTCATACATCTTTAATATCTTGATGATGTCTTTTGGCTTATTGTTTTCTCGAATATTTCTTTTTTTTGTTACATGTCTATCCTCCATTGTAAATTATTATTTTTACTGTTAACTTTTCTTTGATATTTTTTCTTAATTTTCATTATTTCTACATTTCTTCCTTGCTCATATCATTCCAGTTTTTTTTGTCCTCTAATATTATCTTTTTGTCTGTGGTATCATTCAATTCTAGTAGGTATACGTTACTATTTTTTATTTTTTATTAATTAAATTTTGATGATGTGTCTACTTTTACTTCCTGTTTCTTTTTTGGCTATCTACTCTTATTTTTTCTCTCCAAGTTCTCTTACCGCTTTCCTATATTCTTTTTGTTTTGCTCTCAATTTTTTTATTTTTGCTATTAAGTTCTATAGCATGTCTAACATCTGGTCCACTTTATCCTCATTCTCTCCCTCTTTCACTGTTTTTTTACTTCTTCTAAAATTGTTTTTTTTTCCAAACCTCCTTTTTTTTCTTATCTGTTGAGTACTCGTCGCTAATCAGACTGATTAATTCTTTGATTTCCTGACAAGTCACAATAGATGAGCCGCCCGATTCAGTTATTATATAGGTATACAACGTCTGTTATTTGCTTAACCTTACACACTGTTTACGATTGTTTTCACTTTTTCTGGCTCTTTCTTTATTCTCATCTTTATTTTTACTTCTGCACTGAACTGACACTTTGTTTTTTCTAACTAACATATCTATATGTATTTTATATCACTACACTTCTGGATTCTTAAGATTAAACTTATCTTGCTTAATCATGCACACCATGAATATGGAATATTAAATAGTTTAATTAAATTTATGTTCTTATATCTCTAAAAAAAAAACGTTATCATTTGTTTTGAAGTGTTTACAACAAAATACATCAAGAACGCAAAAAACCAAAATACAAAATACCCCGAGTCTTTGCATTATGTGTGCTCTACTTCATTATAAATTTTGTTTTTTGACGTAACCGTAATTTATTTTTAAATGTCTTCATCATTTTAGCTCTTTACCATCTCACCAAAAATTCTTGGCGACTAATCACCCTTTAAAAAATTTTAATTTTGGCTTCAGACGAACTCAAGTTTACTAAACAACACTGTACAAAGTAAAAAGGCGCTATTTAACTTGACAATGCACCCCATTAACATTTCAATTCGAAAACGAACGTTTTAAACGAATTTTAGCTATTACGATGGAGAACGGAAGGCCACGCCACGCTATAACGCTTAGGAGGAACTGCTTTCCATTTTGGTTAAACAATTCTCGCTGCGTTCTAGCTTAATTTAGTTCGGAAATTTGTGTTCCGTTGATGCGGCAATAACTCTTGGGGAATTCAATGGAAACACGCTACGCTGCGGCTAGAAGGCGCAAGTACTGGAAATTTTATTACCTAAGCGTATTTGCTATGGCTGTATACGTCTGGTTCAAAGTGGGGCAATTATTCGCTTGCTTCTAGTACGAATCTCTGTGCTTGAAAGTGGTCCAATTCACAGTAGCAATTTTAAGTTTCTATAGTTGCTAAAAAATTGCAATGGAGAAGCTAAGCAGTATCATTCAAATATATTTTATAACAAAATATGTAAAGAAGAATAAGCCCCAAAGGAACAAAATTTTTGGTTATATTAAATATCTTAATTTTAGTTTTCCGACGTAGTACAATGTAATAAACATAAATAAATGTATACTTACAAGTCAAATAAGAAAAAAATATTTCAAATGCTACATATGCTACATAAACAATTAAAGACAAATATTATAATTTATAATAGGTTTGTAATGCAAATTGGTTGTAAAGGATCTTCCAATAAGATTGATATGATTTTAGAATAAAATAAAATAAATAGTATTTTAGATACAACGAAACGTTTTATATTATTTTAAAGCATAGTTCATTACATTATGTTTTGAATAATACATAATTTATGCGTCCACCTCGACTTTGTTCACACGAACAAATTCAATAAACCCAAATTTTCAATGACTGTGGGGGGGGGGGGATAATGTCACGAATGCAGTGTTCAATGTTCAATATTAACGCATTACGGATTGGTTGTTTGTTTGTATAGACTATAGATTTTGAATAACCCATAAAACATAATCTAAAGAAGTTAAATCACAACTTCTTGAGAACTAACTAACAGTTGCATTTTTAAAAGTGTCCTTTTACGAAACTTTTCTTGCAATACATTAATAGTGCATTTGCAGTGTGAAATGTGGCATCGGCTTGTTGGAACCACATGTCCTCCAAATAAATTTTATCTAAATTAGACCACAAAAAATCTGTTAACATCAATCGGTACCGCTTACCAGTCACTGTAACTGCATATCCGATTTGGAAAAAGAATTGTTCGATAATGCCACTATGCTATAAACCACATCATACAGTAACCTTCTGCGGATGCTAGAGTTTCTCGTGAATCCCTTGTAAATTGTTTTTACACCAAAAATGAATATTTTTTTATTATCATATCCACTTAACCAGAAATGAGCTTGTTCGGGTGCTTTTCTACCGAGCGCTCGTGCGCCTTTACAAAAGATACTTAACTTAGCGCCACCACTGAACCCCTCTCTCGGCCCTTAGCGAGAATTGAGAGCGCGCGCGAGTGTGGTGCCGCGCGACAGGGTCAGCGCCAGATTTGACTCGAGTCCGTCGAGCCTTCAAGACGTTTCGCAAGTACGCTTCTTTCAAGGAAAAGTGAACTGCATGACAAGGATATCGTTCTGTGCGAATTCGTGACGATTGTTGTGTATGCGTCCTCTTGTGTTGTAAGGGCGGCTGTGTGTGTGCCTTGGGGAAGGAGTCACGGAGCGATCGTGACCCTTCCGTGGCGTAGCGCTTCGTGGCAACCACGTGTTGCCCGTGGCCCAAACGTTGAACGCCCGAGTGTCGGGACGCGTTTGTGCAATTAGGGTCTCGCTGGTCATCCCCCCAGGCGGTGCGGTGACCGTGCGGGATAGACGGTGCGGCGCACACACACGTCTAGATAAAAGAGCTCTCGTTGCGTACGAATAGGTACCTCGTGGCTTAGCGTAATTGCGTTCGCGCCTCTGCGGCGTTGCGACACCTTTGGTTTGTATTGTCATTTACTATTGTTCCTTTAGTATAAGTTTTGTATTTAGTTTAAGTTTTACAACTACCAATAAATCCTACTCTTGCCCCGGCTTTCCTCTCAAATCGCGAGAGGTTTTATGCCTAGGCAAGTAGTAACTTCGCGTAATCCTTTGTTTTTATTGTTTGGATCTGCTCTCACTCAATTCTTAACTAAAGCTCACCCTTACGGTAATTTTAATTAACTTTAGCAGTATCTGGTTACTGGGTTGTATTGGGAATTGAACATGGTGCCCCGGGAGAGGAGTGAGTGCAAGGTCTTCTCAATTCAAATTTGGTGTGTTGCGCATATACTCTTGTAGATGATAGTTAAGCATATAAAAGGATTTTTCCCCTTTGGAATCTTCCAGAAACCTTCGTGTGCTGGAAATTTATTGTTTATGTGTTGAGCCGTGTCGGTTAGTAACCGGATAGGTTGCTGCGCCAACGTTCGTGTCGTAGCATGTTCAAGGTTACATCACGGTCGCGGGGAGGTCAGCGCGCCTCGCGCGTGTGCGTATTGTTTTACGTCGATTTTCGTCTTTCAATCTACCACCGTGTTGTTTCTAGAAGATACTTGTGACTTATTTGATTTCTCTTTTCAAAAATACACATATATTCGGGAATAATTCGGAAAGTGAGAAGCGACGTGCACAATGGCACCTATCGCATTACGAAAGTTGATATCAATGCAAGTGGCTCGCGAAGCCGGAATCGTGAGCGTTTGGTCTCAAAGCCGCGTGAGTCTCTCACGCGCAATATCGTGCAGACGCGGCTTGACGCCATCGGAGAGATTTGGACGGACACGCTCTGGAAGCGTAACTTAGGGCCGCATATGGCTATCGCGTGCTCGTCTTCGAGGCGCTGTACGGTGTGCAAAGGGAAACACCATTCGCTGCTTCATCCTAAGGCCTCAGCTAGGTCTGAGTAGCGGGGCTCCGAGCCGCAGAAGCCGTGCGGTTCTCGGAGTAAGGTGAAGGGCGCCTTGGCACAGGCGGTAGTTATGCACGCTGCTATAGCCTCGTTGCCAAGACATGAAGTTATTTTAGCTGCAGCCCATGTTAAGATTGTAAACCTGGTTGAGACTAGCATTGTGGCCCGCGCGCTCTTGGATCAGGGCTCTGAGGTATCATTCGTCGCCGAATCAATCGTGCAGCTGTTGGGCCTGCCGAAGGAGCGCGCGTATGTGACTTTAACTGGTCTTGGCGCCAGTTCGGCGGGTACCACGCGCACGAGCACACAACTAATTTTGAAATCTTCGGTCGATCCGAATTTCGAGCTTCATACGAGTGTGTTCGTCTTGCCACGTCTCACTTCGCAGCTTCCGGCTAACAGCATTTCCGACTTAGACATGAACCGCTTCGCTAGGCTCCAGCTGGCGAATCCCGACTTTTTCATCTCAAAGAAGATTGACCTCATTTTGGGCGCTGACGTATATGGGCAATTGCTGCGTCCTGGTATGACGGGTTTCCATTCTTCGCGGATTGTCGCGCAGAATACGGTGTTCGGCTGGATCCTTTCGAGTGCGTTACACGGAGAGAGCTCACGGCGGGCGGAGCGGTCGGAATCGCTGGTCGGGCGAGTTGAACCGCTCGTCGGGGCGATTTTGGAAACTCGAGGATCTGCCGTTGCCGCAGATTGGTTTAAAACCCGACGAGGCGTCTTGCGAAAAATTCTTTAAGGAGACACATAAGCGTGATGCAGAAGGACGTTTTGTAGTCCGGCTGCCGTTAAAGGCTGAATTGCTTTGTAGTCACCGATGAGACGAGACAAATGACGTGCGGATCTCTTTCGTCTATGCATCGTCGGTTCAGGCGTGATCCCAAGTTGGCGCTGGCCTACCAAGAGTTTATGGAAGAGTACGAGCAATTAGGGCATATGGTGCGGGTTCCTATCTCTGAGGCGCAAAGCGACAGGGCGTGGTATTTGCCTCGTGGTGCAGGCTTCGCAGTCTGTATCGAAGCTCAGAGTAGTTTTCGACGGATTTAGAAAGACTCGGGATGGTTTCTGTCTTAACAGCTTCTTGTTCCCGGGTGCCCTCTGCAAAGGGATCTATCGCTTATTTTATTAAACTGGCGCCGATACTTGTATGTTTTTGCCGCGGACATCGTTAAAATGTTTCGGCAGATTCGCAGGCTCCGGAAGACCAAGAGCGTCAGAGAATTGTGTGGGCGCCTACTGCGGACTCCGAGCCGCTGGATTACCGTTTGACCACCATCACCTACGGGACGGCGAGCGCGCCTTTTCTCGCCATTCGCGTGCTGCTGTAGCTAGTTGAGGATGAGGGTGCTCGGTTTCCGCTTGGGGCTGCCTGTCTCAATTACGAGTCATATGTCGATGATACGTATGCTGAAGCGGACGAGCTGTGCACCGCGGTGAAAAAGAGGGTCGAGCTCGTGCAGATATTGGCTTCGGCTGGAATATCACTCGATAAATGGGCCGCGAATCACCCTGAGCTGGTTCCGCCTCAGGTCCAGCAGAGCGCGGTGAAGCAAATCGACGAGGAGGCGTCAGTAAAAACACTTGGTGTTCTCTGGAGTCCGGTTCATGACCAGTTCCGATCAGCGTTAGAGATGTTCCCGAGCTTTCGGCCGCCTCAACAAAACGCGCTGTCCTTTCTAACATTGCTCGCCTGTTCGACCCGCTTGGCTGGCTATCTCCGGTGACAGTTACAGCGAAAATTTTAATGCAGGACTTGTGGATCCAGAAGTGCGACTGGGATGCGCCATTGCCTGCCGAAGTCCGCGAGCGATGGTTTGCGTACTGCAAATCTTCGCGGCCGCCATTTATTTGCGTGTCGGGGGGGATCATAAATTCCGCGTTTCCTTGCTGACCGCGAAGATAAAGATCGCTCCAGTAAAAACCGTTAGCATGACGAACTTAGAGCTGTGCGGAGCTGCGCTTCTCGTTAAGTTAATTTGTCACGTGAGAAAGTTAGATTTCCTTAAAGCTGCACCGATTTTCGCGTGGTGAGATAGCCAAGTTATGCTTACTTGGCTGCGCAAACATCCATGTGCTTGGAAAACCTTCGTCGCTAATCGGGTGCGGTGACCGTGCGGGATAGACGGCGCGACGCACACACACGTCTAGGTAAGAGAGCTCTCGTTGCGTGCGAATAGGTACCTCGCGGCTTAGCGTAATTGCGTTCGCGCTTCTGCGGTATTGCGACACCTTTGGTTTGTATTGTCATTTACTATTGTTCCTTTAGTATAAGTTTTGTATTTATTTTAAGTTTTACAACTACCAATAAATTCTACTCTTGTCCCAGCTTTCCTCTCAAATGGCGAGAGGTTTTATGTCTAGGCAAGTAGTAACTTCGCGTAATACTTTGTGTTTTTATTGTTTGGTCCTGCTCTCACTCAATCCTTAACTATAGCTCACCCTTAAGGTAATTTTAATTAACTTTAGCAGTATCTGGTTACTGGGTTGTATTAGGAATTGAACAGAGCTTCATCTGAGAAGATAATTTTTTGTCCAAAATTATTGTCCGTTTCAAGTTGTCCCTAAAGTCCAAGCAGCAAAGACACGGCGATTACGGTGGTCCAGAGATTTCAGCTCTTGGATGAATACAATCTTATACGGGTTGAAACTCAAATCCTTTCGCAAAATACGCTAAGTCGTCGTTGATCTAAGCCCTAACTCTTGAGCACGATGAAGAAACCATCAATTTGAAACTTTTGCAACACTATCTCTTACAGAAACAATGTTCCCTATTTTTTGCATTTATTGTTGATAGTTTCGCATCGTGAAGAGTAAAATTTCGTTCAAACTGTTCAACAATTTGACAAATAGGAAGCACAGAAGGGTGATTATGCGAATAATAGGTTTTGCGAAGAGCATGTTGAGTGTTCACAAAGAAACGTCTACTTTCATAAAAGTTTTGGACAACAACAAACATTCTTGAAGCGTGTGTTTGAATCGTAAAATTGTACAGTTAATACAAATGACAATTAGCGGTAGTTATAGCATTTTAAGCAAAGTTTACATTTATTTTAAAATCATATCATATCATTGTTATTGGTAACCTCTTTATAAGTGCAAATTGAAACTTATTTAACTCAACTGTTAGCGAGTTTTTGGAAATATCAAGGCATTTAAAGATACAGCTTCTGCTTAATTGATGGGCGTCTTAAGTTTACCACATGTCTATATAGCATTCAAGATGGCCTGAACTCTAATTCTAAGTACAATTCAAAGTTTGCTCTTCTTGATTTGTTGTAAAGTTCTATATATTCATTTACAAGTCCCAAGTCTTTTAAATGTTATAGAAGGAGACAAATTTTAGTTAAAAAATCCAATTGTTTAAAAAAATTGTAGAGTTTAAACAAACTTTTTAAAAATTTTTTTATTAATTAGTTTTTTTAACACAAAAGTCAATTTTAGTCAGCTTTTCGTACAAAACACAGCACAAAACTATAATCTACACTGAATTGTAGGTTTCCATTATTATCTTTTATGGATTATCTAGCGACATTTGTATAATTTTGCGTAATTTTATCGTTTTGGTAGTTGAATGCCTTTACTAATCGTTCATTGAGAAAATTAACACAACTTCGGCTGCAAATCTTAAGACCAGTCTTCATTTATTATACGAAAAATTAACCAGAACGCTTACAGTGACGACGACTTAACAGTGCGGCAGGACTTACGTCTGAAGCCTTCTATTACTTGTTTAATGGGTTTTGAAATAAACGTCTACCACTTCTTTTTTAATCGTTGACGGATAAGGTCCCTTAAAGTTTCTTTAAGTTATAAAAACTTTTAGCCTAGTCTGTAAACTGACACCTGCTTTTATAATAAAATTGTCACCAAGTCAATTGTCAACAAATTTGTACCGAACTCCTATATTACTAATTTTTAATTTGCACTTGATTTTCAAAGCCTAAAAAACTCCAACACTAATGTGCCGGCAGTATTAAAAATATTAATTGTTAAATTAAAATCAAAATGTAAATAAACTGGAACATTCAGTGTTAAATAATAAGGTATGGTTTTTCTCAGCTTAACTTTTTTCATTGTCCAAACCAAGTTGAATTACAATTACATCAGAAATTTCAGCATCATATTTATAATGAATCTTAGCAACAGCATCACTCTATACAATCTCAATCTACTCAGTGCCCACAAAATACTTACCAGGTCTAGGTGACAAACACGCACCCGATAAATCGGCAACAATTTTTACTGGCCTTTTGGCTTGCAATAAGTCAGGAAATGAATGACACAAATTAAATACAAGAAGAGAAACAGAAGTTCCCAAATACATACACAATCTAATCACATAACAAAATTTCCAAAGACATTTACACACTCGAAGCACTTAGCAACGATAAAATTAAAATTCAAAATAAAACAAGTGGAACCTATACAACTTTTATTAAAAATCTCATGCATAAAAACGCAAAATTTCACGCGTACGAACTATAGCAAGAGGAGACATTCAGTATTTAACAGCTATAGCACAAATAAAACAAAATTTAGAGGTACTTAGTCATAAAGTCATTAACATATGGACCACATAACAACAGACAACTAAAATTAGACATTTAAAAAAGACAACAAAACAAATCTATAAAATTAACTTATTTATGAATACATGTATAATTGTCGATTCTCCTTAAAAAAAACAATTCTACAATGTGGCAAACCTCAAAATTATGAACACATTAAAAACTATTGTTAGTAAACTGTCAGATGTGTTAAATCTATAAAATCTCACTCTTCCAATAAATGCCCGAGTAAAGCTAAGAATAATCAAATTAAATGTACAATGAAATCATTCTACCAAATATATAGGGCATATAACATACAAGAAACTATAAGAAAAACTGTTTCCAAGATTAACACTAGGCGACTTTAACACGATAACCAAGATCCCAGTTTCTCGTATTACAAAAATAGACGGACTTGACTTATTAGCAGTTAGGCACGCAAATAACCTACACTACTTAAAAAAATCTTTGAGTAAATTGCATTCTGCATCATTAAAGAGTCTGGGACTACCTGTAGCCTATTATTCTATTATAATACCATTTTATTAAAATATAAGAAAGATTCAAGTACAACCCACACTTTAGAACACCAAAAAAGACTGGAAATAATTTGTAAGCAGACTAATTGATGTAATTCAAAAATTTCCATTAAAAAGCAAATACGATAACAAGAAAAAGCCTCAACACCAACAGCTATACAATATTAAAATAAAAGCATTCGACATTCTCTAACCAATTTTACAGATATTGAAACTTTTGACTGTTTGCTGTGGAAAGAAGTTAGAAAATGATAAGGCCTATAATATACATACAACTTCTTACGAAAAAAAATAATCAATATGCCCTTAATGGTAAAAAAAAGTTAAAACCTTTACTGATCATCTAGCCAATAATGTATTTCTAGTCAGTGTTTTAAGGGAGATGTTAAAATTTAAAAAAATTCTAAAATTCCTATCCAATTAACCTACAGATTAACCCACTCAAGCTTTCAGAAGTTTAGAAAGTAATCAGTAAAGAAACTAACCTTATCATCGTAAAAATCCGCCAACAGTTGCCCGAAACTACAATTCCAACTATTAAGCAACTATAAAATGCTAGTCTTAATACTTTCTAAGTACCTGGAAAGTGGCTCAGATAACAATAATATAAAAGTTAGGGAAAACACTAAATGATTCACTGACCTATTACTCTCCTGCCAGTCCTCTCCAGTCTTCGAAAAGTTATTGTTAAAACGATTCTAACTAATCCTAGATAAACAACAATGAATTCCTAAGCACTAGTTTGGATTTCAACGTTTACACGCAACAGACAGACAAATTCATCGATTGTAGATCAAATCCATAGCAACCTTGGCGAGCATAAATATTGCCAGCTGCATCTTTAAATGTAGTTGACAAAATAAGTTTTCCGAGTCACAAACCAACAAGTTTATTAACCAGAAGTAATTACAATTATTCAACATTATTCAAAGTATACGCTCCCATCCCAGATCGTTCAACTTGTCCTTGGTCAGATGTGCAGTGGAAGGCTTGGCATTGTCTTGAAACAGGATGACATTGCAACGACGTCGACAGGTGACAAGGTTCGCTTGCATAGGTCCAAATTCTCGTAGTAGCGTTGGACGTTGATAATTTCACCAGCCGGCAACAAACTGGTCTAGTTGATTGCACTATGGTACTATCAAAAGAGATCATTTGCAACTAGCTGTTCTATGAGTTTGAGTTGGGACAATTTTTAATCGAGCAAACGGCGCCAACACTATCCACCAGGCGACTGTATACCATTGGTTTGCCAAGTTCCGAGTTGGCAACACCGATTTGGCTGATCGGCTTAACTTCGGACACCTATATGAAGTCGATCAAAATGTGATTGAAACAAATGAAGATGTCAAGCGAAGCATTAGCCGAAGAATTTGAGTGGACTCCACAGCAAATCCGCAATATTCTAAAAGCCGCATGTAAGAAGTGGAAGAAGGATCGATAGATTCCGCATAAAGTCACTCAAGCACAGGTACGTAAACGCAAGGACATCGTTCAAAAGCTGCTCCGCCATCATCTTCGCGCTCCATTTTGATGACGCATACTTCGAATAATGTTGTTGAATAATTATAATTACTTCTGGTAACAATGATTTTTAATTCATTCAACTTTTGCCATCTAATGTATCCCAATCTTTTGATAAGATTTGGCTTTTGGGTCTATTGATAAACTAAAAAAATATCTACCGTACCAATTAAAATACTAAAATTCTACCTATTGAATAGACACTTTTTTGTAAACTACCAATCCAATATTACGAATCTACAACCCGTCTTATTTGGAATACCTCAAGGCAGTGAGTTAAAACCCGTCCTATACATATCAATCTTATTACTGCATCCCGTAACCTGCAATACTCTTCCAATAATGTTCAATAACAACTCAAAATATGAACGATCAACGTGAATAAAAATATATCTCATGTCACCTTTACCATAAACCAAGATAACCCGAAGGTAACATTCATTGGACAATAAACATGCCGATCCTGGCAAATATTTGGGTCTCTATTTAGACCGACTTCTAACTTGTAGAATACCTATTTTAAATACAAGAAAACAGCTCGGGTTCCAATTTAGAAAATTGTACTGGATAATAAGAAAAATATCTAAATTATCACAAAAAACAAGCTGCTACTGTACAGGGTTGCGTCAAAACTTATCTGGACGTATGGTATTTTTCTCTGGGATACTGCTAACATTTACAACCTAACTATTATGGTAATAATAGTAATATTCTAACGCCTGGAGTAAGAGCACGGCCTCCAAACTTAAAAGGTTGAGGCTTTCATATGTTCGCTCACTGTACCCGGTTGTCAGGTATTATTTTTGATACGGGGCGATGTGGCAAGAACCGTAAATTAGACTACCGCCATTATTATCTCTTGTTCGGGTGAACGCAGATACTCAATTATTTTTAGTGACTGAGTAGGCCACCCGTCAGGCATCAAAGAGATCCAGGAGCAATTATTCAGAGATTTTAAAATAAAATTCGTAATATGTGCAAAAAATTATTTTAAGTGATTTGCATATATATCCACTGTAAAAAAATAATTACAAAGCTCTGCCAAAAAAGATAAATACCAATTGTTGGTACATCCCAACCAATCGGTGATTACTTTAACAGACGAATCTGACAAACCAAAACGCCTGAAACAATTTTAATTTTAATCTTAAAATTGGTTTTAATTTTCCTATCTCTTTTCTACTAAACAAATACTAATTACTTAAAGTTGAATATAGTTATTGGAGCCATACTTTATATATTCAAAAGCATTTGGAAGCTGCAACTGCCATTTGCACTAATTTGTGTTATGTACCACACGAAATACTTATTGTGATTTGTAAATAAGAGAAACTGTATCGTAATAGAATTAAATAAAAAAAATTTTAAGCTGTAGCAAGCAGGTATCTAAAGAAGAGTTTCGCTATAAAATCAAGGGTGTATGTGTAGTATAAGGTTGCATATTAATAGGCACAATAACCTTGGATACAAGTGCCAATAAATAGAATTGTTGGACATCCCAACAAGGATATTAAAGGATATCGAGAAGCAATATCTAAAAATTTATACTAATCTAAATTGGTTTAATTTCATTAGAAACAAACTAATATAAAGTAAAGTATTGCGAATAAATATAATTAAAAGCATGTTAAATCGCAAATTAATAAAATCTAAAGAAATTAAGTCATCGTTATTTATAGACTCATAAATATAGTACATCAGTTTAGTAAAACCATATTACTACATATCCACTACTCAATATAGTCTTATTAATACATACAAACAATAGTAGATAAGTATACAATAGCCAATAAACATCTAGTGTATACGATGCTGGAACAAGAAGATAACTAGGATATTCAAATATATTAATTATTAAGTATTCACAACGGAGCGAAACTCCCAAAATAAGACTTGAGAGGTAGTTCGGAGACCTTAAGAATGCCAAAGTGTGCACGTGACAAACAATTTTAAGGAGAACAAAAAGTAATTGAAAACAAAACTCCAAAATCAGCGCAACTGAATAAATATTTGTAGTATTCGCTACCTTCTCAGTAATGACAAAATTACTTACCAGTTTGAAATTATCTACGGTAGTGCTCAGAGAATCCAAGACTATTTTACTTCAAGACAATGTTAGTTCTGTATGTTTGTAGGAGGCGCATTCGAGTTCTAAGGTCTCCAAATGTTTTTCTAAAAAGTACTAATCCAAGAAAATTAAAACTTCTGTCATTTCTCAACGTAATTTTCGTATAGACGTAAACATTTTTTACAACGTCGTCGCCATGATTACATGACTGCTAAAAGCAAATCTTTAGTGGTGTGTTTTGCCCACTGCAAAATCGCTGATGCAACAGTAAGTTGATTGAAAAATAAGTGGCCGCACAATGTCCTTGTTGGTCGAAAATTTATGGCGCCATCACCTGTTAACATGTCTACCCGCGCAGCCTTGTGTTCGTCGGTTAGCATTCGTGGCACCTACCATAAACAAACTTTCCGCATTTTCAGGTCATTATGCAAATTCCACAAATTTTACGGAAATTCCAAGTTTAGAAGCGACATCACGCACACCCAATCGACGGTTTTCACAACAACCTGCTCCACTCGCGCAATCATAGTTTGGTCCGCATTAGTTTATGGGCAGGGCTGCTGTGGGTCATTGTCATACAGTTCTCAACTTTTTTAAACTTTCGCATCTTCAAAGGCATATTTTAACATCCATAACGCCTTCACTGCTTTTCTCACTTATTTGGCGATAAATTTCGATGAGCGTTTTACCACGCAACAGAAAAAAACCAATGATTACATGTTGTTCTTGAACTTGAAGTATACAAATACAACACTCACTACAATGGCGGTAATCCGACCTGTGCACATTATATGGTGCTGCCATTTATATTACAAATTCAGAAATATTTCCCGCGTCTTTTAAAATGAATCACAATTTTCTATTTACCTTCACGGCTAAGAAATAAATTCAAAGACCTTAGAATTTGGATGCATCTCGTATTTCTCCGATGCTTTAATAAATAAGATAATACTTTAATAAAATTTTATCATTTAGTCATTACATGTGCGCTTCTTACCTACGCAGGTGCCTTCATATTAACCCCGAGATACAAAATAAGCAATTTTCGTATTAATAGATGACAGCCAAAAACTGAATGGAAAGTTTTAGCGAACACCGGAAGTTTCTAAACATATTAATTGTGTAAGAAACAAAGTTGTGCTACGAGAGTTGCGCCCCTACTCAAGAAATGCTCAAACTTAGTTCTGGAAATATGTGCCAGACACAGATTTTCCTAATTTACGAAATTCACCTCCTCGTATTCAACGGAAATAGCTGCAAGCAGTCATCTTAGTAATATAGAGTGCTTAACTCGTCATTGACAAAATTACTAACTATAATCTCTCTCTTAATTGGATATATCTCAATAAAGATAGCTATGATTGTAGATATAATATATAGCTAACGGTTCTTATATAAAAAATCTAACGAAGAAAGACGTTTAGTTATTGCATTTGAATGATGAATACATAACGAAGTATTATTAATTTATGTAAACAGAAAAGTAAACAAATACTTTGAAAAAATACATAAGCAATTAAGGAAATAATTAAAAAACATAGAAATGTAAAAGAAAGTACAAAATAAAAAAAACAAAAAGCGTAATCAAATACGTATTATTGAAAAGAGTTATTAAATAAAATGTATACACAAAAACTAAATAATATTTTGCAAAGGGTTAACACAAATAAAAAATAAATGAGAAGAAATAGCCGCAATAACTTAGTCCTGGGCAGACAAATGTGTGAATAGGAAAAACATTTATTAAAATAAGTGATTTGAACCTTTTTATGTTTTATTTTTATATAATAAATTTTTATTTTCTATTTTCTATGCATGAATGTCAATTTAACGAATTTTCAAAAAAAAGTTTAAATTGGATTCAAATATCGCGCGATTATCGACCATAGTCGTTTTCTCCAAAGTAAAATTAACACTTTTTATTTGTTCACATCATTTAATTTTTTAAATGAGTTAGGACTACGCATTTTTAGCTTTCTATAGGCTCATGTATCTAGTTTTCAAAAATTCAATGTTTTCCCTGAAAGACCCAAAATTGGACCCAGGAGAGGCCTAAACACGTTTACATTAATATCTCGACCGGATCTCAACCAAGCTAGGTCTGCTTGGGTTTCAAATTTTCATCATAAAAAATTCTACCAGCTCTGATAATTTCTTTTTGTCACATGTATCCTAACCTAAAAATTTTTCAATTTTTTTCAAGGTTAGAAAATTTCAATATGGCGCCAAATTGCATTCGGACCAAAATGCTTGAATTTGGAAATCCAAGGTGGAAAATATCAAAATCTGTCGAACGCTTTTGGTTTTGGGTCAAAAAATTCAAAATTCGGCTTATAATCGCAATTTTAGTGTTTTTCGAAAATGGGGGATTGTAGCGCCCCCTTATGAGATATCTCAAACATTCAAAAAGAATATAAAATAGATAAAAAATACTACTGTTTTTGGCATTTACAATTTTTTAAACTTAATACTCAGGTCACAATAATTTTTTAAATTTAAAAAAAATGTAAATTTTTCTAGCTGGTCTCAAGACGTTTTTTAAGCTGGCCTCAATCGACGCGTTTTAATAATACCTACAATACATATTTTCCTATAAAACCCATATAACCAAAAAAGGTTTTAAAACCAAAAACCATAAAGGCTTTTGGGCTTTAAAAATGCCCATATTTTGCCATATTTTTTGGAAACAATAGTACCAGTATTATAGAATAAGTGTTTAGTACCAAGCTGTGATTAAATTTCTTACTCGAGGTCTCTGCATTCATATGCCATTGTAAAGGAATAAGCAAAAGAATTCTGTTTGGGCTGAGAAAGCATTGTCACCCTTGTCGAGCATAAAGTGCTGCACGATAGACGTTAAAAGACGCTAACAGTAAACAAAATTAGCAAGGTTGGGACTTTCTGATACAGTTATGCGATGCAAGGTCAGAAGGGTACCCCGATATCCTAGATGTAAACATGTGACTGTGAACAATTTTTAAAACTCTATCGCAACAACAAAAGAGAAGTTATTTAATCATTGTTATAGGAAAGCAATATTTACATTATATTACAATTTCCTAGCAAAAATCTACTCGATTGAGTTCTGCAGATTAGAAAACAGTTGGCCAAAAAAGGCAAAGGTAACCTGCCCGACAACAAATGTATAATAAATGTTATAATAACATTGTTTTGGGGTTTCCAAAAAATTTTGATAATTGGTTTTAAGGAAAGGAACTCAGTGGTAAACGAAGAGTGTGTTGCATTAGCTTGATACATAAATTGCGGAATGTTACCAAGGAAGAAAGGAGCAGCATTATGAGTCACTCTATTTACTTTTTGAATAATAATTCTTCTGTTTATAAAGCTGCAGTTGCCCACGTTGTTGCAAACGTCTATAGTCTTGAGGAGCCCACACAATCTACAACCATACCTAGCCCTCAATGACTACTCTCTCTCTATCTCTCTCTCTCTCTCTCTCTCTATTTTAAAAATTAAAAAAAACCTTTGAGATAGCAAATTTAACAACGATAACAAGTTGCAAGAAACTGTTTTGAAATATTTGTTACATAAAACTTTGAAGTATTCTTTTAAGGGGTAATTTCAAGATGTAATAAATTGACTATCTGCAATTTAAGTACCTATTATGTATTTTACATGCCCATATTTTATTTAAACATGTACAATTAAGGTAAGTAAACCAAAAGGATAATTTTTTATGAGCTCAGTCATCGCTGTATAGTTCATCGGGTGTTAAAAAAAGAGTTAGAAGAAAGCTCAGACTGAATTTAGGATATTCGATAAAAGGTAAATAAAAATGTTCGTCCACCTTTCGCATGCCGGTCTAGAGTGCAGCTGGCAATTTGTTATTACGAAATTTGTAAGCTTTTTGGCAAAAACGTGGCTGACTTTTGCATTAGACAGTTTGTAATACACAGTTCGGCGTTTTGCATTAGCTCTTTGAAATTGATTTTCGATACCCGCATTTCGGAGGTTATATTTGCAGTTTGGCATTTGAAATTATAAATTATGACTGACGACCGTCGCAGTATACATTGAATAATTGCTGATGCTTTAAATATAAATTGTTATAGCCTTTAATTTAGGAAAATAAACGAAAGCAAAGAAATGCAAAGAAAAAAATTAACCGATAAAGTAATTAGTAAAATTTGAACGAATTACAAATTAAGTAAGACAAAAGACATTTAAATGAAGAAAAAGTAGACTAGCAAGTAAAGAGAGACAAAGAAAAAAAATAAGTAAGTTATTAGTGGAATAAAGGTTGAAACAAGAAAAATAAAAAATTAAAAATTAACTTAGAATCAACATAAAAGTTTTATTGTGACAAATACAAGGTGTTCAAATATGACCGGGACTGATTTATATGAAAACAAGTTGCACTGCACAGCAGGTGTGCTACCTTGAGAGAGTGGAGCCACAACCTACATCTTCCCTCCCGCTTGGGTTAGAATCTGTTCAGGTCTGTTTGGGAGTAATGAGCAAACAGAAAGTACGGCGGAGCGTGGAACGACGCATTGTGATCAAATTGCTCGTTGCGAAAACGTTCCGTCCTCTAAAATTCACCACAGACTTCAACAACAGTATGAGGAAGGGTGTCTCTCACGAACTCGTTTGTTTGCGTGGTGTAAGTGCTACAGAGAGGGCAGAAAGCGCGTGGAGAATAAACTGTCTGATCAGACACGCAATAGTCTTATTTGCTGCACGTCCTCAACAATAAATGAAGTCTATCAAAATATTTGCTTAATTTCTTATTCTAATAATTCTCATACTTTTTACAAACATTTGATGTACATATGCATATTTTATTTTTGTCAAATTATATTTACATTATTTTACATTATTAAGTATGGATTTAGAGATATTCGAATACTTATCGACATTTTTGTGAAAGGAGTTGTATGTTGTCCTTACACTTTATTATTTAAGCTGTAATTTATCTTTTCAGAAAGTATTTATGGCTATTGTTCTTAAAAAATGCAAAATGTTAGCAGCATGTATGAATAGTTTCGGGTTTGTGTTCTTTCTTTGAGTAATCGTTATCTAAAAGTAGAATACCTACACCAAAATTACAATCACTATAAAACCAATAACATTACAAGTAACACTGTTTTGATAATGTGATTACGTCAATGGAATTAAGTAAAAGTTAAATATTAAATTTAGGACAACCATATCTCAAACATACACAATGTTGCAGAAAGTATCTGGTAGGCATTTGTCACCTACACAGAAATTAAAACGTCAGTAAAAATTTAACGATGGCGGGGAATGATACACGGACGGAGCTATGAAAAGGTGTAGTGTGTTCATTAATGTGATCATGCAGACGTTAACAAAAATTTTTTTTTTTAGAATATATCTTTCACAATATTTTACGCAATCATCTATAAAAAGGTTTCGCCAAGAAAACAAATATCTATGGTAGAGAAACTCATGCGACTTGTTATCTATTGTCAAAAGTTAAAAATTTTAATAAGAACACCCCTTACATACATTCCAGCCTTCAAAGTAGGTGTAGCCAAATTTAGCAATTCTATAAGAACAATAATAAATGTCTTAAAGTGTCCAAGATGCCCAGATATTAAAAAGACATGTTTTGAGTAAAATAAATACTTTTCTTGTCATAACTTAGTTTTTGACCTTTCAAAATTTTTTTCTTGTCGTCGACATAAATCAGATTTTTTTAGGTTGTATTGCAGGAAAGTCTAAAGGCCGTCTTATGCGTATGACCAATTTTGTTGGACAACACAAGCTTGCTTTATGTAATCAACCATCTACAAGAATACGATCGCAGAACTGCTACAGTCAACCGCGTACAGAAACTATTGCGTGATTTGTCCACCTATAGACTCAAGTTTACGACAGCAAAAACGTGCAGGCAATCTGATCACTAGGTAATTGATGACAGGGCAACTCACAGCAAGCGATATGATCTCAAGAGAAATGATAGAAAGAGAAGATCAATCAGAATCCTGAGCGAATCACGACTGACCCGACAAAAGAAATGTACGTGGTGAGGTTGACAATCCCGGTCCTGAGAAATCGCCAACTGTTAACTGAAAAAAATAAAATAGGAAAGTGAATCGCAAAAATGACCGTTGGATCTACCGAGATTTCTCTGAAGTGCCTATCGTCATGTCTTTTGCCTCGCTTTGGCTTGTGAACAGTGGAGGATGTCTTAGCGCCCCATTTATTTAAAGAAGTCCTTAAGCTATATTAACGTGTTGGAGCCCTGGATAGAAAAGGTGACTGCTGGGTGGGATACGTGTTTTAGCAAGACTCTGCTCCAGCCTACAAAATAAGGAAACCAAGCAAGGCTATACAATAATTTGTAATACTATTGGTCCCTCGATTTTTGGCCATCCTTCGTCCCCGATTGCAGTCCCCTTAACTACCACGTGTGGGTCATGCTCAAAGCGAAGGTCAATGAAAAGATAGCTTAAAGGCCCCCGTCATGTAGGTAATGACAAATACGGACAAGGAGGAGGTTTTGTTGGTCTACAGCAAGTTTAGCTCACGGCTCGAAAAGGTCAAAGCCGCAATAAATAATATAATTCTCAATAGTATGACTTTAATTGTGCTAAGTGTAATGTAAATAAGTTTAATGTTTTTTATATTTTAATGTTAACGGCATTATTTATTTATTTTTCGGATTTACCTCAACGACTGCATATATTTATATATTAATAAATTATTCTTCTTTATGGTGCTATATTTAATTTTTATTTAAAACTACTTATTGTATCTGCATCTTAAAATTTCTGATGTTACTTAAATTTAATATTGCAATTAAATATGCAAATCATAAATTCAATAACATTTTGCTACTACAATTAGGACTGTATGACAAATTATTCAATAATATGTAATTAAACATAAAAACCAACTAATTTACAATTATTTTTTCACGCAAGCCGTGTGCTGCAACATAAACTGTAAACCGCAATCGAAACTATTAAACGTCGCCAAGTTTTAAAATGAAAATTTCGATGGCATTAGTCTCCATCGATTTTGCTGAATGCAATGACAAGTCGATATCTAGTTAAAATGAAAATGTAATAAGAGTTCATGTCTCAAGCATGCAACCTAAACTAAATTATTACCATCTACTTTGCAGTAAAACCGACTCCAATAAAATTCTCTACCAGGATATAAAAAATAATATAAAAAATCCTTGTAGTTTCTTTATAATACAGCTTTGAACAAAAATTGTAATATACATTAGTCGATTTAATACACCAACAATTTAACGAAATGCCATTATCAATTTCCCAGTAATGCAGGTATTGAACAAAATAATGGAAATAGATTTTACATATTGTATTATTGATATGGTATTGCTCCACCTTTAGCACGAAATAGACCGACACAATTCCTGAATAGTGGCGAGTGGAATTTGAAACCATTCTTCGTGTAGCACAGCCTCCATCTCAGGTAGAGACGAAGGGGGTAGAAATTGACGCCGAACCCCGTTCTCCAAAACAACCGACAGAGATTCGATGCTATTCAGCTCTGGGGACTGGGCGAGCCAAGGAAGATGTTGAACCTAATCAGCACGCTTTGGGCACCACTCATGAACAGCGGTGCATCCTGGAATATAGCATTCCAGGCTGGAAATAAAGTTTACACGACTGCGTGGATTTGGTTACCCAAGAGTTATTTTACACTGCTGCTGTGGCCCTACCGTGTAATGTGACAAGAGGGGTTGCCAAATAACCATGTTTGATAGTCTAGATCATATGCTTCAGAGGATGTTAGTCAAACAAATAGCGTTTAGTGGGGGGAAAGATAGTAAAGAGTGACTCGTCCGAACAAGCGACACGTTACCAGTCCTCCAACGTCCAGTTTCTCTGAGCATTGCCTATGCACGTCAGCTTTGAGCATTCGTATCTGTTAATAGGGACTTGGCAATAGCTACATGCTCATAACCACCCATTTTATGCAGTTTCCGTTTCACTGTTTTGGATGACATTGGAATTTTTAAGGGGTGATTGATTAAGTTTTGTAGTCCCTTTTTTGACCGTTGTTTTCTTCTGCGATGTCACAATACGCTTCAAGTCTCGGCAATCCCTATCCTGCAGGCTCGTGTTTTGATCACTATTATACTTCGCCGACGCTCTTTTACCGCGGTCATGACTTTGGAGTCCATGCTTTTTGTTACACCGCATAATGTCGCTACTTTGCTCACAGATACTCTTATCTGGACTAACAAGTAGACATATTGGAAACTACGTCAGGTCCGACATATTGGCCACTCACCACACCTGTACAACATCCACAATCATACTGCTTTACTTTACTATTAGTCAGTCCATACTATCTGCAACAATTAAGAGACGGTTGATTTACATAGTGCCAAGTATTAACAGGCACAGTAAAAGTATGTCCCACTTTAAACAAGTGTTTCCATTATTTTGTCCAATACTTATATCTTGTGATTTAACGTCATGCGTCTTTTTTGCAGAGTTATCGCAAATCGAATGTCTACACCAGAAATCCACAAATTCTCGATAACCTTATAAACAAAATCCAACGTGTTATCTAAAAATGAAAATCAATGAATAGATTTCCTTACCCATTATATACCAAGTGAAAACGCAATACCACCAGTCTTGAATAATAACGCCCAACTTACGGAGGTGCAAAAAGTCATGTTTTTTTTTGGCACACTTACAGACACTGCAGCCTCAAGGGCTTATTGTACCCACTAACATGCACTTATCTCCTAGGACATTCACACACACCCATGGGTTGAGCGAGACTGCAACTCGCGCGCGCCGGCTAAAGGACAGAGGCAACAGGTTGAACCATCTGAGCCACCGCGTCCCCCAAAACATTATGTACCGAGAGATTTACTTAGACAAAGGGCTAATATGGAAAAGCCACGTTTGGCAAAAACAAGCTGGGCTTCAAGTTCAGCAAAACACTACTGGATGTTGGGGCGTAACGCCAAGTTTAGTATTTCAAATAAACTACTAGTTTGTAAAGTGGCTTTTAAACCTATTTGGACATACGGTCTTCAGCTCTGGGGTACCGCAACCAACTTAACAATTCAAATAAAAGGGATATTGTAATGTTACGTAAAATTAGTGACGCGCTCTATTTTGCTAGAAACGCGGACATCTTAAGTGATCTGAAAGTAAATTCAATAAAAGACGAAACACAGTAATGTTTTTCTGTTAATTTAAATAGACTATCAACTTATCCAAATGCATACGCGGTAAATCTGCTAGGCAATAGGCCGAAAATTCATAGACTTTTAGATTTAAACCTCTAGATTTATTATTTAAATATTAAGGTTTCTGATACAGTTTAAAATGAATCCAATGTGCTTTTAGCAAGGCAACTAAAGAAAGGCACTCAGTGGAATTCCTCTCCCATCTCAACAGTCACGTTCGCTTTCCCCATCATTAATTTAAACTATATTTATTCTATTTATACATATTCTAAATAAAAATAAACCATTAATAAAAAAAAACGTGTAATCTGTGGGATTGCTCTGAACATTTTAAGCTGTTACAAGTTTACACGGGGAATCAAAAATGTCAGCATCGTCGAAGATGTAACAAAAATTGTAAAATTTTATTGTTCTTTCTTAAATATGCGCTGGTTATCATAAAATAGAAAGTGTATACAGGAAATGTGATAATTTCCCGATAAATTAGTCTTAAAGGCATTGCTATACCTGTAAGGACGTAGCCAGTTTTTTCTTCTATTTTCTCTCACTGTTTTGTCCTTTTGAACAATTGCATTTATACAGATACATAAAAATTAATTTTTCTACAGCTTTTTGTTATTACTGAATTTATTCTGTCAAATAGAATATAGACTCTTGCCAAAATTATTAAAATTCCATACTATTGCACGGAAGGACTAAAATTGCAATAATTGGGCTACGTTTCTGGAGACATTAAACGCAGCAAAGTTGTGTGAGAGAGTTCATTGACGCAGTTTCGATCGATGTGATGTCTAAATCAAGTTTTGATAAAATGCAGATAACTAATCTAATTGTACAAAATTGGCCAACTACTCCTTGATTCCTAAACATTTAGTTTTCCAAAAATTTATCATAATCAACTGTTACATTGCAAAGTCGAACATGATACAGATTTGGTTTTAATTTTCAATTAGAATTAAAGTTTTATGTTTAGTGTCATTTTATTAATTCGAAAATTATTGAGATTACGAGGGTTGACAATTACAACCTCGAACTTGACACCGTTCGCAGCACTGTATGAACAATTAGATTAGATTTAATAAACTCAGTATATCTGTGTTTTGCAACCGTGTTTGTGTTGATAGACCTCGGTGTCTCGCTGAGTAGCGTTTATTGTTGTTGTTGAGTGAAAGCAATGTCAAAGATATGTTCTTCGAGTTTACAAAAATGATGCTAGAAACAGAACGGCATTGTATAAATAAACGAACTTTTGTTAAAGTGGAAAGTTGTTTAAAAAGAAGGGAAAACGTTACTGATAAATAAAGGTGCAAAGAGACACCACTAAATAAAGAAAATAAGTGACCAAATATTTAAGTAGGCTACTGAGTAAAAACTCGAATTACATTACCAGTGCAAGCCACCAAAATTTTCCATAAAAGTTGTGTATATAGTAGGATCTAAATTTTGTAATCTAAATTACAACTGTTATAAAATTTAAACAATTTTTTATTGTGAATAATGTGATATGATGCATATTTTTCTTGTTGGCTTCTTATCTAAACGTAAGTCTAAAATTCGAACTTTTTTCGCTCATTTTTATTGACTGGTAGGATTATCACATTCAGTTATTTATTATTGCTTATCTAACTCCCTTATATTTTTAACCATATAGATTTACTTGTAGTTGCTCTCGAGGAAATTGTTATATCATGAGCAAACATTCCTCTGCATATATCTGCGATTGTTAGAATTTCATATGTACATGGGCTACACGATATCTATTGCGAACAACTAACCAAACCGAAAAAATTATAAAAATCTTCGCACGAAAATGTTTTTATTTTAATGAAATTACAAGTAGCGTCCGTATGACAAAACGTTCTGAGCAGAATGTCGTCAAAACGTCAAACTGTATGATGCAAACATTAAATCGCACCTAGCACACGCAGGGTTGCCAATTCGCAATGCATATTGAACAGCACATACACACTCTTTAATAAGATAAGACTTGCAGAGGAAAGGGCTGTTGGCGTATACAATTATAATAAAAAATCTATATATTTATTGAAAGTGTAAGTTCAATTTGTTTCAAAGTAAGTACCGTTTGGTTTTATTCAATTCTTCCAGCATCGTTTCCATCGTCCAAAACATTTTGTATAGTTCTGTGTTAGAATTGCAAATACCTATCTCGTCGTATTAGTATAAATCTCAACAAAAGTTTAGAATCTATCCCACTTTAAAAGTAATTTAAGTGATCTTGATCTTACTGCAACTGTTACGCATCTTTTTCGAACTTGGGGAATGAAAAGAATTTTATTAGAACAAGCCTTTGTTTCTTAGACCTGAAGGAAATAATTAGCATCTGCAGCATAATGCTATTCATGCTTTAAGAGCAGTAAAACGCGAAAGGAATTCTGCCGCAACACATTGCATCCCAAGACACTTCTCAAACCATAGTTTTTAGAATCCAAAATATTTAATTTTCGGGCGCAAATTGTTATCTATTGTAGTAAGCTTACAACAATAACTCACACTCATTTGTACTGTGTCCAAGTTATCGTATACTTATTACATACTGAGAGCCCTTTTAATTACCCGAATCATATCTTTGGGCAAATGTTTCAGCCTTGTACAAAATTTTATACACATTTAGTGTTCAACTCGCTTAATTATTGCAAATACGAATGTCACACATTTAAATCTTACAAATCGCATTGAGGTCCCATCTTGTTGACTACCACTATTTTCATTACATTAACAATGACTCGATATTTGCAGGGTAGACAACATATATCAGAATAGATAAGAAAATTAAGTTACATCCCCTTTTTTTGACATAGTCAAAGTCAAGTGTAATCAATTTATTGATTTGTATTTATCATTTGAGGCTACTTTTTGGTTTTAATTATCTGCAGCAAGAAGTTATACATGAACCGTTTGAAAAGATCAAAATGGATTTTGTTCATTTGCTCCATGTTGTAAATTTTTTATCCTCCTTATAAGGGGACCAATAGTTATTTAAATGCGGGGGTGATTGTACATATATCAGTAAAAAGCTAATCTGCGTACAGTTTCAATTAATTTAAAAATAAAATTTATTTTAATAATATTTTATCAGCTTTTATTAATATCTTTTGGCATATTTACAAACCTATGTATTAAGTTATTTTACTAAACCGTAAATAATTCATGTTTCCTTTTTAAATAACTATACATTGTAAAATTTTTTGTATATACTATTTTTTACATTTGTTTATTTTGATTAGACAGTCAATTGGTCGTGTGATAAATCGTGAATTAAATATACAAAAAGTTTAGTTTTTTAAGTAGCCCTTTTAGCTTAAGGTTTTGGTTAATAATTATCAATTTGTATTTTTTTATATTTCATTATAATGAGATTTTAATAGAGTAATAAACTTTTTGTTACGTTGATTAATTAACCCAGAAGCAACACAGACGTTTATTAAATATTGGACTGTAGATTTTATTAAAGCAAAGTAATTGTAAAATTTGCTCACCAACAATAATTGTCATTGCATCATTATCATTATTATTACATATATTTAAGACAACTGGTGTGGCGGCCTTTTCGCCCTTGGACCGCTTTATATCGCGGCGACATGCCGGGGCGGCTTTTTGACATCTGCCGCTAGGTTTGCCGTCGCACACACAAAACGGCATATATGGGCTTTGCTCAGTCGACAAATATACACGCTCCGCAGCGCGGCCGATTCGGTCGTGTCTTCACACCCCGCAAATATTCACGCTCCGCAGCTCGGCCAATTCGGTCGTGTCTTAATACCCCGCATATATACGTTCCGCAGCGCGGCCAATTTGGTCGTGCTTAACAACCCGCTTATATTCACACCGCATCACCTCCAGTACGGCCGCATTTAACATCCCACAACATACAAGAAGACAGCGCATCAAGGTGGCCACCGTGAAACCATCGCCGACGAAGCCGAAGCCGAGGCCGATTTAGGTGAGCGATTTGGCTTTACTTTCGGTGAATATCGGTAGCCGCCCCATCCGCTTTTGCGCTGGCCGTTTAAGGGACGATTTGAGCTTTATCGGTTTACCTTCCAAAACAGGCCGTACTACGTATCCCACACCGCACCACGAGAGCGGCTATTTACACGCCTGCCTCTCCAACAACTGTTTGTGTTCATATATATCTGTCACAATCGGAGATCATTGATTATAAACATTTATTACTTTGTATTTAAGATTTTATATATTAAGTGTTAATATGCAATGCTATGATAAAAGTAGACATCATTTGAACGGGTTTTTTCTTAGTGAAAGTTTTAAGTTGCGGTTTTGATTAATCTAAGCAAAATATTAAAATATAATGCTTCCTTTAATGCACATTCTTGGCATCTTATTTCTTAGAGTACGTTTACAAATAATTAATTACAAATAAGCTGTTAATTTTGTTTTAAAACTGTTGCAAGGTTAAATTAAATAAACCACCGAAATTGCAATGAAAGCAGTATTTTAATATTTACAATAAGAGTAGAAAATTATATCAGCCCAATAACCCTTATCCTTGCATTCCCTATGGAGAGGCAGGAGTGTAAATAGCCGCTCTCGTGAATGCGGTTTGGGATACGATACCGATGCGGCTCGTAAGGACCAAAATGGAGAGGCAGGCGTGTAAATAGCCGCTCTCGTGGATGCGGTTTGGGATACGATACCGATGCGGCTCGTAAGGACCAAAAAATGGAGAGGCAGGCGTGTAAATAGCCGCTCTCGTGGTGCGGTGTGAAAACGTAGTACGGCCCGTTTGGAACGGCAACCGAGAAGGCCCAAATCGTCCCTTAAACGGCCGTCGCGTAAGCGGATGGGGGCGGCTACCGATATCCACCAACGAATATTGCCAAATCGCTCACCTGAATCGGCTTCGGCTTCGGCTTCGTCGGCGATTCCCAGGTGGCCGCCTCTGCGTTGCGGATCGGGTTTCTGCGGGTAGCGAATGTTCTTGCGGGTTGAGACACGACCAAGTTGGCCGAGCTGCGATGCGTGAATGTGCGGTGTTAAAACACGACCAAATTGGCCGCGTTGCGGATTGCGACTGTTGCCGGGATTCGCGCCTGGCTTGGCGGTAGGTCTTTTCGGGCAATTTGCATTCGCCAGCACCTTTCAAATCAAAAGGTGCCGCCGACGGCGTATGCAGACTTGTCGGCTGAGCAAAAGCCCATATGCCGTTTTGTGTGCGACGGCAAAACGTAGCAGACATCCCAGCCGCCAGCATGCCGCCGCGATATAAAGCGGTTCAAGGGCGAAAAGGCCGCCACACCATACTTCCCGCCTTGAAAGGTCCTTGGATACGATACCGATGCGGCTCGTAAATTTGAGAATGTACATGAATATGCGCAACAGTTTATTCCACGAACAAACACGGGTGACTATAGAGTCAAAAACACGTGGTTCGACATTCGCGGCTTTAACAACAAACGCTCTCGATTTGAACTCCGGTAGAGTTTCACACTCAGTTGGAATGAATTTTAAAGGCCATTCGCTATTTGACTGATGAAGCCAAGCAGGGACATTCCACCACAGCGAGTGTTTAATTAAATCAGAAGGCAGCATGCCGCGTGAAAGGCAATCGCTGGGATTCTCTTTCCCGGACACATGATTAAAGCAAGCGGCAGGTAAATTATCGTGTATTTTAGCAATACGATTGCTGATAAAAATAGACCACCTATGTGGCGATGAGTGGATCCACGAAAGCGCTATTGTAGAATCCGAGAAGGCGTAAACACCTGTAATAGGTACACGAGCGGAAAGTTAATCGCGGACCACGCGAACAAGCTTAGACAACAGCAACGCGGCAACAAGTTCTAATCGAGCTAGCGTTGTTATTTTAACTGGAGAAACCTTTGACTTTGCACATAAAAGCCGGACGGTGATATTACCTTCAGGATCAGTGATGTGTAAATAAACACAACAACCGTAACCACTGAAGCTCGCGTCACAAAAGGCTACGATGTTCACTACAGCTTTTCCCACAATGCCAATATGGCGCGGAATTTTTAGAGAAGAGAGTGCGGAAAAATCGCGTGCAAAAGCTGAAAAGCGACTGATGATGGATTCCGGAGGAACCTCATCCCAGTCTATTTTAGCTAGCCATAGTTCCTTAATAAGAATTTTGGCGTACAGCACAACTGGAGCTACAACGCCAAGTACGTCGAATAAGCGGGCAACTAGCGATAGAATCGTGCGCTTTGTGCATTTATCTTCTACAGCGATTGTTGTTAAAGAAAAGTAATCGTCAGCAGGATCCCAGGTTAAACCAAGGATTTTAAAATTGTAAATATCGTTACCCATGCCAGAAAAATTTACTGGTGAGCGGTGAGACTCGGGAAGAACCTCCAATAAAGCGGGTGAATTAGTGGCCCATTTGACAAGGTCGAAAGAGCCTAATTTAAATAAATCGATTAATTCGCGAGACAATCGCATGGCAGTCTGTTCATCGGGAACCGAATCGACATAATCATCCATGTAAAACTGAGTTTCTACCAGTTTAGAAGCCTCAGGGAAGCGGTCACTATGCTCGCACGCTAAGTTGCGTAACGTACGCATAGCTAGGTAAGGGCTAGGCTTTAGCCCGAAGGGTACGCGGTCAAAATTGTAAGTGCGAATAGCTTCGTTCCTACTGAAACGAAATAAAATTTGTAAGTATTTACGATGGTGCTCGTTTACTCCGATGCGCAAAAACATTTGTTTTATATCAGCGGTCATTGCTATTGGGAATGTACGAAAGTCGAGTAACAACGAGAACAAGTCGGCCTGCAAATTAGGTCCGACATGCAAAATGTCATTAAGTGACAGCCCTGAGTGGGTTTTAGCACTAGCGTCTAAAACGATACGGATGCTGTCCTTATCTGGTCTGACAACGGCGTGATGCGGTATGTAGTAACCCTCCTCTGTCAATTCAGAGTCAGGCACCTGGGACAAATACCCCTGCGTTATATAATCGGCGATAGTTTTATTATAATTTTCGCGTAGGGTTAGCACGCAATCGAATTTACGCTCGAGCGCAAGTAGACGACGGTGAGCCAGAGCGCGTGAATTACCCAGCTCCGAGGGGTTTCGAGAAAAGGGTAAATCAACAAAATATCTGCCGTCTTTAAATAAAATCGAAGAGTTAAAGTTATTTTCGCAATCTAATTCATCTGGACTAATAAAACGTTGAGATGGAATTTCCTCTAACTCAAAGAACTTCCGTAAACTTGACTCAATGTCAACGTTAGCAAGGCGGTAAACGAAGATGTACTATGTAGGCAGGTTGCATCATAATGACATGCAATATCTCCCATAAGTACGTAACCAAAGCTGGTTAATATAGCGGGTGGTGCGCGATTACCAGAATCGACCCTATCTCCCAAATAAATATAAGGAAACAGTTGAGCACCAAGAACAACGTCAATTTCTCCCGGTACATTCCAGGATAAATCGGCAAGCGGTAAATTATTTAAATATGACATATCTTCATTTAATGTAATGAAGTTTGCGGGAAGTTTGTCTGTAATACAGTCAACTACTAAAGCACGAATGTAATATTTGTTGTTAGGATTAATTCGTGATTCTATTGCGAAATTAATAAAACCGTGTACAGGTCGCGAGGTCATACCAACACCTTGTAAAGATGAATTGCGTAATTTAATTATGGGAATGTTCAAGCGTTTACAACAATCCATAGTAATTAAGTTATTTTGCGACCCGTTGTCTATTAAACACCTGACGACGAGCGTATTTCCGTTTTTACCATGTGCATAGATCTGTGCGGTCGATAACAATCTAGCCGAACTCGAAGTCGCCGCATTAAGCGATACAGAAGACGTGTGAGGTTGCGTTGCTGAATGCGCTGACTCAGCTATTATGGGCGCACGGTTACCTGCTTGCGGTCCAGCCGCCACAGACGGCTTTATTCGGCGATCATTCTTTAAGTTCGAAAAATGCAGTAAAGAATGGTGCTGTTTTTTACAAATTTCACAAACGTTCCGTGATTTACATTTAGTTAACGAGTGAGATAGACTTAAACAGTTTATACAGCCGCGTTTCGCTTTAATTAACTCGAAACGCGCTTGCGGTGATTTCATCTTTTTAAATTCAAGGCAGCGAAACAGCTGGTGTTCTCTGTCGCATAGCGGGCAACGCGTATTAAAAATCTGTTCACTCGACACAAACGACTTGCAGGCACCTTGTGCGCCACGGCCAAGGCTGTGATAAGATAAACTGGAATTTGCGCGCGGCTTGATCTGCGAATTATTAACATGCGAGCGCTCGAGTACTTTGACATAATCTTGCGTAAATGAAATAAATTGTTTACAGGAGGGTAATTCTATTCCGCTCACACTATTTTCGAATTGTTGAAGCGTTTGGGGATCAAGTTTTCTTAAACCACAATGTAACAAGACGAAATCTAATAGGTCGGGAATGTCTAACTGTTTTAATGCGGCGATGGACGCGGAATATTTTTCTATATATGTATTCAAACTAACAGCATTACCGACGCATCCTTTGATGTCCATAATGTTATTTAGAT